>BSEG01000006.1:21032500-22367500 GCA_036245055.1 Diospyros kaki | reverse complement strand
TCATGAATTAGTTTAATCAACTTACTAATGAATTCTTTACAATTTATTTGTATGCATACCAAACATCTATATATGTATAATTCTTTACATATAATTTGAATTATTCCATTTAAGACATCAAAATCAGATAGAATATGTTCTAATATATATATATATATAAATATAATTAAAGAAAAACCAGAAAAAGTCTTCTGTATATAAAAAAAAAAATTCCCTTTTACAAAGATTATTAAGAGAAGGAATTATTTTATGTATATATATATATGTATATTATTTGGGTTGAACTTCAATTCTTTACGGAGGGTGCATGGGTGCTTTAACATGTGTATATATATATCTATATATATATAAATGTTATTTAATTAAAGAAAGAAAGGGAAAGTTTCTGGACTTTTAGCACCTTTATGATATGAATACATTAAAATAAAATAAGACCTAATAATCCTATTTTCTCTTGGGCTTTAATGCCTCACTTTCTCTATCTACTGTGTGCACGTATATGAACCCATAAATGGGTGGATTGAATATGGCTAGGGGGGATAGTCAAATGTAATAGTGAGGGGAAGAAAACTCCCATCCGGCCACTCTTTCACACTTATATGTAGGTATATATGTATATCTATATAAATGGCCAGCTGGGACGGGAAAGCAATTGAATTGGGTATGCATATATTGATATATATATATATATAAGCGGGTCACCAATAAGCTGAAACAGGGGCAACGCGCGGTGCTGTTTAATATATATATATATATTAACGGTTCGAACAGGGTATGGGGGTATTCGGCTGAAATGGAGAAGGGGGTGGAGAGCTATTTTCAGCTTCTCTGCTACGAATATATATATACCATGAATATATGTATATATAGATAAGTGTGTGGCTGAATAGAAGCAGGGCACTGGAATGGCTAATGTAACAGAGTGTATACGTATATATATACAGGGCCGGCACAAGGCCCAGTGGGGCCCTAGGCAAAAATAATTTTTTGTATTTTTTGGAGGTGGTTTGTTCTCTATGTGGGGGGGGGGGGAGGATTTTTTTGGGGGGCCCCAAATTCTGGGTGGGAGGGGGGGTTGTGTTGGGCAGTGGCTGTTTGGAGCCCCAAATTTTTGGGGGGCCCTAGGCATAGGCCTCAGTGGCCTATGCCTTGGGCCGGCCCTGTATATATATATAAGTGGGTTAAGTGGCTGACTGGAACATGGGGCATCCCAATTTAGATATGCATGTATGTATACAAATGGGTGGCCGAATAGGATATGCAGGATTTAAACGAAGTTGTATATATGTATATGTATATGGTTCGAATGATTCATGGGGAAAAAGGGCATTCAGTTATAGCATACAACTTATTTTCTTTTTTTACATAGATACAGAATGAGCAAAGATTCAGTATCAATTCAAACACAACTAAATGTCATTCATTGAAGGGACTTGGGGATGATTAAATCCCTTTTTAAGACATCAACGAGACGCACCACTCATTGAGAATCAAGGATCAAGTGTATGAAATAATATAACAATGAACAATGGTAGTAAACCAATATATATATATATGTATATATTTCTTCCACACAGAACTCAACAGAAGACACAGTCAAGATAGATGAGGAGAAGAACTTGCCTGATGAGATGCAAAAATTCCTCAGCAACAGAAAACACACAGCAACGAGTGAAGAAGAAAATGCAATGCAATAGTGGGCAACATGGGTATATTATAGGTGCTGAAAAGTAGGGATATGGTCTCTCAAAAAAATAAAAGATATAGCAGAAAAGGCTGCTAGACTGCACTGTTTTCCCCTCCTAAAAGACTGATTTGCCCCTCATTTTTTCTGTAACAGACAAGCTTTTTAGGGCATTTTTGACATTTGACAATTATTTTTATTTTAATTTCTTTTTCTTCTTTTTTTTTTACATAATAAAATTTAAATCTCTTTAATCATTGGGCCCAAGCCCAACTCAACAATTTATTTAACCCACTTGATAAGCCCATGAACTCATTTAATTATTTAAATGGAGTCCAAAACATTAATTTCTCAAATTCTTAGAAATTAGACCCATACATTTAAATTCATGATCACATGCACCAAGAAAATTTTATATTAATCTAAAATCATTTCATGCCATCAAAATAAATTGTTAAAATACTTCGACCCACATTTAGAATGCCCTTAAGTTAAAATTAAATATGAAAAACACCTACCCCCAATTTAGGGTCATTACAACACACACCAATGGACCGACCACCTTAAAGCATATACAACATTGTTCCAAAATGAAGGCATTAAAATCACTTCTACAACCTTTTAGCCCCTGCTTCTTTTACCCACTTGTTTTTCATCCACTCCTCGAAGGTAAACATCCTTCTAAGGTTGCTTTTCAGATCATGCATCCTGCCCAAAGTGATAAAGGCAGTTGCAAACCATGTTTTTGCAGGCCTCAACAACTCTTTCTTTTCAGTAAACCTTCTAAGCATGTTTACTAGACCCGAACGAGTATATATGTAGCTATTCACCATAATAGCTCTCTCAAATGTTTTCTTCATATTAGGAAACTTGAAAATATCTTCCAACATTAAATCCAAGCAGTGCACTGCACATGGTGTCTAAAACAATGTAGGATATTTTGCCTCTAAAAATCTTCATGTTATTATTTAGAGTGAAATTAACAAGATATTAGTAAATAATAAATATCTAATGAATATTCAAATTGTTTTATTTATAAACATAATACAAATTACAAAAATGAATTTCATACTTGCTAAAACATTATTTGAAGCACTATCAGTGACCACTTGCACCACATTTCTTACTCCAATATTTTCCACACATTTACTTAATAATTGAAACATCTTTTCCCTAGTCTTTGAATAACTGGAACCATCAACAGACTCAAAAAACATACTTCCTTTGGGAGAATTGGCTAAAAAGTTAATAAATGTCCTTTCCTTCTTGTCTTTCCAGCCATCTGACAAAATGGAACATCCATATTTGGCCCACGCCTCTTCATGATCTTTCATCATTGTACGAGTGGCTCCCACCTCTTGTTTGAGAAGAGAAACCCTGACTTCATGGTAACTAGGTGGCTTCACACTACTTCTGTAAAGACTTTAAAACTATCGTATGTCATCGCATTGAATGGAATGCTTACATCATACATCCATCATGAAAAGCTTCTGCATACTCGAGCTCTTAACTCTTTTTTGGCAAAATCATTCTCACTCAACCTTGTTTTCCTTCCTTTGCTCTTGCTTTTTGTAAAGATCTAAAAAAACATAAATAAAGATAATAATAATAATAATAATAATAATAATAATAATAATAATAATAATAATAATAATCAAATAAATAAAGAAAATGTAAAAAAAGGGGGAGGCGCGCGGAGAGCCACCCCCATAAATCGTTTCTCTCTTTCTCTATCTCTCTCTCGCTCTCTCTCAAATTTTTGCCAATTTCTTGCAATCCGGCCGGTTGATCCTTCATCTGACTTCATTTTCATTGTTAAAGAGCTTCCAATCTACAAGGAGGTAAGTGTTTTTGGTATGGTTTTCGTTGGTTTTTGCCATTGTTTCTCGAGATGTATGTATATAGGCACGGTTGGACTTTTAGTAGAATGTTTAAACTCAGATCTACGAAGATCTAACCGTTGGATGTGGTTGGTTTTGGGGTATGTTGGTCGGAATAGTCGAGGGTATCGGATGGTGGTCTCAGATCACAGAAATCTCTAGCCATGGTGGTCGGTGGCGACTGGTAGCGAGTCTTTATTTTTAAGCAAAAATTAAACCTTAAATCTATGAAAATCTAGCCGTCTGATCTTATTCATTTTTGGGTATGTAGGTCCCCTTGGTGTAGCGCACCTCTTGGTAGCCTCCGATTGTCGAAAATTTGCCAGTGATCACTGACAATGACAGAATGTTGGGAAGAAAGAAGAAAAAAAAAAGAGGGCTTTTTGGGTTTGGGTAGGTCGAGTAAGGTTTTGGCCTAGGATGGCTAGGCCAAATTGGGTTATAGGATGGCCCAATATGTTGGGCATGGTTTAACCTAGTTGTGGCAGCCCTTAGGCTGGCCCACTCGACTTGTTTTCCCTTCTTGTTGCTTGTCTGTGAACCTAGAATAGCTTGGTTAGGTTGGTCCTACTCAGGATATCAATGTTAGTCTAATTTGGGTTCTCCTTAGGTCTCTTGGAATTGGCGATGTAACTGGAGAGTTACTTTGTTGATCGAAGTTCTAAGGATGAAGCCCTATTAGATGACTCGAGACCAAGCAAGACTGACCCCGTGTGTGTTCTAGGCTAGCCTACGATGATAACTTGGATTTATCTTCAATCCTGATTTTTGATGGATTCATTTTATTTTGAGGCTAGCACATTGCAAATCTTTTTTTTAAGCCATCTATTAAATCACTAATTAAATTAATTATTACACTTTTAAAAATTTACCAATTAAGTTATAAATATAAATATATATGTATTTTGAAAAAGAAAAAAACTTTAAAATATTATCTATATAAAAAACAAATCTAGTTTATGGGTGAGTATAGAAATATATATATATTATTCTTATTGCAGCATATAAGTGGGTGTGTAGTTCCACTATATACTTACTCGTAGCATGCAAGGCGAGGAATGATGACGTAGTCGATGACTAAGCTCGACGAATTTCATGGCGCCAAATTCAAATATTGTGTGAGTCCAGGTATAAAATAACCGATTCAAGGTGTTTGACAATGGTTAAGATTTCGGTAATTTTCATTTCGTCGCTATTTTTATTACCCAAAAGTGACCACCCTGTCCTATTCATTGTAGGTTTGGATTCTCAGGATTTCACTCGATCTTCTCCTCAGGCTCAGACTTGAGTCATTCCTTCCCAAGCGAATAGACATGATATGTTATGATTACCTTATATTGTGCACATATATATTGTTCCATGCATAACTTGTATATGATTTTTATATACGAATCATGGAAAAACACTTTTAAATGTTTCTAAAATGCATGGAATATTTTCATCCTACTGGGAGCGACATAAGTAGAAAGATTATAAGTGATACCTTAACTGATTTCTTGTCTTTGATTATGTGAAATATTGAATGATATGGTGCATTTTGGTCACCACATAAAATGATAAATGGTTATGACCTGTGCATTAAGTAGGGTATCATTTGCATTATTAGAGGACTAACTGGTAGATTCCTTGGTGACTCACAATAGGAGAAGATCATGGTACTGTGAGGCTTTGCATGCCAAGGCCATGAGAGACACGGATAGTATGTTTTAACACTGTTATCACGTGGGCTATTATGGTATTATAGTGTGATGATGATGTATGTGCCAGTATATGTACTTGTATGCATGTGTGTATAGCCACTAGGCCAGTTTCTACAAGTGTGTCCTCAGATTCGGTGCATGCATCGCATATAAAAAATATAGGAAACTTAGGTGGTTAGGTGAACAACTTATGGGGGTTGTCTCTAGGCACCTATTTTTCCTACACTATGTTTTTCTTTGAACCTCAAATTATGTAAACGTATGGTACGTATACTCATTGTTCATCTTATTATTATGTTATTGTATCCATGATGTTCTTCATAGCATTTTTGTTGCATACTCTCATAGTGGGCATGGCATACCTTATACTCTCAAGTCCACAAGACTCACCCCTTTTTTTAAAAAAAATATTTTCAGGAGATTCTTCTTTTGAATACTGGTCCAACAGATCTTCTGGTATGATGTCAGACCTCTTTTGATTCCTAATTTGATATAGGATGCTCTGTGGAGACGCACACGTATTGTTGAGTCTATTCTTTTATACTTTATTTTTTTGGCACACAATTGTGCCAAAAGCCCGAGATATGGGATTGTATATGTATTTATGACAGTAGGATGATGGAAATTCATTTTGTTTTTGTGTAACTGTTATATATGAGATATTGAGTTTTTTTTGGAAAGTTGATATAGTATTTTATTCCATGTCTCTATATCTTGTCAGTAGTATTAATGTTTTTAGCAAATCAAGCTAGAGAATAGGCTTACTAATATACGGTGGGGACGCTGGGTCTAGGGATTAGTGTCGGTCATGACTTATTAGAAATCGAGTTGTGACACTTTTCAACACAATAACTTTTGGGTCTTTAAGAAAAACATCAAGTGGACCCTTTTGTGTTAGCCCTTTAACACCACCGACACTATCAGTACCGCTTCCACTTTCGATAGATACATTGGGTCTTTTTCTACTTTGTGGTAGCTCCTCCCCATTATCATACCTTTCACCAAATTGAAAGTCATCATCTAATAGTGTCATATTTCGTTCATCCCTTTCATTCTTATTCTTTTGCATGTACTCTCCAATCTCTTATTTTATTGATGGAGGACATTTTGGACAAGCTTTAGTATTCCTAAAACCACCCATAAGATGTTGTTTCGCTTGAAATATGCCCCCTTTTGTTACTTTACAAAAAAATTTACATGTGGTGGTATTTCTATCATTAGGATTAGCTTCAAATTAATTCCATGCCGGGTTAATTTTGGAAGGTGTTGACGACATTAACTGGGCTACTGCAACACAGTTCCAACTTCCACAAAATTTTACAATCAACAAGAAAACAACAACCGTATAAACAGAGAGCAACAACCTCATGCTACACCTTTTTGTATATTAGTTTTGATGATGAAAAACATCTATTAGCTTAATCCCTAAGTCATGAGTCAAGGTTGTGGTTTTTAACATATATCAATTTCAATATCAAGTATTACTTTGTGAAAATGAAAATCAAATGAATTCCAAATATTGAGGTTTGCAAAACCTTATTTTTTTTCTAAGTCTGGAAGGTTAGCACTTTATAAGGAGACCTATATGAAAATGTTTTCTTTTTAGAAAACTATATCCCAGTATTTTGATAGCTAATATCCATTGGTGTTAAAATGATTTTTAAAGGATTTTTCAAAAAAAAAAAGTATATATTTTGGAGGTGGTAAAATCGCAAAATCCTGAGTTTGTACTAAAACCAAAATTCTACTTTTTTATTGTTATGGATTTTAATTTTTTGGATATTTTTATTGAATCCAAATAGAGGGTACTTTCTTATTTACATTAATGTATTAAAGTAAATGGACATTTTCTTTTATTTATATTTTACTTTTCATTTACTTAAGCTAAAAAAATATCAATATGTTGTAATGTATACATGCTATGGATTATGCTTTTAAGTAACTTCTTCTGAAAATCTGTCATATTTCTGTGCATGTTTCGAAACCCCTTCTGAAAAGGTTTTCAATGTTTTTCTCAGTGTGTATGCTATTTCGAAACATTTATGTAATGCATATGTTTTCAAATCAAGTTTTAGACAATGTTTTGAAACCTGTATATCATGTTTCGAAATCTCTAAAGTATGTTTTGAAACCTTTATTCTATGTTTCGAAATTGATAAAATTGAAATGATATGGCACACACCAAGAGGGGGGAATTGGTATATTAAAATAATTTCGTTTTGTGAAAAATAAATTTGAAATCTTATGAACGAATAAACAAGTTGAGTAAGAATAAAAATGCCAACTTAGACAAATAAAAACAGAGAGCACAGGAGACCAATATTTATAGTAGTTCAGCTTTTCAAGCCTAGTCCACTACCTTAGCTACCCACTAAGGATTTTAAAACAATTTCACTATCAAACCCCTACTCAATACGAGCATGTCCTCTAATCCTTGACTAGGAAATGTACAACCCTCCCAATTTAATGAGCTCTCTAGCTTATGCTAGGAAAATTATAGAAATTGTGAAATTTAGAGTCTAAGAGTACAACTCTCAGTTACAAGCTCTCTCTTTAAATGAATAATCGCGGCTTAAAACGAATGGAACAGTGAGATATCAAAGCCTCAAAAATAAAAATACAGAGAGAAAAATTAAACACTCGATGTAATAGTGAAAGATCGGTAGTTGAATAAATTCAATGTGTTCAGCAACCATCAATGCATCTTCAACCTCCTATTTATAGTTAATGGTGAGTAAGTTTAAAATTTGGACTGTTGTGAGTAGTTGGGTGAGCATTAAATGCGCAAAAACTAGCCATTACAAGATTCTGAGAAACAAACAGTCGACAAACAAAATAGGCTAGTCGACTATCATGGGTCCATTCTTGTTCTCCTGTCATGTGCCTTAAGCACCCACTATCAAGGAACCACTTGCTCCTGGAATCATTTGAAACCAATGCAGCCTACACAAAGAATCATTCACGTTGTTCCCTTTGGTACCCACATCATCTTGGGTCCATTTTTGTTAGAAGATACTACATCTTTAGGAACCCAAACTTGTTGGAATTTTTGAGGAAAATTTGGGATAAAACATTTGTCTGAGTGACCACTTCTTCCACAGTAGTGACAGGTAATACCTCTTTTTGAAAACTTTGGTTTGAATGATGGTTTTCTTTGAATGAATTTTTGGTTTGATGCTTTTACAAAAACTGTTTACTAGAGCTTGCATGGAATGGATTGAATCCAATTCCTTGTTTATCTCCAAAATTTCTTTGAGCTCTAAGGATCATTTCTAGTTTCTTTTTCCCTTCAACTAATTTTTCTAAGGATTCTTTGATGTCTTTATTTTCTTTCAAGAGATTTTTCTTTTCAATACATAGGTTGTTTCTTTCATTTTCCAACATTCCTATTTTATTTTTCAGATCATTTACCTCATTTTCTAGAGAATTCAATTCCCTTTTTAAATCAATGTTTTTCTCATTCATATGCTCATCTTCACTTAGCAAATCATTGAATGCATCATGAAGTTCTTCAAATGTAAATTCAGAGATTGAATTAGGATGTTGAGAAGTTACCTCATCTTCAATATTGGCCATAAAGAAAATGTTGGCAACTTCATCATCTCGTGATTCATCACTTTATGAGATCTCCTCTTCACCCCATGCAGCTAGAGCTTTCTTCTTCATTTTTCTTTCCTTGCGATCCTTCTTTTTCAATTGAGGGTAGTCACTTCTAATGTGACCTAGCTTCTTACATTCAAAACATAGAAGCTCATTAGATGGGTTAGTTGCTTTTTGTTCTTTCTCTTTCTGAAAGTTTCTCCTTTGATTAAATCTACATTTCTTCATAAATTTACTAAATTTTCTAGCTAACAGAGCAAAATCATCATCTTCACTTTGTGAGTCTTTATCTTCATCCTCAATTTTAAATGCTACATTTTTGTTTTTCTTGGAGTCATCAACTTCATTTCTTTTCATCATAATTTCATGTGTCATTAACGAACCTAGCAAGTTGTCAAATGGAAGTGTATCTAAATCTTTAGCCTCTGTTATAGCAGTGACTTTGGATTCCCATGATCTAGGTAAACTTATTAGAATTTTTCTAACTCTTTCTCCATTTGTAAATGTCTTACCTATGGCCTCTAAGGTAGTAACAATATCATTGAATCAAGTGTACATATCTTTTATAGACTCATCTTCCTTCATTGAAAATAGCTCACAGTCATGGACAAGAAGTTCGATTTTCGTTTCCTTTACCTGATTGGTTCCTTCATGTGTTACCTTTAGTTTGTCCCAAATTTCCTTAGCTGTCTTGCACGTAGACACTCGGTTGAATTCCTCTGAGCTCAGTGCACAGATAAGTGTATGCATAGCTTTTGTGTTTATCTCCATGTTTCTTCTCTCTTCTGCTGTCCAGGTCTCAATTTTCTCCATATCAGCTAGCTTGATATCCTTATAAACAACTTGCATTAAGCTTGAGTCCTGTATCAAATAAATCTGCATTCTTGTTTTCTAATAGTTATAGTTAGTTCCATCAAATAATGGGGGACGAGTGGTGTTTAGACCCTCGGATTGGGATGATAAGGCAAAATGTGCCATCTGACAAGATCTTTTTCCCTAGGTTGTTAAACTGATAAAAACAAGGGAACTTGGCTCTAATACCAGTTGATAGAATTGAAATGATATGGCACACACCAAGAGGGGGGTGAATTGGTATATTAAAATAATTTTGTTTTGTGAAAAATAAATTTGAAATCTTATGAATGAATAAACAAGTTGAGTAAGAATAAAAATGCCAACTTAGACAAATAAAAATAGAGAGCACAGAAGACCAATATTTATAGTGGTTCAGCTTTCCAAGCCTAGTCCACTACTTTAGCTACCTGCTAAGGATTTTAAAACAATTTCACTATCAACCCTCTACTCAATACAAGCAGGTCCTCTAGTCTTTGACTAGGAAATGTACAACCCTCCCAATTTAATGGGCCCTCTAGCTTATGCAAGGAAAATTATAGAAATCGTGAAATTTAGAGTCTAAGCTCGGTAGTTGAATAAATTCAATGTGTTCAGAAGCCATTAATGCATCTTCAACCACCTATTTATAGTTGATGGTGAGTAAGTTTAAAATTTGGACCATTGTGGGTGGTTGGGTGAGCATTAAATGCGCAAAAACTAGCCGATACAAGATTCTAAGAAACAAACAGTCGACAAACAAAATAGGTTAGTCGACTATATTTTCAAATAAAACAAGGCATAGTCGATAGACAAGAAAGCACAGTCGACTATTATCTAACAAAAATTACTGATAGTTGACAAACACATTCACATAGTCGACAGTTCCAAAAATGCAAAGAAATTTTATAACATCATATGTATACATAGTCGACAGAAGAAAAGCATAGTCAACTATCCTTACATAATAGTCGACATAATAGAATATATTCAACAGAAGCCATACATAGTCGACAGAACATATAAGCATAGTCGACTATCCTCAAGCACATAGTCGACTATTGACAGGCATAATCAACAGCACTAAAACACATAGTCGACTATCCATTTTGAAAATTGAAAACTTAACATATTCTCATTTTGATTCTTTTGAAAGAAAGTTGAGATTATCAAAAACATGTTTGTTTTGAATTTAAAACACACTCAACCACACTCAACATTTCTCCTATATAGATTTTCATAGCTTCAAGGATGTTTAAGAATTGATTTTCTCATTCATGTAGATTGATTTAATATCAAACTTATCCATATAGATTTATTCACTCATAGAGATTGATTTTCATATAGTCATTATCAAAACTATTTTATTACCAAGAGTAAAATATTAGAAACCTCTGACATTTCTGTCAGCAAAGATCTAAGATGCTTTTGCTTTACATTTTTGTATTTTATCTAAAAGGTTCTCAATCATTTTTTAATACATTCTCCATGCTATGAGATTCAAATTTGAATTTGAATATGAGTGCTTTTAAAATATTCAAAGTGGGAATAGATTTTGTCTCCCACTACATGCTGTCTCGAAGTGCTAGTCCAGCTGGAAAGGCTGTATATTTCGAAACATGAGGAGTATATTTCGAAATCTTAGTGTAAATTTGTGATGTTTCGAAACCTACTTTTTTGTCTTATCTCTAACGGCTATAAGTGGCCAAATTTCTATCTCTTGATATAAATAGCAGGTGTTTAAAAACAAGAACAAGTAACAACAAGAGAGCACACACTAGAGACACATACACAAGCACAAGTGGTGACCAAATCATTTATTTAAGCTCTCAAAGAAGATCTTCTACAAATCCTATTCTTGTGGATTGTGAGTGAAAAAGAGAAGCAAGTGAAAACTGAAGTCTCATCTTGTCCAGCTCTCCTCACCTCAAGTTAAGAGGTTTGTGCAGCCATTGGTAAGGCATTTCATTGCTATAAATTTATCGGGCTGTAAAGATAAAATTTTATTTATCTTGTTAATGTTGTAAGGTTTGAGTTGAGCCTAAAACTCATTGTGTCAAATGTTTTGAGTTGAGCCTAAAACTCACTTGGCGAAAGGTTTTAGTTAAGCCATAAAAACTCATTGTACAAGGTTTTAGGATAAACCGTGGAAAAACCCTTGTTGTGGTTGATCACTAGTAAAAGTGATTGGGATTGGAAAATCCTTCTAGTGGGTAAGTTTGAAGGTAGTGAACTAGGCGGGGTGCCGAACCACTATATATCTTGTGTGCAATTGTTCTTTCACTTTTGCTTATCATTATTGCCTATTGCTCGTGCTTTCATAAGATTTGTCATCAAAGATTAAAACATATTTTCCTTGAGCATAAGTTTATACACATACATATAAGCATATCTTTGATATACAAACATCTTTGGCATACTCTTATGTAAATCATCTTTCCCCAATACAAGAAAACAGTAATTTAGAGACGGATTTTTGGAAATTCATGCTAAAAGATTTTGAATCAAGAAAAACATAAAAGTATATTTCAAAACATACAATCTATATTTGTAATACCCCAAGAGCCCAGAGAAGTTAGTATATATCGAGAATAGTGTAAGGAAGGAAATAACACCAGCTAAATACCTTTTGGGCTGAATGTAGGCAAGGAACTCTGGGGTTAAGCGTGCTTGAGCTGAGAGCAGTTCAAGGATGGGTGACCCCCTAGGAAGTTCGCGTAGCCCCATCAGGGTAAGTTGTTCCGGTCCTTCCTATCGCTCGATGCAGGATGTTACAATATTTCGAAACAAGCTATAACAGTAAGGTATATTTTGAAACATATATAGTAGGTTTCGAAACTTGCTAAACATAAAGGTTTATTTCAAATCATATACCCTATATTTTGAAACATAGTGTTCTGCCATCATAAGTATTTTAATTATCGAAAAATTTATACGAATGCCAATTCACCCCCCTTCTTGGGATATATTTGCCATCATTAGGACCAACACAACCAGTAAGAGAAATTAAGCAAGTAGGTAAGAAATAATCAAATAAAACAAGTAAAGAACTCACGAGAATAGGCTGGAATAGAGAAGATGGGAGGCAAGAACCGAGAATGGTAACTGGTTTCGGTGGGCAGCGGGTTGCTTGACAGCTTGAAGAGCAAAGGAGAAGAGATGAGAAGAAGAGAGGAGAAGAGCGTGAGCAGACTCAATAGAGGAGAAGAGAGGAAGAGAGGAGGCAGGTGCCACTGGTGAAGAGAGGAAGAGAGAAGGCAGGCACCGTTGGAGATGAGAGGCTAGAGAGAAGAGGAAGAAAGGAGACGGGCACGATTGGAGATGAGAGGAAGAGGAATATCGAGTCGAGTTGAAGAGGAGAGGCTGGAGAGGAGAGGAAGAGAGGAGGCGAGCGCGGCTAGAGAGGAGAGGAAGAGGAAGAGGAAGAGTGCGGTTGGAGAGGAGAGAGAGAGAAAGATCGGGCTGAGCCGGAGATGAGAGGCTGGAGAAGAGAGGAAGCGAGGAGGCGAGCGCGGTTGGAGAAGAGAGGAAGAGAGGTGGAAGGCGAGATTGAAAAGGACAGAAAGAGAAAGATCGGGTTAAGCTAGAGAGGAAAGGCTGGAGAGGAGAGGAAGAGAGAAGGCAAGCACGGCTGGAGTTGGGAGGAAGATGGAGTGAGGAGCGAATTGGGCTACCCAGGTTTTAAATAAAATCTAGGTTTTCATGAGACGCGCCTCATGCCCCTGCGGCTTGCCATGCAAGGCTAGGTCCTCACGAAAATCGCATCACATAAGCCCAAGCGAGGCACCGAACTAGGGCTTTGCGCCTAGGTGCGCCTTTAACAACTATGAGATTGCCTATCTTTGTGTGCTAATGCAGATACTATCTCAGAAACATATTTGTTTTTTTTTTTTAATTCATTCTTTTCCATCACCGAACAAACATCACATTATGTTGCTCATCTTTTGGCCGAACAATACAAATTAATGTTTTGACATTCACCAACGAACATCACAAGTATGGCCTCAAATTTTGTGAGTAGACATTCAAAATAAACTAAGGATTAAAAACCTAAATCGTAGTATCAATATATGTTACATCATAAAATCATGCTCTGAATTAGAATCTCAAATCAAATGCATTGATGTATCATACCCGACCGTGTCTATGCGAGATCAAGACGAGAAGACCTCCCCAGCTACCAATCGAGAGGCAAGGGCGAAGACAAGCCGCGAGCGAGAGAGAGAGAGAGAAAGAGAACGAGCAAGCGAGATGCAAGGGTAAGGGCAAAGCAGTGAGCAAAAGGCTAGAGTGAGGACGAGACAGTGAGCGAGAGTAAGGGCAAGGGTGAGGCAGCGAGCGAGAAGCGAGGGCGAGGGCAAGTCGCGAGTGAGAGCGAGAGAGCAAGCAAGTGAGATGCGATGGTAAGGGCGAGGCAGCGAGCAAAAGGCTAGAGCGAGGGCGAGGCAACAAGTGAGAGCCAAGGCGAGGGTGAGAGTGAGGGCGAGAAAGCCAGAGAGAGGCAGATAGGGAAAAGGGGACGAGAGAGTCAGGTATAGGTAGAAAAAGAGAAGAGAAGTGGTGTAGAAGGGACTAATTGTGATAGGGGGATTGGCTAGAGAAAGAGGCAGGGAGATTCCTGCCTCTTTAATTCACTTAATTTTTGTTAATATTTAATAATTAAATAAAAATAATATAATTCATAAAAATAATATTAATAATTATTTAATTGATAAAAATAATATAATTTAAAATTATGATAGCTAACAAAATAATTTAAATTATGATAATTATTAAATAATTTAAATAATAATTTATTGTAATCATCTAAAATGTGATAATAAAATAATTTAAATTATTGCATTTCAAATTAATATTTATTTAAAAATATAATTATATTATAAATCTAATAATTATAATAAATTAGTTTGATATATTAGACTATTTATTATTAGTTTGTTATTTCAAATAATTAATTTTTTTTCTATAAATAAGAATTGCATTAAATGAAGACTGCAAAGTATCTACAGATTACCAAGGTAGACCTTGACTCTCACAAAAAAATAATGAGGCAAAACTTATAAACATCGAAAGTAAAACTAAACAATTAAAAAAGAATAAAATTTTAAAACTAGCGATATACAACTGTCATACAAAGAGGTTAAGCGTTGATCAACAAAACAACGAATAGCCCGATACATGAAAACGATCATTGAGAGAGTTTAGAAATTGTTTTGATAATACTTCCATAAAAAATAATGAGACATTTCATGAATTTGTTTTAAAAAAGTTCATTTCTAATAAAATTGCATGTTCAAGTTAAGTTTTAATGCATAAGTCAATCTTATATTCAAAGTGAAATTACAGTTTCACTAAAATTGTGAGCATATCTTAGTTTAATGAAAAATTCTCTTATTTATAGAGAAAATAGACTAACAAGTTAACACCTAAACTCTTTTTTATATAATACAATCACTCGATATTGTTTCATTTTTGTGATTTTTAAAATTTAAAATAATAAAAACTTTAACAATATTATGATTTTTAAACATTTTATTTATTTTTCAAATATTGTGTTTGTTTATATTTTGTAAACATTTAATAAATATTAACAATAGTTAATTATTATACATTTAATATGTTTTTTATTTTTATTTTATGCACATGAAATATATTAATTGATATATTTAGAATTTAAATAAATATATTTATTTTATATATTTATATATTTATAAATAAAAATTCAAATATTTATAAATTAGCATTTTCAATTCATCTTAACCTAATATATTTATTTAAATTAAAAATTTTAAATTTTATAAATTAATATTTTTATATTCATATCATGTTTAAATGTATATTTAATTTTTTTATAAAATTTAAATATTTATATATTTACATATTCATCTCAAGTTTAAATATTTATAAATTAATTGACTAAAAAATTTAAAAAATAAAATTAAAAACTCAAGTTAGTGACGGACTTCCGTCCATCGCTAAAATAAATTAAAATATTTTTATAATGATTGAAATATATTTAGAAAAACAAAAAAAATAAAATAAAATGAAATTAGCAACAAATTATTCAATTTGTCGCTAATTTTAATTTTAGCGATGGATTGAATAATCCATCGCTTAATCAACGATGGATTCTACACATCCATCGCTGATTTTAATTTATTTATTTATTTTTTTATTTTTAATATTAGCGATGAAAGAATAATTCGTAGCTAAAATTAGAGACAAACAAGTTTCTCCGTCGCTAGATTTGAATCATTAAAAAAAATAAAATTTAATTTTTAATTAGAATAGAAAATTTCATCGCTAAATAAAATTTAAATTTTTACTTTTTTTAATTATTCAAATCTAGCTACAGAAACACTTGTTCGTCGTTAATTTTAGCGACGGATTATTGTTTTTGTTGCTAATTTTTTTTTGTTTTTAATGTTTTTTTATTACATTAGCAACGAAATATTGTTCCGTTGCTAATTTACATCTCTAATCCGTCGTTAATTTTACAAAATTCTTTTTTCATTATCTATCATAACTCCGTCATTGTTTCGTCCCAAAATAGCGACGAAAAATTCCGTCGCTAAATTTCGAATTTCTTGTAGTGACTTTAGATCTTATGGAAGATCTCTATTTATATGGGGAAAAAAGACCTTTTAACTAATAAGCTTCAGGATAGGTGTCGCTATTGAATTTTAACTAATAACCCCATTATCAAATTAAGTGGAGAACTTATCTCAGGAAATCTCTTGGATCATAGAGACTCATCTTGATCGCACATAATTTTAATTTATATTTATCTCTTTAATATACTTATCTATAGTTGCTCTATGTGACACAGAGAACTGCAAAGGTCCAAATGCTTGACATAACCTATCACAAGCATACATACAAAGGCATATATTAATTACAAGCTAGTTTCCGCGCAAAAATGTGTGTGCATACACATCTCACTGAATTGTAATCTCTATGGCTTGCTCCAAATTGCCGGTTGAACCCTGCAAGACCAACAAAATTAAAGGCTTTATATATATGAAGTCCTCTAGTAATATGGTTCTATTATTGTACTGGAAACAAAGTTTCAATATGTTATTAAGGAATATAAATATTTGCAACTATATATATTACGTACCTTCTTCTTATGGTCGCGAGTCTTCTTGTCTTCTTGCTTTAAACTAGCTTTCTTGGAACTCTGCATATGCGTTTTGGGGATGCAAATCCCAGCAGCGTTGGGAGCACACATCTCAGTCTGGTCTGATGCAACCTTGCTCTTCTGAAATGGCTTCTTGGCAGATGACATTTTGCTGCAACTCTTCTTGAGCGTCTAAAGGCTAAATATGCTTAATCTCAGCACAGATATATATATATATATATATATTTATATCATCTGAAGATTTATGAGCACATTAATGAATTTTATTAAGATAATTCCAATGGTTCGAATGGTAGGGAGTGGAAAGCATTTTCCAGCCTTGGTATTAGATGCTTCCTTTTGCTTTATTTATGTATAATGGTGGTACACTCGTTATAGAATTTGATGCTTCCTTTTGCTTTATCTAACGTATAGCTTTTAATAGGATAGGACATCTAAACTTTGTTTTCCTTTTTCAGTTATTATTGATGAGATAGAACAATAATTTTACTTGATCGGAAATGTCATCATCAAGTTGTCTGAGCCTACAAGAAAGATGACAATCAGAGGGGACAGAGAAGTCCTTGTGCAAACACTCTGATGATTAAGTCAGACATTGAAGATATTGAAGGGCCAAGAAGAGTATTCACACCAGTATCAAAGACGTATTTTTTTTAAAATGATGCCTTACTTTTTATAGTGGATGAAGTAATCCCAAGTCCTATAGAATTAGGTGATAGGAATTATTTTTATACATATTTTTATTTAATTTCAATTTTAATCTTGTCTCATTTTTCCTACTTAAAATATGAGTTTATATGAATTTCATATAATTTGAGTATCTTTTTATAGGAGTCAAGCAAATCAAATTAATTGGGAGAAACTAGTGCAAAAGGATATTATAAGTTAATTTAAAATGTTAATTTCAAAATTAATATTATAATATAATTAAATAATTCATTTTAATTAAGGAGAAGGAATTCTCAACAAGTAAAGAATTCCAAGTTGGGCTATGGACTATGGACCCCATAGTCAAGGTTGTTGGGTAATGATTGAGGTATGTTTAGCAATGGGATGCTAGTTGGGCTATGGATCACATAGTCAAGAGATAATCATAAGTGACAAGGTTCAAGTGTAAGCCGTTAAGTGGCATAGATTTACTTAGAATATGTGTTGCGCGTTTAAGCCAAGAAGAAAGTGAGTTGTATCCTCCTTCAGTTATTTGATCAGTTAGGTGCTAATTTCGAAAATAAAATTTTGAAATTTAAAATATATGACAAATTTCAAGAACGAAATTTATGTAAAGGGAGGGAGAATGTAATACCCGAGAATTTTTAAAAGACTCAAGTGTAATTTATCTTGGACTACAAGTGCAATTTTTAGTTAAATTAGGGTTATATTTTTCTATAGTTATCAGTACCGAATCAACTGCAGGGAGTGTCCTGGAGTCTAGATGTCTAAGAAAAATAATATGGTATTGACGAGCCAGTTTTCAATATAGTTGTGTTTTAGGATGAAAAATCGAATTGTAGTAGGAGACTTCCGAGAAGTCAACGGAACCTTGAGGGGGCTCCGATTTTTCGTAAAAATCAACTCTGAGGTGGTTTCAGGATGAAACAAAGGTCCTGTGAGGGCTCGGGGATGAAATCGACTTTATCGAGTAACCTTAGATTATTAATTTTGGATTTTTGATAGTTTAATCCAAATAAAATTTATATTTGAGGGTGTAATTGCAAAGTAGAGAGGTTAAAGTGAGATTAAGAATATAATTTATGGATTTATATATAATTTCTATAACTCTAATAATATAATAAATTATATACAAATATACATATATATATATGCGTAAGCCTGTGGGCGTGAACTTGTGGGTGAAAGGCATATAAGAAGAATTAAATAATATAAATCATAATATAATATAAAGATAATATATATGTGTAAGTATATATACGCGTATAAATATACATATCTGTGGGTAGAAAGCTATGGTGGAAATTAGGGGGCCAATTCAATGGGCTATGCTTGATGCCCAAGCATTATCTGTATATATAAGGAGTGTATTGTGTAATCAAAAGGAGTAGTACATTGTGGGATTGAAGAATCGGAGAGGAGAAAGTGGGAGAAAAATGAAGGGATTTTGATATCCAGGTAAGTGGATTTGTAGAAGTATTGTATATCATATGCCCAGATAGATTTAATTAATTTAAGTTACGATTTTATTAATTGCTGCAAAATATTTTACTTCGCAACGGGAGCACGAGAAAGGCAAGAATCGGCCAAATAAAGGCAAGCTTCTTACTCTTTTCTTATGTTCTGTAATCCCTACTCAAGTCTTCGTTGTTTTCCATAATTTATTTTCTCCCTTACCATAATTCAGTACCACTCATTAATAATACAAATACACGTGATAACCATTTTATAATATGTGAGTTGTTGTCAAATCTGTGAACGGAGAGGTTGAACTAAATAAGTGACTCCTGGTGATATTTATTTCCAACTTACGGGGCTTTGTATCACCCCTATTTCTTTGAAAAAATGTCAAACCAATTTGGGGTTAGGTTCTTAGAGAGTCGGGGAGACTCGATGTGATTATGGCAATCAATTGACCAGCTTCTGTCAAATATTTAATCTTACCAAATATGTCAGACCAGTCAATAATGTGAGTAACAACGGGCGGTATCCCTAATTTTGGAGGTGAGGTGGTACAAATATTTACCCATATGAGGGATCCATAATTGTATGTTAGAATTATGTCAAATATCAACGTGTTGACTTACGAATATTGGGCTAGAGCCTTATGCCATAAATGTGTTAAAAAATGTACAAATATGGGATCAATGATGTGATTTGCATAACGTGGAACATGTGGATTTTTGCTCTTAAACTACTTGAATAAATATTCACATAACAATTGTGTAAAGACCCTTGCATATACATGATGGTGTGAGTTGCATATGATCATGCATAACATTATATATATGATTATCAAGTGAGGTTTATGATGGGTATTTGTTCCCTCGGTGTCTGAGCAAGGCACTGCTATCTCTGTGTCGGTGACGTCCGAGCAGGTTAGGCGTGTGCTGTCATGCCAAGAGGGTGACGTATGGTTGATGAGTATTATGGACATTGATGTTATATATGATAGTATGGTTAATGATTATTATGGGTTTTGATGTTATATATGTTAGTATTGAGCATGTGCATGTGTTGCGCTATGACGTGAAACCTTTCATTGGGTACATGATATAAAAAGTAATGTGAATGTGAAAGTGCATGATGGTGCGCAATATACAATATGAACTCTACCCGAATGACCATCTGCATAATTATGAATATGTGTCACACAAACCTGTGGAACCTGACATGGACATATAATGTAAAGAAAAATGAATATATGCAATAACTTGTGACATGATGTGGGAACGGATGTGGGAAGGCTTGTTAATGCTAGTTGTGGTGATTGATGCCCCTTTTACTTCAGATATGATTGCTGAGCCTTGTGACTCACTTTGTTTTTAACATCATTTTAGGTTAAGGAAAGGGAAGTTTGAGGTCGAGTTTAGTGGTGTCAGATCTTTTCCGATATCAATGTGTACGGGGCTCTCCCGACCAAAAAGATCCTTAGAGTTGTGTTGGTGTATTTTTAATCAATTTGCTTTCGCTGTTGTAAAAAAAAAAAAAAAATTGAGGTGAAAAACTAGGTCTTTACAAGTTGGTATCAGAGCAAGGTTGGGATAAGTTCCTGTACACGTAGGTGTGTTGGGTAATGATTGAGGTATGTCTAGCAATGGGATGCTAGTTGGGCTATGGACCCCATAGTCAAGGGATAATGATAAGTGACAAGGTTCGAGTGTAAGCCGTGAGGTGGCATAGATTTACTTAGAATATGTGTTGCGTGTTTAAGCCAAGAAGGAAGTGAGTTGTATCCTTCTTCAGTTATTTGATCAGTTAGGTGCTAATTTCGAAAATGAAATTTTGAGATTTAGAATATATGACAAATTTCGAGAACGAAATTTATGTAAGGAGGGAGAATGTAATACCCGAGAATTTCTAAAAGGATTCAAGTGTAATTTATCTTGAGCTATAAGTGCAATTTTTAGATAAATTAGGGTTATACAATTTTCTACAGTAATCAGTACCGAATCAACTACAGGGAGTGCCATGGAGCCTAGATGTCTAAGGAAAATGATATGGTATTGACGAGCAACCCAAGTCAGGATTTATGATATTAAAACAAATCGGAATAGAACTAGTTTTCGATACAGCTGTGTTTCAGGATGAAAAATCGAATTATCGTAGGGGATTACCGAGAAGTCAACAGAACCCTGAGAGGCCTTCGATTTTTTGTAAAGATCAACTCTGAGGTGATTTCGGGATGAAACAAAGGTCTTGTGAGGGCTCGGGGATGAAATTGATCTTATTGAGTAACCTTAGATTATTAATTTTAGATTTTTGATAGTTTAATCCAAATACAATTTATATTTGAGGGTGTAATTGCAAAGTAGAAAGGTTAAAGTGAGATTAAGAATATAATTTAAGGATTTATATATAATTTCTATGACTCTAATTATATAATAAATTATATATAAATGTAAATACATACATATATATGCGTAAGTTTGTGGGCATGAAACTGTGGGTGAAAGGCACATAGGAAGAATATATGCAATAACTTGTGACATGATGTGGGAGCAAATGTGGGAAGCCTTGTTAATGCTAGTTGTGGTGATTGATGCCCCCTTTACTTCAGATATACTTGCTGAGACTTGTGGCTTCATTTATTTTTAATATCATTCCAAGTTAAGGAAAAGAAAGTTCGAGGTTGAGTTTAGTGGTGTCAGATCCTTTCCGATATCGATGTGTGCGAGGTTCTCCCAACCAGAAAGATCCTTGGAGGTGTGTTGGTATATTTTTAATCAATTTGCTTCCCCTTTTGTAAATAAAAAATTGAGGTGAAAAACTAGGTCGTTACATTAAATGTCCCAAGTTGTAGCAATGTTATGAATGGACATTGACAATTGCGGTAAGACTTGTATGTACTATGTTTTTGCTATGTGATATCAATGGGGGTCTCACACCCATAGGCATGGGGATGCCTAGACAACTACATAGGTGACCAATGTTGGAGAACATGTCACTGGACATGACTTGCCATGAGAATCCATTTTGGTTATATGTTGTTGGAATTCTAATACGAGATGGGTGTAACTATCCTTGGACTTTAGATTGTCACGGTCATCTCATAAGAAGACCGATATGCTTTGACATCGTTTCAATGGGTTTAAACAAAGGCTGCACGTAGGCGATTGTTGGGCATATCACGAGCCTTATGGAGATGGGTGCATAACCAAGATGGGACTCGTCTATCCCTTGATAGAGGATGATGTATCTAAGGCACCTTTGGTGGATATTCACTTTAAATCCATGATCATGGTGAAAGAGATCAATAAGGAGTTATTGATTCACTTTCTATTAAGTAAAGATATCCGGATGATAAAAAAAAACTCATGTGATCGTAATTAAACAAGATATCGCTAGACTTGAGATCACATAAGATATATTGACGAGATGATCAAATTACACAGTAGCCATGCTCGTAAAAGGTTGTTCGCGGATTATGAATCCTTTTGAGTAATTGGGTAGACATGACACCTTACTAGAGGCCAATCTTGTCTTATGTGTTCATACCAACACATTGCTAACATATTTGGAAGTCTGATGAGTCATACGCAATAAGTACGATCACTGGCTTAAACTATGAGAGAGGACGTATGGTTAAGTAGGACACTTTGGCTAGAAGTTGTGGCATCGTAGGTTCTCACGAAAAAAGAACGAATAGACGTAATGACGTCAATATGACGGGGCTCGTCATAAAAGAAATAGTTTTCTAAAATGTCAATTGATTAAATTAGAAAGAAGTTTTTAATTTAATAATTTTTTATTTGTTATAGTGGCAGATAGGAAATAAAATATATTTAGATTTAAGTTAATATTTGGGCTAAATAAAGTATTTGAGCCAAATATTAAATTTGGGTAAATTAGATTTGGGTCAAATATTAAATTAAATATTATATTTGGATTAAATTAAATTTGGACTAAATATTTTATTTAAAATTATTATTGGATTTGGGCCACTTAATTAAGTTTCTAATTAAACTAGGATAAACCCATTTAATTAAGTTCCTAGTTAGACTAAGATAATTGGGCCGGCCCATCTCCATTAGGGTTTATGAACCCTAGAATTCCTCTATAAATACCTTTTTAAGGGTTGCCCAATTGAGGAAATTATTTTGTGCGATTTTTCAAGAGTTGAAAGACAATTACCGTTTAGTCTCTCCTATTTCTTTTCGACATTGATTCGAAACGTGGAGGTTCTTTCCGTCCATACACAAGCCACGAAAATGAGAGGGAGCTAGCACTCCCATTCCGCTCTCCTTGCCAAAGGACACGTGCCGCGTATCACGAGTTAGAGGCCAGATACTTGGACGGCTTGAATCCGCAAACGACTCAGAAATATAAACGTTAGATTTATTTTATTTTGTATGTGAATGATTTGGTTTCGACGTTGATTTAATCGTCGGGATCAAGTAAAGTTAAAAGTTTTTGAACTACGCTGCTCATTCCGTAGCAATCTTGCTTTACTTTCAGTAATATCAAAGCCATCATCGAAATTTTTTAATTCCTTACGTGCGGATTCAATTATGTTAATATTTTTGAAATAAATAAATATTGTCACATTTCATGTCAAAGGGCAAAAAGATCACGTGTGACACGAAAAGGGCAAAACGGGGATTCGGGGTGCATACGGACGCATCGGAGGGTCGAAAGGCGTGACCACATGGGGCTCGTGCACGTAGGGCCCACCTTGGGCTACGACCCACAACCCGCACTCAACCTGCGACCCACGCGCGGCTGGCGAGTGCGACCAGTGAACCGCAAGAGACCTGCAGGGCAACTCACGACCCATGACCAACACGCATGGCCCTACGGCTCATGCAAGGCCCTATGCGACCAAACGCGACCCTCTGCTTACGCACCAGGTGCGACCCCTGTGGCCCTACGGCCTGTAGCCTATGCGACATGCGCGACCAACAGGCTCTCAGCCCCCTCCGTTGCCTACGATTGTGTTTCATTCCTTTCTTGGGGCTCACAACAAGTACCTGGGATGACTCGTCAGTGGCCCAATGCATTTCGTGCCCTTGAGTGAGGGCCGACCAAATTGTTTGGCATTTTTTTGGATTTTTTCGATCCAATCCATGAGTGTATGACACCTATGGGCCGTGATTGAAACGAGTCGGGGCCGTTAATTAGGCGTTTTATTAATTATTGGGCTACTAGTGCATGTTTGACATGCATTGGTCGATCCAAGGCTTGTTGAGCCTTGTTAGTTAGACTAATGGATAGAGCCCAAGCCCAAATACAATTGAAATAATTTTTTTTTTCAAAATTATATAAATTTTAATTTATTGAGAACTTTTCAACGAGATTGATGTAACAATTAATTAACATAATTTGAGTGAATCAATGAGATTGATTGCATGAGTGTATGGTATGGATCGAGTCGACCACTTATTTTTATGTTCGGAATGAATATTTGTAAATTTGGTTTTTGAAATAGGGCCTACGTGTCCTACCTCTCTTATACTCTGATGTACATTCTCTTCTCATCTCACTCTCCCCCTCTGGGGAATGTAACTCGGGATTTCTGATTCTATGTAATGTATGTAGAATAGAATAGAGTAGTGATAGTTGTAGTTTGTATGAAGAGCAAGAGATGGAGCCAAATTGAAGACAAGATTCAGAGACCAACGAAGGCTTGAAGAATGTGCTTGGGAAATAGGTTGTGATTCTTCACCTAGGTTTGACTCCCTAGCTTCCCTTCTATGGCTCGAGGGGGCTAGCTGTAGTTATCCATACCATACACACTGGTTTGAGTCGTTTATTATACATTATTAATTTGATTAATTGCATGCGATGAGACCTAAATAAATAAATAATAAATTCCTCATTAATATTAAGCTAATTTGCCTTCCATCATTATGAGGCATTAGGTTTCTAGCTGGCACTTGATTTGTTGAGTCAAACAAAGTCATGTGTCACCTATGATACTTGTGTTTCATGGGCCATGAGATGTCCTTGAATGATGGGTCTGCCTAAACTAGAAAGGTGGGTTTGTTGAGTCACTCAAGATTCACTGAGTATAGAGGCAAAGGTTGGGAGTCACATGAGTTGTGCATGACAAGGAGTTTTCAACCCAACGTATCTAGGAGTTGCATGGAGATGCAATTGTTAGTAAGTACCTACCTAATCGATCATAGCACAATTTGTTGAGTCACTCAAGGTTGTGCAAAGGGAGATGGAATCCTAAACCACTAGGAAATCTTCCAATGGGATTTCTCGAGTCACGTCTTGAGGGTGGCAAACTCGTAGAAAATAGTGGGACCAATCATAAAATGTTACTTCTTGCAATTTATGATTTCAAAATTCAATATGATTATAATAATATCATAATATTCAATTGTTGATTCGGAATGTCTAGAAACATGTCGATAAGATCGATACTCGAGGGCAATCATACCTTCAACTGGACTAATTTCTATGACTGGGAGATCATCTTGGGGATAGTCCTCACGTATAATAAGATTCTCTATGCGATAGAGAGATCTCTTCTTGCGAAGCCACCAGTTGAGTAAATAGTAGCACATGAGGCTTGGACAATGCACGAGGGTGGTATGATCATTGCTTGGTGTATCACCTTGGTTGCCATGACCTCGCAGCATAGGTGGCAACATAAGAGTTATGATTGGTATTTATTATCATAAATATTAAATATTAAAAGTAAAACTGTTGGAGCATAGTTGCCATGACCTCGGACCTAGTATTAAATATTAAAAGTATTTTTGAAAATTCAAGGTCAAAATTGGTATTTATTATAGTTTCGGGCGTTTGTGTAATATTCAAAACACAATCGAAGGATGAGGGACTATGTCAAGCAAGCCAATAAAGGTAAAACTGTCCAAATAAGCAATATTCAACTAAATCAAGAGATTTTCGAAGATTGGAAGTCAAAAACACGCACTTAGAGGCGTCCGGGCAAAAGTGCAGATTTTGTAAACTGCTCGAGGGAGGTCGAATAGACAAGTTTTTCAGAAATTTCAAATGGAAATGAAAAATATGGAACTTATGGGCAGTCAAGGAATTAACAAGAAGTCTAAGGGTGTCTTGGATAGGGAGAAAATGAAATTAAAAGTTGGTTAGGGGCTAAAATGAAAATTTTGGAAATTTCTAGGTGTGAATCCGACCGGCTGCCTGTGGCCGCCGGCAGCCACTTCTAAGGTGTCGGGAAGGTCGCCTGGAAGGGCTAGGGAGGTCTCCAGGTGATGATGGGGTGGTTTGTGGCTACCATTGGCCGAAAAATGCTAGGATGTGATCGGTTTTAATGGCGAACGGATTTTCGATTTGGCTGAATCTTTCGAGGGTTGTAGCTCGTGATTTGGGGTTGTTTAATTGGTTTGGAGGCTAGATCTAGGGTTAAGGGGATAAGAGCAATCGATAGGTGGTGAAAATTTGGGTCGAGTTCGAGTATAAAAGGAGTTCTCGACTGAGAGGGTTAAAGCACAAATCGATCAAATTTCTCTCGTTTTAGGCTGAATCGAGCTTCCGGGATAAGGGGCTTTTGTTCTTTGGGTGATTAGGATTGTTTCTGGAGCATTTGGGGTCGTTTGGTGTAGAAATATCGAGGTTTCAATGACTTGGCCAGAAAAACGAAGCTCACCAGACCGCGGCCTGTAATTGGGTTTCAAACCCTTTTTCGGTGGCTTTTTCCGACGTTTGAAGGCACCATTGAGGTCGCCTCATCAAGCTCTTCAAGCCCCTGTAAGAATTTGGAGCATTGGAGGTCGCCGGAGTCGGAGAAGAAGGCCGGAGAAGACGACCAAGCCAGCTGCGCGTGGGCTCCACTCGCCAAGCCTCTAGGTGGCGCGTGAGAACGCGTGAGGTTGGGTTTCTCCTTGATTTTAATTTCAGAATTTTGGTAAAATTATTTTAGGAATTATCATGGAAAAATATTTGGTGAAACTTGATGTTAGGTAATTTTTATGAATTTCCGAAGGTAGAAATGTTTGAAAAATAAAGAAAAATAGAGAAAGTTGAGGAAAAAAAGAAATCTTGATTCCTAAGGTCTTAATGGTGAAATAGGAGGCAACTGGGTTGTTGGAAGAAGGATTACACGATTTTCGAGGTATGGCACATTTTTCGAGGCAAAAACTCGGACTTTTCCAGTTTGAGGTGAGTGGTTTGATTCTAGTTTTGTCTTGTTTTGAGAATATGTTGGAGTGTGTGTAGTGGGTTCATGTGAGTGGTTTAACCCTCCCGAGCTTAGGACATACGTGATTGAACCAATTCGAGTGAAAAGTTGTACCCTCCAGAACTCGGGATGTATTGCTTATGCATTTTACTTATGTAATTTTGACATCATTTTCATATTGAACATGTGGTATATTGCATCAACTGCTTTCACTTAAAAGAGTCTGTGCATGGCGTGTGATTTTTCATATCATCGGGGTATTGATATTCGTGACGGTGTTGTGTCCGTGTGGGACGGGATGGGGTCTACTTGAGATTGGGACAATGTTAATCCAGGTGAACGAGTGTCACAGTGGGGCACTCGAGGGATTAATGTTAATCCACGTAAACGGGTGTCACGGTGGTGCACTCGAGGGATTAATGTTAATCCAGGTGAACGGGTGTCACAGTGGGGCACTCGAGCGATTAAGTATGTCGCGGCAAGCTCAACCCCAATGATGTGTGGAATGGTGTTTTTCACAGGAGATTGAGTATGCCAGGGTGATTTCTCAAGTTAGATGTGTCTTGCATGTTGTCGTTTAGTATGCTATGCTCGTGTGTCCTTCATGCATTGTATAAACTGTTTCATGCCTTCACTTAGATGTTTTATCATCTAACCTGGGTTATGCCCCTGAAACATTCAACATTCCAGCCAAGGACAACTGTGAGGTCAAGGACACGGCTGATGAGCCAGTGGTGTTTAGTTGATAGTCATTGTATCACTTTGGGAGCATTAGTACTTATTTTGTTATATGTATGAGCAATCGCTCAACGGTGTTGTAATCATTTTGTAACAATGTAGTACGTATATCGGTGTGGGAACACCTTGTATGTAACTCATGGTAGGCCACGACATTTGGATAATTTAGTATTCCGATGTGTTATATAATGTCTCGTTTAGTTATGATTGTGTTATTATCAGTCAAACGAGCAAGACTGGGAGTCTCGGGGTTTATATCTGCATGTGAAGATTGTTCTTGAAATCACCGCAGGTGCCGGCCATTGTATGCGACGAGTGTTTCATCTGCATGTGAAGATTGTGCTCATGGCGCCGCGAGTGACGGTCTTGGAAAAAAAAAAACCCCAAGAATTGCCTTATAGTGGCACGCCCGTGTAGGGCGGGGTGTTATAATTGGTATCAGAGCCCTAGGTTAAAACCCTAGGATGGTTAGGCTAGGTTGTTGAACTTAGCATGATTAGACTTGTTAACTTAGAATAGGGTTATGGATTCTAAGTGACATATGAAAACTTTAGGAAACACTGGTTCGAGGTTTCTGAGAAAATCTTTGTGTGTTGTTAGTAAGCAATGGTGGATCAAGTACTGCTATCACACTGGGCGAATAGGATCGAAGCTCGTGGGAATCCGCAAGATGAGGATATGAATGTGTTTCTGAATGCAATGGAGGAAATTATTGACAATGTACCCCCATGTTACTGACAATTGATAGATCTATCAGAATTTAAGATCGATTTTCTTATTGATCAGTTGGAAAGGGAGTGGAAACTTTTGCTCAGTGGTTATAGCAAGACTGGGAAGATGACTCCCTACGCGAATTCTGCACGAGAATGCGGAACGAGCATGTGGACCTACTCGGGGAGGCTATGGATGAGGAAGAACAGGAAGAGGGTGCTGCAAATCCCGAGAATGAGGTCATCGACATCAGTTCTGATGAGGAATCTCAGGAGGCCCAGGATGATGACGAAGGACCCCCGGTGGCGTCCGATAGTGACGGGGACCACAAGGAGTCATGGATCTGGAGGCCGACGGACTACTGAAAGAGGCTAAAGGAATGACTGATGGAAGAAGGGATATGTAAATATAGTATAATAAGATGTTATGTCTATTTCCTTTTCGGTAGTGCCAAGTTGTTATGTTTATGGGATACTGTTAAAGAAATAAAATTATCCCTTTTGTAAAGATATGATCATGTCTTGTGCATAACTTATTTCTGTGATTCACTTCAGATGGTGAATACACGAAGACTCCGAGATGCAGCTCACGACGGAAATGGGAGAAGAGAAGAAAATAATCCCAAAGATCAGGGTGATCGCAGGAATCATTCAGGAGGAACAGGAGATATATCGGGGAATCGAGCTCTAGTGAGGACCGATTCGAGCGAATGGAGCGATTTTTAGAAAACATGCTGACATACGTGAGTCGAGAGGAGCCTACTCGGCACACGACCACGGCATTGGAGCGGTACCGACATTTGAGACCCCTTGTGTTCAAAGGAAGGATTGGCGATGATCCTAGCTCAGCCGAGTATTGGCTTGAGCAGACCGAGAAACTACTTCAACAACTCCAGTGCAGTGAAGATGAGAAAGTGAGGTGCGCAATCTACACGTTGGAGGAAGAAGCAGGTCGGTGGTGGCAGTCTACCGAGCGTTTTATGATGAGGTCTGAACAAGGATGAGAGGATGAAGATGAAGATGCACCAATGTATACTTGGGCGGGATTCAAGGAAGAGTTTAACGCCAAGTACTTTCCCAAGAGCTGGAAGGAAGAAAGAATCTGGGAGTTTATGAGGCTCAAGCAGATTGATGAGATGTCTATGAACCAGTACGATATTCGGTTCACTCAACTGATTAAATACGTGCCCATGTACGAGACTGACAAGAGTCAGAAAGCACAAAAGTTTGTTTCAGGGTTACAAGTGAATCTTCATCAAGTTTTAAGTGGATGGGACGTTGAAACCTACAAAGAGGCATTGCACCGAGCTTTAACCATTGAGAGGAATCTGATGCGGGTCAAGATAATCAAGACGGAGGAAGGAATTAAGGGCGGTAAACCAGGAAGTTCGATAACTCAACCAAGGGACGACGGGAAGTGTCCTCGATGTATGAAGAAACACCCTAGGAAGAGGTGTCTTGAGGTGCTATGGATGCGGTGAAGAAGGCCACATTAGGAAAAACTGCCCGAAGATTAAAGCAACGCCCCAAGTTGGGTATCAAGGAAAGGTGGTGTGCTACAACTGCGGTCAACCGGGGCATATCTCGCGAGATTGCCTAAAGAGGCAGAAAATGGAACCACCAAGTGGAGGAGCACCGAATGTTCGTCCTGGCCGAGTGTACAATCTGACATGTGAGGACGCTGAGGCCAATCCTACAGTTATTGAAGGTACACTATTTTTTTCCGAATATTCCAGTTCATGCTTTAATAGATCCAGGTGCTACGCATTCATTCATGTCGCATGCATTAGTAGAAGGTTTAAAGCTAGAACCTAGGGAATTGGGCTACCAAATGGTAATAGCTACTCCTATGGGTTCGACCCTAAGAACTGCGGTGGGGTGCCGCGGGTGTATTTTCAAAATGGGAGGGGAAAGTTTCAAGATCAATTTAGTGGTGTTAGATATTCAAGATTTTGACATAATTATAGGAATGGATTTCCTATCGGTACATGAGGCTAAGATAGATTGTAAGAGTAAGACCGTGAACTTACCCAAGCCTAACGGAGAGTGGGTTATGTTCCAAGGCCAGGGTAGGAAGATTAAGAAGGAATGGGGCGTGACCTTGCAAGCATTGCAATCAGCCAAACCCAAATCAGGTAAGAGAAGTCTCGAGTTGGAATCAGTGAGGGTTGTGAATGAGTATTCTGAGGTTTTTCCTGAGGAATTACCAGGATTACCTCCCAAAAGAGAAATTGAATTCTCGATAGACCTTGTACCAGGTACACAACGTATAACCATACCTCCGTACAAGATGGCCCCTGCTGAGATGAGAGAGTTGAAGGAACAATTATAGGACTTGACCGACAAAGGATTTATCAGACCAAGTGTGTCACCCTGGGGAGCTCCGATACTATTCGTGAAGAAGAAAGATGGAACTTTACGGATGTGTACCGACTATCGGCAGTTGAATAAGGTAACTATAAAGAACAAGTACCCGTTGCCTAGGATTGAAGAGTTGTTTGACCAACTTCAAGGAGCTAGAATATTTTCTAAGATAGACCTTCGGTCAGGGTACTATCAGATGAGGATTAAACCGGAAGATGTACCCAAGACTGCCTTCCGAACACGGTATGGTCACTACGAATATCTAGTGATGTTGTTTGGATTGACCAACGCACCTGTTGCATTCATGGATTTGATGAATCGAACTTTTAGACCCTTCCTGGACAAGTTCGTAATAGTGTTCATGGATGATATTTTGATATACTCTGCAAGTGAGAGTGATCACGAAGAACATTTAAGGATAGTCATGCAGACTTTAAAGGACCATAAATTGTACGCCAAGTTCTCGAAGTGTGAATTCTGGCTTACTCAGGTAGCATTTCTTGGACATATAATTTCTACAGAGGGTATAGCTGTCGATCCAGCAAAGATAGAAGCGGTTCAAAAATGGCAAGCACCTAAGACCGTTGGGGAAGTCCGAAGTTTTCTTGGACTAGTTGGATACTACAGAAGATTTGTAGAAGGGTTTTCAAAGATATCTGCTCCACTTACTCGATTGATGCAGAAGGAAGTCAAATTTGAATGGGACGACAAGTGTGAGCAAAGTTTTCAAGAGCTTAAGGCGCGATTAACTACGGCACCAATTCTAGCAATGCCAACGGAGTCGGGAAAGTTTGTGGTGTATAGTGATGCTTCTGGGATAGGGTTGGGATGTGTTTTAATGCAAGATGAGAAAGTAATCGCTTACGGATCTTGGCAACTGAAGAGGCACAAGTAGAACTACCCAACTCACGATTTGGAGTTAGCAGCCATAATTTATGCTTTGAAGTTGTGGAGGCATTATCTTTATGGAGTACAGTTTGAGATTTTTACGGACCACAAGAGTTTGAAGTACATATTCTCTCAAAGGGAGTTAAACATGAGACAAAGAAGATGGATGGAATACTTGAAAGATTATGATTGTACCATTTCCTACCATCCAGGGAAGGCAAACGTAGTTGTAGATGCTCTTAGTCAAAAAAGCTCCGAGATTGTGGCTAATATGATGATCGAGGAATTCAGCCACCTGATAGTAGGTGTTAAGCCTAAACCAATCAAGGGATATTTGGTAAATCTGACAATCCAACCTGATGTGGTGAATCAAATCAGGTCAGCTCTTCAGACAGACGCAAGTAGAAGTCAGTGGATAAACAAGAACGATCAAGTTAAGGCACCTGAATTCAGTTACCGCGATGGTATACTTCGATTTCAAGGAAGGACATATGTGCCAAGGGATCAAGACCTAAGACAAATTATCTTAGGAGAAGCTCATCGAGCAAGGTACACAGTACATCCAGGGTCCACAAAAATGTATAAGGACTTTAGGGAAATTTATTGGTGGCCAGGAATGAAAAAAGATGTGGCACGGTACGTGGCGCAATGCGATACCTGTCAACGTATCAAAATTGAGCATTAGCGTTCGGGAGGAAAATTACAACCACTGAACATCCCCGAGTGGAAATGGGACCACGTCACTATGGATTTTGTGACCAATCTACCTCGAAGTCCCAAAGGAAATGATGTTATTTGGGTAATAGTAGATCGATTGACCAAGTAGGCACATTTCTTGCCTATTAGGATAGGGCAACCGACTCATGCTCTGGCTCGGCTGTACATTGAGGAAATAGTACGATTACATGGAATTCCTATAAGTATAGTGTCAGATCGAGGCCCGCGATTTACGTCAAGATGTTGGGAAAGTTTCCACAAGTGTATGGGAACACAGTTAAAGCTCAGCACAGCTTATCACCCTCAAACCGACGGACAGTCCGAGCGAACAATTCAGATGCTCGAGGATATGTTGAGGGCATGCATTTTAGATTTCTCAGGAAGTTGGGAGAAACATCTACCGCTGGTAGAATTCGCCTACAACAACGGGCACCGCAGTAGCATTGGAATGGCCCCTTACGAGGCATTGTACGGGCGAAAATGCAGAACACCACTCTACTGGGTAGAAACTGGAGAAGTAAGATTAATTGGACCCGAGATTGTTCAAACTACGACTGAAAAGATCAAGAAAATTCAAGAGAAAATGAGGACAAGTCAAAGTCGTCAGAAATCGTATGAAGATCAACGAAGGCGAAATTTGGAATTTTGGGTCGGTGACAAGGTATACTTGAAAGTCTCTCCATTCAAATCAGTGATTCAAGGAAAAAAGAAAGGGAAGTTAAGCCCAAGATACATAGGACCCTATGAAATTTTGGACAAAATTGGGTTAGTGGCTTACAGAATAGCTTTACCTGTAGCATTATCAAATATCCATAATGTGTTTCACGTGTCTCAACGATGAAAACATGAGTCGGATCCTACTCAAGTACTTCGGAATGAGACCATTGAGATACGAAATGATCTAACGTACCCTGAGGAACCAGTTCGAATCCTAGATCAAAGGGATCAAGTCTTAAGGAACAGAGTTATTCTGTTGGTAAAGGTACTATGAAGTAACCATGACGAAGAAGAGGCTACTTGGGAATGTGAAAAAGAGATGAAGATTTCCTATCCGCATTTATTTGATGTTATAAGTTAATGATTTCGAGGACAAATTCCTTTTTAGAGGGGGAGGATGTAATACCCAGTATTAAATATTAAAAGTATTTTCGAAAATTCGAGGTCAAAATTGGTATTTATTATAGTTTCGGGCGTTTGTGTAATATTCAAAACACAACCGAAGGATGAGGGACTGTGTCAAGCAAGCCAATAAAGGTAAAACTGTCCAAATAAGCGATATTCGACTAAATCAAGAGATTTTCGATGATTGGAAGTCAAAAACACGTACTTAGGGGCGTCCGGGCAAAAGTGCAGATTTTGTAAACTACCCGAGGGAGGTCGAATCGACAAGTTTTTCAGAAATTTCAAATGGAAATGAAAAATATGGAACTTATGGGCAGTCAAGGAATTAATAAGAAGTCTAAGGGTGTCTTGGATAGGGAGAAAATGAAATTAAAAGTTGGCTAGGGGCTAAAATGTAAATTTTGGAAATTTCTAGGTGTGAATATGACCGGCCACCTATGGCCGCCCGCAGCCGCTTCTGAGGCGTCGGGAAGTTCACCTGGAAGGGCTAGGGAGGTCTCCAGGTGATGATGGGGTGGTTTGTGGCTACCATTGGCCGGAAAATGCTAGGATGTGATCAGTTTTAATGGCGGACGGATTTTTGATTTGGCCAAATCTTTCAAGGGTTGTAGCTCATGATTTAGGGTTGTTTAATTGGTTTGGAGGCTAGATCTAGGGTTAAGGGGATAAGAGCAATCGATTGGTGGTGGAAATTTGGGTCGAGGTTGAGTATAAAAGGAGTTCTCGGCCGAAAGGGTTAAAGCACAAATCGATCAAATTTCTCTCGTTTTAGGCTGAATCGAGCTTCCAGGATAAGGGGCTTTTGTTCTTTGGGTGATTAGGATTGTTTCTATAGCATTTGGGGTCGTTTGGTGTAGAAATATCGAGGTTTTAGTGACTTGGCCAGAAAAACGAAGCTCGCCGGACCGCGACCTGTAATCAGGTTTTTTTTTTTTTTTAAATACTGTAATCAGGTTTTAAACCCTCTTCCGGTGGCTTTTTCTGACGTTTGAAGGCACCATTGAGGTCGCCTCATCAAGCTCTTCAAGCCCCTGTAAGAATTTGGAGCATTGGAGGTCGCTAGAGTGGGAGAAGAAGGCCGGGGAAGACGACCAGGCCGGCTGCGCGTGGGCTCCACTTGCCGAGCCTCTAGGTGGCTCGTGAGAGAGCGTGAGGTAGGGTTTCTCCTTGATTTTAATTTCAGAATTTTGGTAAAATTATTTTAGGAATTATCATGGAAAAATATTTGGTGAAACTTGATGTTAGGTAATTTTTATGAATTTCCGAAGGTAGAAATGTTTGAAAAATAAAGAAAAATAGAGAAAATTGAGGAAAAATAGAAATATTGATTCCTAAGGTCTTAATGGTGAAATAGGAGGCAACTGGGTTGTTGGAAGAAGGATTACATGATTTTTTAGGTGTGGCACATTTTTTGAGGCAAAAACCCAGACTTTTCCAGTTTGAGGTGAGTGGTTTGATTCTAGTTTTGTCTTGTTTTGAGGATATGTTGGAGTGTGCGTAGTGGGTTCGTGTGAGTGGTTTAACCCTCTCGAGCTTAGGACATACGTGATTGAACCAGTTCGAGTGAGTGGTTGTACCCTCCAGAACTCGGGATGTATTGCTTATGCGTTTTACTTATGTAATTTTGGCATCATTTGCATATTGAACATGTGGTATATTGCATCAACTGCTTTCATTTAAAAGAGTCCGTGCATGGCGTGTGATTTTTCATATCATCGGGGTATTGATATTCGTGACGGTGTTGTGTCCGTGTGGGACGGGATGGGGTCTACTTGAGATTGGGACAATGTTAATCCAGGTGAACGGGTGTCACAGTGGGGCACTCGAGGGATTAATGTTAATCCAGGTGAACGGCTGTCACAGTGGTGCACTCGAGGGATTAATGTTAATCCAGGTGAACGGGTATCACAGTGGGGCACTCGAGGGATTAAGTATGTCGCGGCAAGCTCAACCCCAACGGTGTGTGGAATAGTGTTTTTCACAGGAGATTGAGTATGCCAGGGTGATTTCTCAAGTTAGACGTATCTTGCATGTTGTCGTTTAGTATGCCATGCTCGTGTGTCTTTCATGCATTGTATAAACTGTTTCATGCCTTCACTTAGATGTTTTATCATCTAACCTGGGTTATGCCCCTGAAACATTCAACGTTCTAGCCAGAGACAGCTGTGAGGTCGAGGACACGGCCAATGAGCCAGTGGTGTTTAGTTGATAGTCGTTGTATCACTTTGGGAGCATTAGTACTTATTTTGTTATATGTATGAGCAATCACTCGACGGTGCTGTAATCATTTTGTAACAATGTAGTACGTATATCGGTGTGGTAACACCTTGTATGTAACTCATGGTAGGCCACGACATTTGGATAATTTAGTATTCCGCTATGTTATATAATGTCTCGTTTAGTTATGATTGTGTTATTATCAGTTAAACGAGCAAGACTGGGATTCTCGGGGTTTATATCTGCATGGTGGCGTGATGAATGCGTGGGTTAAGGTGGAGTTACACATACATTTATATATATATATATATATATAATAATGTGGGGAAAGAAGAGGGGAGAGTTGGGCAGCGGCGCACAGAGAATTGGAATTGTGACCGCGCAAGAAGGAATTGAAGGCGCACAACAGGGAAGATTTGAGGGAAATAACAGAGCTTGCGGTGCAATGGTGGAGCAGCAGCGGACAGAGGAATTGGAGAGCAGCGCACACCAAGAAGCCACAACGAATTAAACAGTGAAAAGATTGGGGATTTTAATTTTGAATTAATTTCTTTAATTCTTTTGTTCTTGAATTAATTCTTGGATTTTAATTAAGTTTTTCTGGAGTTTAATTATGATGATTTCTGTTATTATGGTTGGCTGAATTTCTTGTTAGCTAAGGTAACGAGATAGCCGCGAGACAGTGTTGTGATTGATACTATTTTCAGTTAATTTGATGGATGTTTATTTCATGTGATTATGAGATATGGTTATTACTGATTTGACAGCCTGATCACCTGTTAAATGATTTTATGAACATAGATGATACAAACCAAGTAATTCTATGTTAAACTTTGCATATCACATAACTTAGATTGGATATTGAAACGGACCAAGTATGAATATTCATCTTTGCGGTAACTTGAATTAGTAATTTGAGTTAGTGAATTTCACAAAATTTAATGCGTCGTTAATTAATTGATTTTATATGGACCAAGTGTAGAATTAGTGATTAGCGATAGTTTTGTTATACCTAGACCAAAGGATGATAAATAAGTTCTGAAATTCTGTCGTCACATGAAGTAAAATCCATTTAATTAACTTATTTATTAAGGATTACAACATTCTCGTAGGTGAATCGAATTCCTTAGCTAATCTTATCTCTCTATTTTAACGTGTCCGATTTCTCTTTATTTTGTTATTTTTGATACATCATATTCTTCTTACTTTATTTTGTATGTAGTTGATATTATCTCTAATTCAATTTTTCTAGGTAAAGAATAGGATTGCTCCGTTTCGGTATTTGTTTCGGCAATTCCTGTGGGAACGATACTTTACTCATTCACTTTATTACTTGATCGACTGGTGCACTTACCATTGCATTTTAGGCACATAAGCTACCCAGCCGTAACAAGCTCGCGGCTATGGCCACGGCTTGCTGTGGCGGCCTGCTCCAGCAGTTTTCGGCCACTATCGTGGTTGCCTCTGGTCACTAACGACAACCCCCACCACTTTCCCTCGATCCGTCAAGCTCTCAGCCACTCTCTCCCTCACTGCAACTCTCGACCACCTTCCTCTTTCATTTTTCCATTTTCCTTTCAATCTCTTCACCTATTTATAGCAAACCCACCGCCCCACCGCCTTTAGCAAGCTTGGCCACCACTCCAAGCAATTCGGCCATGAAGCTTCTCGACAGCTTCCACCAGCACACACGCACACACGCACTTGTATATATATATATATATAACTATATATTACACTATAATCTAAAGGAAATTGCACACTAAACCCCAATTTCCATCTTAATTTCACTTGAGCAATTCCCTTAATGCAATTATACCCTTAAACATCAAATTAATTTATATTTCAATACTAAAAATACAAAATTAATAACCCAAGATTACTCGATAAGGACGATTTCGCCCCAACGTCCTCACCAGGTTATTGTTTCATCCCGAAAACACCTCAGGGTTGATTCTTACAAAAAATCGGAGCCCCCTCAGGGTTCTGTTGATTTCCCAGAGGTTTCCTACTATAATTCGATAATTTAGGCTGAATCGACGCTATACCAAAAACTATCTCTGATTTGACTTCTTTCAATGTCATAAATCATGTTTTGATATGCTTGATGACTTCATACCCTTTCTTTTAGACATCTAAGTCCCGAGGCATTCTCTGTCGCTGATTCGACGACTTATTTTGTTATCACAACCATTTTTCGGTATCCCAGACTCATTCAAACAACGTGACAACCAAACGAAACATGGGATATTATTTTTATCCACAACATACTTTTTCTTCCAGAGATACTTATGTTCCGGGGCATTCCCTTCAATTGATTCGATTGTTTATAACTCCAAGAAATTATTCTTAAATCCCAAAACTTCTAATAATTTCATTTTTGCCCCAGATAAATTACTTTTGAGCTATTTGAAAATTTTTGGGTATTACGTTCACCCCTCCTTAAAGAAATTTCGTCCTCGAAATTTGCATCTGACCAATCAAGTAATTAAAACAAAAGACAACTTATTATCTGAACACCTCAATTACATATCGATTGAATCCTTAACAAATACCCTAGTTTGCATTTATTATGCAACCAATGCTTACAAGCATGCCGTGCCATTTCCAGAATTTCCCGTTGTAGCTCATCACAAGTGATCACACTTATCTCAAAATTATTCCATGAGTCTATTCTAAAAATATATCATCAACGATTTTTGGTCATCAACCATAACAATGATGTTGCACCTTTTTGTATATTAGTTTTGATGATGAAAAACATATATTGGTTTAATCCCTAAGTCATGAGTCAAGGCTATGGTTTTCAACATATATCAATTTCAATATCAAATTCTATTTTTGTTCAAATGAAATCCAAAATAAGTTCATTCTTATAAATATGGACATTTGCAAAGTCATGTATTTAGTCTTAAAACAATCTCCTAAAATGTTTTTCAAATTAGGTTTGAAGTTGTTGGTCAACATAGAGCTAAAATTGTTCTAAGGCAAAAGACCAACTAGAACATAAATGTGTTTGATGAAAAACCAATCTTAAATATGAAAAATCATTTATGTTAATATCATATTTCAAAATAAGTTTTTCATATTTTGAAACATGCATGAAAAGTTTTGGTTCGAAATTCAAATGTCTGAAAAATCCTTTAGTTCATGCATCATGTTTCGAAACTCCTTTTGGTAGGGTTTCAATATTTTTCTAAGTCTGGAAGGTTAGAACTTTATAAGCAGACATATAAGAAAATGATTTTATTTTGAAAAACTATCTCCCGGTATTTTGATATCTTATATCCATTAGTGCTAAAACGATTTTTAACGAATTTTTCAAGAAATAGAAAGTGTATATCTTGGAGGTGGTAAAATAGCATAATCCTAAGTTTGTACTAAAACCCAAATTCTACTTTCTTATTCTTATGGATTTTGATTTTCTAAATATTTTTATTGAATCCAAATGGGGGGGTACTTTCTTATTTACATTTATGTATTAAAGTAAATGGAAGGTAAAATATAAATAAAACAAAATGAGGACATCTATCAAATGTAAATAAGTTGTACTATATGCATATCCTGAAGGATGACTTCATCTGTCAACATATACCTCATCATTTGTCGACCAGCCTCTTAGTTTTAGCCCATCTGTCGACCGATGCTCTTGCATCTGTCGACCAACAGAATGTCATTTCGTGGTACTTCAAGCCATCTGTCGACCAATGCCTATGCATCTACTACAAGAAAAATCAGTTTTAGTGACGGGTTTTGTGACGGGGATGCCCCCGTCACAAATTTGTGACGGGTTTAGTGATGGAAAGCCGTCACTAAAGTGGTTTAGTGACGGTCAGAAATTACCGTCACAATTTTGTGACGGGATATGTATTTCCGTCACTATTTTGTGACGGGATGGTGTATCCCGTCACAAAATAGTGACGGAAAATAATCTCCCGTCGCAAATCAGCGACGGGAGCGAAGTTTCCCATCGCAGAACTGCGACGGGGCGCATCAGTCCCGTTGCAGATTGCGACGGGACGCATCAGTCCCGTCGCAATCCCACCTTTAAAAATCCCCCCCTCCCTTCCCTTCCTCACTCTCCACACTTAACGCCCCCCTCCTCCCTTCTCACTGTCTCGCCCCCCTTCCCTCCCATTCTCTCACTGTCTCCCCCCCCCCATTTTCTCATTGTTCGATTTTCATCTCCTTCAAATTCTTTGGTTCTTCTTCTTCTTCAGTTAATTTCGGTGCTCTCAAGTAAGTATTTTATAGTTTTTTATTTTGTTTTAGTTTTAATTATATTCTGTTAGTTTAATATTAATGTGAGTGTGTTAGTTTAGTTGTAGTTATTTTATTTTTGTGTTAGTTTAGTAGTTTATTTTTAGTTTAATTGTTTATATTATTTGTAATGCTTAAAAATTAAAATATAAATAACTATAATTAAATAATTAAACTACAACTAATTAATTATTTAGTTATTTTGATATGTTATTGGACTAGCAAACCCGTGCATGTGTAAATAATGTTTATTTTTTTATTTTTAAGTTTAGATATATTTTTAATGAAAAATATTGTAATTTTAAATAAAATACATAAAAAATTATATACTAAAAATAAATTTATTATTTAAGAAAGCATATATTTTATTGTCATAAAAAAATATTTAAAAATATTTAACTGTATACATTAAAAAATTAAAAAAATTCTATTAAAAATATAAAAGAATTCTATTTAAAATATAAAAATTAATAAATAATAAATAAAATTTTAATTAAAAATTTTAAAACTAACATATGAAATAAATTAGATAATTATTTTTAAAATTAAAAAGGTATAGATTAAGATTATTATTTAAAATAAAACACTAAAATTGAAAAATAATATGAGAAATTAATTAGATAAATATTTAAATTAAAATATATAAGAAATGCAATATTAAAAATAAAATACAATAAAAAAGTAAACACTAAAAATACACTACCGAATATATTTTCATAAAAATTAAGGACTAAAAATACAAAATAAAATTTTACCATGAAAAATTATTAGTTTTTATAACAATAAATTTAACCTTAATATTTTTAATAACTCAACGAAAATAAAATAAAAAATGTATCAAATCAAAAATTGAATAATTGTTTAAGTAGTAAAGGAAATAAAAGTTTAAATTGCGTTAGTTTAATTTAATAGTTAATTTATTTTGTGTTTAGTATGTATGTTGAGTTTAATGATTATTTTATTTAAATTAGTTTAGGTTTTATTTTAATTTTTTATATTATTTGTAATGTTTAGAAATTAAAATGTGAATTTTATTAATTGTTTATAAATTATTTCTGTAGTTATTTTGTTATGTAATTGTATTAATAATATTTATTTTTTTGTTTTTAATTTAAAACAGATTTTTAATTTAAAATATTGTAATTTTTAATTAAATACGTTAAAAATAAAATACTAAAAGTATAAATATTTATGAAAACATATATTTTGTTGCCATAAGAATAAGATTAAGTATAGACATTAAAAATTAATTTTTTTTTTTGTTTAAAACATTAAAAATAATAAATAAAAGTAAAATTAGAATATTTAAAATAATGTATTAAATAAATTAGATAATTATTTTAAAAATTAAAATGAATTTAAAAAGGTATAAAATTTAATTTTTTATTTAAATTAAACACTAAAAATTAAAAATTACATGAGAAATAAATTAGATAAATATTTAAATTGAAATATTTATTTATTACAATATTAAAAATAAAATACTATTAATGAGTAATATAATTTGTTGTTATAAAATAAAATAAGTACACTAATAGATTTTAAATTTCAAAGTGAGACATTTATAGCTAGCTTAGAAAATATATTAGATACATTATTTTAACCATATTGTTCTTAATTACTCCAATCAAAATAAAATAAAAAATGTAACAATTAAAAATTATAATAATTGTTTAAGTATTAAAGGAAATACAAATTTAAATAAGTATTTAAAAAAAATTCAATTCAAACATGTAGAGTTAAGTAAAAATATTAAAAATTATCTTAATTATTTATTATCTTAATTTATAAAAAAGATGCAAAATTTATCTCAATAATTTTTTTATTATTATATTTATTTTTTGTTCATATTTATCAATTACTTATGACAGTCTGAAATGATGAAATATAATTTGGTTAGTTTTCAGGATAAAATATCTATTGGGAATCGTGCTTGTTATACAATTTTAAATTGAAAATGGAAGCTCCGTTGCATCGTCGATGGATTGATAATCGGTGTATGCCAAGAAGGGGTGGGATCACTCCTGAATTTTATGCTGGTGTTGATGAGTTTATTCAACTTGCATCTTCTCAAGAAAGTTTCATAAGGCTAGGAGTGTTGAAATGTCCTTGTATGAAATGTGAGTGTTTGAAGTTTAAACCAGTTAATGAGGTGAAAAGGGATCTTTGTAAGTATGGGTTTATGAAAGGGTATTATTATTGGACGAACCATGGGGAAGAAATGCTAATAATGCCTCAAAATGTTGTTCTAAATGAATATTATAGAGAAGATAATTTTAGAGATAAGTTTAATCCGTATGAGCAAATGGTAATGGATGCAGCAGGACCGTCACATGCGCCTACTACAATGCAAGGAGCGTTTAGCGAAAGTGGTCATGATCAGTCGTACAATATTGAGGAACCACCTAATGAAAATGCAAAAGCATTTTATGAGATGTTATCTGCTGCACAATCTCCATTATACTCGGGTTGTGATGCAGAGAGTGAAGTTTCTGCTACAATTAGGATGTTGAGCATTAAATCTGATTACAACATGCCTGAAGGTTGTTATAATGAAATCATGCAGTTTATGCAACATACAATGCCAACTGGTAATCGTGTGCCCGATGACTTTTATCATACTAAAATATTGGTTTCTAAGCTTGGACTTGGTTGTCAGAAGATTGATTGTTGTCCAAATAGTTGTATGTTATATTATAAGGATGATCAATTTGAGAGGAGTTGTAAGTTTTGTAGTCATCCTCGTTTTAAGTCTGCAAGAAGTGGCACAGGAAAATTTAAAGAAATTCCTTTTAAGAGAATGTGGTATTTGCCCCTCATACCAAGATTGCAAAGAATCTATGCTTCAACCATTACTGCTTCGAACATGAGGTGGCACTATGAAAATCGGAGAGAGTTTGGGGTATTGTCTCACCCGTCTGACGGTGAAGCATGGAAATATTTTGATCGGACACATCCTGACTTCTCTGCTGATCCTAGAAATGTAAGGCTTGGTTTGTGTGCAGATGGGTTCACTCCATATGGTCAATCGGGTCGCCCGTACTCTTGTTGGCCAGTAATTGTGACTCCATATAATTTGCCTCCTGGATTATGTTTGAAAAGAGAGTTTATCTTTTTAACGGTTATTATTCTGGGTCCTTCAAATCCCAAGAGTAAGATAGACGTATTTTTACAGCCTTTAATTGATGAATTGAAATTGCTTTGGCACGAAGGAGTGTTGACTTATGACATATCCACAAAGTAAAATTTTATGATGAAAGCAGCTCTGTTGTGGACTGTCAATGATTTTCCTGCATATGGAATGTTATCTGGTTGGATGACATCAGGTAGATTAGCATGCCCGTATTGTATGGAAAACACAAAAGCTTTTAATCTCAAGTATGGTGGGAAAACATCATTTTTTGATTGTCACCAACAATTTTTGTTAATGGATCACCCTTTTTGAAGGAATACAACTGCATTTCGAAAAAATAAAGTTGATAATTCTTGTCCACCTCCTCGTTTAAGTGGAGAAAACGTATTTGGTAGAGTATGTAATGTCCCGTCTATCTTAGAACAACAAAATTGTGTTATGATCGGATATGGTGTGCAACACAATTGGACAAAAAGAAGTATTTTTTGGGATTTGCCATTTTGAAAAGATAATCTTATTCGACACAATTTAGATGTCATGCACATCGAGAAGAATATTTTTGATAATCTTTTCAATACAATCATGGATGTGAAAGGTAAAATTAAAGATAATAGCAAAGCTAGAATGGACCTGAAAGAATATTGCAGGCGAAATGAGTTGGAATTAGTAGAACGTGGTGGGGATAAATATTGGAAACCTAAAGCTCAATATACTTTCACAAGAGAACAAAAGTTAAGTATTTTGAAATGGATAAAAGAACTTAAACTCCCTGATGGGTATGCATCTAGATTGGGCAGATGTGTTGATATGAAGAATGGAAAATTGTTTGGCTTGAAGAGTCATGATTGTCATGTTCTTATGGAGCGGTTACTTCCAACGGCATTTTCAGGATTACCAGATCGAATTTGGAGTCCAATAACTGAATTATGCCAGTTTTTCAAAGAAATATGCTCAACAACGTTAAGAACTGAACATTTGGAAGTTATGGAACAGAATATCCCAATCATTCTATGCAAAATAGAGCGTGTATTTCCGCCTGGATGGTTTAACTCAATGGAACATCTCCCGGTACATTTGGTTTACGAAGCAAAGGTCGGAGGGCCAATCCAATACAGATGGATGTATCCATTTGAACGGTAATAAATTTTATATTCATATAATTTATTGATTTTGTCGTATAGTTTATTATGTTCTTTTTCATAAATTAAGATAACTTTAAAATGATTTAGGTTTCTCAATACTTTAAAGAAGAAAGTTCGGAATAAGGCTCGCATAGAAGGATCTATTTGTGAGGCATATTTAATTGAAGAGACAGCCACATTTGGTTCATATTATTTTGAATCAAATATTCAATCAAGGAGGACGAGAGTCCCTCGAAATGATGATGGGGGAGAATCTTCGCATCCACAAATTTCTATCTTCAATTATCCGGGTCGTGCAGCTGGTCCAATGAAAAAAAGATGGTTGGATGTGAATGAGTTCCAAACAGCAAAGTTATATGTCTTGCTAAATACGCCAGAGGTCGAACCTTATATTGAGTAAGAACCCAAACTTAATTATATTAATATATTTATGACTTCATATTAATAATTTTGTTCATATTATGTTGATATATATATTTTAATATTTCAGCATGTACACAAACATGTTACGTGAATTATCGCCAGTAATCAGTGACGAAGAATTAAACAAACAAATCGAGGAGCATTTTTGTGTTTGGTTCCATAATCATGTAAGTTTGTAAAGTTTAAGATATTTCTTAATTTAATATTAATTATGTATACATAAAGTGATGAAAATATTTGGTTAAGTGAATTTGAGTGGCGAAGTTATTGCAGACCCACTAATTTAGAGCATAGGGTGGGGGCCAACTCCCAACGTGAAACATTGACCAATGTATTTCGTCAATGGATACAAATTTCATACTGTTGAATGGAGTCAGAGTAGGTCGACAGAAAATTATGGTGTTTGCGTGTCTGCTTCATGAGGTGGAGCTTCACATATGAATTATTATGGAAAACTTATAGACATACTTGAGTTAGAATATGCAGGCTTACCAATAAAAAGAGTAATTTTGTTCAAATGTAAATGGTATGATCCAAGTCCACGAGGAACTAAAATTCATGATAAATATGGAATTGTAGACATTCGATCATCAAGAAGATATAGGAAATATGATCCATTCATATTTTCCCAAGAAGCTGAACAAGTGTATTACTCGCCTTACCCTGATTACTGTCGTGAAAAAAATGGTTGGATGGTTGTAATTAAAACAAAGGCACGAGGTACAATAAATGCTCCAGAAGCTAACATGGAAGAACCTTTTCAAGAGGATGAAATATTGCAACGGCCTGTAATTAATGTAAATATTGACCTTGGAGGCACTTTACAAGATGATAATGGGCTAGTAGAGGAAGTTGATGTCTCCAATATTGTTGAGGAAGAAGAAAATGATATGTATGAAGAATCTGTTTCAGAAGAAGACGAGGAAGATATATTATCTGATGACAGAGATAGTGACCAGGAAGACATTGATGAATATATAGAAGAAGATGACTGATAGTTTTATGGTTTTTTTTTTTTTTGTGCATGCTACTTAATAACCTTTGTATTTTTAAAATATGAATATTTATAATTTGTGTACCTGTACTTTTAGTATGATGACTTTGATGTTAATGTAATTTTTTTTCATTTATATATATAATTATCGAAATAGATGTCAGAACATTCAACACCTTCGGGTAGGGGAAGAGGTAGAAGTAGAACATCTTATAGGACCACACCTTCTCCAGATGGCAATTCTGGTTCGCAATATTCTTCTCCTGACTCCACACCTGTTGTTCAATCCACACAATTCAACCTCCAGTCACCACCCCCACCACCACCCTCACAACCTTTTGCTCCCATGCCTCATCAATTTCCATATCCTGGAACCACGATGCCGCCATGGGGTTATTATGGTGTTCCACCTACTTTCTACCCACCAGATGTTGTACCACCGAGTGGCCAATATGTTGGGGGAACTTCTCATATGCCAGACAGACATTCCCCATACACTTTCATGCCGACACCGCAAGGACTCAATTCATCATCTGCTTCTGCACAACACTCTGAGCCCATTCCAACTGACCCGGTTGGCATCAGCCGAGGAGACGGTCGAAAACACTTATCTTGCGATGAACAGTGTAATCAGTGAGTATCGTATTTATTATTTTAAACTTATTACTTGCAATTATATTATACATTCAAATGAATATATATATATATATTTTGTGTTTGGCAGTTTTATCCCTGAGAGTGGCCCACCAAGCAAATTGGGAAAGATTTGGAGGGCACGATACACTGAACCGTGGATTCATTGGGATGAAGTGCCAGAAATAATACGAAGGATGTGGCTTGAAGAATTTAACGTAAGTTAATTTATAATTCTTTATTAATATAAGTTTGTATTTAAATTCTTATATATATATATATATATATATGTTTCTTAACTTAATGTAGAAGACGTATTTCTGGCCACCCGAGGAGAATGATCGCATATGGCTCACATGGAATAAGTCTGGTAGATGAAGTTTTAGGAGCCATTTGCATCGAATTAGAAATGGGGAAGACGAAGCAACGTGGATGGATCCCGACGTGTGTAAGGCACTTGATGCAAAGTGGGCAGAAGAAAGTAACAAAAAAATTGCCACACAAAATAAAAAAAATCGTGCTTCCGAGACCGGTGGTTCGCTCCACACTGGCGGGTCCATTCCATTCTCCTTGACTCGAAGAAGGCTGGTAATTACTTATGTTAAGTTATATATATTTTATAATTTATTTAAATTATAAGTTTACTATATTATTTATTAATTTCTTATACAGGCAACTGAATTGAATCGTGAGCCCAATGAGTTTGAATTCTTCAAGAGAACCCACACCAGGAAAGATAATCAAGGAGAAGAAGTGTGGGTCGATGACAGATCTAGGGCCGTCGCTGTAAGTGTGTTTTATAAATTAAATTAAATTTTTTATTTTAAAATAATCTTTTAATTCATTTACATGAATATTTTAATTTTATAGGAAAAATATGAAAGATTGAGTGCGGAGGCATCTTCATCATCCGCAAGTACCGAAGAGTCCTCATCCCCTACAGTTAATGAACAAGACATCTTCTATCAAGCTGTTAGTGGTCGGAATAGAAAGGGTCGAATATACGGGCTGGGCTCCCAAGCTAATTTGTTATATCCATCTACCACCAATCGTTCTAGCCAATCATCTTCACATGTGTCACCAGAGTTTGAACAAATGAGACTTAAAGTTACCCAATTAACTGATGAGTTGCTTGAATCTCGGACTGAGAATCGGCAATTACGACAGTGGCAAGAACAAATGACAGCATGGCAGTCAGAAATGAATATGGTAATAAGTAGATTGACAAAACAATCTACTGCAGATGCTGGACCGTCGAATGTTCCAGGTGGATCTGACCCGGTAGCTGATCAAGATGAGAGTGACAATGGTGAAGATGAAAATGCTAATAATAATGACGATTGATTGTAATGGAATGTTGTAAACATTGAAGTAAACGTGGGTAATCTTAATATTAATATTAAATTTTAGTTTTCTTTTTAATGTTAAATTTGTTATATTTTTAATGTGAATGTGGGTAATATTAATTTTATTTAATGTTATTTTTAATATTTTATTTAAATTTTTAAAAAAATTGTTGTTATTTTCAATTTTTTTATTCTTATAAAAGAAAATATTAATTTTAATTTTAATTTTAATAAATATAAATTTTAATTTTATAAATTGAAAAATTAAAAATATATTAATTTCATAAAAATATATTATTGATTTAAAATAAAATTAATTTTCTTTTTAATGTTAAATTTCTTTTATTTTTAATGTGAATGTGAGTAATATTAATTTTATTTAATGTTATTTTTAATATTTTATTTAAATTTTTAAAAAAATTGTTGTTATTTTAAATTTTTTATTCTTATAAAAGAAAATATTAATTTTAATTTTAATTTTAATTTTAATAAATATAAATTTTAATTTTATAAATTTAAAAATTAAAAATATATTTTTTGAAATAAAAAATATATTATTGATTTAAAATATTAATATTAATTTAATTTTTTTTTCAAAATTTTTTTTTATTTATATTAATTTTATAAAATATTAATTATTTATTTAATATTATTTTTTTTTATAGTTAAAAATATTTGTGACGGGTACTCCCGTCGCAGATCTGTGACGGGTTACTACCCGTCACAGATCATTCGTTTTTATTTTTTTATTTTACGAATTTTTGTGACGGGTAGAGCCCGTCACAGATCTGTGACGGGCAGTATTTCCCGTCACAGATCTGTGACGGCTTGTCCTGTCCGTCACAGATTTGTGACAGATTGTTCCCGTCACAGATCTGTGACGGGGCAGTCTTCGTCACAAATCTGTGATGGGTAGTACTTTCCCGTCACAGATCCGTAACGGGAAATATTTTTCCCGTCACAGATTTGTGACGGGATGAACCTCACCCGTCACAGATCTGTGACGGGATGAACTTTACCCGTCACAGATCTGTGACGGGAAGAACTTTCCCGTCACAGATCTGTGACGGTTAATACTGCCCCGTCACAGATCTGTGACGGGACACCCGTCACAAATCTGTGACGGAAGTGCTATCCCGTCACAGATCTGCGACGGGTAGCACTAACCCCTTCACAAAAATTCTGTCACGCCCTCTTTAGTGACGGATTTTACCCCGTCACAAAACCGGTCACAGAAAAATTTAGTGACGGATTTTATGTTTTAATCCGTCACTAAAACTAATTTTTCTTATAGTATATCGACCGGCAGAATACTTGCACAAGCATCTGTCGACCGTTCTTCTTCATCTGTCGACCAGATTTTAAATATTTGCTAATCTGTCGACCGTTTGTGTTGCAGAAACCCCTAACGGCTAGTTTTTCCACTCACCCAAAGTGGCTTTTCCACTACCAACAGCAAGATTCGTGCATGGGCTCTCAAGGGACTATAAATACAAGTCAAATGGGTGATTCAAACCAATCAAGAGATAACATTACAAGCTCCCAAGTGCTAAGATCATTGTTGTGCTTCATTGATAAATTCGTTCTATTTTCAAGGCTTTGTATTAATTTTGTTAAATTTATTATCAAGCCTTGTAATTATATTTGAGAGAATTTGTAACTGAGAATATTGTTTCTCAGATCCTCTCCTATCTTATATCTCTTTGTAATTTTCCTAACTTGTTTTGCTAGAGGGCCTACATTGCTTGTAGGAGGATTTTGATTCCTAGCTTGTCGTGCTAGAAGATTTGCTTATTGAAGCAAGGGGTTGATTACCTAGCTTGTTGCTAGAGGGCTTGCTTGTATAAGCAAGAGGTTGTAATTTCCTAACTTGTTGCTAGAGGGCCTATCCGGAGAGATAGGAGGTTTTTAGTGAATTGATTGAAAAATCCTTAGTGAGGAGTTAAGGTAGTGGATTAGGCTTGGTTTAAGCCGAACCACTATATATCGTTGTCTCTTACTTGCTTGTGCTCTTTGTTTCATTTATTGTTTCAAGCATTTCATTAATCCTCACTTTCACTAAAATCTCATATTTCATCAAAAGGATTTTCAAGTTCAATCAAATTTTTAAAACAACCCAATTCACCCCCTTCTTGGTGTTGGTGCCATTGCTTTTCAAATCTAACAAACAACTCATATTTCTATCCAAACATGGTCCAAATACACAATTCCTATGGTTCATAAATGCTTCTAACGCATTGGCTAAACCCAAAGGCATCATCAAATGCTCACTTTCACCACATCATGATCTGTACATCGTTTTAGGATGGTTTCATTTCCTTTCCCTCAATTGTTAGTACCTCGATCGCACATTAACTTTAGAAATAACATCTCAGCCTCTTGCAACTGGTCACACAAATCGTCAATTCAGGTTTATCAAGAACACAATTTCTCCTACGATAACTTAACATCCTGACATGTTATTATTCTTCTTTCAAACACTATCCATCAATCATGACCCAAATTGTCTCAACACAGCACTCTCGTTTCATTTCAATTCATTATTCATGTTACCACAACATTCCATAATCATATTATCAACTAAAGCTTTCAGACACATACGTCATACATGGCACCTTAATCTAGTACCTCCCAATGCTTTATCTCAACTAAGCGATGTTTCCCATATGCTTCTCATGTGAGAAACAATCTCTCTATTAAGTCAAACAAGGTCTCCGTTATCCCAGATTCTAGGAGCAAATTTTACTTGTTCTCTACTAGGAAATTTAGTTCTCACACAACTACCTTAAATGGAAACCCTTACAGGACAACTTCCGATTTCCACTGGGTCATCGACAACACCTAGCATAGCTCTTACTAAGGCCTACTGTCTCACAACCCAAATAAAATTTTCATAATGGAATTGAAAACTCACGTCTTCCTTTATACCAACTCATTCATATGCTTTCTCAAATCAAAACATGTCTCTCAGGAAAAAAAAAAAAACACTTTCGTTTACTTATCAACATATAACTCACCATATCTTTATGTTGGCTTCGTCCCATTTAAAAGATTGACTCATGTCCTCGAGAGTATCAAGATATACCTACTATTGCTCCAACCCTTTTATATCACCAAAGGCAAGATTCAAGATAACTAAATCAGAGCTAATTTGTAACGACTCGCTCCCACTTACGGGCGCCATCTGTAAATAATCGACCGGATTACTCACCCAACGAACCACAACTGAAGGGTTGGACTATGTTTCAATAGGAAACGCCCTAGGTGGGAACTAGGCTTCGTCCTTCCCTTCGCTCCACTCAGGAATCGATCCCAACTCAAACAAGAAAACTCAGCGAACCGAGACCCGAAACCCGAGTGAGCTTCACCTCTCTTCAGCTTGCCTCATAGCAAGCCAAAGGTGACCCAGGCATAAATCTAGCATCACAAAAACTTTGCTGAGTATTGGGGATTTATGAGAACATACCTCGCTGGTCTTTACTCGGTCCGAGTTTCACTTCAACAACTCAAGCCACATATAAATCACGCAGACTCACAATCATCTATCACACTGATGATTACAACAATTAGATACATCTATGCTCAACAACACATACATTTACTCACAAGGGTATACATACACAACTCCACATGGCTACATACAAGAGATAATAAAATACACAACTCGGGCAACACTGCTAGTTGCCACAATAGCCTCCCGGCACCATCCCTGCTTGAATTTGGACTTCCATCATCTACATAAGAGGTAAAACCTCATGAGTCATAAAGACTCAGTAAGGGTGCAATGCATGTAAATATGAATATAACCATGTTTATGTATGCCAAATGCATGCAAATGATGCTAGGCCTACTCATCCTCACAACCCTCCAAGGTTTAAGGCATCAACCTATCAACCTCCACAACACTAGTCCTCCATATGACCATAGGTCCACTAGGTCTTGCATCACACAAGTTAACCACTAGATCTTGCATCACACAAGATAACCACTACATGCAAATGCTTCATAAAAACATTATTAGACATATTTACCAACTTGCAAGGCCACCTCCACGTGGGACCATCCCTTACCTGGCTCAATGCCTCCCCTGCCTTGGCACGCACTCCAGCCTGAACTTTGAACTCGTCTAGAATCACCGCCTTCCCGGTCGAACCTAGATACCAATCACACAAAAACCCCCCCACAATATTAGGATTTAATCCAAGGCTTCGATTTTGCCATACCCTGCAAACATCACCCCACAACACTCCCAATAAAACCCACCCGAGGGTTCAATCCAACCAACACTACACAGATCACTATCTCAAATAAGGGAAATTAACTCGAAAAGAAATTTAATTAATTACCTTAACCAATCTGAGGGACAAATTCGAACAATGCCCAACCCAGCGAGGCCTCTTGGGATGCCACCTTGTGCTCAAAATCCCATTTTTGAGCTTTTGCCACGCTCCTCGAGTCCCAAAATACTTTTCAGACTTCTCTCCCATTTTTCTGGAATTTTCTGGCATTTTTCTCCATTTTTCCCTTATTTTCCAGAATTTCTTTTATTTTTATTTTTTTATTTTCTTTCTTCTCTTCCCCTTTCTTCTTCTCTCCTTCCCGTGTGACCTGCTCCTCTTCTTCTTCCTCACCACGACAGCGCACAGGGCACAACAGCCCCCCTACTGCCGGCCATCGGCCACCTAGCCTCACTGGCCACCGCTGCAGCTCCTTCACCATCGGCTGACACAGCCCATCGCGCCATTGCAGCCACCGAACGAGCCTTCGCTCAGCCTTCGGCCTTCTCTCTCGCGAGCTCTCTCACACTTTTGCAGCCCTGCTCTCTCTCTCTCAGCCCAGCTCCTCTCGGCCATATCAAAATGGCCGAGACAATACATAGGAAGCTTCCTTAAAGCTTCCTCTCTCACGCGGGAATACATACACATATATATATAATTACAATTTTAATCCCTTTATTTTCAGATAATTACTCTAAAGGAACATCTTAATTACATTTGGGAATTTTTATAATAGCACTTGGGCTCTCTCAAGGTTTTAATTGATTACCCTCAAGCCATTAAAACCTTAATTCTCCAAAATTAAAAATTGGCTTTTACTCGGAAATATCGATTTCATCCCTGCGCCTGAACGGGACATTTATTCCACCCAAAAACACTTAAGGGTTGCCTTATTCTCAAAATCGGACCACCCCTAGCGTACCCTCAGCTTTTCGGAGGTCCCCTGTAACTATTCAGTACTGACACCCACTCGGGCTTATACAGAAATTATTCCACAATTTATTCCCGGTCGGATCGCTTCCAGCGTCATTATCCTCATCTCGAGACACTCACTAATCTCTTGCCCTCTTCCTTGGACATCCAAGTCCCGGGGCACTCCCCGCCGCAAATTCGGCAATTTCATTAATTAATTTCTCGGAACCGACTCTTGGGCTTCCCGAACCACCCGAGATCCTTTCAAAATAATCAAAAATTATTTATTTTCAATACCATGTAATACTGGGTATTACATTCCACCCCCTTTTAAGAATTTCGCCCTTGAAATTCACTTTACCATATTTTCCTGCCCAAAACAATCACATTCTCAGGCTACTCTCCGAATCCCCTGTTCGAGAATCTCGTAGCCGAACCATTTCTCAGCCTTTACCTCGGGTTATTCCCACCTCAAGGCTTCACTTAGGCATTTGGTCCTCCGCCTCTCGAGGACATTCACCAACCGAATACTGCCTTGGCCTCCAGCTAAATCGCATTACTGGTCGCTAGTCATGCTTATTGCAACGATATCCATCTCCTGATGGATTTTTTCTTCCTCGAAGCATCGCTTTGCAATCCACTTCCCATTTTCCCATCAGTCGAAACGAACTCTCGCTTACATTGCATCACTGATCAGTCTACCACAATTTTACGCCGATCACACACGGCAACGTTTCACACTGCCAATCACACATGGCCACGATTTTACGCTGGTCCAACCAGCAACGTTTTAACACTGATCATCCGCCGCAATGTCACTTCTAGTGCCCACAAGACACTCTAACACCCATTCCACCATGCTTAGCTTGAGTCGATCCTCATGGCAACTTCTCATTACCAATCAGCTAACCATGCTAGCACTATATGGGAAGCCACCATTTGACCCACCCAGCCAACTTCGACCATTTCATACATGGTCTTCTACCTTGACCAGCCGACCCTTATTTATCGGTATAATTTCGCATACTCGACATACCCAACACCATGCCAGGCTATTTCCCATTTCAACCATACGTGCATTACTCGAGTTCACCTCGAGTTTGGCGACACACGCATCATTACAATCTCGCCTTGAGCTTAACCATGCTCGGGCCACAACCTTCTCCCAACCAAGAGTTTTTCGCATAAGCACACAGACTACTTTGGCCTTCCTTTCTGGCCGATGCTACATGCTAGTAGGGCTCTCATACCCATACTAGGGAACTCTTCACTGAGAAGCCCCCTTCAATACTTCACCCAATTCAGCTTTCACAATCATGCCCCCTACTAGGCCTTACCTTGGCTATTTAACTCTACCGCGAGTCAAGGATCCTACCATCGCGCTTAAGGTTGCGGAACCATTAATCGACCCTTGTCATCACCCACGGTGCGTGGCACAAGTGATCGGCTCATTACCATCTGCACAATCACTTATTGCATCGCACCTGTAAGATGACTCGTGCCTTTGGTCCCTTACCATAACAAGCTAACATGGTTACACCCCCTACTCTTGTAGCGGTCTTCTAGCCAAATTCACTTGCCCAGCTTCAATTTCATTGGGACTTTTCAAGTCTCATCATTTCTCGACAGAGCCTCTTACTCTAGAGGCACAAATACCTTTCGGCCATCATAAATCAGGTTCATTCTCAATTCGCATTAAACACCTGACTTAAACCATGCATAATGGTTTCCCTTGTCCTCCTCGGCAAGGACAACACCATGACAGCAACGAATTCCCCTCCACGGTCGTTGCATCTCAAATTTCACAGGCACCAGCCTTCATGGCCATTAATACTCGGCTTCCTTCTCAGCCATGACACTTGGCTTCGAGATCCTACCATGCACCATGGTTACCTTTTACCTTCCTGACAACTTCTTTTCCCCGACAGCGACAATGACACCACCATGTCATCTCAAAAGACTCGCTGCTCCTTAAATCTCACTGGTCATCCCAACCAGCACCACCCCACTCTTAGGGCGCCTTCCTCATATCACTTTGCTATGCTTATAGCAGCTAGCTAATTCCCTGAGAGACTCTGGCTTCTCCCGGATTTCTTATACACTTTGCTACAACCAGCTCGCACCACTCAGTGAGCGACCACATGGGCTCTAACACCACAACAGCTTCACTAGCCGATTTCCTTTCACAACCATTAACCTTAGACACGAGGTTAATTCTCATCAATTGCCCATATTCCAAGGCATCCCCCTAGCTGTATCACTCATAGCTATCAGGTGATCTCATCACCTCACACCATTCCTGGGAACCAATCTCGTCCCATAAGCTCTTCTTTCGAGCTCTCATCACCCATTGGCGACATCTTAAATTCGCCCTCAACTTCCGACTAACCAACCCGATTAGCTTTAGCTGGATCACCCAGCTCACAACCAACACAACCTTCCCCCAGGCACTACACTTGCAATCATCAACTATCGCTTTGATATAAACTCCATCCATTTAAAATCACCCATGCCATTCCTGTGGAATTCACACTTCCACCCAATGCCGTAGGACTCACATTCCAACTCAGGCACTTGCCATTACGCTGGCCTTCCCCGGGTGATCCATCCTGATAGAGTTGTAGTGCATTAGGAAGTTCATCCAGTGTTGTTGCACCACGCTCAACCTTTCTTGGGAGAACATTTCAAGTTCTACCCAGGCCACATTTCAACACTACCATCTATAACTCTGCTACGGAGTAACATTCCTTCAAGCACCACAATTCTACCCTGACCAACCATCTTTTAAAATCTTGGATCTCTTTCTCAAAATTCGCCGGGTCTAACCACCAGGACCTACTGAACCTTTATATTAAAGGCATACATGACAATCAACAAGGCTTTACATCATAGTCCTCGAGCCTCACGCTCCATCATTGCCCTCAGGTGCTACCACTTGGCAACTGATCCTGTGTCAACAACTGAAAATCCATCCAATGCTACATGAGGATGCTTCCTCATTTTCGCATCGACACATCAGGACTAACACTAGACTGTGCAATTGTGGGCCTTCCCGGATTCCGAACCATGCCTTAGCCACGCGTTCAGCCTACCACAACTCACATCATAGGATTTGAGATCCCTTTATTTGAAACCTTTGCAAGCTTCAATATTCTCATCTCATGGTTGGCTTCCATCTCATAAGTCTTGGTCTCTACAGCACTTACTTAATATTCTGCAGCCATTTATCGACTCCACCCATCAACCCATCTTCCCGCATCACTGCAGGTCACACTGGGTCTATCATCTCAATTCACCCGATCAACTACGATCAATTTAACCACAACTGTGCTAGCATTCTTTAGCAAGGAGCATCGCCACGCATCTTGTTATCACACCATCAGATATCACCCAATCAATTCACAATCCTTTTGCTACCATGACAACAAAGGCACTACCCCGATACTCCAACCCTCACGGAATTTTAGGTCTGGCCCAGAAATAACCTACAACATACCCCAGGTCTTCGGCGTCTAATCGTCTCCACCACAGACAGGTTATTCCACGTAGAGGGTTACAGTCCCTCCTATGGACTAACCGTCTGTATCCAATGGTCCCTAGCATTAGACCCGTCACTGATAGGCGTCAACCGTAGAGTTATTCCCACGCTAGACCCGTTTCTTTTCCCTGGGTTTCTTTCTCAGACATCTCGAGATGCTACAACACCTTAACATCCGCTAAACCACCTTGACACCTCTTATTACTCGCAGCTGAGTTGTGGAACTGACCACAGCTTTCGCCACCCCTATCGTGCATCTCACAGATCTTCAACCCCTGACCATCTTCATATTCACTGTGTTGCCCTGTGCTTTAGGCGAGCCAACACCTGGTCATCACTACCGCGTCACTCCCATACATTGGCCCAACACTGGTTCCCCATCGTGTTGCCCTGTGCTTCAGAGAGTCAACACTTAATCATCAATATCGTGTTGCTCCCTTACATTGGCCCAACAACAACTTCCTACAGCATGGCTCAGGTCCCACTGATCTGCTTTGCACCTCGTAGCATCACCCCACCAAGCTTCCTACTCGACTACTAGTCTATCAGAACATTACCGCGTTCTGCGATTCCTCCATAGGACTACTCTAAATGTCCTATCCCTTGCAGGAGACTATCGATTTCACATGACTAACTCTCTTAAGGTGCTGCTCTAGATTTTCGGCATCTGATCGTCACCTGCAGTTCACTAAATTGCTCAGGCCCATGGGCCACTTACCCTTAACACAAGCCAACTCATTAGTCTTCTGCCACACGGTCCATAGCATCAGATCCGTCACTGCGAGCCTTGCACCCGTAGCATTGAGCTACTATAAAATCTCCGCGAACTACGATGGTTCCACCACCCTCGACCAAAACCATCTTACTTGGTTATCCTTGCCTTGATAACCTCAAGCTCACACCATGAGGCTCGCTCCTCAAGACTTTGCATCTCTTACCGCTTAAGAGACTCTCAAACCACTTCACCTCTTGACGTCTCATGATCTTACCCCATAAGATCATACCTCACGGCTCTCACTCAACATTTGAAAGCTCCAACTTTCCATGACTTGGAACTAAAATTCCCGGGCCTTCACATTGCTCATCATACCCCTGCCCACTTGGCATCTAAAGTTGGCATCTCATGCGCGCGCATAGCCTACGGATGTCCTGTTGCCACAATTCATTACCCTTGGCCCACACACTGCTCATAACTTTCATTGGGTGACCTCCGCGTCTGCCATCAAGGGTCTCGTGACCTTAGACGTCATCTCGACCCCAGGCATCACAATGAGGGTCTATTCACCTCTCATCCCCCGACCTTAGGCGTCCCACCAGACCCCAAGCGTCATAATGAGAGTTTTGATTGGCCCCTTATCCATTAATCATATGAACGGTCTTTTGGCACTTCACAACTAGGACTTCTAACCCAATGGCTCTCCCACGCATATCAATGCATGCCCAACTCCTTAATCCCAAATCTGGTTTCCCCTGGATTCCAGCTCGTCCTACTTGGGATTTCCATCTCATACCAACCCCCGTTAGGGTCCACTCATACCCTAGGCACATCCCCTCTGGGATCATCATAACAATACGATCACATCGCATCACATACATTTAGCATCTTGACTCCCCTCAGAGTCCTTCCGGATTCTACTTACGTCATGCCTTCACTAGCCATGACATACAGATGCATTACATGCACACTCCCTATAGAGCCTTAATGCAATTAACCTTACCCCATTCTTGGGGCTCGCCACCTAGCCCGCTGATGACTCATTTCCTTGAGCCCTGAGCTAACTCCCACTTTAGCTCACTCTATCTCAGGCGCACAAGCCTTACTGCACCACTTCCAAGGGACAATTCTATTCCCTCAAACATGCTCAACAAATCTCTGACTTAAGGACGCTCCACTAATCCCCTCTTGGACTAGTCATGCCTTGGCTTCGTGTCCCCACACGAGTCTCAACACTTCAATATCAATGAATTCTCATCCTTAGAACACTTATATTACCCAAAATTCCCAAATTCGTGTTTCTTGACACCACACCCACACTGGGGTTTTTGGTTCTTCTTTATTCGGCTCGTATACCTCTTACAGGTATATCATCTCAACCCAGGGTATTTTCTTATCCCTAGAACAGGAATATCTGAGCATACCCGCAAAGCCATCATAGGCCTCAACGCCTTGACCCCATCCCTTAGGGCTCTCAGACCATATGTCCAACTTTCAAGGTTATCAGATCAATTTCACATCAAAATCTCGAGACCACAAACCAACTGTTCTCGACCCCAACTCAGCAGTTAAGACATTCAGACTTACATCCCAATCATTGGCTGCACTCTCACCTTGCAATTAAAACACAATAAAAACACATTAAAAATTTTATATTTTTTTCTTTATTTTGGTGAGAGGTTTATACTCATCAGTGTACGAGTGCAGTTATAGTCCAAATTTAAATTTATATTTTCTGGATGAGTCTAGGTCGTCCACTGAGAGATTTATTTATGGAAAAAGAAAAAGAATGTCACACACACGCACACGCATTTGGACAAATTGGCAACAAGGTTTTTTTATGGTTTTTTAGACAACATATACGAGGAAATAAAACAAGGCAGAAATTGAAACAATTACTGAATGTAAGAATATGAAATTGGATAGTACTTGGGTTAAAAAAATTTCAGTGCCAACCCATTAATTCCCAAATTTTAGCAGACAAGGTTAGTTACATTAATTTAATTTCAGATATGAGGGTTTGTTATTAAATACAATTAAAGATGATGATAGTTCTAATTTAAGCAATCCCCATACATGATATGTGAGATTCTAGTTTAAGCAACTACCATAAATCCAATTACAATTAATACACAAAACAACTAAATTAATCATCCGGGTTTGGGTATGATAGCATTTCCAGTTCTAGTAACTCTCATACGTGGCATGAAAGCTCTAAGTTAGGCTTAAGCTCCAATCCAAACCTAGTGATTTCTTAATTTAAAAATACACACTCATATTGAAATTTAAATTAATATCACTCATTTAAAGCATAGCTTTCTTTGGGAATCATTGGCATTGGACACTGTCCTTGCCTTAACCTAAGATTAGATTTAGCTACTCATTTCCATTTGAAAGTTAATTGATAGGAATTTAAATGACGTAATTTAAATAACAGAATTTAAATGACAAGAATTAAAATAGCAGAAACTAATCAGCCATTTAGGCGTGAATAATTAAAAGACTAGAATTAAAATTACAGAAATTTAAAAGCATAAATTAACCGGCCATTTAGGCGGTGAATAATAAAGTAACAATAAATGACATAAGAATTTAAAAGAAGAAAGAAATGAGGTAAGATTACAAGAGAAAACAAGAGAGAGAATAAGAGCAATTCTGTAAGAGAAACTCTAAGAACAAAACTAAACTTTGATTCAAGTAATAACAACCTCTTCACAAATGCACCAAAGTGAGCTATTTATAACTCACAAGATGCAATACAAGCCACACAATTATTCAACTAAACAAAACATTCACCTAACTAGTGGAAGAAAATTAGGTAAAAGACAAAAAATACAAAAGACGTTAGGTGGTGGACTTCTCATAAGAATACAAAAGACTTTAAATGATAAAACACTTATAAAAATACAAAACAAAGAAAAGTCTTCTACAAATTGGGCTTTGTTGGGCCTTTGATTGGTCTTGGGCCTTTGATTGGTCTTGGGCCTTTCTTATGTTGGATTCTATTTGATAGTTGAGCCAAGTGCACTTGAAACATCCTCTAAACTCCATAATTGGCCTTTGAATTTGAGCAACAATAACGGATAATCCAATGTCTTCGATTATGCCCCTAATTAATTGTGGAAGTCAACTTCTTTGCTTCATCCTGAAATAATATGTAATACGAATAATTATTTATTTTAAGTATAAATATAAATCCAAAATAGGGATAAAATTCATCAGGATTTAGAAAATATTGACCCTTATCAATCATACAAGACATTCCAGCACGCTAGCCTTCCCCACTCATATAGTTAGCCATGCACTGATACCAAACTGTAACGACCTGCTCCCACTTATGGGCACCACTGATAAATAATCAACCGGATTACTCACCCAATGAACCACAACTGAAGGGTTAGACTATGTTTCAATAGGAAACGCCCTAGGTGGGAACTAGGCTTCATCCTTCCCTTCGCTCCACTCAGGAATCGATCCCAACTCAAACAAGAAAACTCAGCAGACCGAGACTTGAAACCCGAGTGAGCTTCACCTCTCTTCAGCTCGCCACATAGCAAGCCAAAGGTCACCCAGGCATAAAGCTAGCATCACAAAAACTTTGCTGAGTATTGGGGATTTATGAGAACATACCTCGCTGGTCTTTACTCGGTCCGAGTTTGGCTTCAACAACTCAAGCCACAGATAAATCACGCAGACTCACAATCATCTATCACACTGATGATTACAACAATTAGATACATCTATGCTCAACAACACATACATTTACTCACAAGGATATACATACACAACACCACATGGCTACATACAAGAGATAATAAAATACATAACTCGGGCAACACCGCTAGTTGCCACAATAACCTCCTGGCACCATCCCTGCTTGAATTTGGACTTCTATCATCTACACAGGAGGTAAAACCTCATGAGTCATAAAGACTCAGTAAGGGTGCAATGCATGTAAATATGAATATAACCATGTTTATGTATGCCAAATGCATGCAAATGAGGCTAGGCCTACTCATCCTCACAACCCTCCAAGGTTTGAGGCATCAACCTATCAACCTCCACAACACTAGTCCTCCATATGGGCATAGGTCCACTAGGTCTTGTATCACACAAGTTAACCACTAGATCTTGCATCACACAAGATAACCACTACATGCAAATGCTTCATAAAAACATTATTAGACATATTTACCAATTTGCAAGGCCACCTCTATGTGGGGCCATCCCTTACCTGGCTCGATGCCTCCCCTGCCTCGGCACACACTCCAACCTGAACTTTGAACTCGTCTAGGATCACCGCCTTCCCGGTCGAACCTAGATACCAATCACACAAAAACCCCACAATATTAGGATTTAATCCAAGGCTTCGATTTTTCCATACCCCACAAACATCACCCCACAACACTCCCAATAAAACCCACCCGAGGGTTCAATCCAACCAACACTACATAGATCACTATCTCAAATAAGGGAAATTAACTCGAAAAGAAATTTAATTAATTACCTTAACCAATCTGGGGGACAAATTCGAACAATGCCCAACCCAGCGAGGCCTCATGGGATGCCACCTTGTGCTCAAAATCCCATTTTCGAGCTTCTGCCACGCTCCTCGAGCCCCAAAATACTTTTCAAACTTTTCTCCCATTTTTTTTGGAATTTTTTACCATTTTTCTCCATTTTTCCCTTATTTTCCATAATTTCTTTTATTTTTCTTTTTTTTTTATTTTCTTTCTTCTCTTCCCCTTTCTTCTTCTCTCCTTCCCGCGCGACCTGCTCCTCTTCTTCTTCCTCACCGCGACTGCGCACAGCGCGCAACAGCCCCCCTACTGCCGGCCATCGGCCACCGCTGCAGCTCCTCCACCATCGGCCGACACAGCCCATCGCGCCATTGCAGCCACCGAACGAGCCTTCGCTCCCGCAACCAGCTGCTGCTAGCCCGCACGACCCCTGCGTCCGCCATTGTCGACCACCAAAGGTCCTGGCCACTTTGCTGCCTCGGCCTTCTGCAACGAGCCCATCGCGGGCCACCACTGCAGCCATTGGCCTCCTTCGCAGCACCTCGTCGCGAGCCACCGCAACTGCTGCTACCTCCTTCACGCGTCGGCCATGGCGGATCTGCCTTTAGCTGCTGCCGCCATCCAGCCAACCTCCATCATTTCAGGTCAGCATTCGGCCTTCTCTCTCGCGAGCTCTCTCACACTCTTACGGCCCTGCTCTCTCTCTCTCAGCCCAGCTCCTCTCGGCCATATCAAAATGGCCGAGACAATACATAGGAAGCTTCCTCTCTCACGCGGGAATACATACACATATATATATAATTACAATTTTAATCCCTTTATTTTCAGATAATTACTCTAAAGGAACATCTTAATTACGTTTGGGGATTTTTATAATAGCAGTGGGCCCTCTCAAGGTTTTAATTGATTACCCTCAAGCCATTAAAACCTTAATTCTCCAAAATTAAAAGTTGACTTTTACTCAGAAATATCGATTTCATCCCTGCGCCTGCACGGGACCTTTATTCCACCCAAAAACACTTAAGGGTTGCCTTATTCTCAAAACTGGACCACCCCTAGGGTACACTTAGCTTTCCAGAGGTCCCCTGTAACTATTTAGTACTGACACCCACTCGAGCTTATACAGAAATTATTTCAAAATTTATTCTCGGTCGGATCGCTTCTAGCGTCATTATCCTCATCTCAAGACGCTCACCAATCTCTTGCCATCTTTCCTGGACATCTAAGTCCCGGGGCACTCCATGTCGCAAATTCGACAATTTCATTAATTAATTTCTCGGAACCGACTCTTGGGCTTCCCGGACCACCCGGGATCCTTTCAAAATAATCAAAAATTATTTATTTTCAATACCATGTAATACCGGGTATTACACAATTGCTCACAATTCCTAGGGTGTGTATTAATAGGCACACTAAACCAATTAAATCCTTCCCAAAGGCCATATCCAGGAAACAACCTTCCCACCATTTGCCTAATCCTGGAAAAACATTTCCTAAGCAAATCCATATCACATGCCTATACCAGGGATCATTCCACCCCTGGTTACAGCCTACCTCGACCCATGAACATAATTACAATTTCACCACTCCCTTTACACAAACTCTCTAGTCTCGAGATCCACTCATCACATTGCAGTAACCATAACTTCACGAGTTCTATTGTAGGTGCAATTATTCCAAAAAAATCCTTTCATAAATCTAGGGTAATAGTTTGTCAAACATTATTTCTTCGCTCAAGATTACATTTTTTCCTTTCGATTCTCTTTTGACAATCATAGTCCACTATCCAGCTTAGGTCATCTTCCAAGCCTTCAACCTTTTCATAACGATTAAGGCTCCTACCATAATGCTCCGGTCCCTTGAAACATGGACTCTAATCCATACATAACAGTCACATTGCTGCCCAAACTTTAGCATATGAGCGTCTCCACAGTTCACTGTGTTGCTCCGACTCATGGGTATCACACCCCAAACCGCGAGCCAACCACTAGTCCTCTGCCTTGGTCCCTAGGCTCAAATCCATTGTTACAAGCCAAGCACCCATGGTGTTATCGTTATGTCGGAATTCCTTGTCCCACCTCCAAGAGCTGTAGTGGTTTTCATTAATACTATTCCAAATCCCTGATCTCTTGGATTCCCAATTTTTCTTTTCTAGAGTAACACTCAATTGAATTGTGCATCCTTGTCCTAACCATTCCTAAGACTTCGGATTTCTTTCTCACAATCTTATCTCTTTTATTTTCCAAATTTATCACGCACATAATGGAATCTCACGCTCCTATTGCTACTCTTACAGACGTTTATAATTTGTCAAACATTCCAACATCAATTGAAATTCCTTTATTAGAAATCCATCCAATTTAATTATCATATTCTGAATTTATACTAGATCGTGCAACCGTATTCTCTTAGAGACTTATGTCACTGCCATATGCTTAGTCCATCACAAAATTGGTTTAGAAGTTCCGTACTCCTTATCTCTTTTCACGATTGACTTTCAACTTGACACTTACTTTTATGGATCATTTTCAATCAATCCTATTTCTTTCTTTGGACCTATTAGAGTCAACTCCAATGATGTTTCAAGATATCTTTACAAGCCTATCAATTTTAGCAAATCCCATCTCATTGCTTGGTGCCTTAGAACTTAAGCCAAGACCTTTATGATTGCCCCTTGGTCCTTGATAATCATCGTGCTAATTATGTGGTTTATAAAGACTTGCCATCCATACGACCCTTTGTGTGCATACTTTTTGATCTGGCTACCGCACACCTTGCTAACTATTTTCTTCCAACTTTGAACCTTTCTAAATCAACTAAGGTCATTTCAAACTTTACATGTAATCACCTCCTCAAATTGAAATATCATTTTATCTCCAAGTCTATACAGTACGTGTAAATTTTCCTTAGAAACATCAAAGTCAAACTCGAAATTCTCTTATCCCAAAATCTTTCTAATCTCCAAAGTTTATTCTAAATCACAAATCTCTAGTTTATCATTGATCCCTATATTATTTTCAATCCCCAGATACTCACGTAAGGTGTCATTATGCAAATCCTCTGCAAGCCAAAAGATTATTTCAAATTTCCAACTAAAGGGAAAATCCTAATCTTCAAAACATGCAAACTTCACATTTCATATCTTAATACTTTCTGGTCGCAACTCGACCCCAACTATAGCCAATTTACTGTCGTTCCCTCTTTGTCTAGTAGTGACCATTTGTAAGGAAACAAATTGAGATTAGGCTCCAAGATTTCATTCAAAAGGAAAAATTGCAATTCAAAACATGTTACACCAATCTCCAATTACTACTAAGAAAACTTCTATAACACTCAATATCCAACAAAACGAGAATTCGATCTTTAGTTAATTATGGTTCATTCCCTTCTTCTAGGGATTGGATAACTTCCAAATCCAAGTGTTATTCCCAGTCATGTCATCTCCAGACTCCACTACTGATCCATCTTGGTCGTCATAAGACCCAATTGGTTCATTTTCCTCGTCTGATCCTAAGTTAATATCCTCGATAAAGTTCCCAATATTATAATAAAATATTCTCTTCGTTCGTTCACATCCTAAGAATATTCTGATAAATCATCAATACGATTAGCACATTGACCAGGTCAAAGATCATCATCAAAATACCCATAATCACCACACTTCACTGTTGAGAAAATCCTAATATCTGTGCATCTCTAGATATCACCATTTCAAGTATATAAACTTGCTAGTCTCATCAAAGCTCTTGATCTTAATCTCAAGATTTACAATGGCTTCCTAAAACAAACCATCTTTATTTTTCCCATGTCATTTGGCAAGTACTCCTAGCAACCTCAACCTTTTACTTAACTCGTCAAAGTATGACCATTATTATCACCACATCCCAATCGGGAAGTAACCAAGATAATTCACTAAAATTATATTCTAATTAGAAATCTCAAATTTCACATTTCTCGAGTTCCCATCTTAGATTTACTAGGATTTCAACAATTCTATTCAAAGCTTTCTAATCGATAATTCTACTTAATCCTCAATCAACTGAGTATCTTAAACACATCCTACGTAACTTAATCAACCTCGGGCTCTGATACTAATTGTAACACCCCGCCTCACCGGGCGTGTTACTATAAGGGAATTCCCAAGAATCTTTTTTTTTTTCAAGTTCATCACACGCGGTGCATCAATAACAATCTTCACATGCACACACAGGCCTGCACCCGCGATGATTCCAAGAACAATCTTCATGTGCACATAAGATCCCGAAAACCCCAATCTTGCCCGTTTAACTAACAAGATTAATAGTCTTAAACTAAACGAGTCACAATGTTACAAAATGATAACAACACTATCACACTAAACACTGCCGGCCCTCGACTAGCCACGTCGTCGCCTTTGCAGCAGTCCCTGGCTGGAACGTTGAATGTTCTAGGGGCATAACCTAGATTATATGATAAAACATTTAAGTAATGGCATGATACAATTTACTGAATGCATGAATGATTACAAGCATGGCATATACAGACAACGACGACATGCAACACGTTTAACTTGAGAAATCTCCCTGGAATCCACAACCTCCCGTGGAAAATCCATCCCACACAGCATTGGGGTTGACCTTGCCTTGACATTATTAATCCCCAAGTGCCCTTCCATGTCACCCGATCATTGGGATTAACCTTGCCCTATTCCTAAGCAGACCCCATCCCATCCCCCCCCCCACAGACATAACAATGACACGAATTCAATACCATAATGATATGAAAATCACACGCCATGTATCGACTCTTTTATAAGTAAAAATAGTTGATGCAATATACCACATATTCAATATGCATACAATACCGTAAGTACTTAAGTAAAACGCCTACATAATATATCCCAAATTTTGGAGGGTATAACCGCTCGCTGGAACTAGTTCAAACACATACAACCTAAGATTGGAAAGGTAGAACCGTTCACCTGAACCCACTACACACACACCAAACCATTTTCAAGACAATGGATAAGACTAGAATCGAACCACTCACCTTATTCGAAAAGTCGATTTGCGCCTCGAAATGCACGTCTGAATTATTTCCTGGCTTTGGAATGCTCCTCTAGCCTCAAATTAACCCTCAGAATTTTCTAGGATTTTTTCGGAACCTTTTTCCTAATTTTTCCCAATGTTCTTCATATTTTCTCATTTTTCCTCCATTTCCTTTTTCTTTCTTTTATTTTTTCTTTTTTCTTTTTTTTTCTTCTTCTTCTTATTGGTTCCTAATGATGGAAAATATATCCCAAGAGGGGGAGTGAATTGGGATTAGGTAAATTTTTGATAATTTAAAACTTTGATTGTTGGCAGAATACTAGGTTTCGAAATATAGAACTTATGTTTCGAAATAAGACTTTCTGTTAAGTAGGTTTCGAAACCTACTATATGTGTTTCGAAATCTACTTTACTATTTTGCTTGATTCGAAATCTTTTACCTTGTATATCAAACTAATGATCTTTGGCAATGATGATTTACATAAGTAAAAGTATACCAAAGATGTTTGTATATCAAAGATAGGTTTTCTATGTATATGTATAAGTTTATGCTCAAGAAAACTATTTTAGCCTTTGATAACAAAACTTATGAAAGCATGTGCAATAGGCAATAATGATAAGCAAAAGCTAAAGAACAATTGCACACAAAATATATAGTGGTTCGTCACCTGCCTACTCCACTACCTTCAAGCTTACCCACTTGAAGGATTTTGCAATCCCAATCACTTTTACTAGTGATCACCACAACAAGGGTTTTACCACGGTTCACCCCAAAACCTTACAAAGTGAGTTTTTACGGGCTCAACTCAAACCTAGCACCAAGTGAGTTTTAGGCTCAACTCAAACCTTACACCAAGTGAGTTTTAAGGCTAAACTCAAACCTTTGACACAATGAGTTTTAGCCTCAACTCAAACCTTTACACCAAATGAGTTTTAGGCTAAACTCAAACCTTACAACATTAACAAGATAATAAACGTTTTATCTTTGCAACCCAATGAGCAATAAATGCCTTACCACATGGTTGTACAAACCTCTTAACTTGAGGTGAGGAAAGCTGGAAGGATGATACTTCGGATTTTAGCTTGCTTCTCCTTTTCACACTTGCAGTGCACAAGAATAGGATGTGTGGATCTTCTTTGAAAGCTTTGTCAAGAAGGATTTTGATCACTTATGCTTGTGTGTGTGTCTTTAGTGTGTGTTCACTTGTTGTATCTTGTTCTTGCTCAATCTTATTCTTCATGCCTTCAAATACCTGCTAGTTATATCAAAAGATAGAAATCTAGCCGTTTATAACCGTTAGAGATAAGACAGAAAAGTAGGCTTCAAAACATACTTAATAGGTTTCGAAACATCACAATTTTACACTAAGGTTTTGAAACATACTCCCCATGTTTCGAAACATACAGCCTTTCCAGCTGTACTTACACTTAGGGACAGCATTGAGTGGGAGACATAATCTGTTCCCACTTTGAATAATTAAAAGCACTCACATTCAAATTTGAATTTGAATCTCTTAACAGGGAGAATGCATTAAACAAATGATATTGATAAATACAAAATTGCAAAACAAATGCATCTCAGTTTTCAAATGATCTGCTGACAGAATGTCGGAGGTTTCGAAACATGACATAATAGGTTTTGAAACATACCTCTCTAGAAATGAGGTTTCAAAACATAGACATATAGGTTTCGAAACATGGTTCAAAACCTGAATTGAAAACACATGCAATGCAGAGATGTTTCGAAATAGCATACACTGAAAACATTGAAAACCTTTTCAAAGGGGTTTCGAAACATGCATGAAAACATGACAGATATTCAGAAGAATTACTTGAAAGCACAATCCATAGCATGAATACATCACAGCTTATTTACATTTAAGTAAATGTCCACATTTTCTTTTATTTATATTTTACCTTCATTTACTTTAATACATAAATGTAAATAACAAAGTACCCCTATTTGGATTCAATAAAAATACTTAGAAAATCAAAATCCAAATCAATAAGAAAGTAGATTTTGGGTTTTAAAACAAACTCAAGTTTTAGCAATAATACCACCTCAAAAATATATACTTTCTATTTAATGAAAAATTCATTAAAAATCGTTTTAGCACTAATGGATGTTAGCTATCAAAATACCGGCAAATAGTTTTCCAAAACGAAAACTCTTTCGTATATGTCTCCTTATAAGGTGCTAACCTTCCAAACTTAGTCAAAACAGGGTTTTCATTTTCACAAAGTGATACATGATATTGAAAACAACACTTCTTTCTTTCTTCTTCCTCCCCAGCTCTTCCCGTGCGCGAACCAGCTTCTCGGCCAGCCACTGGCTACTACCTCCATTGCCGGCCTCGCCAGCCTTCCTTGACCCCGTTGGTCGCCGCCCCACGTTCCAAAAGCCATCATCGCAGCTGCTCCAGCTACCATGGATGCTACCCAGCCACAGCAAGCTCATGGCTATGGCCACAGCTTGCTATCACAGCCTGCTCTGGCCATCTCTGGCCACTATCACGGTTGCCTCCGATCACCAACGACAACCCCTAGCACTCTCCATCGATCCCTCAAGCTCTCAGCCACTCTCTCCCTCACTGCAACTCTCGGCCACCTTCCTATTTCATTTTTCCATTTTCCCTTCAATCTCTTCACCTATTTATAGCAAACCCACTGCCCCACTGCCTTTAGCAAGCTTGGCCATCACTCCAAGCAATTCGGCCATGAAGCTTCTCGGTAGCTTCCACCAACACACACGCACACACGCACATGTATATATATATATATATAAAACTATATATTTCACTATAATCTAAAGGAAATTGCACACTAAACCCCAATTTCCATCTTAATTTCACTTGGGTAATTCCCTTAATGTAATTATACCCTTAAATATCAAATTAATTTACATTTCAATACCGAAAATACAAAATTAATAACCCAAGATTACTCGATAAGGATGATTTCGCCCCAATGTCCTCACCGGGCTATTGTTTCATCCCAAAAGCACCTTAGGGTTGATCCTTATGAAAAATCGGAGCCCCCTCAAGGTTTCGTTGATTTCCCAGAGGTTTCCTACGACAATTCGACAATTTAGGCTGAATCAACGTTGTACCAAAAATTATCTCTGATTTAACTTCTTTTAATGTCATAAATCAGGTTTTGATATGCTTGATGACTTCATACCCTTTCTTTTAGACATCTAAGTCCCAGGGCATTCCCTATTGCTGATTCGACGACTTATTTTGCTATCATAGCCATTTTTCGGTATCCCAGACTCATTCAAACAACGTGGCAACCAAACAAAACAAGGGATATTATTTTTATCCACAACATACCTTTTCTTCCAGAGATACTTATGTTCCAGGGCATTCCCTTCAATCGATTCAATTGTTTATAACTCCAAGAAATTATACTTAAACCCCAAAACTTCTAATAATTTCATTTTTGCCCCCAGATAAATTACTTTTGAGCCCTTTGAAAATTTTTAAGTATTGCAGGAGGAATGTTGAGTTCGAAGAGATTCGAGATGAACCACAAACAAATATTCCCCTCAAGGAACCTGAGGAAGATCAGATACAAGAGGTTGTGTCGACACAAGATGTTGTGTCAATTCCCAATCTTCCACACAAGGACTTCGTAGGTTAATGAGAGTTCATCAAGAGCCTGAGAAATATGGATTTCTCATCTCAACACATGGAGATCAAGTATGAACTTTGGTGGATCCACCCGAGGGTATAAAACCCATTGGGTGTAAATGGGTCTTCAAAAGAAGACTGACATGGAAGGTAATGTACAAACGTACAAAATCAGGCTTGTCCCTAAAGGTTTCAGTCAAAGACAATGAGTTGACTATGACGAAACCTTCTTGCCTGTGGAAATGATAAAATCCATTCTGATTTTGCTTACAATAGTTGTCTATCATGACTATGAGATTTGGCAGATGGATGTTAAAACAACTTTCCTGAACGGAGACCTGGTTGAGGATGTGTATATGACACAACCCGATGGTTTTGTCATCCAAGAACATGCAAATAAGATTTTTAAGTTACAAAGGGCCATTTATGGTCTAAGGCAAGCATCCCAGAGTTGGAATCAACGTTTTGATGAAACAATTAAAAAGTTTGATTTTTCACAAAACGAAGATGATCCTTGTCTTTACAAGAAGATCAGTGGCAGCGCGGTAGTCTTTTTAATCTTATAGGGAATGATGTTCCCATGTTGCAATCAGTTAAAGATGACTTTCAGAAAATTTATCCATGAAGGATTTGGGAGAAACAACCTATATTCTGGGAATAAGGATCTATAGAGATAGATCCAAGAGGTTGATAGGACTCTCCCAAACTGTGTACATTGATAAGGTGCTGAAGAAGTTTAACATAGAAGTTTCTAAGAGGGGGAATCTTCCCATGTCACATGGAATACATCTCTCCAAGACTATGTGTTCAAAGACACAAGATGTGAGAGATATGATGAGTCAAGCATCGTATACCTCAGCCATTCGCTCGATCATGTATGCCATGTTATGTATGAGGCCTGATGTCGCATATGCTTTGAGCATATGTAATAGATATCAAGCTAATCCAAGTGGAAAACACTAGATTGCAGTGAAGAACATCCTTAAGTACTTGAGAAGCACTAAAGAGATGTTCTTAGTTTATGGAGAATGAGAGCTTACCGTGAAGGGGTTCACAAATGTCAGTTTCCAGTCCGACTATGATGATTTTAAATCATAGTCGGGATTCATATTCTGCCTAACTGGCGGGGCCATGAATTGGAAGTGTTCCAATAAGAGATAGTGGCAGATTCAACAACTAAAGCCAAATACATAGCAATCTCCGAAGCAGCTAAGAAGGTTGTATGGATTCGTAAGTTCATTGATGAACTTGGAGTGGTGTCCAGCATTGTGAATCCAATAATAGTTATTGTGACAATAATGGAGCCATCACGAAAGCGAAGGAACTACGGTCTCATCAACAGACCAAACTTCTATTGTGGCATCACCATATGATAATGGAGATTATCAGTTGAGGTGACATATGTAGAGAAAGTGTCGATGAATGACAACGTCGTTGATCCTCTCACAAAAGCTCTATACCAGAAGAAACATGAAAGTCATGTTCGATCATCAGGTATTAGATACATGAGTGATTGACTCTAGTGTAAGTGGGAGATTATTACTGTAAGTGCTGTAGACCCAATCAGATTGGACGTGTTATACACTGACAATTATAATCATATTTATTATAGAATAAGGAGTTATTCAATTTCACAATAAGTCGTTCTATTAGTTTCGTGCTATTATTGTAATGATCGGATGAAACTAGACAAAAGTCCATATGATGTATACTGTGATTAATCTATAAAGATGTGAGATGATGCATCACAGTTTCTAGACATCATTAAATGTCTCAAGTCGTAGCAATGTCAAGAATAGATATAGAAAATTGCGGTAAGACTTGTATGTGCTATGTGGATAGCAATAGGGGTCTCACACCCATAGGCATGGGGATGCCTAGACAATTACATATGTGACCAATGTTGGAGAACGTGTCACTGGACATGACTCGCCATGAGAATCCATTTTGGTTATATGTTGATGGAATTCTCATACAAGATGGGTGTAACTAATCCTTGGACCTGAGGTTGTCAAGGTAATCTCATAAGAAAACCGGTATGCTTTAACATCGTTTCGATGGGCTTAGACAAAGACTGCACGTGGGCGATCGTTGGGCATCTCATGAGGTTTATGGAGATGGGTGCATAACCAAGATGTGATTCGTCTATTCCATGATAGAGGATGATGTATCTAAGGTGCCTTTAGTGGATATTCACTTTAAATCCATGGCCATGGTGAAAGAGATCAATAAGAAGTTATTGATTCACTTTCTATTAAGTAAAGATATCTGGATGCTCGAAGAAAACTCATGTGATCGTAATTAAGCAACACATCGCTAGACTTTTGATCACATAAGATACATTGACGAGAGGATCGAATTATACGGTAACCATACTCGTGAAAGGTTGTTCACGGATTATGAATCCTTCTGAATAATTGGATAGGCATGGCGCCTTACTAAAGGCCAATCTTGTCTTATGTGTTCATACCAACACATTCCCAACATATTTGAAAGCCTAATGAGTCGTACACAATACGTACAGTCCCTAGCTTAAACCAGGAGAGTAGACGTATGATTAAGTGGGACACTTCGGTAAGAAGTTGTGTCATCATAGGTTCTCACAGAAAAAGAACAAATATACATAATGACGTCGATATGATGAGGGTCGTCATAAAGGAAATAGTTTCCTAAAATGACAATTGACTAAATTAGAAAGGAGTTTCTAATTTAATAATTTTCTATTTGTTAGAGTGGTAAATAGGAAATAAAATATATTTAAGCTTAAGTTAATATTTGGGCTAAATAAAGTATTTGGGCCAAATATTAAATTTAGGCTAAATTAGATTTGGGCCAAATATTAAATTAAATATTATATTTGGGTTAAATTAGATTTGGACCAAATATTTTATTTAAACTTACTATTGGATTTGGGCCACTTAATTAAGTTTCTAGTTGGACTAAGATAAATACATTTAATTAAGTTCCTAGTTGGACTAGGATAATTGGGCCTACCCATATCCATTAGGGTTTAAAAAACCCTAGAACTCCTCTATAAATACCCCTTTAAGGGTTGCCCAATTGAGGAAATTATTTTGTGATTTTTCAAGAGTTGAAAAATAATTGCCGTTCATTATCTCCCGTTTCTTTTCCGGATCGATTCGAAACGTGGAGTTTCTTTCCATCCATACACAAGTTGTGAAAATGAGAGGGAGCTAGCACTCCCATTCTGCTCTCCTTGCCAATGAACACGTGTCAAGTATCACGAGTTAGAGGCAGGACACTTGGACTGCTTGAATTCGCAAACGACTCAGAAATCTAAAGGTTAGATTTATTTTATTTTGTATGTGAATGATTTGATTTCGACGTTAATCCAATCGCCAGGATCGGGGTAAAGTTCAAAATTTTTGAACTACGCTGCTTGTGCCGTAGCATTCTTGCTTTACTTTCAGTGGCCAATTATTAAAACAAAGGAAGCAACAATTAATTAAGGAGAAAAACTTATGCAACAGGTTGCTAAAGCAAGGAAGGAGGCTTGTTGTTGTGTAGTAGTAGGAGTGGCCCACGTAGCAAGAGATTCATGCACCAATCAGCAAGCCAGGTAACAGCAAGGCAGAAAGCAGATGCGAGCAAGTGGGCGAGCAACAACCGGTTCCAGATTTGGGTAGAGAGCTTCTTCTTCTTCTTCCTTGTTTAATTACTTTTGTTATGCTCCTGCTATTGAATCAGATTTTAATCAATTATGTCAAGAACTAATTATTTAAACTAAGACCATGTATGTGTTAAAATTATGGTGGTTGATTTTTTATTATTTTATGTGATTGAATAAGTTGGGTTATGTTGAGTTGTGCGGTATTGAATTTAATGCTTGTGAATGATTAGCCACCATTTACATGATTTGATGCATAGCCTTGAGATCGAGAAGAGATAGGTTGAAGATTGCATCATAGGTACCATACACCATAAAGTAAATCCGACCAGAGATAGAATTCGATTTATTTGTGCGGATTTTAGTGATAAGATGACTCGCAAGTCTCACTTTAAGTTAGAAATTTCACAAATCATAATGTGTTCTTATTTAATTAAACTTTCATATAGATATAGGGAGTTATTAAATAAGAATAGACTTGTTATAACCTAGAGATAGGTTAACGAATGCATTAAGAAATTTCATTGTGGCATACTCAATTTACCAATTCATTTGCTTAAAATCCACAATTTGCACTGCATAGCTAGGTTCATACATGTGTCTTAGTTATTAAAATCCATTGATTTCTTTTATTATACATGTTACATCTCGAGCATCGTTCGAATTAACCATGTCAAAAATATCTTATGTGTTGATAAAGAGACAAATTAATGAAAATAATTATTTTGTGGGATGAAACATGTAAGTGAAATTAAAATTGATAAACCCATATAAATGGAATTTAAATGTGTGGAAGAGTCTAAAGTTGCGGGCTAAATGGGTTTGGGCCTAATAGGAGTGGACACTTGATTTGGGCTTGGGCCATGTGCAATATAAGTAGAGATTTAAACAAAGGAAATGAAATGGTAAATGACCAAAATGGGCTTGGGCTTGTGTGTGTGTGTGTGTGCAATTGAGGGGCAAATGTGGAATGGGAAAAAATGGGTGATGGGAGCAGTTGGCGGTAGACACGAATGCCATACCCCCTCCCTCTTCTTGTCTTGTTTCTTCTTCTTCACTTCATCTCTACCCCCTCTCCCGACATCTTGTTCTCCTCCTCCTATTCTCCTTCATTTTCTTCTTCTTTCATTGTTTTTTTGTATTGGAGCTTCAAGAAGGTGGATTTCCAGATCTAGCAGGTTGCTTCTTCTTCTCCTTGGTTCAAGCTTCAAAGGCAAGTTCCTACCCTCCTTCTTCTTTCAAGCAAGCCTCCAATATCTATCTCTTCAAAATGATGGCTAAAATGTCTCTTTTGTGGAAATGATCATGGGTTTGTTCTTGTTGTAACCTTGAAAACCATTTTTGTAGTTAATGGGTTATTCTTTCAACTTCTAGAATTTTTATGGATTTTTATTAAGAGGCCATTGAGTCTCATTAAAAGTCTCCATGAGGTTTGCTTCATCCCATTTTCATTCAAGGAATAACATATTGGGGGTTAGGAAACCTTAGGAAACTTATCTTGGGAGTTTGGGTGTGTTTGTTATTTTTCAGCTCCGTTGTAACTTCGGTCGACTAAAGTTGTAACTTCGGTTGACTGAAGTTATCGCTTCGGTCGACCTAAGTTGTCCGACAATTTGTGAGTATCTTCGGTCGAGGGTTCGATCAACCTAAGATTATGGGTAAACTTTCTGCCCATCTTCAGTCAACTTAAGTTGAATGTCGGTCGACCGAACTCAAGAGTCAGCTTTCTGCCCAACTTCGGTAGACCTAAGTTAGATTTTCGTCGATTGAAGCTCAAAATTCCGCATTCTGTCCAACTTCGGTTGACCAAAGTTGAACTTCAGTCGTCCTAAGTCACTTAGTCATATCAGCCTTTGGTTAGATTGCGCACCTTGTACTCTTTCGGGCATAACTTTTTGTGTAGATGTTTGATTCATGAATTGTTTGGTGCGTTGTAAACTAGACTTGATAGGATTCGATTTGGTGAATAATTTGGATTATTTGGATAAGAATTGATCCTGATAGAGGCTTGTGAAGTACCAACTTGAATATGAATTTTCTATTATAGTCCGAAAATGCTCCAATAATTTGGCATAACTCTCTGTGATGTTATCCAAATTGAAATTCGATTTTTGTGCCATAATCTAGAATTCATAATATTTGCCTTGGCATATTTCTTAAATGATGTTGGGAAATTTTCATGACACGTACATGGTTGGCATGATCATGGGATTTCATGTGTGACACATAACATGATTATTATTATTTGTGCACCTATTATTTTGTGCGGAGGCTATGTACCACGGGGTGAGAAAAGGATATCCTAAAGGAGATCCTGACGCTGGTTAAGGTGGCGATAAGCTCGGTATGCAATGCTTAAGCCAAATGAGTGGCTGATTGATTTGTATATACATATGTATACATCCATGTGAATGAAAGGCCTTGATGGCCGATGTGATGCATGAGAATCTATATATTTATGAGGAATGAAATGTTGCATCAGATGTATAATGATGGTGACATGGGGATGATCATAAGTGATTCTTCTTTGTATTCGGGGAGTTGGGTGCACTCTATTTTAGTCTATCCATACCTTAATTCTATTGCTTCATTTGTTGTATACATACTTATTGAGCCTTGTGACTCACTTTTCTTATTCTTATTATTCTAGGTAAGGGAAAGGCAATTGCTAAGGGCGAGTCCAATAGGGCTAAAGCCTAGAATTAGATTGTGTATAGAGATGTCCCAGCCTCATGATCCAGGGGTGTTGTTTTGAGGGCGTTGTAGAAGATTTATTTTGTAGTTAGTTTATTGCTCTTTTATTTTGAAACTGTGTGGGTGGCAGGTCAAATGTATGTAGAGAATGATGTAACCCTTTATTTTGGTTTGTGGTTAATGAGAAATGATGAATGGGTTATTTTGGAAATCTTTTTTCATCTATGCCCATTTTGAATGGACCTTCTCTCGGACTCCCTATGCTCACAGGTAAATCTAGGAGTGGGCCCTGACAGCTTGGTATCAAAGCAAAGGTTGGGATGAGAGGAGTCTTTGTACACATAGGAAGTGTCAGGTGGAGTTAGGACTAAGTCTTGTAGTCCAAAGTAAGGATTTCATTTAAGATTGTACTCTAAGATGATTTGGTTGTGTAGAAATGAGTGGCCGACGAGGTAGACCACCCACTAGAGCCTGAGGCAGGGGATAGACTGCCCTACTTCATCGCCCACACCTGTTACTCCAAGGGAGTCTACTACAGACTTATGCGAGGAGGTGAGTGAGTTGAGGGGTGCAATGGCAGGTATGTTGAGGCATTTCAAGGATTTCATGGCCCATCAGATGGAACAAGGTCAGGCGTCATAGGTGGCAGGAGTTGAACCAATTCTTAATGAAGGTAATGTTGGGAAAACTTCCAATTCGGTGACTTAGGAGGTGGAAGCTCAAAGAAATGATGGTAATGCAGGAAGTTAGTTGTTAAAGAACTTTATGGCCCCCAAGCCCCCATAATTTCATGGAAGGAAAGATGCTTTGGCAGCTAAAAGCTAGATGTTATCCATGGAGAAGCATCTTCGGGCCATGGGGTGCAATGATGCCCAAAAAGTTCAATTAGCCACATTTCTATTTCGTGATGATGCAGAAAGGTGGTGGGAAACCACAAGGCAAAGGTATGGGGAACGAGAATCGACATGGGCTGAATTTCGGGAGGTATTCCATGGAACATATTTTCCTACATGGATTTGGGAGAAGAAAAACTATGAATTTATTGAGTTGACACAAGGAAACAAGTCAGTGGCCCAGTATGAAGCAGAGTTCATATCTTTGGCAAGTTTTGCCCCTAACTTAATATCCACCAAGGAGAAGAAGGCCACAAAATTTTAGAGGGGACTTCGAGTAGAGATCAGATACCCGTTAGCCGATGCTAGGATCACGGATTATGCTACCGTAGTAGAGAAGGCCTACACCATTGAGAAAGAAATGAATGAATTGAGGATGGCACAAGCAGCTTCTAAGGGAGCAGGTTCATCTCATGGACGAGGGAATGACAAAAAGATAAAATGGGAGGCAAATTCATGGAGGAATAAAGTAGAGATCCCACCATGTAAGACTTGTAGAAAGAGACACAGAGAGCCATGTCGTTTTGTTGAAGGAGCATGTTACCTATGTGGGTAGATAAGACATTGATATTTTACTATACATGTTGCATCTTGGGCATCTTTCAAATTAACCATGTCGAAAATATCTTGTGTGTTGATAAAGAAGCAAATTAATGAAAATAATAATTTTGTGGGATGATACATGTAAGTGAAATTAAAATAGATACATATAAATGGAATTAAAATGTGTGGAAGAGTCCAAAGTTGTGGGCTAAATGGGTTTGAGTGGACACTTTATTTGGGCCAAGTGCAATATAAGTGGAGATTTAAATAAAGGAAATGAAATAGTAAAGGACCAAAATGGGTGATGGGGGCAGTTGGGGGCAAACGTGAATGCCATACCCCCTTCCTCCCTCTTCTTGTCTTGTTTCTTCTTGTTCACTTCATCTCTACCCCCTCACCCAACATCTTCTTCTTCTCCTCCTTTTCTCCTTCATTTTCTTCTTCTTCTTCTTCCATTATTTTTTTGTATTGGAACTTTAAGAAGGTGGATTTCCAGCTCTAGTAGGTTGCTTATTCTTTTCCTTTCTACAAGCTTCAAAGGCATGTTCCTACCTTCCTTCTTTCAAGCAAGCCTCCAATATCTATCTATTCTAAATGATGGTTGAAATGTCTCTTTTGTGGTAATAATCATGGGTTTATTCATGTTGTAATCTTGAAAACCATTTTTGTAGATAATGGGTTATTCTTTTAACTTCTTGAATTTTTATGGATTTTTCTTAAGAGGTCATTGAGTCTCATTAAAAGTCTCCATGGGGTTTGCTTTATCCCATTTTCATTCAAGGAATGACACATTGGGAGTTAGGAAACCTTAGGAAACTTATCCTGGGAGTTTGGGTGTGTTTGTTATTTTTCAGCTCCGTTGTACCTTCGATCGATTGAAGTTGTCGCTTTGATCGACCTAAGTCGTCTAACAACTTGTGAGTATCTTCGATCGAGGGTTCGGTTAACCAAAGATTATGGGTCAACTTTCTGCCCATCTTCAGTTGACCTAAGTTGAATTTCGGTTGACCAAACTCAAAAGTCAGCTTTCTGCCCAACTTCGGTCGAGCTAAGTTAGATTTTGGTTAACTAAAGCTCAAAATTTAGCATTCTATTGAACTTTAGTCGACCAAAGTTGAACTTCAATCGACCTAAGTCACTTAGTCGTATCAGCCTTCAGTCAGATTGTGCAACTTGTATTATTTTGAGCATAACTTTTTGTGTAGATGTCCAATTCATAAACCATTTGGTGCGTTGTAAACTAAGCTCGAAAAGATTTGATTTGGTGCATAATTTAGATTAGTTGGATAAGAATTGATCCTAATAGAGGCCCGTGAATTACCAACTTGAATCTAAATTTTCTATTGTAATCTGAAAATGCTCCGGTAATTGGGGGTAACTCCCTGTGATGTTATCCAAATTGAAATTCAATTTTTGTGCCATAATGTAGAATTCATAATATTTTTCTTGGCATATTTCTTGAATCATGTTGGAAAATTTTCATGACACGTACATGGTTGGCATGATCATGGGATTTCATGTGTGACACATAACATAATTATTATTATTTACGCACCTATTATTTTGCCTAGCGGCTATGTACTGCGGGGTGAGAAAAGGATATCCTAAAGGAGCACTTGACGTGGGTTAAGGTAGTCATAATCTAGGTAGGCAATGCTCAAGCCAAATGAGTGACTAATTGATTTGTAAATACATATGTATACATGCATGTGAATTAAAGGCCTTAATAGCCGATGTGATGCATGCGAATCTATGTATTTATGAGGAATGAAATGTTGCATGAGATGCATAATGATGGTGGTATAGGGATGATCATAATGGTGGAGATTTAATAAGTGATTCTTATTTGTATTCGGGGAGTCAAGTGTACTCTATTTTGGTCTATCCATGCCTTAATTATATTACTTCATTTGTTGTATACATGTTGAGCCTTGTGGCTCACCTTGCTTATTCTTGTCATTCTAGGTAAGGGAAAGACAATTGCTGAGGGCGAGTCTAGTGGGGCTAGGGCCCAGAATTAGATTGTGTATAGAGATATCCCAGCCTTTGTCAATGTCAGTGCCCTAATGTTACATTTACATGGCATCTAATATTTATAATTATGGGGCTATTGATGTAATTCTTGCAATATGTAATGAAATATGTTTTCATATTTTAAGGTCATATCTTCATTCATAGCTCTCCAATCATTATATAGGAATGAGTCCATAGATTTCCTTTTAAAGGTCTTATTCTTAAGTGTTAAGAATATGTGACAATTGACCTTTATATTAAGGATACCTTAATGATAATTCTCAGTCCTTAGACTTTCCAAAAGGGGACTATGATTAGTCGATTACGAACTGGCATATGGGATACTACCTTTGATTAGCATGAGATGCTAATGATAAAGGATGGTGAGTTGTATGTCATAATCCATGAGATGGATATAGTATACATGTGGGTAGTTGTTAGTGGAACGCTTACTGAATGTGACGCACGTGATAGATCACATGGCTGAGAGGATCTATGGTCTATCACAGGCTTCGATTGTGTTACTGGTCCTTAGATCGGAGGCAACACAATTATCTTATATGTTGGTACCAAGGATTTGTTGTTGCTAAGAACCCTTAAATTATCAAATAGGAGATGCAGTGTGTGGTCTCTATGTAGTGGCATATGGAGGCACGTGATTGCTAATAGGATCTATTAACCTCCGCGTGTGAGGTAAACATCCTATGCAATAAGTGGTGGTCTTAATTGTAGAAACTCCTGCCCAGGGTACACTTGATTGGAAAGTGTTCCAATGTCGAAAAGAGTTCTGATGTGTCATCTCAATCTCACTACACTAATTTTGGCACAGTCATCGAGTTAATGAGTTTAATCAGTCCATGACTCTCACTCGATCGGGATGATAACTGATGGAGGGATTATAGTGCACGGGAATCGAGAGCCTAAATAGGCTTTATTATGAAATAAGACTTCATTACTGGTAGGATCGCTCTAACATAATGCTATTTGTCACTCAGGGACTTTTGGGGTACATCGAGGAAATGGAGAGATCCTTTATGTAGACCAAAATGCTTGGTCAACATCAAAGAGTTTGACGTGTCTTGATTGCTATTTAGTATTGAACCTAAAAGGTCACACGCATATTCGGGTGTGATGGTTGACTAAGTGATTAAGGCTGAAATCGTCATTAAGAGTTAATAGTGTTTACCTTTAAGAGTTAACAAGCTGGGTTTGAATGATTAATTAATAAGGAGCAATCATCAAGAGTTGACATGCATGCCGTTAAGAGTTAACGAGAGCCTTAGTGTCATTATGAGATAATGAAAGTGCTATTAAGAGTTAATAGCGGGCCTAAATGCAATTTTTGAAAGTTTTGAAAAAGGGCCAAAGCGGTCGACAGCCTTGGGAAGCTGTTAACTGATTTCAAGAGAAACGATTGACAACTCCTTGCTAGCGGTTGATCGTTCCTGTTGCTGAGGTCACAAATGCATGATCAGTTTGTCGTCTTTTGCAACGAATATTGGGACACGTGGCGTGGGAGAACGAGAGGCTCAAAGGCATGTGTCCTTCTTATCGCCCCTTGGCCTCCTCTTTCTCTTATATGGCCAATTTATCGGATTACCCTCTTTTGGGTGTGTCCTAGGGTTTCCATTTTGGGAGAATATACAGTCATGTGTTTGTGCTCTCAGTAGAGACGACCAGAGTGAGTGTTGGCTTGTTTTTCTCGACCATTCTTGTTATTCTTCTCCTTATCTAGAAACCCTAACTCCCATTGCTCCTTCTTACTTCCCTCATAGCTATTGTAGCTTATTGTCCTTGATAGTGAGACTATCAAGCTTGAGAAGCATCTTCTCTTTTGAACCCACTTCATTCCCAGCCTTAATCTCTCTGTCTAGCACAAAGAGAGAGTAGTGGGAATCACCATCTTGCTGGAGCATGGACTAACTAGGCCTCTCGTGTTTTCAGGAGTTGGTTCGGTCTAACTGAAAAGTTATTCGGGAGTTGTTAGGAGCAAGGAGTTGCTGTTACTAAAGGATATCGCCTTATACATCGACATTCCAGAGTTGAAAGGTATACCTACTAAACCCCCTATAGCATGGTTTAATTTTCAATTAGCATATGGAGCTCGAAACGAGTCTTGCAAGGGCATTTTTAGTTTATGTTTTCGCTGCCATTTTATTGGTTTTTCAAAAAAAAAATTTGGAAATCCTATTAAATCCTTGCATTGATACTCCAATAGCTAGCATTGGTTTATCCAAGGGTGTTGTTTTGAGGGCAGTGTAGAAGATTTATTTTGTAGTTAGTTTGTTGCTCTTTTATTTTGAAATTGTGTGGGTGGCAGGCCCAATGTATGTAGAGAATGATGTAGCCCTTTATTTTGGCTTGTGGTTAATGAGAAATGATGAATGGGTTATTTTGGAAATCTTCTTGCATCTGTGCCCATTTTGAATGGACCTTCTCTTGGACTTCCTATGCTAGCAGGTAAATTTGGGAGGGGGGGCCCTGGCATGTTGTCTAATTCAATTTTATTTTATTATTTTAATTAATTAGTCTAATTTAATTCTTAATATTTGATAAGTTTAACTTAAGATAGATAATTCCATAATTCTAGTAGTTAAGTAGGTTAGTTCTCGAGTGGACTCATATCCATTATATTACTTGCTATGAACTAGTATATTTGTTAGGTTTTGAGCGATCATTAGGATTTTTACAAATGATATTTATCTCTTACAGATGATGTCTATCCTCTTGGAGGGATTTTTAGATATCAGAGTTATCTAGTTTGCACGATGCATGGGACAGCGGTGTGTTACAACCCCGAATTTAGGAAGCCGTGACTAAAAATTTAAATAAAAATACCAATCATTTCCCATACATTTCCTTAACATAACAACACAGCAGTTACAGCATGACCTCTTTCATACATAATCTCAAAGATTGAAATGACTCAGCCAAACAACCTCAATGGGGAATCAAAACACTAGACCCTTCGCCTCAGTACAACCCCAACATCTTTAAGGTCAGGACAACCCTGTACGCAAGCACCTATTCATCAACCCCTTTAGGCCTTCTGGCATCCCAAGCCTAGGCACACGTATACCTGGAATGATGCAACAACAAGGGTGAGTAGCAAGACTTAGCAAGCATAAGAAATGTAATGAAACATGTTACTGATATGAACTTTCCCTACACCCCATGCGTTTCATGCCAATGCAATTACACAACATGCCATGTACAATTCGTGCCTTTGCCTTAAATGCTTAAACATAATATAAACTGCACATAGAAAGTCCTTGGGGCCCACATAAAATACACACATTGGCACCCAAGTCCCACATACAAACCTGTGAGCAGCCTAGATATGCTACCACACTGATTTTGGCATAGCTATCGAGTTAGTGGGTTTGATCAGTCCATGACTCTCACTCGATCAAGATGTTAGTCAATGGAGGGATTATAGTACAAGGGAATCAGAATCCCAAAAAGGTTCTCTTTGAAGTAAGACTTCATTACTTATAGGATTGCCCTGACATAATGCTAGTTATCACTTAAGGCCCTTTGGGATACATCGAGGAGATTGAGAGATCCTCGTTATCGACCAAAATATTTGGTTGATAAAAAAGAGTTTGGCATGTCTTGATTACTACTTAGTAGCGAACCTAGAAGGTCATATGCATATCCAGGTGTGGTGGTTGACTAAGTGATTAAAGTTAAAATCGTCATTAAGAGTTAATGACATCATCGTTAAGAGTTAACGGATTAGATTCTAAAAGATTAAATAAATAAGGAGCTTCTGTCAAGAGTTGATAGGCATGTCGTTAAGAGTTAACGGGAGCCTTGGTTTCATCATGAGATGGTGGAAGGGTTATTAAGAATAAATGACAGGCCTAGATGCAATTTATAGTTACTTGATCCAATGAGATGAAAAACAGTCGACAACTCCTGAAGATTGTTGACCGATTATGTTGACCAATTGAGCCAAATTGTAATACTCAGAAAGTTTGGGTTACTTCGAGAATAGTAAATTTGAGAAAAATACGAGCTTTGTGGAAGATTAGTATCTAAATAGACCAAAAAATTAACCAAATCGACTGCAGGGTATACCCTGGGGCTTAGATACCTACGAAAAAGGGTATGGAGTTTACGAACATCTTGAGGAATGATTTTTAGCATCGAAAGAAATCGGATCAGAAACAGTTTTTTGTACAACTTCGATTCAGGCTAAAAAATCGAATTAATGTAAGGGACTTCTGAGTAGTTAAAGGAACCCTTAAAGGTTTCAATTTTTGTGTAAGGAACAACCCTTAAGTGGTTTCGGGATGAAACAAGGGGGTTTCGTAATCAAAGCATAATTCTGGGACAAAGTGTAATTTTTGAAATTTCCTGAGAGAGGTCGAAATGACGTTATTTCTGAATCTTCGGGGGTTAAGTGAGAAGTTTAGAAGATGAGTGTCTCAAAGGAAATTCTAAAAAGACCATGGTTTTTGTGGAAAGGGCTGAAATGGAATTTTGAAACTTAAGAAGAGCAAAAGTGGAATTTTTAAAATTTTCCACTGCCATGGCTGACCAAGCTGCCAGCCCCACCTCTGATCGTTGATTGTGGCCGTGGAAGACTCGAGAGAGTGGGTTGAGGGGCCTCAGGGCTAGGCCTAGACCGTTCCTTGGCCAACAATCGGAGGTGTCGACAGCGAAAATGGCCAAAATTTCTACTAAAAAGTGGCTAGAATTTTATGCCACTGTAATCAAGTTTTGGGGGCTTTGATCATGGTTTTTGGAATCTAAGCCAAGTATAAGTGTTTATAGCCTTGGGTTAAACTAGATTGGATGTGTGCGGGCTCGGTTTTGAGTATAAAAAGAGATCGAGGGGGTTGAGGGTTTCTCATTTTTCAAACTCAAATTGCTCTCGTTTTGGGCTGAATCGAGAGCAACGGATAAGGGGCTTTTGATCCTTGAAGGTTGTAGAGTGTTTCTGGAAGGTTTGGTAAGCAAAGGTGTAGGTTTGAGTGGGTTTCGAAGGGTCACCAGAAAATCGAGGCAGTAGCTCTGGCCAAAAGTTTAAACGGTCGGTTGGGGTACCTCCGATGTTTGTTTCAAGCCAAAATTGGTACCAACATGATCGATTAAGGGAGTCGAACAAGCCAGGGGCATCAGCCAGCATCATTGGTGTACCGACGCCAGAGAAGGTGACCGGTGCGTGAAGCACACGTGCCAATCTAACTCTCACTTCACATGCGACACGTGCAGGCGCATGGGGCACAGGTAATTTTTGAAATGTTTTTTAAAATTCTTTGGAAATTATTTTAGGAATATTGGTGCAAAAATATTTGAAAAAATGTTTGAGTAGGTATTTATTTTAGAATATTAGAGAAGAAAATTGGAGAAAAATAGAAAGAAAAATTAAAAAATAAGGTTTGATATTTATTTGAATAAATATGATGAATATGGTGCTTTGTGGCTCAAGATTTAGTGTTGTGCGACTTTTTGAGGCTTGACATACAAATCAAGGTTGTGTACACTTTTTGATATGTTTAGAATTTAGTTTGAAATGTGAGTGGTTTTTACCCCAAAGACTTATACGTGATGAGATTTCCTTTACTATGCATGCTATTTTCGAGAAATTCTAAGTATTATGCAATTTGTGAGCGTATTGTCATATCTATACATATATTGTTGCATCGATAGATGTAATTTCTTCACATGGTATGATATTGTTGGCATATTAATATTTGTGCATGGGATGGGATGTCGCCCTGATAGTGTAGCCGTAATTTCCCAAGGGTATTGCCGGAACAATGTATAGGAGTAATTCGTTGCCTTATGTGCAAGACAAGACTATTGCCTAGGGTTCCGTGTTGGCCTGGTTTATCGAGGAAGTTACATTAGGGCACGTATTTATGTAAGTTCATGCATCATACATACATGTTACTTTAACCCTCTCTTAGAAGATTCATCTTCTAATGTTAGACATCTATCCCTGAAATATTCCACTTTTCAGGTGAGACGAGCAACCGAAAATGCAATGGAGTGATCGAGGCGTGAGCATCACGGAGGTTGTGATGGGTCCTAAGCCAAGGCTAGGACAAGCTATCCAATTAGATTGGCTTTCTTTATTTCTGGTATTTGTAATGTTATGATGAGCAAACGATATGTATGAACTCGTTTATGTTATGATTTTCGAGGTTTCTTAAGGTTTCAATTCTCGCTTCTGTTTATCTTTAAGTACACCATTCCTTAGTCATGTTTGGGAAAGTTAATCTTATTCAGGTATGTTGAGGATTTTAGTATGATTTGTGTATGTATAATAAAAAAAAATCCTAGCATAAAATACAATGCCCTGAGAAGACGGGGCGTTACAGTTGGTATTAGAGTAAAACTTTATTTGGAGACTTATGAGAGGTCTTTAGGGATCTACGAACCCGAGGTTTAGAAGAACTTAGGTTAAGAAATTTGATCAATTGTTGAAATGTCAAAATGGAAGGAGATTACCATGAGCAATTTTGGGTGACTCACTAAACTGGACGATGGATGGATAATGAACCGATGGTGGGGGACATCTTCGACCGTCTAGACATTCTCAAAGGCATCTTGAGAGACGTACCACCGAGCAGTTTTGTGAGACCTAGCCTAATGCATGCCAAGGTAGATTTCCTTATCAATCACTTGGAGGGAGAATGGAGAGCCCTAGCTGAAGGGATTCACCATCAAGGCGACTACACGTCCTTATATATCTTCTGTCAGTAATTCCACAATCATGCTACTAATATGTTCGAGGGAGTCTTAATAGAAGGAGAAGACTCAGATGGAGATTGGGATGCCGACGAAGTAACCGAGGCTAATGCGATGAACGTTGACTTCCTTAGCTTAGATGATGAGGAAGAGGGGACAACTGCACTCGATGACCCTAATGGACTAGGAGTCGAGTCTGGAGATGAGGCAATGGACGATGATGCTTGGGTCTGGAAGTCGAACAATCCCTAGAAGAAGTCTTGGGCGACTTTTTCCGCTTAGTAGTGTGCTAGTGTGTTGTTTTGTTTTTCCTTAAGTAATGCCATATACTGTACTTCGACTTAGTAATGAAACGAAATCCCTTATTTTGGAGAGAATTTCTCATAGAATGAGATGTTATTCTTTACTTCCTTTCAAATGATGACTACAAGGCGACAAAGAAACAGAACTCCCATCACTAACCAAAGGATCAAGGATGTTGAAGAAGGTGAGAGTCACTACTACAGTCATAACTGCAGTAGTAGCATCAGGAGTAGGGATCAAGAGACGGAGTCTGCAGTCCCAGAAGGACGTTTGGACAGGATGGAGAAGGTCATGGAGTATCTCCTGACCTATGCAACTAGGGGAGAATCAGCTAGACATATGGATAATGTGTTGGAGTAGTACCAGCAACAGCAACCGCCAACGTTTAAAGGAAAATCCAGCGACGACCCTCGCATGACCGAGTACTGGTTGGAGCAAACAGACAAGTTGCTTCGACACTTACAGTACAATGACCAGGATAAGGTGAATTGTGTGACCTTTATGTTAGAAGAAGAAGCCTAGAGATGGTGGCAAACGACGGGGCGAACTTTACAACAATCCCACTCAAGGCAAGAATCAGAATCCGATAAGACTCCGGTGACGGGCTGGGAGGCATTCAAGAAAGCCTTCAACGCCAAGTATTTCCCTCTAAGCGGGAGACATGAAAAGAGTTGGGAATTTATGAACCTAAAGTAAACTAGAAAAATATCGGTGGCCCAATACGACACCAAATTCAACCAGCTCATCAAGTATGTGCCGATGTATGACACCGACGAATGGAAAAAGCCACAAAAATTCCTGTCCAAACTGGGAGTAGAACTGCAGCAGGCCTTAAGTACTTGCTCTGTCGACTCTTATGAGGAAGCCCTAAAGAAAGCTCTAACGACAGAAAAAATCTCCTACAAGTGAGATTGATAAGACCAGAAGAGACGAAAGGGAGAACAGAGCTGAAGTCTGAGAATAAAAATCCCCAGAGCAGTAAGCGATGCCCAAAATGTAGGAAAAAACATCCAGGGAGAAAATTCTTGACTGGGACATCTAACTGTTACTCATATGGAGAGGCAGGGCACATATAGAGGAACTATCCCAAGGGAAAACAAATGCCTCCAGTGAAGGGCCCGATGAAGGGTGTGTGCTTCTAGTGCGAGCAGCCGGGACACTTTACGAAGGACTCACCAAAGAGGATGAAGATCGGACAAGCAAACAGGCCAGCTAAAAAGGTGGGAGAGGTTTGTGGGACTCTTCAGGGGTGTGTCTACAACCTAACAAAGGAGGATATGGGGTCAGATCCAACGGTCATTCAAGGTACGCTCCTTATATTAGAAACCCCTGTGCATACATTGATAGACCCTAGGTCAACGCATTCATTTATGTCACATACATTGGCTAGGAGTTTGAGATTAGAAACCAAACCTATGGAACTCCCGATAATAATTGCTACACTAATGGGTAAAAGTACAAAGTCCTCAAAAATAATAGAAGAATGCAAAATTACACTGAGTGACGTTTGATTTCAGGTTAATCTAATCTTTCTAGAAGTATATGACTTTGACATAATCTTGGGGATGGATTTTTTGTCTAAGAATGATGCCAATATAGATTGTTGAAGAAAAATAATGACCATAAGGAAACCTGAAGGAGGGTAGGTCAAATTTTAAGGGCAAGATAACCGCAAGGTTAGAAAAATGATTTTGGCCGTAAAGGCAGTAAAGTTGATAAGTCAAGGAGCTTAAAGATATATAACCTATGCACGGTTGGAGAAGGAAGAATTAGCAAAGCTCAATGAGGTATGAGTAGTACATAAATACAAGGACATGTTTCCAGAAGAATTACCGGGCTGCTTCTACCTTGGAAAATTGAGTTCTCGATTGAACTAGTACTAGGGACCCAACCAATATCAATCCCACTGTACCAAATGGCTCTGGGGGAGATGAAAGAATTGAAGAGCCATCTTTAGGAACTGAATGACAAGGGATTTATCAGTCTAAGTACGTCGCCGTGGGGCGTGCCAGTATTGTTTGTAAAGAAGAAAAATGTTAGTCTGAGGATGTGCATTGACTACCGTTAATTAAACAAGGCCATGATCAAGAATATGTACTCGCTTCTGAGAATTGATGAGCTATTTGATCAGCTGCAGGGAGCGAAGGTATTCTCAAAAATTGATTTAAGATCCGGATACTATCAGTTGAGAATCAAGCCAGATGATGTTCCAAAGGCGGCATTTCGATCAAGGTATGGCCATTTTGAGTATTTGGTAATGCCGTTTAGGTTAACAAATGCTCCAGTAGCATTTATGGACCTTATGAATAGGATGTTTAGACCTTACTTAGATCAATTCATGATCCTATTTTTAGATGATATATTGGTGTATTCCTTGAATGAGAGCGAGCTTGAGGAGCACTTGAGAATAGTGCTAGAAACTCTCAGGAAACATCAATTGTATGCCAAATTCTCGATGTGCGAGTTCTGGCTATCCCAAGTTGCGTTTCTTAGGCATGTGATCTTGGCTGAAATAATCTCAATGGATCTAGCCCAGATTGAGGTTGTTCAGAGATGGAAGCAGTCAACATGCGTGACTAAGGTATGAAGCTTTTTGGGATTGGCAAGCTACTATCGAAGATTCGTAGAAAGGTTTTCGAAGATAGCCGCACCTATGACGAAGCTCATATGAAAAGAGGTCAAATTCAAATGGACTACCAAGTGCGAGGAAAGCTTTCAGGAGCTCAATGATAGGCTGACCTCGGTACCTATTCTAGCAATGCCTAGTGGGCCAGGTGGATATGTTGTATACACAGATGCCTCGAAGATAGGTTTGGGTTGCGTATTAATAGAACATGGTCGAGTCCTCGTGTATGGGTCACGATAGATGAAGAGGCACAAGGTAAACTACCCGACTCATGATCTGGAATTGGCCGCTGTGATATATGCTCTAAAGCTATGGAGACACTACCTGTATGGTGAAACCTTTAAGGTGTTCACAAACCACAAGAGCCTAAAGTATGTGTTCTCGCAAAAAAAACTGAACCTTGGTAGAAACGGTGGATGGAGTTTCTCAAGGGCTACAATTGCACCATTCAATATCACCCGAGGCATGCCAATGTGGTGGTTAATGCCTTGAGTAGGAGCCTATTTCTATGGCCGGGTTGATGGCCCGTGAGTGGCAAATGTTGGAGGCTTTTAGCCAACTAACGGTGAGTGTAGTGCCGAAGGAATCCTCCGTCCTTATTGTTGGCATGGTAGTTCAACTAGATTTGGTGAACAAAATACGAGAGGCATATGTGGATGATAAACGAATACATCTATGGGTAGAAGAGCATGGCTAGCCCAAGAAGTCCGATTTTGAGATGCATGATGATATACTCAGATTTCAGGGAAGAACATACGTACCAAACCAAAAGGACTTGAGGCAAAGAATTTTGAATGAAGCCTACAGGACTATATATACAGTGCACCTGAGAGCCACGAAGATGTATAGAGACCTTCGGGAAGTCTACTGGTTTTCAGGGATTAAGGCAAGTGTGTTAAGAAAGGTAGCTTAGTGCGACACATACCAGAAAGTAAAAATCGAGCATCAGAAACCAATAGGGCTAGTCAAACCCTTAAGACATTCCAGAATGGAAATGGGACCATGTCAAGATGGATTTTGTGATAGCGTTTCCTGGGAGTCATAAAGGTAATGATGCTAACAAAGTCGCCACATTTTTTGCCTAAGCGAATGGATAGGCCAGCTCGAAAGTTTGCAGAACAGTATATTGGGGAAATAATCAAACTTCATGGCACACCAGTGAGCATAGTCTTTGATCGGGACCCGAGGTTTACCTTGAGATTTTGGGGACGCTTACAATAGTGCATGGGAACGCAACTGAATCTTAATATGGCTTATCACCCGCAGATCGATGGACAATCTGAGAGGACTATTAAAACGCTAGAAGATATGTTAAGGTCCTGTGCCCTAGACTTCGAGGGTAACTAGGAAGAACACCTACCATTGGTAGAGTTTGCTTACAATAATAGTTACCACAGTAGCATCAGAATGGCACCGTACGAGGCTCTATATGGAAGGAAATGTCGCTCGTCTTTTTGTTGGACTGAGGTAGAAGAGAGGCAAATATTGGGGCCCGAGCTAGTGCAGCAGACGACAGAAAAAGATCTGGCAGATTCAAGAGAGAATCTAAGCCACTCAAATCCAACAAAAGTCTTATACGGACAAAAGGAGGTAGGATATGGAGTTTGACGTAGGTGATCATGTGTACCTAAAGGTATCACCTCAGCATTTGGCAACTCAAGGGAAGAAGAAATTAAGACCTTGGTTTATAGGACCCTATCTGCTAATAAGGTGAGTTGGACCATTGGCTTATCATTTAGAACATTCTTCTAGCTTGCCAACATCCATGACGTTTTTCATGTATCCTAACTTCAAAGGCATATAACGGACTTGACCCAAGAATTTTGGGTAGAAATGTTCGAGCTAAGATACAATTTGACTTACCCAGAGTTACCCGAACGAATCTTGGATCGTCACGACCAAGCCTTAAGGAACAAAGCCATTCCATTAGTGAAGATTCAATGGAAAAATCACACCGAGGAAGAAGTTACATGGGAGTTCGAGGATACAATTAAGAAAAAATATCCCCAATTGTTTGAGGAAATGGAACTAGAATAGAAAATTTTTTGAGGTTTTCTAGGGAATGTTACCAAAAATTTTGAAATAAAGAGATGTTTATGAATAGTGTATTTGTTTTTTACTATTCTTGATGTGTGTGACCATTGGTGAAGAGCTACAACCGGAAATTCTATGAAAGGCACGGCATACCTAGTAGGCATTATTTGTGTGATGGTATGAATTGGAATGTTTAAACAAAAGAATTAGGGATAATGTGTGATTAAGGTAATAAGGTCATTTCAATTGCAAGTTATTTGCCAAATATTGGTGATTTGGTTGGTCAGATACAAAAATTTTGTGGACTAAAATTCTTAAGGGGGAGAGAGTGTAATACCCAGAAAGTTTGGGTTACTTCAGGAATAGTTAATTTGAGAAAAATACAAGTTTTGTGGAAGATCAGTATCTAAATAGCCTAAAAAATTAATCCAATTGACTGCAGGGAATACCCTGGGGCTTAGATACCTAAGAAAAAGGGTATAGAGTTGACGAACATCTCGAGGGATAATTTTAAGCATCGAAAGAAATAGGATAAGAGACAATTTTTTGTATAACTTTGGTTCAGGCTAAAAAATCAAATTGACGTAAGGGACTTCCGAGAAGTCAAGGGAACCCTCAAAGGTTTCAATTTTTGCATAAGGAACAACCCTTAAGTGGTTTCAGAATGAAACAAGGGAGTTTTACAATCAAAGCATAATTTCTGGCCAAAGTGTAATTTTTAAAATTTCTAGACGGAGGTTGAAATGACGTTATTTCTGAATCTTTGAGTCTCAAATGAGAAGTTTAGAACATGAAGGTCTTAATGGAAATTCTGAAAAGTCCAGGAGCCTTGTGAAAATGGCTGAAATGGAATTTTCAAACATGAGAAGGGCAAAAGTGGAATTTTTAAAATTTTCCACTGCCATGGCCGACAAAGCTGCCAGCCTCATCTCTCATTGTTGATTTGGGTAGCGGGAGACTCGAGGGAGTGGGATGAGGGGCCTCAGGGCTAGGCTTAGTCCATTCCTTGGCCGATAATCAGCCGTGTTGAAGGCAAAAATGGCTAAAATTTCTGTCGAAAAGTGGTTGAAATTTCAGGCCATTATAATCGGGTTTTGGGGGCTTTGATCGAGGTTTTTGGATTGATCTAATGCAATTAGAAGCATTTATGGCCTTTGGTTAAATGAGATTGGACGTGTGGGGGCTCAGTTTCGAGTATAAAAAGAGATCGAGGGGGTCAAGGGATTCTCATTTTTCAAACTCAAATTGCTCTCGTATTGGGCTGAATCGAGAGCAAGGGATAAGGGGTTTTTGATCCTTGAAGGTTGTAGAGTGTTTCGCGAAGGTTTGGTGAGCAAAGGTGTAGGTTTGAATGGGTTTCGAAGGGTCACTGGAAAAGCGAGGCGGTAGCTCTGGCTGAAAGTTTAAATGGTCAGTTGGGGTACCTCCGATGTTTGTTTCAAGCCAAAATTGGTACCAACGTGATTGACTAAGGGAGTAGAATAAGCCAGGGGCATTAGCCAGCATCACCGGTGTACCGGTGCCAGAGAAGATGACCTGCGCGTGAAGCTCACGTGCCAATTCTCACTCTCACTTCACGTGCGGTGCGTGCGAGCACAAGTAATTTTTTAAATGTTTTTTAAAATTCTTAAGAAATTATTTTAGGAATATTGGTGCAAAAATATTTGGAAAAATGTTTGAATAGGTATTTATTTTAGAATATTAGAGAAGAAAATTAGAGAAAATAGAGAAAAATAAAAAGAAATTGTGAAAAAAATAAGGTTTGATATTTATTTGAATAAATATAATGAATAGGATGCTTTGTGGCTCAAGATTTAGTGTTGTGCGACTTTTTGAGGCTTGACACGCAAACCGACGTTCTGTACACTTTTCGAGGTATTTTGAATCTAGTTTCAAAGATGAGTGGTTTTTACCCCCAAAGGCTTATACATGATGAGATTTCCTTTACTATGCATGTTATTTTCGAGAAATTCTAAGTATTATGTAATTTGTGAGCATATTGTCATATCTATACATATACTATTGCATCGATAAATGTGATTTCTTCACATGACATGATATTGTTGGCATATTGATATTTGTGCATGGGATAGGATGTCGCCCTAATAGGGTAGCTGTAATTCCCCAATGATATTGCTGGAACAACGTATAGGAGTAATTCGTTGCCTTGTGTGCAAGACGGGACTACTGACTAGGGTTCCGTGCCAGGCTGTGCCAGGGAAGTTACACAAGGGCATCTCTTTATGTAAGTCCATGCATCATACATACATGTTACTTTAACCCTCTCTTAGAAGATTCATCTTCTAATGTTAGACATCTGTCCCTGGAATATTCCACGTTCCAGGCGAGACGAGCAGCCGAAAAGGCAAGGGAGTGATCAAGGTGTGAACATGATAGAGGTTGTGATGGGTCCTAAGCCAAGGCTAGGACAAGTTATCCAGTTAGATTGGCTTGCTTTATTTTCGGTATCTGTAATGTTATCATGAGAAAATGATATGTATGAACTCGTTTATGTTATGATTTTCAAGGTTTCTTAAGGTTTCGATTCTCGCTTCTGCTTATGTTTAAGTACACCATTCCCTAGTCATGGTTGGGAATGTTAATCTTATTCAGGTATGTTGAGGATTTTAGTATGATTCATGTATGTATATAAAAAAAAAAAATCCTAGCATAAAATACAATGCCTTGAGGAGGTGGGGCGTTACACAAATGATCGACAATTCCTTTATAACAGTCGACCATTTGTGTTACAGAGGGTTGCGAATCGCACGTCCAATTTGTTGTTTCTGCAATGGTTTCCATGGACACATGGAAAAGGCGGACAATAGGAGGACAAAGGAAGGACAGCATGCATCCTTGGCACATCTCCTTCTCTCTCCCTTTCCCTCTCTTCGTTCCCTTATTGTTTTGCCCTTTCTTGGACATCTAGGGTTTGTTGGGGGTTCCATATATACTCCAAAATGAAAAAGAACGAGGTGAAGCTTAGCCTTTGCAATTGTTGCATCAAGCCTCTCGGCCTTGCTTGTTTTTCTTGCCTTCTTCCAGAACCCTTGCCTCTAATCCCTTGCTTCTTGATATTGCTACTATTATAGCAAATCTACCATAATAGTGAGACTGTTATAGCGTTGGATTCCCATTGCTTTAAACCTCATTTTTAGCCTAGTCTCCCTCACTCTCTTTGGCTTGCACATAGAGTGGGTTGAGGGAATCATGCACTCACCGAAGCGTGGACTAACTAAGCCCCTCGTGTGTTTAGGGAACAGTTCTGTCTAATCGATTGTTGTTCGAGAGGAGCTCGGAGGTGTAACAGTTGTTACCTGAAAAGTTTTCAGACTCTACACTAGCTTACAAACCATTTATGAGGTATATCTTTGAACCCCCTATGGAATGGTTTGTGTTTATGTTGCATATGGTCATGGGAAACTGGGTCTTGCAAGGTGATTCTTGTTTATTTTCGCTGCGTTTGTATGTGTTTTGGGAAAAAGTTTTTGAAAACCTTAAAACCCTTGCATTGACACTCCAAATGTTTGAGTTTCCCTTAATGGTATCAGAGCTTTGGCTCGGTTTCCATGTCCTATGCGGTTGCTTTTGTAAGATGCCTATGTTTCGGGTCGGTTTTCGCTCTTTGCTTTGTAGGTGTATACACTGTTAGTCGACAGATTGCGCCCATGGGTCGACAGTTATCCATATTTTCATTAAAGAACTGTCACCTGGAGGTAGAACTGTCGACCACCAGCAGGGAGTCAGTCAATAGTCTTGAAGAGGTTGTCGACTGTTTCAAGCAAAATCCAAAATCGATCGACAGCTTGCCTTAGAATTGTCGACTGTTTGTGTTTCAGTGGGAGCCTTCGACTTGTTCTTGTGAACTATTGACCGACCCCTTAGGAAACCCAGAAACGGTCAACTGTTTTAGGCATTGGTAGAACATTTTTGGGGTTTTTTTATTTCTATTTTAATGCAATATGATTGCTATGATTCAAAACCGATTAATGTTGATGATATGAGATATCAGTGACTTGAAAAATGATGTATATTACATTAACATGAATATTTATTTAAAACGCCATCATATTCAATGAGATTGAATAGTTGTGTAATCATCAACTAGATGTAATATGATTGTATGGATGAATGAATATATGTTACAGGTATTCATTAGTCTATAATAACAATCATTTCATTCTGTTTTTGGGACTGTAATGAGACATAAGTCTCCTTGTATATTTCATTTTTAGTAGAAAAATGTATGGTACAAATTCTCTATAAAATGAAGGATCCATTTAGAATTGGTGGCACCAAGTGATTGATGATCAAAAATATTAAAATTCTATCATAATTTTTATTGATCCATAATCAATTTAATAAGCTAAAATGTTGAAAAAATACTTGTTTGCCAGACTCAATGGAAGATAAGAGTCAATGGTCAAGATAATTCATTTGGGGGTTGATCGAGTATATTTAGATGAAGATAAGCAACCCAAGAAAGAAAGAAGAAAAAGCAGCCAAGGCAAGTCATTCGAATGTGAAGACTACTGGGTACTCATTCGAATGAGGTTAGCTCAATTCGGATATGAAGCAGTGAATCGAGAAATCAAGGTCATTCGAATAAGCCAAATCCATTCGGATGAAAATAAGCCCATTCGAATGTTGCCAAACTCATTTGAATGCATAGAAGAAATCAGAGAGCAAAATCAGGAATTCATTCGAATGAGGTTCCTATTGCATTCGAATGACTGAAGGAAATCAACGCAAAAATGAACAGTAAAAGGGAAATTCATTCAAATGACCCTTGCACTTATTCGAATGATGTGAGCAACTCAAGGGAATTAAGCTGGTCATTTGAATGCCTTCTCTCACCCATTCGAATGACACCCCGAAAAAAGCCTTCAAATGCGCAAATGAACACGATGGCACAAGCGGTAAATTCATTCAACTTTTTGGATAACTTTTCACCAAGTGGTCCCCCTTCTCCATGCGTGACAAGTTTAAAAAGGGATGATCCTCCTTGGAATCAAGACAGTAGGGACAATAACAGAAAACTCTTTTTGTGTTTAGAATCAGATAGGAATCAGTAGAGTAGTCTTTCCCTTTATATTCTACATGTTTGTCTGTACCTTTTAAACACGTACTTTAATTCTTGTTCATCGTTTTGTTCTTTTAGTTTACTGCAAGTTCATTACCAGTTGTAGTTCTTTTCTTTCTTTCAGTATTCAATACAATAGTAGATCATCTTACAGCTATCGTTATTGTTTGTTTTCATTCTGGTCATTACCTATCTACTGAGTTTAATTTAAGTTATTTATTTTCCTTGAAGATATGTGGCTAACTCTAAACTTAGGACAAGACAAGGACATTGTCCAATGCCTCTGATTACCCAAGGTAACCGAACTTCAGATGTTCAATAACAGAAACTAAGAGAGCTTGAGAGTTGTTCTTCATTTAAAACTTTAGGCTTGGATTGGTTCGCATGCCTAATCTAGAGTCCCCATGCCATGTATGGAGGTTACTTAACTTGGAAACGTTCTCATACCCAAGCCCGAATAACCATCTTTGTCAAACGTTATTTATACATTGATTTATGATAACTGCTTAACGTAGAGTCCTCCATGCCATGTATGGGGATTGCTAGAACTAGAGTTATCATTATCTTAGTAGTGTATTTAATGACTGAACCTCAAGAAAACTAAACATTTTGTTAATCTTAAGAAAGCTATATGGGAATCAATTGAGCTTGGCACTTGAATTGTCTTGATCCAAGATTTCTCCATATCCAGATAACAGATAATCATTATCAGTCTAAACAATTCTCATATTCTTTAAGCTGATTGATTTGGTGTGATTACCTCCTTCCATGAGTAATCTCCCTGTGAATCGACCCAGACTTACCCGAAAAATATAAATTTCTGCTATGATTACACTCATGCACTGGCAAGTCTAAACGACTCACTCTTTTTTTGATGATTTGAGCTGCTAAATAATCTTCATTGTAACTGAAAAAAAGGATAAAAAGTAACAATACAGGGTGAGTGTTGCAACAAATTTTGGTGCCGTTTCCAGGGAGATTAAGGTAAGAAAGTAATCATTCCCAGTGCATTTTTCTCATTTTATTGTTTGCTTTCTTTTTGTTTTAGTTTCTTTTTAGTTCGGTGTTGTGCATGAGACTTAGATCTGGTAGAGTGGTGGAACAAGAATTGCAATCGAAAAACACTCTATCTAATTTTGAACTTTCACTACTGCATTCACTCATGTCTCAACACAATAACATGTATGCACATGGTAGTGACTACGATGACCTTGATCCCATTGATCAGGAAATTATCAGACCTTTTAGGGATTATCTCCATCCTCCTAAGAAGACAACTCCTTCATGCATTATTCTTCCCATCAATCATCATAGGTTCAATTTCAAGCCTAGCACCATCCAACTGTTGCCAACTTTCCATGGTATGGATTCTGAAAACCCCTACACCCATATGAAAGAGTTTGAGGAAGTGTGTAGCACTTGTATGGATCATACAGTGAATGATGATATCATAAGGTTGAAGCTCTTTCCATTTTTACTTAAGGATAAGGCTAAGATGTGGTTGAGCACTCTTCCACCTAGATCCATAGGAACCTGGAGAGAAATGCAAACAACCTTCTTGAAGAAGTACTTCCCTGCCAATAGAACTGCCACCTCCAGAGGCAGATAATGAACTTTGTGTGCAAACCCAATGAAAATTTTGCCCAAACTTGGGAGAGGTTGAAGGACCTTCTTCATGCTTGCCCACATCATGTTTTTGAACAATGGAGAGTGGTTAGTTTCTTTCATGATGCTCTTAGTCCCAATCTAAAAAATACTAGTGTCCACCATGTGTAACGAAGATTTTTATGAGAAAACGCCAAAGGAGTATTTCCAGTTCTTTGATACACTAGTAGAAAATACTAGAAATTGGGAAGTATGACCAATCTCTTCTAGTGATCTAAGAGACCAACCCAGGGGAAAGTACTAGTTGAGTGAAAATGATGATTTGAGTGCAAGGTTAACTGCATTGACCTAAAAGATAGAGAATTTGGAGCTCAAAAAACCCCAAACAGTGAATGACATTGAAGTAAGATGTGTTGTGTGTGAAACAATCAATCACAAAACTGATGAATGTCCTATATTACCTGCTTTCAAAGAGGTTCTGCATGGCCTGACCAATAGTATACACTCACATGCTTATGAGGGAAGGCAATACTCCAATCAAAATCAAGGAGGAAATTATCATTCAAGTGGTCATAACTCAAATTTCAATACTTACCACCCAAATAATCGTAACCACCCAAACTTCTCTTGGAGAAATAACTCAAGAAACCATACTCAAACCCCCCTTTCCTTCACAAACACAACCTCAACAGTTTCAGCCTAATCAGGGATCTTCATCCAATGCTTACTAACCTCTTCATAAGAGATCTTTGGAAGATACCCTTCATCAATTCATGCAAGGATATATGGGAACTAACCTCTTCATAGGAGATCTTTGGAAGATACCCTTCATAAGTTCATGCAAGGATAGATGGGAACTAATGCACAAGTGGTTAAATTTCAAGAACAAACCAATAAAGCTATGGAAGACATTAGAAGCCAACTCACCAAACTGACTCAAAATCTTAGCATGAGAGAACCTGGACGTTTTCCATCTCAGCCCAACCCAAATCCAATCAAACAAACAAACTAGGTGGAAGCAACATCTAGTGAACCCAGTCCTCACGAATAAGTCCAGGCCATAACTGTCCTTAGAAGTGCAAAAATAATTGAAAAACCAGATGATCCTAGGACAAGTCAGCCTACTCAGGAAGAAAAATCAACTGAGTCAACCTTGGAGGATAAACATGAAAAATTAAGAAAAGATGAAAAAGACAAAAACATTATGGAAGAAATTCAATACAAGCCTAAACCACCTTTCCCACAGAGACAGAATCAAACAAAAAGAGAACAAAAAAATGCAGACATATACGAGGTATTCAAACAAGTTAGAATAAACATTCCATTGTTGGATGCAATAAAACAAACACCTTCATATGCCAAATTCTTAAAAGACTTGTGTATAGTGAAAAGAAAAGTAAATGTCCATGAAAGAGCATTCCTGACTGAATATGTTAGTGCTATCTTGCAACTCAAAACACCTCCAAAATACAAAGACCCTGGTTGTCCCACCATCTCATGCATCATAGGAAATCAGAAGGTCGACCAGGCACTCTTAGACTTAGGTGTAAGTGTTAACCTACTGCCATTCAGTGTGTACCAATAGCTGGGATTAAGAGAACTTAAGCCTACCATAGTCACTTTGCAGCTAGCAGATAGATCAGTCAAGGTTCCAAGAGGTATAGTGGAGGATGCTTTAGTCCAAGTGGATAAATTTTACTTCCCAGTAGATTTCATAGTTTTGGATACTCAGCCCCACCATGGTCCTCAACCTCCTGTTCCAATCATTCTTGGTAGACTATTCCTAGCTACCTCAAATGCAATCATTAACTGTATGAATAGAGTGCTAAAGTTGTCTTTTGGAAACATGATTGTGGAAATGAACATTTTTAGAGTCTCCAAACAGCAGGATATTGAAAGTGAGGTAGAGGAAGTTGATTTGATTCACACAGTGACTGAGGATTATTTCAAGAAAGAATTCACAAGTGAATCAAGTGTAGAAAATCAGGAAATAGATGAGCTGAAAGGAATAGAAAGCATCAGAAGTGAGTGGGAGACAAACATGCCTCGATGGATTCCTAAGTCAAAACCTCTGGGTTCTTTGGATAGTAAGCCATCACCCTCTAAGAGTCACCCACCCACACCCGAATTGAAGCCATTGCCAAATGAGTTGAAGTATACCTTTCTAGGTGAAAGGGAGACACTCCCAGTTGTCATTTCTTCTAGTTTGACTCCCCACCAAAAGAGAGAGTTTATCAATGTTTTGAAAGCACACAAGAAGGCTATAGGATGGTCCATAACAGACTTACAAGGAATCGGCCCTTTGATTTGCACCCATAGAATCTTTTTGGAAGAGAATGCAAAGCCTATCAGGCAAATGCAAAGAAGGCTTAACCCAAGCATGAAGGAGGTAGTGAGAAGGGATGTGCTTGAGCTTCTAGACGTAGGTATCATCTACCCAATCTCTGATTCTAAGTGGATTAGTCCAACTCAGGTAGTGCCAAAATGATCCAGAGTCACTGTAGTCAAGAAAGAAAAAAATGAGCTGATCCCAACTCGCATCCAAATAGGATGGCGTGTGTGCATTGATTATAGAAAGCTCAACTCAATGACTAGGAAGGATCATTTTTCACTACTATTTTTGGATCAAGTCCTTGAAAGAATTGCAGGCCAGGTATACTATTGTTTCCTAGATGGGTACTCAGGTTACAACCAGATTGAGATTGCATTGGAGGATCAAGAAAAAACTACCTTCACCTGCCCATTTGGAACTTTCACGTATAGGCGCATACCTTTTGGATTATGCAATGCTCCTGCCACCTTTCAAATGTGCATGATGAGCATATTCAGTGAAATGGTGGAACACATTGTGGAGGTGTTCATGGATGATTTTTCTATGCATGGTAGCAGTTTTGAGACTTGTTTGGAGAACTTAGAGAAAGTGCTGACTCATTGTGAGGAAACCCATCTTGTGCTAAATTGGGAGAAATGTCACTTCATGGTTAATCAAGGCATAGTCTTAGGCCATATTGTCTTAGCTAGGGGGATTGAAGTAGATAAGTCCAAAGTCGAAGCTATTCAGAAACTCCTTGTCCCCAGAAATGTCAAAGACATTAGGTCTTTTCTTGGTCATGCTAGATTCCATAGGAGATTTATTGCCTCATTCAGTACCATAGTAAGACCATTGTGTCATTTGCTCGCTCAGGATGCTCCATTCGAATGGACATCAGATTGCCAAACTACCTTTGAAAAACTGAAGAAAGCACTTGTCTCTGCACTCGTCAATCACCAAGGAGCAAGAAGGTAGAGAGAGAGATTCGCCCATGAGATGGGTGCTGCTATCATTAATTTATTTGTCCCTATAATACTATTGATTAAGTTCAAAGGCTCAGATTTAATCAATAAGCACAAAAGTTTATAATCACCCCATATGTATGCATGAGTTTATTTGTGTATGAGATACATGATGGAAAACTTAATGCATCTGCAAAGTGAAACCTCCAAAGTAAATTGTGAATTTATTTTGAATGCATGAGTTGGTTATGTATAGATACATAATGGGAAAACTTAAATGCATGTGAAAACTAATGACCCTCCACCGTCATGTGCAAACTTAAATGCATATGTATAAAATAATGACCGAAATCTTCCCAAATGTGCAAACTAATATTAGATACAATAAACAAGATTTATCGTGACCCTTCACCGTCGTAGGAATTCGTCACTTGATTGGGTGTGCCCAACATACCACCAAAGCTTTGATGGTGCATTCCATGAGACTTGATTGAGTTTCCTATCTAAGCATCGGATGTTGCTGGTAACCCCACACGCATATGGCCAACATACCACCAAAGTGTTAAGGTCATAGACATCTCAAGTGGATTGTTAGCTTAGACGATGGGTCTTGTCTATGTATGTCACTCTCCAACATACCACCAAAGCATTTAGGAATAGGTGGCATATGGTGTAATACCCGAAAATTTGTAAGCTATTTCCATTAATTAAATGAAGCATTTTCCTGATTTTCTTTAGGTTCTCAAAGACTTGGGAATTTGTGAGATTCAAGGATCTTTAGGGAACCTAAGTGCAATGGACTTCAAAGTTTTATTAAAACTAACTTTGGATCCCAAAAGTTATCAAAAATGGCTATGGATTTCAAACCCAAATTAAATCAAGCTTGAGACACATGGCAACCCTTCATTTGCTCTTTGGAAATAAAAATCAAAAGTAATGATTAAGCACCAATCTCAAGAGACACTTTTCAAGAAGAGGGAACTCTTATAATTAGGAAGACAAATGGCACAAATCCATGGAGCCAAGTGGCAAGCTCTCATTAGTTTAAGGTGTCTATATATACTAACCCTTTGGCAAGCTTTTGGACACCACTTTGTAGGGGGTAGGTAACATATAAAAGAGGGGAAACTCTACTGAAAAGAGAGGAAGGAAGCTCTGCCCGAGTGGGAGCCGAAAGCAAGCCGTCGGAAGATACGAGCCCGTCTTGAAATCTGTACAAACAGTAACCAAAACTGTGAGATAAGCTCATTTGTTCTCTGTAATCACGTAGAGGGTCGAAAGAAGAGTCCGTAGGTTCAAACGGCACTCGAATCGAAGTTAAAATGAGAGAGTTATGCCCATTTTAATTTTCGGGGTTGGAAGTCCGTGCGGCGCATGCGCCACACGTGCCCAGCAGGGCTGCGTGTCCAGGCATGTGGCAACCCCTTGTGGCCACGCATGTGAGCGTGTGAGAGGCCTTTTGGGCTTGAAATTTTGCATACAACCTCATATTTTTAGTGGCTACTTACCTATCTAAAAATATTTTAGGTTTGGTTACCAAAAGTTTTCAATTTTTACAGAAACAGTTCACTTGGAGCGACGTTCGGCCTTAAATTTGTGCAACCGAGAAGTGTGAAGTTTCGGTGAGTGGTTTATGCATCTATTTGATACATATTGATCATGTTTTCTTACATTTGTGCGAGGCTTGTGGTTACATCTCACTTTTCCTTATGTTTCATGAGTACTTTTCTTATGTTCATTGTGCTTCGTTGCATTTATGGCTGTGGTAAGTTCAGGGGGCTGACATGTACGGTCGGAGACCGTGAAATGGATTTGGTGTGTTGGACATGTCGGCGCGGGGGTGATTGCAACACCCTGGCATGGGCTTCCACAGAGGGGGAGAAACTACATATAACATCTCATTTTTGGCATGTTCATGCATTTATTTCTTCACTTCTCGAACCACCTCACTTAGATATAGCTATCTAACTTGAGTATTCATACTCCTTGGATATTCGACGTCTCAAGCAAGTATGACATTCCAGGTACCCCCAGCTCGAGTTTTGGAAAAAGCAAGAAGATGGTAGATGTTTAGATCTTGTACTTTAGTTTTCAGTACTGTGTGCAAGCTACATGTTGTAATATGAATGACAGCTGGGTTACTTGAATTAAGTATGTACTGGACTTGTATTTTGTGGTTTTATATTAAGTTTGTACGCAATTTATATTAAACTAGTTGGAATCCTACCACTTCAGGTTCAATCCTAGCTTCCATATATTATGATTCCTTTAACACCCCGGATATGTTTATGAGCTTCATAGTTATAGAAGCGGGGGTGTTACATATGGGTTAGTGGATCTAACCTTACATGAGATCTGATAGGCAAGAGTTCTACTCGAATATGTGGGTATCCCAACATACTACCAAAGCGTTGAGGGGTATTCATGTAGGAGAGAACTCGATCACCCGCCACAAGTCCCCTTAGGGATTCACGTTTTCCACTTTGGGAAGTATGGGATTCAAAAAATTGAGTGGGATGCACCATTGGTTTGAGACCGAAACTAAACGGTTATGCAAGATTAATCAAACTAACAATCATTTATTTATTTATGCAGAATTTTCAAAAAAGACATTTTCAAACCCTATCGCGCGTCTTTTAAACAAAAATACTTTAATTGGACCTAAGTTCAAAGATTGGCTTTGTAACCTAAAACTTATTTTGGGCATGGAGAAACTTCTTGATGTCTTGGAATGACATGTCCCTTGATCTCTTCTTGAGGGCTATAGTGAGGAAGAAAGGGTTATGTAGGAAGAGATGAGAGAGCATGACTTGAGGCCTAGGACGTATATCTTGGTTTCTATGTCGAATGAGCTCCTACGTCAGCATGAGCACATCACTGTCGCTCGTAGCATGATTGTGAACCTACACGAGCTCTATGGGGAACATAGTCGAATAGTAAGATATGAGATATCCAAGCAACTGTTCAAGGCCAAGATGGCAGAAGGCACTGATGTGGGAGACCACGTACTCAAGATGATCAATTTAATTGGTCAACTTGAAGTGTTGAAATTCAAGATAGATGCCAAGCTGCAAATTTACCTTATCCTCTAGTCACTGCCAGAGTCTTTTTCCCCATTCATTCTCAACTTTAACATGAACAAACTTGAGTGTCCAGTCCTAGAGTTGTTAAATATATTGATAGCTACCCAAGCCTAGATTGAAGGAAAGAGACAAGAAAGAGTTCTTGCAATAGTCTCGTCTTCAAGGTCTTTTAAGAGGAAGAAGAGTTCTTCCACTAAGAAGAAAAATTTTGGGCCAAAGAGGTAAGTCTCCAAGGGCAAGCACAAAGAGAAAGGATCAAGGGGAAAGTGTTTCCACTTCTAGAAAGATGAGCATTGGAAGAGGAATTGCCCAGAATATCTCGCTAACTTGAAGGTCTAGTGGTCGAAGAACTAGGGTTCAAGTATATCTTCCTTGTATGTTATTAAGATGATCAATGCGATTGATCATTCTCCCATCTTTTGGATTCTTGATTCAGGTGTCACTTCTCATATCTGTGTTTTCTTGTAGGATCTCGAGGAGAATAGGCCGTTAGGGAAGTAGGAAGTTGTCCTCGGAGTGGGGAATGGGGCTCTTGTTGAGCCATTAGCTATAGGGATAGCTTCTATTACTCTCAATTCTAGGCATATATTAACTTTAAAAGACTCTTTATATTTACGTAATGCTCTCTATAATGTAGTGTCCATTCCAAGGCTTGTAAGAGATAGTTATGAACTTTATTTTACTTATAATGTGTGCCATATTCATTATGGTAATGATGTAGTTGGCATGGGCATTATGGTGAATGGTCTTTATATATTAGAGTTACATGGGAGTGTCAGACAGAGGGATGTAAATATTACATCCACTAGTATTGGGAAGCATTCTCGCAATGACGGTGTTGACCTTAAACACTTATGACATCTTACAATAAGCCATATAAACAAGAGAAGGATTAGTGAATTGGCCAAAAAAGGATTAATTGATCAAGTAGGTTTTGAACCAGGGAAAATGGCTAAGTCACCCTTTGTTGGACAAAGTGAGAGGGCTAGTGAATTGTTAGGGTTAATCCACACAGATGTATGTGGATTGTTCTTTATAATGGCAAGAGGTGATTATCACACTTCATAACCTTTATTGATAACTTATCACAATATGGCTATGTGTACTTGATGAAGTATAAGTCTGAAGCCTTTAAAAAGTTCAAAGAGTTTAAGGTTGAAGTAGAAAACCAGACTAGAAAGAGTATTAAGATACTTCAATTGGATCGAGGGGGAGAATACTTGAGTACGGAATTTAATGACTATCTCAAAGCCAATGGCATGATTTCCCAATTAACTCCTCCTGCAACCCCATAGTTGAATGGTGTTTTTGAGAGAAGAAATGTACCCTGTTAGACATTGTACGATTAATGATCGTTTTTGGCAATCTACCATTATCACTATAGGGCTATGCTTTATACACTGTAATTTATCTCCTCAATAGGGCTCCAAGTAAATCTGTCAAGAGTACGTGATATAAGATATGGACTGGGAGGCAACCCAGTCTTAAACATGTTAGGATTTGGGGTTGTCCTGCCTAAGTTAAGAAACTCAAGACAAATAAGCTAGAATCTCATTCAAGCAAAGGAAGATTTATGGGATACTTCTACTTTCCCAACGACCGAAGAGTGTTGGTCGACAAGAATTCCACAATCTTGGAGAAAGAGTTTCTTCAAGGAAGCAACACCAAGAAGAAAGTAGAAATAGAAGAGGTGTCTTCTGAGCCACAAGTTGAGCTAATGAAGAAGCCAATCTAGAAGAAGCATTGCCATTCCACATGAGGCACGTAGATCTAGTAGAGTATCTAATCCTCTAGAATGGTATGGTTTCGTAATGGAGGAGATATAGGAAGCATTCCTATATGGAGATAGTGGTTAAGATGTTGACCCTACTAACTACTAAAAGGCATTTACAAAAAAAAAAAAAACTACTAAAGGGCAATGTCAAACATTGACTCTAAGAAATGGCTAGAGGCTATGTAGTCTGAAATGAAATCTATGTATTCCAACCAAGTCTGGACTCTAGTAGATCCACCTGAAGGAATAGTTCCTATAAAGTGCAAATGGATCTATAAGATAAAGATTGGTCCTGATGGAAATGTGTGAACCTTCAAGGCACGAATGGTGGCGAAATGATATCATCAAAAACATGGTATTAACTATGAGGAGACGTTTTCATCAATCATGATGCTTAAGTCCATCAAAATGATGCTATCCATAGTAGCACACTACGATTATGAGATTTGGCAAGTGGATGTCAAAATGACGTTCCTGAATGGTTATCTTGAGAAAATGAGAAAGATATATTCATTAATAATTTTAGCGCATTGAATTAGTGAGAAGATGATAGAATTTAACATTTTTGGCTTCCAATCAATCACCAAACTAGAGTGGCATGCTTGCTTGAGTAGTCTTCATAAATTTTCCCAAGGTGGATGACCTTTCATCCATTTTCCACAGATGACGCCAAATTGTTGTTGCCAAATTATAACAATTAAATTTATTGGTCTTGGGAACATCCAAAATAGAGTCCCTTGGGAAAATGGAGTGGTCCAAGATGCCATTAAAGGGTCAACAGAGACTGGGGCCTAATCTGCAGCTTGAGAGGACTGAGGCTTCGGGGCCCGCAGAGGGTCTTTAGAGTCTTCGAGAGATATTACCCCTGGGGGTCTTTAGGGAACAACCTCTGGAAAGGTCCGAAGGGTCTTTGGGAAAATGTTTTAAGGATCTTCGAGGAACTAGTTTCAATGATATCTACAGTATATAGACAATTAGAGGGCATGCAAGAATCTTTCCCATATAGGCCCTCCGATGAGTAAGTCAGACTCGAATGTCTAAAAATGGGACGCAGATGTATGCAAATGGGTGTGTATGCAATATGTCTAGTATGGGTCTTCGGGAGAGTAGGCTCCCGATGGGTTGTATAAGGTCTAGAGTCTTAAATATTTGAGACTATGGTCTCAAGGAGTTTCAGCCAAAAAAGTTTATTTACCATGGAATATGTGGGTATTTATAGACATTTGGTGGGGTCCACAGATAAGAGTCTCCCAACTTTCCGGGGAAGATGCATCGGGTGAGACCGGAGGGCTTGGAGGTATTTTCAGGGTAAAAATGCCTCGATGAGTATCCTCCAAGTGGGTCCAAAGACTTTTCAGAGCCACCGAGTGAGTTGGGCTTGGAAGATTCTCGGTGAGTCTTCAAGCTAGGCATGATAAGGCTTAACCACCCTAGAGACTCTCCGGATGTATGCAAATGAGTGTCTAAAAATGGGACGCAGATGTATGCAGATGAGTGTGTATGCAGTACGTCTAATATGTCCAGTATGGGTTTTCGAGAGAATAGGCTCCCGACGGGTTGTATAAGGTCTAGAATCTTAAATTTTCGGGACTATGGTCTCAAGGAGGTTCAGCCAAAAAGGTCTGTTTGCCATGGAGTATATGGGTATTTATAAACACTTGGTGGGGTCCACAGATGAGAGTCTTCCGACTCTCTAGGAAAAATGCATCGAGTCTCAAGGAGGTTCAAGACTAGGAAAGTGCCCCGATGAATATCCTTTGGGTGGGTCCAAAGACTCTTCAAAGCCACAGGGTGAGTTGGGCTTGCAAGACTCTGGGTGAGTCTTCGGGCTAAGTATGATGAGACTCAACCACCCTAGAGACTCTCAAAAGGCTCCAGGGGACTCTTGTCTGTGAGACTCTCCGAGGTCATCCGGGTTTATACAAAATATTTCTCCAATTTTGAGATTTTTGAATTTTTCTCAAGGCATCCCACAACAAATGCCATGTTAGATTCTATCTCTAATTATAAATGAAACAAATATGTCTCAAATATCTGTCTAAAAATTCGTCACAAATTACAGACTGAAAAAATCTACCTCAAAATTCATCTCAAATATCCATCTAAAAATCCATTTATAAATTTGTCTCAAATTACATGCAGAAAATATTAGTTTGAAAATTAATTTCAAAAATCAGTTTGTAAATCTATCTCAAATTACAAATAAAAAAAAAATCGTCTCAAAATTCATCTAAAAATTAGTCTAAAAATTCATCTCAAATTAAAAAATAAAAAACTCATCTTAAAAATTCTTTTCAAATTCGTCTACAATGCCCCAATCCAAAATTCGTCTCAAATTAACTATTTTGTTATAGTCTTGAAGATGTTACGTTCCTTTTTGGCGATGCTGGTGGTGTTGTATGTTTCTCCTGTTTGTATCTTCTTTCAGGCCAAAATAAATAAATAAATCTATAAAAACCTTGGCTTTGAAGCACAAATAGTTTTGCCGACATCAGTTTTCCTGTTCCTTGGTGCAGATTGCTCTATCATACATGGGCCAATGAAAGATGGTGGTTCAAACATGCACTATAGTTACATTTCAAATTTGAATAATGGTTCTCTGTTTGAAATGACAGTCCAAAATTATTTCCCACTATACTCTTGCATCAACAGTCACAATCACATTAAGTATTCTACCAATTAACTAGCTGTTTAGTCTCCCAAATCAATTAAGTTGAGATCTATATATGACCTCCGCCGATACAAATAGTAATTTACTAATATGTAAACTCTTCCCATCGATCTATATGGAAAGAATGTTGCAGTACATTCAGAGTTATTAGCATTCTAACTATTGATGATCTAATCCTCAGACATATAGATCACTGGATCGAGCGTAACAGGAGCAATAGAAGGATCTTCCAGAATGGCTTTAAAATCTGCAGTGTCATCTTCCAAATAAGCCCTAAGAAATGCCACAAAAAGCCCACCCAAACACATCCTAAACAAGTCCTTTGCACCCTTCCCACTGGCACACATGCAACTGCCTAACTTTGCCGCTGGATCATTCAGCATGTCCATGTGGCCGTAGTCCTTGGCAACAAAATAGGAACAAGGGGCTTTGCACTCCCTGAAGAACTCCTCGTGGTTTAGGCCATTTGGCGCGCACGCCGGGACCAAGCAGCACTTTTGCTCGTCTCCCAAGCCGGTGCCAATTACGGCAACTGGCATCGAAAGATTGAAGGAATGAGCCTGATAGGTAAGGATTTTGGGATCAGTTTGGGAGATTGCTCCCGCGACAGGGTCCAGTCCTAGTAAAGCTGAGAATTTTAGGGTTGTTTCGGCGTATCCCAGTGCAAGGGCAAACGCTGCCTTGCCGCCTCTGCTGTGGCCAGAAAGGGCTAGCTTCTGCAGATTTGCTGTGACATTTTCTGGGAGGTTGGACTGGAGGCCTGTGGATAGCCAGTTCGTGACTCTGCCCGCAGATTGAACTTCTTCTGTTCCGCTAGTGAGCGGGTAGATGTACAACTGAAAATTGAAAAACAAATCATGATTCATGGATTTTATTGGATTTATGTCATACTCATATCACTTAGCTAGTCCAGCTGAATACAATCAAATAATCAGTGAATCAAGAGCAAGATTAAAGTATGCTTTAATTTCATATTAGCTTGTACCACTACCAGGTTAGCTAGATATTTGTTTTGGCATATATTTAGTTTTAAATTATTAAAGATAGATATAAACATTTGTAAGAGAAAGGGGACCAAACTTTACAAAACAAATAGTCGACTATAAACTAAATCATACTTAGATTATTTATTAACATAATATGTAGAACATCCAAAGCATTTATATCTGCAGTTTCAATACCCCTATAATTAATATTGAATAATATATAATAAAAATATGTAGTATTTTATACTATATTATATGCACGTTAAATTTTCTTAAATAAAAAGTACAAATTTTTGTATTATGTATGCAAAAAATATTATCGTATTTGCATATACTCCGACCATTTGAAAACAAAACACAAATAATTGATACATATTCTTTTTTCATCTAATATTGAAATTAAGGCCTTACGGCCAAAGATCGTCACAACTTAAGAAAGACTGGGGGACATGACCCATACAAACAAGAGCTAACACAATAACACAAAAAGGTGGTGTGATCAGGATACAAACAAAATAAATAAAAGTTAATACTACTTTACACGATAACCTCACAAAGAGGCTTACCGAGAGGGGCCAAAATGACAAAAATGTCTCATCCAAATGCAAAATTACCCCCTTCCTTGCTACAACCTTCCCTCTCTTCTTTCCCCTTCCCATGATCGCTGCCTCCGGCAAGCTCCAGCACCCACCGTCGCCTCACTGCCTCGCTTCGCACAGCCTTGCACCGATGGCCGCTACATCCTCCCCATCCATTGCAATGAAAATTGACATGAGACGAGGCGAGGCAGTGCAAAGCGAGGCAACGAGGCGACGCGAGGAAGACCGTGAGGCGGCAGCGGGTCCTGGAGCTTGTTGGAGGCCGCAGCCATGGGAAGGGGAGAGAAGAGAGGGGAGGTTGTAATAGGGAATGAGGTAAATTTGTATTTGGGTGAGGGACATTTTTATCTTTTTAATTCTTCTCGATAAGCCTCTCTGTGGCTTTTAGCAAGACCCACAAATAAAACAAGTTCTAAAGTTAAAGACACTAGAGTCACAGGAGAGGCACGCATGCAAGGGTGAAAATCTCACCAAAAACAAGGGGCTACTAAACATAAGAACAAAATAAAATTGCAAAAAGAAAACAAAACAAAAGCGTCTAGCACACAAACACAAAAACTAGAAAACAAACAACAAACAATGCAAAAAATATAAACAAAAAACTTATATATCAAATCGTAAATCTTAAATCCTAAACTTATACATATTTAGCCAAAACCAATTGCAACACATCCATATATACCTGAGGAGCAACGACTATGAAACCGTGGGAGGCAATGTGGCGGAGGAGGAGGCTGTATGAATAGTTGCAGATGCAGAAGCCGGGAAGGAACAGCAGCACCGGATACGAGCCGGCCGCCGTCGGCGTGACGATTAGCAAAGTCTTAGGCGGAGAAGAAGAAGCATTGGATTTCTCCACCTTGAAGACATTCACGCTCAATCTTCCTGGCTCAAACACGTTCGTAGCCTTAGCCGCCTTAGCCGGATGCACTGCGATTAATTTCTCCTTCTCCATTCCACTTTCCTCTTTCCTCGTACTGTTCTTATCTTTCGAGGGAGAGGGACATATATAGACGCATGCGGGCCAAGGGATCTTTAATATCATAAATATTATTTTGATATTTATTTATAATATTTTTCATGTATTAATGTGCTATATTTAATATTAAATATTGTAAAAAGTATTTTTAAATATATTAATATGAATATCAATTATAAGAAGCCACACGGCCCTGGAAAAAGATAAACAAAAAAAAAAAAAAAGCAAATACAGCTTGATTTAGAATGAAAGCAAAATTCTGAGTGGGATGGAATATTTCTATACCTTATGGTAAAATGAGGCAAATTCAAGATCGATATCCCCAAGTCCCTGTTTACCTGCCGGTTCTAAATTCTTGTGTAAATTTAAGCCTAGACATTTTTATTATTTCATATAGAAAATGACATTGTTTTGTTAAAATGAAAATTTAATTTTGTTATTGTCAAAATACAACAATGAATTTATAATATGAGAAGAATGATATTGATAGTTTAGTATGATGATGATCATAAGATCTTGAGGCAAATGATGAGGTGGCCTTAAGATAGGATGGCTTGTTGATGAGCAGTTGCTTGCTTGTTGATGAATGGGAGACCACTGATGACCAAGAGGTCTTAAATGACTGAGAGTCCTCAAATGATCGAGAGGCCTTGAATGACTTAAAGGCCTACCAAAACAAACAAATAGTTAGGGGCGTAAAAGGTTGTTCTCGCGCAAACCCTTCGATACTTAAATTAGTTTTCAAGTATTTGAGCGCAAAAATAGAGTCCGAGTATCAGAGTAAGCGTACCTAAAAAATGAGGTAGGTCTCCTATTTATAGAGGAAGGAGAGGAGGCATGACATTCATCTCAAGTTTCCCCGGTGGCATATTCTAGATATATTCTTAGAATATTCCCAACATATATGTTTCACAGTAACTCAATATGAAATTATATGCATTGAAACATTTTCATGCAAGATAATGCAAACATACTTTTATTATAGACAGAATATGTATGAATGAGAAATGTCATTTTAGAATGAGAAAACTATTAATACTACCAACAAAAAGATTTTGAATGATTAACTTTCAATTCTTACGGAAAACATATGCTTATTTGAAAAGTTTACATGCAAGAAGAAATATCAGGAGTTTTATATGCTTGTAATAAAACTGAAACTAGAAAGATTTAAAGACATTCATATATGCAATGAAAGCTAATGTAAGTTTGGTTAAGGATAATGATACATTGTAGAGTGTGTGAAATGATGTTTCCTAAGAATCAATTTAACATGAAAATAATTTTGATAAATAATGATTGCTACATTTTAGGATACAAAAAGGAATACTATTGAGCGAATTCAAAAATATTCTTTTTGCTTTCCAAAAGTTTGGCCTTCAAGTCTCAACGACAAGATATATGCATTAGAGAAGTATGCATGCTAGTAGAACCATTAAAAGTTCTTTATGCAAGCAATGAAGGCTGAAATTAATATGCTTTGAAAATCATGATCTGAATTCAAAATATTAAAAACATTTGCATGACACATGAAAAATAATATTATCAAAAGTATAAGAAGTATACCACATAAACACATCAATTTAGAGTGGTTCGACCAACATGCCTAATCCACTATCTTAACTCCTCACTAAGGATTTTGAAACCATCCATTATAGAAATTTAGTTTTTAGGAATCAACGATAACCTGTATATAGTTTTTACAAGTATATAGTTTTTACAAGTTCAACTATAATCTCCACTTTTAATAGGCTAAGCAGGAACCTTAGCTTTTACAGAAACAAGTGTAACATTTACATGAGGCTTTTTCATTCTAGACTAAGCCACAACCACTACCTTTTAAAGGATTAGGTGTAACTTCTACAAAAGTTTCATAAAGAATTTGTAAAATGATTTCTCAAGAGAAAAAATATGAGATATTAGAATGATTTCAACATTCTCTTAAACAATAAGAGAGTTATGGAAATATGAATGAAGCACTCAACTCTCTTAATCTAGTATATGGTTTAAGACAATTTACATGAAAGAATATTACCAGATAGTTTGCTTGAAATGAAGAAGATAAACAAGAAAGACTATCACTCAAGCAATACACATTTACTAACGGGAATTTGGCTTGTTGTGTCTAGATGGCTCTACTTTGCTTGAACATCAGCAGCCATAGTTGCAACACATACCTTTGGCCTTTTATAGAAGTTTGAGACTTAAGATGTGTCTTGCAACCTGCATATACTCACTGTTTCTTTGATTGACTGATAATAGTCAAATTTTTGTTAGAATCATATGTACATTATAAAGATAAAACATTTTCCCACTATGCATATTCATATATATTATTCTTTTATAAGAGAACACAATTATACTTTATAGAATAAAAAAATAAAGCTCTAATGATCAAAACTATCATCTTTTTCATTTCTAAGTAACGACTATATTTTTCAAAATCAAATGTTGTAATACCCTATATTTTCATAAGGTTGCCACGTATTTAAGTGAGTTTAAAATATAGAAAAAAATTGGTTTGTAAGGGCAACAAGTGACCGAATCAGCTGCAAGAAGTGTCATGGAGCTTAAATACCTAAGGAAAAAAGTATGTCTTTGATGAGTGTCTCAAGCCCAGATTTATGATGTCAAAAGAAATCAAATCAGAGACGATTTTCGGTACAGCTGTGAGTTGGTTTGAAAGATCGAATGATAGTAAGAGGCTTCCGAAAAATCTACGAAACTCTGAAGAGACTCTAATTTTGTGAATAAAATAACCCTTAAGTGGTTTCAAGATGAAACAAAAAGGTTTGAGATCGAAACATGCATTCGGCCCTAAGTGTAATTTTAATTCTAGTTGAAAAGAGGTTGAAAATTATATTTTTTTTCAAATTTGTTAGGCAATTGAAAACATAGGACTTAGGGGTTCATCTGGTAAAATATCAAAGTTTGAGGACTTGAAATAAGTGCCAAAATGGCATTTGAAAGAAGATTGGGGTATTAGATTTGGATTTCAAAATTCATTCTATTCTAGATTTGGATTTCAAAATTCATTTCATTTAAACTTTGGATTTCAAAACCCTTTCCAATATAACTTTGAGTCTTTGGAGTCAAAAGCTTATCTAGGGCCATGGGGTTGTTCTCAAATCATTCCAAGGGAGTTTGAGGATTGAGGGATTCCAAGATGAGGTTCTTATTCTTGTTATTCTTGAGAAGGGAGAAAATTCTGCAAGAAGAAGGGAATGAATCAGAGGAGAAGCAAAGTAGAACAGGCCTCGCCGGAGTTTTGAGTCTTTGCCGTAATTTGTCCCAAAAAGTCAGAAAAAAGGGCAAGGTAAGTTCCATTTTTTTATAATATTCCTATAGATGGGGAAGAGAGGGACTCATAGGTTCGAACGGGGGTCGAATCAGAGCTAAAACGAAGAAGTTATGGCCGAAATACGAAAACCGTGCAAGTTGTCTTATAAATTAAGGGCGACGTGTGTAATACACACATCGGGAAGGGGCTGAGGGTGAAGGTGTGTAAGCCACCTTCCCAAGATGCGTGAGGGCGCGTGTAGGGCCTCCTTGCCTTGAAATTTTCTAGTTTTGCCCCTTATTTAATGCCCTTCAACCCTATATAAAAATATTGAAGGTTAGGTTTACTGAAACGCGTGTTTTTTGTAGAAACTCAGGCCGTTTGCTGTGAAATCGTAACTTCCAATGATAAACCTTCAAGGTAAGGTTCCTAAACTCTAAATCCTATATTTTTCTCTCACAAGAAGCTCTTATAGCATGAAACATATTTTGTGAAAATCTTGTATACAAACTCATATTATTCTCTTATATGAAATCATGTTACATATATGAAATGTGTTTTCCTTAAAATATATGTTGTTGGCTTTCAACAGTTGCATTTATAAAATCCATGTGGTCATATTGTTGTACCTATTTGTTGTTGCCCGAAGGTAAAAGTCTGGATATCCCTCGAAAGGCGTTATGCGTGTGCCATCAAAAAAGCTCTCGTGGAGAAAATCGTGAGTCTAAGGGATAATGAATATGATGTTTGCATGAGTTCTATGAGGTCAAGCCAAGGTGACATGGTTAGGAAGGCTGACATGTTCACGAGGCACTTCGAAGTAGTATTTGTTGTTTCCTCATACATTTTATACCTATTCATGCATTTATATAAACTGTTTTGCAGTTCTCACTAGAAGATTCATCTTCTAATTGGATGTGTCCCTAGAATATCCGAACGTTCCAAGTTCGACAAGCGGCTCTAAGGGAAAAGAGATGGCTGAAGGATAAGCTCGTTTTGCTATTTGTAGCATGTTTTAGCATATCTTTAAGTATGTATGAAAAATTCAGTTGATGCAAACCTTAGTACGTTTTGGTTATGTTTGAGGCATTCGGTTATCGCTTTTGAGAGATGATATCCATGTAATCTATTTTATAGACGTCTTGAACAGATTCCTATATGATATGGTTGTGTACCATATTATGTTCGATCTGACTTCCGTATTCGTAATTATATCACATGTCTTAACTATTTGTTTGTTGAGATTGTTAGGCTGAGAAGGTGAGATTGAGATTTTTAGGAATCGTATGTTGTACATCAGTGGATGTGGTGTGAAAAAAAAAAAAAAAGAAATTCTTGAAATCCTAAATTATAACACGCTTGAAAATCAGGGGTGTTACAAATGCCAGCTACTCGACTATCTTATAGACTTACTTAACTAATATAACTCTTCACTCGATTGGACTTTACAATTAATTGATTATATAGATGGATTACTCAAGTATGCCTAAGTCATTACTTAATTGATTTAGAAACCACAGAGATATTGCATTGCTTACTCGATTACTGGGCTAAGCTAACTCGAGTACAAATATTTGATACTCGATTATATTTAAGATCAAAGACTTAGCCAGATTCGATCCAATCTTTACTCAACTAATACAAAAGATACTCAATTATCAAAATACTTTAGTTGATTAATGAGAAGGTCATACTCAATTAAAAAGATACTTTGAATTTTGATACCAAAAAGATATTCAATTGAAAATAGCACCTTACTCTACTGAGTTTTGAGATAACAGATAGATTATATAAAATACTCGAATAGGAGAACCTTAATAGTCGACTAAAAATAATTTTGTTAAAACACATAATCGACTGATTTGAAAAACATATTGAGTATTACTCGATTGAAAACATATATTCAGATTTGATAGCTATTAAAGATACTCAATTAACTCAAAAGCTTACTCGAGTGGTGAAGAAAAAATATTCGATTGTACAAGGTACCTTTAAGAAACATAGCTTTTGTAAAAACATACTCGAGTAGGTTTTTTTAATAGTCAATTAAAACATATTAAAACTCAATTGTTTTTCGAAACCATACTGAGCAATACTCGATTTGGTCAAAAGTTGTTTTATATTGAAAATAGATGCTTAAGTTTTAAAAGATTACTTGAATACTTTGTCTTCAAAAGTTTTTTCACACTTAGCCAATTTTCAAAAAAAATTTAGAATGCCTAAATAATACAGATATATGGCTATTTTGAAAGATATAAGTATATAAGCCTGAAGATCTCCAATTTAAAAAGATTTATAAAAAATATTTTGAAAATCATCAATAAATCAAATTTATTGAAAATATAGCTTCTAAAAATTATTTTCTCAATAAATCAAATAAAAATTTCTCAGCAACCGATTTTATCAAAAGCACATTTTTAAAACCCCCCTCAACTCTTCATTTCTTGCACATCTCAAACACAAGTCTGTCGATAGAAATCCTAACCCAAGAAACTCTAAGGCTACCACTTTGATTCTAATTGTCATCCAGCCAATGTTGACCAATCCGTTGTCCATCTTTTGACTGTCAACCCACCTCATTCGAAATCACACAAACCCCCCTAAAAATATTGATTTAATCTTCACAAAATGGTGCAATTGAAGAACCCTGATTTAGATTTTAACTGCTAATCCAATGAGCCTACACATCCAACAACTTTTCAACAATAGGAAGTAGCTCGACAAGTATTCTCATCACTTTGCAAGTCGAGATGTTTTACTTGGTAGGTTTATCAAAATCCCCTTCCTATCATCAATCAACTTTCCATACTTAAGCGTATATACAGAATGTGGTTGGTGGGATTTTATCATGCTTTATAGATCAACCTGTGTGGATGTTATACGTGTCAAATACTTTTATTCTAATGTCGGAAACATGTACAATGGGAGAAAATCTAACCGTATATTTTCAAAAAATATAGTGGGGAATAGGTTTGAAGTAAACACATTATTGATTCACAATTGTTTTGGATACCTAAGGAAGGAGCTAGTTATACTTCTTGGACATTTAATATTATCGAAGTAACTAAAGTAGTCTTTGAGGATGACTCCTTGACGAAATACGTTGATGACATAACCAAATTGTCACTCCACAATAGACTACTTCATTTGATTTGTACTCAGGTCTTATTTCCTAGGAAAGGTAATTTTGCTTAATTAGGTCAACAAAGAAGATTTATGGTTGATGTACATGATCATCACTAGGAAAATAGTGGATTTATGTTTTTGCATTGTTAGCCAAATGATTAGTGCATTCAATGGGAAGAACAGGGTACTACCTTATGGGATGGTTGTCAGTACCATATTGGATGTCAAGTGGGTGAAGTTAAGAAGGTTTACATGAATCTAACCCAGCATCCCAACCAGGCCACCTTACTTCAAATGGGATATAAAGAGGATGAAGAGGGAAATTGGGTCAAATTAAGAAAGAGAAAAGCTATCGTTTCATCTTTATTTGAGTTTGAGGTAGAAGAAAGAAAAAGTCTTCCACAACACTGCCTGACACTGCTAGTCTATCCACCCATAATCAAGCTTCTTTCAGTACTTCAATTGAGGATAGATTATCCAAAATGGATGAAGACCTACAACTTGTGGTTCATGGGATGGAAGACATTAAGAGTGAGATGGCATCCCTTAGGAGCAATAAAACTGTCTTCCAAGTCAAATGGCTGAGCTAAAGACACTCATTCTTGCCTTACAGTCTCCTGTACAACCCTTTTAGACTAGCTACGTCCCTAAACTTTCAAAAGTGTTTCTACATCCTTTTGTCTCAAAAGTGTTCAAACAGTGTACTAAACTTTTTTATGACATGAATATGATATTTGATGATGTTCCCATAAATGTAATAATCTTTGAGTTATATGATTTCATTTAGGGGGAATTACATGAATGTGATTTTGATTTGCAAAACTATTTTCTAAACTTTCAATCATATTGGTTTTTAACTTAAAAGATAGCCATTGCTTACATGTTTGATTAATGACATAAAAAAGGAGAGAGCAACATAAAAGTTTAAACAACTATTAAAGTTTTAAAATGATCAAAGAGGGAGACATTGTTATATAGATTTTGATGATGAGCATGTTAACACAAAATTTTAACAAGTGTTGATGATGTTGGACTTAAAGGTTTTGGACATGTTGAAATAAGTGTTTTTAACTTAAATATTTTGGACTTCAAGGTTTTGATCTCAAACAATTCTTGAAAGTGGTTTTGGAGTTATCTTTTAAATCAATTAAATATTGGACATTTTGAAATATGATTAATGTTTTAAAAAGACAAAGAAGGTAGCCCCCAAATAGAAAAAAAATCATCTAAACATTAAACACAGTGGCAAAACTCTCAGCTTGTTTTTTAAGATTGTTGATTGATCTTTTAAAGTTAACATAAATTGTCGACTTCCTTTTCAATGTCGACTAGTTAAGATAAACTATTGACTGCTTTCAAAATCAAGTCGATCGATTTATTGCACATCTATTAGATCCCCGTATCAAGTTTTAATTAGTTGACTAGTTTTCAAACTTGAAAAAATTGCCAATTGGTTTTTCAAATTTTGAAATAAACTATTGACTACCTACTGAAACTGTCAACAGTTTCTATTCAAAAAATTACTAACGGTTAGTTTTCTACAAACTGATCCTTTGCCATTTTGGTTTCCAAGGGCTAGAATTCTGTAGGGGACATTCAAGGCTATATATACCAACCATTTTGAAGATTATACAATCGGTTTAAAGAGCGCAGTTGCACATTTTAAAGATTAGATCTTTAAATTACTTTTGAGCTTCACTGTTTAAATTTTTTCTTCTTGAATGCTTGTTTTTATTTTGTAAAGTTTATTTCAGCCTTGTTATAATAAGATCTCATGTTGAGATTCTTGTGTCACTTGTTGTATTTATTATTCTTCTTTATAAGAAGTTTTCTAGTAGGAAACGCGAGCAGGATAGCTAGCAATTGTATTGGACTATGGTTTGCTATCCAGTTTTGATTTTGGTGAATCTAAAAATCTCTAGCTGGGTCATAGAATAGTGGATGTAAGCTGAGAAGGGTCGAACCACAATAAATTCTTTGTGTTTTTTGTGCATTTACTCTTTTCAATCATTGTATAGAACTTTAATTTAAAAACTGTTTTGGATAAAATCATATTTTGTTTATCATTTTGAAAATATTTTTAAGATCATCCAAATTTTTTTATTCACCTAATTCCCCCCCTCTTGGTGTGTGGTGTCATATATATCAATGAAATTTGTAATATTTTAACTATATATAAAGCTTTATTATTTAAAGAAACATTTAAAATATATATACATAATTGCAAATTTCGTTTTATTGTTCATGAAATAGAATTGAATTGCAAAGTCCAATAAACAGACAAAAGTATAATTTGCCAAACTTCATTGATTTATCATCCTATTATCCAATTATCTATTATATTCCTTAAGCAAATACTCATTTTGGCGTACTGAAGTTTCAAAGTTTTTTTTTTATTTAAAAAAATATTCCTATTAGTTACTTATAGATATTCTAATAAATTTAAAATTTAAATAAAAAAATAACATTTTTATTTTGAAATGTCAACAACAGGGGGCTTGCACAGTCATCAATTAAGATTTATTTAAAAACTAAAAATTAAATTATAACCACCAAGCCGACATCCATTAATAGGTAGTTTTTATGTATAATTTTGTACTTAATTTTATTTACATTTAAATAACACAGGAAGTCGTCTAATATATATTAAACATAAAAGCTTACAAGGTGGAGAAACATTTTTATGTCAATGTGTTAATGCTGTTTAATGAATAATAATATTTAGTTTTTGTTATTTAAGTCAATTCATAAAATATATATATATATATATTCAAAAACAATAAATAAATAACTTTTACGCTATATTCCACATAATTAAGTAGTTTTCTCTTAATAACTCAAACTTGTATGTTTTCTTCCAAAGAGTTCTCATACAGTAAATATATTTTCAAATGGAAATGTTATTTTATTGAAGAAGCTATCCAATAAAATTCAAATTTATGATGGTTGTTGGGATATTTATTGATTTCATTCAATTTCTAACAGGGAGCTGGATGACAAGGACCGACCTACTCCACAAGTCGCGCCAAGTAAGAGTGGAGGACCATATGATTTAAACGCCGTTGTTAGTGTTGGATGAAGACAACAAAGAAAAAACGTTTTATTTAGTGCATCTACAGCCATGATTGTGGTGTGGTCCCATGCATGCATGCTTGTCATGTATACCAAAATGATCATCACGATTGTGGTCTTGTCCCATGCATGATTGTGGTGTGGTTCCATGCATGGATGCTCGTACTATCATCACTATTATTATTTGTCTCATTATCACCATCATCATATGATGAAGTAGTCATGCCATATATACCAAAATGATCATTCTTTTATGGACTACGTGCGGATCTCAACTTCTTCTAGTCATCAGCCCCAACTTCTCCGGATTGCACTGTGAATCAGGCAATTTTTTCAATGGTCGATTTGTTTTCCTCTCCCGAGAAAAGCACAAATTCAGGCACCTTATACCCTTTGGAGAATTGGTAAACAGTGGAACGACAACAATTGAATCCTGATAACCACCACTATATGAAGGAAATTAGTTTTGTAGTTGACTACATAAGTCACAAACTCTAGTATCTTTATAAATCATATCAACATAAATCACTTCATATCTATTTTAGTCAAACATAATAAACTTAACACCATAGTCGTCCTTGATAGGGAACTTACTAGCTGGAAGATTTCCCAGATTTCCCAAGGGTTTGATTACATAATGAATGATGATGTCATATCTTATTCTATCAATTCCAGTCACCGTGTAAACAGTCTCAACCAAATCAGTAAAAGTCGCATTCTTGTAGACCCCCACACACATCCTATTACCCTCAACGTAGATATTACCAGTCCATTCCCTGTTCCACTGGATGATCATTGTCACTATATCCATTACTGTAAGATTCAAAAGAAGAAAATAGCCTTACCAATACTATAGATGCAACCAGACACAAAAAATAAATAAATAAATAACTAGTAACCCAAACCGGGTTTACTTGTTTGGGTTTAGTTGGGGTTTACAAACTAAACCCTAAACGTGGTCATTGTTGATTGGGTTTAATTGCCCAATTAAACCCGGTACCAAATTAAACCCGATTACAAGTGCAATTACAGTTTTCACACAAAATCAGTTCAGATCTAATATGATATCTACCTAATAAGTTCTGAGTACAATCACAATCATTTTGCACTGCTTAAACTAAGTAATGTGAACAAAAATATAGTTGAAAAGCAACCAACAACATACCTTGAAATTGAGATTGAGAATGCTTGTTGGAGAGAAAGAAAATTGATGCATGTCGCTTCAATAAAGGTTCTAACAGCGATTGATGAAGAAGGTTGAATGACCCAACAAACAAAAAACTTGAATATAGGACAAATGGTTAAGAAATACCCTTCTTCAATGGTTTCGACAATGGAGGTAGTGAGAGGCGTGCATGGTGGAAAGAAAGAGGGAAAGGAAATGTATGTTAAAAAGACAATGGTATTTTAGTAAATAAGACTATGAGCAATATGGGTTTTTTATTTTAAATTTCATTAAGGGTATTTTAGATATCTTACATAAAAGTAGTTATAGAGTGCAATTGTTTTTTTGAGAGATTAAAAACATTTTTTTTTCTATAAAAGAAGTAAAAATGATTTTGTTCATTTGTGTTTTAGAGTAATTATGATTTCCTCCCTTTTGTTTATCATTTTGAAAATACTTTTAAGATCATCTAAATTTTGTATTCACCTAATTCACCTTCTTCTTGGTGTGCTGTGTCATATATATCAATGAAATTTGTAATATTTTAACCATAAAGATTTATTATTTAAAGAAACATTTAAAATATATATATATATATATATACACATAATTGCGAATTTCGATTTATTGTTCATGAAGGAGAACTGAATTGCAAAGTCCATTAAACAGACAAAAGTATAATTTGCCAAACTTCATTGATTTATCATCCTATTATCATATTATCTATTCTATTCCTTAGGCAAATACTCATTTTGGTGTACTGAAGTTTCAAAGTTTTTTTTTTTTTTTTTTGTTAAAAAATTATTCCTATTAGTTACTTATAGATATTATAATAAATTTGAAATTTAAATAAAAATTAACATTTTTATTTTGAAATGTCAACACGAGGGACTTGCACAGTCATCAATTAAGATTCATTTAAAAAATAAAAATTAAATTATAACCACCAAGCGACATCCATTAATAGGTAGTTTTTATGTATAATTTTGTATTTGGGATGATCGTCCTTACGTGGTGCCTAGTGCTCGTACTCTTGATTATGTCAGGGAAGATAAATCGCAGATTAAGCCTTTGATTCTTGCGTAGGGCAAGAATCAAACTTATAACTCATCAAATTGATATTGACATATTACTTATCCAACTGCTCAATCTATGTTCTAGAGACATGTATAATTTTGTACTTAATTTTATTTATATTTACATAACACGGGAAGTAAGTCTAATATATATTAAAAATGAAAGCTTACAAGATGGACAAGCATTTCTATGTCAATGTGTTAATGCTGTTTAATGAATAATATTTAGTTTTTGTTATTTAAATCAATTCATAATATATATATATATATATTCAAAAAAATATATAAATAACTTTTACGCTATATTCCACATAATAATTAAGTAGTTTTCTCTTAATAACTCAAACTTATATTTTTTTTCCAAAGGAGTTCTCATACATATATTTTCAAAAGGAAACGTTATTTTATTGTAGAAGCTATCCAATAAAATTCAAACATATGATGGTTGTTGGGATATTTATTTATTTCAGTCAATTTCTAATAGGGAGCTGGATGATAGGACCGACCTACTCCACAAGTCGCACCAAGTAAGAGTGGAGGCTGTTTTTAAGACATAAGTCGAGCGGTCAGGCAAGCGATATGTCAGATTCATACCGGTAGGTCATAAGTTCGATCCTTATTTTGCGTAATAAGACAAAGTTTTACACCTACAATTTATTTTGTTAGTCGAAATTGAGAGCACAACTGACAAAAATCGTGTAAAGACGATCATCCCAAGTAAGAGTGGAGGCCCATTTCACAATTACCATATGATTTAAACGTCGTTGTTAGTGTTGGATGTGGAGAACCAAGAAAAAACGTTGCATTTAGTGCGTCTGTCTACGGGCATGATTGTGGTCCCATGCATTCATGCTCGGACCTGCTCCACAAGTCGCGACAATTAAGAGTGGAGGTCCATTTGATAATTACCATTATTTAAACGTTCTTCTTATTGTTGGATGAAAACAACAAAGAAAAAAAGTTGTATTTAGTGCGTCTACGAGCGTGATTGTGGTCCCATGCATGCAGGCATGATCTCTCACTGCATCTTATGAAGGTCAAATTTATATTTTTTTTATTTTTTACAGCCATTTACTTTTTCTTATTTGGATTATATATCTCAACTTAATTTTTAAGTCAAGTCAACCTTTGTACCTTAACTTTTGTTCGTATGACAAATTAAATTTTGGTTATTTTAATTACATCATTGAATTTATATTTTTAAATTAATTTAAATTACACATCATACTCTATTTACATCAAAGGACAAGGGTTAAATTGATTTAAAAATGTAAGTTTAGACATGTAATCAAAACACTAAAAAGTTCGAGTTGTTACACGAAAAAGGGTCAAAGTACAAAAGGTTAAATTGATTAAAAATGCAGATTTAGGGACAGAGTAGAAGCAACGAAAAGTTTGAGTGCCATACAAAAAAACGTGAACGGGTAAAAATATAGATTTGGCCTATTGTTAAGGGACAAATCATTTTTTCCATAAAAATTTTTACTAGTTTATTTGTTAGTAGATGAATTTTGCATGAACGTTTATTAAATTTATTAATTATAAAATATATCGTATATATAACATTTATAAGAAGTAATCTAATGAGCCCATTCCTATGGGAAGCCAATGCTCGGGTGCTGTCTCTGTAGTCTTACGAGCATAGTCTCATGTCATGGATTACACATAAAACACGTTTTTTGTTTAAAAAAAAAAAAAAAAGTGAAGGAAGCTTTTAAGTATTCTACTTGGATAATATTTGCTAATTAAGATATAAATTGAAAAAAATGAAATATGAAAAATATTTTAGATAAAAATATTTTTCATTATATTTGTTAAATTTATCGACCAACACTTAGAAAAGAAGTCACGTAACTTCTTATTTAAACTTTTTAGATAAATTTATCTCTCTCCCTTTCGAATAAATTTAACTTGGTCCTTACAGATAAGAAAAAATGATACATATATTCTCCAGTGCATTTTAAAAAAATTAACAAATATTTTGATAAAAATCTTGAAATACTACTCAATTTTATTTTGATCATTTCATATCTTGCTTTAAAAAACATTCTAACCTTATTTTAATATAATTTTATTTTATTCATTTTCATAAACATTACCTTAATTGATAAGATGAAAATGGGGTGCTACCCTTTCATTGATTAATGAGTGAGGATTTACTAATCAATTCTCAACAAAAGTTTGGAGAAAGCTTTATAAAAAAAAATGTATAAAGATTCAAGCTTTGAGAGGGTTTTGTTGTATCACTAAACTGAAGTTTCGTTTCATTGATACCTAGAACATTAACTTATGAAACAATTGTATTGAGTTATAGTTATTTGAATAACTAAGGGTTTGTTTAGTTATTTGAATAACTAAGTTCCGTTTCATTTATAAAATTTGCTTATGAAATGTCTGCAAAGTGTTTGGTGCAATAATTTCAAAAGTTGCTTATTAAAGTGCTTTTGACCTTTTTAAAAACCAAAAACTCCTTTTAAAGTGATGCTAGAAGCCCAGAAAATGGACTGAGTTTTTCACTTCAAAGTTGCGTATAAAATAATGACCAACTGCTCTATTTTATTAGAATCGGGGGGGGGGGGGGGGGGGGAGAGTTTAAAAACTCATATCAAACAAGATTTAAGCAAAATGATCACGGGTTAGTAATCCAACAGTAGGTAGTAGTGTTGGTAAGTTAGAAATTCAAGTGTGAGCCTCAATTTCCCCTCAATTAAGTCTTGGTGTGGTTTTCCATTATGGTGATTTGGGTTGGGTATATGAGTGAGAGGGCTAATGTGTTGAGCCTACAAGTTGCAATCACTACAGTCGAACTTTCCACCGTGCCAGCAATTGACCGCAGTTTGCCACAAGTGACTGCCACAACCCGACACTTGCTGCAGTCTGGTGCACAAGCCAAGCCTGTGGCTAAAGCCCCCGCCACAGACCAGGCCTTAATGCCGCATGCAGGGCCGGTCGAGGCCATTTCTCCTGGTGCAACCTGCATAATGGAGGCACAAGCGCTAGCAAGGGCACCTGAAGGCAGGCCGCCTACGCCATGCAGGGCCACGAGGTGGCCATGACAGGCGCACAGGCACAGAAGCGCGCCCACTACTGCTCACTCGGTGCACCCATTGCCAGCAACCGCCCATAACTGCCAAGGCCAATGGTTGCATATTTTTATTCCAGCAATCATGTTTTTTCTTTATAAGTTGTATCTCTTTGAAGGGTCATGTACAACCACTATATAAAGAGTTGGTCTGGCTCATTTGTATCAATCAAGTAAATAAATACAAAGAGACCTTTATTCCTTAATACACCGATTTTCTCCTTCTATTTTCGCAATGGCAAGGCGTTAATCACTCCCTGAGGATCAGCGCATCCATCATTGGTGCTTTCGTTGAGAGGCAAACCAACGAAACTCCGACGATTTATTATTTTCCAACCAACCAACCAACGATGGCTGGAGTACCAACAAACCATGAACGCATCGAGACCTTAGAAAACATGGCTAACACCATGGATGAGAGGTTTTTGAAGGTGAAACAAAATTTGCAAAGACTCACGCTTTTGATGGAGCAACAGCAAGAGAAGCAACAATCATCAAAGCGAAGTAATAGCAGATCATCTCGCAGGCGACGATCTTCTGGTTCTGTTAGCCAGAGGTATGACTCTAGATATGAGGATGGCTTTGAAGATGATGAAAGGGAAGACAACAGGGAAGACAATACAAATCCTTTTGGCCGCAATCAATCGAGTTTCAAGCCACAACTGCAATTCCCTATATTCAGTGGCGAAGACCCAATTTCTTGGCTTAGCCGCGCCAATCAATTTTTCAAGTCGCAGAATATGACAAGCTAAGAAAAGGTGGATTATGCTGCCTATTTCTTGGAAGGCGAGGCAAATCATTAGTGGCAATGGCTCTCACGTACCTATGAGAGTCAAGGCAAAACCATCCGATGGAAAGACTTTGAGCAAGAAGTTAGAACAAGATTTGGGCCTACTGGATACATGGATTATGATGAAGCACTATCAAAAATGCAGCAGAGTGGATCCCTCCGAGATTACCAACGAGAATTCGAGAGAGCCGCAACACAAGTACGGGACTGGCCAGAAAAGGCTTTAATCGGGGCATCCGTGGGAGGCTTGAAGCCAGAATTGGCAACAGAAGTCAAGTTGCACAGGCCCACCCACTTGCGGCATGCCTTTGAAATTGCAAGACTAAAAGACGAGCAACTGCAGTCCATGCGCAAGGCTTACGCCTACAAAGGCCCTGCCGTGGCCGCCAACACTAGTGGGTACAAGCCAAAGGTACCGCCCCCGCCGCAAGTCATGTCCAGCAAGAATATTCCCCCAAGCGTACGACGCCTTTCATAGGCAGAAATGCAAAAGTGATGCGAGCAAGGCCTATGCTTTAATTGCAATGAGAAATTTACTCCGGGTCATAAGTGCAAGAAGGCCTAAGCATTTCTGATCGAATGTGACCACCCACAAGAATGGGACGAGGAAGAGGCAGAGCCTGACATGCCTCTAGATTGGCCTGCAGAAGGCACTGAAACAGATGTTGAAGAACAGCCAGAAGTATCTTTGCATGCTTTGGCTGGTTAATCCGGGCCACAGACCATGCTCATCACAGCCTTGTTGTGCAACCGAGAAGTCAGCCTGCTTATTGATAACGGGTCAACACGTAATTTTATCAGCACAAGGGTCGCCCAAAGGTTGCAGATTCCGATCATCCGCATTGACGCTTTTCACGTGCGTGTGGCTAGCGATGACAAGCTAACATGCACCCAACAATGCAAGGCCGTGAGCTTGAAAATCTAGCACATTTTAGTGACGGTGGACTTATATGCCATACGATTAGCAGGGGTCGACATCGTACTGGGCGTGCAATGGCTATCCCAATTGGGTAAAGTGGCGTTAGATTACAAGCGACTCGCCATGGAATTCACACTTGGAGGCCGACAGGTATGCTTGTCAATGCAGCCTGGTCACAGCCGTGCGGTCAGAGACAACGAAATTCAGAAGTTGATCCGAGCGGGAGATGAATGCTATGCAATTCAAGTAGCCACCCAACCCCGCAGCCAAGAAGATTTTCCAGCAACAACCGACCCACTGAGGGAAGAAATAGCAACAGACATTCAAGAGGTACTTGCAGATTTTCCCCTCGGTCTTGCAAGAACCTACCACTCTACCACCAAGTAGGGCTTGTGATCACCGTATTCCGCTCATAGATGAACACCAGCCCGTGAATGTACCCCTATACAAGTATGTCCACCACCAAAAAGATGAAATAGAGAAGCAAGTGAAGGAAATGCTCAACCAGAATCTCATACGACCGAGCACGAGTCCTTTCTCTTCACCAGTTTTACTCGTTAAGAAGAAAGACAGGTCGTGGCGCTTTTGTACAGATTATCGCGCCCTAAAAAAAGCCACAGTGAAAGACCGATTCCCCATTCCGTCAATCGATGACATGTTGGATGACTTGGGAAGCGCAACAATATTTTCAAAGTTGGATCTGTGAGCAGGATACCATCAAATCCGCATGCACCCACCAGACATCCATAAGACAACCTTTCGAACCCATCATGGCCATTACGAGTATCTCCTTATGCCGTTCGGACTGTGCAATGCTCCCTCAACTTTTCAAGCAGCCATGAATCAAATTTTTCAGCCAGTGCTTTGTAAGTTCATCTTGGTATTTTTTGATGACATATTAATTTATTCCAAGACACGGGCACAACATCTACAGCATTTGCGGCAGGCACTCACTATACTGGCCCAAGCCCACTTTTGTATTAAACTGTCAGAGTGCGCATTCGGCCAGACCGAGGTAGAGTATTTGGGACACTGGATCTGCCCAGATAGTGTCAAGGCGGACACACGCAAGATTGCTGCTATGCAGTCTTAGCCGCAGCCCACCAACATTACCCAACTACGAGGTTTCTTGGGACTCACCGGCTATTACAGCAAATTTGTGCGGCACTATGGGATCATTGCCAAGCCATTAACACAATTGCTCAAGAAGGGTAACTTTCAGTTGAAAGATGAAGCAGACCAAGCTTTCACCACACTCAAGCAAGCCATAACATGCACCCCTATCTTGGCTATGCCAAATTTCTCCCAACCTTTTGAAGTGCATACGGACGCCAACAACGTTGGCATTGGTGCTATGTTAGTGTAGTGAGACTGACCAGTGGCCTACCTCAGCAAGACGCTTAGGCCAACAAAGGCAGCATGGTCCACATATGCCAAAGAGATGTTAGCCATCATTGAAGCAGTCAGAGTTTAGCGCCCTTATCTGTTGGGGCAACGTTTCAAGATTGTCACTAATCAGCAGCCTTTGCGACACCTATTGGAGCAATGAGTTCTCACGCCCGACCAACAAAAATAGGTGGCAAAACTGATGGGCTTTGATTATGAGATTGTGTTCTGACTGGGTGCCCAAAACAAGGTGGCTGATGCTTTGTCCTGGCAGGAAGATAGGCCACAACTGTTACCTATCACAGGCCCTACGTGGGCCATTTGGCAGCAGATACGTGATGCACTCACAACTGACCAGCGAAGCCAAGAATTGATACAAGCCATTGAAGAAGGTACTTCCCATGACGATTATGAATTGCGAATGGCCTTTTGTTGTACAAGGGACGAGCATATGTGCCAGACGTGCAGGATCTAAGGGTCACTCTTATCCGACATTTTCACAATTCAAGAGAAGGGGGCCATTCAGGAAGTTACCGCACTTGGCAAAGACTTAGTCGCCTATTCTATTGGGAAGGCGTGAAGCAACAAATAGCCAGGCACCTGGCTGAGTGTAAAACCTGCCAACGCGCGAAGAACGACTCCACACGGCCTAGCGGATTGCTGAAACCCTTGCCCGTGCCTGAACAAATGTGGGAGGATTTGACAATGGACTTCGTAGAGGGGCTGCCAAAATCCCGAGGATTTTCCTCTATTCTAGTCGTGGTGGACCGATTGAGCAAATATGCTCATTTCATTCCTCTGGTTCACCCGTTCACAGCCCAATCCGTGGCTCGAGTGTTCATGCAAACAATGGTTCGGCTACATGGCCTGCCACACACCATCATTACCAACAGGGACCGAATCTTTACAAGTCACTTCTGGAAGGAATTGTTCAAGATGTTAGGGACTGAGCTTTTTGCTAGCTCCTCTTACCACCCACAGACTGATGGCCAAACGGAGGTCACCAACAGAACATTGGAGCAGTACCTTCGTTGCTTTTCACAAAGCAATCCCCACACTTGGGCCGACCGCATTCCGTGGGAAGAATATTGGTACAACACTTCATACCATCAATCATTGGGACGAACCCTGTTCGAAGTCGTTTATGGGCGGACTCCCACAACACTTGTCTCGTATACGCCCAACCAATCCCCCATGGACAGTGTGGATCAAGTGCTGGTGGAGCGTGATGAACTCTTGGAAGAGTTGAAAACCAACTTGGTCAAGGCACAAACCCGCATGAAGAATTATTATGACCAAGGGAGGCAAGATAGGCAGTTTCAAGAGGGCGACATGGTTTATGTTAAGCTCCGACCACGAAGGCGGAAGAGTGTGACTCTTGCTGCAACGATGAAGTTAGGCTACCGGTACTATGGACCTTATAAGATCCTTAAGAAGATTGGGCCCGTTGCCTACATGTTAGACTTGCTAGCAGACACACGTGTGCATCCAGTCTTTCATGTGTCAACACTCAAAGCCAAGGTGGGCCATCTTACAGATGTTGTGCACGATTTTCCAGAGCCTAATGAAGACACCACATTGCTGGTCCAGCCCTTAAGGGTCCTAGACTATCGAGTGGTCAGGAAGAATCGTAAGAAGATACTAGAGGCCCTGGTGCAATGGGAGAACATGACACCCAAAGAGGCTACATGGGAGTCAACTGAGTATCTTGCCTACCAGTTTCCCCACTTACATCTTGAGGACAAGATGGTTCACAAGGGGCAGGGAATGTTGAGCCCACAAGTTGCAGCCACTACAGCCGAGGTTCCCACCGTGCCAGCAATTGATTGCAGTTTGCCACAAGCGACTGCCACAGCCCGACACTTGCTGCAGTCTGGTGCGCAAACCAAGCCAATGGCTGAAGCGCCTGCCATAGACTAGGCCTTACTGCTGTATGCGGGGCCGGCAGAGGCCACTTCTCCTAGTGTAGTCCGCGTGATGAAGGCACAGACGCTAGCAAGGGCACCTGAAGGCAGGCCACCTGCACAATGCAACACCGTGCAGGGCCACGAGGTGGCCATGACAGGCGCACAGGCACAGAAGCTCGCCCACTGCTGCTCACTCGGTGCACCCATTGCCAACAACCACCCATGACTGCCAATAACTGCCAAGGCTAATGGTTGCATATTTTTATTCCAGCAATCATATCTTTTCTTTTATAAGTTGTATCTCTTTGAAGGGTCACGTACAACCACTATATAAAGGGTTGGCTTGGCTCATTTGTATCAATCAAGTAAATAAATACAAAGAGACCTTTATTCCTTAATACTCTGATTTTCTCCTTCTATTTTCGCAATGGCAAGGCATTAATCACGCCAATGATAGATGCGCTGATCCTCAGGGGGTGATTAACGCCTTGCCATTCTGAAAATAGAAGGAGAAAATTGGTGTATTAAGGAATAAAGGTCTCTTTGTATTTATTTACTTGATTGATACAAATGAGCTAGGCCAACCCTTTATATAGTGGTTGTACGTGACCCTTCAAAGAGATACAACTTATAAAAGAAAAGACATGATTGTTGGAATAAAAATATGCAACCATTGGCCTTGGCTGTTATTGGCAGTTATGAGTGGTTGCTGGCAATGGGTGCACCGAGTGAGCAGCAATGGGCGCGCTTCTGTGCCTGTGCGCCTGTCATGGCCACCTCGTGGCCCTGCATGGCGTTGCATTGTGTAGATGGCCTGCCTTCAGGTGCCACTGCTAGCGCCTATGCCTTCATCACGCGAACTGCACCAGGAGAAGTGGCCTCGACCGGCCCCGCATACGGCAGTAAGGCCTAGTCTGTGGCAGGCGCTTCAGCCATTGGCTTGGTTTGCGAACCAGACTGCAGCAAGTGTTGGGCTGTGGCAGTCGCTTTTGGCAAACTCCGGTCAATTGCTGGCACGATAGGAACCTCGACTGTAATGGCTGCAACTTGTGGGCTCAACATTCCCCACCCCTTGTGAACCATCTTGTCCTAAAGATGTAAGTGGGGAAACTGGTAGGCAAGATACTCGGTTGACTCCTATGTAGCCTCTTCGGGTGTCATGTTCTCCCATTGCACCAGGGCCTCCAGTATCTTCTTACGATTCTTCTTGACCACTCGATAGTCTAGGACCCTTAAGGGCTGGACCAGCAATGTGGTGTCTTCATTAAGCTCTGGCAAATCGTGCACAACATTTGTAAGATGACCCACCTTGGCTTTGAGTTGTGACACATGAAAGACTAGATGCACACGTGTGTCTACTGGCAAGTCTAACTTGTAGGCAACGGGCCTAATCTTCTTAAGGATCTTATAAGGTCCATAGTACCAGCAGCCCAACTTCATCTTTGCAGCAAGAATCACACTCTTCTGCCTTCGTGGTCGGAGCTTAACATAAACCATGTCGCCCTCTTGAAACTGCCTATCTTGCCTCCCTTGGTCATAATAATTCTTCATGCAGGTTTGTGCCTTGACCAAGTTGGTTTTCAACTCTTCCAAGAGTTCATCACGCTCCACCAGCACTTGATCCACACTGTCCATGGGGGATTGGTTGGGCGTATACGAGACAAGTGTTGGGGGAGTCCGCCCATAAACGGCTTCGAACGGGGTCCGTCCCAATGACTGATGGTATGAAGTGTTGTACCAGTATTCTGCCCACGGAATGCGATCGGCCCAAGTGTGGGGATTGTTTTATGAAAGCAACGAAGGTACTGCTCCAATGTTCTGTTGGTGACCTCCGTTTGGCCGTCAGTCTGTGGCTGGTTAGAGGAACTAGCAGAAAGCTCAGTCCCTAACATCTTGAACAATTCCTTCCAGAAGTGACATGTAAAGATTCGATCCCTGTCGGTGATGATGGTGCGTGGCAGGTCATGTAGCCGAACCACTGTTTGCATGAACACTCGAGCCACGGACTGGGCTGTGAATGGGTAAACCAGAGGGATGAAATGAGCATAATTGTTCAATCGGTCCACCACGACTAGAATAGAGGAAAATCCTTGGGATTTTGGCAGCCCCACTACGAAGTCCATTATCAAATCTTCCCAGATTTGTTTAGGCATGGGCAAGTGTTACAGCAATCCGCTAGGCCGTGTGGAGTCGCTCTTAGCGCGCTGGCAGGTGTCACACTCAGCCACGTGCCTGGTTATTTGTTGCTTCATGCCTTCCCAATAGAAGAGGCGGCTAAGTCTTTACCAGGTGCGATAACTTCCTAAATGGCCCCCTTCTCTTGAATTGTGAAAGTGTCGGATAAGAGTGACCCTTAGATCCTGCACATCTGGCACATATGCAAGTCCTTTGTACAGCAAAAGGCCATTTCGCAATTCATAATCGTCATGGGAAGTACCTTCTTCAATGGCTTGTATCAATTCCTGGCTTCGTTGGTCAGTTGTGAGTGCATCACGTATTTGCTGCCAAATGGCCCACGTAGGGCCTGTGATGGGTAACAGTTGTGGCCCATCTTCCCGCTGGGACAAGGCATCAACCACCTTATTTTGGGCACCCGGTCGGTACACAATCTCATAATCAAAGCCCATCAGTTTTGCCACCCATTTTTGTTGGTCAGGTGTGAGAACTCGTTGCTCCAATAGGTGTCGCAAAGGATACTGATCAGTGACAATCTTGAAACGTTGCCCCAATCGATATGGGCGCCAAACTTGAACTGCTTCAATGATGGCTAACATCTCTTTGGCATATGCGGATCATGCTGCCTTTGTTGGCCCAAGGGCCTTGCTGAGGTAGGCCACTGGTCCGTCTCGCTGCACTAGCACCGCACCAATGCCAACATTGCTGGCATCCGTGTGCACTTTAAAAGGTTGGGAGAAATCTGGCATAGCCAAGATAGGGGTGCATGTCATGGCTTGCTTGAGTGCGGTGAAAGCTTGGTCTGCTTCATCTGTCTACTGAAAGTTACCCTTCTTGAGCAATTGTGTTAACAGCTTGGCAATGATCCCATAGTGCCGCACAAATTTGCGGCAGTAGTCGATGAGTCCCAAGAAACCTCGTAGTTGGGTAATGTTGGTGGGCTGCAGCCAAGACTGCATAGCAACAATCTTACGTGAGTCCACCTTGCCACCATCTGGGTAAATCCAGTGTCCCAAATACTCCACTTCGGTCTGGTCGAATGCGCACTTGGACAGTTTAATACAAAAGTGGGCTTGGGCCAGTATAGTGAGTGCTAGCCGCAAATGCTGTAGATGTTGTGCCCGTGTCTTGGAATAAATTAATATGTCATCAAAAAATACCAAGACGAACTTACAGAGCACTAGCTGAAAAATTTGATTCATGGCTGCTTGAAAAGTTGAGGGAGCATTGCACAGTCCGAACGGCATAACGAGATACTCGTAATGGTCATGATGGGTACAGAAGGCTGTCTTATGGATGTCTGGTGGGTGCATGCGGATTTGATGGTATCCTACTTACAGGTCCAACTTTGAAAATATTGTTGCGCCTTCCAACTCATCCAACATGTCATCAATTGACGGAATGGAGAATTGGTCTTTCATTGTGGCTTTGTTTAGGGCGCGATAATCTGTACAAAAGCGCCACGACCCGTCTTTCTTCTTGACGAGTAAAACTGATGAAGAGAAAGGACTCGTGCTCAGTCGTATGAGATTCTGGTTGAGCATTTCCTTCACTTGCTTCTCTATTTCATCTTTTTGGTGGTGGGCGTACCTGTATGGGGGTACATTCACGGGCTGCTGCTCATCTATGAGCGGAAAGCAGTGAATGCAAGCCCTGTTTGGTGGTAGAGTGGTAGGTTCTTGCAAGACCGAGGGGAAATCTGCAAGTACCTCTTGAATGTCTGTTACCATTTCTTCCCTCTGTGGGTCGGTTGTTGCTGGAAAATCTTCTTGGCTGCGGGGTTGGGTGGCTACTTGAATTGCATAGCATTCACCTCTCGCTCGAATCAACTTCTGAATTTCGTTGTCTCTGACCGCACGGCTATGATCAAGCTGCATTGACAAGCATACCTGTCGGCCTCCAAGTGTGAATTCCATGGCAAGTCGCTTGTAATCGAACACCACTTTTCCCAATTGGGATAGCCACTGCACGCCAAGTACGATGTCGACCCCTGCCAATGGTATGGCATACAAGTCCACCGTCACTAAAATGTGCTGGATTTTCAGGTTCACGGCCTTGCATTGCTGGGTACATGTTAGCTTGTCACTGCTAGCCACACGCACGTGAAAAGCGTCAATGAGGGTGATCGGATTCTGCAACCTTTGGGCGACCCTTGTGCTGATAAAATTATGTGTTGACCCGTTATCAATAAGCAGGCTGACTTCCCGGTTGCGCAACAAGGCTGTGATGCACATGGTCTGTGGCCCGAATGAACCAGCCAAAGCATGCAGAGATACTTCTGGCTGTTCTTCAACATTTGTTTCAGTGCCTTCTGCAGGCCAATCTAGAGGCATGTCAGGCTCTGCCTCTTCCTCGTCCCATTTTTTTGGGTGGTCACATTCGATCAGAAATGCTTGGGCCTTCTTGCACTTATGACCTGGAGTAAATTTCTCATTGCAATTAAAGCATATGCCTTGCTCACGTCGCTTTTTCATTTTTGCCCATGAAAGGCGTCGTACGCTTGGGGGAATAGTCTTGCTGGACATGACTTGCGGCGAGGGCGGTACCTTTGGCTTGTACCCACTAGTGTTGGCGACCACGGCAGGGCCTTTGTAGGCATAAGCCTTGCGCATGAGCTGCAGTTGCTCGTCTTTTAGTCTTGCAATTTTAATGGCATGCCGCAAGTGAGTGAGCCTATGCAACTTGACTTCCGTTGGCAATTCTGGCTTCAAGCCTCCCACGAATGCGCCGATTAAAGCCTTTTCTGGCTAGACCCATACTTGTGTTGCGACTCTCTCGAATTCTCGTTGGTAATCTCGGAGGGATCCACTCTGCTGCATTTTTGATAGTGCTTCATCATAATCCATGTATCCAGTAGGCCCAAATCTTGTTCGAACTTCTTGCTCAAAGTCTTTCCATTGGATGGTTTTGCCTTGACTCTCATAGATACGTGAGAGCCATTGTCACCAATGATTCGCCTCGCCTTCCAAGAAATAGGTAGCATAATCCACCTTTTTTAAGCTGGTCATATTCTGCGACTTGAAAAATTGATTGGCGTGACTAAGCCACGAAATTGGGTCCTCGCCACTGAATGTAGGGAATTGCAGTCGTGGGTTGAAACTCGATTGATTGCGGCCAAAAGGATTTGTATTGTCTTCCCTGTTGTCTTCCTTTTCATCATCTTCAAAGTCATTCTCAGATCTAGAGTCATACCTCTGGCTAACAGAACCAGAAGATCGTCACCTGCGGGATGATCTGCTATTACTTCGCTTTGATGATTGTTGCTTCTCTTGTTGTTGCTCCATCAAAAGCGTGAGTCTTTGCAAATTTTGTTCCACCTTCGAAAACCTCTCATCCATAGTATTAGCCATGTTTTCTAAGGTCTCGAGGCGTTCACGGTTTGTTGGTACTCCAACCATCATTGGTTGGTTGGTTGGAAAATAATAAATCGTCGGAGTTTCGTTGGTTTGCCTCTCAACAAGAGCACTAATGATGGATGCGCTGATCCTCAGGGGGTGATTAACGCCTTGCCATTGCGAAAATAGAAGGAGAAAATCGGAGATTAACGAATAAAGGTCTCTTTGTATTTATTTACTTGATTGATACAAATGAGCCAGGCCAACCCTTTATATAGTGGTTGTACGTGACTCTTCAAAGAGATACAACTTATAAAAGAAAAGACATGATTGCTAGAATAAAAATATACAACCATTTGCCTTGGTAGTTATTGGCAGTTATGGGCGGTTGCTGGCAATGGGTGCACCGAGTGAGCAGCAGTGGGCGAGTTTCTGTGCCTGTGCGCCTATCATGGCCACCTCGTGGCCCTACATGGTGCAGGCGGCTTGCCTTTAGGTGCCCCTGCTAGCACCTGTGCCTTCATCACGCGGACTGCACCAGGAGAAGTGGTCTCGGCCGGCCCCACATGCGACAGTAAGGCCTGGTCTGTGGCAGGTGCTTCAGCACATTGTCACAAAATCTTAAGGAAGTATAATTGGACTTATGGTAATTTTGTAAAAATAACAATAATAAAATTTGTAAACATGCAAAGTAGTAAACTCCTTGATCAATGTATTTGTAAAGAAGTATATTTATAAATCATATAGTAGTAATGTAGAGTCGGTAAATAGTGTTCCTACTTGAACACGATAATAAAATTTATAGTCAAGAAATTCATCTTCGGGCCATCTAAATTTTGCAAGACAAAAATCAATCAAAGGGTGCAGAGCATTTCCCATACAAACACTATGATGCTTAAGTTAAGACTCTCGATATAATAGAATATTATTATAAAATTTCTAAACTAATATTAAAGACGCACTTTTTTTAGGATAAGGTCTTCCCTATATATATTAGGGAGGTTGGGAGTATGTGATAAGCATTCCTAGTATTCTAAGATTGATTAGGATTTGGATTCTTATAGATAAGCCTTTTCCCTTGTGTGATTCTAAGTGATAATAGTTTAAGAGTCCCAAATTTGTTTTCTTCCCTTTTGTGGGATTGCCTACCAAAAAGGTTTGTAATAGACCTCTAGATCTCTCAGGGCCTCTTTCGAAAACCTTTTTGGCCCCTTTTGGGCCTTCATTTCTTTAAGCTTAATCTTCTTAGTAGTGGGCCTTGACCCATAACACATCAATTGTTCTCCACTCTTTCCTCTAAGTCTGTTGCAGAGAAAAACACACTAGACTACTCTCTGGGAGACTTTCCCAACGAGATGTCCTCTCTTTTATTTGATTGTTGTGGAGTTTATCGTATGTCGTAATGTTAGAATTAGATGGCATCATAAAAGCACATGATGTATTCTTGTTATCATTAAAAAAAATAATCATTTCTTCATTCATGTTCTCCATTCTTATGAATGAATCCCCAAATATCTTATTAAAGATCTCATTCTCAAGTTGTTAAGAATATGTGAGTTGGATTCTTTGGTATAAGAATATTAAATAGTTTCCAATCCTTAGACTTATTCGAATAAGGACTTTGATTAATCGATTATAGATTGTCTCATAGTTTACTACTTTCATTAGTATGAAATACTAATAATAAATGATGTTGAGTCACATGCCATATCACATGAGATGCGAATAATAAACATGAAGGTGAGTGTTAGAGAATACACATTGAATGTAACATGAATAATAAATCATATGGCTGAAAGAATTAATGATCTATTATTGGTTGTAATTTTATAACATAGTTGTCTTGTATATTGGTGTTAGGGATTTGCAGTTGAGCAAACCCATCCAATTGGGGATGAAAATGCTCTCTGTGTGATCTCTCTTCAACTGGTGTATGAGATGTTTTGCATTTGACATGATTTTGTTAATGAAAAACAATTGTATTTTGATGATGAAATTATTTTGTTAATGGTTATTAAATTGGTGCTCCAAATTACATTTATATGTTCTATTAAACACCAAAATAAAATCAATTTCATCATATAATCTAATGCAAAAAATCTTGTAATAATTTTTTATAGCATTTGGAATATTATGTTTTATTTGGTTAAAATGCGCAATTGTTACAGTAATTTTATCATTGCTACAGTGATCCAACTGTTTGCTATAGTATCTCGACCGTTTATTACAGTAACAACTAGTTTTTTGAAAGCTCTCGTGAAGCTCTATAAATAGAGGGATGGAGTTTCATTCAAGAATCTTAAGAGAATTCATTACAAGCTTTTAAGTGCTCAATCTTTTATATTCTCATTTGTTCTTCATTTTTCTCTCAAAAGCTTTGATTATCATTTATATAATTTTGTTCAAATCTTGTGTTTAGTTTGAGAGATCTTGTAACTAAAAGTGTCTACTTTTACATCATCTCTTTTGTATCTTTCTCAATTTTCCTAACTTAAATAGCTAGAGGGTCTACATTGTTTGTAGGAGGTTTGTATTTCCTACCTTGTGAGTTAGAAGGCCTACTCGTGAAATAGGAGGTTGTAATTCCTAGCAAGGTTGCTAGAGGGCCTACCAGGTGTGGATCGTGAAATAGGAGGTTGCAATTCCTAGCAGGGTTGCTAGAGGGCCTACCAGATGTGGTAAGAGGTTTTAGTGAATTACTTAAAATCTTTAGTGATGAGATAAGGTAGTGAATTAGACTTGTAACACCCCTCCTCCGTACCGACCTGACTTCCCATGAAAGTCGAGAAAAGGAGTGTTAGAGAAGCCATTAGAGACTTCAGAGTCAGATATACCAACATCCACATGCTTAAGAAATTTACATTCATACATGAAACTTCATCACATTTTCGTTAATTTAAAACCCTAAAACATACATAGGGTATTTACATGACATGCTAAAACATTGGTCCTTTTGTCTGACATTACATGTACCCTTTAAAAAATTTAAAACATATACATGACTTGTTAAAATCCGCTCCCAAGGTCTTTTATCTGAGAGTGCCTCGGCAAACATCTCTAACCATCTGTCCTACTAGGATTCTCCTCAGCTATCCCTTTACCCTTATCTGGAATGGTGAGGAATACTGGTATGAGCCACAAGGCTCAGCAAGTATGAAACATTATGATAACATAGCTGAAAACTTGGCACGAAAAATGTCTAGTGGGTGATATTCGATATAGGCAGAATAAACCATTTTCATAACACCGACTCACCCACCCATGATACATCATGCTATAAACATACCATACATCATGCAAGCACATGCCGGTAAACACATATGGCCAGTTAGCCGACATAAGTATAATACATACCGGATTGTATCTAAATATCTGGAACCTGCTGAATAATAACAAGTCTCAGGGTCCACAACCTCGCCCATGATCGTCACCAATGGGCGCACCCCTAGGTCGTCACCAAAGGAGTGTAAACCCCAGTCAGACATAAGCCTACTGATTTTGGGGGATATATCCTGCAGTATCATCCGTCTCGCGCACAATAACTTTCCATGCAATGCAATGCATAATTTTCATGTTCACATACATAAATGCTCGTGTAACAATTAAAAATTCATGATTAATGCTCACACATGCCCACTATAAATATCAGTACACTTGCACAGTGTCATGCCCATGATGCACATATACCACACATCTCAAGTCATGCCACATTAAAAATTAACATTTTAGATATCATAAGCTTTTTTTTTTTTTCTTGATAAGCAAGGTTAAATGTCTTCTTTTGTCCTAGTTAAAGGCTTAGGGAAACTTGGAATCATGATAGATTAAATTTGGAGTCAAATCAATTTTTTTTCTAAATTTTTATCAATTTAGTTGACTAAGGGTGCAGATGAGTCGACTAAAACTGCTACGAGAGTCCAAAGAAGCATAAAGTCAAGGCATGCAAGGGACAAAACTTGCCATGCTACTACCCTATCCAACAACCACCATTCGTTAGGAATTGTGGGGGAATACAAACCTTACTTTGTCTTACAATAAACACATGCAAGGTTCAACCCATTAACTTCAAGATTTAACCAAATAAAACCAAGAACCATCTCTTTCCAAAACTTGTTTTTCTTTACAAATCCATCACCAATACTAAACCCCATAGTTTGCAATTGTTACAAGCTCTCAATTTCTCATTTCAAAGCCTCAAATTAAAAGATTTAACAATAAACTAAAATTTCCCCAAACCCTTTCCCAATAGAGAATTAAATGTTTAATAAATAAAAGAGGAGGGAAACTTGCCTTATTTACTCCTTTCCTTAATGCTTGATGGACTTGGGACCCTTGGAATAATGAGATCTAGCTTGAGGGAAGTTGGAGAGAATTGAAGTGGAAGAAGAAGACTTACGGGAGGCTCCTTGCAAATTGCTTCTTACTTCCTCTAAATCCCTTTTTTTCTTATTTAAATAATTCTCTTAATACTTAATTAATTCTTCACCAAGTAAAATCCCCCTTTTTTTTATTTAAATAATTCTCTTAATACTCAATTAATTCTCCACCCAGTAAATTCTCCATTTAACCATATTTATTAACTCCCAATTTCCCCCCTCATCCTTATCTTTAATGCTTCTAGATGGTCTTTCCCTTAACTATTAAGTTTTAACTTTTGCCTTCACTTCCCAAGCTTCTAGAAGGCTTCTTCTCTTCTTTATAGTAGCCATCCGAGAATGCAATCCCAATTTCTCCACTTAGCTTAAATTTTGACTTTTCAACTCTAACTTAGCCTCTTGACTTTCCACACATCTCTCTTCACTACATTGACTTAGAATTTTCAACATCTCACACCACACATAATTTAAATTTTTAACCTTGCTTTAACTAATTCAAAATTTATTATCTCCCATATTACTTATTTAATTTACATAAATTATCAAGAATAACTAGACGAGAAATTCTACTGACCTGCCTCTTTATTATCGCTTTATCGAGTTCTCAGACAAACTGTCAAATACCTTTATCTCTTGACAATAAATAATTTAACCATTTAGACTAGCCCAAATAATCCCAAAATTAACATACCCGAAAACGGAGCGTTACAATCTCTCCTCCCCCTTAAGAATTTGGTCCCCTAAATTCATACCTGGTTGCTCAAACAATTAGGGATAAATTCTCTTCATTTTCTCTTCCAATTCCCATGTCACTTCTTCTGGACTATGCCGTTGCCAAAAGACCTTCACACACGGAATAACTCAGCTCCTTAATACTTTTTCCTTTCAGTCCAAAATGCCAGTCGGACACTCCTCATATGACATATCTTCTTTAATTTTTAATAGTTGAAAACCAATAACTTGTTGGGGATCGGGAATATACTTTTGTAACATAGAGACGTGAAATACATTATGCACATTAGCTAACTGCAGAGACAAGGCTAACCGATAAGCCAAAGGTCCAATATGCTCCAAAATCTCAAAAGGACCTATATAATGAGGACTAAGCTTCCCCGTAACTCCAAATCTCCGAACTCCTCGTATCGGCATAACTTTTAAAAATACATGATCCCCAACTGAGAATTCCAAATCTTGTCGTCGATGATCTCCATAACTTTTCTGTCTATCTTGGGTTGTTTTCATTTTAGCTCTAATAATTCGAATTTTCTCCATGATTTGCTCCACTATTTCTAACCCAAGTGATGCTTTATTCCCCACTTCCCCCCAACAAAGAGGAGACTGACAAGGTCGTCCATAGAGCGTTTCATATGGTGCCATACCAATACTAGAATGATAATCATTATTGTAAGCAAATTCTACTAACGGTAAATGATCATCCCAGTTACCATGAAAATCAAGCACACATGCCCTTAACATATCTTCTAAAGTCCGAATAATGCGCTTAATCTGTCCATCTGTCTATGGGTGGAACGCTGTGCTAAATTTAAATTTAGTCCCCAAAGCGGCTTGTAATGCATCCCAAAAATGCGATGTAAATTGGGGATCTCGATCCAACACTATGCTAGAAGGCACTCCATGCAATCTAATAATTTCATCAATGTAAATTCAAGCCAAGCGATCCAAGGGATAAGCCTTTTTGATAGGTAGAAAATAAGCTAATTTTGTTAATCTATCCACAATTACCCATATACCATCAAAGCCCTTGGAAGTTCTTAGTAAATCAATCACAAAATCCATAGAAATGCCATCCCACTTCCATATAGGAATGGGCAAAAACTAAATCAGCTCAGTCGGTTGCTGATGTTCGGCTTTCACTTGTTGGAACACTATACATCACGACACAAATTCCGCTACATCTCTTTTCATACATAGCCACCAAAACAAATGACGTAAATTTTGATATGTCTTCGTCACACCTGGGTGAACGGTGTGACGTGCATTGTGCGCTTTCATCAGAATCTCCTACTTAATTTCTCTATCGTTTGGCATGCAGTTACGTCCATCGAACAACAGTAATCCATCTTTTCGCTAGTTATACCCCAAGGAAGCGAAATCCACCATCGTTCCAAGACTTTTTCCAATTCTTCATCACTACGTTGTTGGGCTAGAATTCGATCCACTAGATCCGACCGTACTCCCATTTAAGCATAGTACATTCCAGGCTCATCTTCAAATGCGAAAATAGACAATGTACTCATGTGATCCAACAACAACTACTCTTGGACCATTATAGCGGCAATAGAGGTGCCTCGTCGAGTCAATGCATCCGCCACTACATTCGCTTTCCTAGAATGATATAATATCTCACAATGAAAATCCTTGAACATTTCAATCCACGCCTCATATTCAATTCTTTTTGGGAATACAAATACTTTAGACTTTTATAGTCCGTATAAATTTTGATCTTTCTCCATATAAATAATATCTCCATATTTTCAAAGCAAAAATAACCGCTGCCAATTCTAAGTCATGGATGGGATAGTTTACCTCATGTTTTTTCAGTTGTCTCGAAACATAAGCAACTACACGTCCTTCTTGCATCAACACGCATCCTAGCCCAGTATACGACACATCACTATAAATAGTGAACTTTTCTCCACTCTTGGGAATAGCTAATACCGGTGTGGTAGTTAGCCTTTTCTTTAGTTCTTAGAAGGCAACCTCACAAGCTTCACTCCATTCGAATTTTACATCATTTCTAGTCAACTTGGTCATAGGGGAGGATAAATGAGCGAAGGCCTCTATAAACCTCTGGTAACACCTGGCAAGTCCCAAAAGCTATGAATCTCCATCATCGTAGTCAGCTTGGGCCAGTCCATTACAGCTTTAACCTTTTCAAGATCTATTGATATGCCTTCACCCAATACAATATGTCATAGGAATCCTACCTGATGGAGCCAGAATTCACATTTACTAAACTTGGCAAACAGTTGTTCATCTCAAAGTTCCTGCAATACTGTGGCAAGATACATAGCATACTCCTTAGAGCTAGGAGAATACACCAAAATATCATCAATAAAAATAATTACAAAACAATCCAAATATTCTTGGAATACCCGATTCATCAGGTCCATAATTGCGGGGGCATTCGTTAATCCAAAAGGCATTACTACAAACTCAAAGTGCCCATAACGGGTACAAAAGGTTGTCTTCTAAATATCCTCATCCTTGACTCTCACCTAGTGATACCCCAACCTCAAGTCAATTTTAGAAAAGACTCTTGCTCCTCGTAGCTAATCTAGCAAGTCATCCACCCTTGGAAGAGGATACTTATTTTTCACTGTCACCTGATTCAATTGACAGCAATCTATGCATAGTCTCAAGGACCCATCTTTCTTCCTCACAAATAAAACTGGGGCTCCTCATGGTGACGTACTGGGTCGAATGAACCCTTTCTCTATGAGCTCTTGCAACTGAATTTTCAATTCATTTAACTCATTGGCTGCCATCCGATATGAAGCCTTGGATATAGGTTGGCTACCAAGTACTAACTCCATTAAAAACTCCACTTCTCTACAAGACGGCAATCCTGGTAACTCGTTAAGGAATACATCAGGGAAATCTCACACCACTAGGACCTCCGACAACTACATTTGGTTTCCTCCATCTGTCATCACGAATGCTAAATAAGTTTCACAGCTTGACGCACTAACTTCTCCACTTTCATCACTGAAATCATAGGAATCTTATATGTAGGCTTAATACCCCTATACACAAGTACCAGCTACTAGGGTAGCTCAAAATATATTGCCTTCTGTCGGCAATCTACTTTAGCATAATGACGTGACAGCTAGTCCATCCCCAAAATAAGGTCAAAATCCTCTATACCAAGTACCACTAAATCCCTAAACAACATTCTATCGTGAACCTTGATCTCACAATCCAAAAGCACTTCGTTACCCCAAGACTCTTTACCTTCCAGTGTGGACACAATCAAGTGGAAGGCTAGCATAATTCGTTGATGAGGGACACAACACACAACATGCAATGCAATGAATGAATGTATGGAACCTGTATCAAAGAGCACATGCACATCACTATTATCTAAAGAAAGAATACCTTGAACCATGCTGGCGCCATTCCCCTCCTCAGCTGCCGTAAAAACAAATACTCGGCCCTACACCTGGGGCCTGTCTAAGACACTGGGATACTGAGGAGTTGGCTGATTCACTGATGGGGTTACTCCCGGCGCTCGAGACACTGGTGGTCTATGACTACCCTTTTGACTCGACCCTCCGACCCTCTATCTTTGGGGTGGCAATGATCGTGAATAAGTATTTTCCATGTGCCCCTTTTGCCCGCACCTATAGCAGGTCAGTTCTGGAGTGGATGATGCCTCTAAACTCTGGGGACAATCTCTACGTATATGCCCCAATTGGCTGCATACGTAACAAACTTGATGCCTAAAATAACATGGCCCTTGGTGCTTCTTACCACAATGAGTGCATGATGGAAGCCTCACTGTATCTTTGGCCGGTCCAGCTTCCCCTCTTCTCTTTTGGCTGCTAGAGGATCCTTGGGAAGTCCCCGTTCCCTTTGCAAATTCTTGGGCCATTTTCCATTCACTAAATTCACATTCTATGGCGTAGGCCCGCTGAACCGCAGTGAATTTAGTGGGCCCGCTGGCGTAGGCCCACTAAATTCACACCTCCAAAGGCATGCCAAATCTCTCAACGCAACCCTCCTTCAAACTTAGAGGCTTTCTTCTCCTCTGTGGTCACCAATTCAGGGGCATATCTCGCTAAGGCTATGAATTCAGCCTCATATTAAGCCACCATCCTGCCCTTCTGCACCAATTCAATAAACTCATATACCTTTTGCTTTTTAAACCATGCCGGGCAATAGGCCTCATTAAAGGCATTTTGGAACTTAGTCCAAGTAGGCTTCCTACGCCCATATCTTTGACGAGCAATCTCCCACCACCTTTTCGCATCATCTCTCAACAAAAATGTGCCCAGTTGCACTTTTTGGGTGTCACTACACCCCATAGAGCGAAGGTGCTTCTCCACCGAGAGCATCCAATTCTCCGCTGCTGACACATCTGGGCCTTCATAAAATTCGAGTGGCCGAAGTGCCATAAAATTCTTTAGTAACTGGCCCCTATCATTATTTCATGCTCCTTGCACCACTGGATTCACTATAGGTTCCTTGACTGGTCCTTCATTACCCCCAGCTCCTTGCTCTTGCCACACATGTTCTTGCCTAGTTTGATTATCAACCAACCTATTAATGTCTTGTAGAATCCCAACTAGGGTGCCCTACATTGCGGCCATCCCTTGTTGCAAATCCCCACTAGATCCTTCTGACACACCTGATGGCATCTCAGATTCTGCATCAGGGACAACTGTAGCTCATCCATGGCCTCGAGTCCTTGGTCGTCCTCGGCGTGCACTCATTGTCCTGCCCAATCAACATAATTAGAGGACCATTTCACAAATTATAAACTTCTTTAATAAATCACACAGAATCATGCATACAAACCCTAACTTCACCCAGAATCCTATGTGTGCAGGGTCATCTCTCAAACCTCGCTCTGATACCAACTTGTAACACCCATCCCCCGTACCAACTCGACTTCCCAGGAAGTTCGAGAGATGGAGTGTTAAAGGAGCCATCTTACACTTGAGAGTCAGATAGACAAACATCCACATGCTCAAGAAATTTACATTCATACATGAAACTTCATCACATTTTCGTTCATTTAAAACCACAAAACATACATAAGGTATTTACATGACACGCCAAAACATTGGTCATTTTGTTTAACATTACATGTACCTTTTAAAAAGTTGAAAATATATACATTAACTTCTCAAAATCCACTCCCAAGATCTTCTGTCTAAGAGTACCCTGGCAAACACGTCTAACCATTTGCCCTACTAGGATTCTCCTCAGCTATCCCTTTACCCTTACCTGGAATGGTGAGGAATACTAGTATGAGCCACAAGGCTTAGCAAGTATGAAACATTATGATAACATAGCTGAAAACTTGGCACAAAAAATGTCTGGTGGGTGATATTCGATATAGGCAAAGTAAACAATTTTCATAACGTCCATTCACCCACCCATGATACATCATGCTATAAACATACCATACATTATGCAAGCACATGCTGATAAACACATTTGGCCAATCAGCCCACATAAGTATAATACATACTGGCTTATGTCTAAATATCTGCAACTTGCTGAATAATAACAAGTCTCAGGACCCACATAACCTCACCCATGGTCGTCACCAATGGGCGCACTCCCAAGTCATCACCAAAGGAGTGTAAACCCCAGTTAAACATAAGTCTACTAGTTTTGGGGGATATATCCTGCGGTATCATCTACCTCGCACACAAAAACTTTCCATGCAATGCAATGCATCATTTTCATGTTCACATAAATGCTCGTGTAATAATTAAAAACTCATGATTAAATCTCACGCATGCCCACTACAAATATCATTATGATTGCATATGTCATGCCCATGATGCACATATACCACACATCTCAAGTCATGCCACATTAAGAATTAACATTTAAGATATCATGAGCTTTTTTTCTCTATAAGCAAGGTTAAATGTCTTCCTTTGTCCTAGTTAAAGGCTTGGGGAAACTTGGAATCATGATAGATTAAATTTGGAGTCAAACCGGAAATTTTTCTAAATTTTTATCAGTTTAGTCGACTGAGGGTACAAATGAGTCGACTTAAACTGCTACGGAACCAAAAGTAAAGCATAAAGTCAAGGCATGCAAGGGCCAAATCTTGCCATGCTACTACCCTATCAAACAACCACCATTCTTTATGTAACACCCCACCTTCTCAGGGCATGTCAGTATGCTGGGGCTCAACATAAAAATATACATTCTCTTTACACGATACATTTCTTAACACCTCAAGTACTATATTTCAAAGAAAATCCCGTAATATGTCTTTACAAACGTGGAAGCAATAATCGAAACCTAATATCGTACGTACTCGAACTTAATCATAACATGGAAACCGTACCATAATATAACATCATATCCTCAAACAAAATACATAAAGAACCATCTCTTTGATAAACAACGGTGCCTTAGATATAATCGAAAGATACCTCAAAGTAACATTAAACCATAACAGTATTATATGACCGTATCTCAAACATCATTCGTAATACATAACATTCTTACATTTAACAAGACTATTCATCATACAGAACATAAGTTTCTTAATATGACTACAACATAATCGAATGTTTCATGAAGGAACAAAATACTGGAACAACTTGCCAAACCCGTCAGATATGTCACCTCATGTTGTTACAACTCAACCACTTCTTTTCCTTTATTGCAAGCCCCAACTGGAATGTTTGAATGTTCTAGAGGCATCGCCCAATTAGAAGATGACCCTTCTAGTGAGAGTCTAAAAACAATTACCTGAATGCATAATGTAAAAACATGAACAAATGTACACCCTAGTGTAACTTCCCTAGCAAACCAACCTAGCACGGAATCATAGTAAGTCATCCCAACATGCACACAGGGCATGGGAGACCCCTATACATTATTCCGGCAATACTCTTGGGGAATTACGGCTACACTGTTTGGGCAACATCCCATCCTGACACAAATATCGATATGCCAGCAATATCATGACATGTGAAAAATTTTCGACTATTGATGCAACAATACATGTACAGATATGTCAAGATGCACATAAATTACATATAACTTAGCAACCTTTGTGAATAACATGCTCAACATAGGCAAAACATAACATGAATAAGTTTGTGGGAAAAACCACTCACCTTAACTTAACCTCTCAGGCTTCCTCAGTATGCGTGTCTTGACCTCAAAATGCGACCCAAATAATTCCTCTGCTTCGGCATGCTCAGTTGAGCGTTGCCCCGAAGCGAGGGTCAATGATGGTAGTTTCAAGTGTGGTCTGGGTTAGAACTTGAGATAAGTTCCCAAGAAAAGTCGAGCATGAGGCAACAACACTGGATGGACTTCCCGAAGGACTACAGCTACAGCATAATGTATCACCCAAGGAAAGCTAATGTGATGGAAAATGCCTGAGTAGGAGGATGAATCCTACGGCATAGTGTGGAAGTGTTAGTTCCACAATTGTGGCTAAGGTGATTTCTAGTGAGGAGAGATTCATTGGGAAGAGAAATGATGATTGCTAGTGTAGTGCCTACAGGAATGTTGTGTTGGTTGTGAACCTGGCAATTTAGCTAGATCTAATTGCTTGGATTTGATGGAGGTAGAGGGCGAATTTGAAGTTTCGCCAATGGGTAATGAGTACGTCATGAGAAGGAGATTGGTTTCCATGAATGGGGTTTAGGTGATGATTAGATCACCGAATAGCTGTGAGTGATACAGCTAGGGGGATGCCCTGGTGTGTGGGCAAATGATGAGAATTAACCTCGTGGTTAGCGTTAATGAGTGTGAAAGAAAGCAACAAGTGGAGTCGATTGGTGACTGGCGGTGACCGGCTGGGGGTGGCCGGTGGCACCGACCGATGATAGCGGCAACGATGAGCAACGACCATCCATGGTTGTGCAACGTCGTAAGGGTGGCCAGTCAGTGGGGTTGCTGGCTCTAGAGCTGCGGTTGTAGCTGGATGTGGCGGTGAGTGGCGGCAAAAGGCCGTCTTGTCCGACGATGGAGGCATTAGAGCCAATGTGGCTACTAACCAAATGATATGAGCTCGATGGAAGTGAAAGGTATAAAAGAGAGTCTGGGAGAAGCCAAAGTTTCTTAAGGATTAGCAAGCTACTGTAAGGATAGCAAGGTAATATGGGAAAGGCTAATCCAAAAGTGGGGTCATGCTGGTTGAGATGACTAGTGAGATTTAAGGTGCAACGACTCTCTTGAGATGACATGGTGATGTCATCGTCGCTATCAGGGAAATGATGTCATTGGGAAGGTCAAAGGTGACCGTGGTGCATGGTAGGACCTCAAAGTCAGGTGTTTGTTGTGGGATAAGAAGGAAACTGATTAAGGATGGCCATGAAGGCTTATGCCTGTGAGGGTAAGGCTATGGCGAGGAATTGTGGAGTTCGAAAATGTTCCAATGAGATTGAGGCTAGATTAGTAATCTTGGCTAAAAGATTGTTACAAGGATAGTGGTGTAACCATGATAACTTGAGGTGGTGGATGCAGGACCAAAACTCAAAAGTCATGCTGCGAGTGTGATGTAAGCAGTGACGGACTCGAACCATGTTGCTGGGAACTAGTGTTAGGGCCGAATGTGTCCTTATGGGAGCAACTCAGCCGTGAGACTAGGTGTTGGCCCATTGAGTGCACAAGGGTAACACAGTGATTATGCGAGTGGGTAGGGACTGAAGACCTGTGGTAAGCACGGTAGGCGTGACGAGGGCCGTGGTTAAAGGTTCCATAACCAGAAGGCGAAATGGTAGGACCAGTCACTCATTGTAGGATTTGACAACCAGGGTAAAGCCCAGCAAGGTAGAAATTTGAGGACTGGGTGCAACCTATTTAAGAGGGGTTGCCCAATGAGAGTTCTTAGGTAGGGGTAAGTGACCCCAGTTGGCAAGTGGCATCGACTAATAAGGAAAAGCTCAGTATTTTTGTTAAATACAGAAAGAATCCCTAGTAGGGAGACTGTTATGGCGTATGGATCGTTAAACTCGAGGTGTGACTCGGGTAGTGCATGTTATTGGTCGAAGCATGAAATTGCCCATTATGATGTATGGGTAGGTGGGTTATGCTTAAGTCATAACGATAAATGGAGGCCGGCTGGTCAAAATAGTAGACCATGTGGGGAACGGTCAATTATGGCTAGAGGAGCTAGATGGTTGCTTCCCATATAGTGCTAGCATGACTATAGTCGATCGATAATGGGATGGATCGAGTCGAGCTATGGATGTTTATGACTGATAACGAAATGCCATGGATGCATGGGTGTCAGCGTGTCTAATGGGCATTAGAAGTGACACTGTTGCGGTTGATCAGTGCTAAGACGTTGCCGTGTTTGATCGTCGTAAAAATCGTGGTCGTGTGTGATCGACAAGGGAAACGTTGCCATGTGATCGGCGTAAAATTGTTGTTGACTGATCAGTGATGCGATGTTGCCTAGTTTGTTTGGCATTGCCATGGTTGGTTTTGGTTTGATGAGGAAAATAGGAAGTTGATTACAAAGTGGCAATTGAAGTCCATCAAGAGGATAGACATTATTGCAGTAGTCAAGTGTCATGACCAGGGACTAGTTGTGGGATTTGGCAAGAGGCCAAAGAGGCATTAGTAGATAAATATCCTCGAGAGTTGAAGGATCAGCAGCCTAAGCAAAACCTCGAGTTAGGGATAGCCCGAGGAAAAAGGTGAGCAATTGCTGAGCTATGAGATTCTCGAGTATGGGAATTCGAGAAATAGCTCGAGAATGTGATTGTCTTGGACAGAAAAGAAAGGTGAAGAGAATTTCGAGAACGAAATTCATTTAAGAGGGGTTGAATATAATACCTGGTATTATATGGTGTTGGAAAAATTAGAATTTCCAATTATTTTTTAACGACCTTGGGGGGTACGGAGAGCCGAGAAAGTTGATTTCGAGTAATTAATTAATAAAATTTGGCGAATCAACAGTAAGGGATACCCCGGGAATTGGATATCCAGGGAAGAGGGCATGAGATTGGCGAGCGTCTAGAGGTGAGGCTAATGACGCTAGAAGTAATCCGACCGAGAATAATTTCCGGAATGAATTCTATATAAGCCCAAACGGGTGCCAATACCGAATAGACGCAGGGGACCTCTGGGAAGCTGAGGAGACCCTAGGGGTGGTCTGGTTTGGCGAGTGAGGAAACCTTGAAGCATTTTCGGGTGGAGAAAAGGTCCCATGCAGGCTCAGGGATGAAATCGGCCTTTATCGAGTAATTCTCGACAATTAATTTTGAAGAAATGAAGATTTCAGGTGGCTTAATGATAATTAATTAAGGCCTTTAAGGGTCCAAGTGAAATTAAGGAATTTTGTGAGGGGTTTAACACCCGGTGTTACTGGTGTTAGGAGAATGAGAAGGGAAGTGAGAAACTTCTAAAAATGCCCTTGAGAAGGTGTTGGATCCTTGAGAATAAGGGTGCCCTATGAGAGAGGCATTTTGGTAATTTGGATAGTGAAGTCCAATAAAGGGTATTTTGATAATTTTGGAATTTATTTCCATAAAGGAATTTAATTATAGAAAATAGGAAAAATGGAGAATATGCAATTATTTGAGAAAATAATTAATTTCCCCTTAAATGGTGAATTAATCTAGTAATGCCACATGGATGGATGAGATTAGAACTTGGAAGGCAAGGTTAGTGTCTTGGAATGACACATGGCTTAATGTGGTCCAAGTTAAAAGAAGAAATTAAATAAATACAAAAAGAAATGATATTGGTCATTCTTGCATTAATGAGAGACATGATTATATGGATTAAGGAAAATTCAAAAAGAAAATGGGAAATTAGTCACCATTAATGCTTGATAATTATGGTGATATTTATAAATGAAAAATGAGATATTTAAATCTTTCAAATGGTCTCTCATGTGATGGCGGAAAATGGTCCCATTAAATTAAAGAGGAAAGAAATTAATTATGTCTCTCAAGTGTGATGGATATGAAAATAGTCTCATTAAGTAAATGAGAAATAAATGAGAAATTCAAGAGATCTAATGGGTGAGATGTATTCTTGAAAAGTAATTAAAATCCAATGGTTGAGATTAAAAGAGAGGAAAGGGCATGGATTGTGAAAGCTGAATTGGGTGAAGTATTGAAGGGGGTTGCTCAGTGAAGAGTTGTCTGTTACGAGTATGAGACCCCCACTAGCGTGTGATATCGGCTAATAAGTATCTTTGTGTCCTTAATGCGAAGAACTCCTGGTTGGAAGAAGGTTGTGGCTCGAGCATGGTTAAACTCGAGGTGAGATTGTAATGGTGCGTGCGTCGCCAAGCTCAAGGTGAACTCGGGTAATGCACGTACGATTGAAATATGATAGCATGGCATGGTGTTAGGTATATCGATTATGCGTAATCGTATCGATAAATGAGGGTCGGCTGGTCAAGGTAGAAGACCATGTATGAAATGGTCGAAGTTGGCTAGGTGGGACAAATCGTTGCTTCCTATGTAGTGCTAGCATAGTTAGTTGATCGGTAATGAGAGGTTGTCATGAGGATCGACTCAAACTATGCATGCTTGTAATAAATGGCGGTATGCCATGGTGGAATGGGTGTTCGAGTGTCTGGTGGGCACTAGAAATGACATTGCGGCGTGTGGTCAGTGCTAAGACGTTGCTGGTTGGACTAGCGTAAAATTGTGGCCATATGTGATTGGCAGTGAGAAACGTTGCCGTGTGTGATCGGCATAAAATCGTGGTAGACTGATCAATGATGCAGTGTTAGCGTATGTTGGTTTCGACTGATGGAAAAAATGGGAAATGGACTGCAAAGTGATGCTTCGAGGAAGAGAAAATCCATCTAGAGATGGATATTGTTGCAATAAGCATGACCAGCGACCAGTGGTGCAGTTTGGCTGAAGGCTAAAGCGATATTCGATTGGTGAATGTCATCAGGAGACAGAGGACCAAATGCTTAAGCAAAGCCTTGAGGTGGGAATAACCTGAGGTAAATGTGAGCAATGGATAGGCTATGAGATTCTCGAGCATGAGAATTTGGCATGTAGCCCGAGAATGTGATTATCTTGGGCAGGAGATTATGGTAAAGTGAATTTTGAGGTCGAAATTCTTTTAAAGGGGGTGGAATGTAACACCCGGTGTTACCGGTGTTAAGAGAATGAGAAGGGAAGTGAGAAACTTCTAAAAATGCCCTTAAGAAGGTGTTGGATCCTTGAGAATAAGGGTGCCCTATGAGAGAGGCATTTTGGTAATTTGGATAGTGAAGTCCAATAAAAGGTATTTTGGTAATTTTGGAATTTATTTTCATAAAGGAATTTAATTATGAAAAATAAGAAAAAAGGAGAATATGCAATTATTTGAGAAAATAATTAATTTTCTCTTAAATGGTGAATTAATCTAGTAATGCCACCTGAATGGATGAGATTAGAACTTGGAAGCCAAGGTTAGTGTCTTGGAATGACACATGGCTTAATGTGGTCCAAGTTAAAAGAAGAAATTAAATAAATGCAGAAAAGAAATGATATTGGTCATTCTTGCATTAATGAGAGACATGATTATATGGATTAAGGAAAATTCAAAAAGAAAATGAGAAATTAGTCACCATTAATGCTTGATAATTATGGTGATATTTATAAATGGAAAATGAGGGATTTAAGTCTTTCAAATAGTCTCTCATGTGATGGTGGAAAATTGTCCCATTAAATTAAAAGGGGAAAGAAATTAATTATGTCTCTCAAGTGTGATGGATATGAAAATAGTCTCATTAAGTAAATGATAAATAAATGAGAAATTCAAGAGATCTAATGGGTGAGATGTATTCTTGAAAAGTAATTAAAATCTAATGGTTGAGATTTAAAGAGAAGAAAGGGTATGGATTGTGCTTTCTCCAAGAGTGGAGATTTGTTTGTTAGATAGAAAGTGGAGATTTAATTCTCCTTAAGCACATGGATTGTGCTTTTAATGAATGGTGGAGATCCATTCTTGAGAATGGGAAATGGTAGTATTTAAGGGCAAGTGAGGAGGACTTGTCTTCCTTTGGCTATTTGGAGAAAGAAATGAAGAAGGAAAGAAAGAAAGAGAGATAAGAAAGTCTCCCATGAAAGAAAAGTGAAAAAGAAGAAAAGGGATCAAGGTTAGCTTTGTTCCTTATTCTCTTTATTTTAAATATGCTTGAATGTAAAGTAAGTTTCTTTTGGGATGCCATCTTAGATGGGAGAAAATGATGATGGAAGCTCTCTTGAAATGAAGATTTGAAGATTCAAAAAGAGGTAAGGGATGGCCCCATGTGAGGGTGGCCTTGCAATGTGTAGTAAGTATGGTTCATAAACGTATATGTTGCATTTGGCATGTTCTTTTATGTTCATGAGACTTATGGCCATAGGTTAGTTTGGGAACATGGTTGAAATGGTGAGTTGATGCCTCTAACCTTGGAGGGTTGTGAGGGCAAAGAGATCTAGCCACACTTGCATGCATTTGGTATCATATAATCTTGTTATGTTCATATTTATTTTGCATTGCACCCTTATTGAGCTTAATAGCTCATGAGATTTTACCCTCACATGTAGGTTGTAAAAGCATGGTAAAGTAAAGGCAATGGTGGAATGGCATGTGGAAGCATAGAAATGAAGATTCAAGTGTATTGTATGGCTTAGGGTAGCCTATTTTGTTACATCTGATTTATGTAATGTAATGTGTTTGGTTGGTAATGGCTTGTTAAAGCCTAAGATCATGTGTGTATTTTGTACTTTGGGAGTGTTTCATTTTACTTTAAAGTGAGATATTGGCTTATGGCATGTTGAGACCTAAGTTGTGGTGAAATCTCATTTTTAGTGTATGAAGTGGGAAGCACCAAAGAAGTAAAATAATATGAATTTTTGTTGTGTAATGAGGCTTATAGAAAGAGAAAAGTGGAGGTTTTGATGCAATTTAGATGTGTGCAAATTCTGGAAAAATTTGGGGTTTAAAGCCCAAGAAAAAAAAAAGGGAAAAGAAGTGAAGGTGCAGCAGATGGCAGCAGCCCCGCGGGCGGGCAGGGCAGCATGAGCGGCCGCGCGCGGCATTCGTAGCTAGCGCGCGCGGTGCTCGGCCAGCGCACAGCGAGGCCCCGCACGGGCTAGCGAGCCCCGCCGGCCATTGTTTTTTTTCAAAAATCTGAATTTTGGGGAACTAAGGGGCAATTCTAAATTGATTTTGGGCCCCAGAGAAATTTTCAAAAATAAAGGGATTTTTCGGGCATTTTGGAGAAAAATGCCGAAATTTTGGAAAATTGAAAATAATGGGTTTTTCCTCCAAAATTGGTCCAATCAATGTATTGATTGAGCTTGTGAAATTCATGGAGCCCGGTGAACTTAGGAGGAAGAAAAATTTAAAATGAGTAAGAAAGGACGATTGGGCAACTTAAAGTGATCTCTTTTTATCCAAGTGCGGTGTGGTTAAAACCCAATTCCGCTAGTGAATCCTAGGGATGAGAGAAGGGAAGGACGAGCCTAGTTCTCACCTAGGACGTTTCGTCTTGAACCATGGTCCGCCCTTCACCAAAGGTCGGGCAGGTGGACGATTCGAGTAATTGTTCACGAGTGGCACCCGTGAGTGGGAACGAAGCGTCATTGAATTTTGGGGAATTAAGGGGCAATTCTAAATTGATTTTGGGCCCTGGAGAAATTTTCAAAAATAAAGGGATTTTTTAAAAAAAAAAAATGGTCGGCGGGGCCCGCTGGCATGCTCGGGGCCCGCGTAGGGCCCCACTGTGCGCTGGCCGCGAATGCTGCGCCTGCCCATGCGGCCCTACCAGCGCGCGAGGCTGCTGCAACCTGCTACACCTTCACTTCTTTTCCCTTTTTTTTTTTTTTCTTGACTTTAAACCCTAAAGTTTTCCAGAATTTGCACACCTCTAAATTGCATCAAAACCTCCACTTTTCTCTTTCCATAAACCTTATTACACAACAAAAATTCATATTATTTTACTTCTTTAGTGCTTCCCACAACATACACCAAAAATGAGGTTTCACCACAACTTAGGCCTTAACAAGCCATAAGTCAATATCTCACTTTAAAGTAAAATCAAACACTCCCAAAGTATAAAATACACACATAATCTTAGGCTTTAACAAGCTATTACCAACCAAACACATTACATAACATAAATCAAATGTAACAAAATAAACTACCCTAAGCCATACAATACACTTGAATCTTCATTTCCATGCTTCCACATGCCATTCCACCATTGCCTTTACTTTACCATGCTTTCACAACGTACATGTGAGGGTAAAAACCTCATGAGCTATTAAGCTTAATAAAGGTGCAATGCAAAATAAATATGAACATAACAAGATTATATGATGTCAAATGCATGCAAGTGAGGCTAGGTCTCTTTGGCCTCACAACCCTCCAAGGTTAGAAGTCTCAACCCACCATTTCAACCATGTTCCCAAACTAACCTATGACCATAAGTCTCATGAACAGAGAAGAACATGCATAATGCAATATATACATTTATGAATCATACTTACTACACATTGCAAGGCCACCCTCCTATGGGGCCATCCCTTACCTCTTCTTGAATCTTCAAATCTTCATTTCAAGAGAACTTTCATCATCATTTTCTCCCATCTAAGATGGCATCCCAAAAGAAACTTACTTTACATTCAAGCATACTTAAAATAAAGAGAAGAAGGAACAAGGCTAACCTTGATCCCTTCTCTTCTTCTTCACTTTTTCTTCCATGGGAGACTTTTTTATCTCTCTTTCTTTCTTTCCTTCTTCATATCTTTCTCCAAATGGCCAAAGGAAGACAAGTCCTCCTCACTTGCCCTTAAATACTACCCTTTCCCATTTTCAAGAATGGATCTCCACCATTCATTAAAAGCACAATCCATGTGCTTAAGGAGAATTAAATCTCCACCTTCCATCTCAAACAAACAAATCTCCACTCTTGGAGAAAGCACAATCCATGCCCTTTCCTCTCTTTAAATCTCAACCATTGGTTTTAATTACTTTTTAAGAATGCATCTCACCTATTAGATCTCTTGCATTTCTCATTTATTTCCCATTTACTTAATGAGACTATTTTCATATCCATCACACTTGAGAGACATAATTAATTTCTTTCCCCTTTTAATTTAATGGGACCATTTTCCACCATCACATGAGAGACTATTTGAAAGACTTAAATCCCTCATTTTTCATTTATAAATATCACCATAATTATCAAGCATTAATGGTGACTAATTTTTCATTTTCTTTTTGGATTTTCCTTAATCCATATAATCATGTCTCTCATTAATGCAAGAATGAACAATATTATTTCTTTTTGCATTTATTTAATTCCTTCTTTTAACTTGACCACATTAAGTCATGTGTCATTCCAAGACACTAACCTTGGCTTCCAAGTTCTAATCTCATCCATCCATGTGGCATTACCACATTAATTCACCATTTAAGGGAAAATTAATTATTTTCTCAAATAATTACATATTCTCCATTTTTCTTATTTTCTATAATTAAATTCCTTTACGGAAATAAATTTCAAAATTACCAAAATACCTTTTATTGGACTTCACTATCCAAATTACCAAAATGCCTCTCTCATAGGGCACCCTTATTCTCAAGGATCCAACACCTTCTCAAGGGCATTTTTAGAAGTTTCTCACTTCCCTTCTCATTCTCTTAACACCGGTAACACCGGGTGTTACATTCCACCCCCCTTAAAAGAATTTCGACCTCGAAATTCACTTTACCATAATCTACTGCCCAAGATAATCACATTCTAGGGCTACATGCCAAATTCTCATGCTCGAGAATCTCATAGCCTATCCATTGCTCACATTTACCTCGGGTTATTCCCATCTCAAGGCTTTGCTTAAGCATTTGGTCCTCTGCCTCCCGATGACATTCACCAATCGAATATCGCTTTAGCCTCCAGCCAAATTGCACCACTGGTCGCTGGTCATGCTTATTGCAACAATATCCATCTCTAGATGGATTTTCTCTTCCTCGAAGCATCACTTTGCAGTCCATTTCCCATTTTTCCCATCAGTCGAAACCAACATACGCTAACACTGCATCATTGATCAGTCTACCACGATTTTACGCCGATCACACATGACAACGTTTCTCACTGCCAATCACACATGACCACGATTTTACGCTGGTCCAACCAGCAACGTCTTAGCATTGACCACACGCCGCAATGTCATTTCTATTGCCCACAAGACACTCGAACACTCATTCCACCATGGCATACCGTCATTTATTACAAGCATGCACAACCTCTCATTATCGATCAACTAACCATGCTAGCACTACATGGGAAGCAACCATTTGGCCCACCTAGCCAACTTCGACCATTTCATACATGGTCTTCTACCTTGACCAGCCGACCCTCATTTATCGATACGATTACGCATAATCGACATACCTAACACCATGCCAGGCTATCACATTTCAATCGTACGTGCATTACCCGAGTTCATCTCGAGTTTGGTGACGCACGCACCATTATAATCTCACCTCGAGCTTAACCATGCTCGAGCCACAACCTTCTCCCAACCAGGAGTTCTTCGCATTAAGCACACAAAGATACTTACTAGCCGATATCACACGCTAGTGGAGGTCTCATACCCATAACAGGGAACTCTTCACTGAGAAACCCCTTTCAATACTTCACCCAATTCAGCTTTCACAATCCATGCCCTTTTCTCTCTTTAAATCTCAACCATTGGATTTTAATTACTTTTCAAGAATACATCTCACCCATTAGATCTCTTGAATTTCTCATTTATTTCTCATTTACTTAATGAGACTATTTTCATATCCATCACACTTGAGAGACATAATTAATTTCTTTCCCCTTTAATTTAATGGGACCATTTTCCACCATCACATGAGAGACCATTTGAAAAACTTAAATCCCTCATTTTCCATTTATAAATATCACCATAATTATCAAGCATTAATGGTGACTAATTTCTCATTTTCTTTTTGGATTTTCCTTAATCCATATAATCATGTCTCTCATTAATGTAAGAATGACCAATATCATTTCTTTTTGCATTTATTTAATTCCTTTTTTTAACTTGGACCACATAAAGCCATGTGTCATTCCAAGACACTAACCTTGCCTTCTAACTTCTAATCTCATCCATCCATATGGCATTACCACATTAATTCACCATTTAAGGGAAAATTAATTATTTTTTCAAATAATTGCATATTCTCCATTTCCCTATTTTCCATAATTAAATTCGTTTATGGAAACAAATTCCAAAATTACCAAAATACCCTTTATTGGACTTCACTATCCAAATTACCAAAATGCCTCTCTCATATGGCACCCTTATTCTCAAGGATCCAACACCTTCTCAAGGGCATTTTTTGAAGTTTCTCACTTCTCTTCTCATTCTCTTAACACCGGTAACACTGGGTGTTATAGGTTAAACTATAATTAATCCATCCCTCAAGTGTAATTAATGAGAGTTGGGGGTTAAATGTATATATATATATATATGGGGGCGTGAGGCATGGAGGCCAAGCTCTGAGAGTGGATTTCAATTGAATTGAAATCTGATTTTTTGTCTTGGGATTGTGGCTATAAGATTGAAGAGAGCAAATGCAAGAGAAAGAGATTTGAGAGAGATGAGGGATCGAGAGAGAGGGTCGATCGGCCATGGTAGCAGCTGCCATGGCCGACGACGAAGCGCAACAACAGCGAGGTAATCGAAGGCAGCTGTAGCAGTAGAGCTGGAAGCAACAGACGGCCGTAGCTGAGGCAGAGGCTCGCGATGACGCACGAGGAGGCTGAAGAAGGCCAATCGGCCATGGCTGAAAGCAGTGGCAATGGACGCTGAAACAGAGGCAGCGAGCTGAGCAGCTGATGGTGGTAGCAAGGCGTGGCGGCCAGCGGTGGTTGTAGAGTTGCAGCCTGAAATGCAGGCGGCCAGAGGTGGTTGCGGCCAGTTGTAGCGACAGGGGTGCTACGTGCGCAGGCTTGCGTGCGGGAGGCCGCGGAAGCGTCGACCAGTGGCGGCGATTGTAGGTCTAGAGGCAGGCATTGCGGCAGAGGCCAAGGGTGGCCGAGACTGTGCGCAGGTGGTGGCTGGTTCACGCAGGCATTCACAGAGAAGAAGAACCGAGGAAGAAGAAATGGAGACGAAAAGAAAAAATAAAGAAAATAGAAATAAAAAATAAAGAAATATGGAAAATAGGAAAAGATGGAGAAAAAATGGGAAAAAAGTCATAAAATTACAGAAAAATGAGAGAAAATTCTAGAAATTATTCTGGAGCTCGAGGAGCGTGCCGGAGGCTCGAATTTGGGGTTTTTAACACAAGGCCGCATCCCATGAGACAACGTTGGTGCGAGCGTTTGGTTGAATTTCTCCTCCAGATCGGGTTCGGCTAAGGAGGCGATGATCCTAAAAGAGCTCAGAATTCAGGCTGGCATTCTCGCTTACGGCAGAGAGGCTTCGAGCCAGGTAAGGGAGGGGAATGACCTGGTAATATTGATGAATATATGTCGTTTGCAGTACTTGTTGTACATGTTCTATAAGTGGTCTAGTGGAGTCCTATGGGCATGGGGAAGACTAGATGCACGCTAGGGGTAATTTAGGAGGTGAATGCCTCGAACAGGTGGGTTCGGAGGGCAGTGACACCTCTCTATTCATGCATACATACTTGTTAGTGCATCGCATATATTATCTAGTTTACATTCATTTTCATCCTTACTAAGCCTTTGTGACACATGAGATTTAAACTTGTGTTGTAAATGTTGCGCGTCCAAATGCAAGCTGAGATGGCGTCGGGTCGATGATATGGCGACTAGCGTTGTCGCCCGACTTTATATGTGGCATATATTCATATATGTATTCATGTGATTCAATGTAAATTTTGTTGAATGCTAGATATATCTAGTTATTGTAATCATCATAGAGTGATCGGTCATTGTGAGTGCTTGAGGTATATGGCTTTAGTTGGTGGGGTTAAGTTTCAGATCAGGTAAGGATTGAAAATGTATGTTCCCATAAATCTCCAGTACTCAGTGGATGTTTAATGTGCTAGTTTTGTGCCGCAATCACCTTTGGCTTGTTGTGTGGCGAGTTGAAGAAATATGAAACTCACTCGGGTTTCGAGTCCCATTTCACTGTGTTTCCTTGTTTATTTGGGGGACCGATTCCTAGAGTGGAGTGAAGGAAAGGACGATGCCTAGTGCCCACCTAGGGCGTTTCTTGTTAAAACATAGTCCAACCCTTCAGTTATTGGCTTGGTGTGTGAGTAATCTGGTCAATTATTCACTAGTAGCGCCCGTCGGTGGGAGCAGGTCATTACACTTTGACATCGTTTCAATGGGCCTAGACAAAGGCTGCACGTGGGCGATCGTTGGGTATATCGTGAGGCATATAGAGATGGGTGCATAACCAAAATGGGACTCGTCTATCCCTTGATAGAGGATGATGTATCTAAGGCGCCTTCGGTTGATATTCACTTTAAATATATGGTCATTGTGAAAAAGATCAATAAGAAGTTATTAATTCACTTTCTATTAAGTAGGGATATCCGAATGATCGAAGAAAACTCATGTGATCGTAATCAAGAAACACATAGCCAGACTTGAGATCACAGAAGATATATTGATGAAATGATCGAATTACATGGTAACCATGCTCATGAAAGGTTGTTTGCGGATTATGAATCCTTCTGAAAAATTAGGTAGACATGATGCCTTGCTAAAGGCCAATATTGTCTTATATGTTCATATCGACACATTGCCAACATATTTAGAAGCCTAATGAGTCATATGCAATAGGTACAGTCCCTGACTTAAACCAAGAGAGCGGATATATGGTTAAGTAAGATACTTTGGCAAGAAGTTATACCATCGTAGATTTTCACAGAAAAAGAACAAATAAACGTAATGACATCGATATGACGAGAGTCGTCATAAAGGAAAGAATTTCTTAAAATGATAATTGATTAAATTATAAAGGAGTTTCTAATTTAATAATTTTTTATTTGTTGAAGTGGCATATAAGAAATAAAATATATATAACCTTGACTTAATATTTGAGCTAAATATTAAATTAAATATTATATTTTGGTTAAATTAGATTTGGACAAAATATTTTATTTAAACTTATAATTCGATTTGTGCCACTTAATTAATTAATAGTTGGATTAGGATAAATGGGCCAGCCCACTAGGGATTTGGAAACCCTAAGAGGCCATACTCCTCTATAAATACCCCTTTTATGGGTTGCCCAAATAGATAAATAGTTGTGTGATTTTTCAATAGTTGAAAAAAAAAATTGTCATTCACTCTTTCCCATTTCCTTCCGCATTGATTTGAAATGAGGAGATTTTTTTCGTCCATACACAAGTCGCGAAAATGAGAGGGAGCTAGCACTCTCATTCCACTCTCCTCGTCAACGGATGCGTGCCGCGTATCACTAGTTATAGGCTAAACACTTGGACGGCTAGGATCCGCAAACAACTCAAAAATCTAAAGGTTAGATTTAATTTATGTGAATGATTTGATTTCGACGTTGATCCAATCATCGGGATCAGAGTAAGGTTCAAAATTTTTGAACTATATTGTTTATCTCGTAACGATCTCCCTTTACTTTTAAGGTCAAACGTTGACTTGCTGGCCTAGAGAGTCGACTTTCTTGTGGTGGAAGTTGACTTATTCTAAGGAAAAGTTGACTTTTGATCAGCCAGCTATCGCTCCAATTGGGTGCCACGTGTTGACCGATTGAAGGGGAGTCGGGGGTTAAGACGGTGGCCGAATTTGGAGGATTAAATTGGAGAAATAGAGAGTTTATTGTTGGACTCTTGCGTCTTCTTCTTCTGTGTCCTCTGTTATTCTGTTGCCAGAGAAATTAATACACATAACAATTACGCGAGAAAAATTTGAGATGTAGGTACAGGTGATACGGCAACCCCTGTGTCTAGCTTAAGAAGAAGAAACTGGAATGGTACCAGACAATGAGTTAGATGTGAACTGACTAGGACCACCACAATGTAAGGTAGAGTAGTCTCAGTACAGAAATAGTTTTTGTACCAACCCTACATCGGGCTGGAGGTATGTGTATTCATATTCATATGATGAATATGCATGTTTAAATACCCAACTTGCATGTATGGCACGTATATATATATTCCTCTACGAGCATTTGATGTGCATAAAAATTCTAAAATTCTCCATATGGCCATACATGAGTTCTTCATCAGGTACTTTTCGCTTTAACTTTCAGTCAAAAACAAATGTGGGGAGCCCTTGTTATAACCCATCCTCTGGGGGGGAGTTCTCCTGGAGAAGGCATTCTTCCAGGAAAAGAAATTCTCTCGAAGGAAAAAGGCTCCCAAGAGAAGAAATTCTCCCAAAGAAGTCAACATGGGAGTACTCTTGAGGGAAGTAACAAGAAGTTCTCCTGAAGAGATCCAAGTCTTTTTTTTTTCTAGAAAATCAACTTCTTTTCAGAAACTTATTAAACTTCTTTATGAGAAATGCTATCCCTTCATCATTTTTGTAGTCTTCTTCATCACTTATGTCTTTAATAACTTTTAAGGTAGAAGTATGATTTCCTTTAATCTTCCTTCATTTTAATTTCATGTGTTAATACTGATCATCATAGCTCATCCATTGACAGTGTAGTGATATCCCTAACATTTCTAATATTGGTAACCTTGATTCCCAGTTAGGTGGTAAACTGCCTAAGATCTTCTCAATCTATACAACATTAGATATAGGTTTATTAAGTGCTTGTACGTTAGTAACAATCACATTGGACCTAGTAAACATTTGTTTAATGTTCTCATTAGAATTCATAGAGGACTTTTGATATTCATATACAAGTAAATCAAGTTTCGTATTTGTAACTTTTTTAGTTCCTTCACGAGTTACTTTCAGTTGACCCTAAATTTCTTTAGTAGTTTTACAAGATTAGATTCTTTTGAATTGAATGTGACTTAATGCACAATACAATATTGAAAATATAAGAGTGTACACCTAAGAAGGGGGTAAATTTGGTGTTTGGAAATGCTTTCGATTTAATGAAGATTTTACACAAAAATTGTTTTATGCCTTTTTGTATCTTTTTAAATAGTGCTGAAAATGTAAATAGGAAAATGGTTGAAATGTGAAAATCAAAAGTATAAGAATAAAAACAAACAGCACAGAAGATTTATACTAGTTTGGCACAACCCAGCTTGCTCCACTTTCTTGGCGCCTCACCAAGGGTTTTCAAGCACTCATTATCTAGCTTTTAGTGGGCTTAGTTAGAACTTTTTACATACCTTTTCACAGGCTCAAGTTTAGAGAGGAGTCGAGCTAGTGGATATAGGTCATTTGCTGAACCACTATAAATCTAGTGTAATCTTTATTAATTTTCATGTCTTTACACTCATTACTTTTAGTGATATTATTTTAGTTTGTGAAAAATCTATATAGCTTAATTCATCCCCTCTTAAACTTTCATTTGGGCTAATATTTCAACAATTACTTGTTATCACCTCTCTCTCATTAGTTTAAGCCTTCTTCTTGTGTACTAACTAGGTTCACTTATCCTTTCACTAAATCATATTAGTCAAGGTGTTCTGATTTAGGGAAGGATTGGGAAAAAATAATGAGCCTAGTAGGTAGAGAAGAATAAGACTTAAACTATAGAGAGATGATAGCAAATAACATTTCACAATAGTTGATTTAATGTGCTGCTAATGGTTAAGAATCAAAAGGAAAATTGTTGATTAATTTCCAAATCAACAACTGCAAAGTAATCATTACTTGTGTTGCCTCTTAGATTTCTTCTTATGTGCTTACTATGCTCACTTTTCTTTGACTAGCCCTTTTGAATCAAAGTAACTGAAGAACGTTTTTTCATTCAAGGGTGGGTTGGCTAAAGAATAGTGAGCCTAGTGAGTGTTAAACTCATGAGAAAAGAGGCAATACAAATAAATATTTACAATCATTAATCAGGCAATCCATTAATAGTTGAGAATCAAAGATGGAAACTATGTTAATTCTTTGTCTTTAATGGAACATCATATCAATGGATACAGATAAATCATTATTTGTTATCACCTCTCCCTCGTTAGTTCAGAGCTTCTTCAATTGTGCCTACCAGGTTCACATGTATTCTCTCATCCCTACCTTAGGTGAAATGTTGAGCAAAGAAATGAGCTTAGTAAACAAACAACAAGAAGGCTTAAACGAATGAGAGAGAGGCAAAAATAAACAACAATTCATAGTCATTGACCTAATAAGAATCATACATGTATCATTGGTAGACTGTTATATCCACTGTTGTGAATAGATCATTATTGGTTGTCACCTAACTCTCTTTAGCTTATGGTTTCTTCTTATGTGCTCCATTGGCTAACTTTTCTTCACCCAACCTTTTCCTTGAATCAAAACAACTTATTTAGATGTTCTAGTTCAAGAAAGGTCTAACTGAAGAAAAGTTAGCCAAGTAAGTAGATAATTACAAGCCTTAAACTAATGAGTGAGACAACGATCCATAACCGTCAATCTTATGCCCTATCAACACTGATAATCAAAGCTGAACTTTCATCTATGGTTCTCACCCTTGATGAAACATTATATCAACAATCATGAATCACGCATTGCTTGGTGGCACCTATAACCCATTAGTTTAAGGCTTTTTCTCAAGTGCTCCCTGAGCTAACTTTCCTTCTCCCAACCCTTCCTAGAACTCTAAACTCCAAGCCCTAAACTTGAACAATAAAAAGTTAGCCTAGTTAGTTGGTTAAGTTAGCCTAGTGAGTAGACAAGAACAAATTTAGTAATGGTTGAGAATAAAAGATAAACATTAATCTCTAACTCTCACCCATTGATGGAGCATAATGTTAACGATAGTTAATCAATCATTTCTCGTGGCCATCCATCTGTCATTAATTTAAAGCTTCTTCTTATAGGCACCCTAGGCTAACTATTATTTGCTTAGCCCATCCTTGAACTAAAACAATGTGATTGGTTCAGGGAAGGGTTGGGTTAAGAGAAGTTAGCCTAGTAAGCAAACAAGAATAACCCTTATACTAAAATCTGAGGGAAAAACAACCAACAATTCACAACCATTAATCTAGCAGTTCGTTAATAGTTAAGAATCAAAGATGAACCTACATTTTTCGTTCTCATATGTTTACGAAGAGCCATATTAATGGTTATAAACCAAATGTTGCTTGTTGTTTCATCTCTCTCATTAGTATAATGCTTATTCTTATATGCTATGTAGAGTAACTTTTCTTTACCTAGCGCTTCCTTGAATCGAAACATCTTAATTGGTTTAGAGAACAACTAGGCGAAGAAAATCAACCTAGTGAACAAACAAGAACAAACCTTAAACTAATGAGTAAGAGGCAATAACAAACAATGATTTGAAGTAATTGATATAATGTTTCATCAATGTATAGAACCAAAGATAGAACTTATTTTCAATAGTTGAGAATTAATCATTACTTGTTAGTGCTTCTCTCTATATCTCTCTCATTAGTTTAAGAATTCTTCTTTTATGCTCCCTAGGCCAACATTTGTTTGCTTAGAACTTCACAAAACCAAAACATGTTTAAGTTATTTTTATTTTTGGTTTAGGCAAGAGTAGGCAAAGAAAAGTTAATCTGGTGACCAGTCAAGAAGAAGACTTAAAATTAAGGAGTGAGGCTACAACAAACAATGATTTGCACTCTTTGATCTAACATGTCCATCAATGACTAAGAATCAAAGAACAAATTTCATCTTTGATTCTCACTCATTGATAAAACATCATATTAATGGTGTTAAATTGATGATTACCTCTTGTTATCCCCTCTCTCATGGTTTAAGTCTTCTTCTTAAGTGCTCCTTAGGCTAACTTTTCATCACATAGATCTTCCCTGAACCCTAAATCATAAACTCAAAACCAGAACAACAAAAAGTTAGCTTAAAGAACTAGGTAAAGAAAAGTCACCCTAATATAGATACAAGAACAAACCTTAAACTAATAAGTTAGAGGCAAGAATAAACAAAAATTCACAACCATTGATCTAACAATCCATCAACTACTAAGAATAAAAAATTAACATTCATCTTTGGTTCTCACAGTTAATTAATGGAGAGTTACATCAGTGGTTGCGAATCTATAGTTGCTTCTTGTTGCCTTCCTCTCATTGGTGAACTCTTCTCCTTGTACATTTAGGCTAACTTCTACTTGCCTAACCTTTACTTGAAAGAAAAAAACAAAACTTGATTAGTTCAAGAACGAGTTTCATGAAGAATAGTTTTGCTAGTGAGTAGACAAAACAAATTTTAAATTAATGAGTGAGAGGCTGCAACAAACAAAGATTCAAACCCATTGATCTGATGACTCATCAATAGCTAAGAATAAAATATGAACATTGATCTTTGGTTATCCCCCATTAACAGAGCATCATATTAATGATTCTGAATCGATCATTTCTTATTATTAGCTCTCTCTCTCTCTCTCATAATAGTTTAAGGCTTCATCATGTATGCTCCCTAGGCTAACTTGTCTTTGCCTGTGCTTACCTAAACTAAAATAACTTGAATTAATTAATTTATTGTATGCAAGGGACGAGAGAAGAAAAACTAGTATATTCAACAAACAAGAACAAGCCTTAAACTACTATGTGAGAAAAGACAATAAACAATGATTCATAGTTGTTGAGATGACACTCCATCATTGACTGAGAATCAAAGATGAAATTTCATCTTTGATTCTCACCCATTGATGGAGCAACATACCAACAGATATGAATCAATCATTGCTTGTTTATATCTCTTTCTCATGAGTTTAGGGCTTCTTCTTGAGTGCTCCCTAGGAAAAATTTGCTTCTCATAGATCTTCCCTAAACCCTAAACTATAAGTCAAAACAATGAAAATTTAGCCTAGTGAGTTGGGTAAAAAAAAAGTGAACCTAGTCCTTGAACAACAAGAAGTCTTAAACTAATGAGTTAGAGATAGACAATAATTCACAACCATTGACCAAATAGTCCATTAATGATTGAGAATCAAAGATGAATGTTTAACACTGGTTCTCACCCATTGATGGAGTGTCATATCAATGGTTGGAAATTAAAGTTGTTTGTTGTGGCCTCTCACTGATCAATAGTTTAATGCATCTTCTTGTGTGCTCCCTAGGCTAATGTTTCTTTATCTAACCCATCCTTGAACCAAAACAACTTGATTAGTTCAGGGAAAGGTTAGGCATGGAGAAGTTAGCCTAATGAGTAGGCAAGAATAAGCCTTAAATTAATGAGTGAGAGGTGACAGCAAACAATGATTCACAACCATTAATCTAATGGCCATCATTAGTTGAGAATCGAAGATAAACATTCATCTTTAGTTCTCCCCCATTATTGGAGTATCATATCAACAGTTGTGAATCAATCATCAGTTGTTGTTGCCACTCTCTCATCAGTTTATGGCTTCGTTTTTATGTGCTCCCTAGGTTCCCCTTTCTTTTTGAAGTTGTTCCTTAAACCAAAACAACTTAATTATTTCAAGGAAGGGTTAGTTAAAGAAAAGTTAGCTTAGGTAACAGCTAAGATCCAACCATAAACTAAGGAGTGAATGGCAACGACAAACATTGATTTGTAGACACCCTTTCATGAACATTCAACTTAGGTTCTCACCCATTGATGGAATGTTACATCAATAGTTGCAATTTGATCATTGCTTCTTGTTGAATCTCTCTCAAAAGTTGTAGACACCCTTTCATGAACAAAAAACTTCATTAGTTTAGGATGGGTTGGGTAAAAGAAAGTTATCCTAGTGAACAACCAAGAACAAGCCTTCAAATAATATGTTAACAATAACAATTAACAGTTCATAGCCATTGGGGGATTTTAAAAATATCGACAGTTGAAACAACATACAGATGATTGTGAATAAGTTATTTTTTTTTATTTCCTTTTTCTCATTATTTAAAGCTTCTTCTTGAGTGCTCCTCAGGCTAACTTTTCTTTGCTTAACCCTTCCCTGAACCATAAATCCTAAACCGCAACAACTTCAATTTTTTTTTTTTTTTTTTTTTTTGGTTTTGGGAAAGTTAGGTGAAGAAAAATTAACTTAGTGAGTAGACAAGAATAAGACTTAAACTTATGAGTGAGATATACATCAAACAAAGCTTAGAATGATTTGATGGTCCATCAACAACTAAGAATCAAAGATGAGGGTTTATCTTTGGTTCTCACTTGTTGATAGAGAATCACATCAATCATTGTGAATATATTGTTGCTTATTGCCACCTTTCTCTCATTAGTTTAATGTTTCTCCTTGTATCCCTAGATTTACTAGCCTAGCCCTTAATTGAGCAAAAATAACTTCATTGGTTCAGGGAAAAGTTGCATGCAGAAAAGTTTTTCGAGTGAGCAAACAAGAAAAAGCTTTAAACTAATGACTAAGAGGGTATAACAAACAATCGTTGATCTAACCATCCATCAATGGCTAAGAATGAAATATGAGTGTTCATCTTTGGTTCTCACCTATTTATGAAGCATCATATTAATGGTTGTGAATCAATTATTGTTTGTTGTTAGCTCTCTCATTAGTTTAAGGCTCTATCATGTGTGCTTTTTAGGCTAATTTATCTTTGCCCAAAGTTTTCCTGAATGAAATAACTATAACTTGAACAAGTTATTTTAGTTGAGGCACGGGGTAAACAAAGAAAAGTTAGGTTGGTTAGTAGACAAGAACAAGCCTTAAACTTCAAGTGAGAGGAGACCATAAAAAATGGTTCAACACTATTGATATAACACTCCATCAATGGCTATCAATCAAAGATGAAATTTCATCTTTCATCTTTGATTCTCACCCATTGATGGAGTATCATATTAATAGTTCTGAACTAATCATTGTTTGTTTGTCTCTTACTAATTTAAGACTTCTTCTTGAGTGCTCCCTAGGCAAACGTTTGACACAAACCTTCCCTTAATCCTAACCTTTAAACTCTAAACTAAAATAATGAAAAGTGACCCTACTAAGTTGGTAAAAGAAAAGATAGCCTAGTGAGCAAACAATAACAAGTCTTAAACTAATTATTTAGAGGCGATAACAAGTAATGATTCACAATTGTTGATTTGACTACCCATCAACGAGTAAGATTCAAAGGTGAATGCTTACTTTGGTTCTCACCAATTGATGACTATCATATCAACTGTTGTGAATCAAACATTATTTGTTGTTATCTCTCTCTCTCATTAGTTTAATTCTTTTTTTTATTAGCTCCTTAGGTTAATTTTTCATCATTTAACTTCCCTAAACTAAAACAACTTGATTAGTTCAGGAATGGGTTCAACAAGGAGAAGTTAACCTAGAGAGTAGACAAGAACAAGCCATAAACTAATGTTTGAGAGGTGACAAGAAACAATTATTCATTTCCATTGATTTGATAGTCCATCAATAACTGAGAACCCAAGATAAACATTCATCATTGATTCTCACCCCTTGATAGAGCATATTAACGGTTATGAATTGATCATTTCTTGTTATCTCATTTGCCTTATCAAATTCAAGCTCGATCTTATGAGCTTACTAGGTTATCTTTTCTTAAGTTATTCCTTGAAGTAAAACAACTTAATTGGTTCAAGGAAGGGTTAGTCAAAGAAAAGTTAGCCTAAGGAACAACTGAGATCAAACCTTAAACTAATTAGTGAATGGAAAAAACAAATAATGATTCGTAGTCCTTGATCAAACGGTCCATCAACAATTAAGAAGTAAAGATGGACATTCATCTTAGGTTCTCACCCATTCAGGCAAGGGGTGGGTGAAGAAAAGTTAGCCAGGTTAGTAGACAAGAAAAAACCCTAAACTATAGAGTGAGAGGAGATAGAAAACAACAATTTGCAGCTATTGATCTGAAACTCCATCAATGACTAAGAATCAAACTATAGTGTCATATCAACAGTTGTTAATTGATCATGTTGTGTTTACATCTCTCTCTCATTAGTTTAAGGCTTCATATTTTGTACTCCCTGATGAGGAGTTAATTTTTTCTAAATCTTAATGAATTATATACCTATTTTTATCTTATATTAATGTTTAAATTGAATAATTATACATATTATATACTATTATCAAGATGATATGAAGAAATTGACATTTGCCGCGTAATTGAAGATGTTAAAGAGTCAATCGAATGGCCAACGTTACTATTCAAATTCAAGTGCAATTGGGTCAACTATTAAATAAAATCCAACACAAGGAAGGCCCAAGCATTTTAATCACAAGGAAGGTTAAATCCAACATAAAGAAGATCAAAAACCCAACTTGTGAAAATCTATTTTTATTTTTATTTTTATTTTTTATTTTTAAATATATGTTTTATGAGTGGTTCTTTAGGTATGTCTTTTAACTAAAATCTATTTAACTTTAAGTATGTCTTTTAGCTAATTTTCTTCTACTAATTAGGTGAATGTTTTGTGAGTACCCATTAGATGTAATTATGTCTAGTTGTATAATTTTAAATTGTGTGGTTTGTCTTGCATCTAGTGAGAGAAATTCTAATAACACAATTATGCTTTGATTCAAGAATAATAACCTCATACAAGTGCAACCAAGTGAGCTATTTATAGTCCACTAGATGCAAGACAAACCACACAATTTAAAATTATACAACTAGACATAATTACATCTAATGGGCACTCACAAAATATTCATCTAACTAGTGGAAGAAAATTAGCTAAAAGACCACATAAAGTTAAATAGATTTTAGCTAAAAGACACACCTAAAGAAGCACTCATAAACATATACTTAAAAATAAAAATAAAAATAAAAATAAATTTCCACAAATTGGGTTTTTGATTTTCTTTATGTTTGATTTGGGTCTTTCTTGTGATTAAAATGTTTGGGTCTTCTTTATATTGGACTCTATTTAATAGTTGACCCAATTGCACTTGAATTTGAGTAGTAACGTTGGCCATCTGATTGACTCTTTAACATCTTCAATTACGTGGCAAATGTCAATTTCTTCATATCATCCTGACAATAGTACATAATATATATAATTATTCAATTTAAACATAAATATAAGATAAAAATAGGGATATAATTCATTAAGATTTAAAAAAAATTAACTTCTCATCATACCCTCCAACTTAAACATTGCTAGTCCCTTAGCAATCAGACTATACACCTGCCAAGATTTATTCACAATAATCGTATGAATATAAAAATTTCAAATTCAAAACTGAAATGCATAAAATAGAATAAGTAGTTTGGCATATAGTCGAACATTCTAAATCAGATTTTTTGGTTAAGGGTCATACAATCTCAGGAATGGCAATCAGGATGACCAACACACAAGACTTATTCTCTCGAAGTTTTGACTTTAAACTTTACTGTAGATTTTCCCTCCAATAGAAACGATTCCTCAGGTGTACACACAAGGGCGTACACCGTTATAAGAGTAAATGCAGAACAAGTTCAAAACTCAGTGTCATCCCAAGAACGTATTTTCATGAAAGAACAGGAAAATTGACATAGCTTCATAACTGGAATAATGTCCTAGATGAATAACTTCTGAATTTAAACATAATTCCCTACTCCGAACTCGAATCCTGAGATCACATGATTTATAGCATCAAGAGAGACAAGATCGGGTTGTAATGGGACTATGAGGTTAATACGGGTTGTCAAAGAAAAGGGTAAAGTGTGCAAAGGGTGTGTCGGGATTTTTTTTTTTTTTTTAACACTAATATCAAATTAGACATATTGTTTTCTTTAACATTTATTTTGAAACACTTGTGCTGAATAGCTAAGAGAACTTCCCTTTTTCTTTTTTTTTTCCTTCTTTCTTTTTTTGCTTTTTTTTTTCTTTTCTTTTTTATATATATGAAAATACTGAGATAGACTAATTCCTAAAAACACACCAGGTTTGGACAAACTTCATGTGGTTACGATTTAGATGAGGGTAAGAAAAGAAATTGTGTTTAAAAATGGCTAAAGTGGGCTAGCAATGGAGATTAATATAAAGAAATAAAAAGATTAATAGGCTCAAGTTGCAAGAAATTGGTCCCCCTATCATGCTTCTACAAAATAATGTTACTCAGTCCCCTAATTCAAAGTTTGAAACAAGCCAAATTCATCTTCTATCATTCTAGACATCCAAAACAAATTGATGTTTTGAAGCTATTGAAAAGATGAGATAAACAATAAAGCACATTTAGAGTAAGTGTTATTTCACTCAAAATCAACATTTATTAGGTTCAAACACTCACTTGGGTAATAGTCTCCACTTCTGTTGAGGGATCATGCAGTGTACTACTCAGCTAATTACTGTTGCTTTTAACTTTATGACCGATAACCAATTTCTAATTTTTGAATACCCAATGAATGCAAATTACCTGTTCTAATGCATATACATTTTCAAGAAAAAGAAATTAATACATTTATGTTTCGTATTACAAACTTAACCGGCTCTATAATTCCAAAACTTTAGGGATATCATTATTTAAAACACACAATTTTTTTTTTTTAATAAGAGCAGATAAAGATAACTAATTCACACAAGACTACAAGCAAGCAATAGCAAATTTACAGTTAAACATGAATCAGATAATTCATAACTAAACATTACTCCCCCCAACTTGAATTGCAGTAATAAAATAGAGTTGTTAGGAATACCTAAACTCCACAAGTCCATAGATTTACTGTGAATTGCTAAAACTTCAACAAACAAATGAGAATATCATATGTATACATTTTTTTTTCCACACCGAAGAAAATTCATGCAAGTCATAAAATAAACAGATGCGTCTCAAAAGTACAAAAAGTACTCCTTACTCAGCCATCTTATCATAGACTTGCCTTACAGGGATAAATCTAAATTAATCGGACCCCTTTGGCGCTTGTTTCTGATTGCCTTAGACCAGTCTATCCGATGCTCATAAGGATAGAGTTGTGGAAAATAAGCGTGTAATTTCTCTAGCAGCTCCTCAATGGTGGATGCGGGAATGAAAATTTTTCTTGCTGAAAGAGAAATGAACTTTTGATCCACAACCTGATCAAGAAAAGAGAGCAATCCATCGAAAAAATGGTTAACATTTAAAAGTCCAATGGGTTTGGTATGGAGATTCATCTTGACCCAGGAGATTATACAAAAGATTTCTTTAAGTGTACCAAAACCTCCTAATAAAGCAATGAAAACATCTAACTAACAAATCTTACAAGCAATGCGCTCAGACACAAAAGTCGTTCTTACAAGTTGACCACGTGTAATCTCGAAAATGCGTGGATCAGCCAAAGGGATTGGCATTACACCTACCACATATGATTTTCCAAGATGTGCAGGTTGTGAAACACAACTATTCAATCCCCGACTTCCCTCTCCATATACTAAATTAATTTGTTTCTCCCCAATTTAGGCCAAGTTCGCTTGCTGCAAGTGTGTAACAACTATCACTCCCAAGTTGAGAGCCACATAGTATACATATGGTATTGATTCCACGAACTGACTGGCCTTCTATTTATGTTTATTCTTTATGTATGCCCTGAAAAGAGATTTGGCGATCAAAAGTAGCTATACAAGAATTCAACAAGAAATAAACACAAACAAAAATCATGCGTAGGTACAAGTAGTTGTGATTGTGGCTCACATCTTCCTCTAGTTTTACGTCCAGAAACAACTTAAACACCTTCCATGAAGTGGGAATAGGTTTCTCATCCAATTTTCTAATAGATTGGCAAACAAGATCGTTTATAGTCAGATTCCCAAGATTATAGCGTTGGTGGTCACTTATGAACTGGGTTCATAGAGCAAGAAGCTCTCGTTGCACTATTGCACACAGATGCGTCTCAAGAGTCAATCAGATATCATCCAAAGACTCCTCACTCAATCCATCCTTCATGAAACTAATTTTATCTTCTCGATTTATGGACGTAAACCCCACAGATTTGCATCGTGTGTTACAGGTCCATCGAGCATATTTGTGACAACTATTCATTCTTTTCGCTCTTCGTTTTTTCGAAAAACTACTCACAATCTTGGAAAGTGCCTAAAACTAGGTGAAGTTTCGCCAGCAAATCGAACTTTCACTTCAATCAACCAACGAATATCTTCAGGGATGTTTTTACACATCAACAGTGTGCCTCTTTCTTTATAGGGCAATGTGATTGCATTGCCCGAGAAAAGTGATTGCCACCAGCATCAAATCTGTTTCTCTCTTTTCTCTCTCATTTTTATTTATTTTTTTTCTATTATTATTATCTTTTTTAAGGGCCCAATAAAATCATAGATACCACACAACGAGTCAAACAAAATTATTTTCACCATGGATCAATTTCAAACACTAATAAATCAATTTCTAAGTATACCTTACCCCCCAATTTGAATTTAGAATTACCTTTCAAGCAGCAATAACAAGAGACAGAACAATAACAAGATAAGAGGTTAGGAATACCTAATGGTCTTCTGTCACAAACCAGCTGCAAGACATTTTAATTTTTTGCTTTAGCCTAGCTAATTTTCTGTTTCATTACAAATCCTATTTCTGTTAGCATGTTGCTGCTACAACTTGCATTCGGTTAGTTGTCAGGCCACATGTAAAGCCTGAGGAAAAGACAAAAGAATTAGTTGTAACCGCTTGCATGGGTGAGATTCTCCCCTCCGAGCGGATATATTATCTCCTCCACTAATGGAGAAAGATTATGAATGATTAAGAACTTTTCTCTCAATCCTCTCTCACTCTCGGTTATCAAACCCGCCTCCCTCATTCACTCTTCTATTTCCTCTCTTCCTCCCTTGTTTTTCCCTGACCATCCTTGTATCACACTGATTCAAGGATTCTTCCTTTGTCTATCGTGACAAATTGGTATCAGAGCTCGATTCCGGGCCAGGACTGTCACCGACTCATGGCGGAAGGAACTCGCATGAAAAACATGGAGACCCAACTGCAACAGGTCAGCTCGTCCACAACTGAGGTCCAGAGACGAGTAGACCAGCTCGAGCTGGGAAATGCTCGGAACCACGAAGCGATTATGACAATCAATCAAAAGCTAGACGATACGCTGGTTCAGCTACGCGAAGAGATGGCGCATACGAGGGAAGAACTGGGTAACCAGCTTCAGCAATTCATGTTGATGTTTACGCGTCAAAACCCAGTCAATTTGGCTCCCGACTTCCCTCCTCGAGACAGGACAGAACCTCTCTTGCGACACAATGGGGGTCTGAATTGGCCTGTCACTCCTGATGGGGAATGGTAAGGACGAGGAGGAAGGAGTGATGCATGATAGGGTACGTAACGAGCAAGGACATCGCCAACCAGCAGGGTTCCCCATGCCCAGGATGGAGATACCTGTTTTTGATGGTGACAACCCCCGCTGGTGGGTACGGAAGTGCAAGAGAATGTTTGGGTGGTATGACATACCAAAGGGTAGGAGAGTTGCCTTAGCGACGGCCTATTTCGATGATGTCGTGGATGCATGGTATCAAGGTTGGGTCAGTGTGAGGGGTCACCCTACGTGGGGAGAAGTCACTGAGAAATTATGCGAGAGGTTTGGAGAAAGGAGCATGACCGATATTGTGGAAGAATTTAACAAACTCAAGCAGGTGGGTGAGTTGAAAACCTACCTGAGAAGATTTGAAGAGTTGCGATCGCTCATGAGTAGTCAAGATCCTCACCTCTCGGAAGCATACTTTGTATCGAGCTTCCTGAGTGGACTCAGCGACGACTTAAGACCAATGGTTAAAATGATCCAACCCCGAACAGTGGAACAAGTAGTGGAGTGTGCTAGGCTGCAGGAAATGGTAGTGGAAGCATTGATGAAAAAACAGAGGCAACAGACTAAAACTATGGCAGTAGGGTCCAGCCACCAAGGCGGAAAAGGAGGAGGCCGTGAATGGACCGGAGGAAATGCTGGAACTAGACCCCCAATGGTGCCCCAGACCAGTGTTAGGTATAACGACCAGCGGAGGCCACCCGGCCTGTGCTTTAGGTGCGAGGACAAGTATTTCCCAAGGCATCAATGTAAGCGCCAACTCCTCCTTCTAGAGGGCAATCCGGAAACTCCGGAAGAAAGGGAGGGAAATGGAAGTGAAGAGGATGAAGAGCCTGGGAATGAGAGTAATGGGGAGATATCACTCCATGCCCTTAGGGGAGTAACAGATAATAAGATAATCAAGGTGGAAGGAAGAGTGAAGGACAAGGGCTTGCTGGTCTTAATAGATAGCGGTAGCACCCATAGCTTCTTGGATGGGGAAATTGCTAGAAAGCTGAAGTGCCAACTCTCTAATACCCAGCCCCTTAGTGTGACAGTAGCAGATGGGGGCAAGATGCTGAGCAGTTCGGCCTGCTATGGGTTTAAGTGCGAAATGCAAGGAGAGGGGTTTGAAGCTGACCTAAGGCTGTTGCAACTGGGGGGCTGTGACATGGTGCTTGGGGTGGATTGGATGAAAGGGGTGAGCCCCATAAGTTTTGACTTCAACAGGATGGAAGTCTCCTTTGATAAGGAAGGTAAGAGGATGACACTAAAAGGAGGAAGGGAGACTGGTACTTGCAAGCTGATCACGGGGAAGAGGCTGCATAAGGCATTCAAAAATAACTGGGGCAAGCTGGCCCAATTATTCTCTGTGGTAGCTACGGGCGAAGGTTGGGAGAAGCTAACAACGGGGGAACTGAACGTGGTGTCCGGCAACCCACAAGGGAAACTTAACCAGGTACACTCTCAGCACCTTATTGATGAACTGCTTCTTGAATTTGGGGACCTATTTGCTGAGCCTAACACCTTACCCCCTTCCCACAACCTGGACCATTCCATCCATCTCAAACCAAATTCAAAACCCATAAACATCCGGGCCTATAGATATTCGCCTATTCAAAAATCAGAAATCGAAAAAATGGTTAAAGAAATGTTGAACCAGTCCTTCATAAAGCCCAGCCATAGTCCATTCGCCTCACCAGTGCTCCTAGTTAAGAAGAAGGATGGTACTTGGCGCTTTTGTGTGAACTATCGCCAATTAAACACCATCACCATAAAAGACAAGTTCCCAATACCCCTAATAGAGGATCTTCTAGATGAATTACACGATGCAACCATATTCTCAAAGCTGGATCTCCGATCCGGATACCACCAGATCAAGATGAACCCTGAAGACACCCATAAGATTGCTTTTAGAACCCATCATGGGCACTTTGAATTCTTGGTGATGCCCTTTGGGCTCACCAATGCCCCAGCCACTTTTCAGTATCTTATGAACCAAATTTTTGAACCATATTTGAGGAAGTTTATACTAGTCTTCTTTGATGATATTCTGGTATATAGTCCTTCTCTTGACCAACATCTAAAGCACTTGAAAACTACCCTAGAGGTCCTCCAATCCAACCAGCTGTTCATCAAAAGGTCTAAATGTTCTTTCGGCCAAAGCCAAGTGAAGTATTTGGGACATCTGATCTCTGGTGAAGGGGTGAAAACAGATCCGGGAAAGATTGAAGCTATGCTCAACTGGCCCAAACCCACAACCCTCAAGGCATTAAGGGGATTCCTCGGTCTGACAGGGTATTACAGAAGGTTTGTGAAAGGTTATGGGGTGCTAAGTCGACCACTAACCGAACTATTGAAGAAGGGAAATTTTAAGTGGGGAGAAGAGGCTGAAGGAGCTTTCCAAAAGCTCAAGGAAGCAATGGGAACCGTTCCAACTCTAGGGTTACCTGACTTCAACGAACCCTTTATACTGGAAACTGATGCTTGTGGCATGGGCATTGGTGCAGTTCTCCTGCAAAAAGGTAGACCGATGGCATTCCTAAGCCAGGCCCTAAGCACAAGACATTTGGGGCTGAGTATCTATGAAAAGGAGTTCTTAGCAGTGCTTATGGCAGTGGAAAAATGGAGGCATTATTTAGAAGGCAGCAGATTCATCATTAAGACAGATCATGAGAGCCTCAAGTTTCTACTTCAACAAAAATTACACACTCAACTGCAGAAAAAGGGAATGGCTAAGCTTATGGGTCTCGATTATTCTATACAGTACAGAAGGGGTAAGGAAAATGTGGTGGCTGATGCCCTATCAAGACGCCAAGAAGAGAGTAGCACTTCGGCAATTACTGCAGTAGTGCCGGCCTGGTGTCAAGAGGTGATTGATAGTTATGTTGGGGATGAGCAGGTGAAGAAGACATTAGAAGAAGTGGTGATATCGCCAGGAAGGATCGACGGCTACACCTTAACAGAAGGGCTGTTAAGATATAAGGGGAGGATTGTCATAGGGAAAGGAGGAAACCTCAAAAAGAAGATAATGCAAACTCTACATGAGTCACCAGTGGGTGGGCATTCTGGCATTCAGAATACCTACCTGAGGATTAAGCAAATATTCCATTGGCCCAACCTGAGGGGAGATGTCCAAAGGTTTGTGTTGGAGTGTGATACATGCAAAAGGTGTAAGCTGGAAAATGTGGCCTATCCGGGCCTCCTACAACCTCTGCCTATACCAGACAGAGCTTGGACGAGCGTGGCCATGGACTTCGTCGAAGGTATGCCTAAGTCTGAAGGAAAAGACAGTGTGATGGTGGTGGTGGACCGGTTTACTAAATTTGCTCAGTTTATTGGGTTAGCTCACCCCTACACGGCTAAGGAAATGGCCCGGCTATTCATTGATAGGGTGGTATCCTAGTATGGAGTACCAGGAAACATTATATCAGATCGTGACAAGATCTTCACCAGACGATTTTGGCAAGAGGTCATGGGGTCCATGGGAATCCGACTCAACATGTCAACAGCCTACCATCCACAAACGGATGGGCAGACTGAACGAGTGAATCAAGTACTAGAAACCTACTTGAGATGCATGTGTATCATGCAGCCAAAACATTGGCATAAGTGGCTTCCCCTAGCCCAATGGTGGTATAATTCCACCTATCACTCAGCCTTGAAGATGTCTCCCTATGAAGCATTGTATGGGTGTAAACCCCCTCTGCTGCCAGTGGTAAGGGGACCCTCTACGGAATTATCAGTGGAAGACTACTTGCAACAGGGGAAGGAAGTGGTGCAGCAACTAAAACAAGAATTAGCTTCTGCCCGGAACCGGATGAAACAATTCGCAGATCGGAAGAGAAGAGACCGAGAGTTTGAGGTGGGTGAGCAAGTATACTTGCGGCTAAGGTATCAGCATTTGAAGTCCATCAGCCAACAGCCCGTCACTAAATTAAGTCCTAAGTACTTTGGCCCGTTCACTATCACAGAAAAGATAGGCAAAGTGTCCTATAAACTCCAGCTACCAGAAGATACCCACATACACCCCGTTTTTCATGTATCTCTCCTTAAGAAATCCACCGGAATCGAACAAGTCAACTCAGCATTACCAGCACTACCTAAGGAGAATGAGGGGGATGATTAGAAGGAGCCCGAGGCTATCATGGATAAAAGAGTGGTTTATAATCAAGGGGTTCCTCTCATTCAAGTTTTGGTGAAATGGGGACAGGAGGATAATCACAACAACACCTGGGAATACCTCCCAAGCTTACTGTAACGATTTCCGAGGGCTGCAAGTCTCCTCAGCGTTTCTTAAGGACAAGAAACTTCTCAAGGGGGGAAAGTTGTCACGAACCAGCTGCAAGACATTTTAATTTTTTGCTTTAGCCTAGCTAATTTTCTGTTTCACTACAAATCCTATTTCCGTTAGCATGCTGTTGCTACAGCTTGCATTCGGTTAGTTGTCAGGCCACGTGTAAAGCCTGAGGAAAAGACAAAAGAATTAGTTGTAACCGCTTGCATGGGCGAGATTCTCCCCTCCGAGCGGATATATTATCTCCTCCACTGATGGAGAAAGATCATGAATGATTAAGAACTTTTCTCTCAATCCTCTCTCACTCTCGGTTATCAAACCCGCCTCCCTCATTCGCTCTTCTATTTCCTCTCTTCCTCCCTTGTTTTTCCCTGACCATCCTTGTATCACACTGATTCAAGGATTCTTCCTTTGTCTATCGTGACATCTTCACAATCGGACTGATCCCATCTGCTTACTATGGAAATCAAAGCAAAAGACGACATAAACGACAACTATATAAACAATAACACTTCTTCTTCTTTTTTTTTATTATTATTCCCCTACTCTACTGAATTCTCATTCTCACACTTCATCCAACACCCACTTTCAGGAAAGCTTTTGATAGAAGGATAGCACTGACTTGTTCTGTCAGGCACACTTTCTCAAACTCATGAATGTTTCTTTGTACAACGCTCAAGTCCTTGAGAAGTTCAACAATTGAAAGTGTTTGTATTATTGCATCCAACAGTGGAAGAATGAATTCTACCTTTTCAAACACCTCGTACTCATCTGCATTTTGTGGATCCTTCAATGTGATGGTCAAACTTTCAGGGGCAAGAGGTTCAGGCTCAAATTGGGTTTCATCTATAATGTATTTGCCTTTTTCCTCTATTTTTCTCTCTTCTTCCTCACAGGCTTCATTGACATCCAGCTCACTATGATCAACCACTTCTTCTAGAACCATAGAGTGTATTGTCCTACGGTCATCAAATTTCTCAATTATTTCCTCACTCCTTAAAATAATCACCTTTAGGTTCTGCTCATAACTCTCATTGTCACTGGTCGATTTACTCATTGAATTTGAATTGGATTGGGATGGACATCGACCAGGTTCCATTACGCTCAAAGTCTGAATTAATTGGGTCAATTGGCTCCTAATGTCTTCCATGGCTCTATTGGTCTGTTCTTGGAATTTGGCCACTTGTGCATTAGTTTCTATTTGATTCTGCATAAATTGATCAAAGGTGACTTCCAAAGATTGGTAAGTGCTAAATGTAGACCCTTTGTTCATTTGAAATGGTTGAGGTTGGGAAGAGAAAGGATATTCATCAAAGGTCAGGTCATGACTTTCTAAATGGTCTTGGTAATACCTCTTCTCATAACTGTGTGCATGTATATCATAAAAGTGTTGAGACATGAGTGAATATAAATTTGATAGTTAAATTACAGGTAAAAATTCTACAAAATGATATGAATCAAAATAATATTCTAGAATTTACCTAATCTCAGTCTCACACGATACAACAGTAATTTTTTTTTTTTTTAGCCCACTATTTTGAAAATATTTGCTTCCATACCTCAAATCTCCCCAGCAACGGCGCCATAAACTGACTGCGCTTAACCTTGTGCCATTAATTCAAGCAAACACATAAAAACAAATAAAAAAGAAAACAAATATACAGACACAAGGCGTTTATACTTGTCAGTGTACGAGTGTGCATTACAACACAAATTTATTTACTAGATGGGAGTCCAGGTCGATTCACTGGGAGATCTTTATTAAGATGGAAATAAAAGCAGCGAAAATTTGTATGTGCTGAATGGGTTTGTTAGACCAATTCAACTAATTTTAGGAAATAAAAAGAAAATTGAATGTGCGACTGAAAATCAAATGTCTCGAATCAAGACAATTTCAATATCAATCCAAATATTTCCCAAGACTTACAAAAGATGGTATCGTCGGGTTAAATTAATTTTAAGATATTTGTTATTGATTACATTCCGGGATGATGATGGTTCTAATTTTAGTAACCGACATACATGGCATGCCGACTCTAATTTAAGCAACCACCATAAATCGAAATGGATATAGTACAGTTAAGCTTGGGAATGAATAATGATATTTTCAAGTTAGGCAACCCACATACATGGCATGAGGGTTCCGGATTTGACATATATCTCAATCCAAACTCAAGTATTTTTGCAAAAATACTTAAATTAGTTTAAACACCTCAACTATAATCACTACAAGAATTTCTGATTTTAGCGACGGAATATTTCCGTCGCTAAATCCAAAAATCCGTCGCTAAATCAATTTAGCGACGGATTAGCGACGGAAAATTTTCCGTCACTAAATGTATTTTTTTTAAATTTAGCGACAGAAATTTTCGTCGCTATTTTTTTAAAAAAAAATTGTTAAAAAAATTAAAATTTATTTTAGCGACAGAATATTCCGTCGCTATTTTTAAAATTTATTTTTTTAATAATTTTTTTATTTTTTAAATATAAAATTAAAAATTAAAAAAATGTTAGCGACGGAATATAATCCGTCGCTAAGTCATATTTATAAATAAAAAAAATAAAAAATAAAGAAAAATAATAATAATAATTAAAAATAAAAAAAATATTTACACTACAATTTGACAAATATAAAATTATTAAAAAAAATAATTAATTAATACTTAAATATTTAAACTTTAAATATAATCAAAAACAGAATAAAATTATAATACTAACCAACACTTCTAATAATTGACTGAAAATAAATAAAATAACACAAAAAAAAAAGAAAAAAGCATACAAAATATATGAACAGCAAAAAAAATCTAAAAAATAAAAAATAAAATAAATATCTAAAAAATAAACATCTGAAAATACTTTAAATTTACTTAAATTAAACTGAGCTATAAACAAATTTTAAAAATAAAAAATAAAATAAATATTTACAAAATAAAAAATAAAAAATTAACATTTTATCTACAAAATAAAAAATAAAAAATTAACACAAAATAAAAAATAAAAACTTAACCTGGGCAAGGGCGAGGGCGAGAGGCTGCAACGCGGGCGAGGGCGAGGGGCTGCAACGCGGGCTAGGGCGAGGGGCAGCGAGCGAGGGTGAGCCGCAAGCGAGCAAGCGAGAGACGAGGGCGATGCAGCAAGCGAGAGCGAGAGAGCGATGGCGAGACAGCGAGGGCGAGGCCGCGAGCGAGAGGCGAGATCGAGTGAGGGCGAAGCAGGGACCGAGAGCGAGAGCGAGAGAGCGATGGCGAGACAGCTAGGGCGAGGGCGAGGCCGCGAGCGAGAGGCGAGATCGAGCGAGGGCGAAGCAGCGAGGGAGAGCGAGAGCGATGGCGAGGGCGAGACAGCAAGGGTGAGGGCGCGAGCGAGAGCGAGACAGCGAGCGAAAGGCGAGGTCGAGCGAGGGCGAAGCAGCGACCGAGAGCGAGAGCGAGACAGCGAGCGAGAGGCGAGGTCGAGCGAGGGCGAAGCAGCGACCCAGAGCGAGGGCGAAGCAACGATGGCGAGACAGCGAGGGCGAGGCCGCGAGCGAGAGGTGAGATCGAGCGAGAGCGGGGGGAAGGCAAGGCAGAGAGCGAAAGCGGGGGCGAGAAGCTAGAGAGAGGTAGAGAGAGAGAGGGTTACAGATTTGGGGGAGGGGGAACTTAGGGTTTTTGGGGGGAAGGGAGGGGAAGAGGAAGGGGGAGGGGGGATTTGGTTATGAAAGAGGCGGGGGAGTTTCCCGCCTCTTCAAATTTTTTTTTCATATTTATTAATTAAATAAAAAATAATATAATTTATAAAAATAATTATTTAATTGATAAAAATAATGTAATTTAAATAAAATTTTATTATTCAATAATTTCAATAGAATATTATTGTAATTATCTAAAAATTTAATTATATTATAAATCGAATAATTATAATAAATTAATTTTATATATCAAATTATTTATTAATAGTTTGTTATCTTAAAAAATTAATTTGTTTTGATAAATAAAAATTATACTAAACGAATTTCAAATTGCTGAATTTCATCTATATCTCAGAAACAAAATTAAAGAGTATAAATAATAAAGCGATATATTTATTTTTTTTTTGTCAACATTAATGTTTTATACATAACACTTAAAATTTAAAAATAAAAATTAACCCCTATAATTTTTTTATAGTATAACTATTAAGGAGGAAAACAATTCCATATCTTCGTTCTAAAATCATTCCGAACTTATCTTGATACTATGTTATCTTAATCAACACATTTCACTTCCCTAATTGTTTATTATGAATGACTTAATTGTATATTTAATTATGTTACAATGTCTATATATTAGATAGTGACATATGATATTATTATAAGACACAATATCATTCATATATTATGGTTTTAAACTTTTTAGTTTAGCAAAAAATTCTCCTATTTATAAAGAAAAAGAAATTGACAAATAGCTCCTAAACACCTTCTTATATAATGTAATCCCTCAATATTGTTTTATTTTTATGATTTTTAAAATTTAAAATAAAGAAAATTTCAATAATATTATGATTTTTAAACTTTTTATTTATTTTTCAAATATAGTGTTTGTTTACATTTTGAACACATTTAATAAATATTACGGTCTTATACACAATGTCATTCATATATTATAGTTTTAAACTTTTTAGTTTTGCAAAAAATTCTCCTCTTTATAAAAAATAAGAAATTGACAAATAGCTCCTAGACACCTTTTTATATAATGTAATTCCTTAATATTGTTTTATTTTTATGATTTCTAAATTTTAAAATAAAGAAAATTTCAATAATATTATAATTTTTAAATTTTTTATTTATTTTTCAAATGTAGTTTTGTTTATATTTTGTACACATTTAATAAATATTACAAATAATTAATTATTATACATTTAATATATTTTTTATTTTATACACATGAAATATATTAATTGATAAAGTTAGAATTTAGCAATATTATAATTTTTAATATTAATATATTTATTTAAATTTTATAAATTAATTTTTTTACATTCATCCATGTTTAAATGTATATTTAATTTTTTATAAAATTTAAATATTTATATATTTAAATATTCATCCCAAATTTAAATATTTATAAATTAATTGAATAAAAAAAATTAAAAATTAAAGCGACAGATTTGGACAATCCGTCGCTAACTTTAATTTTTTTATTTAAAAAATTTTTAATTTTAAATTTTTTATTATAAAATTGAGCGACGGAAACCGTCGCTAAATTTTAATAATAAAAAATTTAAAATTAAAATTTTATTTTAATTATTTAAATTAATAATAAAATTAATTTTTTATTTTTAAATTTTGCGACGGAATTTATTTTCCGTCGCTAAAATTAGTGACAGAAAAAAAATCCGTCGCTATATAATTTTTTTTTAATTTTTTTATTATTATTAAAATTTAGCGACGGAAAATTATTTCCGTCGCTAAAATTAGAGACGGATTATTTTTTCCATCGCTAAAAAAATAATTTCTTTTATTTTTTAATTTTTTTAGCGACGGAAAAATATTCCGTCGCTAAAATCCGTTGCTAATTCTAAAAAAAAAATAAAAATTAATCCATCGCAAATCCGTCGCTATTCCGTCGCAAAATAGCGACGGAAATGTCCGTCGCTAAAAATCCGTCGCTAAATCCCGTTTTTCTTGTAGTGAATGAAGTTTAGCTATCTCGAAAAATTTTAGCATCGGACACTCTCCTTATCTTGGCCCGAGAATTTATTAGCGACACATCCTCATTTAAAAACTAATTGACAGAAATTAAATGACAGAATTTAAATTGCACAAATGTAAATTACTGAAATTAAATAACAAAAATTAAATGACAGAAAATTAAAGATGCTGAAATTAAATTGCTGAAACTAAATGACAGTATTAAAAGGGCAGAATTTAAATACAGTAAATTGAAATGGTAAAGCATCAATGTGAAGGAAAAATTAAAGTTAACTGAAAATTAAAGATTGCTGAAGTTAAATAAAAACAGTAATCCAAGATAAAAAATAATAACGGAACAAGAAATAACTTCAATTAAACGAACATCAAATGGACAGAAAACGGAATAGCTGAAACTAAATGAATGAAAATGGAAGAAGAAACCGTGCTGTGTGCTTGCTGTCCGAGAAATTCCTTCTTCTTCCTTGCGCTGTGGCCGAGAGCTCCTCCCCCTTATTCTGGTGCAGAAAATGGCAAATGGGGCTTAGGGCTTCTGTGCGCTGCGTGATTGTATATATATGTATTACGCACACCTCCAGATTGCCCTTCAATTTCAAGGAATTTACAAGGCTGGGACCGCATGAAGGCCACTAAAAGCCTTCCAATTTCAGGTTAATTACTAAAGTGACACTGCTTGCTTTCAACACGAGACGCTGGAATTTCAGGGCTCCTTCGGGCCGCATGGGGCTGGGATTTAAATCCCAATTAATGAGGTCAATGGGCCTTCAAAATCTGGGCCTTTAATCTGGCATGCGCTGGGCTCCAATTGCTTCACACAAGCGGCTGGATGCGGCTGGGCCAATTCTTCTGATTCCAATCTTCAATTAAATGTGGGCCACCAAGTTAATTTCTTCCATGCGCTGGACTTCACGTAAGTATATGTATTAGATTATATTATACTTTATATATATATGGCATGCACGCATGTATATGTATTATATATATAGATATGTATTATAATATATATTATGGATATATATTATATATTTCTATATTTTGCAAATTCTTTTCAATTAAATCAATTTAAAATCAAAATAGAGGTTATAATTATAATAAAATTTTACAAAATTAACCGCTAATCACTCCCTAAGCCAACTTTTCTTTGTGCAGACCTTCTCTGAATCTTAAACCCTAAACTCTAAACTAAAATAATAAAACTTACCCTAGTAAGTTGTGCAAAGAAAAGTTAGCGTTGCAAGAAAACAACAACAAATCTTAAACTAATGAGTTAGAGGTGCCAACAAACAACAACTCATGCCGTTGATCAAATAGTCTATTAATGATTGAGAATCAAATATGAACGTTCAATTTTGATTCTCACCTATTGATGGAATGTCATATCAATAATTGTGAATCATTATATTGCTTGTTATCACTTTTCTCTTATAATTTTAATGTTTCTTCTTGTAACACCCTGTTTTTCCCGAGTGTGTCACTATACTAGGATCCAACATATAAATATACATTCTATTTCCTTAATACATTTCTTACACCTCAAGTACTGTATTTCAAAAAGAAACCCCAACATATCATTACAAATGTGGAATCAATAATCGAAACCTGATATGGTATATAATCAAATTCACTTTAAACACAATAAAGAATTCGTACCATAGTTTAACATCATCTCTTCAATACTTAAATACATGGAGACTTGTTTCTCGAGATAACAACTAAACACATCAGGTGCAATCAAATGATACCTCAAACGTACATTGTCATTTCTCAACACATCTGAAACATATCCAAATCTTCATGAATAAACAAAATACCGGAACAACCTGTTGAATCCATCAAACACATCACCCCATGCCATCTCATCTTATCCACTTTCTTGTCTAAGTTGTAAGTCTCAACTGGAAAGTTTGAATGTTCTAGAGGCATAACCCAATTAGAAGATGAAACTTCTAGTGAGGGTTCAAAAATAGATATATGAATGCATGATGCAATAACATGAACAAACATATGTCATAGTGTAACTTCCTTGGCTAATTAGCCCAACACTGAACCCTAGGCAGAATCCCGACCATTTTGTAGGATAATCTTAACGTTGTTCCATCATTTACCCTTGGGAAATTACGTCTACACTATCAGGGCGATATCCCAATCCCATGAACGAGTATCAATATGCCAATAATATCGTGTCATACAAAAATCACGACTTTTCATGCAATATGACAAAAATGATAATGACTTTCATAAATATCATGCATAGTATAAGCAATCATATCATATATAAGTTCTTGGGAAAAAACCACTCACCTTTAGCACGAAGTTCAGAATACTTCAAAAAACGCGCAGTGTCTCGATTTGCGTGCCCGACCTCGATTTTCGTGTCAAACCTCAAAAGTTGCACAAATCACTTTATCTCGAGCACAACATTCCTATAAATCATATTTATTCACAAAATATCTCAATACCTCAATTTCTTCATATTTTCCTCCCTAAAATTCCAAATAAAAACTTTCTTAACTATTTTCTCAAATCTTTTTCCACAACAATTCATAATATTCAAAGAACTTCAAACTAAAATTTCAGAATTTACCTCGAAGCTTCGTTTGCACGTAAAACAAGACTGGTTGTTGCGAAAAACAAGAAATCAGAAAGGCCAAAACCAAAACTTTTTGCACAACCCTCTAGATCTTTATTTTTCATGAATTTAGATATTTTTTTCACATTTTTCTGATCTCTGACGTGCCCTTACGCGCCCCAAGAAGTTACCTTACGCGCCCCCACTTGCGGGGCCTGGCTGGAGAGTGCACTGCACGCGCCGATCTTCTTCAACCTCCAGCTCGCCAGATAACTCATGAACTGCCTAATTTTTTGGTCATTTCTACCTCGTCCGAGTTCCGTTTTACTTCCTATTTGAACCTACGCCTTCCTCTCTTCATCCTCTACAGAATTATAGCTTCAAATCGGTCGATTGAAGCCATTTTTTGAATGTTGAACCCAATTTTCTGGCAAAGCTCGATTTTCCATCGAAGCTTCATAACTCTCTCATCTTTCCTCTGGACATGGGGAACAAAAGCCTCTTATCTGCTTCCATCAATTTTTTCCCAAACTCTCGGATCTGAGAGTTTAATTTTCTTCCTCATTTCGGCATCTTCGAATACCTCTATTTATAGGCGATTTCAAGCTTCCAAATGCTTGTTCCCGACCAACCCAAAGCCCTTAGAGCGTCTACCTGCCTCAGATCGACCTGAAAGCATCAAAAAACGACCACAAAACAGCCTCGACATTTCAACCAAGAAACTTGGTCGAAAATCTTCAAAATCCGACCACCTCGTGCCCGATTGTCGGCCTAGGCCCGACACAGAAGCCTACCCGAACCGTTTCCTCAAACTCCCCAAGGTCGGAAGTGGCTAGTCGGCGACCAGAAGAGGATGGTTGGCCATGGCAAGTTGTTTCTTCCTTCCACTTTGAAAAATTACACTTTTGCTCCACCTAATTTGTCTCTTCTACTTTCGCCTTTTTTCATAAAGCCCCTGAACTTTCCATTATTTCCATTGAGACCCTCAAGTTCTAAAACTTCCATTTCATTCCTGAAAATTCAAAAAAAATATAATTTCAACCTCCCTTCGGTAATTTTAAAAAATTACACTTAGGCCCGAATCTCTATTTTGGTCGTAAACCCTTTTGTTTCTTCCTGAAACTACTAAAGGGTTGTTCTACATATCAATTATGAACCTCTTCAAGGTTTTGTTGACTTCCTGGAAGTCCCCTACAATGATTTGGTTTTCAACCTGAATCACAGTTGTATTTTAGCTGTACAGAAAACTGTCTCAGTTTCGGTTTCTTTTAATACCATAAATCCTATCTCGAGATGCTCATCAATACCGTACCATTTTCCTTTGATATCTCGACCCCAGGGCACTCCCCGTAGTCGATTCGGTCTATCATAGCGATAAGAAATTACTCTATATCCCCAATTTATCTGTAAATTTCACTTTTGCCCAAGATAATTTACTCTTGAGTCCTTTTAAAATTCTCGGGTATTATACTTCTTGTATGGTCCCTTGGCTAACTTTTCTTTATCTAGCCTTTCCCTAATCCAAAACATCTTGACTGGTTTAGGGAAGGGTTCGGTAAAGAGAGATTACCCTAGTGAACAAATAAGAATACACTTGAACTAATAAGTGAGAGGTGATAACAACTAATGATTCGTAGTTGTTGATCTAATGGACCATCAATGGTTGACAATCCATGATAAACCTTTATCTTTGGTTCTCACTGTAACGCCCCGATTTCCGAGCGCGTTAAAACTCAGGATAATTCTAGGATAATAATTTTTTTTTTCAATATTACTAAAACTAAACCATATCATTGCTCTTATCTATCCAAAAATTTTCATACATCTATCTTGAAAGAGAATCATCATAATCATCAAATGTAGAAGTTAGAATCAAACCTAACATCTTAACATTAATCATAAATCAATTCTTACATTCTCATTAACCATAACTAATGTACATCATCATTAACTATAAATGAGACTATACATCATCATTCCTCAAAACGTTCAGAATTTAAAGTAACAGAACTTAAATACATGGGCTACATAACATACATTCAACTCATCATACAACTCATCATGCACTTCGATAAGTGTCATTTCATGCCTCATTCATTCTCGTTTCTGCTACAATCTCCACCTGAAACGTTTGAATATTCCAAGGGTAAAGCCCAAGTTAGATGATGAATCATTTAAGTAAGAAAACAAAACATTTAATGTTCATGTATGTATGCAATACACATAACATTATAACTCTCATGTTTTGATTGATTACACCTTAAGATTACTCGTCATTTTTACAGTCTTCATGCCAGACCGAGGTGTATAGGTGCAACCTTGGCAAAGTAACGGAGCCAGTACCTAATCCCAAACCCATGCAACGTATGACCGTGAATCTCATTATGCTCATATGCATATTTCATCATCAAAACATGTAAATGCAATCTACATGGCATACTTACATTAAGGCATGACAACATGATAAAATCATTTACTTAAAATCGGATTTTGAAGTCGAACAACTTACAAACCAAGCATTTTCATAAAACTAAATCCAGTTGGGAAGTCCCACTTACCTTCTCAAGCTTATCGAGATACCTTGGTATTTATGCCTTGCCTCGAAATACATGCATCATCTCGATTTGTGTGTCAATCTCAAAATTTGCACAAGTCACTTCAACGTAGGCCTCAAGGCATCCTAATCATCATATTTATTTAAATAAATATTAAAACCTATATTTTCATAATTTCTTACATTTTCTTTATTTTTCTTTCTATTTCTTCCTATTTTTCCTCGATAAATCCAAACTAAATATTTCTCAAATATTTCATTATAATAAATCATAAAATAATATTTCTAAATTTCTACAATTTTTCAAGAAATTTTACTCACCTTGACTTAGTCTCTCAGACTTCCTCGATAAACGTGCCCTGACATCGAAATGCGTGTTCGATCAATTTCTTGGCTTTGAAAAACTCCTCTAGCCCCAAAATAATTCCTAAAATTATTTTAACATTTTTCCAAAATTTTTCTCCACATTTTTTCTATTTTTTTTTCTTTCTTTCATTTTTTTCTTTTTCTTTTTCTTTTCCTTTCTTTTCACCTCTTCTCCTCCTCTTCCTCCTCTTTCTTCTTCCCGCGTCTGCAACTCCCACGCGAACAGGGCACCGCCGCTGTTGCTCCCGACTCTGCCACCGCCGTCGCACACCCCAACGACCACCACCATTGCGGCCTGTTTTAGCCTCTCGCGCGCGGCCTGCACCTCTGCCCACTGCCGCTGATCGCGGCTGTGGTTGCTGCCTGCGGCTGGTTGCTGCGTTGCAGCAGCCGTTTGTTGCCATGGCCGAGCTGTTTCGTCGGCTGCCTCCCAAGCCTCCACACCGCACGCCATCGCCTCTGTTCCGCCCTTCATTGCGGCCGCTGCCATGGCCGATCGAGCTTGCTGCTCGAGGCCATGACCGATGCCCACTTCCTCTTGATGATTTCGGCTAGCGTCTCCCTCTCTCAATCTCTTTTCTCTGATCTCTCTCAAGTCCTCATCTCTCTCTCACACACATTTGCTCTCGGCCCAAGCTTTCGGTCATTCCCCCTACAACTTTCTCCTTCCATTTCCATATATATATATATATATATATCCACTTGCATCCTATCTCATCTCAGATTACTTAGCTTATCTATTCCGTATTTTCCTCAAATCTTGTCGCCCACTTTCCCTCAAATCCGGTTATGAATTTCCTGCAATTCTTGCGAAAATATCGCCTGCCTCACATACGCACACAGTTGAATATATATCACTATATATTAATCCATAAAAATAAGAAAATTGTGCATTAAATCCTAAAATTCATATTTATTTCACTTATAAAATTTTCTAATTTGCATTTACATCCTCAAACGTCAAATTAATTTGCATTACGATATCGAAAATCCAAAATTAATAACTTATAACTTACTCGATAAGGACAATTTCGTCCATGCGCCATCACCGTACCTTTGTTTCATCTCGAAACTATCACAGGGTTGATCGTTATGAAAAATCGGAGCCCCCTCAAGGTTCCGTTGACTCCCCAGGAGTCCCTTACGATGATTCGATTTTTTAGTCTGAATTGAAGCTGTATTTTAGTTGTACCGAAAACCGTCTCAATTCTGATTTCTTTTAATACTATAAATCGTACTTCAGAACGCTTATTGAGACCATATCATTTTCCTTAGACAATTACACTCTAGGGCATTCCTAGTAGTCGATTCGGCACTTTTAACTATAAAAAATTACACTTGAATTCTTAATCTTTTGATAATTTCACCTATGACCCCACATTAAAATTACTTTTAAGCCCTTTTGAAAAAATCTGGGATATTACACTCACCCATTGATGAAGCATTATACAAAGGCTTGTAAATTGATTATCACTTGTTATTGCCTTTCTCTCATTAATTTAAGGCTTGTTCTTATGTGCTCACCAGGTTAACTTTTTTATTCTAAGCCATTACCAACACAACTTATTTGGTTTAGGGATGGGTTAGTCAAAGAAACAATAGCCTAGGGAATAGCTAATATTGAACCTTAAACTAATGAGTAAGTACAACAAATAATGTTTTACAATCATTGATATGATGGTCCATCAATGATTAAGAAGCAAAGATGAGCATTCATCTTAAGTTCTTACTTGTTGATGGAACGTCATATCAACAATTGTGATTTGGTCATTGCTTGTTGTTACTTCTCTCTCATAAGTTTTTGGCTTTTTCTTGTTTGTTCCTTGGTCTTTGTTTTCTTCACCAAATTCAAACTTGAATTAAAATAACTTGATTTTTTTTAAGGAAACGTTAGGAAACGAAAACTTAGCCTAGTGAGTAAACAAGATCACACCTTAAACTAATAAGTGAGATGTGACACCAAACAATGCATCCATTTATCTGATGGTTCATCAACAACTAAGAATCAAGATGAAAGTTTATATTTGGTTCTCACCCATTAATGGCAAATTATATCAATAGTTGTGAATCTATTATTAATTATTGTTTTCTTTCTCTCATTAGTTTAATATGTCTCCTTATATCCCTAAGCTAACTTTCATTTGTATAGCTCTTATATGAACACAAACAACTTAACTGGTTAAAAGAAAAGCTGCATGAAGAAAAGTTTGAATAGTAAGCAAATAAGAACAAACTTTAAACTAAGGAGTGAGAGGCTGCAATAAACAATGAATTGCACCTACTGATCTAATGATTCATCAATGGCTTAATGGTTGTAAATCAACTATTGTTTCTTGTTGGCTCTCTCTCTCTCTCTCTCTTCATTAGTTTAAGGCTTTATCAGGTGTGCTCCTTAGGCTAACTTGTCTTTACCTAGCCTTTTCTTAATATAAAATAACTTGAACAAGTTATTTTAGTTCAAGAAAAGGGACAACGAAAAGTTAGATTGGTTAGCAAACAAAAACAAGCCTTAAAGTACTAAGTGAGAGGTGAATGTGACGCCTCGCTTCCACTTACGGGTGTCACTTGTGAACCATCATCCGAACTACTCACATGTCCGGTCAATTGTGAATAGCGGACTATGTTTTAACACAAAACACTCTAGGTGAGAACTAGGCTTCGTCCTTCCTTTGCCTCATCATCCCCAGAATCGACTAAAAAATTGGGCTTTATGAATTCTATACTCTTCAAATTAATTACCATTTAACTTGCCCAATCACCTTTTTTATTATTTTATTTCTTCTTTTTTTCCAAAATTTCACTGGGCTCCATATAATTCAAAATTTCAAATAACCCATTGATTTTTCCAATTTTGAGGAAAAACTCATAAATTTTAATTTTTCAAAAAGTAAGCATTTTCTCCAAAAATGTTCAAAAGATCCTTTTATTTTAAAAATTCTTCTGAGGCTCAAAATTAATCCAAACATGCCCCAAAAATATCATATTTCTAAAAAAAAAATTAAGAAAAGTTGGCCGGCGGGGCCTAATGGCGCGCCTGGGGCCCAGCGGTGCGCTGACAGAGTGGGTTGGTAGCGGGCAGTGCGCATTGGCCGCCCATGCCGCCCGCGCCGCGCTCCTGTACGCCCCCGCCATGTGCCTGCTGCCCGCGGGCTAGGCCTTGCCTACCGCCTACGCGGCCCCCTGGTGGCCACCTGTTGGCCCTGCTACTGCCAGCTGCCTTTTTTTTTTTTTTTTCTTCTTTGGGCATCTTAGCTCAAATTTTTCTAGAAAATAAATTTAATAAATAATCATCAAAATCACCCACATTTCCAAAATAAATAATATTATTCAACCCCTTTGGTGCTTCCAACAACCCATACCAACTATGAGATTTACACTAAGACTTAAACTTCAACATGCCATAAGCCATTATCTCACTTTCAAAATAAATCATGCTTCCCAACATGGAGATTAAACACCATATACCAAAAAGAGGCTTCATCCAAACTTGACATATCACAAGCCATAACCAACAACATAAATTTACATCAAAACATCTTAGATCTTCCAAGGCTTCAAGCTTACAACATTCCCAACCTCTTGGCATATGAAAACCTACAAGGTGAAGATGAAAACCTCATGAGCTATAAAGCTCAGTAAGGGTGCAATGCATGTAAATATGAACATAAACATGATTATGTATGCAAAGTGCATGCAAATGAGGCTAAGTTTTTTCATCCTCACAACCCTCTAAGGTTTCAGGCTTCAACCTACCATTGCCCTCTACCCCCATGGCTATGAGTCTCATGAACAAATAATCATGCAATTGCTACATAAGAAGCTTATAAACCATATTTACCAACTTGCAAGGCCACCTCCACATAGGGCCATCCCTTACCTTGAGATTCTTTGATGCTTCCCCAAAGACTTCTTCTCAATAACAACCTTGAAATAAAATTTAAAGAGACTAAGCCACCATTAAGAGAAACAAAAGGATTAACACAACAAGAAAAGGAAGACTTTCCCATACCATTCTTCTCTTTTCTTTTCTTCCATTTCCTTCTCAAGCTTACAAGAGACTTCTTCCAATGTCTCCAACTTTCTCTCTTGAATTTTCCTCCTTTCTTTCTTTCCTGGAGAGATTATTTCCTTTGTCTTGATATCTCAAACACAAGACCAAATCCTAGCACTTAATCTTTCTTTATGAGAGTAAATCTCAACCCTTGAAAGAAACACAATTCATGCCACTTAATCTCTTTAAATCTCAACCCTTAGATCACTTTGTCTTTTCCAAGACTTTATCTCTACCACTTAAAGAAAGCACAATCCATGTGCTTAACCAAGATTAAATCTCATCCACGGATCTCTTTTGAGAATAAATCTCCACCATCCACCTCATTCTTCCTTTATAAATATCTACACATTTGGCAATCCATGCCAACTTAAAGGCTTTAATCTCCACCATTGGATTTATTCCAATTTTAAGACTAAATCCCCACCATTGGATTTAAGTCTTACTTTCTCGTAAAATTCCCTCATTTCTCATTTAAATAAATCTTGACAATTTTCACTCGTCACTTGAGTGACCACTTGAGAGACATAATTCAATTTCTTTTTTACTTAAATAATTCTCCCATTTTCAAAGCATTAATGAGAGACATTTTTCTATTTCCATTTAGAAATTCTTTATCTAACATAATAATGGCCCTCATTAATTGCAAGAGTGACTATTTTCCATTTCTTTTCTCCTTTATTTTGATCTCTCATTTCTCTTGGACATTAACTTGCCATGTGTCGCACTTAGACACCAATCTTGGCTTCCAAGCTTTAATCTGAACCATCCATTTTTCCTACCACATCTCAAGGTCAACATAGAGATATTCTCATACAAATTTATATCCCTTGCCCATAATTACCATCAAGCCACTCCAAGATTTGATTTTTCAAAAATTAATAACTGACATTACTCGATAAAATCGATTTCGTCCCTGCACACACATGGGACCTTTAATCCGCCCGAAAATACCTCAAGGTTGCCTCACCCACAAAACTGGACCACCCCTAGGGTCCCTCTGACTTCCCGGATGTCCCCTACGAACATTCAATTTTTGGCATCCATTCGGGCTTGCACATAATTTATTCCAGAAATTATTCCTAATCGGACTGCCTCCAGCGTCATTAGTCTCACCTCGAGACGCTCACCAATCTCATACCTTATTCCCTGGACATCCAAGTCCCAGGGCATTCCCTGCCGTCTATTCGATAATTTATCACATCCTTTCTTGAAACCGACTTTGGGGCTCTCCGGGCCGCTCTAGGTCCTTTAACATAACTGGAAATTCTAATTTTTCTAACACCTTATAATACCGAGTATTACATGACAACAAACAACAAGCATGCAGACATTGATGACGCTCCATTAAAAACTAAGAATCAAAGATGAAAGCTTAAGCCTTCTTCTTGAGTGCTCCCTAGGATAAATTTTCTTTACTTTGTCCTTCCCACCCCCAAACCCTAAACTTTAAAAATTAAAACAATGAAAATTTAACCCAATGACTTGTGTAAAGAAAAGTTAACCTACTAAGCAGGCAAGAAGAAACCTTAAACTAATGAGTTAGAAGTGACAACAAACAAAAATTCAAAGTTGTTAACCTGATAGTCCATCAATAATTGAGAATCAAGCAATGAAAGTTCACCTTTGGTTCTCACACATTGATACAACATTATATTAATTGCTGAAAATTGGTCATTGCTTGTTGTCGTCTCTCTCTCTCTAGTTTAATATTTTCTTCTTATGTGTTCCCTAGTTTAAATTTTCTTCTCCTAATCCTTCATTAAACCAAAACATCTTAATTGGTTTGCGTAAGTGTTGAGCAAAGAGAATTTAACCTAGTGAGTAAACAAGAACAAACCTTAAACTAATGCCTAAGAGATGATAACAAATAGTGATTCACAGTCGTCATTCTTGTAATACCCGAGAACTTTGGGTAATTTAGAAATAAATATTTTATTAGAAAAATGCGATTTGAGGAAAATAGGTATCAGAATAACTCGATAGATTGATCGAATTGACTGCAAGGAGTACCCTGGAGCCGAGATGCCTAAAGAAAATAATATAGAAATGTCGAGTATATCGAGGAGTAATTTATGGTATCGAAAGAAATTGGATCGGAAACAGTTTTCAGTACATCTTCGATTTTGGCCAGAAAATCGAATTGTCGTAAGGGACTTCCGAAATGTCAACGAAACCCTTGAGAGGCCTTGATTTTGAAATTATAACAACCCTTGAGCGATTTTGGGTTGAATCGGGAGAGTTTGCAGTAGAAATGAAAATTCAGGCCTAAGTGTAATTTCACAAAATTGCTCGAGGGAGGTCTAAAGGACAATTTTTCGGAGTCTTTGGGGCTGAAATGATGATTTTGGAACTTGAGGATCTGAATGGAAATGATAGAAAAATCAAGGGCATGAGGAAATGGGGCAAAGTGCAAAAGTTAAAATTGGAAGGGGTGGAAATGCAATTTCAAAAAGATAAAACTAGCCATGGCCGACCAGCAATTTCCAGGTCGTCGATCGAGACTCTGACCATGGGGAATCCAAGGAGGGTGTTCGAGTAAGCGTGGGGAGCAAGGTTGGGTCGTCGGCGAGCATCGAGGTGGTTGGAAAATCAAAAAATCCGACCGAGTTTTTGTTCGGTTGGTCGCGGCCTGTAAATGGCCTTTCGAGGCGTTTTGTCGACGAGTTTGGGTTGCCCAAGGGATGCTTGAGGCGTTTAAGGCATCAGGTAAGGCAACCATGACTAATTTGAGGGTCGATTTGGCCTATAAATAGAGTTAGGGCTTGGCCGAAAGTTTGCAAAATTTGAGCTTCAAATCGAGGGTTCAATCGAACGAATTGAGGGATGAGACCATAGGGTTTTTGTTGCCCATAGCTTGAGGGTGATTTCTGGAGAATTTCATACATTTTGGTTAGGGTTTGAGTGGGTTTCGAGCTTGGCCAGAGTTGGGAAGCGGTGGTGTTGGCTGAGACTTTGGCCGGCCGGTTGAAGACCTTCCGGAGCTCCTTTCGGGTATCAAGAAGTGCCATTGGGATCGACTGGAAGCAAAGATTCACGAGGTGTGGAGATCCGCCGTCGCCGGTGTATTGGAGTCGGAGAAGAAAATGGGAGAAAATGGGTCAGGCTTCCTTGGGCGCGTGTGATCGCGTGCCTACATAGAAAATTGTGAGAAAAATTTTTTAATTCCTAGAAATTCGAGACCTTGAAGTGTGTGCAATTAGTTTTGAAGTTGGGCTTTCTGGTGTCTCGATTTTAGCATCAAAGAGCATCGTTTTACTTGAAAATGCAGCATCCGGGTAAGTCCAGTAATTTTTTCTTGATGGTCATAGGTTATTATGATTTGTTGTGAAGAAATATTGGAGAAAATAGTTTGATAGCTATTTATTGGGAATTTTTAGAGAGAAAATGGGAGAAAATGAAGAAAATAAAGAAATTAGGAGAAAAATCAAACTTTTGATGGATTATATGATGATTAGGATACTTTGAGGCTTGAGGTGAAATAACTTGTGCAAAGTTTGAGGTTGGCACAAAAATCGAGGTTGGGCACGCAAATCGAGATAGTGCGCACTTTTCAAGGTATCCAAAAAATTTTCGAAGGTGAGAGTTCTAACTCTAAAAAAAATTGTTTTATCCAAAGTGGTTCTTCTCTTAAACTTGAAATGTTTCCATGCAAATGGTTTTGTTGCATGTGATTGGTTTTAACCTGTGATGGATGGTTTCATGTAGGTTTGTTCCGAAATATTTTAAGCATATGTATTTAATTTTGTGTGATAAATTATGTGAATGAGATGTGGTTTTATATGTTGCATTAAAATCATGGTTTATGGCATTGGCATATTTTTATGGGATGTCAACTTGGGATGTTGCCCCGATAGTTTAGCCGTAATTCCCCAAGGGTGTGAAGGAATAGCGTACGGAGGTATCTCGGGTAGTGTGTTGGGATGACTACCTGGGGTTCCGTGCCAGGCTTGGTAGCCAGGGAAGTTACACTAGGGATATCAACTTATGACGTGGCACTTGAAGTGATAACACTAGGGAAGCGTGCCAAGGGAAAATACCCATTTACAACTAGGGCTCAGAGTGGACACCACTTTTATGAATCGTGAAATGGCGGGGCTGAGAGTGGACACCACTCTGGACCCGCAAGAAAGGGCTGCGAGTGAACACCACCCCAGATGCCTTGCGCGGTAGTATTGTTTCCAATATGGACGTGGATTCCCAGGATGGTGTTGATCATCATTTGGCCAATATTTGTGTTGATGTGCTTCGAAAGCTTCTGAGTGGGAACATAATGATGACGGGGTGGTTCTCGGGTTCATGCATTGACGTTGCTCTCTCTTAAGGTAGGACTGTGTTATGTCAATGTGTCAATGTGGTTGTGTTGCCTTTAGAGAGATTGTATTTTCCCCGGTTAGGGTTAAGTGCTGTGTGGGATTCTCTAGGGCTGGGATTGTCGTGATATTTCTGTTATTTCATGTCTTGCATACATTCATGAAAATGTTTTTGAATTCTCACTTAGATGATTTAGCATCTAATTTTGGACTATGTCCCTGAAAAATTCAAACGTTTCAGGTGAAAGTAGCGGTGCAAAAGGGAAAGGAATTGTCGAAGATTGACAGGAACTCGTAGATGGATCATAGTATGTATTTTGGATTATGATGTATTTCTATTTCAATGATGTAATGTTAAGCAATGGTACGATTTTGAGGTTAGGTATGAAATGATTTTGGTTATGTACTATATCAGGTTTCGATTATCTACCTGTCTTAGCTTGATGAATTTAAGATTGATATGCTAAGAAGGTAATCGGGATTGTCGGGGAAAGATACGGGTTTAAGTGTTGTGTAGTGGAAGTGCATGTCTAGGAAAGTTCTGGCTAAAAAAAGATTTAGTACTTAAGTGTGTTCGTCTGTGACCCACGTCTTTTTCCTGAGAACTTAACTGGTATACTGTTCATATACAGACACTATTCCAGTACATTTATAAAAAAAAAAAATATAACCTCGAAATTTTTGAATTATTCATTTATTTCTTATAACACTTGTTTCGAGAAAACGGAGCGTTACAATCCTAATGGTTGGTCAATGGTTGAGAATCAGAAAGGAATGTTGGTCTTTTGTTCTCACCCATTAAATCAATCATTTCTTGTTGTCACCTGCCTCTCGTTAGTTTAAGGTTTGGTCTTGTGTGATCACTAGGGTAACTAGTAAGTAGGTAATAACCAGCCTTAAACTAATGAGAGAAAAGGTACAACTAGCAATGATTTGGAACCACTAATCTAACAATCCATTAATGATTGAGAATAAAAGATGTGAACCTTTTCAATCCTAGTCATTGATGGATCATCAGGTCAACGACTGCGAATCCAGGGGCGGATCTAGCCAAGTGGGGTGGACTGGACTGGACAAATTTTGAGGTGGGCTGGGCTAATACTAAAAAATTAATAAATTTACATTACAAAAATTAATTTTCTTGTGGGCTGCCCTGGGCTTCAGCCCAGGGCAGCTCACTAGTAAATCCGCCCATGTGCGAATCAATCATTATTTATTATCGCATTCTCATTTCTTTAAGCCTTTTTCTTGTCTTCTTACTAGGCTCCCTTTCCTTCTCCCATCCTTCCCTAAATAAAAATCCTATGACAGTTATAATTTAAGTTATGTAGTAAATGGAATCTATGCATAACAAGAAGGCGGGTAAAAAGCATGTAATGAAACAACGCTCAAGATATAGCGAACAAAACTAAAAAAAAGTGTATTAATAATAGTAAAGTGCCTACATATGGTGCCTAGATATCTATTGACATGTTGAGCAAAGTTCTGTTGACAAGTACAAATGGTCACAACATATCAAGGTCCACAATATCTTACTAAACTTATTATGGGAACTAGTGTTCCATCCAACTTACCCCACTATGTTTAGATGGCACTGCATAAGTTATATGATCTGACTAACAATATACAAATAGGTATCATAAGTAATATAGTAGATGATGTATTAGTATCTTTTCAAATAAGATGAAAACTTATATGATATTTTAAATCAATTAAGTATTTTAATTTATTTATTATGCAGATAAACAAATGACTTCTGTTAAATGACAATAATACATAGTCCAACGAAGATAACATAGCATATCCTTTCTACTCACCTAATAGATCATACCAACCCTATTAGGCCCAGCCCAAATAGAAACTCAGTGCCCTAATGCCAGGCCTGAACTCGTGGCATAGCCTTGGCCCGATGTCAGGACAGTCGCATTGGCACCTTCATCATTTGATTGTATTTATTACAAGTTCTGTCGATGCCATTCCTTCTTTGGCAAGCCCTCTCCTACATTTATTATTAGTCTTATCGGCACTATGCCCGATCGAAAAGCACAGCTGGTGCCAGACTTTTTAGTCCCATTTCCCTACAACTCCAGGACAGGCATGCGCACAAGTGAGTCTCCCCGCTCCTCTATACATTCCAGCCTGATCACAAACCAATGTATGTTCTTCTCTGGCCCTACTATATATTGCTAATTCCCATTCTCACTTGAACGTCCGAGTGCTTGTAAGTGTCAATCACCTCCCGCCACATCATTGCTGGAGTCGAATCCTTCGATGCCTCAAGTCCTACGTCCAACAACCAACCCCCTTTTATAATGACCCAAATTTCTTTTTAGATGGGTTGTCCATGCTTTAATGATTAGACGTGTGTCAGTGGGTTTTTATTTAAAATTTATATTATTATTATTATCATTATTATTACTGTTGCTAATGATAGAATTATTATTAATATTGCTATTATTATTATTATGATTATTATTGCTATTCATATTACTATTAGTGTTACCATTATGATTATTATTGTTATTAATATTATTATAATCACTGTTATTATTATTATTATCAATATTGTTGTTTCTATTTATATCACTATTGCTATTATTATTATCATTGTAATTGTTATTAATAATATTATTAATATTAATATTATTATTATTATTTGGAAGGCATTAGCAGCAACTCACGTTGCACACCCGTAAGCCAGCCGAATGCCTTCCATGAACTCCCAGATTCCCAAGCCACTAAGTTGCTCAATTGAGGCGGTGGCGTGGCTGATCTTAAGGAGGGTTAGCCACGTGTTTAGCAGAGTGTTAAGTGGAAGGGGAGAGAAGATTATGTTCGGCCGAGAGTGAATGTAGAAGAAGAAACAGCAAAGAAGAAGTAGAAACAGGGGAAGAGGAGAAGAAATAGTGCAGAACAGAGGGGGCGGACATTGTTGCTGCTGCTTCTCTTTCCGCGAAAAGGCAAGCCCTCTCTTCCCTACTCTCTTCCTTGTGTTGTTGCTAGCCCTTAGGTTGTGCGAAGAGATTAAGGCGGTGGCTGCGTTCTGTTGTGGGTGTTGCAAACCGAGCAGCTTTTGTGTATATATATATAACCACGTACGGTGGACTGTGTTAGCCGAGAGGTTGCAGGTTCCATCTCTTCTTTCTGCTGTTCCTCTATTGTCCCTTTAGCTTATAGACTCCTCTGTAATGGCTTGGGCGTATGGATGCTGTGAATTCAATTATATAAGGCTATGCATATAAACGTATATATATATATATATATATATATATGTAAAGCAGTGAGCTGTTGGGGGTTTATTAAGCTTTGGGATATTGGTAGCGTTTGACTTGGCGTTGTGGGTGCGTCCATTTAAGTTTTATTTTAAGGCTTGTTCGTGTTATGTAATTTGGACAGCGAAGTGCAACGCGTAGCCGTGTGTCCTTCATTACAGGTATGCGAGTCTTGGGCTGTTAACATAATAAAAGAAATGGAAACATGAACAGTGAAGTGTCCTTGGCATACGAGAGACATGAGTCGTCTAGTGGTGTTGAGTGCAAGATGGAACATGTAAATTTTATAATAAACAAATGAATGTATGCATTCAAGTTTCTCTTATGGAGAATAGCCTTTAGCCGTGAGTATGGGAGGGTTAGGCAATGATGTTGTGTTTAATCTAGTGTTTGAGAATGGTTTATAAAATAATAGCAATAGTAAATAAAATAAAAAGAATAGTTATTGTTATTAATTAAATTAAAATTATAGAATATTGGGAAATAGATGGTGTATTCCTTTAAAGAATAGAATAATCTACCTCAATCCTAGAACCTAGCTACTGCTCACGCTGGAAAGGAAATTTGGCTTATATGCACATAGTTATACACCTATCTATATAACTATTTTCAGTTAACTACTGTATCAAGGGAGTTTGGCATGATATTTAAAAGCTTTCTGTGACTCCCCACGTGAGAAGAACAAGTTGAAGTAATATACTAAGTATATTCATTATAATATACAAGTATAACTTTATTAGGCTTTAGAAACTGGATATATATATATATGTTTATGAATAATGTGTTATTAATAGATATGCATTATAAGCAATAACTCATTGAGTTATTATAATATAAAGGTATATTTTAATAACATCCTAGAGGCTGTAAGGGTATCCCGCGTATTTTGGTTGTACTTCCAGGGAGTTTGTTTACTCTCTACCTTCTAAATAGAATGAAGATAGGTACATTCAGATTAGACGCTAGTTAGTGTCCATAGGGAATGAGTGCATGTCTTATAACACTGCCTTTCCTGTTCCAACCAGTTCAATACAATGATGTTTTCAAATGCATGTCTTGTATGCTCGAGACGGGTTTACGCATTTTGTGTGGTTCATTTACACTTGAGTGCTTGTCGCACGATCATTTATCTTGCATGCTTGGCCACGGGCATTTCATTGTATGTGTCTCTATAGGTGGCGAGCCTGGCCTGATGTATGGTTTATGGGGGCTATGTATCACATTTATGCTCATTATGCCACTACATTAGTTAGACACGAGCATTTGCATTTAGCGTGTGTTTTATTAGTTGGGTAAGGCTTAGCGGGATACTTAGCTTATGGGGGTTTTGTATCATGTTCGATCTACTACGCCACCCTTATATGTTGCATTTGCATTGTTATGGCGCCAATTTTGGGATACAATTGTACGGTATCGAGCTATCCCGAATCGAGTTATTTAAGGACACCTCGGAGTGCCTAGCTTTTTATTTTGGTTGCTTATGCGGGCCAGTGAGCTATGGCTCTAGTTTCAGCTACAGTTGGCCTTCGGGTCTAGTTTGCCTTCGGGCCAGTGAGCTACGGTTCCAGTTTCAGCTATAGTTGGCCTTCTGGTCCAGTTTGTCTTCGGGTCAATGAGCTTCGACTCGAGATGCGGGTACAGTCTGCCTTCAAGGTAGTAGCAGGTTTGTTAAGGACTTGGGTGCTAGTGCATTCTCTTATTTAGGCCCCAATATCCTGTATATGTGCATTGTTAGTTATGCAGTTGATACTTGTATCAATTTATGGATTTACATGGCATGCTAAATTTAATTTTTTTTTTAATTTTGCAGTGGTTTTTGAAAACCGTCGCAAATGTTACTTTAATTTTAATTTTGAATTATTTTTTTTTGAATTTAGCGGCGGTTTTCGAAAACCGCCGCTAAATTTAATTTTTTAATGAATTTTGCGGCGGTTTTTGAAAGTCGTCGCAAATATTATTTTATTTTTAATTTTGAGTTATTTAATTTTTTGACTTTAGCAGCGGTTTCTCAAAAACCGCCACGAAATTGAATTTAATTTTTTAATTTTTTTTTTAAATTTAGCAACGATTTTTTGGAAACCGCCGCAAAATTAAATGTTTTACTAAATTTTTCGACGGTTTTAGGAAACCGCCGCAAAAATCATATTTTGCGGCGGTTTCAAAACTGCCACAAAATACCATGTTTTGCAGCGGTTTTTAAAACCGCCGCAAAAAAATCGCCGCAAAAAATCAATTTTTTTGTAGTGCCTCCCATATATCGACCAGCTCTCCCTAGAGCCAGGTTATGTTTTTCTTGCCAATTTGCTGATACTCTGCATCTTTTTCTTTACTCACTTATTGACTTGAGCATCAGAGTGTCACTGTAGGGGCCGTCGGCAGATCAACAATTCGAGTCAGATAATTCATTTCCCTTTTTCCTCAGATCTGTTACACTAGTGCGGGCTAACGAATTACGGTCGACCAATTCTGAACGTCGACAACTACTATAAATAGATGAATTCTCACCCCAAAAAAATGTACGCCTCTATACTAACTTCAATATTGCTTACAGGCCTTCTGCAAATTTGAGTAATTGATTTAAGTATCAAAATATTTATTCAAGGACTGTCATGCGCTCTTTGATCATATTCTCTCTTACAGGATTCGAAATGGCTTGATCACGGATTCCTTAATTATAAATTTATTATTATATCACAGCGACAACACATTATTTTGCAACCACCTGTTCAATTGCAAAATCAATCGCTAAAAAAGCAACATAATTTCTTCCATAAATAATTTATGCGGAAAGGTAATATAGATTCACTTCTGTATTGTGGTATCAAAATAATTCCCAAACATGCACGTTAGTTAGTTCTCTTGCTATTGTTGTGGATTCTATTAAGAGTGTAACGTTGAGGTAGACTCGGAATAATGTGAGATGCCTCTCTACACTCCTTTGAAAAATGGTAGTCAATGTGACGAGGACAATTAATGACTAGATGGAGAAGAATGTCAAGGTTAGTACATACTGAGTCGAAAGGAAGTTTAATTGTCTCAAGCACAATCATTTAGTATATGTGAACTCAAAACCTAATCATTTGATGAATCCACTTTTAGACTTCTTTTTGGAACAGTGATCATATATGCCCAAGATTTATAAGGCACTGAGAATAATTTGGCAAGTTATCCATCCTTTAGTTTTGAATGTTATACAATGCATTTACATAAGTATACATATATAGCAGATCAATATTAATGCATGTACAAAGAAAAATTCATTTCATTCATTGAAAATACAATGAACTGAAATACATGTCAATGTAAATTTATGAAATTTGAGGCATATATTCCAACCCAGTCATGTAATTTTATATGAGAAGATTAATAATTTTTTTAATCTTGTCCAAAACATTTATAATATCTTTTATAAATTCCAAAACCTTAATTAGTTATCCTCGCAATCCACATATAGTTCCAAGATATACAAGCTACTGGCCCTTGGGGCACATGTTCAGTGGTTGGGCCACGATAATCTGAGATTCGCACTAATAGGTCGTGGGTTCGATTTCTTAGTCTACGCAGTGAGGCAAATCCTTCACTTGTGATTTACCTCCTCTGTCGAAATTGAGGGCACGAGCAATAGGAGACCGCGCAAGGCGATAATCTCAAGATTTACAAGCTACTAGTTACATTTATTAAGTTAAATATATATATATATATATATATTCATTTATAAGATTATTCTAGAAACCACTATTACTATGAAATAACAACTCAACCAAATTAAGATTATTCTCAAAAAGTTGGAAAAGATAACTTTGCAAACATGGAGATTCGTTTAATCACACAAAAATGACGAGAAATTGATAATAGAATGTGCTTGATTTATTACCTATATATCATATAAGAACGTCTTGACCCTTCCCTAGTTTATGTAATGAAATGTGAAATTAGGGTACGTTTGATATGGGTGAAAAATGAGGATGAAATTCATTTTTTATTCAAATTCTAAAAAATTCTATCAAACAGTTTTTTTTTTTCCATAGAATTCGAATTCCATCTTAAAGTGAAGATTTTCCTTAAAATCAAAGAATTGGAATTCTTAGGGAACGGGGTGAGAATTATAATTCTATGAAATTGAAATTCTATCCCACTTTTCACCCTCCAATCAAACGCAATTTAGAGAAACATAAATAACAAATAAAACAAGTTCTTATGAAACATGTGAAGATGCCTTTCATTTTTTTTTCACGTTTTTTATGGAAAAAAGATTGTAACTGATGGCAACTCTGTCCGCGTTTTGTACACCGATTGTTTTGTAATGGTATTAGATGTAATATTACTGGAGACAATATCTACTCCTTGTTCAACTTGAAAAAGGTATAACTGTGAAATTATTTTCAAAATACAATAATACCCCTCATTTATTTAGTTACAAAAAGGAATCATAGTTTTCTTCAATTACAGTGAAGGGGCATTTCTGTCATTAGAGGTATTGGACTAATTCGTCCCGGGGGAGTGGTGGGACAAATTTATCCCAAAGTCCGATGGACCTAATCACCAAACAAGGCAAGGGATAATGCTCGAAGAGTTGGACTCATTTCGTGGGTGGAGCCAAAAGAATGGCCAATTAGCCAAAGACACGTGTAGAACAAGGAAACTTGTTACTGAATTTAGAAACCAAAAATACACGTGCAGAGCAGTAGATGGAAATTTGTTACTAAATTTAGATACGAACAATATGTGGATGCAATATCTGCAATCAAATCACCCATGAAATCTCGGTCAACCCTAGTTATTGGCTTGCCATAAACTCGCTCCTTAAAGCTCTATATAAACAATAAGGGCAACCATGGGGAAGCACTGCATAGCGAAGACAAGAACAAAATTTCATAACAGAAGTCTCAAAGGTGTAGGAAATGGCTTATTCTTTACGCAAGACATCTTCATTGTTTCCTGCTTCACTGCTACTATTTGTTTTCTTCAGCCTTTCATCGAGAGCTACAGCCACTCTCATCGAGGATGTCTGTTCGAAAACCCAGAACCCTCCCCTATGCTTGGAGGTTCTAAAAGGCGATCCTCGCTCAAACAACGCAGATCTCAAGGGCCTCGGCCTGATCGCCATTGACAGCGCAGAGAAGTTTGCCAAAGAGACATCTAAGCTCGTCGTGTCGCTTGTGAAAAAAGCGAGTGATCCGAAAGTAAAAGGGCGGTACGAGACATGCGAGGAGAACTATGACGACACGGTGACTAACCTTGAGGAGGCGAGGCAAGCCTTGAAGTCTGGGGATATTCTTGGGTTGAGGACAAAGGCCTCCGCCGCCTTGGACGGGCCGGACACTTGCGAAGACGGCTTTGAGGAGCCACCGGCGGAGGCGCTGGAGCTGCAACGGGCCAATAAGAAGATGGAAGGCCTTTGCAGTACTATTCTGGCTGTTGCAAGTCGTTTGTCTTGATTTTTTTGTTCCATCCTTTTGCTTACAACAAGCCTCAAATGTTGCTTTCTCCCATCAATAAAATAATTTCCTGGCCTTCTTGATCCATTTCCATCTTATATGGTAATTATTATTTTTTTTTTTTTTAAAGACGAGTGATGGGATACACTACCTTTTAAATGCATACTCGATAAATCTCGAGTTCGTATAATAACCCATAAACTACGTAAATCAAGTAGACTTCCAAAAATTAAGGAGTTCATGTCTCAATAAAATTTAATCCATGACAATTGGTGTGAAGAGTATAGTCACCTGACCACCAGGTTTGAGTACACTAGGGGCTCATGTCTAAATGTGAATGCATTGGAAAATTTTGACCGTCTTCCTTGCCAACATCAAGAAATTGGTGTAAGTACCAAATTACTTTGTTATCTTCTTGGTATAGAAGCAAAACGGAAAGAAAAAAATTTGAATTCAGGCAGACTTAATGAGAAATTTAAATAAATATCATATCAATGTCAAGATTGGTTATAAGATATATCTCTAAAGATATTATATCGGCTAATAAATTCTTATGGAAGCATATTGAATTCCGATGGACAAAATAAATAAATTAATATTAACTAGGAAATAAATAAATAAAAACATGCTAAAAAAAATTTGTTTCATGTCCTCCATCATTTTTCATTGACTAAAAAGAACTTGTCTCCAAGTTACACTCTTAAGTACCATTCGAAAGCTCAAGATCTAACTATTGAAATTTGTCCTCTATGAGTCAAGCAACATCTAAGTATCGATGATCTTTCTAGTTGACTAACAATCTACAATAATTGTGATGTGATGATATCATCAAGTACAATATTAAGCACATCTCTTTGCTACAAAAGAGGGAAAATAAGTGACGAGTTAGGAATGTTTCATTACCTCAAGCATGTAATTTATTGGCAAAACATTTAGGAAAACACTTAGGACGAATGCAAGCCATGACATTGTCACGTTCATTCAATTATGTAGCCTTATAATGCACATTAATAGTAAGTTTATAATCTACATTGCTCATTGTAATTTTATGCCTAACCTCAACATAAAAATCATAGATGTGTTAGAGAATTTGGGATTTAGGAGGGGTAAAGATGTAACGCCAAACACCATTACTTTCACCATTTCTATTTAGGTTTATATTGGCCATTTCCACTTAGGTGTTCCAAGTTTCCCTTTTAGACCCATCTACCTTGACTATATATCTACCTCATTCTTTAGTCTAAATATAATACTATGTTGCTCCATGAGCTATATTTTCCTTTATCTTTAGCCATTATCAAGCCTCTCTATGTCTCTAACCACCTCAATCATACCAAGGTGAGTAGGATACCTAAGTCGATGTACCTTATTTATTTTTTTTAAAATTTTGCAACGGTTTTTAAAAATTACCGCAAATGTTAATTTAATTTTAATTTTAAATTATTTAAATTTTTTTAAATTTAGGGGTGGTTTTTCAAAAATCGCCGCTAAATTTTTTTTTTTTTGAATTTTGCGACGGTTTTTGAAAATCGTCGCAAATGTTAATTTAATTTTAATTTTAAATTATTATTTTTTTTAATTTAGCGGCGGTTTCTATAAAACCGCCGCGAAACAGAATTTAATTTTTTTTATTATTTAATTATTTTTAAATTTAGCGATGGTTTTTTGGAAACCGTCGCAAAAAAACATGTTTTACTGAATTTTGCGGCGGTTTTATGAAACTGCTGCAAAATTTTAAAAAAATCGCCGCAAAAATCATATTTTGCGACGGTTTCAAAACTGCCGCAAAATACCATATTTTGCGGCGATTTTTAAAACCGCCGCAAAAAATCAATTTTTTTGTAGTGTTTGATATTGTCTATTTCATATTTCTCTACTTTTGTACTTTTCTTATCATCAAAATTAAAACATTCCATCTTGGAATTCCTATTTTGGTCCCTTCTCAAATCCATTTTCTCTAGTTTCCATACTCTTAAAACATTAAATTGCATATAGCCATTTTTTTATGAAAGTTGAGGGATTTTATGTAAATGCTATACAGTTTGGGGTAACCATTTGGGTCAAAATGGGTTAATTGAAAACTTTATTAGCCTTAATGTAATCAAGGCATAGTTTCAGCTTTAAATGTAATTTCTTAAAGTTTGAGGGTCATAATGAAACTTGAATCCTAACATTAACATATGTAACACCCTAATTCTCGGGAGGGCGTTAACGTAACGTAAGATTCCGGGAATATAATTTTTTTTCAAATAAAAACCCATCACAAAAACCGTTCCCCGAAAATCCCGTTACACCTTCTCAGTATATCGACTATGAACCATCAATAAACTAAGACAGGTTCACCAACACAAATACGGAAGCTAGATTGAAACCTTAACAGGTCATAACCGAAACCACTTTATTTACATATAAAGTTATACCAACGTTTACACGACGTTTTCAAAAGTAAACAACATAACTGAAAGGACATAATGTAAATTATCCACTAATCGCCGTCACTCCTTGACGATCCCTTTCCCTTTCGCACCGCTGCATTCATCTGGAACGTTTGAATATTCCAGGGACATAGTCTAAATTAGATGATGAATCATCTAAGTGAGGGTTCAAAATACATTTTTTCATAAATAATGCAAGACATGAAATAAACCAATACACCCGGTAAGCCCTACCCCAAGAGAATCCCTAGTACTTAACCTTACCACGGGAAAAGAGCAATCTCTCAAAAAGCTATGCCACCACACCAACTCGACGACACGACAACACGACGCGATTCTAGCTTAAATGGGGCTTCCAATGCATCCCACCAGATTACGTTCCCACCTTAAGCATCCAGGAACCACCATACAATCCCAACTCCAAAATTTCACATGGACCACCTAGCCGTTCTAGTGTAACTTCCCTGGCCAAACGACCTGGCACGGAAACTAAGGCGGCTATCCTGACATGCACACTAGCATCACATACCCCTATTATTCCGTCATGCCTTTGGGAGAATTACGGCTACACTATCTAGACAACATCCTAAGCTGACATCCCACATGAACAACACAGTATGGACCACCTAGTCGTCCTAGTGCAACTTCCCTGACCAAACGGTCTGGCACGAAAACTAAGGCGGCTATCCTGACATGCCCACCAGTATCAGATACCCCTATTATTCCGTCACACCCTTGGAGAATTATGGCTACACTATCCAGACAACATTCGAGGTTGACATTCCATACGTATACACAAAACGCAAGATAACGCCACATTTCACAACTCAATACATCATATAAACAACATTTATAAAATGCAATGCATAAGTTCAAAACGTTTAGGGACGAACCTCCCTCGTAAAATCAACCGTCACCGGTTACCGTTTCAATACATAAAACCATTTTGCATGAAATCACCACATGTTCAGATAGAACAAGCACAATAAATCAAGCTTTTGGGGGTGAACACTCATAGTAAATCAAGTAGTTTTCCAGTCAGAACACTCACCTCGAATGAATTTGAATCGCCTCGATCCTTGTGCACGACCTCGTTTTGTGTGCCCAAACACAAGCACTTGAACTTACAGTCAACCTCGAACCACAATACTTCTTAAACACCATATTTAATTAAGGAAGCATTAAAATCCATCTTCCTCAATTTCTCCATAATTTTCTCTATTTTCTCCCATTTTTCACCTCGATAATTCTAAAATAATTATTTCCTCAACTATTTTTCCAAATATTTCAACACAATAAATCCTCAAATAATTAAATAAAAATTATGGAATTAAAATTGTCAAAAACCCCTTGTTCACGCGCCCTCACGCGTTAGGCGCGTGTGTGAGGGTGAAGCCTGGCGCGTGGCTGCACGCGCCACTATCTTCTACCTCAAACTAGTCGCCGGCGGTTGCTCCGATGATCCCGAAACCGGTACCCCCTTAAAGCCCTTGAAGAATCGATCCTGATGGTACAATTTTTAGGCCAAAACAACACCAAAAAACCCACCAAATGGCTGGTTACAGGCGGCGATAGGCGGACCGCCTCCAACTCACGGCCAACTTCGAATGGCCACCAAACGAACACGAAAATGCCTCAAAATGAACCCAAAATAATCCTTGATGCCTCACGACCAAAAGCCCCTTAATCACTCTCTCAAAAACATTCGAAAACTCAGTCGATTTATGCTTCAAAAACTCGAACCCTCGGCCCTTATTTATACTCAAATTCTGAGCTTCTTCCGGCCAATCACTGGCCATGCCTTGCTCCCCACGACTCCTACGGCCGTATACGACCTCCCCCAAGCCAGCCTCGGTTGTCCCATCGCTGGAAACGATGGGCACGTGCCGTGGAAAGCGGCGACCGACTTCTCCTTCGCGTTCATACTGCTCCATTTTTAGTAAATTGCATTTTCACCCCTTTATTTCTTTCAATAGCATTTCTACCCTTTTCTTTGAGCCCCTGAACAGTCTAACAATACCACTAGACCCACAAGTATTGTACTATTCATTTAATCCTTGAAACTCCCAAAAAATTACCGTTTTGACCTCCCTCGGGCAAATTTAAAAAATTGCACTTAGGCTCGGCTGATCGTTTTGACCTTAAATCTATTCGATTCAACCCGAAATCACTTAAGGGTTGTTCTATACATAAATTATTAGTCCTTAACATGCTCCGTTGACTTTTCGGACGTCTCCTACGTCAATTCATTTTTCTCAGCCCGGTCGACAGTTGTACCGAAAACTGTTCCCGATCCAATTTCTTTCATCGCTAAAAATCATAACTTAAATCACTCGTCGATACTATATCATTTTCCTTCTCTATCTACAATCCGAGGTACTCCCTCCGACTAATTCGGTCGTCCAAACCTACATTAGTGTACCCTATAGTCTCATTTTTCTGCAAATTCCATTTATGCCCTTCATTAAATACCGTTTATATCCTCAAATCATTCCCGAGTATTACAACATGCTTGCATGACATGTGGAAATTCGATCCAACCAAGGACAAAAAGATAGGTAAGATGATGGATATTATGTGTGGTGTATTGCATGTGCATGGAATGATTTTGGAATGAACATGTGTTGTTGTTGCATAAAGGATGCTTTGAAATAAGTCCATGGATATCCAGGATGGTGATTTAAGGTGTGTTTATTGTGTTTGTTTTGATATAGGGAATTGTAAGGATGACTTCTGTAAAAAGCTCCTAATGCTAGATAGAATGAGCTAGTTATGGTTTAGCAATGCAAATTCTCGTCCAATAAAAAAGGTTAAAAGTTCAATAGCACATTCTAACTGAAGCGCTTTCCAGATTAACCATGCCTCACAATTGAATGAAATGTTGTCACATCAAGACTATGTATGTTGCTCTGCCCATGCACCTGTGGTATGTCTTATTGAGCTATGTACTCATGTTTGTTTCTCTTTTATTATCTGATTTTTGTTTCCTAAGCAGTAGATGTAAGGACGTCTTATGGAAAGGAGTTGGTCACTAATTAACTTGGTAGGTTAGTCCACGAGCATTGTCAACTTTCGATAGGTCAAATGCTAGCTTGTAGTCGTTTGACAAATGCTAGTTGTACTTAAATTTAAATTGTTGTGCACTAGTTGGAGGCTAGTTATCATTTATAAATTAAGTTTTAAGTTTGCAGTAAATCATGTGTCAAGCCCAAGGCCTGATGTTTTGCGTGTATGTTTATCAGTGATTTTAATTGTTTATAGTCAATTAGCAAGTTATAATGTCTTAGTATGCATGAATAGGGTGGAAATCCCAAAATTATTTACAAATGCAGAACTGGAAAAAGCTCACCTTCTCCTAAAGTGAAGTTGTGCAAAATGAGTACTTATCAGTGTTGTGTGCCCTAATTCTAGATTTGGATAACATCTAACGGGCTTATTTTTTGCATTCAGTGTATCTTTGTACAAATCAATAAAAGGCAAAGTTTTCTTTTTTCATATTTTATCCAATCAGTTATATGAATGAATCCTTAGATCTTCTATTTGAGAATATTATTCTTAAGGTGTTAATACTGTGTGACAAGATTCTCTGATAACAGAACTTCTTAAACTACTCCTAGTCCATAGATTCTTTGGATGGGGACTCCAATTAATCGAGTATGAACTAACACAAGGGTTAATACCTTGTTTAGTATGGGGACACTGATGGGAGGATGGTGTTTCACGTGCCATATGAAATGAGATGTCGCTAGTAAACCTGTGGGTGGTTGTTGGGGAACGATCAACGAAATGTGATGCCGATAACTGGTCACATGGCTTGGTGGATAATAGTCATGTCATCAAGTTACAATGGTGTGTTGATACTTAAACTTGAACCAACACAGTTGTTTTTTATATCGGTGTATAGGATTTGCTAATGAGCTAAACCATCCAATTAGGAGATGGAGCTGTTCATCTATGTGGTTCAGTATTGCTGATATATGAAAATAAGTGTTGGGAATAAGATCTGTCACCCTTGTCAGTATTTGATGGGGTGAACGTCCTATGTAATCTGCTATTAGTATGATGGGACAGTCACTAGCCAAGGCAGATTGAAAGTCAGGAAAGGTGTTTCTTGAGATGTCATCAAGTCATAATAATGTGGTCTAACACATAGTTACTAAGTTTATGAGTTTGTCACTCCATAACTCTCGCTCAGGACATTAGGTGATGGAAGAATTATAACACAGGGTAATCACCAGTTGTAATAGGTTCATTTGAAGTGAGACTTCACTATCACCTATACTGTCTTGAATCACTGCTAGGTGCTATTCAGGAACTCTTGCATTGTCGTCCGGATTTGAAGAAATTTCGATGATGGGTCAAGGAGTTGATTGATATCGAAAAGGGTTTTGCTATTATCCAATTGCTAGCAGGTAGTGAATCTAGAAAGTCACACACTATATAGTGTTGTGTTTGATATCGACATCGTGTGCTCGAAATGTCTTTGGAAGTGATTGGTCAAAAGTTAACCCTAGGCTCCTCCAGTTGCCAATAATTGGGTTGCCACGTGGAGTAAAATTTGTGGGGCTAGTGAGGGTGGGCGGCGAACGTGAATTTGAATTGGAATTACTGAGGAGAAATGATAATGGAGTAGGTGGAAGATTAAATTATTGAGAGAGTGAGAGAGAAATATTAAAAAGAAGTAGGGAGCCTTCTGCTTCAATTAATTCTTCTTCTTCTCTTGTGCTGTCTTTTTCTTCCTCCTCTACTTCCTCTACAAATTATTCTGCTATTACAAATTATTTCATGTGAGAGTCACATATAATTTTGAGATGCGGGTATTAGTGATAAGCGAAACCTCTGTGTCTAGCACGAAAAGAGGTGACCAGAATGATACCTTACTACATTCTAGGTGTGGACCAACTAAAACCACCATAGCTTGAGGTGGATTCAGTCACATTATAGAAATCGTTTTTGTACTCTATCCCTTCATCGAACATCAAGTATGCATTTATTTATATTCATTTGATGATTTTAGGTGTTGATTAAATACTCAAATTATGTATAGCGTGTATATTATATTTCGCTGCGTATATCTGATACATAATAAAAAATTTATTTTTGCTTGTATTGTTATATTATCGACTTCCTTTAGTGGTATCAGAGCCTCAGCTTAGTATTTAATGTATATACACGGTTGTATGTGTCAAATCTTGCATTTAATCGGCGTGGCAGTTTCAGCCACCAAACAACATTCTCTTATTGTTTCGTTTTTTATGGTTGTGCGGTAATTTGCATTGGACATTAACACGAGGATTTAGATATGCATGTTTGGATGTCGGATTGTATTATTTTACATATGTAGGATAAATATTTTAAAAATTATTTTGAAACAACGGAAGTGAATGCATGTTTAGGATGAACATGGGCTTGGTATGAATGAATGAATGTTACAAAGCTTTGATTGATTTATCAATATATAATAATTTATTCATTCGGGTATGTACTGAGGTATAAGTCTCAAGTAACTTCTTTTAGTTTTTATTTTACAAATGTTGTAAATGAAGACGGTGTCAAGGAGTTAAGCTTGCAAAAGCAGTGAAGCATGCAGTCCATCAAGTAGTTGATTTGTGATATGGTTTAAACTTTGAAGGGTCGAGTTTATTTTGTGTGCAAACCCATGGTCATCCTGGTTAATTTATTGTTCATTTTATGCAATGGTTGTGTGATGAAATGAATGATGAAATATGATGAGACCTTAAAATAAGAAGTCCGAAAAACTTTCCATAGACGGTAAATCTGATTTATCTTGGCTTTCCACTATCGTAAGGGTTCATCAATCTAATTGGGTGTATCCAATAACTAAAATGTGAGGGTGCATTTCATGAAATATTGTTCGATTTCTCCTATTAACCATGAGATGGGGTGGTGTTCAACGGATCTCACCTAACCAAGTAACTAAAATGTGAGAGAATGTGATGTTTAACTCATTGCACTTAGCCAAACAGTGGGTGTGATCTAATTAATCTATCAGGCCAAATAACTAAAATGTGAGGTTTATGATGGGTTAGAAACCAAAAGTCGAGCTCCACATATGAAGTGGTGGCAAGCATTGCCTACTCAATTTTGAGATTACTTCAAGTAACTAAAATGTGAGGAGTATTCTTATGAAAAAGAAATTGATCACCTATTATTGGATTTTGTAAAGGATCACGTTTTCTACCTGGAAAGTGTAGGATTCAAAAAATTTAGTTGAAGTACTCATTTAATCAAAAATCCTTAATTGAATGGACTTTTACAAATATACAAACTAATATATCTATTTATTTTTTACAGATAAAATGGCAGGTTTAAATCCATTAACTCGTATTCTAGAAAACCAATAGGCTCACTGACCTAAATTTTTTTGACTAGTTAAAAATTGTACTCAATATAAAAAGAATAAATGATTCTTTGTCTTATATATCACCTATTGAAATTCCTCAAAGTGTGACTGAGGAGGAGATTATCATTTGGGAGATTTTGAAAGAACATGACATGAGGAGAAGACCCGTGTCCGTGGCCTCCCGTGTAGTGCAACGATATAGTGTCGCACTGCCCAAGGATTGAACATACAATTTTGTAATACCCAACACCTAGATCTTCTGCAAACGACAGCTTGAGCTACCCCGAGGGGTTGAGGGTTCAGATGTTGACGATCATTCCATCATCATGATTAATGGGATTAGTCAACTAGATGCGTTGGAATTCCCAATGAATTCTCAACTTCATATTGATTTGGTCCTACAATCATTGCTCAATTTTTTCACGTCTTTTGTTACTTATTTCTATATGAATAAGATCGAGTGTCATTTCCCTGAGTTATTAAATATGTTAATAACTGCCTAGTCACAGATGAAAAGAAGGGGTCGAAAAGGAGTCATCGTTGTTCCCTCATTTTCTTCCCAAAAGAAACCAAAATCTTGGAAGAGGAAGAGAAATGTTCTCCGGGCTAACAAGGGTGGAGGTCAGACAAAGTCAAAGGGTAACAAAGTTCAAGGTAAGGGTAATTATTCTTTTTGTGGCCAGAAAGGACACTAGAAGAGGAACTGTCTAGGCTATCTAATGAGCTTTAAAGGAAAGCGCTCGGAGGGTCAAGGTATTTTTCTTCTCTGCATGTTATTGAGACAAATCTTTCGATTGGTCGATACCCTACTTCTTGGATTGTGGATTCTAACACTACTACTCATATTTGTTTGTTTGCACAAGATCTCAATCGAATTAGGGCGCTTGCGAAGTGCAACGTGGTTTTGAGGGTTGGCAATAAGGCAAGCGTTGCTGAATTAGCCAAATGGACTGCTTCTGTATCTTTACCTTCTTAGCATGTGTTGCTTTTATATGACTGTTTATATATACTGAATGTGACTCAAAATGTTGTTTCAATTCCATAGCTTGTAAGACATGGTTATACATTTTCTTTTGCATGTAATGAATGTTTCATTATATTTGATAATGTGTGTGTGGGCAAAACTGTGATGAGAAACGATCTATATTTCTTGGAAACACATGCATATGAATATAGTCAGCAAATTATTGCAAGACCTAATATCACATTAAAAGAGAAGCGTTCTCGGGGTAATCACATTAATCCCAACCACCTGAGGTTGGGACATACTGGCGAGAATAGGCTTATGAAGTTGGTTCATCAGGGTCTTATTTTTTATTTGTGTGCTGAACCCGACCCAACTTGTGAGTCATGTATTCTCAGGAAAATAACTAATTCTCCTTTTGTTGGATAAGGGGAAAGGGCTACTGAATTGTTAAGATTAGTATATTCAGATGTATATGGACCTATAAATGTTATGACTCAGGGTGGTTATGTTTACTTTATAACTTTTACTGATGATTTATCACGGTATGGTTACGTGTACTTAATGAAGTATAAGTTTGAAGTTTTTGAAAAGTTCAAGGCTGAAATAGAAAACCAAATAGGAAAAAGTATTAAGATTCTTCGATTAGATCAAAGAGATGAATACTTGAGTATTGAGTTTATTGATTATCTTAAGATTTGTGATATAGTTTTACAGTTGACTCCTCCTTATACACTACAATTGAATTGTGTAGCTAAACGTAGGAATCGAACTTTTTCAGACATGGTTCATTCTATGTTAAGCTACACAGATTTGTCTATTTCACGGTGGGGATATGCTATTTTTATCACAATTTATCTGATAAATCAAGTACCAACTAAATCTATTTCAACCACACCATATGCGATATGGGTTAGGAAACCTCCAAGTCTTAAGCATGTTAAGATTTGGGGTTGCTCGATGTATGCAAAAAGGTTGAGAACAGAGAAGTTGGATCCTAAATCAGAGAAAGGTCATTTTGTGGGATATCCTAATAATAGTTTAGGATATTATATCTATTTTCTAGTTGACTCAAGAGTTGTGGTTGCTAGTCATGTCATCTTCTTGGAAGAAGAGTTCAACCAAGAGGATGGTATGGGGAAGAAAATAGATATGATGGAAGATGAGTCTTCTGTTCCACAAATACCTGATTGAATTAGCGAGCAAGGTGAAACAAGTCAAGGAGATCATCCACAGGTTCCCCGTAGGTCTAATAAAATGCCACATCCTATAAATCATTAATATGGTTTATCAGTGGAGGAGATACATAAATTGTTTTTGTATGGAAACAGTGACAAGTTAGTTGACCTTGCCACCTATGAGGAGATGATATCTAATATGATGCCTCGAATTGAAAGATAGCTATGGAATCTGAGATGGTCTATGTACTCCAAGTAGGTCTAGGTCTTGGTAAATCCACCTGAAGAAATTGTTCCTATCGAGTATAAATGGATCTTCAAGAGAAAAGTTAGCTCAGATGGACAGGTTTTGACCTATAAAACTCGGTTAGCGGTAAAAGGTTATTGTCAGCGTCAAGGTATTGACTATGATGAGACTTTCTCACCTGTCGCGATGCTAAAGTCTATCGGGATGATGTTAGCTATAACTGCTTACTATAACTATGAGATCTAACATATAGACGTCAAGACGACTTTTTCAAATGGATTTCTTGAAGAAGAGATTTATATGAAAAATCGAGTGGATTTGAGTCAATCAATCTGCATCAAGTGTGCTTGCTGAAAAGATCAATTTATGGTCTGAACAAAGCATCGAAGAGTTGGAACATCTGTTTTGATCATGAGATCAAAGGGTTTGGTTTCTTAAAAAATCCAAATGAACCATGTGTATATAAGAAGGCTAGTGGGAGCAACATTGTGTTCCTAATCTTATATGTGGATGATATTCTAAATATAGGTAACAGTGTGGACATGATGATGTTTACAAAAGCCTAGTTATCTAGATTATTCTCCATGAATGATATAAGATATGCTACCTATATTTTGGGGATTAAAATTTTTAGAGATAGAGTCAGAAAACTGATAGGTCTCTCTTAGAGCCTGTATATAGAAAAAGATGCTAAAGAGGTTTAGCATATTGAATTTCAAGAAGGGGCAATTGCCTATCCGGGTCAGAATTCATCTCTCTAAGGAGATGTCCCCTAATACTCATGAAAAGAGGGATCATATGAGTAAGGTACCTTAAGCTTCGCCAGTTGGGAGCTTTATGTATGTGATGATACATATGAGGCCCGATATTGCATATGTTATGAGTGTTGTGAGCTGATATCAGTCCAATCCCGGTGCGAGTCACTAGATTGCAGTAAAGCATATTCTAAAGTACTTGCAAAAGACTAAAGATATATTGATGATTTATGAAGGGGTGATTTCCATGTGGATGGATTCACTGATTCGGATTTTCAATCAGATGTTGATGATCATAAATCAATGTCTGGTTTTGTGTATCTCTTGAATGGTGGTGTTGTGAGATTGAAAAGTTCCAAGTAGGCAATTACAGCGGATTCAAGTATGTTGTGGCATGTGATGCTGCTAAGGAAACTATTTGGATCTAAAAGTTTTTTCCAAAGGTTGATGTGGTTTCATCCATTCTATCACCAATACCTTTGTATTGTGACAATAATGGAGCCATTGCACAAGCGAAGGAACCTAGGTCTCATCAGAAGTCCAAACACATTGAAAGTCGTTTTCATTTTATTCGAGAGATTATAGCACATGGGGACGTTCAGCTATATAGAATAGATTCAAAGAATAATGTACCTGACCCACTCACCAAAGCTATAACTCAATCATAGCTGGATTAACATCTTGAGAATATGGGTATTCGATTCTTGCCAATGGGCCAATGGCGATTCACTTGATGTACATGTGATGTAAATTAGCATTAATGCAAGTGGGAGATTGTTAATGTTGTGTGCCCTAATTCTATATTTGGATGACATCTAGCGGGCTTATTTTTTGCATTAATTGTATCTTTGTATAAATCAATAAAAGGCAAGGTTTTCTTCTTTCATATTTTCTCTAATCAATTATATGAATGAGTCTCTAAATCTTCTATTTGAGAATCTTATTCTCAAGGTGTTGAGACTATCTGATAGGATTATCTAGTAACAGAACTTCTTAAACTATTCCTAGTGCTTAGATTCTTTGGATGGGGACTCTGATTAATGGAGTATGGACTAACACAGGGGTTACTACCTCGTTCAATATGGGGATACCGATGGAGGATGGTGTGCCATGCGCCACGACATGTGATGTCACTAGTAAACCTGTGGGTGGTTGTTAAGGAACGATCAGCTAAATGCGACATCAATGATTGACCACGTGGTTTGGTGGATAATGATCGTGTCATCAGATTGCGATAGTGTGTTGATCCTTAGATTTAAACTAGCATGTTGTTTTGTGTATTGGTGTACATGATTTGCTAATAGGTTGAACCATCCAATTGGGAGATGGAAAGGTCCATCTATGTGGTTCTATATTGCTGGTGTATGGAGATAGGTGTTGGAATAAGATTTGTCACCCTCGTCGGTATTTGATGAGGTGAACGTCTTATGTGAACTATTGTTGGTGTGACAGGACAGTTCGTGGCCAAGGAAAATTAAAAGTCAAGAAAGGTGTTTCATGAGGTGTCATCTAGTTACATTAATGAGGTTTGACACGTAGTTACTGAGTTTATGAGTTTGTCATTCCATGGCTCTCGCTTAATCGGGACGTTAGGTGATGGAAGGATTATAGCACATGTTAATTCCCAGCTATAATAGGTTCATTTGAAGTGAGATTTCATTGCCATCTATATGGTCCTGAACCGCTGTTAGGTGCTATTCAGGAACTCTTAGTTCGTCATCCAGATTTGGAGAAATTTCGGTGATGGGTCAAGGAGTTGATCGATATTGAAAATGGTTTTGGTATTATCCGATTGCTAGCGGGTAATGAATCTAGAAAGTCACACACCATATAATGTTGTGTTTGGTATCAATATTATGTGCCTGAAATGTCTCTGGAAGTGATTGGTCAAAAGTTGACCCTAGGTCCCCCCAACTGCCAATAATTGGGCTACCACATGGGGGCAAAATTTATGAGGCTTATGGGGTGGGTGGCAGACATGAATTTTAATTGGAATTGGGGAGAAGAAATGATAATGGAGAAAGTGGAAGATTAAAGAAATGATAATGAAGAAAGTGGAAGATTAAAGAAATGATAATGGAGAAGGTAGAAGGTAGAAGATTAAATTATTGAAAGAGAGAGAGAGAGAGAGAATAGAGAACTATTAAAAAGAAGTAGAGGGTCTTCTACTTCAATTAATTCTTTTTCTCTTATTGTGTTATCGTCTTCTTCCTCTTCTACTTCCTTTGCAAATTATTCTGCTACCATAAATTATTTCGAGTGAGAGTCACACATATAGTTTTGAGACACGGGTATTGGTGATATGCAGAACCTCTGTGTCTAGAATGGGAAGAGGTGACCAAAACGATACCTTACTACATATTAGGTGTGGAGCGACTAGGACCATCATAGCTTGAGGTGGATTCAGTCTCAGTATAGAAATCTCCATCCCTTCATCCGATAGCAAGTATGCATTTATTTATATTCGATTTTGTGTGTTTCTTAAATACCAAAGTTATGTATGGCGTGTACATTATATTTCACTACGTGTATCTGATACACGGTAAAAAATTTATTTTTGCATGTACAACATATTATTGATTTCCTTTGATACTCACTAGGGAAGATCTTTCACTTTGCTACATTTCTTCCTAGCCTAATGGGTGGAAGAACCAATATCACTAATTAAACCTAATTACCCCTATTCTCAAGTTTCCAATTGGGCTTTCTTCGTATGTGAATGAGTCATTTGCTCCCTATGGCACCTTGGGACAAGGTAAAATGATGCAAAAGAGATTGCATCTCCTTTAACATTCACCATATTTGACCACCCTAAAGATTGGGTCTAGGAGGAATTTTGCATTCATCCATGATGAACAATATCTTGCTCCACACACTAAGTTATCAAGCCTAAGAGTATAGTGGGTTTCTTATTGTATTTTTATGTTGTTGTATTATGTTGCTACTTCTATTTGTTTATTATTGTTAGGTAGTTATAAGGTGCCTCGGTGTAAGGGCTCTTTAATAAGGCAACTGCTATAAATAGCAGTGTCTCTTCTTTGATTTGTATTGGTATTCATTTTTTATTCACTGGTGAATATTGAGAGTTTCTTTTCCTCTCTTTGTTTTATGTTCTAAGTTCTTTTCAAGCTCTTGCATACTGTTTCATGGTATTAGAGCCTCTGACGTAAGTCATGAATCCTTCGCCTATTCAAGGTGCTGCCTCCTCTTCACCACCTCGCTCATCATCTACCTTTTCTCTTCCTTTGCAATCTGATTTTGGTGCAATTGCAAAGGCCTTCCAATTCACTCCTATCAAATTGGATTCTGGAAACTAAATTTTCTGGAAGGCACAAGTTCTAACTACAATTCACGCCTTCAATCTGTTTCCATTCTTGAATAAGGTTTCACCACCGCCTAATTATGTTGTTGAGTCTGGTAATGAGGAAGCTGGAGGACCGATGTTGAATCCAGAGTATATGGCATGGTTGCAATCGGATCAGCTCTTCCTTGGCTGGTTGTTCTCCACAATTGATAAGGATGTATTGGCATAGGTAATACACTGCGAGTCGTCATCTGAGGTATGGTTTACACTTGAGAATTTGTATTCAAGGCAAACTATTGCTAGATCGTTTTAGCTTAAGTAGCAGCTACAACTAGTTAAGAAAGATGATATGTCGATTAACGATTATATTCTCAAGATTAAGGCAATTGGACATCCGCTAGTTGCTATAGGTGAACCTTTGGATGACAAAGAATTGCTTCTTGCAATTCTTAATGGTTTAGACCATGACTACGAAACTGTAGTCAGCCTAGTGACATACCAGATGAATGGTGTAGATTTGGACAAGGTCTAGTACTTGCTATTAATGCATGAACATAGATTAATTTCTAAGAATCTACCACAGTCGACGGTTTGTTTTGACTCAGTCACACTTTCGATGCAAGTTAATTTGGCTGATTATAATCAAAGATGAGGACCTAATAATTTTCAAAATATGAGAGGAGGTCAAAATCAGAGAGGAGGTGGTTTTGGTACACGAGGAGGACGTGATCGAGGCCATCAATCTGGTAGACATTTTTATTGTCAATTGTGTGGCAAATCAGGGCATCTGGTTGATCGAAGTTATCATCATTTTGATAGAAATTTTCAAAGATCCTTTGGATCTGTTCCAAGCCAAAATAATTTGGTAATTCACCAGTGAATACACAGACAGATTCTAGAGCTTATATAGCCTCCCTAAGTGACTCCAATGAGGTCTACATGAGTGATGTTAGTTCGATCCAGAGTGCTCACTATAGTCATTTTTCTCAACAGCCTTTAAATCGATAGCCTTTTAACCGTCAGCCACCTATTTCTGATCAACCATGGTTTGTTGATTCTGGAGCAACAAATAATACTGTAAATGTTAATGTTACCTAAACTAATAATGCTTGCAAGCAGTGGCATGCAAAATCGGGGCATCCTTCACTCAATGTACTGCGATCAGTGTTGAATAAAATTCAAGTTCCACTTTCTTTGTCATCTCTTTCCTTTTGTGATTCTTGCAAAATCAGTAAGCTCTATCAGCTTCCTTTTTCTGATTGTGAAATCACAACAGTTAGACCACTTGAACAGGTCTATTTTGACCTATGGGGGCCTTCTCCCACTTTATCAACCGAAGGATATCGTTACTACATTGTTTTTGTTGATGCCTACACTTGCTATACCTGGATATACCCTTTAAAGTTTAAATCTGATGTTTTGTTAGTTTTCATTACCTTTCATAAACTAGTTGAACTTCAGTATAATGCTCAGATTAAAGCTCTACAAACAGATAATGGGGGAGAGTTTGGAGCTTTTCTACCTTATTTACATTCACATGGAATTCAACCTCGTTTTACCTGCCCTCATACCTCTCAGCAGAACGGTGTTGCTAAAAGAAAACACCGCCACATAGTTGAAATGGGACTCACTGTGTTAAGTCATGCTGTTATGCCTCTTATGTTTTGGGTTGAGGCTTTCCAAACTACAGTTTATCTTATAAACCTGCTTCCCTCAGCTCCTCTCAAGTTTCAAACACCCTTTGAGATGTTATCTCTTAAATCACCCAATTATCTCATCCTTCAGCCTTTTGGCTGGGCATGTTTTCACTATCTTCATCCCTATGCCAAGCATAAGTTTAGTTTTCATTCCACTAAATGTATCTTTATTAGGTATAGTCATGGTCATGCAGGCTATAAATGTTTGCATTCTTCTGGTCGTGTCTATGTTTCTAGACATGTTCTCTTTAATCCAGATGATTTTCCTTATACTAGTTTGTTTCAGTCTGCTTCTTCTTCATCTAGTGTTCTTTCTACTATTCCTGGTTGTCCATCTACTTTGGTATTTCAGTCGTTTCCTTCTTTTTCTTCCTCGTCATTTCCTTCCTCTACAATAGCACAACCTTCGGGTTCTTTCTCTTTATCTTGTTCTCCTCCTTCTGCAGCTTCATCTCCTGCTGCTTCTACTTCTTAGGCTTTACATTCTGTCCCTCAACCTCATTCTCCTGTGTCCTCGTCATCCTTGTCCTCTCCATTGTTGGAGCCTCCTTTGGTATTACCAACAGCCTCTCGTGTTCCTAAACCTTCTGTTCATCATATGGTCACCCGATCCAAGGCTAAACTTCTTACCACTTCATCCCCTTATGCCTTAGTGAGCTCTTTGGAACCTATTACTGTTCGTGAGGCCTTCTTAGATATACAATGGGTTAAGGCTATGGAAGAAGAATATACTGCTTTACACCATAATCACACTTGGGATTTAGTTCCTTTCTCTAAAGACATGAATGTTCTTGGTTGCAAGTGGGTTTTTCGGATTAAATATAAGGCAGATGGTACAGTTCTTCGTTACAAAGCACGTTTGGTGGCCAAGGGATTTCATTAAAATCCCAGCATTGACTGTGCCGAGGCTTTCAGTCTTATTGTTAAAGCCCCAACAATTCGAGTCTTGTTTTCATTGGCTGTTACTTTTGGCTAAGACATCCAACAAGTGGATGTCAACAATGCTTTCTTGAATGGTGATTTGAGTAAGGATGTCTTTATGTCTCAACTGAAAGGGTTTTTTCATTCTCAGTTCCCTACTCATGTTTGCAAGTTGAAAAAATCTCTTTATGGGTTAAAACAGGCACCAAGGGCCTGGTATACCAAGTTGAGGGTTGCCCTGCAGTCTTGGGGTTTCATTAGAGCAGTTTCAGATGCCTCCTAGTTTGTTAAGAGAACTGCTAAGTTTGTGCTATTTTTTTTAGTCTATGTTGATTTCATACTGATTACTGGTTCAAATTCTTCAGCCCTTAGAACTTGTATTCAGGATTTGAATACACATTTTTCTCTCAAAACTCTGGGTTTTGTCAGCTATTTTCTTGATTTTGAGGCTCACCGTAACACTGATGGACTTTACCTCACTCAAACTAAGTATACAATTGATCAGTTAAAGAAAACCACTATGTTAGATTGTAAGCCTTGTGAGAATCCAATTAACACAACAGACTCTTTAACTGATGAGGGTGAGTCTTTCTCTAATCCTTCTTTCTATCGCACTGTGATTAGCTCCTTGCAATATCTCACCTATACCAGATCGGATATTGCTTTCATTGTTAATCGGCTCAGTCAGTTTCTTTCAGCTCCTAAGTAGCAACATTGGGTTGCTTGCAAGCATCTGCTTTGGTATCTTAAAGGTTCTCTCGGTTTGGGGTTGTTCTTTTCTCCCTCCTCAGTTGATCTCTCTCTCACATGTATACAGATGCTGATCACGCCGGTTGTCAAGTCACTCATCGATCTACCAATGAGTTGTGTGTGTTTCTTGGAAGTAATTTGATTATATGGAGTTCTTGTAAGCAATCGTTTGTAGCTAGGTCAGTAGGAGAAGCCGAATACAGAGCAATCGCTCAAGGTGTGACTAAAATTATGTGGTTAAAATTCTTATTTTTAGAGCTTGGCTATCCGTGTGCTCATGTTCCTCTCTTCTAGAATGATAACCTAACTGTTAAAAGCATTATTGAAAACCCTGTTTTTCATACTCACACTAAGCATTTGGAAATTGACATTCACTTTGTGCAGGAGAAAGTTGAGAACGGGGAAGTTGAAATTCGCTATGTTCCTACTAACTATCAAATTGCAGATGTTTTTACTAAAGGCCTAACTAGAAGTCGTTTTCATCTTTTATGTGATAAGTTATGTCTAAGGATGTCTCCTGTTCAGAAGCCTGATCTTCTAGGAGTCTCTCTCAAGTCAACAGTCAAGGAGTAGTTTGTTTGTTGTTTGCTTATTGTCTGTTGATTCTCCAAGCTACTCAAGGATTTAAAGTCCTTACTCTATGGGGTCTGATTTGAGGGGGAATGTGAGAGTATAGTGAGCTTCTTATTGTATTTTTATGTTGTTGTATTATGTTGATGCTTCTATTTGTTTATTGTTGTTAGGCAGTTATAAGGTGCCTCAGTGTAAGAGCTCTTTAATAAGGCAGCTGCTATAAATAGCAGTGTCTCTTCTTTGATTTGTATAAGTATTCATTTTTTATTCACTAGTGAATATTGAGAGTTTCTTTTCCTCTCTTTGTCTTCTGTTCTAAGTTCTTTTCAAGCTCTTGCATACTGTTTCAAAGTCAAATTCTATGGCTATTGTTTTCGTGATAAATGCCAAAAAAGAAAAGAAAAAAAAAACTTGATTTCCGTTGATGGAAAACATTATGATTTGATTCCAACACAACTATGACCAAAAGGATGTTGTATCTCATTTAAGATTTACCACATTTTAATGGATTGTAGAATATTGAGTTTTTTCGAAGAAGTCCCCCTTTATGAATATTCATGCCATATTTATAAACAATATAAGGTAAGCAGCCTTTGTGTAAAGTCAATGACCACTTTTCCATGAAAGTCCCTCAATTTTTACTTAATTTCTCCTTTAACCTCTTGCCTCTCTATTATATCATAGCCTTCGAAAGAACCTTTCGGAAGGAATCTTCCCTGAAGGCACTTAGCCAACGGAAAAGGCTTCGGTGATCTGAAAACCCATCTGCAGGCCCTTTCGATGCTCCTCAAGCCTGAAAGCCTAACCCGCCTTAGACGATTATCTTCAAATCTACTCCATTCCTTCGAGCCTTCAGGGCTTCTCTCACGACTTCTCCCATGTCTCCACCAAAGACTTGTCCAGCCCTCGTCGAGGCCTTCCACGCCTAAAAACCAATCTTCAGGCACCCTTCCAGCCTTTTAATCCTAACCCAAGGCACTTGAAGACCTGACGTTCACACCTGAAAGTTCTTGCCATATGTCTTCATGCATGCATGCCACGTGACCCAGTCCTTTAGCAACTATAAATAGCTCCTCGGACCCATGCCTTTAAGGACCAAGGCCTAACCCAAAGACACACCTATTGACAACACCCTTCTTCGGAGGCCCACATCCATAAAATCTGATCCCCCTTCCAAAGGGTCACAGCCCTTCTAAAGACTAACATCCAGCATCAACACTTTGCACCTGCATCATCATTAGCCCTATTAACATGGCTGACTTAGGCATCGGAGGGCCTGCAAGGGAAAGATCCACGTGTGCCTTCTTACTATCCTCTATCTTGTAAGCAATCCCAAAGACCCAGAAGACCGATCTGGAAATTACCTCTCGGAGACTCATAGCTCTCCCGGAGCTGAACCCAGCCGAAGACTCAACCAACAACCCAATAGGAACCTTAGGCAACATCTGTAGCCGAAAAGTCTTCAGATCCTATTACCTATGAAGACCCTGCGAGTCCTGCCGCTTCTAAAGACCCCCTTTGGGGTTCATCCACCAAGACCAACCTCTTCCTTCCAAAAGACTCCTTCAGGTCAATTCCACAGAAGATTTCCTAAGGCCTCGCTCCTACTCACCTACTCCATCCTCTCCAGTCCCTACCAAGCATTCCTTGAGCTTCCCAGAGTTAAAAAAAGTTTCAATTGTTGTATTACAGAAACAACAATTTGGCACCGTCTATGGAAAATGCACTAAAAGCCTCCAAGATCATGAGGAAACCTCGATCTACTTGCGCCAAATAACAGATGTTGCAGAACACAAGAGCCTCTAGCACTAAAGTCAATTAACATGCATCCTCGCACTCCATTCCTAGGAAGCCCCCATATACTCATCCGATGGGGCAACTTCTAGGTAAGCCTTTAACAAGACTATCTTTCTTATCCTCAATTCTGGGGAGCAAGTCGTCTACCTCGAGTTCGTATTAGTTGCATAAGGAGACATCCTTAACCCTTGCCGAGTCCCATCCTCTACTCCAGCCAAGTCGCCCCACAATCCTTGTTGAGCCTTGGAACCCATAATGGAAGACCCGGAAGACCCATCTGGAAATTACCTCCCGGAGACTCATAGCTTTCCCAAAGCCGAACCCAATCAAAGACTCAACAAACAACCTAATAGAACCCTTAGGCAACATCTGTAGTCGAAGATCCTTCGAATCATGTTACCTCTGAAGACCCTGTGGGTCATGCTTCATCCAAATAACCCCTTTCAAGGTTCATCCACCAAGACCAATCCCGAAGACCCTTCTGGCCTCTTCTTTCTTGAAAACTGAAGAGGGACGCTAACATTTGGTGTATCAATGTAAGGGTTTTACCGATTTTTAAAACATTTTTGAAAAACTATACAAACGCAGCGAAAATAAAAGCGAGAATCACCTTGCAGGACTCGGTATCAAATGATCATATGTATTACAAATGAAACCGTACCATAGGGGGTAAGAAGGTATACCTCACAACGACTTCAAATCTTATGAAGAGGCTGGAATCCTTCCTATGGCAACAATGACTTTCTCTCGAGCAGCTCCTGAACATTCATTTGGATGACTAATCCAACCCTGCAAACTACAAAGGCCCTAGTTGGTCCATACTCCTAGTAGTGGATGAATCTCACAACATGATCTATGTGCTAGCTAGATTAAGTATGGGAGTTGAATCTGATATCGGGTTCAAAGAAAGAGTATCCAATCCAATAGACAATCTATTTGGATGGGATTGCTACTCTAGCAATCAAGAGATGAATGGAGCATGAATAAGAGCAATAGGGAGGGTTGAAGGCTCTAGAATGAGAAGAAGAATAAAACAACTGAGAAAGAGAGATGAATCATCAAATGTAGCCATGCCCCTACCTTCTTCTTTCTCATTCCTTTATATATGAAGCCCTAGAAACCCTAAATGCTCAATGAACAGTCAAATATAAAAGAGAGAGAGGGACAAGAGGGAGACAAGCCCACACCATAAAGGACGCACCCCATCGCCTTAATCATTTTCCCATTATCCTTATTTGCCATCGAAAGCAGAAACAACAAAACAGGTCGTGAGATTTACAACCCTCTACAACAAAAATGTTGACAGTTACTGTCGACCGCATGGCACGAGCCGATCTATCGGTTCTTCAGCCTGTTGACCGGTTTTGTCAAGTTCTTACAAATTGCATCTAGACCCGTCATTAACTCTTAATGACCTTTTTATCATCTCATAAAGAAACTGGGGCCCTTGTTAACTCTTAACGACATGCCTGTCAACTCTTGATAATTGCTCATATTGGTTTAATCATTGAACCCAATCCATTAACTCTTAATAGTGAAATCATTAACTCTTAATAATGATTACAGCTTTTATCTCTTAGTCAACCACCACACCCAGATATGCGTGTAACCTTTTAGGTTCACTACTAAGCAATAATTGAGACACGTCAAACTCTTTGATGCTGACCAAACACTTTGATCTACAACAAGGATATCTCTAACTCCTCGATGTACCCCGAAAGACTCTGAGTGACAACTAACATTATGTCAGGGTGATCCTACCAGTAATGAAGTCTAACTTCTTTGAGAACCTATTTGAGCTTCCGATTCCCATGTACTATAATCCTTCCATCGATTAACATCCCGATCGAGTGAGAGTCATGGACTGATCGAACTCACTAACTCAATGACTATGTCATGATCAGTGTGGCATGATTGAGATGACACATCGAAACTTCTTTCGACATCAAAAATACTTTCCAATCAAGTGTACCCTAGCCAGGGGTTTCTATAATCAAAACCACCACTGATTTCATAGGATGTTCACCTCACACCGGAGGTCGATGGATTCTATTAGCTATCACCTACCTCCATACGCCATTGCATAGAGACCACACAATGCATCTCCCACCTGGTAATCGGATGGTTCTTAGTAATGACAAATCCATGGCACCGACATACAAGATAACTTTGTTGCCTCCAGTCTAGGGACTAGTAACACAATTGAATCCTGTGATAGATCATAGATCCTCTTAACCATGTGATCTATCATGTGCGTCACATTTGGTAGATATTTAACTAACATCTACCCACATGTCTACTATATCCATCGCATGTATTATGGATGCGACTCACCATCATTTATCATTAGTATCTCATACTAATCAAAGATAGTAACCCATGTGCCAGTCCATAATCGATTAATCATAGCCCACTAAGAACTAGGAATACCTTTAAGAAATCCTTAACTCGAGAGTCTTTGTCACATATTCTTAACACTTAAGAATAAGACTATCATCAAGAAATCTAAGGACTCATTCATATGATTGATTGGAGAGGTATGAATGAAGATATGACCTTAAAATATGAAAACATATTTTATTATATTTGCAACAATTACATCGTTGCAAATTACATCATTAGTCCCATAATTACAATTGCTAGATGCCATTTAAATCTAGCATTAGGGCACAAACACTAACAAATACTTCTTCAAGTCAATTCTACAGAAGATTTTCTGAGGCCTCGCTCTTGCTCACCCACTCCATCCTCACTAAACCCTACCGAGCATTCCTTGAGATACCTAAAGTCAAATAAGTTTTAATTGTTATATTACGATAACAACACCCTCATTAGGAGTCTACTACTTTCAAAGTTCTTTTCAAGAAAATAAGAAAGTAATGCTTTATTATCCTTATAATAACCAAAGATATCACAACGAGGTCTCAATTATTCATTTCACCTTCTTCAATAGTAGTTGTTATCCACTTCTCTCAGAATTCAAACTTCATGACTCCTCCTTCTTACGCATTCCTTAGTTTTCCTTTTTTTTTTTCAAAAATTACCCCATTTTTATCCTTCAAACCCTCATCTCAGTCTTTTCTTATATATAATGGATACACGTTTCCTATTGTTGGGTTGAGCTTTCCTCCTAGTTGGAGGACGACCCAATAACGGTTAAGTATTCCTAAAAATATGGCCTAGTTTCTTTTACTAATATTTTTATCTCATGGGACTAAAATGCCCCTTAATTAGATTAAGGTTTTTTGTCTCTTAGGCTGTAAAAGTCGTGCATAATAAGTGAGAAAAAATAGAAGGAAAAAGAGAGGAAAAAGGGCAAAGTTCTTGGTTCGATTTTGGATTTTCGTTTCTATCTACACAGTTGTGATCAAACAGATGATCAATGATGTTTTATGGTCCGATTGAACTAAAATATGGAGGGTACATTTGATACTCATGGTTTTAGGATCTATTCGGTGGAGATCTAATTTGGAGGCCAAGATCCTTGGGAATTGATCCATTTTCGTACTACCTTATGGTTTTCAATTTCTGCCTATGTAGTTATGATCAAATTGACAATGAGAAGGTGTTTTACGATTCGAGTGAGCTGAAACTTGGAGAGTACGTTCTAAACTCATGGTTCTAGGATCTAAACGGTGGAGATCTGATTTGGAGGCAAGCACCCTTGGGAATCGAGTCATTTTCGTACTACCTTGTGGTTCGATATGTTCTTCCCCAACTCCTTTGTTATTTCATTGATTTGAGATAAGTTTGATTCTATGCATTCTCTCTTGCCTCTTATGATTGTTGAAAGGATTTTATAACCCAAATTTGGTGATATTAGTGAAATTTTTTGGTAAACTTCAATCACATGGTTTTACTCCTCACATTGAGGGAGTTTTCCACATAAATTAGTTGTCTCCTTTATTTTTGTGATTGCACTTGGTGTTTGATTGGTTGCTTTGTTTCTTCACAAGTTTTTACAAGTTAGGGATTAGGTAAAGTGATCCCAACACCTATTGATACTTTTACACACAAATCACCTAGCTTTGTTCACAAAGGTTGAACAAAAGTCGACTGAAAAACGAGGCCACTTTCTGACTGAATGCAATATCCCCAAGGATTGGATTGTCAAGTTTAACACCTTTAGACATTCTTGTAACCCTGTCGTTGGCCGCTTATGTATTTTTCACTATGCATTTGCACACAGTTTTAGACCTTATTTTTAATACCAAATCATCTGAATCTTAAAAACTTTTAGGCGTTAGCCCCTTCGCAACTTTCTCCTTACTCATTGCCCTACATTATGGGTTTCATCCTTCTTTGTCACAAAGTTAGAATTGAGCCTCTCCAGAAGCTCTTTAACTATTTCTTCCACCTTACCCGAGACTATTTCTTCCACCTTACCCGAGTCGGCGATTGATATACACCTTCTCCCCTAGATATGAAAAAAGAAAAAAAAAAAAAAAAAGATCATTCCACAGCCTACTATAAACAAATTTCCTAGGAAGTGGTTCCAGTAGTTTGTTTTTGTGCATCGATCAGACTCTCCCCATATGGGAAAGCTTGGGCTGCGAATAATGAATGGTGAGTCCCCTTTGCCCATCCTTCAATAAGCAATGACCAAGCCAAGCATCAAAATTCCTTTTTCCAACTGGCAAAGGTCAGCAGTAGCTTCGATGACGAAACTTGGTTTAACGAGACTTTATAGTCGGAAGCAGAGCTTTGCAACTCTAAAGGTAAACTTACAACTCTTTCTTATTTTACCATGATATACTCTTTTTTATCTCCTCTAGCATAACGTTTTTAGCGTACCATATTTAGATGGTATTGCATCCCTTCCCTTGATCCACTATGAGAGAGCGAGATTGTCAATGTCAATATAAGCAAAACCAATGTCACTAACAGAATATTAGCAAGCTACACGCATGCAAGCAACGGCCCCCTCAAATTTTTGGCACTGCCTCTATTCATTCACAAGTACATAATACTTTCCTATGCCCAATTACTTTCCTAATTCTCAATTAAGTAATAATGTCCCCAGAAGGAGGAAATTATCTCATTATTTGTACGGGCAACCCTAAATTTAATATTAAAAGAACCGAATTTAAATAGAAAATGAGGACTCAACAATTAATAATAGTTTTATTTAATGTTGATGACTTAAATAAATTGAAATACTTTTGAAATTGTGGCATTAACATACATGTTGATATTCAGTACACGTAAACTTGAGGAAAAGCACGAGCAACAAAAATAAAGGGGAAATAACGTCAAAATCGAAAACAAACAAATGGTGAATAGGTAGTGGTAATGGAAGCCGAAGAAGACACAAGGGGTGTCGAAGCAAGAAATGGTCCGACGAGAGATGAGTGTCAAGAGAAGAATCATTGAGAGATGAGTAGTTGCCAAGAGGCTGACGGCAAGAATTGTAGATGAAACCAAACCCATACTTGATGGCATGCATATGCTTACCTCCGTAGAACCTAAACTTAAAAGAGTCTTACCACCCCAAGGGCGGGCCAAAATATATGTAAATATGTCCTCTTGCCTTTGTCCTTCCCCATACCAATAACCACTTTTATTTCGTCAAAATCATCACATTGATATTTAATAAAATAGTGATACCATGCCGTTGGCATTGTATCTGAAATGCCTTATTCATCCTACGTGCGGTTTCAACACTTGTCCCTGCAGTTGATCAACTTAGCGTGCTTGGCCATTCTCATTTATACATACATGTTCAACTCAATACACAAACCAATTAGCACAAACTTTTAATAATAATAATAATCTAAACATATAAATATAATATATTGATACATGAAATGTTGAACCATTTAAAATAGATCCATAGAAATTAATCAACTATGAAGTTACCTTTAAATGGGGATTGGTGAAAGGATCTCATCATATTTGTACCCCCCCGAATGCGGCATCCAAAATCCTCTAGAATAAATAACCAACCAGCCAGCCAACCAACAACTACAAACTACCACTCATAATTCTGCAACAAAATCCAGCATCAAGACAAAGGTCTCTGCATCCATAGTAAGCAATGCTCCGCCCCCCATCCGTGCTGCCTCTGGATGGAGCCCAGATCCATCACTCTGCATAATAAACAAAAATTTAGACACCTAAAACAAATATATATATATATATAAATTATGAAATATTAAGTAAATGACACGGATGATGGCAAGTGCCTATCTTTCCTGGAATTGGGGAAACATTTAATTGGCCCGTCGCTAAATTCTCAAGGACTATGTTTCTAAACCAAGTTAACATTTCTACCCTAGAAAGAATAGCCAGCAAGGATGTGGAAGATAAGGCTGATGAAACAATCTACTACTATGAATCCATAGCAAAGAACATGCTATACTTCAAAATTCTTTACCTGCCACACCAAAGTCATCTAAAGATGTAGCACTTAGGGAGAAATATCAGTAACTTTTCCCACTGCAACTGTTTTCCCTGTAAAAAGAAGACAAGTCTTGTGATATTCGTGTCCAAAACAACAAAACAAAACAAATCAAATCCAAACCAAACACAGAGCAAAGAAAAAACTTAGCCTTGCGCTTAAACCAAAATAATGGAAGTTACTAAAACAAATAAGGAGAATGGCAGGTATGTCACCTTCAGTACGAAGAGTGAACCTCCCAAGCTGTGCAAAATCAGTAAACTTCTCAATGCAAATCACATTGTTCACCTGCACATTTTAGACAGCAGGATAATCACAAACAACCTGTAAAAATAACCATACAGGAACTTGGGAAAAAGAAAAATGAGAAAAGGGCTGGCGGAAGTATGAACATTTCTAGTGACCACGCCCAAGTTCAGGATGGTTTTTCCATCCCCTTCTTCCTTGACTGGTTTTCTCCCATCTCCACTTGCTCTATTAAGGACGACTTCATAACTCACACCATATTTTATACACAGCCAATTCCTGTCAAACTCAGAGATCGTGTCTTTTCTTTTTCCACCCCTAAGACATCATCCTTCTTACTACAGAAGGATAACCCACTGTGGCTCCTACTGCTTCCATTATGGATATGCAAGGAAATGTTACATACCAGTATGAAACAGGATGGGAATTTTTTATTTTTTTATTTATTTATTTTTTTTTTGGAGGGGGGGGGGTGGGGGGGTGTTGTGGGGCCGCAGGGCGCCAAAGAGGGGAGGGCGGTTAGCTGGAGATTTTCATTTTGTTTTTGAGAGATCAGATTGTTGAACTAACCTGAATGCGACATACAACCACAGCACCATTCTTCACAAACAAAACTTTCTTTTTCATGAGTTTTTTTGTCTTTGGATCAATCTGTTGTATCAGTTCAACAATCTCACATTCCTCCACAACAGAATGAATATGTAGGACAGCCTTGTAGCCAGCAGTAAAAATTGCCTGGAAGAGTAGTAAGTTAGTATTTGGGGGAGGGAGGAGAGATATAAAAGAACTGTCTCCCCTCAAAGAAACAGGGAATTAGCAACTACTACACAGAAGCAACAAAAAAAAGTTGTCAGAATAAGAGAAGAAGACAACATTCACATTACATTATCAAGCAACTCGAGGATCTGTAACTGAGCAACAAACACTGAGACTGCAGCTATGGGCCTCACTGCAACAAAGAAAAGACATTAAGACTTTAAATATCATAACAAAACAATTTAAAATGAAAAAAATTATTAAACCAGAATATCAACAAAAAATAAGGAATAACAAGCAGTTACACTTCTCTCTCAAATTTTTTCCCAAGGTAAATCAGGGATGCATGAAGGTCGCAAATCATGGGAAGCTAACTCATGAAGCTACACTTAACCAAATACCACCTCATTTCAATAAATACCAACCACAGGTCCAGAGTCATAATGACAGGCAAGAACTGACTTCCAGTGGATTTAATAATACGAGAAGATAATTAAAATAATACATGCCTATATCAATAGATTCATAACTACAACAGTTAGAAATGTTGATTGGTTGGACTCGTTAATGGCCTGTATTTTAAGATACAGAGGTGAGGTTTTAAACATTGAAGGTTCTGCCTCTGAGCAATTGCTAATATTAATTTGCAAAACAAACTAATGAGGAGGTGATAAAAGGGGCATTGAAGGAGTATTTCTCAAAACTATTTAACGAAAAGTAGAAACAGTTTATGTTGCGACATCTTAGTAACTTTTAAGAAGAAATGAATTACATATTCTATATAAGTATTCATCTAAATGAAATAAAGCAAGTATTAAAAAAGTTGAAAACTAGAAAAAAAAATTGAACCAGATAATATCCTCGATAGGAGCATGGAAATGTATGGGAGACGAGAGTATTTTTGTTTAAAGGAAGTTTTTTTAATTCAATATTTAAAGCAAAATGGACACCAGACCAGTGGAGAAAGAGCACTTTAGTGCATATTTATAAGAATAAAATAGATCTTCAAAAGTTATGAAAATTATAGAGGGGTCAAACTAATGAGCCACATTATGAAACTTGAGGAAAGAGTAATTGATAGAGAAACTACAGTCTCTAAAAAACAATTTGGTTTTGTCTGGTAGGCCAAAAAGACAAGCCATCTACTTAGGTGCCTAATAGAAAGGTCTAAACATAAGTAGAAAGATTTACAAAACATGGCAAGTACAGACTTGAAAAAAGCTAATAACAGACCCAGGTTGTTAAGGATATGCACCGTCAAGCATAAATGTGTGTTAGAACTTACGGAGGATATACCGAGGCTTTTACCAATCAAAATTGGCTGCATTCAACTCTACATATTTGCTTTTGTGATGGATGAACCCACAAAGCACAAGACAAAGTGGTGGGTGTACGTTATTTGCACACAATATTGCCATAATGGGTGAGACAAAAGGTGTGAATAATAAACTTGAATTTAGAGAGCCTTCAAAATCCAAGTTTTACATTACGCGGGTTGAAAACTGAGTATATTGAATATATTCTATATAAATGTGTGTGGATGATAATTGTGAGGCTTAGCGATCAAGTATCTCCACCCCCCCCCCCCTTACGTGGGTTGAAAAATAAGTATATTGAATATATTCTATATAAATGTGTGTGGATGATAATTGTGAGGCTTAGAGATCATTTCCCCCCCCCCCCCCCCACAGAAAAAAAAAAAAGAGGTCAATTTTGATATTTTGGACCAATTGTTCAAAAGAAGTTAGAAATTTTGGAGTTTATGGAGGATGCTATTCGTAGAATGTCCAAATTGTTCAAAAGAAGTTAGAAATTTTGGAGTTTATGGAGGATGCTATTCGTAGAATCGAAGTAGTACAGTTAAAATTGAGAAGTGCATAAAGCATTTTACTACAATGGTAAAATCCCTTTAAAGATAAAACGCAAGTTTGATCAAATGGATATAGAACCATCTTCAAAATACGGCTGAGAATGTAGTTCAGTTAAGCGCCAACAAAATATGAATGTAACTGAAATGAGAATATTGTAATGAATGTGCAAACATGCAAGAAAAGACAAAATAATTAAAAAAGAAATCATACATAATAAAGTTTGACTCACCCTTATTCTATATGAGATGGGAGAGTCAAGAATAAAATGGTTTAGACAATAGAGAAGAAGATTGATAGAAGCAAGTATGAGGCAAGCACATAAAATGGAGGAAATTTGCAGCAAAAGGCACACAAAAAAGAAAGAAAACAAGGTGGGAAACCCTTACACAAGCATAAGATATAATGCAATTATAGAGGATATGGTCATGAAGAGAGATTAATGGAGTTCTAGAATTCAAGTAGTCAACCCCACTGAGAGCTAGTGGGATTAAGGCTTGTGATTGTTGTTTTTGTAAACCAAAATCCATATATTTGTCATTTGTTAAGGCTAGTATGTGAGTAATTAGACATGTTTTGAGGTGTACATAACAATTTGAACTACAGAAAATTGTAATTAAGTTTGATTACAAGAGTTAAAACATGAACAGATAATAGTAGAAAATAACTTGTGAATTTGTGTACACTAAGAAAAGTTGTTGCAAGTCAAAAAAATATATATTTTAAGAATATGCAATACATAGTTATAAGCAATGTTTTAAAAATCAGACTGAACATCAAACCAAAAAAGAGGGAAAACAGTCAAGGGTCAATTGTCGGACCAGGGTTGGACCATTTTTTTATCACATAAATAAATATATAATAATTTAAATTATTATGTTAAAATTAAAAACTAAAATTCATGACATCTTTTTGACAAATAGTGATTAATAACATATTCTCAATACATATGCATGACATATTGTGATCGTTGTGATAATTTTTTCCTTAACAAAAAAAAAAAAAAAAAGCAATAGATAAAACTAAAAAATAAATAAGAAAAAGAACTCCTCCATTTGAACAACCGCCTTCTCAAGTCACTCGTGAAAATTGGAGAACCAACACATCAGTCAACCTTTTGTTCTTAGGAAAGGATGAAATTGTTCGTTAGTGTTCAGCTTCTAAACAATATGGACCCCACACCCATGTGCAAACTCCCTCCCTCCCTCAACTTCCAGCATCCAAGCTTTTTAGCAATTTAATGTTGCTGGATTTTGTCCAATCTTCACTGATGGAATGTCTATCACCAGCCTACATAATGCTGCAGTGATGTTAACTCTGAAGAACAGCTTAAATATGCCAGAAGAACTAGTGAAACTTCAATCACTTTCTAATTGTGCAAACAGCAAAGAAGGAATTGATTGAATCAAGTATGGTTGAGTGATTGTGCGAAGAGAAATCCAGAAACATAGAAGCATTTTAATGAACCAGTTGCCCATAACGGTTCAGCTGACTCACAGCTGAACCGCCTGGTTTATCCAAATTACACCAGTTCCTGAACTGCCTGCTTTTATGTGGCAACAGGACCAGACTACCGACCAGTGGCCAGTTTAACAAGTCAAACTGGCCTATCTAGTCCAGTTTTAACATGGCTAATAAGTGGTAGTAAAACACATGTTACAAACAACAAAGTACTTGTATATAAATTTTCCTATAATACATCTATTGTAAATAAAATGTAATACATAATAATTAGTAACAAAATATGGTATATCATAATAGCAAAATGTCATTAAATATTATTATAAGGTTAATTAAGTAAACGAAGTTGGGATAGAGTCATTAAAAAGCATGAAACAGACTTGCTTCTTGGAAGAGGCAGTACTCGTCAACAGACAGAAGGATCATTCTTATAAATAGTACCTATCTAGTATTCCCACATACATATTATCTTTATTCAAGACATAATGGGGATCAAGGATAAAGCATGTCTTCTTAGCTCGTGGGGAAGCTATGAACCAAAAAGCTGAAGGCATTTAACGAAGCTCTTTTATTTAAGGTGCTATTGAGGTTTGGAAGTGAGCACAGCGCCATTGTTGCCAATTATGGTTCTATGAGGTGGGGCGAGTGGTCCACAAGTCAGGCTAAGCCTCCTTTTCCGTTAGGCTTGTGGAAAGAGATTATAAAACTGTGTACCGGAACTTAAAATTTATCCCCTAGTTTTGGGAGGGGATAACAGTGGGGCTCCACCTTGATAGTTGGTAGTGTAGCAATCAATCCTCGTGTTGGCAGTTAGCAGATCCCCAAGGTTGACAAACAATAAGCTTGTATATCTGAAAGGTAGCAAACCTTGTGGAAGTCAACAGTTCCTCCCTAAGTAGCATTTTTGTTCTACAGCATCACTTGGTTCCATTTTCTTTTGATAACCCTAAGTCATGACTGAGTGGTGGGGAGCACTCCTTTGCAGGTCATGATATTTGAAGCATGTTCTTTCTGACGCAAGAAAAATAATAAGAGTTCATGCACTTAACTAGATTTTCTTTTATGCATACAAGATGAAAAAAAAAATCTTTTTAAAATTGTTCCATCCTCAAATGATCAGCAAGATACAAAGAAATTGTTGCTGACAAAGTGAAAAGGATGAGAGATGCATGTAAGGGACCTGTTCATCCCTGAAGCAACCCTAATCAAGCTACAGGGGCAGACGTTGTAAGTCCCAAAGAAGGGAAAAAAAATCATTTATGCTGACTAAAAGAACTTCAACCTTCATAACACTGTAATGGCATCTAAAGGAACTTACCCGCACAGCATAAAACGAAACCAGATAATATATCCTCCTCCTCAATTCCAGATAATCTAATCCTTAGATTTTCACCAGGTCCAGCATACCTAACTTTATCTTCATCGCAGTAAATGGCCAGAACTTTTACATGAGCCTGCAGATGAAAGCATAAAAGTTAAAGAATCTCAACAATAAAATTCATGAGTTCATAAAGTTAAATTAGACTTGGTGGAAGAAAAAAGGAGAGACCTTATTTGGCATGACCAACAAGCTATCACCTTCGCACACACAGCCAGATTCCGCTTTCCCCATTACAACTGTTCCCATGTCCTTGAACTTGTCAATAATTGGCATCCTACAAAGTAAAAATTAACTTTACCATTATAATAACCTGACATTAAGAAAAATCATTGTTACAATGAAATGGCTAATCCACACAGTGCCCCTGTTGTTCTCAGCTCCAAATTGAGAAGCAAAATTAAATATCTAGTAACTGAGCAGTCAAAGAAAAATAACCAAATGTATTTGTGCAAAGAAACACACAAAGCCTATGTCTTGCAGGGAAACAAAGAAACAACACCAATACATATAAACCTAAGTAGAAAATGACTTTCGTACTACCATTTTATACTGAGAAGAAATATACAATCAAAAACAAATTCAGGCATTCTCAATGCTAAAGAATTCCAAGACCACCATTTAACTTTCCCCACTCAGATTGAAAACATATTACTAACGTTACAAACTTTCGTAGTTCTATGTGAATCAGGGGGGGAGGAACAAGTACCATATTGACTAGACACCCAGAAAGAGGAACAAGTAGTGTAAAACAAAATTAAGTGAAGGCACTACCACACCTAAATGGACCTTTAGGATCACGGGGGGGAACTTCAACAGCATCAAGAACTTCAAAAAGGCACGGCCCATTCCACCAAGGACAAATATTTTTGTCCATCCTTGTTTTCATATTTGAACCAAGAAGGCCAGAAATAGGAAGAAACTGAACATCTGCAAAATTTGAAATATCCAAACAATGAAAAGATAAGAAATACTATAATCAGGTATTAGCATCCATGTAAACAAGAACTCATAATCCAGGTAAATAATAATTTGGGCATATTACATATCAAAAAAAATAAACTTTATGAAATTCCTTCCAGATATTAAATAAGTCTTAAAGAACCTAACAAAAAGCTTCTATTAGCCTTTATTATTTTCAGAATTGTTCAATTACAGGGGATTTTTTAGGTTTTAATTCATATGAAACTTTTATATATTAAAAAATACAACAAAAGAGTGAATGTTAAAAGTAAATTTCAATTCAAATTACTTAAAAATTACTGAAATGAGAACTTATAAAATCCAGACAAACTTTTTCAGCTCACGGGATCTTTTTCCCACAAACTTCACATTTTATGCCCCCCACCCCCCCCCAAAAAAAAAAAAAACAAAAGAGTAATCTACGTTCCATACGTCTGACCTTTAGAAATACTAATTTTCACAAAATAAAAACCTGTCAAACTAGTTAGTCTTTGAAAAAAAAAAAAAGAAATCCATGATACTAATCCCAACCAATTATGTTCCACATAATGCTATCTATCACGGCTCTATCATTCAGGATAAAAAATGAAACTGTTTTTCTTGTTAGAAAAATCTAATTTTCTGTTCAACCAGGAAAAGGCATATAATGAATTGCGCATGGTTGTTATGTTAGTGTTCTGTAAGTGAGACAGCATAGTTCTAAACCCACAGTTTTTCACTAAATATATTTGGCAATAATATCACCTCTTTTCCAATTAAGTAACCAAAAATTTTGGCTTCCTAGAGAACTGATGGGGAAAAATGGTCCAAACCTAAAATTTGTGTGCTTTTGTTGGTGAACGAAGATGTGTGTGATAGTCATAGTATGTAGTTTTAGAAGTTTCCTAATCTGGAATAAGATATTTCCCAATTCAGCTTTAGGAAACTTTCCTAAGAATGTAAATATGTATCCTTTCCTCATGTTGTATTTCTAGTAGTAGGTAGTTTTCCTTATGTAGTTAATCCTCTATAAAAGGACATCACCGTGTATATTCTGAATTATTGGAGAATCATCCTAATCAATTTCATTCAGTTTTCTACATGGTATTAGAGCCTACGATACCAGCCCAGTCCGCCTAAAATCCTCATGTGCCTTCACTGCATAGTTTCCCTTCCGTTCCTTCTAAGCCTTCATTGCTTCTTCTTTGTTCTACCAATTATTCCGGTGAACATGTCAGAATTCTTTGAAGCCACAACAACCCCGACAATTGGAGAATCAACTCCAGTAGAACAGCCAACCAGAGTCGGAGATTTGCCCAATATGCATCATTCCTACTACCTAGACGGTAGGAACTACTTGCAGTGGGCTCAACTCATAAGGGCCTTCCTCAAAAGCTGGGGGAAGATCAGCCACTTGACTGCCTTCCTCCAAGAGTCAGATCCCACTTTCGCGACATGGGATGTTAAGGACTCCCTCATTATGTCTTGGCTATAGAGTGCAATGTAGCCTCTGAGGTTAGTACGAATTTTATGTTTTTAAGTTCAGCAAAGGAGATTTGGGAAACAGTGAAGCAAACCTACTCTAAGCTCCAAGATGCCTTGGTAATCTTTGAGATTAAGACCAATATTAGTGGTACTAGGCAAGGGCCATTAACTGTGACAGAATACTATAATAGGATGAAGGGCTTATGGCTAGAACTCGATCACTATCAGGACATCAAAATGGTGTGCAGTGAGGATGATGCCACCCTCAATCGAATTTCTAAGCGAGATAGGATTGTTGAATTCCTTGCAGACCTCAATCCAGAATTTGATCAAGTGAGGATTCAGGTGCTTGGTAGAGATAAACTCCTTACCCTTAATCAAATATTTGTCATTGTTAGAAGTGAAGAAAACCGGAGGGGTGCTATGCTCAATAAGAATACTTCTCAAGGTTCTGTCATGATGATCAGTAACAAAGGAGGAGCAAGGTTTAAAGTAGGAAAATCAAAGGCTCAAACTAAGAATTCAGGCCATGAAGGGCTATGGTGCAGCTATTGCAAGAAACCTAGACACACTAGGGAGACTTGCTTCAAACTCCATGGGAAGGAAACTGTTTTGAACAAGATGGGAGGATTCAAGAATTTGAAATACTAGGTTTATCTCTCAAGCAAGGAGTAAGGGGAAGTAGGGTCCTCTGATAAGATAGAATCCAGTGGATCTGATCTTAATTAGTTGAATGCTAAGGAGATTAACAAGTTAAAAAAATTTCTAAGGACAAACCAGGATGGAGCCTACTCTCTTGCACAACAAGGTAACTACCTAAATTATGGTTCTTTTTCAGCCTCTAAAACTGATAGGAATAACATGTGGATCTTAGTTTCAGGAGCCACCGATCACATGACCCCTAATCTCCATGTTTTTGAGTCATATGAGCCTCTTGAAACCACCAAACAGATAACCATTACCAATGGAACCTCAGTTCCCATCCATGGATAGTGCAAGGTCAATCTTAGCCCTAAGTTATCCATCAAACAAGTACTTCATGTACCTAATTTGGCTACCAATCTTATTTCTATTCATCAACTTACCAAAGAACTAAATTGCCATACTATTTTCTCTCCTCATATGTGTAAATTTCAGGCTATGGACAAGGGGAAGATGATTGGTGTGGCTGAGGAACATAATTGACTTTATGTCTTACAAGGGGAGAGTGATTTCCCTAAAGGGAGGCAACTAAGGGTTGCTTGTTCATCCCAGTCAACCTCGGATTTTTCCAACCTTTGGCTTTATCATTTTAGACTAGGTCATCCTCCTTTTGTTCTATTAAAAAGTATGTTTCTCACCTTGTTTAAGACTCTAGACCCTAGTAGTTTTCAGTGTGATGTGTGTGTGATTACAAAACACCATCGGGTGTCTTATCCAATCAGCAATAAACTGTCATCTATACCATTTTGTTTAATCCATTCTGATGTTTGGGGACCATTCAAAATACCCAATTGTTCTAGGGCAAGATAGTTTATTTCTTTTATAGATGATTATACTCGTGTGTGTTGGATTTTTCTATTAAAAGATAAAGCTGCAATTGGGACTGTCTTGCCTTATTTTTGCAAAATGATTTCCACTCAATTTGGCACCTTCATTCAAAAATTTTGTACTGATAATGCAAGGGATTATTTCAACAATCACTTGCATCAATTTTTCCAACAAGAGGGGATAGTTTATGAATCTTCCTACATAGATACTCCACAACAAAATGTGAAGTAACTAAACAGAAGATGAGACATCTCCTCGATGTGGCTAGATCTCTTCTCCACCATCAACATGTGCCTAAACACTTTTGGGGGAAAGTTGTTCTAACAGCAACTTATGTGATTAACAGGGTTCCATCTAAGGAACTAAACAACCATAGTCCTTTTCATTGTCTAGCATCCTTTTTTCCAGATTTGAGTTTGCATACTCCTCTTCCCCTTAGTGTTTGGTTGTGTGTGTTTTGTTCACATTCCTAAAACTAATCGAGACAAACTTGATCCTAGAGCTCTTCGGTGTGTCTTTCTTGGGTATTCTCCTACCCAAAAAGGCTATAAATGTTACAACCCTACCTCTCGAAAATTTTATGTCTCCAAAGATGTAACCTTTATAGAATCTCGGTCATTTTTTGGTTCTCCTCAAGTTAGTCCTCAGTGGGAGACTGTAGGGTATCATGATCAAGACTAGGAATTTCTTCCCAAGCCTAGGATCAGCAATACCAAGCTCTAGGGAGCCTGGCGATACTAATCAGTCTCCTACCCTTCTTCCTTATTCCACTCCCCAGCATACTTCCTCTCCTAATTCCTCTCCTCAACATACAAGCTGTAATGTGTCACAGTTGCGCTGTGACCACAGCTGAACTCCCAACTCGGTGTGAATTGGAAGCAGGCGCTAGAGAACCGTGAGGAAGGAGGGAGGTTTGGTTAGGAAGAAAGAGAAAAAGAGAGAGAGAAAGAGAAACGGGAGAGAGAATACAGAAATGGGAATCTGAAATTAGTTAATTGATTGATTCTCTTCTAGGAGACTGACATAGTATTTATAGGACCCATAGGTGCTGCCACAGCGGACCTTCTCTCTTCTAACAGATTCTTTTGTCCTATTCTAGCCCCTTTACACCTGGCATAACAGCCTAATAAACTACCAGCTGGAAATGGAAAAGTCTCTAATTAATAATGGAAAGAAAATAGCTAATCTATACTTAATATCCGCAGCAAAATTTCTCATACTTCCGGCCTTCCTTTTGATTCGTGACATAATGATCAAGCAGTTCATGAGCTGCCATCTCCAGTTAGGTTTCAAGGCTCTCCTTATGTATTCAAAAGAAGACAGCCCATTGAAAATACTCAGCCTGCATCAACATCAAATCCTGACAAAGGTATGGAATTCAAGCAACAAGCAGTTTCTATTCCATCTGTTTCAGCCCTATCTAATTCTAAACCTACTGATTTGGACCTACCCATTGCTGTAAGGAGAGGAGTTTGAAACTATACGAAACATCCCTTGCCCAATTATCTGTCCTATCATCGCTTTTCCCAAAACCATAAGAGCTTCCTAACATCTTTGGATGCTATTGTTATTCCAAAATCAATAGAGGAGGCTCTAAAAGATTGGAACTAGAAGGAGGCTATGTTGGAGGAGATGAGAGCCCTAAATAAAAATCAAACATGGGAATTAGTGTCTAGACCCAAGGGAGTCAATCCGGTGGACTACAAGTGAATATTCAATTTAAAATACAAGGCTGATGGAACCCTAAAATAGTATAAAGCCAAACTGGTGGCCAAGGGCTATACACAGTCCTATGGCATAGACTACCTCGAGACTTTTGCCCACATGGCAAAGATGACTATTGTAAGGGTTCTCATGTCTCTAGCAGCCAATTTTGGGTGGAAACTGCAGTAGCTAGGTGTAAAAAATGCATTCTTGCATGGAGATTTAGAGAAGGAGGTGTTCATAGAGTTGCCTCCGGGATTTCAGGAAGAAGGTGCAAGGAAAGCGTGCAAACTTGAAGGTTTTGTATGGGCTCAAGTAGTCCCCACAAGCCTGGTTTGGCAGGTTTTCTAAGGCCATGAAATCTATAGGGTACCATCAAAGTAGAGGGGATCATACCCTCTTCATCAAGCATTTGGGAGAAAAGGTAATTGCCTTGTTGGTATATGTTGATGACATTGTGGTTACAACGAATAATGAAGAAGAATAGCAGATTCTCAAGGCAAATTTAGACGAGGAATTCGAAATTAAAGACTTTGGAGTGCTCAAATATTTTTTGGGGATTGAAGTTACATATTCTAAGGCTGGAATTTTCCTATCAACGTAAGTATGTACTTGATCTGCTAGCTGAGACAAGTATGATAGGGGGAAAAGAAGCTAGCATACCGGTAGAGCCTAACATCAAATTGCAGGAGAATTCTAATGGTGAGGCAATTGATAAGGGGAGGTTCCAAAGGTTAATGGGCAAGCTGATATACCTCTCCCATATTAAACTTGACATAGCCTTTGTTATTAGCCTAGTAAGCCAATTCATGCACAGCCCAACCGAGAAGCATATGCATGCAGTAAAGAGGATCCTAAACTACCTAAAAGCTACACCGCGCAAAGGCATTCTGTTTAAACAAGGGTAAGTATCAAAGGATTTATTAATACTGATTATGGAGGATCTCTAATTGATAGGAGATCCATTACTGGATATTGTGTGTTTTTAAGGGGTAATCTAGTGTCTTGGAGAAGTAAGAAGCAAGAAGCAAGGCATTGTGGCAAGATCAAGTGCAGAGGCAGAATTTAAGGTTATGGCCCCTAGTATGTGTGAGTTGTTGTGACTGCGGATCATCCTAGAGGATTTGAAGATCAAGGTGCAAGGTCTTATTGAACTATTTTGTGATAATCAATCAGCCATTAATATTGTTCATAATCTTGTTCAGCATGAATGGACAAACTATATCGAAATAGACTAACACTTCATTAAGGAAAAGTTGGATGCATGCTTACTTAGATTCCCTCTGTGCCATCAGAAAATCAAGTGGCATATGTTCTCACTAAAGGGCTAGCTGTGAAAAGATTTGAAAATCTAATCGGCAAACTGGGAATGATAAACATTCATTCACCAGCTTGAAGGGAAGTGTTGGAGAACGAAGATGTGTGTGATTAGCAATTTTAGAAGCATCCTAATCTAGAATAGGATCTTTCCTAATTCAGCTTTAGGAAACTTTCCTAAGAATGTAAATATGTATCATTTCTTTATGTTGTATTTCTTGTAGAAGATAGTTTTCCTTATGTAGTTTCCCTACTCCTTTATAAGAGGACATCACCGTGTCTATTCTGAATTATTGGAGAATCATCCTAATCAATTTCATTCAGTTTTCTACAGTTTCAACACACACAGTGAAATAATAAAGATACCATATACTTGCTCAGTTTACACAATAGTTTATATTGGATTTATTCCCAAATTATGCACATTGAGCTCTATATAAAAATACTAAATTTTTAGGTTTTGTTTCTATTGTATTTCCTTATCTTTCTAGAATTTTCATCATTGTTCTTGTGCATTCAAAATATTTTTGAATTGTGCTCGAAATATTTCATGTTTGGCATTTTATATAGCAATTCAAATTATTGTTCCAAAAGAATGCTAACAAAAAAGAATTGCAAACATGCCCCCCTCCCCAACCAAAAAAATAATAATATTATAATAATCATACACCACCCTACCAACCCTTAATCCCGCTAGGCAAAGTTGGCTAGATGGATCCTAACTTGCCAATCATCTCTATGCAAGATTATATCTTCTTCATGGCCATTATATCCATGTCACACCAAAAAGGTTTTCACCAAATTTTCTCCGATCCCCCTATTACCTCTTTTGCTGCAAGGCTTTTCCATTCCATCCACTCTCCTTATATGGGTGTCTATTGATCTTCTCCTAATGTGTCTAAACCATTTTAAACATATCTTGTACATCTTATGTTCAATAGGAGCCACTACAACCTTGTTATGAGTAACCTTATTTCTAATTATCCCTTTTCTTATATGGTCATGCCTCCACCATAACATCTTCATCCAATTATGCACATATTTTGATGCTTAATTGCCCAACATTTTGTACCATACAATAGATATAGCCATCCAATAAATTTTTTTTCTCTTTAACAGAACTTTAAAATACCATAAAATGATAAAGGACTTCTCTACTTTAATTATCTTACATTTACTATGGAGTTAACATCCTCAATAATCAATTTTTCCATCATTTTGAACACTTAATCTAAGATATTTAAATTAACCTTCAAGTCTCACCATTGCACCATCCACACTTTTATTTTTGTTATACTTAAAACACTTTATATATTCAATTTTCAGCCTGCACAACTTGAAGCCCTTGAAAATAAATTCTCCCCATAACTCAAGCTTAGTATCCATGCATACCTTCTTTATTTCATCTACTAAAACAATGTTATGTGCAAACAACATACACCAAGGCCCCGCTTCTAAAATATTCTTAGTGAAATCATCCATTACTAGACTAACAAGGTAAAAAATCATGGAAGGTTCGTGATACATTTCAATTGTAATAGGAAAGTCCTTACTATCTTCTCCAAAAATCCTATCACACGTTGTCAATAAACCGTATATAATCCACTCACGGGGCATTTGGCATTGAGATGAGAGGTGGGTTGAGTTGAGTTTGAGCCTCAACTCTAGGATAGTGTTTGGTAACACTTCAAATTTCTCAACTCACCTCACTTGAGTGAAGTTGAGATGGCTTAACTCAGCCTCACCAAAATGGCAAGGGTTGGGGTGGGTTATAAAATTTTCCTTCAATATACCCATTTTACCCTTTTAAAAGAACTAATACGAATTTTAATTCTGTCTCTGTCCCATAAAAACCCTAACCAAATTTCTGTCTCTTTATTTCTTTCTTTCTTTCTTTTGTTAAAATAAATACATTTTCATATTAATTACATATTCTGTCATTATCAATTTATTAAAATATGTCTTTTAAATAATATATATTCCATAACTAATCTTTTTTTTAAAATACCCATAGTTTATTTATGTCCTTTTTAGTCAACATTTTAACTCAACTCAACTTCATCAAATTATACAAAGATTGTTAAAATACACTTTTGTGTAATAATATAATTTATGTATAATTAGTTTATATATAATTTAGTTTATATATATTTATATGTAATTATAATTATTATGTCCTTTTTAGTCATTTAACATTCTAACTCCCAACTCAATTTTAATCTTTTAACAAGCACTTTTACATAATCAAACTCACCTCAGCTCATCTAACTCACTGCATCTCAACCCACTCACCTCACCTCAACACTTCTATACTAAGAGCCTCCATAAGATTTCTTTTCAAGATTCTAATTATAGGTTTTCTTTTCAACCATGTGTAAATCCTTTCATTTATCTCTAAACCTTTCAATCAAACAACGCAACAAGTAGATAGCTTCCATTGTTAACATACTAGGCATGAACCAATTAGTCTTCAAACCTTAATTCCTCAACCCTTGCCCAATTACCTTGCGCTTGAACTTTCTGTAACTATCCCAACTTCTAAAATCTACTTGGTCATTATAAGCCAAATATCGTTCTCCCATCATTTAGAGAAAAGCAAGATAATTTGAAGGTTTAAATTTTCACTTAACAAACTTCAATTTTGACATTCCACCATTTAAAATGTTTAATTTATCTAGTATTTGATTGGCTTAGTCTACCTTGTGTAGGTAGACTAAGTCTATACAAGAATTTCTCCATCATTAAGCCTACTCCTCAATTAAAGGATCACATTGAATAGTTTCATTAACCATAATCGATCATTTTGCCTTATCAAAGAAGACTAGTTGAGTAATCGATAAGCCATTTTTATATGTGATCAAATGTCCAACTAGTTTCTTCAAAATAATATTAGATACAATAATGTTCTATGTCATGACGAAATTCAAAATAACTTTTACCACGTAAAGGAGGAGGGTTGTTAGGTAGTCCACAGCCAACGTAAAACTTAGTCAGATCCAAAACATGAACTCTAGACAAATTATGAAAAATCGTTTGGGTGTGGACGTAACCCTTCATAGCAACGCGCTACACCGCCTGTGTGTGGTGTCAAGTGAGCTAGGGCCGCTGCATCGGCGCCCAAATGTAGTGACAAATGAGCAAGAGTTCCCGCATTTGCTTGGACGGATGTGGGTAAAGAAGCTAGTTCAAAATCAAAATCAAAACAAAAATAAAAAACAAAATCAAAATATAAAACAAAATCAAATTCAAAGTCAAGGCCAAAAACAAAATCATAGATTAAGGATTGGGTCATGGAATATAGGAACATTAACAGGCAAAGCTATGGAAGTGGTAGATGTGATGATTAGGAGAAAGATTAATATTATGCGCCTTCAAGAGACGAGATGGGTAGGGAAAAAAACAAAAACTTTATCAGAAACTGAATATAAAATATGGTACACAAGAAATGATCAAGCAAAAAATGGAGTGGGGATTATTATAGATAAAAGCTTAGTAGATGAGGTAGTGGATGTAAAGAGAATAGGGGATAGGATTATTATGGTAAAGGTTAGTCTAAGAAGAATGACTATGAATATCTTTAGTACGTATGCATCACAAGCGGGGTTAGGTGAGGAGATAAAAGCAAAATTCTGGGAGAACCTAGAGGGACTCATACAAATGATACCAAGAGGAGAGAGAATAATTATAGGAGGTGACTTAAATGAGCACGTGGGTAGAGACGAAAACGGCTATAGAGAGGTACATGGAGGGTATGGATTCGGGGAAATTAATAATGAAGGTAAGTTTATTCCAGATATTGCTATGGCATATGGGCTCATCATAACCAATACTAGGTTAAAAAAACGGTACAAACACTTAATCACATATAAAAATGTCACATCAAGCACCCAAATAGATTACTTCCTCATGAGACAAGAGGATCGGTTATGTTGCAGGGATTGTAAGGTGATACCGGGAGAGTTTTTGACTACTCAACATAAACTTCTAGTACTTGACGTCCAAGTAAGAAATTGGAAGAGAAAAAATCACATAAAACAAAATCCAAAAATCAGGTGGTGGGATTTAAAAAGGGAGAAATAACTAATCTTCAAAGAAAAATTAAGAACTAGAAGGGAATGGAATGGAAAAGGACAGACAAACCAAATGTGGAGAGAAATGACTAATGTCCTAAGAAACACGGCAAAGGTAGTCCTTGGAGAGACAAATGGTAGAGCCCCTAACCTTAAGGAGTCTTGGTGATGGAATGAAGGGGTACAATTGAAAATTAAAAATAAGAAAACTTGCTATAAGGCTGTATATCAGTGTAACAATGAAGAAAATCAAAAAAATTATAAAGAAGCAAAAAAGGCAGCAAAAAGAGCTGTTAATGAAGCAAGGTCAAAAGCATATGAGAATCTATATAAACGACTTGATACAAAAGATGAAGAAAGGGATATATATAAATTAGCTAAAGTAAGAGAAAGAAAAACAAGGGATTTAAATCAAGTGAAATGCATAAAAGATGAAAATAAAAATGTATTAGTGAATGGGGGAACAATTAAGGAGAGATGGAAGGAGTATTTCACAAAATTATTCAATGATGGTGGCGACACAAGAGTTAGGTTGGGACATCTTAGTAACTCCGAAGGGAACGTGAGCTCTACATTTTATTGACGCATAAGTTCAAATGAAATAAGGCAAGCATTAAAAAAAATGAAAAATCATAAAGCGGTGGGACCGAACAATATACCAATAGAAGCACGGAAATGCATGGGAGAATAGGGCATCTCCTGGCTAACGAAATTATTTAACGCAATCCTTAAATCAAAAAAGATGCCAGATGAGTGGAGGAAGAGTACTTTGATTCCTATATACAAAAACAAAGGAGATGTTCAAAACTGTGAAAATTACAAAGGAATTAAGTTAATGAATCATACCATGAAACTCGGGGAGAGAGTAATAGAGCAGAGGCTCAGAAAAGAAACAAAGATCTCGGAAAATCAGTTTAGTTTCATGCCTAGTAGGTCAACAATGGAAGCCATATATACCTACTGAGGCGCCTAATGGAAAGGTATCGGGATCACCAGAAAGACCTACATATGGTGTTTATAGATCTAGAAAAGGTCCATGATAGGGTCCTTAGAGAAGTATTATGGAGGGTTTTAGAGAAAAAAGGAGTCCGAATAGCCTATATACAAGCCCTTAAGGACATGTATCACGGTGCAGAGACAAGGATCAGAACATGCAGAGGGGATACTGAACCGTTTAAAATTACAATAGGACTGCATCAAGGTTCCACACTAAGTCCATACTTATTTGCTCTAGTAATGGATGAACTCACTAAAGATATTCAGACAGTGGTGCCATGGTGTATGTTATTTGCAGACGACATAGTGTTGGTGGATGAAACAAAAGAATGAGTGAACACTAAGCTTGAGTTGTGGAGAAACAATTTAGAATCTAAGGGATTTAAATTAAACAGAAAGAAAACAAAATATATGGAATGTAAATTTAGTAAGAATGCAAGAGTGGAGGATGTTATAATAAAATTGGAAGACCAAATCTTACAAGGAAAAGACCATTTTCGATATTTGGGATCAGTGATTCAAAAAGATGGAGAAATTCACGAGGATGTCCCACATAGAATTAAGGCAGGTTGGCTAAAATGGAGAAATGCATCAGGGGTGTTATGTGATGGTAAAATCCCATTAAAACTGAAAAAAAAATTCTATAGGACAGCTATAAGACCAGTCTTGTTGTATGGCTCAGAATGTTAGGCAGTCAAATATCAACATGAGCAAAAGACGAGCGTAGCGGAGATGAGGATGTTAAGATGGATGTGCGGCCATACAAGAAAAGATAAAATTAGAAATGAAGTTATTCGTAATAACGTAGGAGTAGTGCCAATCGAGGAGAAGATGAGAGAGACTAGACTAAGATGGTTTGGTCATGTGAGGAGGAGACCAAGAAACGCTCCTGTGAGGAGAGTTGATGAAATGGAACAATTAGTCAAAAAAAGAGGTAAGAGGCAGACCTAAGAAGATTTTGGGAGAAACATTAAAGTTTGATATGAAGTGTATGGACCTAAATGAAGATATGACAAAAGACAGAAATACATGGAAGTCTAGAATTCATGTAGTCGACCCCACATAGTGGGATAAAAGCTGGATATATTGTTGTATTTTTCCCTCTAAAACCATTACCTCCATGCACATTTCTATACCTATCCATATGTCGTCCAAAAATCCAAAATTGATTTTCCTTCATTATTTTTTCTCCTGAGCGATGCTGTCCAAGCACATTTCTATACTCTCTCATTTCTCAATGCACATGACCATTCAAAATCACCTCTTACAATGTTTTCTTACTCATCTACTATTGCTACCAAAATTGTCTCATCTCCAATCCCACTTCCAAGCATAACCATAGGCAAAAGTCATAATCTCTTCACCTATAACAACTTTAACTGTGATAATCCTATCTCATAACTTGTTCACATCCTCTTATCTTTTAATCTCGCATCCATAAATCCTCACTGGATTTCTCATCTAATATGTCCCAAAATACCAAAGCTTGTATCCTACATAATAACAGTTTAGCTTTCTTGCCAATCTGCCCCATCTTTTGGAGGCAAATAATACTTGATTATTCTCTTAATCATCACAATGTAGATTTCTCTATCAAAGTTCCAATTTCAAATACAAAACCCAAACATGGACAGGCAAACAGAACAATTTAGAGAAATAAGAACACAAATGTGGCAGAGACATGGCAAAAGATACCAATGTCACAACCCCAAGAATTCCCAAGGATCGATTAGTAAATATAGTAGTAGTAGCCTACTTGCATTACACAATAATTGTAATTCTCTTTCCTTTTTCTCTTATAGGACTTTGTCCTTAGCTATAGGCAGTTAAGCTATTTATTATATTGCACATAGGTGCATGTGGAAAGCTTGTTAGGCTATATATAAGCCACAGAGGATGGGCAGGATTATGTTTGAATTGATAATTAAATACTCTAATTTCCCTCTAAGAATTCTCTCAATCACCCTCCCATTTCCCTCTGCATCTCTCCCTCGTTTCTCTCTAATTACTTCCTCCATTTCTGTCTAATTTCTCTCTCTAATCATTTTGTTCTTGACTCCAAACTCCTCTAATTTATCTCAATTTCCAATCCAACTCTAGGTACACGACAATTGATATTAGAGCAGTCGTTCTACGGTTGTGGTTCATGCAATTTTGATAAATTGATTCCGACGACTCTCATTGCAATTGATTGAGCAATGATTTATGGATTCCGACAAACTTTCTTAACCATGACAGAATTCGCGAACTTCAACTGTTGCAGTCGCGGTTCAGGAAATAGACAAAAGTAAATCTAGCTAATCCAATTCCTGTGGTCCAAGCGAGGATACGTTGGGTGATAGGCGAAGCAAATCTAGTAGCAAAATTCAGAACGGGTGAGCGTCTCCCAGATTGAATTTCGAAAGAGCTGGAGGTTGATGTCGGTCGCAACTTTCTATAAGTATTGCTCGAAGTAGAAGGGTGAAGCAGATTCGGCGATTTGGAAGCCAATTCACAGACTACGGCAACCAACGATTCTCAATTCCGAAGAACTTTGTAGGTTGCATCACAATCTCTCAAGGAAGATGAGCAGCCTGGGTGATTCCAATGCTGATATTCTGACGATTTGGCAGAATTCTGATGAGTCAGTGAAGAGGATCTAGAGCGATCGCTGAACTAGCAAGTGTGATCGTCCACAATCAGTTCAGCTGATCGGAGGTTTAGGCGATAATCAGAGTGCGCAGACGAGAAGTCAAGGCAAAGATGACTCCTAGAGCAAAACCTTAGCCTTTAGTTTCTTCCGATAAATTGGGCATTCAAGACAAAAGCAACCAAGAGATCCCCAGTTGAATCTCAAAATTGATTCCGACACACAAAGAGGTGAGTGTCGGCTCGATCTAAAGGAGAAGTAGGAGGAGTGGCTCTCGGCCGGTTCCAACTGATTTCCGACGAAATTCCTTAGTCGCGACAGTTCTCTATTGATTAATTTCAAGTTGAATCTCAGAAATTGAGTCTAACACACAAGGAGGTGAGGTCGACTAATATTTGAGGCTTGGAATTGGAAGACAACTTGGCCAATTGATTCCCATGCACCGATCTTGACAGTCAAAAATTGAAGGCAATTACGGAAAATCAGGAGCAGTAGGCGATCGAGATCAATTCTGACTATGGCGATCTCGAAATTGAAGGTGACTGCTGTAGCGATCAATTTTCACTTATGATGGTGATCCTAGACTCTAGACGGCCGATCAAATCGTTGCAACTGTGTGACTTCTTTCACTCCTACAATAGACTTGACCTTGACACGAAACGACGACGGCAATTTGCCAGTTATTGGATCAATTTCAGAGGTGACTGGGTGAGGCAGTTACAGAAGGGAAGTGTGGGATTTAGGATGGACGGAGGTCCAAGTTCTTGGCTTGTGGCTTGTCCAGCTCGTGAGATTCCTGCCATAACGGGCAAAGCACGCATGAGAACATGGGAGCCTCAATTGAAGCAAAAGAATGTTGTATTTTCAGTGGGATGTCCTGCTCGTGAGGCCATGGGAAGCAATGCACACATGAAACAAGTGGAGCCTAACTTGCAACAGAAGAATGTTACATTTTCAGTTGGAGGCAAACATCATGAGGAGTTTGGCCAGAAGCCTCAGGCATGGGAGAAGAAGTTTGATAATGAGTTCATCCAATTGGACAAGGAAACAAGAAGAGTGATACACGAATCGAGCGTGGAAATAGGTTGTGTGCTATGAGAGCAGCTGTAGGTGTTTGCAAGGATGCTAACTAAGGGATATAACCACTGCTGTTAGAATCGTGCGATTCGCATCGCGAATCTATAGGGTGACTTGAAAATTGCTTAGAATCGACCATGAATCGAAAGAATCGACAAAGAATCGGTAGAATCGGACAAATCGAGTGAATCGAACGAATCACAAAACTAAAATAGAAATGAGGTGAAACGACAGTACTTGAAGCGTTAGGAGCTGGAAGCTGGAAAGTTGAAACAGAGGCGCAAAAACGCTGCATATGAGCATGAGATGAAACGACAGAAGCAAAGGCGAGACTCGAGAGCTGCGACCGCGAGACTTCAGGTTCTGTTCAAGGTGCGTTGCTTTCTTCTTCTTCAGTTCTTCTTCTTTCTTCTTTGCTTTATGCGAGACCATACGAGTCCTAAGAAGAAGACTGCGTTTGCTTAAAACCAGTGCTTCTATTCTATGCCTATTCCTAGAGAAAATCTAGCTTGGGAGTCTTGACGAGTGTTAAAACCAGTGCTTCTGTTCTAGCCACTTCTTTGGTCAAATCATTTTTCATCCTTGAAAATGATATTATAATTTTTCATGTGCTCACGTGCCAACAAAGACATCAGATATGTGGGCAACTGGGCGCATGAGCCTCCACTCATGCTTACTTCCGAGCACCAGCTGTTTTTATTGACTTTGAGACTTTCTTGCTAACTTGTTGTCTTTTTCTTATTTTTTCTTGCTGTTGCACTACAGTGCTGACTACTATGTCTTTTGCAGCTGTTTTTGTTGACTTTGGGGTTACAGGAACCTATTTTGTAATTGTTAACTTAACTTGTTATTGTTTTATTTTTTTTTATATATTTTCTTGCTACTGCACTGCAGTGTTGCTGCTGTGCTGTCTTTTTTTTCTTCTTTTGATTTTTTCTAATATGTTTTATTATCTGGTCAAATTTGTTCTACTTCTTTTATTTTCTTTTATGATGTTGTAACATTTGTATTAGATTAGATTAAATGTATTTGTTTATGTTTTGCTGCATATTTGTTTTCTGTTATAGGGTTAGATAAAACTGCTCTTCTAGAAGGTATGTTTCTAGAAGAAGTGCCAGCTGTATGTTTAGTTATTCTGTTAGGCGGTTAGTTGATTTTATCCAATGTACTCCGCCACCCCTATATCCTATAAATAGGGGTCGTGAATAGGTCAGTTAAGACTAGAGTCTTAGTGTGCCAGAAAATGAGACGGTTTTGTTTCAGCTTTCTGTCTTGAGTCGGGATTGAGTGCGAGAGGTTGGGAATAGCTAGTTATTAGCTTGGTTTCCCATTTTCCCTATAGCTTTCAGTGTATATGGGCGGGGAGGGAATTAAGTTCTCGTTGTAATCATTCTTGGTTGACTTCAAGATAGTGGATTTCATTGGCTCCTAAGCAGTCTGGATGTAGGTCTTGGATTTCAAGACCGAACCAGGATAAATCTTGCTGTTTCTTCTGTGGTTGTGTTGTTTCTTTTGTGTTCTCTAATATCAGTTCATCTTGAGTAAGTTAGGTAGCTATTTGGGTTGAGAGAATAGAGTAGTGTGCTGTGAGATACTCTAACATATGACATTTTTACTGTTTTTTATTTCAAAAATTTGACTTTATATTTTTTTTCAATGTTAGCAGAATATTGCTTTCTTTCTCGTTGAATATGGCGTCAAGATCAAAAAAGGGATCAACAACAAAGAATAATGATCTTATCTGGGAATATTACACTCGGATTAATGGAAATAGAATGAACTTAAAGTGCAATTATTGTGGACTTGAAAGATGGGGAGGGATAAATCGAATGAAACATCATTTTGCGGGTGATCATGATAATGTGGCTCCTTGTACACAATGTCCAGATAATGTGAGGGAACTTTGTACTCAGATCTTAGGAGAATTGGAAAGACAAAAGGTGAATGAAAAAGAATATTTCCAAGAAGAAGAGACAGAAGTTCAAATGGTAGGAGGAAAAAGAAAAACTAGTATGGATGTCTTTTTCACTAAAGGGAAAGAAAAACAACAAACTTTAAATGCAATGGTTAAAAAAAGGGAGCCCGTTGTTCATAGCATTTGTAGATTTTTGTATGGACATGCATTGCCTTTCGTTTTGGTAAAAAGTCCTCTTTTTGCTTCAATGATGGAAGCGGTTGGTGAATATGGTAAGGGTTTAAAATTTCCTAGTTATCATGAGGCTAGGGTTACATTTTTGAAGAAGGAAGTTGACAATGTAAACTCAATGCTAGAGAAGTATAAAAAGGAGTGGAAAAGGACTGGTTGTACTTTGATGTCGGATGGGTGGACGGATAGGAAAAGTAGGTCTCTTACAAACTTTTTGGTGAATAGTCCAAGTGGAACATTTTTTCTTAAATCTAATGACACTTCAGATGTTATAAAAGATGCAAAAAAGTTATTTGAGTTGCTTGATTCATTAGTGGAGGAAATTGGGGAAGAAAATGTTGTTCAAGTGGTGACTGATAGTGCTTCGGCCTATGTAGCTGCGGGTGACTTGTTGATGGAGAAAAGAAAAAAATTATTTTGGTCTCCTTGTGTAGCACATTGCATTGATTTGATCTTACATGATATAGGTGGGTTGCCTATTTTCACAGATACAATAAAGAAGGCTAAAGAAGTTTGTGTATACATTTATAGACATGCTTGAGTCCTTAGCATGTTTAGGAAGTTCTCTAAGAAGAGAGAGTTGAAGAGGCCAGGAGTTACAAGGTTTGCCACATCATTTCTTACATTGAGGAGCTTTGAGGAAAATAAGATTCCTCTTAGGGCTATGTTTGCATCTGAAGAGTGGGCTAAAAGTCATTATGCTTCTAAGGTGGATGCAATTAAAGTGGGAGCAATTTTGTTATCTGATGACAAGTTTTGGAAATCGGTCAAGTATTGCTTAAAATGTGTAAGTCCACTTGTTAAAGTTTTAAGACTTGCTGATGGGGATGTGAAACCAGCAATGGGATACATATATGAAGCGATGGATAGGGCAAAGGAGAAAATTGCACAAAATTTCAACCATCAAAAGATAAAGTATGAGCGCATTTGGAACATTATTGATACAAGATGGGATTTGCAACTTCATAGGCCACTCCATGCAGCGGGATATTTTCTTAATCCCAAGTGAGTTTCTAAAATCATATTTCCTATAACTAACAAATTTTTGTATTCTTTATGCTTTGTTGTTTCTTACTTGTATTGCATTTTTTTAAGGTTTCAATATGATGAGTCTTTTAATGCGGATATAGAAGTCAAAGTTGGATTGTACAAGACAATAGAAAAGATCTATCCGGATATTGAAACAAGACTAAAAATTGATGAGCAATTAGAAAAGTTTAAAAAAGGCGAAGGATTGTTTGGCATGAGTATGGCTACTTTAACAAGAGACAAGAAGCAACCAGGTATTATTTTGATTTAATGTTTCAATTTTCAAATTTCAATTGTTAGCTCCTTTAAACTAATTAGACTAATTAGTTTTATATTTTTCTATCTTAGCTTTGTGGTGGGAAAGCTATGGGGAAGAATGTAAAGAGTTACAAAACCTAGCCATACGAGTCTTGAGTCTCACATGTAGTGCTACAGGATGCGAAAGAAATTGGAGCACATTTGAGCATGTCCATTCAAAAAAGAGAAATCGTTTGGAACAACAAAGATTAAATGCTCTCGTCTTTGTGAAATATAACATTCAACTTGAATTGAGGCAAGCTAAGAGGGAGAAAAGAGGTGAAAATTATGATCCTATTTGTTTGAGTGATATGGAGTCCGATGATGAATGGATCACCGAACAAGAAAATCCTTGTTTACCCCAAGATAATTCTTGGATGGATGCTAATGAATGTTTTGAAGATGATGGAGGCATTCAACCAAGTAATAATAGAAGAGGTAAATATCTATACTTTATAGTTTCCTACTTTCTAAAACTAAGTTAATGTGTTTGTTTAAGTTTGAGTTGAATTCTAATATGTTATAACTTATATTGTATAATATAGGGCCAAGGAACTTGAAGCTAGATAGAAAAAGAAAAGGAAAAGTTGTTGAAGACAAAGTGGAAGAAGAATTGGATTTAGAAATGATTGATGGTGAGGAAGATGTAGAGGATGGAGAACAAGTGGATTTGGCTACGTTTGAAGATGATGAAGATGATGATGCTCTTCAACTTGAAGATGAAGATGATTGATAACTTGTGAAAATTATGGACAATGGCATTTATTGGTAGCCTAATGGCTAATAGTTGTTTTTTTCTAGTTTGTTATTTTGAAAGTGGTTTGATTTGATACAATTTGAATTTAAAGGCAACATGAATATATTTTTGGTATAATTTTAATATATTTTATTTATTTTCTATGGATATATATTATTTATATTTGAAATTAAAAATGTGTACTGAATCTTACGATTCGATTCGATTCTCGATTCACGATTCGTAAAATAAGGATTCCGATTCTCGATTCGAATCTCGATTCAACAACTATGGATATAACGTCAGTTTTCCCACTGAATTCTTCAATAAACCGAGAAGGAATGTTGCATATGACCACTCTGGAAATTCTAACCAAAAGATGATTGATTCAAACAATCAATCATCATAATTGAGTTACCATAACAGAGGACTCTTGGAGGAGAAGAGTGTAGGGAGTGAGCTTCTGAAATGTTCCAATGAACAAAAAGAAGATATTGTTGGACTACCAACAGGGGATTCAAAAATTCTGGCAGAAAAAGTAGTTAAGGTTGTTTTGCAGCCAGGGGAAGAGCTAATACATTTGGATGTGCCTAATGAGAGCTAGCAGGAAAAAAACGAAAGGTTATTAAAGGGATTGACAAAGGAAGCAAAGTCCCTTACATTACCGTAGGTGTCTAGCCCAATATATGGAGAATCGGCTAATGTGGGGGATGTCGTTTCGGGAAAAACTAAGGATTCTTTGGCTTGGGTTAAAATAAGCAATGAGAAAGTGAAGACAGTACTAGCTAGAGGATATCTTACCACCAACATAAAAGACTAGCACTGAACAATATGATGGTGTTGCTGCCATTTCAGAAGGTGCAAGCCAGATTGCAGTAGATGCAAACCCGTTTTCAGTGCTGGTGGTAACAGAGGTAACTAAAGCAGGAGTTTCAGTGGAGCAAGACACACTCGCTGAAAAAAGTGAGGCTGATTTCTCTTTCAGCCAAGGGAAATCTTCTACGAGTTATGACTCTGATAGTAGTTCTCTCCACCAACAGCAGATTCAAAGTTATGAGGAATGTTGGAAGCCAATTGTAGCTGGAGAAAAGCTAAGGGAGATAGCAGAAGAACTCAAAGGTTTTGCCGACAGGAACAAAACTCCTGCTACTGTGTTGGTTCTTCCTCCAACTGGCAAATTCGAATGCTTGATTATTGCATTGAAGGATTAGCAGATAGCTAGAGAACTAGTTGGTCAACCCTCTAGATTCAAAACAGCCAACATCGAAGATGATGAGAAGAGGGGAACATATGTGGTAACTGGTCGAATGTGTGAGTTTTAGAATGATCATCATTTGGAGGCTGTAGGGTTGCAAGTTTCAGCTACTGCCTAAGGCAGGTGTCACGTAGCTAGCAAGGTAGAGGGGTAGAAGGGTCCATCCCATTTTGTAATTCTGTTGGATGAGCCTCGGCAGGGTAGTGGGCAGGCTAAGTCGCAGCATGCCTTCTAGAAGATTTCCCTAACAGCCTATAAAGCTGAATGTACTGGAGTGGTGCTCCCCAAAATGATTAATGAGAATATTTTTCACTTTCTCTCTCCATTATGTTAGCTCTCACTTCTCCCTCACATTCTCTCTCTTCCCTTCTCTTCCCGACTCACTGGAATTCCCTTGAATTCCATTCCCAACCTTGTCAGCCCTGGGAGTGCTGACAGCAGGGAGCGGCTAAATTCATTAAAGTCACTTGATGTGGACATATTGACATGTTTTGGCACCATACTGGATCCCCAGACCATGAGTACCAGCAATCTTGATTGGGTAGCTATTGCAAACCCAAGGGGAATGGTCTATTACACCTTGGAGGTAGATGCAACCTTGATTGCCATTGTACGAGCTATGGTGCTAACCCGTGGTTTTGTTCCAGTTGATGAGAACATAAGGGCAAAGAGGAATAGGACTAGATGGAGAAAGAGAGCAAGAGGATTGAACCAAATAGAGAGCTGGTACTGGGTGAAGAATCAACGATGTAATCATTGTAAGTTCTTGGGGACAAGAACTCTCTCAAGGGGGGGAATTGTCACAACCTTAAGGATTCCCAAGGATCGATTAGTAAATATAGTAGTAGTAGCCTACTTGCATTGCATAATAATTGTAATTCTCTTTCCTTTTTCTCTTATAGGACTTTGTCCTTAGCTATAGGCAGTTAGGCTATTTGTTGTATTGCACATGGGTGCATGTGGGAAGGTTGTTAGGCTATATATAAGCCATAGTTGAGGATGGGCAGGATTATGTTTGAATTGATAATTGAATACTCTGATTTCCCTCTCAAAATTCTCTCAATCTCCCACCTATTTCCCTCTGCAACTCTCCCTCATTTCTCTCTAATTTCTTCCCCCATTTCTGTCCAATTTCCCTCTCCAATCGTTCTGTTCTTGACTCCAAACTCCTCTGATTTCTCTCAATTTCCAATCCAACCCTGGGTTAAACCCTAGGTACACGACAACCAGTAACATTTATAAAATAATAACTATAGGTGGCCAAAAAAAAAAAAAAGAACAAAGAAAAGATACCATTCAAACTATTATAATATTGGCAAAAGGGCATCCCCAATGCAAGAGACTCCATCCTTTAGAAGGGTCAAGGGAGAGTCCTTTCAGCACACCCCTTTTCCCCTACTTTGCAAAGAAGAGGTTTCCACAACTCACAACACATGATTTTCCAATCAAAAAGAAATACCACAAACCCAATATAACAACATTATAAAATTTATATTAATGATAATATAAACATCATTAGACATACGAAAGATAAATAAATAGAAACTTTTCATGAGGTTGTAATTAAATTAAATTGTGTTTTCCATTTGTTGTCCAAAAACTAATTGTATTTATAGGCTTCATGAAAGTAGCAAGTTCATTCCTGTGAAAAGAAAATGAAGATGACACAAATTAAGGCCACAAGTATTATATTAAAATTTGAGGCAACTATGCAATGACAAGCATTTTATATAGCCTAGAAATCACAAAATAGGAAACAAATTCCAAGTTCAATCAAATTATCCATCCACGTGCCAAGTTTTTTAAGTGTCCAGTACTCAAAACTGAAAATCCACACCTTAGCTCAGAATCAGACACACCAATAACTTCATTGACAAACAAGTCAGACTCTAAATTGCAAAACTCATAGACAAAGGAAAACAATCAACAAGAAAACTAGAATAACTCTTATTTATCTATTCTCAAACGTATAAGTTAATTTTTAACATTTTTAAAATTTAAAAATGTAAGGAAAAGTTATATAGGAATACACCATGGTTACACGGAATGCGATACGTTCCGATTTGTGGTACGTATTTGGGAACGAGGTATGCTACTTAGCTAGATACACATTCGTGGGTGGTAGAATTAGTTGGTACACTAGTTTGGTTCGTGGTCCACTTTGAGTAATGTATTGGTACATTTATTAAAATTCATAGGAAAAATTTTGTTATATTCATAAGATATTGCAATGAAAAAAATGTTCAACTTAACTAAAAGCAAGTCTGCAATTACACAAAAACAATAATAGTAGAACCAAAACAGGGGGAAAAAAACTGAATGCTAACATAACAATCATCTCAAAAGCTTAATGATAAGAGCACCTAAATCCCAAAAAACCCAAATCTCTAACCAGCTTGTTTATAATTTACTTTTTTCCCCCATCTTTAGAATTGCTTCCTTTCACAAGCTTAGATGATGGCTTGTATGTGGTAGCAAGCAAAGCTCTTGAGCAATCTTATGTAGCTTCCTCTTCATTTGGCATTTCAACATATAAACTATCTAGAGAACTCCATCTCATCTCCTCCAATCTGGTAACAGAATCCTCTATGTTATCATTATCTGGATCAATATCCCATCTTTTATAAGGTCCAACTCCATGATTTTTGAAAAAACCATGATTAAAGACAAATATCTGAATGAATAGAAACCGGTTTATCAGCCCTTCTAATGTTCATGATTTTGGGATCGCCATTTTTGGCAATCCAAGTTGCGTCCCTCCTCATTCCAGTACGCATTCATACCACAAACAGATTCACACGATCAGAAACACATTTCGTGCGGGGTGCCACGAATTGTGTAACTATGGAACACACCACCACCATCCCAGAGTATACAAGGTTCACCTCCTTATAGCAGTCTATTCTATTACACATACTTGCATTCCAAAAGAAAAATATGACCAGGAAGTTAAAACTAGATGCATTTGCTGAACAATCATAATATTCCATTACCATTTGCCTTGTTCCCCTTCAATCTAGTTATTTTCACATCAGAGCATCCACTGGATGCTCAAGATAATCGAAATTTTCTTCCTATTCTTGAATTTTTATATGATTTAATATTGCTGGAAGTGTTTCTCCTGCTTCCAGGGAGTACCGATAATGTTTCTATTAAATGTTGGCTTAAGCATCCAAGTAGCATCAACAAATTCCAAAACTCAATTTCTTATTTCAAATTATGGCCATGTCAAGTTAATTGTAGAACATCCGCAGTTTAGGAACATAAAAGATGGTATCCCACACAGCTACAGCTCCATTTTGGATGTGTCCAAGCTACATAGGGTTAGACATATCAAAGTTTGAGAATGCAGAACATGAATCTAATCACCAAAAGGTTAAAATTAAAAGAGTTGTAGTTTTTTAAAAATGAAACAACATAAAGAAAGCACACCCTGGATAACTGAAAAGCTAACACAAACTAGTTAAATCCATTGTTTCAGATGTTAATATTTTTTATTAACATTGAACAGTGTATACCCCACCTACAGGAGAGTAAGGCATCCGATGATGATGCACTGAACAATGCAATTTAATTCAGATATTAAAATTTTTTGTTAACGCTGAACGCTGCCATTTAATGTGATGGTTTCCATACTGTTGAGTAGGGAAACCACTTCTGAAGTAAACTTAAAGTAAAAGGCAAACACATAGATCTTTGTCATCATCAGCCACCTAAGGGAAGAAGAAGAAACAAAATCTGTTAATGCTCTCTCTCTCTCTCTCTCTACAGTGAATCCTTCGATTTTTTTTTTTTTTTTGGAATTTTCTGATTCTTGCTCAGTTTAATTTTTTTCTCACTTCTAATTTTGAGCAGTTTAATTTATTTTAGAATTTTCTATTTTTCTGTTTTTCTGAATATTTATCAGAATTTTTATAATTTTTGTAGTTTTAACAAAATACAAAAATTAAGACTTATCATGTATTTTTAAGAGAAATTGAATACAGATTAGAAAAATCAAATGCTGTTTTCAGCTTTTTTTCTCATTTTCTGGACAACTGACAGAAAAATCAAACATGTTCAATTTCCATTTTTTCCTAACTCAAATGGAAATTAAACAAATAGAATGGAATGAAAATTATAAAATGCAATGAATATTGCCCGCAGCATTTCAAACAGCCCCTTAAATTAAAAGCTTTGTTTACCTTTCTTCACATTGTACCCTGAAGATCTTAGGAATGGTATCATCTTCGATTCAATTTCATCATACCTGGGCAAGAACACAAAGACAATATATAAATATATATATATATATTTATATTTAAAAAAACTAGTATAGCATAAAGGGGTGAAACAAAATCTGGAATGCACCTCTCTTTTGACCAGTTCACGGTAAGATCATCCATCTTATTTATAACAACAAGGAGCTTAGAGACACCCAAAGTCTTTGCAAGTTGAACATGTTCACGCGTCTGTCCGCCTCTTTCATATCCGGTTTCAAATTCACCTTTCCGAGCCGATATTACCTAGAAGACAAATATGAGATTTATCCAGGTTCGACCCATGATTACGAAAACATTTTGTAAAACCAACTTACTAGTACACCTATGTCCGCTTGAGATGCCCCACTGATCATGTTTGGTACATAGTTTTTGTGACCCTGAAAGTTCAACAAAAGAGCTAGTAGCAATTCAAACTGGCAGTGCATCATAAGAAAAAACAAAAACACTTTTACAATTAAAATAATTAGATTGCCCTTTGTCCTGCATCAAGAAAGAATACTAAGTTTATCAAAATATAGATGGAGCACTAGGAATTCATCAAATGCCTCTTGTAAAATTTATTTATTTATTTTTATCTTCACCCAAAACCCTCAAAAGCCTATGGTATTTCAAGACATCAGACAGAACTAGTAAAAGGAAAGAGAGGCATATAAAACAAATAGTAGGAGAAAGAAGGAACAGGGAGAGAGAGGGGAAAAAGAAACGGTCATAGATGACCAAAATTTGTAAAGAACAGAAATGCAGAAGAAAAAAGCAGAGAAGGTGTTGGTAGCCGAAGGATTATCAAAATAAAGGAGAAGGAACGAATGGATCATCATCCGTATGCTGGTCAAAACTTATGCTTTTTAGAAGTTTCTAAAACTAGAATAGGATACTTTCTTAATTGAGACTTAAGAAACTTTCCTAAGATTGTATATATGTAATATTTCCTTTATGTGTTGTAGACTTTCTTATGTTGTATTTCTCTCCTCTATAAGAGGACATGTACATGTACATATCAATTAAGAGTTTATTCAGTTCTTTACAGAAGGTAAACTAGAGGGGGTAAGAACTCGGGGAGGAGAAGTTTCACCAATAGAAAATGAAATCATTCTCCAACATTCAACACCAAAGTGTATATTGTCTCTTACAAGGCATATTATATTCCCAACAAGAGAAGGGTACATATTAAGAATATTTAACAAGATCTTGTAAGGTTGCATACATTAGACCTGCAGCAATGAGAGACTTGTGCACTGGTCTTCCCTTTTACATACCTTTTTTTTGTTTTCATATGATACTAATAATATTGCATGGAGTTAATTTTATATTTTTTTACCATAACATGCATATTGATGCGTATTGAAATTTGAAAAGGTTTCTTCTATAAACTGGGGAAAGGGATAGGCATAGTGTCCAAACAGTAATTATTTAACTTTAAAAACTCTTTGTATTACTCATACAGATGGGATCTCCTTGCTGTTTGGCTAGCGTATTCCACCTTTAAAGTATATAAAATATTACTAAATCCAAATATCATCTTAATAAAATTTAGTAATCCTTTATAGCTATTTTCCTTGTCTTTATGAGATGAGGTATACTTGCAAGGGCTTTTACATGATTTTCAAGTTTAGTACAATGTTCAACACCTTCTGGAGCTTTTGTTGAATATATAGTTTTCTTACTGAAAGAAAATAGTACAAAAAACATACTTCTACTTATTTCTAGACAGTATATTTCTATAAATTTACAGAAGGAACAGAACCGGCTCAGATCTGGTTTTGTTTCCCATTTCTTATAAATAGATTCTAGTGGAAGGTGTTGGAGAAGAAGGGTGTCACTAAAGAAATCTTACAGAAAGTCTTGGAAGAGAAAGGAGTTTAAATTACTTTGTAGGTTATTAAGGACATGTCACCAAGCGAAAATGTGTTTAAGATCTGTGGAGTACGTACTGAACCTTTCCCAATAACAGTTGGGAGTACATCAAGGCTCTGTATTGAGCCCATAACTTTTAGCTCTTGTGATGGATGAACTCACAAAGCGCATCCAAGAAGAAGTCTCTGAGTGTATGCTATTTGCCTATGATATTATCTTAATGAATGAGACAAAAAAAGGTGTGAATAGAACTTGAATTATGGAAAAACACCTTTGGATCAAGAGGTTTTTAATTAGATGGTTGAGACTAACTATGTTGCATTTAAGTTCAGTAAAAATAAAATAATGGAAAATTTAGTTATGAGACTTAGAGATTAAGTTACAGCCAAAACAAACAAACAAACAAAAAAAAAAAAAACATCAATTTTGATATCTTGGATCAATTGTTCAAAATAGAAGGGGATATATGGAGATGTTACTCATAAAATTATGGATGACTAAAGTACATAAGTGCATACAACACTTTATATGTTCGTAAAATTCTTTTAAAGCTAAAAGGAAGTTTGATCAAACAGCTATAAGAACAAATTTGTTGTATGGATCATAATGTTAAACAAAATAAGTGCCAACATGTCCAAAATATAAGTGCAGTAGATACGAGAATGTTTTAGTGGATGTGGGGCCATACAAGAAAAGACAAAACAAGAAACAAGTGTCAGGACACTGGCCCTAACTTTTGATTTTCTTGAAGATAGAATTGCAAGAATAGGAGAAATAGAGAGAAATGGGGGAGGATCAGACATAATAAGGGGGAAAACTGAGAGATATGAAGGAGAAATAGACAGCAAATAGGGAGAAACACACAGAGAGAGAGAGAGAGAGAGAGAGAGAGAGAGAACCGAGAGAAAGTAAGGGAGAATAGCAAAGAAAAGGAAGATCTTTAATCATTCCAGAACCTCCAAAATCACTCCGTAACTGAGAATAATCAGATAATACAAGTAATAACTAACTCTCATGCAAAATAACATAATCTGCAAGAAATAAAAATAATAATAACTAGCTAAGTCGTGACTTTCCCTCCCCCTTAAAGGATTTTGTCCCTAAGAAATCTCAGCATGTGGCCTGATTCATCCTTCTTAGACTGTAGGGTGCTGAATCCTTGACCTTCATGTAGTAATCATGCCAGTTAGTTTTAGGAGTAAGTATTCCAGAAGCCACATGATCTTCCATCATCTTCCAAAACACATCAAGGTTCTCCTATTCAATCCACTTCAATTGTTCCTTCTGCATCATCCTCGGCTCCCGGGTCTAGTTGGATTCAACCTTTACAAACTCCAACCGTGCTTTAAAAGCATCCTTTGCTTCCTGTTAGCTGGACTACACCAAAGGTTCATCTTCCACAATTGCAGTGATTTTTCCTACAACAGCCATTCCTTTCTTGCCATCCTGAATTGCCTGATCCATTGCAGGTAATTCATCAACTTCTTGCAGATCGGATGTCTTAGGTAAGATTCCAGCTCCAGCTGGAATCTATTTTGCAGTCGATCTTGAATTAAGCTCCACTGGTATACTGTCCTGAAACTTCTTTGAATAAAAATCCACTGGTATACTGACCAGAAACTTCTTTGAAATCTAAATCATAATTTTGTCAAGCTATTGGTGTATGTTAGCAAAACCTTCCTCTAATATTTTCTCTAATGACTGTACACTTACACAAGTCCCTTCAGCCATTTCCTCAGTCAAATTCTTTAGACTTCACTCTTAACAGCAACTGTAACTACTTCCAATCATCGGCAACTGCCTTTAAGACTGCTTGCAAAAACCGTCTTATACTGCATACCTTCAGTTTCAGTCAGAAATGCCTAGATCCAGCCAAGAACCAGTCTGTTCTGATACCAATTTGTCAGGACCCTGGCCCTAATTTTTGATTTTCTTGAAGATAGAATTGCAAGAATAGGAGAAATAGAGAGAAATGGGGGAGGACCAAACAGAATAAGGGGGGAAACTAAGAGATATGAAGGAGAAATAGACAGCAAATAGGGAGAAACAGAGAGAGAGAGAGTGAACCAAGAGAAAGTAAGGGAGAATAGCAAAGAAAAGGAAGATCTTTAATCCACAACAATCATAATGATTGGCCATGCAGTTATAGCTTTACATGTAAGCTATCCACAGTTTCTACAAGACAGTTACCAATCCACTACAAGTAACTGCTCTTTTAATCATTTCATAACCTCCTAAATCACTCCATAACCGAGAATAATTAGATAATAAAAGTAATAATTAACTCTTCTGCAAAATAACATAATCTACAGGAAATAAAAATAAAAATAACTAGCTAAGTCATGACTACAAGATCATACTTAATAAAGTTAGAGTTGTTCCCACTGAAAATAAGATGTAGAAATCATAATTAAGAAGATTTGGACATGTGACAAGAAGATCAATAGAAGTTGGCAGCAGAAAACAGAAAGGACTACCAATGGAAACTCAGTACGAAAGCCTCATACATGACGAAGGATATAATGAGGACATGACTGTCACACACGGCGATATTACCCCCAGATTTTCTTTCTTTTGCATGCTGTAATTGCTTGCTTTAATTCTGTTATTGCTTATTATGACTATTGTTTTAATTTCCAGCGGTAATAGTTTATTATTAGAGAATATTCCAGAGGAGGCCCACGTGTAAGGGTTAGAATAGGACAAACCGATTGTTATAACCGCTTAGGAGAAGGAATCCTCTATGGCTGCATCCATGTTGAGAGGCCTATATATCCTTCCTAGACCCTTTGGGTCCGTCAACAAGAATATCAATAGCAATCAGAATCTCTCCCTTTCTCTCTTTCTCTATATTCTTCTGTTTCCCTCTGCTCTTTCTCTCTTCCTTCCTTTCTACCTCACTTCATTACTGCTGTCGTTGATTAATTCTAAGTTAACTAGCCAGCCCGAGTCACCAGCCGTGACAATGACCATGGGTAAAAATGGCTCGAGATCTAGAATTCGGGTAAACAACCCCACATAATGGGATTACAGCTTATGATTTTTGTTGTATATTCTAGCATCATATGGAACAATAAACCCAACTACTCAAATTCCAACCAAGGGAATATGACCAAAACTCAACCTTTTAATTACAAAATTGACCACACAAATTCTCCTATGCATTTATAATATGAAACTATCCAATGCAACCTCATCTCAAGTATCTTATGTTGGCCCTAGTTAGAAGTAAAATAAACGTAATATATATGAACCTCCACATTAGGGGTAAAAGGCCTTACGAATTCAAGGATTAAAACTTCATTTCAATATGTTTTTTGGTTAGCTCAAACAAAAAATAAAAACGAAGTAAAAAAGGAACACATGGCATTTAAGAGAGGAGGGGGGGGGGAAGAATGGTTGAAAATGTTTGGTGTCCATAATGAAAATATATTTAAATGTTTACACAAGTGATGCAGGAGCAATAAAAAAATTATTAGCAGGGTTATTTTTGTAATTATTTATATTTTATTATTTTTGCAACTTTCTGGTCATGCTATTTTCATTTGGGTTCACACTGTTAAAGGTTGTCTTGAGTATATGGTATAAGACGAAAATGATGGCAGTTCGCTAGAGTTCCTTTTGAAGATTTTAGATAGAAGTTGTAACCCAAACAATAATTAGTTATAGTTTGGGGGTTAAACTGTAAATATCTAATAATATTCATTGGGATATCCACCCTCTATTATAAATAGAGGGCAAGGGGTAGCAAATGGGGTGAGAGTTCTTAGTTTTTCCTGTTTGTAAGACTACTGGTCATCCTCTTGTGCGCTGAGTGTTGTGGGAAGAAGAGATCAAGATTGTGAGAAAAGTAATTCTTGGAGCGATCTGGTGGAAATCTCTTTAGTTATTTTCATTGTACTTGGGAGCGCTGTAACAGGAGGGAGTAGGGGACATTGGTACTGCTGTAATCACTCTCGGTTTCTAGTGGATTTGTCTCCGAGAGAAGGCTGGATGTAGGATTGCATTTTGCAGTCCGAACCAGGATAATTTTGTGCTTCTTGGATGGTTTGATTGTTCTTTTCTTTCATTTCTTTTCGGTTTTTCATTTTCTGTTATCCATATTCTGTTGTTAGTTTGATTTCTGGGTGAGGAGTAAAGAGGGATTGGCAAACCTAAGTCTTGAATCGATTTCTAAGGGCTCCTAATAATAACACACACTATGTTGTTATGGTTCTTAAGAGTCTTATCTTAAAGCCTATGTTTTCCTTATGGGTCTAGGAGTAGTAGAAGGTGTCTAGCCCAACAGATTTAGGAAACTAAAACCTAATCCTAGTGAGTTAAGTTAGGAGGACTATTTAACAGTTGTAATGTTTTCCCTAGAGTTAATTTTCAGCAGTTTTACTATCAGAAGAATTGTCTTCCTCGTTATTGGACGCTTAGCCAAATGCCAAACCCTATTTGCATGAAGAACCAATCTCTTTAGGCTGTGTTTCAGAGCCGTTTTACCTTTCTTCTCTCAGAATTCTCCCTCTGCAGCTTGGTAAATTTTATTCTATACTCCTTATTCAACATCAGTTGGTATCAGAGCCCAACCTCAATTGGTCCCACTCATGGCAGCATGTAGAGCAAGAGTTCCTAGACTTACCCAAGCCCAAGAGATGGCCGAGATCAGAAGGATGGTGGAGCAACTCAAGAAAGAGGTGTGCAACCTACGTAGAGAACAGTTAGAAACTTTTGGAGAGGCACCAAAAGGTGATCATGAATCCCTACATAGAGATATTGGGAATGATGATGAGCACGTTAACCCCTCCCATGATCCCGTGATTCGTGATCAGCCCGACCACAGTGGATTAGAGAGCAGGCAGCAAGAGCTCCAGATCTGAATTATGATATTCGTGTTGATGTTTCAGATTTTTAGGGTAAGATGCATGCTGAAGATTTCCTTGATTGGGAATCCACTTTGGAGACTTATTTTGAATGGAAGCCGATGGCTGATGAGAGGAAGGTTCTGTTTGTGAAGCTGAAACTGAAGAGAATTGCCCTTCATTGGTGTAAGAAGTTGGAGGAACAGAGTGAAAGGCAAGGAAAGACCATAATTCAAACTTAGGAGACAATGAAAGCAAAACTCAGGAAACAATTTCTTCCAGCTGATTATATGACAGACCTATACAAGGAGTTCCATGGGCTAAAACAAAGAGAGCTTAGTGTGGAGGAGTACAATTTCTTCCAGCTGTTATTATGATGAGATAGATGAAGGAATTGACATGCTTCCTGTGGAAGGTGAGAGCTTGGTGGTAAGGCATGTGATGACAACACCTAACATTGAGGAGGCTGGAGATGGGAGGGGGCACAGTATATTCCACACTAGAATTTCTTGCGGGGGAAAGTTGTCTAATGTTATTGTTGATAATGGCAGAGTGAGAACATAATTGCCAAAGAAGCAGTGGAAAAACTGAAGTTGCCAATAGAGAAGCATCCCCATCCTTTCAAGGTTGTTTGGGTTCAAAAAGGGAGTGAAGTACCCGTTATTCAAGGTGCTTGGTGCAGTTCAGAATTGATAAATGACTACAAAGATGAAGTTTGGTATGACATAGTTCCTATGGATGTCTATCACATTCTATTGGGAAGACCATGGCTATATGATCAGAATACGAAGCATCTTTCCACACCTAATACATACACTCTCCAAAAGGATAGAAAGACATTCACACTACATCCTTTAAAGGAGGAACCAGCTAGTTAGAAACCAATTGACAGCAGGGTTAATTGTTTTCTCAAGGCTGGAAGATTTGAAAGGGGGACCAAAGAGCGTGGGATGGTTCTTGTATTGGTTGATAGAATTGCAAAGAGCAAAAGAGAAGAAGAATCTCCACTACGACTTGAAATTAAGAAGCTTTTGGGTGGTTTTCAAGAGCTTGTTAGTGAAGAGTTGCCGAAAGGGTTACCCCCAATGCAAGATATACAACATGCAATTGACCTGATTCCAGGAGCATCATTACCAAATAAGGCAGCCTATAGTATGCCACCACAACAAAGGACTGAGATGAGGTGCCAAGTAGAAGACTTGATTGCAAAGGGACTGGTAAGAGAAAGAACAAGCCCTTGTGTTGTCTCGGTGCTGCTAACACCAAAGAAAGATGGTTCATGGAGGATCTGCATAGACAGCCGTGAAATTAACAAAATTACTGTGAAATACAGGTTCCCCATTCCAAAGTTTGAAGAGATGTCCAATGTTCTAATGGGATGAACTATTTTTTCAAAACTGGATCTGAGGAATGGGTACAATTCAAGTCCAGATTCATAGTGGGGATGAGTGGAAGACAACATTTAAGACACCAGATGGATTATTTGAATGATTGGTCATGCTTTTAGTCTTCCCAATGCACCCAGTACTTTCATGAGAGTGATGATAGAGGTATTAAGACCTTTTCTTAATTCATTTGTTGTTTATTTCAATGATATACTTATTTTTAGTTGTGACAAAACTGAGCATTTGAACCATCTAAGACAAGTCATGGAAGTTCTTCATATAGAGAAGCTCTATGTTAACTTGAAAAAGTGCTCCATTCTGCACAACAATGTGGTGTTTTCAAGCCTCATCGTTTCAGCTGAAGGTTTGAAACCTGAACCAGCCAAAATAAAAGCTATAATCAATTGGCCTTCACCTCGGTTAATTGCAGAAGTTCGTAGCTTTGATGGGTTGACATCTTTTTATTGACAATTCATTCGTAATTTCAATTCAATTATGGGTCTATAACAGACTACCCCAAAGGAACAGAGTTTTTGTGGACAACAAAAGCAGAAAAGGCCTTCAATCAAATCAAAATAGCCATGACCCAGGCTCTCCTGTCCTAGTTCTACCAGATTTCAACAAGTTATTCGTCGAGTGTGATGCATCCCACATGGGAATAAGGGAAGTTCTCAATCAAGAAAACAGACCAGTGGCTTGGAGTAATATGCCTTGGTTCGTGCTCTACACCATAGGCAACAGTATCTGCTGCATCAAGATTTTGTTGTCTATACAGATCACGAGGCTCTTCAGTAGCTCAATTCTCAAAAGAAGTTGATCCCAAGACATGCACCCTAGAGTTCATTCCTTCGATAGTTTACTTTCACTGTCAAATACAAATCTGGAGCATCAAATAGAGTGGCAAATGAACTCAGTCAAAGATCTTTCTTGCTAACAACTTTACACACTCAAGTTATTGGCTTTGAAAAACTTAGGGGTCAATACATGAGTGATCTGTTTTTCAGCCATACAATTAGAGACTTACGACATTCAAGTGTAGCGGCAACTTCTCACCCGTTTCTTATGCATGATGGATTTTTGTTTCATGGGAACCAATTGTGCATACCTGAAGGGACCTTGAGAGAGCAAATTATAAGGGAGCTGCATGGTGGTTGTTTAGGAGGGCATTTTGGGAATGACAAGACTTTGGCTATGGTAGCAGAACGTTATTATTGGCCAAGAATGAGTCGTGATGTTGAAAGGTTAGTGAGGCAATGCAGGGTCTACCAATTGCTAAAGGGAATTCACAAAACACTGGACTATACTCCATTACCAGTTGCTTCCTCTTCTTGGACTCATGTTAGCATAGATTTTGTGCTTGGACTTCCAAAGACAGCTAAGGGGTATGATTCTATACTATTGTAGTTAACCGTTTTTCCAAAATGACACACTTTATTCCTTGTTCTAGGACTGCAGATGCATCTCATGTGGCTGATTTATTTTTCAAAGAAGTGGGGTGCTTGCATGGAATTCCTAGTTCAATTGTGTAAGATAGAGATGTGAGGTTCATGGGGCCTTTTTGGCCTACTTTGTGGAGGAAATTGGGGACACAATTGCAATATTCTAGCACTTGTCATCCACAAACAGATGGACAAACAGAAGTGACTAACCAAAATCTTCAAAATTTGCTCCATTGTCTTGTCAGAGATTATGTGAAGACACAAGACATGATTCTACCTCAAGTTAAATTTGCCTTTAATAACTTTGTCAATTGCACAACCGAGAAAACTCCTTTTGAGGTGCCTACAGGCATAAACCTCAACATGTCTGGATCTTGTTCTTTTACTAGAGGAAGCTAGGATCAGCGAAGACAAAGCAGCATATGCTGTCCATATTCGCTGTATACATGATAAGGAAAGAGCTAAAATTAAAGCTAAGCAGTACAAAGGAGCAAACTAGCATCAACGCTTCAAGGAGTTCACCGAGGGTGACCCAGTGTCGGTGGATCTTAGAAAGGAGAGGTTTCCAAAAGGAGCCTACCATAAGCTGTTTTCAAGAAAAATTAGTCCATTCAAAATTTTGAAGAAAATAAGCTCCAATGCTTATGTGATGGAACTGCCAGATGATCTTCAGATTAGTCCTATGTTTAATGTTAAAAGAAGCCAAAAGAGGTAATTGATGAAGTTCTTGACATGAGAGAGGCACAATCCAGAAGGTGTCATGACCCAAGGGTCTTTACTGTCATTTTTTAAATTTCTTGCAAGTAGCAGTGTAACTAACAGGCTGTTGTCGGGTGAGGACTGTCATGCCTCACGTGCAGGTTGTTACCGCCTATGCATGGCCTATAATAGGCGAGAGGATGGGGATTCATTTTCATGATAATAACATTGAATTCTTTCCCTCTTAATTCTTTCTCTAATTCTCCCTCCAAATTCTATCTCCCTTTCCCTCTAATATTTCCTTTCTCATTACCCATAAACATCGGAAATTCAAGTCTCGATTCAGAGGCTTGACAATTGGTATCAGAATCGGAGGTCTTAGGCCGTGAATCCAGCTTAGTGGCCGATTATCAGAGGCGTCTTGGACGATGGAATTCAAAATGGCTAAAGGAACGCGAACGAAGCAACTGGAGAATCAGATGGAAGCAATGGAGTTCGGGCTGACACAAACGCAAGAAGCAGTGACTCAGAGCCGAGAGGAGGTTCGATCCATTAGAGAAGAATTGCGGGAGGACATGGCGGCTTCCCGAGATGGAATGATGAGAGAATTAGCTCGACAAAGAGAATCATTGGAGCAGCAGATTAGCAGTGTGATCAACATGCTGTCCGCGCTTCCTCAATTCAGGCTACCACCTGAATTCCCCCCTCAAACAGCACCGGAGACAAGAAGGGATACTTCCTAGGCCCCCAGGAGCAAGAGAGACTGATAATACACACACTGAGGAGACATGCGATCAGGTAAGGGATCTTAACTCCCCTAGAAGTAGTCACAAACCCATACCGAGGTTGGAGATACCTCTGTTTGAAGGATCCAAGCCAAGATGGTGGATCCGGAAGTGTGAGAGATACTTCCAATTCAATAGCATTCCCGAGAACCAGCAAATCACGATAGCTTCGGCTTACCTTAACGACGTAGCCGATTGTTGGTACCAAGGATGGTCGAGATCGAGAGGTATGGAGGCGAGATGGACAGACTTCGCAGAAGAGATGTGTGTGAGGTTTGGGGAGAGAAACATGGCTGATGTAATCAAGGAATTTAATAAGTTGAGGCAAGAGGGAACTGTGACTGAGTACCAAGAGAAGTTTGAAGAATTGGGATCACTCATGTGGAGTGTGCAGCCCACCTTAACCGACCAATACTTCGTGTCCAGGTTTATCAGCGGCCTCAAAGACGAATTGAAATCAATGGTGAAGACGATGATGCCAGCTACGGTGAGGGAAGCAGCAGAGAAGGCAAGGCTTTAAGAACTAACGCTTGAAGCCATTTTCAAAAAGAACAAGTCCATAATGAAGTCATCCACTATGGGAGGTCCCTTCATTGCAGGTAATTCAAAGGTTATGGTGCCCGTAGTCACCACAGGGGGACAAAGGGGGATATAGCGTTGGACCCAACAGGAACACCACTCTAGACCAGAATAAGATGATGGGATTATGTTTTAGGTGTGGCGAGAAGTATAGCCCAGGGCATCAGTGTAGGAGACATTTGTTCAAGATGGAAGGTGGTGATAGGAATGAAGAAGAAGAGCTGGATAGGGAGGAAGAAGAAGACGAGAAAAAAGAGGAGCACCCATCAAAATACTAGAGGAAGAACAAGCACTAGAAGGTGGGGAGATCTCTTTCCACGCATTGAAAGGGGGACCGATAGGGAAGATAATTAAAGTCAAGGGCCAGCGGGGAAAAAAGAAACTCATGGTACTAATAGACAGTGGAAGTACCCATAGCTTCCTCAATGAAGCTACAGCCAAGGAATTGGGATGTAAGTTGACCCACACCAACCCCTTATCAATAACTGTAGCCAATGGACATAAGATGTATAGCCACTGCAAGTGTGCAGGGTTAACCTGGATGATGCAGGGTAACAAGTTCAAAGTCGACCTGAGGGTCTTAGAGTTGGGCGACTGTAATATTGTGCTAGGGGTGGATTGGATGAGGACAGTTAGCGCCCTAACCTTCGATTTCAACAAGCTGGAAATCATACTAGAAATGGGCGGCAAACGGTTGACATTGGTGGGAAGTCTGGAACAAGGGGAGTGCAAAATGATCAAGGGAGACAAGCTACAAAAATTGTTGATAAAGAAAAGGAGACAGATATCTCAATTGTACTCAATACATGCCATCGAGGGAGATGAAGCAAATCAAACAGATGCGTACCTACCCGACAGGAAGGGAGTGTCTCGCGCCACTCCTCAAGTGGTAACTACTTTAGATAGCTTGCACATACTAATGGAAAACTTGAAGGACCTCTTCCAAGAACCTAACTCCCTACCTCCGCAAAGGCCTTTGGATCATGCCATAACCCTTAAACCTCAAACCACTCCCATAAATATTAGAGCCTATTGATACTCTCCTACACAAAAGGCAGAGATTGAAAAACAAATCTCTAGCATGCTAGCCACCTCATTTATACAGCCTAGCCAAAGCTCTTTCGCATCCCCTGTTTTATTAGTTAAAAAGAAGGATGGGACTTGGAGGTTTTGCATAGACTATCGCCAACTCAACTCACACACCATCAAAAACAAGTTTCCCATTCCCCTCATTGATGATCTTCCAGACAAGCTAGCCGAGGCCAAAGTATTTTCTAAACTGGACCTAAGATCCAAATACCATCAGATCCGGATGAAACCAGCAGACATCCCAAAAACTGCATTTCGCACTCACCAGGGCCTCTATGAATTTGTTGTTATGCCCTTTGGGCTCACCAACGCCCCAACTACATTCCAAGCCCTTATGAACCAGATATTCGCTCCTTATTTACGAAAATTTATTCTAGTCTTCTTTGACGACATCCTCATTTACAACCCAAACATGGACCAACACCTATACCACCTTAAAACAACATTTGAGGTCCTTACAACTAACCATTTGTATGTCAAGCTATCCAAATGTATTTTTGCCAAAGATGAGGTAAGCTACTTGGGGCATATCATTTCAGGAGGAGGAGTCAAAATTGATCCTAGCAAGGTCACAGCAATGGTGGAGTGGCCTAGACCTCGGACAATGAGGGACTTAAGGGGATTCTTGGGATTAACGAGTTACTATCGCAAGTTCATTAGGCACTATGGCTTGATCAGCAAACCTTTGACGGACTTGCTAAAGAAGGACGGATTCGACAGGAATCCCCAAGCAGAAGAAGCATTCTTAAACCTAAAGAATGCTACGACACAAGCCCCTATATTGGCCCTACTAGACTTCAGCAAACAATTTGTGGTGGAGACTGATGCGTGTGAAAAAGGGGTTGGGGTTGTATTAACACAAGAAGGGAGGCCTATCGCATACATAAGCCAAGCCTTAGGGCCTAAGCACCAGGGGTGGAGCGTATATGACAAAGAGTTGCTGGCAATATTGAAGGCAATGGATAAATGGAGACACTATCTAGAGAGCAACTCATTTGTAATCAAGACAGACCACGAGAGCCTAAGATTTCTGTCCCAACAGAGGCTACAATCTCAGTTACAAAGGAAGGGGGTGTCTAAACTAATGGGATTGGATTACACCATCCTTTATCGGAAGAGTAAGGAAAATATAGTGGCTGACGTATCCCGAAGGGATATGAGTGAAAATTAGGGTCACTGTTATAGCATCACTAAAGTAGTACCAGAATGGGTAAAGGAGGTGGAGCAAAGTTATGAAAATACAGGGTGGGTGCAGTCTCTCCTGACCAAATTGGCGGTGCAAACAAGGGAAGAAAAGGGCTACTCCTTATCTAATGGCCTCCTCAGGTTCCAAGGGCGCCTAGTGATAGGGGACGACAAGGAGCTGAAGACAGAGATTCTGAAATCCCTATACTGCTCACCTATAGGGGGTCACTCAGGTATCCGAGCTACCTACCACAAAATAAGACAATTATTGTTGGACGAAATTCAAAGTTGAAGATTGTTTATGAAGGATAAGGCCATCCGGCCATATAGATTGAATTATTGTATCTTATAATTTAAAGTTTGAATGTGTATGTTTAGATTTTTAGGTTATCTCTATAATTTAGGAGATAGTATTTCCTAAATTTTAGGAGATAGAATATCCTATCTCATCTCCTATTTTCTAGGAGAAAAGATAAGGATAGGTAGAGTATTTAACTTCTTGTTCTCAGCACATTTAGAATTAATCAAGCATTCCTTTTCTACTTGTTTCAATTATTCTTCTGGCTGAAGCAAAAACTGGATGTAGTAGATTTTGTACTAGCATGTGAAATATGTCAGTGGTGCAAACATGAACAAGTTCCTTACTCGGGCCTGCTACAACCTTTGGGAGTACCGAAGCAAGCATGGGAAGATATCTCCATGGACTTTGTGGAAGGCCTACCTAAGTCTGAAGGTAAGGATGTAATTTTAGTGATAGTAGAGTGATTGACAAAGTTTGGGCATTTCCTCAGCCTCACGCACGCCTTCTCGGCACAAGAAGTGGGCCAGGTGTTCCTAGATTCAGTGGTCAAACTGCATGGGGTCCCAAAGACCATTGTGTCCGACAGGGATAGGATCTTTACTAGCCATTTCTAGCAGGAACTCTTTAAGAATTTGGAAGTTGGATTGCACCTATCAACTGCCTACCATCCCCAATCCGATGGTCAAACGGAGAGGGTGAATTAGTGCCTAGAAACCTATTTGAGGTGCATGTGCTTCACCAAACCAAGGAGCTAGAATAGATGGTTCACTGGCCCAATGGTGGTATAACTCTTGTTTCCACAGCGCCATGAAAAGAAGCCCTTTTGAAGCAATGTTTGGTTACAAGCCACCTCTCGTACCAACTATAGCAAGTGGGTCATCTAATCTGTCCATGGTGGGGCACTACTTACAGCAGAGGCAAGAAATGCTAACTATCCTAAAAAGAGAGCTAACTAACGCCCAAAACAGAATGAAACAGGTTGCAGACAAGAGGAGGAGTGATAGAGAATTTGAAGTGGGGGGCTGCAGACAAGAGGAGGAGTGATAGAGAATTTGAAGTGGGGGGACAAGGTGTTTTTGAAAGTGAAGAGGTTTCTGCAACAGCCTTTCACGACCACACCAATATCCAAGCTCAATCCCAAATATTTCGGGCCCTATGTCATAGAAGCTAAAGTAGGAAAGGTGGCTTACAAGTTGCAATTACTAGAAGGGATACAAGTGCACCCCGTGTTCCACGTGTCTCTACTTAAGAAGTCCATCGAGAACCAGGAGCACCCACAAGCCCTCAGCTACTTGAGATCGAAGATGAACTAGAAGAGCAGCGAGAGCCTCGAGCTATATGTCAGACCCTCGATCTGATTAGGAACCTTCTCTTAATTGAGAGAAGGCCAAATAAACAGGAACGAGAAATAAGGGAGGGAAAAAGAGAGAAAGAGAGAGATTAAGAGAGAGAGAATTTGAGAAAGAAAAAGGAAGGGAAAAGATCAATATAGAATTCTCACACATGATCCCCATCCTCGGTAGCCTTCTTTATTTATAAGGGAGACGATTAGTATATCTTCTAGAACAGACAATTGGCCAGCCAAGTGGCCATGTGCACTTAACTATGATTCTCTACATCCTTTAGTCCATACACCCGAGTAACTACCCCAACTAACTGAAGTACTAATTACAATATTACCCCCTAGGCTGTGACAACTCCCCCCTCATTGAATTATTTCTTGTCCCCAAGAAATTAAAGGAGACTAGTAGCCTGAGGAAACCGCTGTAGAAGATCGGGAAGGTACTCCCAAGTTGTGTGGTCGAGATGCAAGTGTGTCCACTGCACTAGAACTAGTGTGAGTGGCATAGAATCTTGGTAGGTCACTCGTTTTTCCAATATGGCTTTAGGCTCTGCTTCAACGATGGAATCTTCCTGGAGTTCTAGCAGCTCATGACAGACTCCTGTTGTTGTGCCAGTAGCCTTCTTTAAGAGAGAGACATGGAAGACTGGGTGCAACCCCAAGCCTTCTGGAAGAAGTAGCCGGTATGCTACTGGTCCGACCTTCTCGATAATCTTGAAGGGTCCATAGTACTTAGGACTAATTTTAGATATAGGCCCCTTGGCAAAAAGATGTTGTTGAAATCGCTTTACTTTCAGAAGAACTTTGTCGCCTACCTCAAAATTGCAATCCGTGCGGTGCCTATCCGCCAGCTGTTTCATGCGATGCTGAGCTGAAGTAAGCTCTTGTTTAATAACTTGCAAGGCCTCTTGTCTGGCCTGTAAGTATTGGTCTACTGTAGTTTATACAAGGCTGTAGTGCAAGATAGCCGGAATTATGGGAGGGGGATATCCAAATAGAGCTTCAAAGGGAGTTCTCTTGTGTGCAGTGTAGTAATTGGTGTTGTACCACTACTAGGCCAATGTGATCCATCTATTCCAGCTCCGTGGTCGGGTAAAGCATAGGCACCTTAGGTATGTTTCGAGACATTGATTAACCATTTTTGTTTGGCCGTCAGTCTCCGAATGGTATGCTGATGACAACCATAACCCAATTCTCAGTCCGTGAAGTAGGGTTTTCCAGAATTGGCTAGTGAAAATCTTGTCTCTATCTGAGATGATGGCCCGTGGCACTCCGTGTAGCTTGAATACATGGTCCATTAGTTTCCAGGCTACCTCTGTAGCCGTAAAGGGATGCGCTAATGCAATAAAGTGACCAAACTTGGTGACCCGATCGACCACCACCAATATAGTGTCAAAGCCTTCAGACTTGGGCAGCCCTTCGATAAAATCCATGGTTATCTGCTCCCACGCTTGGGAAGGTATTTCTAACGGTTGGAGGAGGCCAGGGTAGGGCACCTGCTCATGTTTACATCATTGGCAGGTGGTACATCTTAGGACATGCTGAGTTACATCTTTCTTAAGTCCCGGCCAATAGAAGAGTTGCTTCACCCGATGGTATGTTACATTTAGTCCTGAGTGACCCCCTATAGGAGAGTCATATAGAGACTGTAGCATCTTTTTCTTCAATTGCTCATCCTCCCCAATGACCACCCTACCATTGTATCTAAGCAATCCTTCCTTCAGTGTATACCTCGAGTCCTCTTGGGTTTGTACCGATAGTCGAACCAGTAACTCTTGGATCCAGTTAGTCTTCTCGTAGCTGGCAGTTATGCCTTGCACCCAGTCTGGTATCAAGGCTGAAATGGCATGGGCACTACCTTGCACTTCTCTTCTGGACAACACATCTGGGACCAAATTTTCTTGTCCCTTCCTATATTGGATTACATAATCAAATCCCATGAGCTTTGAAATCCCTTTTCTTTGTAGTTGATTGTGAGCCCTTTGTTGGGATAGGAATTTAAGGCTGTCGTGGTCGATCCGGATGGTGAAAGGCCGGCCTTTTAAGTAATATCTCCACTTCTCCACTGCCATTACAACGGCTAGCAACTCCTTGTCATAAATACTTAGGCCTACATGTCTTGGAGCTAAAGCTTGACTCAAATAGGATATCGTCCTGCCTTCTTGGATTAGGACTGCCCCAACCCCTGAATCGCAGGCATCCATCTCCAATATAAATTCCTTGGAGAAGTCAGGTAGTGCTAAAATGGGTGCCTTGGTCATGGCCTCTTTAAGAGACGCAAAAGCATTGTCAGCCTCAACTCCCCATTGGAAGCTGTTCTTCTTCAGCAAACTGGTGAGGGGTTTACTAATCAAGCCATACCCTTGTATGAACCTTTGGTAGTAGCCCGTGAGCCCTAGGAATCCCCTCAATTCTTTGAGGGTCATGGGTTTGGGCCATTGTGACATAGCTACTATTTTCTGAGGGTCTGTACTTACCCCTTGCCCTGAGATGATATGGGCAAGATATTCAACTCTTGCCTCCGCGAAAGTACACTGGGACCTTTTCACATAGAGTTGATGGTATTTGAGGATTTCAAAAGCCTTTCTTAGGTTGTTTAGGTGCTGATTAAGGTTGGAACTATATACTAAAATGTCATCAAAGAAAACCAACACAAATTTCTAGAGGTATGGAGCAAAGATATGGTTCATGAGGGCTTGAAATGTTGCAAGGGCGTTTGTGAGGCCAAAGGGCATGATCAAGAACTCATAATGTCCTTGGTGGGTACGGAAAGCTGTTTTGGGATAGTCTTTTGGGTTCATTTGAATTTGGTGGTATCCCAAAGTGAGGTCTAGTTTGGAAAAAACAAATGCTCCAGCTAGCTCGTCCAGCAGATCTTTGATAATGGGAATGGGGAATTTGTTTTTTACGGTGATGGAGTTAAGCTGCTGGTAATCCACACAGAACTTCCATGACCCGTCTTTTTTCTTTACTAATAAAACTGGAGATGCAAATGGACTTTGGTTGGGTTGTATCAAGGATTTGGATAGCATTTCCTTGATTAGTTTTTCAATTTCAGCTTTTTGTATAGGGGAGTAGCGGTAGGCTCGGAGATTTATGGGTGCACTGTTTGGTTTAAGGTGTATGAAATGGTCAAGGAATCTGGGAGGAGGGAGTGTGGTAGGTGTGGCAAATAAATCCTCAAACTCCATTAACAATGTGTGAATTGGGCCATTAGAGTGTACCTGATTGTCTGTCAAGGGTAAAGATTTGGCCAAGTGCTGCTTCCCACTACCCTACCTGCCTGGTGCAATTTCCTCCTCTTCACCAGCATCCATTTCTCGAGCATATAGGGAGTGTAACTACCCTATGGTTGTTCCCCCTTGCTCTAACAGTCTTTGTAGTCTTTTTCCTGTCACTGCTTTGCACTCCCCTGTTCCTTGGCATCCCACTACAATTATCTTCTGACCTTCCCTGTCAAAGGTGACTTCCAATGTATTGAAATCAAAGACCAAGGGACTTACCGTTCGCATCCAATCCACCCCTAAGACCACATGATATCACCCTAATCTTAGGATTCGTAGATCAGCAGAGAACTCATGCCCATTCATCACCCATCTAAACCCCATGCATTTTGATTGACTCACCATCCGGCTTTCGTTGGCTATCAAGACAGAGAGTGGAGCGATCTCCTATAAAGGACATTGTAATGCAATGGTTGTTTCCTCATCAAGGAAACTATGAGTGCTACCACTGCCAATGAAGACTACCAACGCCCTCTTCCCTGCTGGTCCCTTCACCTTAAGCACCTTGCCCGAAGCCTGGCTTTGCAGCGCATGCATAGACAATTCACCCCCTTCTTCATTCTCGACAGGTTCTCCTTGGTCTTCCTCCTCAGCTTCCTCCCTATCTTCTTCTCCCGAGCCTTCCATTGTCAACAACATCCTTTTCCATTGGTGGCCCGCTCCATGCTTTTCTCCGCATCTGAAGCAAAGTCCCAGTTGCCTCTTCTGTTCTATAGGTAGAGACTTGGCAAGTAATTGGACCGGTGGATTTCTTCCTGATGTACCATTCCTTGGCCAGGATTGGTTGTTACTTCTATTCATCCCCGTGTAGGAGGTATCCTCCCTCCCTCCTATCGCCGACAATCGATGCCTCTTGGCAAAGGTTTCTAGTGACAATTAGTGGACTTTGGCCTGTTCCGCGACTTGCCCCACTGATGTTGGGTAAAGCATCTTGACCGTAGGTCGCATCAAGTCATCCAACCCGCTGATGAAGCTAGATACAAAATAACTTTCATCCAAGGACGGGTGAGCTAGCGACAGTAGTGATCGTAGCTCTTCGAATCGTACCTGGTATTCTTCCACCGTTCCCCTTTGTTTCAGCTTATTGAATTCTTCAATAACGTCCATCCTGGTCTTCTCCCCAAACCGACTACAAAGTCCATTAACGAACTCTAGCCAACTCCACTCAGCCCTTTCCCGACTCCAAGTCTGGAACCAGGCGTCCGCTACATCATCCAAGTAAGCGGCTGCGGTGTTCACCTTCTCTCCTTCAACCACCCGATATTGGTAAAAAACTCTCTCACACCGCCTGATCCACCACCGCGGCCTGTCCCTTTCAAACGGAGGGATGTCCATTCTTGGTCCTTGTATCGCGAAGTGATTTCCACCACCTCCACGGTTCAGATTGTGTTGATCAATCTCCATTCCTTCTTCGGTCTCTCCATGACCGTTATATCTCTGTCTCTCCCTTGGCGTCATCAAAATTGGCGCCGATGACGCTCTAGGAGGAAAATCCATGGGTACACTAGTGTGCGGTTGTTGAGCAAAGAGGCTTAAGGCAGCACTCAATTACTGATTAAGTTGTTGGCTGAGCCCCATAATCTCCTCTCGTAGCCCAGTCACTGCTCGATCCACTGTCCGATCCAAATTAGTAGCGTATTCCGATCGACTTTGATTAATCTCCTCTTGTGTGTTTCTGATGCCCAGCTCTAACAAATCCAGACGGTCCTCCACCTACTCCCGATACTGTCGCATTCCACCCTCCATAGCATCCAATCTAGATTCCATTTGTTTCACCCTGGTGTAGTCAGCCATTCTTAGTGCTCAGGTCGCCGGCTCTGATACCAATTGTCAGACCCTCGATCTGATTAGGAACCTTGTTGTAATTGAGAGAAGGCCGAACAGGCGGGAAGGAGAAATAAGGGAGGGAAAAAGAGAGATTAAGAGAGAGGGAAAAGATCAATGTAGAATTCTCACACATGATCCCTATTGAGAATCCCACATTGCCTCCACAAGGGAGACTTGGGCTATATAAGGAGGAGGATCCCTCCACCTGTTAAGCTAGCTTTTCATATTGGAGTTCTACCTCTAACTTCTCACATGGTATCAGAGCTAACCCTTGCCTGTCGTGGTCATGGACCAGTACCCTGCCCGATCACCTGAGCATGTATCAATTACTGGAGAAGATTCGGCGTGGGGAGGAGTGTTGAGAATCCCACATCGCCTCCACAAGGGAGACTTGTGCTATATATAAGGAGGAGGATCCCTCCACCTATTAAGCTAGCTTTTCAGGTTGGAGTTCTACCTCTAACTTCTCACAATCCCCATCCTCGATAGCCTTCTTTATTTATAAGGGGGACGGTTAGTATATCTTCTAGAACAGCCAATTGGCCACCCAAGTGGCCATGTGCACTTAGCTATGATTCTCTACACCCTTTAGTCCATACACCAGAGTAACTACCCAACTAACTGAAGGACTAATTACAATATTACCCCCTAGGCTATGACACTATACTAGACCAGAGGGTGGTTTACCAAGGCACAAATCCCCGCATCCAAGTCTTGGTTCGACAGTCACACCTACAGCCAGACCATACTACCTGGGAATACCTCCCAGAGTTACTGAAGAAGTTTCCCAGAACGGCAAGCTTGCTTTGAAGACTTCTTGAGGATAAGAATGCTACTGAAGGGGAGGGGAGTGTCACGACCCAAGGGTCTTTACTGTCATTTTTTAAATTTCTTGCAAGTAGCAATGTAACTAACAAGCTGTTGTGGGGTGAGGACTGTCATGCCTCACGTGCAGGTTGTTACTGCCTATGCATGGCCTATAAAAGGCTTATAGGCGAGAGGATGGGGATTCATTTTCATGATAATAACATTGAATTCTTTCCCTCTTAATTCTTTCTCTTAATTCTCCCTCCAAATTCTATCTCCCTTTCCCTCCAATATTTCCTTTCTCGTTACCCATAAACATCATAAATTCAAGTCTCGATCCAGAGGCTTGACAAAAGGGGGAATCAATATCGCAGATTTCTTATCAAATGGGTAGGGAAATCTCCAACTAAAAGCACTTGGATTTCAAAAGAGGAACTGAAAAGGATTGATCCTACCATTTATGACCAGTATATCCACATTTTCTCGTCAGAGCCAAGCTTCTCTTCACCTTGAGGGAATTGATGTAGGAGCAATTAAAAAAATATATATACAGGGATATTTTGGTAATTTTGCATATTTCATTATTCTCGCAGCTCTCTAGTCATGTTATTTTTATTTGGGTTCAGACTATGTTGATATGGTTTTAGAGTCTTATCTTAAAGCCCATGTTTTCCTTATGGGCCTAGGAGTAGCAGAAGGTGTCTACCCCAACAGAATTAGGAAACTAAACCCCAAGCCTTGTGGGTTAAGTTAGGAGGACTATTTAACAGTTGTAATGTTTTCCCTAGGGTTGATTTTCAACAGTTTTACTATCAGAAGAATTGTCTTCCTCGTTCATGGCTGTTTAACCAGATGCCAGCCCTTGTTTGGCTGAAGAACCAGTCACTTTAGGCTGTGTTTCAGATCTATTTTGCCTTTCTCTTTTCTCAAGATCCTCTCTCTCTAACTTGGTAAATTTTATTCTAGACTCCTTGTTCTACATCATTTATAAAAGCTTAGAGAAGAGAATTTAACTATTTTCTTTTTGGGATCTATGCATTCCAATTAAATAAAATTTACAAAGATATCAACAATTACAATACAAATTATAAACAAAGGAAACAACATTCCCAATATTTCAGAGGTCCTTTGTGAAACATGGCTAATTTTATGTTCTATAACGATGGCAAGTATGAAGCTCAATAAAAGAAAATGATACTAAAACTTTCAATTTCTTAGATGAGAAATAGGTATACAAAAACACCAAACTGTTGTAGAGGTAAGATGTTAAAAGAGACTAATTATAACTCATATAAGAAATTACTTACATATACTAATAAAACAAGGGAATACATGATACACAATTTTTTGCAGGCTTTATGCCTCTCATCTACCTTAAACTTTCTAATAGATATTAACATTATATTTTCCTTCTCAAATTATTTTAATAATGAAATAGATAGATAAAAAATTACCCCCGCTAGTTCTTCCCAATGTTGTAGAAATTTGTTACAATTTCTGAATGTTTCATATTATGTTGGAGTATATTGGAACATTTTAGTGAAAGCATTGCAATTTTGACTTCCTAGTAATGTTATGTTTGATTTCTTAGGAAATGAGCCATTTCCATGGAAATGAAACAAAAAAATATTTGTACTTACATGAATAGGTCAACCCTTACTAAATAGAAATAGATAGATAGATAGATAGATAGATATATCTGAAGAAAGCAGCTTACTGGTGCATCCAGAATCGTAAATCTTGTACTTTCTGTTTCAAAATGTGCTCTTCCAACTTCAACTGTTATACCCTAGAGCAATATTACAAAATTAACAGAAAAATAAGACAGAATAAATTTTGGTTTTTAAGCATAACCATTTTGGAAATAATAAAAAATGAACAATGCATTCGCTAGAATTAAAAAATAATATCATAGAGAAAAGCTCAGATTTTAATAATAAAAAACTAGACAAAGGACTAATACCTTAACCCTCTCTTCCTCATTAGTGTCCATAATATATGCCATATACCTAGAACATCAGGGAGGACAGCAATTAAAATGCAACAATTGAATAGCAAAGGACCATTCATGCCATACTTATCATATAATTAAATGCCCAATACAGCATATTCTGGACAATGAAGATCATGTGTACAAAATACACCAATTAATGACATAACATCTATGATATCCTTAATAAAAAGAGAAAAAAGAAAAAGAAAAACCTATGGTATCCACTGCTGATGAAAAATCCCCAAGAACATAAAAATCAATACACAGAGTGAACCTCTACACATCTTACTATTTTGAAGTAAATGAATCATGAAAAAAAAAAAATTAGTTAAGCATCCCATAATTTTTCATGATTTAAAATAAATGGATCTAGATTCTAGAGTGAGGTACCAAAATAACAAGGCAATTCAGAAATAAATATATGATAACAAAACATCATCAATTAGATAAAAAATTCCTTCTGCAGAAGAACAAAAAGAGCAGAGTGTGATAAATATACTCTGAAACACAATTAGGAAATTGGCAACAATAAGGATAACACAATACAAATTGTAAATTTTCTGAAACCAGTGGCTGACAAATTGAGGGTGCTATGGAGAAGAAGACTGGCATTCTCTTATAATGCAGATAAAATATGAAAACAAAAAAATAATGCTAGTATTCTATTAATTTCTTCCTCATTTAGTCTAAAAGTGCCTTACAAAGTACCGACAAGGCTAACTACATTGTCCAAACATGAAAACGAACCTTTATAGGCATTCCAATATTCTGAGATGGACACCAATTTGGCTTCTAGTGCATGCCCAAGTTCAAAATAGTTTCAACAGCCTTATAGGAATTTAGGAAATTAATATTTGATGGAAAGAAATAATGTTGCAATTGCTAATGAAATCACACCAGTGAAACCATTAGCTTCTGAAAGCAAAATTTGTGGAAAAGCAAATCCCATTTAAGGAAAGAGTTAAGCATTCACGTATTATGGCCAAATAAAGTGAAGTTTAAGCTACTTTCAATCTTACCATGTCTTCATATAAGTTTATGGTATGCCTCAGACTAAAAACATAAAAAGGAGAGAAAACAAAAACAAATGCAAATGAAAACTTATAGAAATATTACACACGCACGGGCGCAAAAGAAAGGAGAAGAGAACATTTTAAGTAATCAATAGTTTCCAAAGACGAATACCACGTTAAACATAGGTGCTAGCACAAAAAGAAAAATATATCAAGGGATCATTAGATTTTTTTACCATTTCCAATTTTCAGTTTTCCTCTCAAAATTTTGAAAAACGAAAATAAACAGCATTTCGTATGTTTTAGTTTGAAAAAATAGTTTCCATTTTTTTTGGAAAAATGCATACACTAGAAAGGTATTTCCAAGTTGCACTCAGTTCACGGGTTTCTTTACTTGTTCATTTCTCCCTCTGACCTGTTCTTCCTCTTCCCTAGCATGAGCTATGTTCTTCTCCCTCTAACCCACTCTTGCTAGTTCTACCTCTTCTTCCCCTAATTGGCCCTCCCTCCCTCCTTCCCTCCCTCTCCCCAACATGAGTTATATTCTTTCATGCTTCCCCAAAGCTTGCCCTTTTCTTTTTTTTGGCTCTTCAACCTCAAACCTTCTTAGTCACCTAAGATCTCTCTCCTTTTCCAAGCTCGGATCCACAAAGCTCACCCTCTGGTCAGCCCAATCTGGGGTAAATTTTGATTTTCTTTTATTCTGTTGTCTCTTTTCCCTTCAATTTTTTCAGGTGTTGATTTTTTCTCTTGTTGCCTTTTCCCCACTCCTTTTCTACTTTGAGTCCCCTTCAAGAGTTGTTATTTTCCTTCTACTTTTGAGATGCCGATCTGCTCCAGCAATCTTTAGTTCAGCTTCTAGGTAAGTGATGATTTAATTTTTCCTCCTCTCCCTCTTCTGGTTTCATGATTTGAACTTTCTATTCTTCTCCTCCTCCTTTCTCTCCATCTATCTAGTCTCTACTCTCCCCTTCTTAAGAATTGGTATTTTTTCCTAGTGTTGCTGTCAGCTGAATGGAAAGATGTGTTGAGGTTGAAGAAACCACTATCTCCAACTTAATGTTACTCACATAAAAGATACTATAACCTTTTTATTGATTGATTCCCTCATGGGAGTGATCATACAGAAAAGTTTATATGAGTTGATGAATATCACTTAGCATCCACTAAACAAGTGAAGAAATTTCACAGCTTAATGCCATTTACATGTTATTGGTGTAATATCATGCTTATTTAACAGTAATCATTTTGTTTTTTGGACTTTTTGTTATCATATTTAGGAAGCAGATTAAAGGGGCATTGCACGAGGCTCCCCGCTTTGCTAGGGTCAGAGGAGTGTCATTTTTGTAGACAGCATTACCTTGCTTTACATAGAAGTGGTTCCAACTAGTTGAACCCATAACCTTCCAATCATAAAGAAGCAGCTTTACCGAGGCTCAACCTCATATTTTCTAAGTAGGTTAATCAAATTAAATTGTATAAAGCATATAAGTATAACTTGTTTTAGATCAATTCATAGTTGTAAAATGCTTAACTTTATAATAATATTGCTAGTAGACGTGTCTATATTTTAAATGGGTTGGCCACGTACGGGAACACCAATAGAGACCAGTGGGGACAACAAATGGAACAAGAACAAGTATTTCATGAAAGAGGTAGAGGAAGAGAAAGAAAAACTTCATGGGAAACTCTTGTATAATGAGTTATTAGGGGGCTCATAGAAGATATGGCCTAGAAATGATTGTGTAACTAGAATTCATAAAACCAACCCCACCTAGTGAAACTATGGCTTGCTATGTTATTGTTACTGTTTAAATGTCTTAATTTTTAAGTTTTTGTTAAATTGTCTACAAATGGTATGCATTATAAATTTCTGAGGATAATTCAAGTTTCTGTATTTGGGAAAAAATCATATTGATTGTAGTTAATTTATTTTTTTCCAAAACTAATAATTTACTTTGAACCATTTTTTCAAAATTAACATATAATTACATTTAAAATTATTTTTATTAAAAATATTAGGTCAATTGACGTATAATTAATTATTGTATGACATAAATAAATTTATCAATGCAAACAAAACAACCAAAAGAGATAAAGCCACATATAGAAATGATTCGCGGGCTAGAATTTATGTAGCTGGACCAACACAATGGGATTAAGGCTTGACATGTATTTGACTATTTGTTGTAAACAGAATCACAAACAATATTCTCAATTTTTGTTTTTAGGGTTTTGAAACCAACAATGTTATCAAATGACAAGTTTTGTTTTCATTTGTCTAACAAAAAAATGATAACCCAAAAAGTTGAAGAGTAAAAATTAAGTCAATTCTATCTTTTATATACTCCCCCCAACCCAATCTCCCAAAATCTAATTATGTGTTATACAATTATCAGACTATATGAGGGTAAGGCTCACCCTCATATCTAATTACATGTATAATTATATTCCAGCCTCCTAGATTTTAGAACTACAGCTCTGACGGATTTACAAGGAAAAAGGCTTCCTAACTTGCTGCATTTCCAAAATTAGCCTTCAAGATTTCCTAAAATCAACTAATTCCCCATCCCACAACCCCCTCCAAAAAAGCAGAAGTCATTTGAATTCTAAACTTAATTAGCTAAGAAAGAATTGCTGTAATTCCAATTAGCCTTTGAATTCTTTCCCTTTTTTTTTTCATAATAGAATTCCTTAATAAGCACTAAAATTTTTATAAAGTTTGATACCGGAGCACAGGTGCATAAGAAGTTTATTAATACTAGGCATTTTGAACATAAGATCTTATTGTTCAAAGGCATTTTAGATTTTCTAATTGTTTAGTAACCATACCTAGAGGCATAAATAATTTATTTGATCCTAAGATATTTCTAGTAACTTTCTTGGTTTCTCAACAACCAAAATTGTCAAGTAGATAGATAGTAGTTTGGTAAAAATTGAACCATCAGGAACCCAAATGCTGATTATAAAGCCTCCAAATCAAGGTTAGCGGCTTGGGTTAAGGCAGTAGAGCCATCTTTCCCTTTCTCAGCAGACCAGGTCATCATGTCTGCTTCGGCTCTTGGCCAATAAGTTCCTCTCTCTCTTCTAGGCTGGTTGGTTATGAAGTCGGATTGGGATGATCAGGCTTCCCTAATGGCTGGTTTTTTTTTTTTTTTTTTTTTTTTTTGGGTGGGGGGCGGGCAGTTGGTTTTTATGGGTTTCTGTTTTTTCTGGTTCGTTGGTGGGTGGGGCTGGTGTTTTTCTAAGGATTGCCATATTACTCTTTTGGTTTCATTAATATCATATCAGTCCTCACTTATTTCAAAAAAAAAAGCCTCCAAATCATTCATTCTGGTCTAAAATATTTTGTCCCAATTAGAGATCAGTATTGTAGATTAAAAACAGCACCCAAATTCTTAAAGCAAGTTCTATATGGTATTGAAAGGCAATCAAGTTCAACTTTATTTGCATAACAAATCTAACATTTATCAATGGAATCAATGCATTAATTACGTTACTCTACCTACTCATACCCCATTATCAGACTTCATACAGAAAATGCAGAAGTTTTCAGTCATCACATATTCTGCTATATAGAAGAACTAAACCAGAAGACAAGTTTAAACCAAATTCAACTAAAAAGTTAAGCAACACCCCACCAACTTTCTCGACTTTTATCCTTTGCTTCCTTCTCATATTTTTGGATTGTGCGCTCGTCAACCCGACCACTAAGATAAAGTATCTGCCCACCAATTGTGGATTTCCCAGCATCTGCAGACCCATGTGTAAAGAAAACACATGGCTTACTTCAATAAACTTAAAGAAAACTTCATGATTCACTTATCGAAGATATCAACCTACCAACATGGCCAATAAATACAACATTTAAATGTCGTTTCTTATTCTCTTCAATCTCATCTTCAGTATCTTCTGACGCACAGGTGTCCTTATCCTTCACTGGAAAGGAAGAAAATATCACAAGTTCAGAATCGTAAGAAACTAGTTCTAGTAGACATACCCAGTAAAAAGCACCTACCCCACAATTTCATATGCTACAAAATAATGCAATCAAACAAACACAAGGAAGAGAAAAGGGGAGTCCCTTGAGCACTAGACTTCCCGTTTCATGAGGGTCAAGGAGGGAAAGAGTCATTTTCATGCAAAATATTCCCCTTGTTTTACAAAAAGGCTACTTCAACCACTCAAAACCCATGACCTTCCAATCATTCTTACTCATTGCTACTAAGACCCATCCTCAAAGGAGAAAGAGAATAACGAGCAAAAAGACAGGAACATATGCACACAAATAAAGTAATATCATACCTTCTATGGTGCCTTTTGGCTCTACCTGTGCTGGCTGAGAGGTTGCACTATTCTCATAAGTCAAATCTGAAAAGCATAAACTACTTATCAACATTTAACCCAAATAAACAACCTCAAATAATTGATTATTGTCATGACCCTAGGACCAATAAAGGGGTAATATGGTAATAGGCTTATAATAGTTGTTAGGAGATACTTTACAAGTTGTTAGAAGCACATGGGTGCTGTTAGAAATCAGTTAACAGCTAGCTAAGGTCTATATAAAGGCTACTTGTAAGAGATTGGAGCATATGCTTGAATTGATATTGAATAGTCTGATTTTCCTTCCTCTACATTCCCTCTCTCGATCTCGATCTCGATCTTCCCCCCCTCACTTTCTGTTCTTCTAATTTCCCCAATTCTTCTTCTAAATTCTCCCTTCATTCTTCCAATTTCCAATCCAACCCTATGCTAAACCCTAGGTTCATGAGAATTATATTACTCGAAGCAAGCTTATATGCAACTGCCAACACCTTTTAGCACATAAGTAACCACCACCTATTCTATAAGTAGGAAAAAATAAAAAAACACAAATGTCTACTGCTCTTTCTTAACTCCGCCTGGGGATGTTATCCACTGCCGGTCCCAAGCCCGGATAAAGGAGGAGGGTTGTGTTAGGTAGCCGACAGCCAACGTAAAACTTAGTCGGATCCAAAACATGAACTCTAGACAAATTATGAAAAATCGTTTGGGCGTGGGCGTAACCCTTCATAGCGACCCGCTACACTGCCCCCGTGTAGTGACAAGTGAGCTAGGACCGCTGCATTGACGCCCGGATGTAGTGATAAATGAGCAAGGGTTCCCGCATTTGCTTGGACGGATGTGGGTAAAGAAGTTAGTCCAAAATCAAAACCAAAATCAAAATCAGAACCAAAATCAAAATCAAAATCAAAAACAAAATCAAATTCAAAGTCAAGGCCAAAAACAAAATCAAATCCAAAGTCAAGGACAAAAACAAAATCATAGATTAAGGATTGGGTCATGGAACATAGGAACATTAACAGGCAAAGCTATGGAAGTGGTGGATGTGATGATTAGGAGAAAAATTAATATTATGTGCCTTCAAGAGACGAGATGGGTAGGGAAAAAAGCAAAAACTTTATCAGAAGCTGGATATAAACTATGGTACACAGGAACTGATCGAGCGAAAAATGGAGTGGGGATTATTATGGATAAAAGCTTAATAGATGAGGTAGTGGATGTAAAGAGAATAGGGGATAGGATTATTATGGTGAAGATTAGTCTAGGAAGAATAACTATGAATATCTTTAGTACATATGCACCACAAGCGGGGTTAGGTGATGAGATAAAAGCAAAATTCTGGGAGGACCTAGAGGGACTCATACAAATGATACCAAGAGGAGAGAAAGTGATTATAGGAGGTGACTTAAATGGGCACGTGGGTAGAGACGGAAACGGATATAGAGAGATACATGGAGGGTATGGATTCGGGGAAATTAATAATGAGGGTAAATCTATCCTAGATTTTGCTATGGCATATGGGCTCATTATAACCAATACGAGGTTCAAAAAACGGGACGAACACTTAATCACATATAAAAATATCACCTCAAGCACCCAAATAGATTACTTCCTCATGAGACAAGAGGATCGGTTATGTTGTAGGGATTGTAAGGTAACACCGGGAGAGTGTTTGACCACTCAACATAGACTTCTAGTACTTGACGTCCAAGTAAGAAATTGGAAGAGAAAAAATCACATAAAACAAAATCCAAGAATCAGGTGGTGGAATTTAAAAAGGGAGAAACAACTAATCTTCAAAGAAAAATTAAGGGGTAGAAGGGAATGGAATGGAGAAAGACAGACAAACCAAATGTGGAAAGAAATGGCTAATGCTCTGAGAAGCACGGCAAAGGTAGTCCTTGGGGAGACAAATGGTAGAGCCCCTAACCTTAAGGAGTCTTGGTGGTGGAATGAAGATGTACAATTGAAAATTAAAAATAAGAAAACTTGCTATAAGGCGGTATATCAATGCAACAATGAAGAAAATCAAAAAAAATTATAAAGAAGCAAAAAAAGTAGCAAAAAGAGCTGTTAGTGAAGCAAGGTCAAAAGCATATGAGAATCTATATAAACGACTTGATACAAAAGATGGAGAAAAGGATATATATAAATTAGCTAAAGCAAGAGAAAGAAAAACACGGGATTTAAATCAAGTGAAATGCATAAAAGATGACAATCAAAATGTTTTAGTAAATGAGGGAGCAATTAAGGAGAGATGGAAGGAGTATTTCACAAAATTATTCAATGATGGTGGTGACACAAGAGTTAGGTTGGGACATCTAAGTAACTCCGAAGGGAATGTGAGCTACACATTCTATCGACGCATAAGTTCAAATGAAATAAGGCAAGCTTTAAAAAAGATGAAAAATCATAAGGCAGTGGGACCAGATAATATACCAATAGAAGCATGGAAATGCATGGGAGAAGAGGGCATCTCCTGGCTAACGCAACTATTTAACGCGATCCTTAAATCAAAAAAGATGTCAGATGAGTGGAGGAAGAGTACTTTGGTTCCTATATACAAGAACAAAGGAGATGTTCAAAACTGTGAAAATTATAGAGGAATTAAGTTAATGAGTTATACCATGAAACTCTGGGAGAGAGTAATAGAGCAGAGGCTTAGAAAAGAAACAAATGTGTCAGAAAATCAGTTTGGTTTCATGTCTGGCAGGTCAACAATGGAAGCTATATATTTACTGAGGCGTTTAATGGAAAGGTATCGGGATCATCAGAAGGACCTACATATGGTGTTTATAGATCTAGAAAAGGCCTATGATAGGGTCCCTAGAGAAGTATTATGGAGGGTTTTAAAGAAGAAAGGAGTCAAAATAGCCTATATACAAGCCCTTAAGGACATGTATCATGGTGTAGAGACAAGGGTCAGAACATGCGGAGGGGATACTGAACCATTTACAACTACAATAGGACTGCATCAAGGCTCTGCACTAAGTCCATACTTATTTGCCCTAGTAATGGATGAACTCACTAAAGATATTCAGACAGATGTGCCATGGTGTATGCTATTTGCAGACGACATGGTGTTGGTGGATGAAACAAAAGAAGGAGTGAACACTAAGCTTGAGTTGTGGAGAAATAATTTAGAATCTAAGGGATTTAAATTAAGTAGAAAGAAAACAGAATATATAGAATGTAAATTTAGTAAAAATGCAAAAGTGGATGATGTTATAATAAAATTAGAAGACCAAATCTTACAAAGAAAAGACCATTTTCGATATTTGGGATCAATGATTTAAAAAGATGGAGAAATTCACGAGGATGTCGCACATAGAATTAAGGCAGGTTGGCTAAAATGGAGAAATGCATCGGGAGTGTTATGTGATGGTAAAATCCCATTAAAATTGAAAGGAAAATTTTATAGGAGAGCTATAAGACCAGTCTTACTGTATGGCTCAGAATGTTGGGCAGTCAAATACCAGCATGAGCAAAAGACGAGTGTAGCGGAGATGAGGATGTTAAGATGGATGTGCGGACATACAAGAAAGGATAAAATTAGAAATGAAGTTATTCGTAATAAGGTAGGAGTAGTGCCAATCGAGGAGAAGATGAGAGAGACTAGACTAAGATGGTTTGGTCATGTGAGAAGGAGACTAAGAGACGCTCCTGTGAGGAGAGTTGATGAAATGGAACAATTAGTCACAAAAAGAGGTAGAGGTAGACCCAAGAAGACTTTGGGAGAGACATTAAAGTTCGATATGAAGTATATGGATCTAAATGAAGATATGACAAACGATAGGAATACATGGAAGTCTAGAATTCATGTAGCCGACCCCACATAGTGGGATAAAGGCTGGATATGTTGTGTTGTTGTTGTCTACTGCTCTTTCTTGTCTTTCATTAAGAATGTGCCATCAATCATAGAGCGAGATGCTCTAGGTGTAAAAATTATTTCATGTATACCAAAATTGGAAGCTACAACATTGCATAGCTATTAATGCAACACAAAATCATAATGCAATGCAATCATAGATTTCCTATGAGATTGTCCAAACTTGAACTAAATGACCTCTGTTAAAGCTTAAACACGAGAATGAAGAACCTGACACTTGTTATAAAGGAACAACCTTCAATTAATCCCTACAAAGATAGGGGATGAAACTCATTGACTAAGTCTTGACCTCACCTTTTTGTGATCTAAGACAAGTTCAACAAGCTCATACTTCTACAAGCAGGCAGTTGAGTGACAGTATTGTGGGTTTTTTGAGGCTGGAAGGTTGATTAAATATGATCATTTTCTAAGTGGCAACAATGTTTTTCCTAGAACATTCTGTTCCAATAGAATCATAAAAGATTCTCTTGCTTGAGCAACTACCCAATCAACCTAGCTCAATCTTGAACAGGTTGTCATTTAGACGAATGAAGTTGGGTGGCTGTCACCTGATACTCAAGGTTGGGCATGGTTTGGCCAACCTAAAATTAGAAATTTTCCAAAGTCTGTTCTAGCAGAACACATAACCTAATTAAATTTCATGTAAACAAATTTCCACAAGTACATGTCAATTTTTCCAACCTCTTGCTGCACTATCATTTAACAAATGATGTCCCAGTGACAATATCATGGAGAATATGCAATCCTTCTTCATCTTGTACGGAAAATAAATGGGATAGCAAGTTTGGTGTTTCAGCCTACCTTCTTCCACCAGGGCAGGTTTTTCAAATTCTTGTGCCTTCACATCTTCATTTGGTACTGAAGCATTATCTTCTGATAGCATTCAAAATAAATCAAACAGGATAACAATTCCAAAATTCTAGAATAACCACGACATTAATAATAACAAAATAGCCATAATGATACCAGATAGTATCAGTATTGGTAGTACCGACGAGTTCAAGCCAACATAAGAAAGAATTCAACAATTCAAGATAAATTTATATCCAAAAAGTAAAGATAATCAGAAATATTTGTATACCCGCTGAATCAAGCTGCAGTGCCCGGATATCCGCCTCGATGTCTGGCATAAAAAACAATACCTCAATATGCAGATTTCCAATAACTCCAAACGTTGGTTATGCTAACATAAAACCTAGAAACGTGCCTATATATCACACATAGAATCAAACTATTTCAATCGCAAAAAGCTGTCCTGTCCTTAGCTTCTCGATTCCAGCCGGCGTTATCAGAAACGGAAGTTCGCATAAATTATTGCGCACATAACAACCAATTCAAAATCGAAATCGAAACAAAATTAAAATAAATGAAATATAACAGATCGAAATAAAGACGGATAGAGGCGCGCACCCATCGTTTGGGAGGGTATGAATTCTGGAAGGGGACTAGGGTTTTTGACGAAGCTGCGACTGGAGTGCTAGTGCGGATTTCGAGAGTGGAGTCTTGGGTATATATATGTGCGTATGTACAGGGGAAAATATCATTATTCTCTCAGAACACACTAGATAAACTCGAACCGTGTAACTCTTCAGAGCAAATTCGGCTTTTTATTTATTTTTTTTTTTGGCTAAGTGGGCCTTTTAATATTTTTAATTGCTTAGCTCTGTGCATAGTTGGTCCATGGCCTACTCTGATTCATGAGCGTTATAACAGTGTCGTTTTGACATTTTTTTTTGGAAACATTTCTTATCTCAAAATATTGATAAATATCATAAAAATATTTTCAAATTTTTATGATTTTAAAAAATATTTTAAAACTATTTCATAATATTAAAAATGCATTTCCATCACGTTTCTTATGTCGATCACGTTACTAAAAACTTTTAGTCATAATCTATTATTCTTTATTCATTTTACGAAAAATTGAAAGTTCTTAAATTTCTTTGTTGCCACCAACATCATCCTTCTATTTTCTCAATCTCGTAGTGGTTCTACCATTCCATCGTTCCTACCATTTTTGATTGGCAACTGCAACTCTGAGCTCTTCGATTGATGACCAATGGTCGATGATTGTCTATCTTTTCATCTATATGCATAATATATTATTGTTCCTAACTATTTCTTAAATAAACTATGAATGTATTATATATGTATATATATTCCATGAATTCCATGAATATATTCATGTAGCTATGGTTGTGAATGTATGTACATATATAGTTGGGGGGTTAATTATATAAATACTAATTGAATTTTGCATTCAGTTACTACTTGATAACTGAACTTTAAAATGTTACCTATTACTCACTCATATTTCAAAAGTATTTTTCATCCCTTCCTCGCTAGCTCACCGTTGATTGGGGTTAACAATTATGCACATGTGTCAAACGAAAACACATGCAGCGCTGATGTGGGCTGATTATGCATTAACGACCAATCAAAAACTAACACATGTTACTACCCCATAAAACCCCTCCCCCTATCTCTCTTTCTCTCTCTCTAGCCTCTGGTTATCGCCCGCGTTTACTACCCTTCTTCTAGCTGTCGTTCACCACCATTGCACCCACAACCATTGGCCTCTAATGTTGAGCCAACTTGCCCTAATTATTTTTTTAATTAAGTTTTGATAATTAATAAAAGCAATATTTTATAATTAATGTATAATTTATAGCCCCTATTTATTTAAAATAAATTATTGTATATTTCTTCCATGTTCATAATCGCCACTAAAACTATATTTTTAGTTAAAACCAAGTCTCAAGCAATTTCTATAGATTTTAATTTTTTTTTTTCAATAAAATTGGCTTCAGAACTCGACTCTTGATTCAATGGAGTCGATTTCCCTTAAACTGAAGTCGACTCTTGCAAAGCTAGAGTCGATCCAACCGAGAGTAAGTTATGTAGAGTCGACCTACCAATATTGTTGTATTTCAAAGAGTCGACTCTAGCAGTGGAGAAGTCAACTCTTGTATAACTAGAGTCAACTCCCACTTAAAATGAAAGTCGACTCCTGGTTCAAGAAAGTTGACTCCTCAGGTTCAACGGTCATTTTTTTTTAATGTTGTACAGGTTCTTTAGGCGCTTTTATAAAAGCACAAGAGGTGTTTTGCTTGAGAATTTTAGCATTTATTTGAGTTCAAAGAAGCATTCAAAGCTCTCTATCTCTCATCAAGCTAACCAAGCATCCAAATGTAAGTAAAGCAAGATCGTTACGGGACAAGTAGCGTAGTTCAAAAATTTTGAACCTTACCCTGATCCCGGCGATTGGATCAACGTCGAGATTAAATCATTCACATACAAATAAAATAAATCTAACCTTTAGATTTTTGAGTCGTTCGCGGATTCGAGCCGTCCGAGCGTCCAGCCTCTAACTCGTGATACGCGGCACGCTTCTGTTGGCAAGGAGAGCGGAATAGGAATGCTAGCACATTCTCCTTTTCGCGGCTTGTGTATGGACGGAAAAAGAACGCCCTCACTTTGTATTGATGCCAAAAGAAATGGGGAAGAGTGAACAACAATACGTTTTTCAACTCTTGAAAAACTACACCAAAAACTCTCTTTCTCTTATTATTTTGGGCAACCCATAAAGGGATATTTATAAGAAGCTCTAGGATTTCTTAAACCCTAATGGATATGAGCCGGCCCATTTAATTTAGTCCAATTAGGAACTTAATTAAATGGGTTTATTCTAGTCCAACTAGAAAAATAATTAAATGGCCCAAATCTTTTTATAGGTTTAAATAAAATATTTTGGCCCAAACCTAATTCAAGTCCAAATATAATATTTAATATTTGGCCCAAATCTAATTTGGTCTAAATATAATATTTAATATTTGACCCAAATTCAATTTAGTCCAAATATAATATTTAATTTATTATTTGGCCCAAATCCAATTTAGTCCAAATATTAACTTAAGCCCAAATATATTTTATTTCCTATTTGTCACTCCAACAAATAGAAAATTATTAAATTAGAAACTCCTTCCTAATTTAATCAATTGTCATTTTAGGAAACTCTTTCCATTATGACGACTTCTCGTCATATCAACATCATTACGTCTATTTGTTTTTTTTCCGTGAGAACCTACGATGGCACAACTTTTTGCCGAAGTGTCACACTTAACCATACGTCCACTCTCCTAGTTTAAGCTAGGGACCGTGCCTATTGCGTATGACTCATTAGGCTTCTGAATATGTTAGCAATGTGTCAGTATGAACACATAAGACAAGATTGGCCTCTAGCAAGGCATCATGCCTACCTAATTATTCAGAAGAATTCATAATTGGCAAATAACCTTTCACGAGCATGGCTACCATGTAATTCGATCATCTCGTCAATGTATCCTATGTGATCTCAAGTTGGCGATGTGTTGCTTGATTACGATCACATGAGTTTTTCTTCGGTCATTCGGATATCGTCACTTAATAGAAAGTGAATCAATAACTCCTTATTGATCTCTTTCACCATGGCCATGGATTTAAAGTGAATATCCACCGAAAGCGCCTTAGATACACCATCCTCTATCAAGGGATAGACGAGTCCCATCTTGGTTATGCATCCATCTCCATGAGCCTCACGATATACCCAACGATCGCCCAAGTGCAGCCTTTGTCTAGGCCCATCGAAACAATGTCAAAGCATACCGGTCTTCTTATGAGATGACCGTGACAACCTCAGGTCCAAGAATTAGTTACACCCATCTCGTATGAGAATACCATCAACATATAACCAAAATGGATTCTCATGGCGAGTCATGTCCAGTGACACGTTCTCCAACATTGGTCACCTATGTACTTGTCTAGGCATCCTTATGCCTATGAGTGTGAGACCCTCATTACTATCACATAGCAAAAACATAGCACATACAAGTCTTACCGCAATTGTCAATGTCCATTCTTGACATTGCTACGACTTTGGACGTTTAATGATGTCTAGAAACTGTGATGCATCATCTCACATCTTTATAGATTAATCACAGTATACATCATATAGACTTTTATCTAGTTTCATTCGGTTATTACAATAATAACAAGAAACTAATAGAATGACTTCTTGTGAATTTGAACAACTCCTTATTCAAATAATAAACATGATTACAATTGTCAGTGTACAACATGCCCAATCTAATTGGGTCTAGAGCACCTACACTAACACAAAAGGCTCTCAAGCTTCATTGCTCACTCACTCAAGAGCCACAAGGTAAAGAGGAGAAAGTCACTTCAAGTTTTATCCAAATTTCCCCATCTTGAGGTTATTGTATTATTTCATTTATTGCTTTGTATAAGTGTATTTATTGCTTAGATCTTTGGAGTCCAAGTATGGACAAAGTATTTTACTTATTTAAACTTTGTTGTGGTTTGCTTAGGTTACCTAGAACCATTTGTAATCTAGGGTTGTATTAGTTTTCAAGGTGATCTAAGGGAAAACCTTGGTATTGGTTTTAGTGGAACTCCAAGAGTGGTTAGACTTTGGGAGAGTGGACTAGGTGTGTGGAATGAGAACCACTTAAAAATTGTCTTGTGTCATATATTGTGTTTCATTGATATATCTTGTGGCCTAAAATTCATCACTTCAACCTTTCATATATATATTTACATAAATCTAATTTTAATAAAATTATAATAATAAGATCTTTATTTAAAAATTGGTAAAATTTTAATCACTCAATTCATCCCCCCTCTTGAATGGTCATAGCCTAAGGGACCAATAATTGGTATCAGAGCAGGCTTTTAAAATAGTTGAATCTTTAATCCATAATTTCAACCTAGAAGAGATCCATAATGGCCTCATTCTCTAATCAAGCCATAGTTGAAGAACCATCGCCCGCTAGGCCACCATTTTTTGATGGCACAAATTTTAACTACTGGAAAATGAGGATGGAATCTTTTTTTGTTTTCTACAGATTATCAATTATGGAAGATAGTTAGGGATGGTTTTACCACAACTTCAACCAAAGAAGAAGAATGGACTGAAGATGATATAAAAAAACATCAAATGGATCACATAGCAAAGTATATAATTTTTTGTTTAATTCTCCCTAGTGAATATGAAAAACTCTCAGCTTGCTCAACATCTAATGAAATATGGAAAAAGCTTGAAGTGGTCTATGAGGGAATTGATCAAGTAAAGGATACAAAGATTAATCTTCTAACGTCTCAATATGAAGAATTCAAGTTGCTTTCTAATGAAAATATAAGTCAAATGAATGGTAGGTTCCAACAGATTGTAAACAATCTTAAAATGTTAGGTAAATAAATTTTTGAGGTAGATCAAGTTAAGAAAATACTTAGGTCATTGTCTCTAGAATGACAACCTTTAGTGACTATCGTGTCTCAAGCCAAGAACTTGATAGAACTAAAAATGGAAGAACTAATAGGAACTCTTCTAACCCATGAATTGATCTTGAACAAGGTAAATGAAGAAAGAAAGGGTAAGAAAACTTTAGTCTTAAAAGTAGAAGAAGAATTGAAATCAAGTGAGGAAGATCAAGGTGATGAAACGACCCTACTAACAAAAGCCTTTGCTAGGCTAATGAAGAGAAAAGGAAAATAACACAAAAAAGTGCCTCCAACATGTTATACGTGCAAGTAGATAGGTCACATGCAATATGATTGCCCCGAATATAAGAAAGAAAAGAAACATAAAAAGGTAGAAAGGAGAACATTTAAAAAGCAAAAAAAACATGCCTTTGCGGCATGGGATGCGGATGACTCAAGTGAGTCTTCTCAATCCGAAGATGAACAAGCACATTTGTGCTTCATGGCATTAAAAGATGATGATAAGGAAGACAATGTGGAATTTGAGGAACTTCAAGAAGCATATAAGGAATTATATAAAGAATTTCAAAGTCTTAAAAAGGAATTAAAGGCCTCCAAGAAAAGTCATAAAGAAGAAAGTGAAAAGCTAAAGAATGAAATAAACAATCTTCAAAAAAAATCACAAGAATTAAAGAAAGAAAAGGAAAAGAAAATAGATATTCATCTAATCAATCTTCAAGAGGAAATTGAGTCTCGAAAATCTCAAAACAATAAGCTAATTGTAGAAAAGAATGCAATTGAGAGAACATTAGCCACATTGATATCTAAGAAGAATTCAAGACCTAGACCAAAATACAAGGCACTTAAGAGAGAATAGAGACAACCTAGGTAGAAGTCTCAACCTAGGAAAAACAATCAAATGCAAATGTGGATGCCCAAATGGGTAGTACAAACAATGAGAGCTTTAGATTATCAAAGTACCAATGTTGTTAATGTACATCATACAAATGCACAAAAATTTGTAAAATCATTTGATCCTAATGAAGCAAAAGTTAAGGGACCCATCTATAGATGGGTGCCCAAGACTAAAACATGATTTTTAATGTGCAGATGTGCATAAGGACCACAATGTACAACAACTGGTATATGGATAATGGCTGCTCACAGCACATAACCGGTGAGAGAGATCTATTTATAGATCACACTCCCAAGAATGGAGAATCCGTCACTTTTGGTGACAATGCCAAAGGTAAAGTGGTTGGAGTTGGTATTGTTGGCCAACCATATTTCACTACTATTAGAAATGTTCTTTTAGTAGATGGCTTAAAGCATAATCTTCTTAGCATTAGTCAATTTTGTGATGATGGCTGATAAGTGTCTTTTATACACTTATTTTGGTCCATAAACTTAGCATTTATACATTTAATGAGCATGATTTCTACTTGGTTCTATATATGGTTATGTAGATGTGGAGCATGTGTTAAAGACACATGGAGCAAAAAAAGTGATTTTGGTGCATGATGGGAGTTGAAATAAAGCTTGGAGGCATGGTCGGATATCGATTCAAAAGAAAGCAAAAGAGTATCGAGAGCAAAAAGTAGAATATGATAAAGCAAGAGGTAAAAGAAGAAAGTTCACGGTCTTACAGCGGTATGCATTCCGCTGTAGGACCATTATAAGATTTAGTTTCTGGAGCTCACGGTCTTACAGCGGAATGCATACCGCTGTAAGACCGGTTTAGAAATTGCTATCTGGAGCTCACAGGTTTGCAACAACAAGCATACCACGGCAGGACCGCGATAGGGTTCAAAGCTACGTGAAAAGATCGTTTTAAGTCCGTTTCAATCCAAATTAAAGAGGAATAGACTCCTTCTTGGTGCATGACTTTGATAACCTAAAAGAGGACTATACAAAGAATTATTCTTGGGAGATTTAGCAGCTTTTGGGAGAGGAAGAAGATGACAAGTCGAGGAAGAAGAGGGAGATTTTCTTGAAGATCTTCGGTTTTGGTTGTATTTTTCTGTTCTTTCTTCTCTCCAACATCATGAACTCTGTTTTTATTATTCTTTCATTGGTTGAAACTATGTTAGGCTAAGTACTTTGTGGCTAGGGTGATTGATGAAACCTAGTTCAATGATGGTTTAATTAAAAGTATTGGGTTTTATTATATTCTTGTCTTTCGAGTTGATCGTTTGTTATGCACTAATGTCGTTTTGATGCTTGACTGCCATTAGAACGTGTTTGTGATTTATATTACTTTTGAGAGATTCAATATAGATTAGCACTTGATAATAAATGACATAAGGTTCAATAATACGTAGAGATACCGTTATGCCTTGTGAAATCTTATTTAGATGATCATTGTGGATAAATGCATGTTTATATATTTGTAGATTAATTAGAGATAATCAATCTCATGTGGAAGCATAGATTCGATTGACCATCAAGAGAGGCTTTTGATTAACTTAGGATCATTGATTTTCAGCTCAAAGCAAGAATTATAAAACTTAATAACTGGAAGATTAAACCAATTGAAGAACCACGGTGGATTCATGAACCCTAGCCCGTTAGATTTCTACATTTAAACTTCCAAGGAGTTGTTTTGCGTTTTTAGTTAGTTATTTAGTTTTATTTTATATAATACCTACAGTGATTATCCTTTTTATTTGTGTGTGGTTCATTAAAGTTAATAGTGGTTAAAGTAGGTATCAAAAGCTAATCCTCGTGAGAATAATACTTTATTCATCATTATATTACTTGTTACGATTCCGTACACTTGCGGGAAAGAATACGCGAACAATGGCTATGAAGTTATTTTCAAACAAGGGCATTGTCTTGTTATTAATGGTAATAATTCCATTATTATTTGTGCTAAAAGGCAAGACAATGCTTACATTGCTGATATTGACGAAATTAACGTAAAATGCTTAATGGTAAAAAATGAATATGTTCTTTTATGGCATAGAAAATTAGGTCATGTAAATCCAGACTTAATTAGAAAAATTTCTAATAAAGAGTTAGTTTTAGGGCTTACAAAGATAAAGTTTAATGAAGAAATCTTTTGTAATGTTTGTTGTCAAGGAAAGCAAACTAGAGCTTTTTTTAAATCTAAGAGTGAGATATCAACAAGTAAAGCCCTACAACTATTACACATGAATTTATTTGGTCTGGCACAAACTAGAAGTTTGGGTGGAAAATTTTATGTACTTGTTGTAATGGATGATTTTTCTAGGTTTACTTGGGTTATGTTTTTATCTTCAAATGACGAAGCGTTTCAAAACTTTGTCAAATTAGCTAAAAGAATTCAAATAGAATAAGATGACAAAATTGTTTGCATTAGGAGTGATCATGGTGGGGAATTTGAGAATAAATCTTTTATAGAGTTTTGCGAAAATCAAGGGATTTTTCATCAATTCTCCACACATAGAACCCCACAACAAAATGGTGTTGTTGAAAAGAAAAATAGGATTCTTCAAGAGATGGTAAGGACTATGCTTTTGGAGAGTAGCTTGCCTACTTATTGTTGGGCAGAAGCGGTCAATACCGCTTGTTATATTCTAAATAGGTTTAACTTGAGGCAAGGAATCAAGAAAACATGATTTGAGATATATTATGAAAAAAAGCCAAATGTGTCATATTTTAGAACTTTTGGATGTAAGTGTTTTATCTTGAACACTAAGGATAGCTTAGGTAAGTTTGATGCTAAAAATGACCAAGGCATATTTCTTGTATATTCAAACTCTAGCAAGGCTTTTAGAATATATAATATTAGAACAAACACGTTAGAAGAATCCATTAATGTGAAATTTAATGAGTCTTTTGAGAAAAAAAAAATCAATGTAGAGGAAGATGAGATATCCATAGATCCATCAAAAGATATGAAAAAATTGAACATTCAAGAAGAAGTTAAGAATGATTCATCAAACCATCAACCTAGAACTCAAGAGAATCCGTTAGATGTGGACAATCTACATAAGCTACCTACAAGTTATAAGTTTGTTCAAAACCATCCTATAGAACAAATCGTTGGAGAACCAAGTAAGGGTGTAAGGACTAAGGCCTCATTACATCATTTTTCCAACAATGTTGCTTTCATTTCAAAGGTTGAGTCAACTTGCATAGATCAAGCTTTAGAAGATGAATTTTGGATTAAAGCTATGCAAGAAGAACTAGATCAATTCAAAAGAAATGAAGTATGGGAGATAATTCCTAGGCTTAAGGATAAATCAATCATAGGAACGAAGTGGGTGTTCAAAAACAAATTAGATGAAAATGGGAACATAATTAGAAACAAAGTAAGACTAGTAGCCAAAAGGTATTGCCAAGAAGAAGGCATCGACTTTGAAGAATCTTAAGTACCCGTGCCTAGATTATAAGTAATTAGGATGCTCTTAGCCTTTGCCTCTCACTTGAAATTCATGTTATATCAAATGGATGTGAAGAGTGCATTCCTAAATGGCTACATAAGTGAAGAGGTATTGATACAAATGTAGCAATGGCACCAACACCCAAGATGAGGGGGTGAATTGGGTTAATAAAAAAAATGACTTGCATTTACTAAATTTCTTAATGTAGAGTGATGTAGAATAACCTAAGAGTGAGAACTAAAATATGATGCAAATGAAATAAGAGAACGAAATGATGATAGGGACAACGATTTATAGTGGTTCGGCTTTCAAAACCTAGTCCACTACCTTAACTTTTCACTAAGAATTTGCAAACGATTCACTATAAAACTACCTACTTAGACAAGTAGGTCTTATAGTCCATGACTAGGAAAGGTTACAGTCCTCCTACACTTGTAGGCCCTCTAGCTACAACTAGGTAAAAGTTAAAAACAATGAGATAATACAATCTAAGAGTGAAAACTCTTAGTTATAGATTCTCTCTTTGAAAACAAGAGGCTTGAAATGAATATTACAAATTGAATACAAAGCCTCGCAAAGATAATATAAACTAGAGAGAAAAATTTAAAGCACGTTGACACTTGAATGCTCAGTCGTTGAATAATAAATTTTTTCAGAGAGCTTTCAACGCATCTTCAAACCACATATTTATAGTTGATGGTGAATAAGTTTAAATTTTGGACCATTGTGGGTGGTTGGGCGAGCATTTAATGCGCCAAAAACTAGCCGTTGTAACAAACTGAGAAACAAACTGTCGACAGAAAACGAGATTAGTTGACAGACATTCAACATAAAATAGAAACATAGTCGACAGAAGGAAACAATAATCGATAGATTAAAAAAAAATGTTCTGATAGTCGATAAAGTAATAAGCTTAGTCGACAAAGCAATGATGTTAGTCTACAAACAACACATGATGGTCGACAGAACCAAAACCTTAGTCGACAGATCAAAGACATAGTCGACAGAACATGAGAAACACTACTGGTAGTCGACAAAGACAAGGCTTCTGTCAACATAAGCAAATTTAAGAGCACCGATAGTCGACAGATGCACTAAACACAGTCAACAGATTGAAAACTCTTAGATGACTACTTACTAGAATAACATGAAGATGAACATTTGATTTATATAAGAGATAACTTTGTTTTATTTGAAAGCAAGTTGTGATTATCAAAATGATATTTATTTTGAAATTAAACACTCAAGCTTATTTCTTTAGGTTTCAAGATTGATTTTCATAACTTTGTGTCATTATCAAAACTCTTTTAAATCTTAAGAGTAAAATATCAATCTCTCCCTTTTTGATGATGACAAAACATATTTGAAAATCAATTCATATCATTTTATCTCCCCCTTTTTGTTAAAATCAAAAAGATTTAAGTCCCCCTTATTGAAACAGAATAGGAATATGTGAATCTCCCCTTTAAACCAACTGATAAGAGCTATATAGCAATCAAACATGCAGTCATCGAAAGCAACATTCATATCTTAAATAGTTAGCAATCATACAAGCATTCCATAATAAGAGTAAAAGGTCAATTCTGAACCACATTTCATATCTTAAATGTGTATCCATAAAATTACAATGTAGTCATCAAAAGCAACATTCAAGAGTTCCAAAATAAACATACATATATAAAAAATAAAATGAAATCTATGATAAGAGCAGCATCTAATCATCAGGAGAAATGGAAGAAGGAGAAGACTGATTAGGAGAAAGAGACGAAGCTGAAGGTAGAGTTGGAGATGAAACAGGATGAGGAAACTGAGAAGATAACATCTGCATGATCTGCCCTATCTGAGTTGAAATTTCTGTTTGCTGCCTATGAAGACTTTGCAAGTCTGATCTTACTTCTTCTCTGAATTCAGTCAAGCTTGTTGCTACTTTTGAGATATCCAATTTCAGGTCTGCCATTCCTTGAACCACTAACTCATCATGTGATTCATGCTGAGATGATGATGGTCCTTCTGATCGTCTTTTTTTCTTAGACTTTTCTTGTTTTTCAGGCTTGACCTATTCTCCATCTTTAATGACATACCCACAGCCTATGCTGAGTGATGTGTTGACATGGATTTAGGTAAACTTTTCTTGCATTTTCCAACTGACCCACAGCCTTATCTAACATCTCACTAACAGTCATTCCATAGGGAAGTGACCTATTTCTCCCAGAGAATGATTCTATCATCAAGTTTACCATTAATAAGCAGAGATTTGGACGTCTCTTAGCCTTGATACATTGTAGGAGCCACAAATCCATTCTAGTAACAAGAGAAAAACTTCCACTTCTAAGATAAATCATTTGACAACAAATTAAGTGGAGAATCCTAGTGTTTAAATCCATCTGGTTTGTGTCAGTGATCTTTTCAGTAATGGTGTCATCTCCTATGACTTCCTTAGTAGCCTGGACAAAGTCTTGTGTCCTGGAAGCATAATCTTCACCATCCAATGGGATTTCAAAGTAATTATGGAGCAATAGAACAGTCACTTCAAAGTAAGTAGGCCTAATGTTGGTTTTAAATTTCTTATCTGACTTTCGCTTATGGTAGGGATTGTTGGAATTTGAATAAAAAGCCCTAACAACATCCTCATACATACTCCTATGAATAGTCAGGAAATTCTACCAACCAAAATCCTTAAATGTGTGAATATATGGAAAATTAGTGGATTCTGGGAACGTCAAATCCAAATGGCGACCTTCTAAAACTTCTCGGGATTCAAAATAGAGGGAATACCTTTCTTGTTGTTCTTTAGAGGCGAACAACTGGATTTGAAGCCTAGGTGGAGGCAGAGGATGGCTCGAAGATGCTGACTCCTTCCCTTTGCCTTTGCCTTTGCTGGAATTTTTCGTGCGAGCCATGAGATTTGCTAAATAGGATGTGCGATTTGGGCTAGGATCGATAGAGATAGGTTTGGGAGCAATGAAGAAGAGATGAATAGCAATGAGAAAGAAATTAGGGTTTATCGAAATATATATATGTAGCGTTGGAAGACCAAAAGTCAACCGATTTAGATAAAAACAACGCATTCTGTCGACAGAAGGAGTAGGTTCTGTCGATTAACAGAACTCATAATCACGGCCTAGTCGACAGAGATTGGGCTTCTGTCGACCGATGGACTTTTACAACAACAATTTTGTCGACAGTAGGGGGACTCTCTGTCGACAGAGAGAATGAATAAAGAAATACTTAGTCGATTGATTTAAGATGATTTGTCGACTACAATAAGGAATTTATCAACAAAGATGAAGTCTTTAGAGGATAAAGATGTGCTTATATCACATTTTAAATTTTGGCCTAGATAATCTTTTAGTCAACAATTTATTTTAACTTGACGACTAATTTGGATTCTTGGCCTAAAAAAAGTTATATTTAAAAATCAATATGCCAAGAATAATAACTTATCAAATAACACATAGTTAGTCATCATGCTATAAGTAACCCTAACTCACTTCTAAAATATTCGAATTTTTCCTTATCTAGAGGCTTTGTAAAGATATCAGTTATTTGATGAGTTGTATCAATGAATTTTAAGCTAATGTCTCTTTTTTGAACATGATCTCTAATAAAATGGTGTTTTACCTCAATGTGCTGGGTTCTTGCATGAAACACGGGATTTCTTGTTAGAGCTATAACACTTGTATTATCACATTTTATAGGAATGTTTTCAAGTTTTATGCCATAGTCTTCTATTTGATATTTCATCCATAAGATTTAAGCACAACAACTACCTGCTGCTACATATTCTACTTCAGTGGATGATAATGCAACAATATTTTGTTTTCTACTTGACCAAGATACCAAACAATGCCCTAAAAATTTACATGCACCACTTGTACTTTTTCTATCAACTTTGCAACCATCGTAGTTAGCATCAGTATAGCCTATGAGATCAAACTTGTTTGATTTAGGATAGAATAATTCTAAGTTTGAGGATCCTTTTAGATATCTCAAAATTCTTTTTACTGGTTTGAGATGGGATTCTTTGGGATTAGATTGGAATCTAGCGCATAAGCAAACACTAAACATAATATCAGGTCTACTAGTTGTTAAATAGAGCAATGAACCGATCATGCTTCTATAAAGCTTATTATCTATAGTCTTCCCTAATTCATCTTTGTCTAGGCTTAAGGAGCTACTCATAGGTGTAGCCATAGGTTTACAATTTTGAACATCAAATCTCTTGAGAAGATCTTTTATCTATTTCTGTTGAGAAATATAAATACCCTCATCCTTTTGTTTTATTTGCAATCATAGAAAATATTTTAGTTCACCCATCATACTCATTTCAAATTCTCCTTGCATAAGATTTGCAAATTGATAACTACTCAAAATGGTTTAGTTTAAGTTTTGTGTAATGTTCTATATTACATGCTTATTTAAAAGTGATGCTTAAGATATGTGCAAATGTGAATTTGAATACATAAATAGGGTCCATGTGAGTTTTCTTGAACTAAAGTAAAGTTCAAAAAAATATAAGAAAGTTGTTTTGGGTGATTCTTGCTAATTAAATCAAAAGATATTGAGAAATTTATAGGCATCGAACTGAACAATTTGGGATCGCTTGTGAACTTCGCGAGCCTCCTTCTTGCGTTTGCGCTCGAAGTGGTCATGGCGATAGCCATGCCTCTTCCTGTGAAGGTCTATGTAATCTCCTTGAAGCTTAATGCGTCATTCATCAAACACAAGAACAATCAATCAGTAACCATTCGCAAAAGATCGACAACAACAACAACAACAAAATAGAGATTGAGTGAAAAAGAGAAGCCCTAAGATAAAAGCATCAGTTGAGAAACGAACCATGGTACGCGATGACGATCCAAAGTCTTTACTAGAGAAGAAGAAAGAAACCCTAGCTTTTAATTATGGTGTCAAGGGTTTTAAAAGAGGGTGGATCGGGTTTTCAACTTGGTATCCAATCCAAATAGGCATCAAACTGACTCGTCGGCCTTCCTTGTGAGGTTTTTGTCACATGATGATTCACAAGGACCACTCATGTAATTTAGTCTTTGACTTTACAAAAAAATATTTTTTATATGTATTTGGTCAATAATTGGAAAAATTAATTTTATTAATAATAACATTATTGGAAAGTATTTTTGTAATTAAAAATATTAATTACAAAAAAGTATTTTTGTAATTAATATTATTTAATGAGTGTAATATTTATAATTTTAATATTGATTGGTGTAATTTTATCTAAAATAATTTTGTTTTTGTTTTCAAAGTAAAAACCTTTAAATTTCTATTTTAGATTCACAACAAAAACAAAACAAAAAAGTAAAGGCTGTATATTTTTCTCCCTCTCGAACTTCTCTATCTTGACCTCAAGGGACACTTTCACCGTGTCAAGCTGCCCCCGAAAATCTTCATGCTGCCCCTTAAGCTTCATGGCAGCAAGGGAGAGCTGTAAAATAGGAAGAGTTAGCTCAAAAAAAAAAAAAAAAAGTTGAGAAGCCAAGAAAGTAAAGGCAAAACTTACCACAAGACTATGCCGAGCCATGAAATCGTAAAGGGCCGGGCCCTTCATCCCTTCATTATCTAGTTGTTTGGCACTTGAGCCCAAGAGTGTGGGCATACAATCCAGGAGAGCAGTGAAATAGGTCCCTCCTGGCATGGTCTTCAGTACCGGCTCATTCTCGGGGACTTTAGCTTTCTTCCCTCTATCATCCTCCCGTAGCCAGTCTAATGTCCTTTTAGACCCGGCAATAAGAGCACTAGAAGCCTCCCTGCGACCTTTTTCCCACTGGCTCTGTTGAAATCGCGATCATGAGGAGTAGAAGCTCGTTGCTCCTATCGCAGTTGGGACTGTTTTTCCTATGGCAGTTTTTGTTGTTACTGCTATGATTGGGACCGTTGCTCTTGTTGCTATTGTTGTGGTTGCTGTTGTTGTTGCTGTTGTTGCCAAGGTCGAGGCAGCGGTGGTGGTTGCTCCGACCTCCCTCATCGTGAGCTTGAACTCGGAGTTGCAAATGTAATGGCACCCAATCTGGCCCCAGACTTCTTCGGCATTGTTAGGCTCAGGTTCACTATGTCTGCTCGCTTTTCTTCCCTGTTGTTGCTCGTCCCAGGGATTTGGAAGGCAGACGGAAGGACCTTCGCACGCAGAACCCCGATGTGATTCCGTTTTATAACCCCAGCGTCAAAAGGGGGCGCGAACTCGTGTTCTCTGAGCAGCTCGTCGGTAAGCTCGAGATCTTCAGAGCCAGACCCCGCGGTAACTAGGTTGTTGAGAATGTCGAGTTCGTTCGCTGATAAGCTTAGCCTCCCGCCTCCCAATTCTGCACAACATAATGAGGAAGTCAGGATATGCATAAAACATAAAAAAGAGAGCTCGTGTGAACTGATATGCCCTTACTAGGGGTCAGTGTGAAGCTAAGGGTTTTGAGTCATGAAAGCGAAGGGAAAGAAACGAAGAACCAATTGGACTTATAGTCACACACATTAGACTTCCCCTTAGCTCTGCCCTGAGGAAGGATGGCTTTATATTGAGAAAAACGAGCTTCCAGGTAATACAACCCGTCCTTGGCATTCTTAAAAGAAAAAAGAAAAATGATAAGTTTTGGAGAAAAAGGGCAAAGTTTATTCACAAGGAACAAAAGGGTTAAAGAAGTGAGTTGGGTATAGGAGTTTGGGGTCAACTGAAAAGGCGCGAGCTTTTGGTCGTTCAAAAGTTTGAGAAGATAAGGTGCAACAGGGAGCCTAAACCCAGACTCGAGGTGTTAGGGGCTTATGGCTGCAAAGCCGGTTGGGGGGTATGTCGCATGGTAGTTCTCAGTGGGGACACTTGACAGCTCACTGGAAGGCAGAACTCTCAAGCGCAAGTTGCCACGTCATGGGGTTTGGCTTTGGAGAGGAACCTCTTGAAAACCTCTCGCCCCTAACACCCTTTAGTGACATCCTCGGATCGCAAGCTCACTTCCTCAATGTTCTATGTTTTTATCACGAAACAATCTTGAAAATTTGAGGTATCATTTTCTCCTATGATATCATTGCAGCGCTTTTGACCAAAGTTCTCGCGAGCAATATCGATCATCTACAGAGGAAGAAAAGAACAGTTAGGCCGCAACTCACGGACCAAACCTGAAGAACTGGGAAGAACCCTAAAGGTGCTCCCTACTTAACGAGTTATGCGCTTTGCAACAAGGTGCCGCCTAAGGTGGAGGGGCTTCGATTGCAAGCCTGGTATTCCATAGAAAGCTAATCCTAAGGTCCTTGGGCCAGAAGGCTTAGTGGACGCCTAATAAACCGATTCAAATTGGTGCACCAGAAAACGGGAAGCACCACCGACAGAATCAGGGAGACCAAAGGACCATCGACGGTTAGCCGACGATAGACGAGCTAATAAAAGGAAAAGGATGGAAAGGGCTTACCTATCGGTGAACTCCTTGCTGTTGTGGTAACTGGGAACAAGCTCCGAACAGTGACGGATGCTTTAGTAACTGTGGTTAAAAAAAACTTCGTCGCAGAAAGTGCTTTGAAGGTGAAGAAGGCAAGAGCAGAAAAAATTTCAAAGTTGCGTGAAGAGGGAAACAATAAGGCCTCTCTATTATTTATACTTTTAGCTAGAATGATCTCGACCGTCAGATCAAAATGACTTATGGCATGCTCCGCGTCCATCGGCCTCACGATGGTCTATGGGCCCCTCAGTGTAATCATGCGTTGTACTAGGGGAACGTGTGTAATAAATGCGCCCCAGACAAGACGTGTAACATGAAACGACATGATTTTAAGAGATTGGGCAGAAGTTCGAAATGTGAATTGACAGCTGGAGTAAATCGGCAAAGCATCAGCTCCCAGTCCGAAGATCGCATAGCGAGCTGGGGGGGCTTGTGTTACGGATATTTCCCGCACTACTCCTTATGGGCTAAACTCGGCCCACCATGCTGGCCCAATTGCCTAAAGAAGCCTAGTGGGCCCTAGCTAAGCTTGTCGGAGAGAGTTCGCACGTCGCTAGAGCCCAAGCTGAGATCGCCACATCAGGCGAGCTCCTAGCGATATTTCTAGCGAGCTCCAGGTGACGCTTACAATAATACTTCCAGCAAGCTCGAGGTGACACTTACGATAATGCTTCTAGTGAGTTCCCAGTGTCTCTCCCAGCTCCCTATCCTAACTGGTTAGCTCGCATGCCTGGAAGGCCACAGAGTAATCAGTGAACAGTATTGGTTGGGAGTTATTCTGTTTGGGCTGCCAAGGCCTAATCTGGCCCATCTTCTCGGCCATTCTCTTAGCCCACGCCGGTCCCATCCTAGCCCTTGCAACAACAAAATTGCAGCCGCTTATGGGTTTTCACGCGCTCGCCTCAGATCTCATCCTCATTAATGGTGGATCCCATCCATATTAATGAGGGTCTCGTCGGCTCCATGCCGCCGTCTGAGTGCCTTAGTCAGTGCCGGATATTCTGTCTCATCACCTGTAGACGTACAACACATGCAAGAGGACATCTTCTCCTCCTATATATCAGCCAACTCTCTTTAGAGCCATGGTATGTTTTTTCTGCCAACTTGCCAATACTCTGCATCTTTTCATTCACTTACTGACTTGAGCGTCGAAATATTTACAGGGGCTAACTGGCCGGCGGAGCAACAAACCAAATTATCCCGTACTTCTCTTCTCCTGTTCAGATTCGTTACATCAGTGAGGGCCAACGGATCACGGTCAACCAGTTCTGAACGTTGACAAAAAGATATCCAACTGTTGTTATTTCTTTCCTTACTATCCTCGATATATATACTAGCTTCTCTAAAGTCCATTCTTAGATCTGACCTTGAGCTCTCGGGGTATTACATTCTCCCCCCCTTAAGCACATGATATCCTCGTCATGTAACCTTATAACTGGTCCCAAATCTTCTCCCTTTTGGGGGCTTCCATCCTAGAAGCCTACCAGGAGTCGCTCCTTGTTTAGGCCCTCGTGCTCGGACACCACTCCCCGCCCTCATCAGACTGCCTTCTCTAAGGGTTAGCTCTGATACCACTTGTAACATCTTGCATCGAGCGATAGGAAGTACCTGATCAACTTACCCTAATGGGCCTACGTGAACTTCCCAGGAGTCACCCATTCTTGAGTTACCCTAGTTCAAGCACGCTTAACCCGAGAGTTCTTTATCCATATTCAGCCCAAAAGATATCCAGCTAGTGTTGTTTCCTTCCTTACTATTCTCGATATATATATACTAGCTTCTCTAAAGTCCCTTCTTAGACCAGATCTTGGGCTCACGAGAGATTACAATTATGGAGATGAAGACGATAACTGAGATCGATTTATCATGTGTTGCTTGAGATGATTTCGGACGTGGATTTGCTTGATGTATTGCTTGTATGGCAAAAATTGACTAATTGGATATCCATTTTTGCATTTTTTGCATTTTGTGTGTATAAATAAAATTAAATACATTTATATCTTAATTAGGTTCGTGTTATCTATTCTATTATATAAGCAAATACCTCATTTTAGTCTTTCAAATCCTATCAATAAAACAAATAAGCTCTTAATCAGAATAAATTTGAAAATAATATTACATTATTGTGAGTTTTCATTTAGAATCTTTAATTTCCATCCTCAAGACTACAAAGCCCTTAAAGACTTCAAATTTTATTTATGTTGTCCCTGTTTGTTCTCCTTTGAATCTTTGGCATACTCATCTGCCATTAGATTATATCTCTTATCAATTAGCAAAACAGATTATTTTATCTTTTTCTACTAACAATGATGTGGTTTTTGTTCTTTTTTATTTAATTTATTCAAGTATGTTAAGTCCTGTTTCTACTTCTAATATGTTAAGCAAATCACACACAATGTAATATATAAACCAAGAATCATTGTACATACACAATCAATGCCAAATATTTTTGCATGAAAAACTATCTCAGTGTGAGAAGTAAAAATTACGGGCATAAACTACAAAAAAAAAAAATTAACAACATGGAAATAATGAATGACGGGTAATTGCTTTTCCAATCAACCTCAATGTGTGGAAAATTTATTTTTGAGAAATTATTATAGTTTTATATTTTTGTAACTTTTTTTTATATTTTTTTTAATTATTTAACATTTTTCCACCAAAGAGGGAAATAGAGAAGGAAATTATCCATCTCTCTGATTTAGAGATAGATTATTTCTGTCCCTATTTTGAATAGAGAGGGAATTAGAGATGGATCTTATTCCCTCTCTAATGTGAATATATATATATATATATACATCTTGCAACTTTTTCTCTCCCGTTTACTTCACACCAAACCCTAGTCATTGGTTATTGATGCCCAAAGTCGTGTCTTAAAATCTCCAAGATCATGGCCCAAAATCCCACCTTAATTTGAATTGTTCTTGAAAAATTTTCTAGTTTGGTTAATATTAATCTGCCTAGTTTGATCAACTAAACTAGTCTAGTATGTTGGGTTGAATTCTTTTGCCTTAGTTTAGTCTTCAAATAAATAAGTTTGATTAACCAAACTGGTCCGGTGAACAAGACCAATTTTTTTCCTCCCAATTTAGTCAACCAAAATTCCTAGGCTTCCATCTTTAGTCGACTGAAGGAGCCTTTCATAGTATTTTTAGTAATTTAACATTTTTCCACCAAGGGAAATAGAGAAGGAAATTATCCATCTCTCTTATTTAGAGACAAATTATTTCCGTCTTTATTTTGAATAGAGTGGAAATTAGAGATGGATCTTATCCCTCTCTAATGCCAATGTACATACATCTTGCAACTTCTTCTCCCCCATTTACTTCACACCAAACCCTAGCCATTGGTTATTGATGCCCAAAGCCATATCTTAAAATCTCCAAGATCATAACCTAAAATCCCGCCTTAATTTGAATCATTTGTAAAAAAATTTACTAGCTTGATTAATATTAATCTGCCTAATCTAATCAACTAAGCTAGTCTAGTATGTTGCGTTGACTTCGTCTACCTTACTTTAGTCTTCAAATGGATAAGTTTGATTAACCAAACTCTTCCTTACCTTAGTTAAGTAGCTAAGTATGTTAGTTAGTTTGTTGTCAAGGATAGTTGGATATAAATAGTTCAGCTATGCCTTATTTAATTTTGGATTTAATTGATTGATCTAGGCATTCTTCAGAACCTCTCATTCTCATTTTTCTCCTTGTGTGATTTTCTATTTCTTCATTTCACATTTGAAACCCTAGTTACGTGGTATCAAAGCCTTTGACCTACGTCCATGGCATCTAATCAAGATTGCAGAGCCTCCTTGTTACCTCGATTAAACTCTTCTTTATCTTCTGACTCGCAACTTGATTTTCCTTCCGTTACAAAATCCTTCAATTTTGTCCCAATCAAACTTGATACTAGTAATTAGCTATTCTAGAAGGCACAAATCTGAGTTACTATTAGAGCCTTTGACTTGCTTCAATTCATTAACAAGTCTCTGCCCCAAGCACACGCAATGGAACTGTAGACAGTTAAGTGAAATCCAATCCACGAAATAATTTGATCTATGGACAGCATCGTTGTGGTAAAGGTCGTAATGCTAGAGGAATCATTACCAAAGATTCAACTCCTAAAGATAAAAATATTGAATTTCGAATTAAGTTTCCTACTTTGATATCATTATTTGAATAAAGTTTTACAGTAAAAATCGCATTTGATCATCATCAAAGAGGGAGGTTTCTATTTCGTTTGGAATTGAATCATCAATGATTTAAAGCAGATAGATCGAACAATATACATGACCTGGATTCTTTTTTATCAACTTCTTCTCAGATGACTCTTTTCTACGATGGACAAGGAATTCCTCGTGCATGTGATACATTGTGAATCGTCCGAGGAGGTATGGTCTTCTTTTGAGACTCTCTACTCGCATCAGACAGTTGCTAAGTCATTTCAATTAAAACAACAACTATAGTTAGTTAAGAAGAACTCTCTTTCTATTAATGATTTCATTTTGAGAATCAAAACTATTAACATGCTCAAGCTGCTATCGGTGAACCCCTAGGTGACAAGGATCTATTGTTAGCTATTTTGAATGGCCTCGATCATGATTATGAAACTGTGGTGAGCCCTGTATGGGTACAAGCCACCCTTGCTGCTAGAGCTAGGAAGTTCCTCTATAGTGGCAGCCTTAGATGCATACCTACAGCAAAGGCAGCAGGCCTTTCAAGTGCTCAAAACAGAATTGGCCAATTCAAGGAATCGTATGAAACAATTTGTTGATAGAAAGAGAATTTCAAGTGGGAGAATTGGTATATTTGAAGCTTAAGCTAGGCCATTTGAAAGCCCTACTTCAGAAGCCTAGCTCAAAGCTCAATCCAAAGTTTTATGAGTCATTTCCAATTTTATCTCGCGTAGGAAGGGTGGCCTATCGACTACAGATATCGAAAAATTCCAACATACTTCCGGTCTTCCATGTGTCACTCCTAAACAAGGTAGTGGGAGTGCAACAAGTCAACCCAACTCTACCCTACTTTCCAGATTCTGATGGTAGTGCAAGGGAGCTTAAGGCTATAATTGATAGAAGGGTCATCTAATGACAAAGGGCTCCCATTGTTCAAGTTCTCGTACAATGGTTTAACTTCCATCTCGACAACAACACTTGGGAATATCTTCTAAATATTCTCAAGCAATTTCCTCAAGCAACTTAGCATTTCTTGAGGACAAGAAGATTTTGAAGAGAGGGGTAATTGTCATGTACTAATGAGATATGGGGTGTTATTGTAATTACACTATATTAGAGATAGTAAGTAACATATTAGAAAGTATGCAGTAATGGGTTGTATTTTGTTTGTTACTACATTAGGCTGTTGGTACATTCCTAGCAACGACAATCTGTTACCGCATATGAGCAAGGTTTGTGTCAGCTACATATACAAGCTGATCATTCCCCATGATTATGAAATGAATATTCTCTAAAATATCTCTCTCTCTCTTTCTCATTCTCTTTCTCTTCCTTTCCTCCCTAAAATTCTCTGTTATCACTCTTGATCATCCAAGCAATCGAGTAATTCCAATCAGACCATTGGGAGTTGACACTTAGGTTAGGGGTTATATGATCAGTAGCTCCAAAATCCATAATTCATTCCTAGGTGTTTGAGAGGTAATGAAGATCTCATAATTAAAACACATATATGCTTGAGCTAGAGAGCATGAGTCCCCTTGAAGAGTTTTCAGAAAATATTTTAACTTATTGATTTCTTCAACATTCAATTCCCCTAAATAAGGTATGATAGTAGCTTTACCTTTTTCAACAATTTCTTCTCCTTCCTTAGTGGACAAATAGGCTCTTGTGGGCTGTTTGGCCTGCAGGTTCTTAAAACCTCCTCCCATCTTGTTTAGGATAGTGTTATACCTAGGGTTGCTGGAACTATTTTCTTGGACAGAAATTCTACCACACTTACTCTCACACACTCACGGATTTGATCTTAGGAATAGATTTAACAGAATTCAACAGAAAATATAAACAGCGATAGAATTAAAACAAACAAGAAACACAAATAGAAACACAAACCACACATCCACAAGAACACTGAGATTATCTTGGTTTATGCCAATTGAATTGGCACTATATCCAGCCTTAAGAATCCTCTAAGAGCAGCATTTTTTAATTCAAAAAGAATGACCGTACATCAGTTGCACCCCCTCGATTACAAGCCTTCTCTCAAGATGATAAAAGCTATTCTAAAACACAGCTTTCCCTCTCTCAAATCTTTCTCAAGAAACAACCTAAAATTATATGCCTAATGCCTAACCCCCCTTCTCTATTTATAAAATATTTAGGGCGGCAATACTTAGGCTTTTGAGCAATTGGATATTACTGGTTTTACCCCTCCACTAATAACTAATATTACAAGTAGGGACCCACCTATTTATACCCTTTAATTTCGATGCATTCTTATTGCCTATATTCTGGATTTCTCGACACAACATTCTAACAAATCTCCACTATTGTCTTGAGTAAAACCCATTGCATTCTTTATCCATCAAAGCCTTGGCCTGCTTTTCCTTTTGGTTCCAGCATGATATACCTGATCATTCAAAAAACACGCAACAAACATTAAGGATATCAAATCAATGCTGTAAATTTCAACACTAGACCATCTTAGGATAAATTTCAGCTGTAATAACTAAACCTGCAACTCTCATTAGATATTATCATCCTCAAGAGATTTCCTAATGAATAACTTTTCTTAACATCAATATAATCGATATACTCCATGGTGGGACTAAAGACTAAGCCAAATGGACTGCTCATTGGCTGTTTCAACTCCTCCTACCTAGACTATATTTTAGGGTTCCTACTGCATACAAAATGCAACATATACACCCTAAATACATAATTTCCAGCTAGGGACACTCCATAAACCAAATCCATGATGATGTTATTCCTTAATCCCAAAGGTTCTAACCTTTCACACACCATTTCAACACCAGTGAACCTCTCCCGAAACTAAACTTAACATTGCTGGACTTCCTCCTAGCTCCCAAAATTGGCCTTTTAGGATTTACCACTGCCTTTTCCTTTATGTTTGCTTCAAAACAAGACTACTCGACCTCTTTTCTTAACTCTGTTCTATTTCCAGCTTAACAAAGGTATGCTTGATTTGGGTACTCCTAGGTTACCACGAGCTGTCCTATTCCTATTCCAACCTCTATGCCTTATCTTTCTAGCTTCTCCTCATTCCAACAATCTCAAACACTGAACTACCACCTCAGCTACACCTTGAGATTCCCATTAGATAACTATCAATGAAGCTGCCTTACTTTTCTTAGGCATACCATTGAAATTGACACATCTATCCCATGCACTTAATTTACCCCTTGGACTATCACAATTTTATATCTTACCTAGGGAATTATAATTAATCACACCTATAGAAAATTTCTAAGCAATCAATCCTTGCTTACCTTTACCTCTAGCCTATTATCTCTTGGCTACACTATAAGATCACTTTTCCCTTAGTTTCCACATGGATAATTAGCTGTTCGTGATACCTATTTGATCCAACTTAAGCCTTTATGAACTGATATACCTGATGGCCATTTGCCTAGCCTTTCTCCCTAGGCTTTCCCATCCCCAGCATTTCCTTAACTTACAAATAGACACTTACACAACACTCCACCCATTTAACCTAAGGGATCTTCCACCCAAGTCCCAAACTCTCCCTAAATTAACATGGCTCCATGCCATTCATTTGGACAAGAGTGCATCACCTCTTCTTGTACAAGAGGTTCCATATCCCAGCCTATCCTTAGCACTCAAGACAGTGCATAAACATCTTATAAACCCAAATTTCAATACCTCACTGGTACCTAACTTAAGACCTATCACTACCAATCCTAGGCAGCACTCTAAACCTTCTATTTCCTTGCTCATTTCCTACAAGATGATTCTTCTTCCCTTTCCTTGCTTGATTTGGACTTTTGATCAATAATGGCTACACCATACAAGGACACACTTACACACACCATTTCCCCTCACTGTTCACAAGGACCCACATTGCAAGAGCCAAAGCTATCTTAAACACTAGTTTCCTCCCTCTCCCAATCTAGCCCAAGCTTACACAATGAATATGATCAATTTTTTTTTTCCAGATTTCTTTATTGCTATACCTTGGTTCATAGGTTAGTTTCAGACATCCCAAAGGATTCTCCTTGCTGGCCAGCATTCCAAATTCCATCCCTTAGGCTTGAAATCAATTAATTCTATGTCTTATTATTAGAGTTTTCCCTCAAAGGTAAGAACCCTAGCTTTTGTAGGACCTAGGCACACCTATTCCACAACTCTACTACACCTAACCTTTCACACCAGAAGCAATTTTTAGTAAGCTTAAACAAGCTTAAATTCAATTCCAGCAATCTCATATATGCTTGGGAATTCCTTAGGGACACACCATCTTCACTAGGTATACTTCACCTAGCTCCACCATGAGACAAAGCCTAGATAGGTCACCCTAGATCCTAGAACTGATCTCTAATGGGCTTTTGACATATACAAGGTCTAATTTGGAGATTTCTACTTTGGTGACCTTACCAAACTACATGGTTTCTATTCCTATACACCTGCAAATTTCCCTTCCCCTAATATCCCAAACTACATGGTTTTTATTCCTATACACTTGCAAATTTCCCCTCCCCTAATATCCTTAGCCTTAGATTCCTTTCCTAGTCCTTGCTCACCATTGTGAGCCATCCTCAAGAAATGCCCTAACCTAACTTATCATGGGCTATCCTTAGTGGCTGCAGCTTATCCACATAACCTCTATTCTTGAGGGTTGCTTCCATCTCTCTAAGAAATCCTAGCAACTCTTAGGACTCCAATTCTCACTATATAATTATTCCTAAGAACATTAGGCTTTCTATTAAAACAAGGACATATTTTACAGCTTCTAATAATCTGGAACAGCTCTACCATGCATCCTATTCTCACATCTCCAATTCTCTTGACCTTAGTTGGATGCCTAGACAAACCATTTCCCCTTACACCATGACTCTATGGGTAAATACCCATTTCTTATGAGAAGTACAACCTAAACCTAAGACCTATGCTACTTTACCTGCATACCTAGAAAAACTGTAGGACATTCGCACTCTCATAGCCAAAACCACACATGGTGCTCGAGCATTCGGGGTTGAATTTCTCCTGGGTTTCTTTCTTCTTATTTGGGCAGTTTCTCTTGATGTGGCCCTCCTCATGGCAGTGAAAACATTTTATTTTTCTCCTACCATTCATAGATTTTGATCTAGACCTTCCTCTTTGCTTAGGATTATTACTATCTGATCTAAAACCAACTAAGAGGACATCACTTACTGAGTTCTTGTCTTCTACCTTTAGTTGCAATTCCTTAGAATTTAAAGCCCCTATTACATCATCCAAAGACAATTTATCCCTACCATGTTTCAAGATGTTAGCAAAAGTCTCACATGATTTTTGCAATGAGTGCAATAAGACCAATGCCTTATCCTCATCATCATACTTAATGTCTATGTTCTCAAGATCTAAACACAGCTTATTAAAGCTGTTAATGTGATCTTGTAGCTTTTGATTTTCAACCATCTTGAAGGAAAAAAACTTAGTCTTTAAGTATAACCTGGTAGAAAGAGTCTTGGTCATGTAAAGGGTTTCTAGCCTATTCCAAAGGTCCTCCACAGTTGTCATCTTTGACACCTCCCTGAAGACTTTGTCTCCTAGGCTTAGAATTAAGGTATTAAATGCTTTCTTGTTGATTTCTTTTCTCTTATCACAGATTTCCTTTTTCTGTTCATCTGTAAGAGATCCTAGTGGTTTTTCCTCACTGCCTAAGGCATCTTCCAGCCCTAAATTTCCTAGTAAAGCCCTCATTTTCATCTTCCAAAGGCCGAAATCATTTTGGCCATCAAACTTCTCTATGTCATACCTAGTTCCAACCATTATTTGACACTATTCTATGACTGAGAATCAAAACGAAAGAAATCTTGATGAATCTTGATACTAGGAATAGGCTCTGATACCAATTTGTTTTACCTAGGGTTGTTGGAACTATTTTCTTGGACGAAAATTCTACCACACTTACTCTCACACACTCATGGATTTGATCTTAGGAACAAATTTAATAGAATTCAACAGAAAATATAAACAGAAACAAAATTAAAACAAACAGGAAATGCAAATAGAAACACAAACCACACATCCACAAGAACACTGAGATTATTCTGGTTCATGCCAATTGAATTGGCACTACATCTAGCCTTAAGAACCCTCCAAGAGCAGCCTTCTTTAATTCAAAAAGAATGATCGTACATCAGTTGCACCCCCTCGATTACAAGCCTTCTCTCAAGATTACAAAAGCTATTCTGAAACACAGCTTTCCCTCTCTCAAAGCTTTCTTGAGAAACAACTGAAAATTATATGCCTAATGCCTAGCTCTCCTTCTCTATTTATAGAATATTTAGGGCGACAATACTTATGCTTTTAAACAACTGGATATTACCAGTTTTACCTTTCCACTAATAACTAATATTACAAGTAGGGATCCGCCTATTTATACCCTCTAATTTTGATGCATTCTTACTGCCTATATTTTGGATTTCTCAAGAAAACATTCTAATAGATAACTTCTTTACCCGTGCAATTTGAAGCAGGTTTCGCGTGTGTGCCTAGGCTTTTTGCAATAGGAACACCACACTCCTTCCTTATTTTGCTTCATGGATGGCTGATCCCTTCCTTGTGATGATTTTAACCATGTCCCCTCACTCTAATAGAAATCATAGTAGAACCTTCCACATGATAATCATTAAACATTGCTACCATTCTATGCTCCTCACTTCGAACTATGAAGTAAACCTCATTCAAAGATGACATTTTTTCTCGGCTAAGGATCTATGCTCTTAACATGATCAAAATCAGGATTAAGCACGGGCAAAAAATCTACTATTCTATCCCTATCTTCACTACATACCATCTTAATGTCTTGATAGTGGTCTAATTCAAGCTAAAAACCATTCATCTTATTGTAATAATCAGTCATAGACATGGACCCTTGTTTTGTGCTACTGATTTTAGTCTTAATCTCATAAACAACAGATGCATTTTGCACCTTTGAATATGTTCTCTTAATTGTCTCCCATATATACTTAGCCGTAGATAGAAACATGTATTTTTTACCCACCTTGGGTTGCATGGAACTCCATCGCCATAACATCAACATAGAGTCCTCCACGGGACCACGTCCCAAGCAACAAATGTGGGATCCAAGATCTTGGGGACTGGTCCAGTGAGGTGAGAGATCTTCCCCCGTCCCTTCAAAAATGTCCTCACCAATTGGGACCATTGGAGGTAGTTACCACCATCCAATCTGTATGATTGGTGCATACCAGGTAACTCACCGAAAGAAGTACTTTCGGTTGAGGGCTCAATTAAACTTGCTTCTCTTGTTGACATGGGAGAAGTTGTTTTTGCAATCTCTGACATTTTATGGGTTGACTATTAGAAGAGAAGGGCAGGAAACTATCGAGGGAATGAAGGTTGAGAAACAAACAAATATAAATCTTCCTTAGGTTGGATCTGATACCATGTAGAAATTGGTATAGATTGGATAGGAAGAACACCAAAAGAATCGTTTAATCATATATTAGGCACCAAGTACATTCCCTTTTAATAGGCAAGTTGTAGAAAATGACAACTAAATATGTTGTACACTATACAAGGAAACTAAATATACAAACACAGATTAGGAAACATATCAAATCAGGATCACTTTCCTAATCTTGAAGAAGATCTGTCTTGATTTTAGGAAAGACAGTTCACGATCCTTCCCCTCTAATTCCTTCAATCCCGTGAATCATCCAACAATAAACAATCCTCAACTGCCTCCTTTTAGGACAATCACTCTCCCCTTGTAAGACATACAGTTCATTTTGTTCCTTAGCCACACCAATCATCTTTCCTGTGTCCATGGCCTGAAATTTACACATATGTGGAGAAAAAATAACTTGGCAATTTAGGTCTTTAGTAAGCTGATGAATGGAAATAGGATTGGTAGCCAAATTAGGTACATGAAGTACCCAGTTAAGAGATAAAAAATGGCTAAGATTGACCTTGCTCTGTCTTGTGATGGGAACAGAGGTTTCATTGGCAATAGTAATATGTTTGGTGGTTTCAAGAGGCTTACAAGTCTCAAAAACATGAAGGTTAGGGGTCATGTGATCAGTGACTCCCGAATCAAGGATCCTCATGTTATTGCTATCAGTTTTGGAGGCTGAAAAAGAACCAAAGTTTAGGTATTTACCTTGCTGTGCAAGAGAACAGGATGCTCCATCCTGGATTGTCCTTAGGAAGGATTTCAGCTTGTTACTCCTCTGACTTCAACTCTTTGTTTGAGAGATAAACTTGGTGCTTTATGTTCTTGAATCCTTCTATTGTTAGTGTAGGTGCTCTAGACCCAATCAGATTGGGCATATTGTACACTGACAATTGTAATCATGTTTATTATTTGAATAAGGAGTTATTCAATTTCACAAAAAGTCATTCTATTAGTTTCTTGTTATTATTGTAATAACCGAATGAAACTAGATAGAAGTCCATATGATGTATACTATGATTAATCTATAAAGATGTGAGATGATGCATCACAGTTTCTAGACATCATTAAACGTCCCAAGTCGTAGCAATGTCAAGAATGGACATTGACAATTGCGGTAAGACTTGTATGTGCTATGTTTTTGCTATGTGATAGCAATAGGGGTCTCACACCCATAGGCATGAGGATGCCTAGACAAGTACATAGGTGACCAATGTTGGAGAACGTGTCACTGGACATGACTCGCCATGAGAATCTATTTTGGTTATATGTTGATGGTATTCTCATACGAGATGGGTGTAACTAATCCCAAGGACAACCAATAGATGACAAGGGAGGAAGGGCAGCTACTGGAGGAATTATTGAGGCTCCAATGGAGGAGAAAGACGTTGAAATGAATCAGGTTACAATTGCCAAGAAATCCCAAGGACAACCAATAAATCATGATGAAGTAGCATGGGAACAAAACATTGATTCATTTGTGCTGTTGGCTAAAGATCAAGTTGAAGATGAGTTGGTCCAAGTTCTCGACCCTACTAAAATAGTTGGAGTTTCTTTAGATCGTACTAGCCAAGTTCTTACCTATTTTTACACTGAATCAAAAATTGAGGGGTGGCAGCCAAAGATCGATGAAAATGCTGAAATGCACAGCTTAAGGGCTATCTTCCTGGAGCTGTGGCAACCATTTGGAACATCTATGGAGAGACATATTGTTCTTTCTGAACTTAAACAGATAGGTGAACTTCCTCCAGCATGGGTTGCTGAATTTTCAGATCCGGTATTCTTATTCCAACGCTTAATGTCCCCAAGTCCTACAGATCTTCCACTTGCCGTTGAACTACTCCAACATGCTTTGCCTCTGCGAATGGAATATGAATTGTTAGACAATATGCTGCAAACAATGCATAATTTAGAATACCCCCGTCGTTATGATAAGGTTGTAAATGGTATATTGAATAAGGAGATTCTGAGCATCAAAGACCACCATGAGAATGTCAGAAGATTAGTTTTGGCTAGAAAAGATACTTTCCCAATCCAATACAGAGATTTTGACACTAAGGTTGTAATACCCCAAGAGCCCAGAGAAGGGTAGTATGTATCGAGGATAAGTAAGGAAGGAAACAACACTAGCTGGACATCTTTTGGGCTAAATGTAGGTAAAGAACTCCCGGGTTAAGCGTGCTTGAGCTGGGGAAGCTAAAAGATGGGTGACGCCCTGGGAAGTTCACATAGACCCATCAGGGTAAGTTGTTCCGGTCCTTCCTATCGCTCGATGCAGGATGTTACAGGAGGTATCAGAGCCAACCTAGACCGTGTGTTGGGACTGTGTACTAGCCAAAGGCTGGGGGTACTGGACTGGGGACCATGTACTAGCCCAAGGCTGGGGGTAATGGACAGGGGACACTGGACGGGGGAGATCTGAGACCAGTTGTAAAGTCGCTTAACGAGGACGTCATGTGCTCAAGGGGGGGAGAATGTAATACCCCAAGAGCCTAGAGAAGGGTAGTATGTATCGAGGATAAATAAGGAAAGAAACAATACCAGCTAGATACCTTTTGGGCTGAATGTAGGCAAAGAACTCCTGGGTTAAGCGTGTTTGAGCTGGGGAAGCTCAAGGATGGGTGACCCCCTGGGAATTTCGCATAGGCCCATCAGGGTAGGTTGTTTCGGTCCTTCCTATCGCTCGATGCGGGATGTTACAAAGGTCTAGGCCCAGGTTGTCGCAGTAGCAGTGGAAGTAATTACACAGCATTGCACTAAGCATTTGGAGATAATACCTATGAGGTTGATGGGAGATTCTCCACAGCTAAATAGGAGTGCTATCAAACTTTTGATTCATGGGGGAGACAAGATTGAGCTTGTCCATGAGCTATAATTACCCTTTGTGAATTGGGTTGTTGTAGTTGGGAAGATGTTGAAAGAAAAGGTTGCTATCAGACTACTAATTGTTACCATGTATTGGCATAGTTCATGTATGAAGACCCAAGACATTGCTGGGACTTGCAGATCAGTGGGAAAAGAGAACCTTTGCATGGAGATTTGCGAAAACATTTTACAAGTGTTGGAAAAGCAAAAGAGAAGGAACATAAAAGCAGAGAGGAATGAGTCTAGAAGGAGAAAGAGAGAAAAAGAGACTAAACAAACAGTGAAAATGGGAAGTGGATGAAGAAATAGTGGCTAGCGGTAATAAGTTTCTTGGGAACTAGAAACCTCTCAAGGAGGGGGGAATTGTCATGACCCTAGGAGAAATAGATGGGTAATATTGTAATAGGGTTAATAATAGTTTGGTAGGAGATATTTTGCAATTTTTTAGGAGCACATGGGTGCTCTTATGAATTCAGTTAGCAGCCAGCTATGCCTATAAAAGGGCTACTTATAAGCGGATGGGATATGAAATGTGAAATGATATTAAAATCCTTCCTTTCTAGTTCTCTCTATTCCTTTCTCGGTTCTCTCTAATTTCTCCCTCCCTTTCTTCTAATTTCTCTCTCCCTCATTCAATTCTCCCATTTTGATTTCCCCAATAATTCCAGTCTCAACCCTAGGTACCTAGGAATATGACAATAATCACTGAATCTTCTTCATCCCATGCCTTCAATCCTTGATCTCTTTCTTTTGGACTGGGGTCGGTAAGATGGCCTATCTTTCCTCTTCCTTTGAGAAAAGTCCTAACTACCTGACTTCGCTGCAGGTAGTTAGTTCCATCAAGCCGGTATAGAGGATTTATATTTTGGAAATCCTATCTAGTTCTTGTTGCAGTGATAGTTGTAGGTGCAGCCAATATCTCCCCCATAGCAGTTGAGATAGAAGCTTGAGAAGTAGTTGATATATTGTGATGAAAAAAAGTAGAATGATTAGGAAAGGCTGCGATAAAGGCAGAATAACAAGGTGGCAATGAAGGCCAGAGAATGGCAATGAAGGTCGAAGAGACAAAGAAGGTTGGAAATGAGAGAAGCACTGAGGTTTGGAAAAATGCCCTAGAAAGATGGCTCTAATATCATGAAGGAATTCATTGAATTCTTATTCTTTCAGCACATATTTATAGTCATATTTAAGGTGAGTCTTATCACCATCATAAGGAAACTTTCAATCTAACTTCTAAGGAAACTATCAATCTATCCTCTAAGGAAACTAACTATTACAGAATCATAAGCAATTAGGAAACTAATTAAACAACTGATTGTACATTCTATACTTACATTATGAAAACTAATCTTCTGCATTCCTTAGTGAGCCAATTATCCAACCAGAGTAAGCCTTTTATTTCCCTTTATTCCAACACAAGCTATAAAGCACGAACACTTCCTAGGAGTTGTCATACCGGTGTTGCTGGCTTGCCTGACACCTATGAGACATGTCCACAAGGCATGTTCGCCACTTTCTTATAATTTGTTAAAAGGCTATGGGAGGGACACACGTATGACACATATCTCCCCTATGCAGACAGTTGTAGGACATGCATGTCCTTTAGTTTTATGACTTGGTAATTGCATGTTTTGATTGGATGACTATTCAGTTTTCATACGCTTCATGCTTCTATTATCTAGCTCTTTAAACATCAACTGGATTGTAAGGGATGAAAACTATTGGACTATGAATTGATTGCTAATTAGATTAGAGTTATTCATTTGAAATTTTGACTTATGAGTTTTAAATGCATATGTTTGAGTTGTATTATAGTTTTGATAGTTTACTATGCTTTAAAAATAAAAAAATTATTTCATTTATTAACATATCTCAACCATGTCTTATCCTACTTTCTTGAAAATTGTTGTGTCTCGTGTCTTGTGTCTGGTGTCCCCATGTTGCCATGTTGCCGTGTCAGTGCTTCATAAACCATGTCTTATCCTACTTTCTTGTAATTTTTTTCTCTTTAGTCTTAATGCTTTATATTGTTTTCTAAATGTGCTCCCATGCCACTTGCTAGTAAATAAATAATAAGGCTTATCTTTTGAAGTAAAGGTTACATTTCTTTTGGTTTGCTCTGTGTTTATTTTGCATTTGCTTCTAGAATAGGTTTTTTCCATTGACCCAAATTCAACTTTCTGCTCCTGGCAACTCAAGGCATCAGGTGGGAAGGATGTTAGCTGTTGATTCCTTGTAAGTTGCTTTTCTTGCTAAGATGCACCAATCAATATTTAAATTTTTTAATGGACACTGATAATCGAATCATTGATAATGTGATCACCTACTCCTCTAGCATTCATTCTCCCTCCTCAAACCCTAGGGAATTAAAGCAAAACGATAAATCTGCTACTGTCTCCTCTCTATTGTGTGCTCGAACTGATTGGATTGCTTTTATGACATTAAAAGTTTTCAAAGGGCTGGTAGTATTGTGTACTTACTGATCAGGATGAGCACCTAGAATTCATATTGATATAGATTCTTTTATCCATTACCTTTGCAGTGGATACTTCATTGGTGCTAGTGCATATGAGGATCAATTGGCTATGTTCTCAGTTTCAATCTCTGCAGCCACTGATATCATTGATAAGGTTGAAATGATTATTTTTGTTTCCTCCCTTTTAGAAACTAATGTCTTTATGAATGCTGAACAGCTGTGCATGTGATATTTTTAGTTCACAATGATAATGATTAATGACAAGCATTTTTTTGCATATAAAATATAAAGCTTTTAGTTAGAAGTTTTTAACTTTTTTGCCTCATTTATTTTCTTCAGAGAATATCTTATCCTTCTGAAAATGAAGGGGTCCGAAGTACAGGCAGTGGTCTGACCAATATTTGTGGGACTATATGGAGCATGTGTTTTATTCCCAGAGATTTTTGCCACCCAAATAAGGCGCAGAATCCTATGTTAGCCATTCTTCTGAATAGGTATTATGATCCTTCTATGCAATTTTTTTGGGGTCCATTGTTGGAATATTTAATTGAAGATTGCAGAAGTTTATTCTGCAAACATAGAAATTACGGAGAGCAAGAATAGGCCGCAAAAGAAAGGAGATATTTTATTGAAATGATTTCACTGTTTAAATAGATCAACTAAGAACAGAAAAATACTAAAAATATGCCGCACACTAAGGCACTAATTAATTGATTATTCTATCTTGCTGCTGCAGTTAACAAACACCAAGAAAATAGAACAAACAATCAGAAACAAATATGTGCAGCCTTGACTCAGTCCAAATCAAAATCTGCCACTTCAACAACTGTCAACAGCTACGGAGGCATAATTTAAACATCCATCCTTTAAATTTCTGTGAGATAGGTGCTTGCTCATTTATATTTGGAGTTCCTACTTCATCAGTTTTTGTTTGTCTGTGCTTTGTTTTGAGTTGTGGTTTCTTGAAGTTATCTTAGTGTGCTTGCTAATTTTGTGTGGATGCTTAGAAGGCTGCTTATGGATGCTTCAGGAGGGGATCATTCATAAATGAGCTTTTGCTATTGGAATGGAGTATTAGGGAACATGCTGTTCATGTAATTTCTGAGTTTGCTGAACCTGGACCGCTAGCACACAGTGTGGTTGAAGTTCCTCATTCATATGGATTTGCCCTTCTGTTCAGGATTGGTGATGTTCTCTTAATGGATCTAAGGGAGGCTCACAAACCGTGTTATGCATATAGAATGAACTTAAATTTTTTGCCTACTGCCGTAGAGGAGCAGACTTTTATTGATGACTCTTGTAGAGTAAATGATGTTGATGAGGAAAGTCTTTATGATGTTGCTGCGTCTGCTTTACTGGAGCTAAAAGAAATCCTTAAAGATGATGATCCCATGAGTATTGATGGAGACAGTGGTAATATCAATTCAAATTCAAAACATGTGTGCTCATGGAGCTGGGAACCAGGAAACGAAAAAAATCCAAGGATGATTTTCTGTATAGATAGTGGAGAACTTTTTATGATTGAAATTTCTTCAGATTCTAATGGTACTAAAGTTGATCTATCTGAATGTCTCTACAAAGGTCTGCCTTGCAAAACACTTTTATGGTCAGAAGGTGGATTCTTGTCTGCTCTTGTTGAGATGGGAGATGGAATGGTCTTGAAGTTGGAAGAGGGAAGGCTACTTTACAGAAGTCCAATACAAAATATTGCCCCAATTTTGGATATGTCAGTAGTGGATTACCGTGATGAGATACGTGATCAGATGTTTGCTTGCTCTGGGATGGCACCAGAGGGATCTTTGAGGATTATTCGAAGTGGCATCAGCGTAGAAAAGCTGTTGAGAACTGCCCCCATTTATCAAGGCATAACGGGTACTTGGACAGTCAAAATGAAATTCATTGATTCTTATCATTCCTTCCTAGTGTTATCTTTTGTCGAACAAACAAGGGTTCTCTCAGTTGGCTTAAGCTTTACAGACGTGACTGATATTGTTGGTTTCCAGCCTGATGTCTGCACGTTAGCATGTGGCCTTGTCAGTGATGGTTTACTGGTCCAGATATACCAAAATGCAATTAGACTCTGTTTGCCTACTGCTGCTGCCCATCCAGAAGGTCTTCCTTCATTATTACCAATTTGTACATCATGGTCCCCTGATAATATCAGTATCAGTCTTGGGGCAGTTGGGCATAATTTGATAGTTGTTACAACTTCAAGTCCAATTTTTTTGTTTATTCTTGGTGTCAGACATCTATCAGCAGACAACTATGAAATATGTGAGATGCAGCATGTGAAATTGCAGTATGAGTTATCGTGTATTTCTATCCCTCTGAAGAATTTTGAGCACAAACCTTCCACTTGTAATTTGGCAGTAAAAAATCCTGTACATACCCTTCCTGAGGGAGTTGACAGTGGTATTACCTTTGTTATTGGTACTCATAAACCTTCAGTGGAAATTTTATCTTTTCTGCCTGACAAAGGTCTAAGGTTTCTAGCAGTAGGGACTATTTCTTTAACCAACACTAAGGGAACTACTGTTAGTGGCTGTGTTCCTCAAGATGTTAGGCTTGTCTCAGTCGATCGGCTTTATGTTCTATCAGGATTGAGGAATGGAATGCTGCTTCGGTTTGAGTGGCCTGCCTTGTCAATGTCCACTTCAATATCTCTCAGCCAAAGGCCTTGTAGCAATTCCTGTTCGGTAAACTTGGATACTTACTTATTAAAAGCTACAGAGCCCCAAAATTTTACTTTTGATTCATCTGAGAAGCCCAAGGGCAATCCTGTTTATCTTCAATTAGTTGCAATACGCCGGATTGGAATTACTCCTACTTTCCTGATTCCACTGAGTGATTCACCTGATGCTGATATGATTGCTCTCAGTGATAGGCCATGGTTACTGCAAACAGCTAGGCACAGCCTTTCATATACTTCCATCTCCTTTCGACCTTCAACACATGCAACTCCTGTTTGTTCTGCTGAATGTCCTAAAGGAATTTTATTTGTTGCAGAAAACAGTCTTCATTTGGTAAGAGTAACATCTCTTGCTTATCTGGCATAGTAGATTTTCATCACGTCCTAAGGATGCTTTTTCCCTTGAATATGAATCTTGTCCATGGACAACATGGAATATATTTGTTGCATAACATTTGAAAATATATATTCATGGGATATAATGGCCTTAGAAAGGATAGAAATGATTGACAGGATAGAATCCATGTAACCGACTACCATCTAGCAGGAGTAAGACTAGTATATTAAAAAATATGTAAATAGACCTTCCTATTTCAGATTCCATTATGATATACAATACTATGCTCTTTTTTGGGTCCCTCAAGAAATATGTATTATAGTTCTTAAGGAGGGGGGTGGTGTTGATTCCTGCACATTACTGGTGTAAAGCGGTTTAGATGGTGGAAATATGATGATGTTGTGGGTGCTGAAACTAATATTGAATTTCAAAGTGACTTCTTTAAAATTGTAATTAGTGTGCATGCTATTGTGTCTTTAGTGATGTATATAGAAATCATATAGTTGGTACATATTTTATGCATCTGGTTTTCCCAGTGTCGCATCTTTTGTGCTTCTGCTCAAGAAGAAAGGATAATAGATGGCTAATTTAAAATTTAATACTCCCATCTTATCCCTTGCTTGCTTTTTTGTGAGGAATGGGAACAGGAGCATGAGATCTACAAATATGAACGTAGCATCATGGTGTAGCCGTGTAGGCTTGCCAAATACCATAATTGGGGTTCAGTAACATTGTCATAATCAGCAGGGTTATTCTTGTTAATAAGATGAACAGTAAAACTTAGTTCTAAGGCTGTGAAGCAGTCATTTATGTGGAAAAACTTCTTGTGTCTAAAACCACCAGACCATTCTTACCTTGCCTGTTGATATTCCGATCTGGATACTGGTTAGTTCTCTCCCTCACTCCAATAAAAAATTTTACATTGTTAAATTCAGTTTTCTAGTAAGAATATGTGTCCTTTTTCCAAAATCAATGTCTCCAGTGAAGTTTGCTGCGTGCAGAGTACATTGTATAACCATTCTGGTTACTAGGCTCATTAATTGTGTCTTGGGGATTTCTCATTAGTTATAGAACATGTGAATGTAACTTTTGTTGTCTATGTTTATTATCCGGAAGTATCACGTGGCCTGCATGTTAATGGGATTGTGTTCTATCTATTAATTTTGTTGTTATCTGTTCCAGGGTTTCAAGTGGTGGACTGTCAGGACCCTATGGGTTTCCGGGGCAAATTGTATCTTTACTTACTATGGTTGTAACGATAGATGGTTATTGTAACAATAGATGGTTAAAATGGTTGAGGATGTGACAGTAGTTGGTTTAGGCTGTTGGGTGGCGGTTAGATGGTTAAAGGGGCCGTTAGTTCTACTGTTAGAATAACAACCGGACTGTTAAGAGTGGCGGGAAGAGGGGGCTATATAAAGGCTTCCCTATTCAATAAAAGAGGTATCGAAATTCATTGTAGAAGCATACAATTCCTTGTCTTTCTCTTCAATTTCTGACCCCAGATTCTTCTGTTCAGTCTCTCTCTCTCTCTCGTTCTCTTCTCTATCCCTTTCTTTCTAAACCCCAATTCCCCTCATGCGAGGAGAATTCCACTGCCAGGAGTCGAGGGTCCTGACATGGACATTTGATTTTTTTCTGCTTTCTTTGAGATGTTTTTTGCATTCATAGTTTCTGTTATTTTATACGTGGTGGTTTCCACCTAGCATCTGTTACCAAATGATCACACAATCTGATGTTGTCAAGAGTCATGACTGTATAACATCCTTGCTTTGACATGGTGCCCTTTAGAAAATAGCTCAGCATATAAGGTTTAAACACAGCTGATTATAATGAAAAATTTGGTTATCATGCTCATTGGTGAGGAAGTGTTATTTGGCGTATATTAATCTTGTTTATAAGATTATTTTCTGCTTATCAGTTACTACCTCATGCTTTCTCATGGAAGAATTTTGTTTAAAGTACCATGAATTTGTAATTTAATAGGGTATTATTCGTGTGACTCCCCGTCCCCTGCTTCATTTTTTGTTCCATTTTTCTTATTTGATACACAGCATACAGTGCTTACATGCCTTTCTAGGGTTTCTTTTCCCGAGAGACTTATGAAATTTGCCAATTTTGAAAAGAAATGATTTGCTAAGAACTTGGTATTTCTTTTACTTACTAAATCAAACACTTAATTATGGCTTATTTTCAGAACTTATTTTGTTGATATATTTTTTTCCTTATCTCCTTATTTTTCCATTCCTCTTTTCCCTTTTTCTTTTTGGCAGGATATATCTATATTTCGTAATCAAATATTAGAGGAAACTGCTAAATGGAATATGGTCTTAGACTAAGAGGTTACCTGACTATACTTGTGCTACAAACCTGAGGTGTTATAATAAGATGGCTGGCTTTCTAGTCATGAGAAAACTGCGTTTTTTGCTACCCATTGGACCGCTTTGAAGATTAGGAAGGGGCATTTAGGAAACATTTTATTGTCAGGATTTAAGTTGTTGCAAATATGGATCTGCTCCTTTTGTATATATCTCCATGCAAATTTCTAAAAGACCTTTTTTTTTCCCCCACAACTGTGTGCTAGGTGGAAATCTATGAAGCACGGAAACGGCTCGAACGAGCCGTTTCACCGTTTCCGAACCGTTTCGCGTTTCGGAAACGCGAAGACGGCTGGAAACCGTCTTTGGGCCGTTTCTGTAAATTGCGAAACGTTCCGGGGGGAGTTTCGCAATTTACAGAAACATGTTAGAAACGCGTCTCCCGCAGGAAACGCGTTTCCAGCAACCACTCACCTGCAACGAGATCGAAGGCAAGGGTGAGAGTGAGAGAGTCGTCGATGGCGAGAGAGGCGAGCGATGGTGGCAGAGACGCGTCGACTGTGAGAGAGGCGAGATCGAAGGCGAGGGTGACGGCAAGAAACTCGTTGATGGCGAGAGAGGCATCGACGATGGTAGAGACGCGTTGACTATGAGAAGCGAGATCGACGGCGAGGGCAAGGGCAAGAGACGCGTCGACGGCAAGAGAGGCGGCGACTGTGGCAGAGATGGTTGAAGCGGCGGCGATCGGCCATTGAGAGCGAGCGGCGAGATAAGGCGGAGGCGGCGGTCCGCCATTAACAGCAAGTTAGCAACCATAGATGCAATTAGGGTTTACATTATATATTATTAGTATATATTATTTATATAATTTAATTATTTAAATTAACAGCAACCATGATGCTGTTATATAAATAATATTTAATTTAAATTAAGTTAATAAACCATTGATTCAATTTATAATATTTATATAATTTAAATTTATAAAAATTGCATCAGTGCTTCCGTTTATACATTATTTATATAATTTAAATTTATATAATTTAAATTTATATTATTTAAATAACTGTTAATTAAATTATATAAATTATATGCAATTAAATTTAAATTATAATTTAATTTCACATACACCCCTATATTTTTAAAAATTACAGTTTACCCCACGTTTCCGTTTCCTAACTTTTTTGAAAAATACCGTTTCCGCGTTTCCACGTTTCCCGTTTCCGTTTCCGTGCAACATAGGTGGAAATGGTCCATACTAAGAGGCTTAATGTGCAAAAGTTTCATCTTGGAGGCACTCCTCAGAAGGTTTTATACCACAGTGAAAGTAGATTGTTGCTTGTAATGAGGACTGAGTTGAGTCATGATTCATATTCATCAGATATATGTTGTATAGATCCTCTGAGTGGGTCAGTTTTATCGTCTTTTAGACTTGAGCCAGGGGAAACAGGAAAGTCTATGGAGTTAGTGAGGGTTGGAAATGAACAGGTTTTGGTGATCGGAACTAGTCTGTCTGCTGGTCCAGCCATAATGCCCAGTGGTGAAGTTGAAAGGTAATAATTTCCTACAAAGCATTTTCTACAACAACATATCCAGCCTTTTTCCGACTATGTGGGGTCGGCTACATGAATTCTAGACTTCCATGTATTTTTGTCTTTTGTCATATTTTCATTTAGTCCCATATATTTCATATCAAACTTTAATGTCTCTCCCAAAGTCTTCTTGGGTCTGCCTCTACCTCTTTTTTTAACTAATTGTTCAATTTCATCAACTTTCCTCACATGAGCGTTTCTTGGTCTCCTTCTCACATGACCAAACCATTTTAGTCTAGTCTCTCTCATCTTCTCCTCGATTGGCACTACTCCTACCTTATTACGAATAACTTCATTTCTAATTTTATCTTTTTTTGTATGGCCCACATTCATCTTAGCATCCTCATCTCCGCTACGCTCGTCTTTTGCTCATGCCGGTATTTGGCTGCCCAACATTCTGAGCCATACAACAGGGCTGGTCTTATAGCTGTCCTCTAGAATTTTTCTTTTAGTTTTAATGGGACTTTACTATCACATAACACTCCCGATGCATTTCTCCATTTTAGCCAACCTGCCTTAATTCTATGCATGACATCCTCGTGAATTTCTCCATCTTTTTGAATCACTGATCCCAAATATCGAAAATGGTCTTTTCTTTGTAAGATTTGGTCTTCCAATTTTATTATAACATCCTCCACTCTTGCATTCTTACTAAATTTACATTCCATATATTCTGTTTTCCTTCTACTTAATTTAAATCCCTTAGATTCTAAATTGTTTCTCCACAACTGAAGCTTAGTGTTCGCTCCCTCTTTTGTTTCATCCACCAACACTATGTCATTTGCAAATAGCATACACCATGGCACCTCTGTCTGAATGTGTTTAGTTAGTTCATCCATTACTAAAGCAAATAAGTATGGATTTAGTGCAGAATCTTGATGCAGTCCCATTGTAATTTGAAATGGTTCAGTATCCCCTCCGCATGTTCTGACTCTTGTCTCTGTACCGTGATACATATCCTTAAGGGCTTGTATATAGGCTATTCGGACTCCTTTTTTCTCTAAAACCATCCATAATACTTCTCTAGGGACCCTATCATAGGTCTTTTCTAGAGCTATAAACACCATATGCAGGTCCTTCTGCTGATCTCGATACCTTTTCATTAGGCGCCTCAGTAGGTATATAGTTTCCATTGTTGACCTACCAGGCATGAAACCAAACTGATTTTCCGAGACATTTGTTTCCTTTCTGAGCCTTTGCTCTATTACTCTCTCCCAGAGTTTCATGGTATGGTTCATTAACTTAATTCCTCTGTAATTTTCACAATTTTGAACATCTCCTTTGTTCTTGTATATAGGAACCAAAGTACTCTTTCTCCACTCATCTGACATTTTTTTTGATTTAAGGATCGCGTTAAAAAATTTCGTTAGCCAACAAATGCCCTCTTCTCCCATGCATTTCCATACTTCTATTGGTATATTATCTGATCCCACCGCCTTATGATTTTTCATCTTTTTTAATGCTTGCCTTATTTCATTTAAACTTATGCGTCGATAAAATGTATAGCTTACGTTCCCTTCGGAGTTACTAAGATGTCCCAACCTAACTCTTGCATCCCCACCATCATTGAATAATTTTGTGAAATACTCCTTCCATCTATCCTTAATCGCTCCTTCATTCACTAATACATTTTGATTTTCATCTTTTATGCATTTCACTTGGTTTAGATCCCTTATTTTTCTTTCTCTTACTTTAGCTAATTTATATATATCCCTTTCTCCTTCTTTTGTATCAAGTTGTTTATATAGATTTTCATATGCTTTTGACCTTGCTTCACTAACAGCTCTTTTTCCTGCCTTTTTTGCTTCTTTATAATTTTTTAGGTTTTCTTCATTGTTGCACTGATATACAGCCATATAACAAGTTTTCTTATTTCTAGATTTCAATTGTACCTCTTCATTCCACCACCAAGACTCCTTAAGGTTTGGGGCTCTACCATTTGTCTCTCCAAGGAGTACCTTTGACGTGCTTCTCAGGGCAGTAGCCATTTCCCTCCACATTTGGTTTGCCTGTCCTTCTCCATTCCATTCTCCTTTACCCCTTAATTTTTCTTTGAAGATTAGTTGTTTCTCCCCTTTTAAATCCTACCACCTAATTCTTGGATTTTGTTTGATGTGATTTTTTCTCTTCCAATTTCTTACTTGGACATCGAGTACCAAAAGTCTATATTGAGTAGTCAAACACTCTCCCAGTATCACCTTACAATCCCTACAACATAACCGGTCCTCTTGTCTCATGAGGAAGTAATCTATTTGGGTGCTTGATGTGACATTTTTATATGTGATTAAGTGTTCGTCCCATTTTTTGAACCTAGTATTGGTTATGATGAGCCCATCTGCCATAACAAAATCTAGAATAGACTTACCCTCATTATTAAGTTCCTCGAATCCATACCCTCCATGTACCTCTCTATAGCCGTTTTTGTCTCTACCCACGTGACCATTTAAGTCACCTCCTATAATCACTTTCTCTCCTCTTGGTATCATTTGTATGAGTCCCTCTAGGTCCTCCCAGAATTTTGCTTTTATCTCCTCATCTAATCCCGCTTGTGGTGCATATGTACTGAAGATATTCATAGTCATTCTTTCTAGACCAACCTTCACCATAATAATCCTATCCCCTATTCTCTTTACATCCGCTACCTCATCTACTAAGCTTTTATCCATAATAATCCCCACTCCATTTTTCGCTCGATCATTTCCTGTGTACAATATTTTATATCCAGTTTCTGATAAAGTTTTTATTTTTTTCCCTACTTATCTCATCTCTTGAAGGCAAGTAATATTAATCTTTCTCCTAATCATCACATCTACCACTTCCATAGCTTTGCTTGTTAATGTTCCTATGTTCCATGACCCAATCCTTAATCTATGATTTTGGTTTTGGCCTTGACTTTGAATTTGTTTTTTATTTTGATTTTGTTTTTGATTTTGGACTAGCTTCTTTACCCACATCCGTCCAAGCAAATGTGGTGACCCTTGCTCATTTGTCACTACATCCGGGCGCCGATGCAGCCGCCTTATCTCACTTGACACTACACGCGGGCAGTGTAGCGTGTCGTTATGAAGGGTTACGCCCCAACGATTTTTCATAGTTAGTCTAGAGTTCATGTTTTGGATCCGACTAGGTTTTACGTTGGTTGTAGGCTACGTAACATAACCCTCCTCCTTTATCCGGGCTTGGGACCGGCAGTGGATAACATCCCCAGGCGGAGATCTACAAAGCATTTTCTGTTTTCCAAAATTTTTGCACTGTTGGTACTTCTGCTAAAATTCGTATGTAATGATAACTTATTCCACCGTATGTTGTTTTACTAGTTTAAGGAAATATATATACAATAAATCTCTTAAATAATCTCCAAGAATAACTCCTAGTAACTCCTACTTATCTCCTATTTTTTAGGAATAGATTTTACAATATTTAAATACTAATTTACAGATTAGTTGTGATAGATAATTGATAAATAGTTGTTGTTGATAGCCCTTATCTAGAGCCCATCTTCTCTTTATCTTCCAACACTCCCCCTCAAGCTGGTGGATAGATGTCAACATTCCCAGCTTGCCTCTGAGTATTTCAAATCCCTGTTTTTGCATGGCTTTGGTTAATATATCAGCTTCTTGATTCTCTGTTGGTACACATGTGAGTCTTATGTCTCCTTGTTCCATTTCTTGCTTGACAAAAGTGTCTATCGATCCTAACATACTTCATTCGATAGTGTTGCACTGGATTATTCACAATACTGATGGCCGATCTGTTATCACTATAAAGAAATTTAGGAGATGCTGCTGGCATAGATAGGTCTTTCATTAACCGTTCTATCCATATTATCTCACAAATACTTTGAGCAATTGCACGATATTCAGCCTCGGCACTACTTCGAGCAACTACCTGTTGTTTCTTGCTTCTCCAAGTTACCAGGTTCCCCCATAGCTTGGTACAATATCTTGATGTTGATCTACTATCTTCAATAGATCCTGCCCAATCAGAATCAGTAAAACCACAAATACTTCTATCCTGTTTTTTCTTAAAGAATAGCCCTTTTCCTGGTGTTCCTTTTAGATACCTGAGAGTGTGATAAGCTACTTCCAGATGTCTCTTAGCAGGGAGATGCATATATTGGCTAATAATACTCACAGCATAGGCAATGTCTGGCCTTGTATGAGATAAATAAATAAGTTTTCCTACTAAGCGTTGGTACATTCCTTTATCAACTGTATGCTCTTCTTTTCCTTCTTTATTCTTCCAATTTGGCTCTAGAGGAGTGCTGGCAGGTTTACACCCTAGTTTGCCTATTTTCTTTAAAAGATCTAAGGTGTATTTTCTCTGAGTTAAAAATATACCTTCCTTACTTCTCGCCACTTCCAAGCCCAAGAAATATCTCAATTCTCCCAAATCCTTTACTTCAAATGCTTCTCTCATTTGTTGCTTCAATTTCTCTATCTCATGGTGGTTATCACCAGTGATGATAATGTCATCAACATACACTATCAACACCGTTCTTCTGCCATCACTTTCTAGGTTTGTAAAGAGAGAATGATCTGCTTGTCCCTGCTGGTATCTCGGTTGATGTAAGGTATCACTGAATCTTTTGAACCACGCCCTAGGAGATTGTTTGAGGCCATACAATGATTTTTTCAACCTGCATACCTTGCCTTCAGCATAATTTTCTTCGAAGCCCGGAGGTATTCTCAAGTATATTTCTTCTTTTAGCTCACCATTTAAGAATGCATTTTTTACATCCAGTTCATGTAATTTCCAATTGAGGTTGGCCACCAAGGATAGTAATACTCGGATAGTATTTAGCTTGGCCACAGGAGAAAACGTTTCCTCATAGTCCAATCATTGAGTTTGAGTGAATCCCTGAGCTATAAGTCTGGCCTTGAATCTGTCAATACTTCCACCAGCTTTGTATTTTATAGTAAATATCCAATTGCTGCCCACTATATGCTTGCCATTTGGTAAGTCCACAACTTCCCATGTTCCATTTTTTTTCAAAGCCCGCATTTCTTCCAGAACTGCTGCATTCCACCTATCATCCTGTAAGGCATGAGATATATCCCTTGGAATAGCTATATTATCCAGGTTAGTAGTGAACAATTTGAATTTTGGAGACAACTTTGAATACCCCAAAAAATTAGAGATGGGGTGTTGTGTGCAGGATCTTACACCTTTCCTTAGGGAAATTGGAAGTTCAGGATCACTTGGATTATGTTATTCATGCTCCACTTTATTTTGGACTTCAACATCACTTGAATTGTTGTTTTCTGGACTTACCACCGGTGGTTTAGATGATTTGGTATACTAAGGATCGCGCGGTTTGCATGAATACACTTTTAATGGTGGCTGATCTGCTGCTGGAACTATAGTGCTTTCTTTCTCTCCCCCTTGATGGTGTAGGGTAGATATATCAGACTCGGAACCATCAACTATATTAGCAGAAGATTAGGTAGAGTAGCAGGTATGAGACTGACTGGATTGCAATTATAGTCAACCTCTTTGGGGTTATTTGGGAAATATGATTGATGCTCGACGAATGAAACATCATAGGTGACAATGAATTTTCGTGTAGGAGGATGATAACATTTATATCCTTGTTGTGTTAGAGAGTATCCAATAAAGATGCACTCGAGGGCTTTAGAATCCAATTTTGACTGAGGTTGATTTTGATGTATGAAAACAATGCAGCCAAAAATCTTAGGAGGAAGAGAGTTCAAGATTCTAGTATGATGGGGAAAGTTCTCAAGAAGTACATTCAAGGGTGTTTGAAATTTCAGAACTTTGGAAGGAAGTCGGTTAATGAGGTAGGTTGCAGTGAGAACTGCTTCTCCCCAATAAGTATAGGGAACTGATTTTGTAAACATCAAAGCCCTGGCTGTCTCAAGGAGGTGATGGTTCTTTCATTCTGCTACCCCATTTTGTTGAGGGTTGTATGGACAAGAGCTTTTGTGAATAATACTATGCTCGAGGAGGTATTGATTGAATTCATTTGAAAAATATTCTCAGCCATTATCAGTCCGCAAGATTTGTATAGCTGATTGAAAGGCATTTTGGACCATTTGGTGAAAACTTTTGAATAAAGAGTAGGCTTCGGATTTGTCCTTCATGAGAAATACCCAGCTAACCCTAGTATGGTTGTCTATGAATGTAATGAACCATCTAGTGTTAGTGAGATTAGAAACCCTAGCTGGCCCCCACACATTGCTATAAATCAAATGAAATGGTTTTGAGGGTTTATAGAGGTGATTCAGATGAGAACTCTTAGTGTGTTTTGCAAGGATACAATTCTCACACTTAAAATGCTGAATTTTATTGCTGAAAACTGATGGGTACAAAAAACGAAGATACTCAAAACTAGGATGGCCTAATCTTTGATGCCATAACATAATGTCCGAATCTGAAAAAGTAGCTAAAGAAAATTGAAAGTAAGACCTAGTTCCAGTAGAATGATCAGGACTTGAGATTTGGTAGAGCCCCTTGCTTTCCTCAGCACTGCCAATCATCTTCCCCGATGATAGGTCCTGAAAAACGCAAGAAGATTGAGAAAAAATCAGTGCACAACCTCTTTCTCTTGTTATTTTGCTCACAGACAGCATGTTACATATTAAATTGGGGACATATAGAATTGATTGTAACACTAATCCAGATATATATGCAGTCCCTTTTCCCTTAGCCATAGAGGTTGTACCATCAGCCATAATTACAGCTATTCCTTGACCACTTGGTTTAAAATCAGACAAAAGTTTAAGAGAACCTATCATATGGTCTGTTGCTCCAGTATCTACAATCCAACTTATCGAATTGGACATTTGAGATAATAAAGAATAGCTTTTGTTACCTGTTTTTGCTAAGGAAATAGCTGGGGGGTTTTCACCTTCTGCTTTCTGCATTTTTGTTTGACTGAGTAGGTGCTGTAAGGCTTCAATTTGGTTTTCAATTAGAGAAATATTTTTTGGCATCCCTTTTTCAGCCTCGGTTGCATATGCAGCTAGTCCTTCTTGCCTTTGATTCCTTGGTTTCCATCCTGCTGGTTTATCATGAATTTTCCAGCAGGTTTCCCTAGTATGATAGGGGTTGTTGCAGTGGTCACACCACTGCCTATCTTTCTGGATTTCACCCTTAGATGCTGTAGGCTTCATCCGATAAGTGTTTAGGGCAGAATTTTGAGTATTTACCTCATATTTTGAGTGAACAGAAGCTGATAACATAACCTTTCTCCTGCTTTCTTCACGCCTTACTTCAGTAAAGGTCTCACGCAGGGATGGAAACGGCTTTGTCCCGAGCAATCTTCCTCTTACTTCATCCAATTCCGGATTCAAGCCATGAAGGAAATCAAAGACTCGCTCTTTCTCCACCATCTTGCTATACTTCCTGCCATCCTCTGAACATTCCCACTTGATCTCATAAAAGAGATCCATCTCCTGCCATAAGGTTGTTAGAATGTTAAAGTATGCTGTAACGGAATTAGAGTTTTTCCTGGTGGTCGAATAATTGATCGGATTTGGAAGCTTTGGGCGGTGTTCTCTAAATCAGAGTAAGTCTCCTGAACTACTTGCCATATCTCGCTTGTTGATTTGTAAAACAAATAAGTCCGTCCGATGCTAGGCTCCATAGAATTAATCAACCATGCCACGATGATGGCATTCTCGGCCTCCCACGCACCGGAATTGGCTGCATCAGAGCTGGGCTTTGGGATATCCCCTGTCAAGTAGCCTTCGCATCCCCTTCCGCGGATGACCAGCAACACGGATTGGAACCACTCTCTGAAGTTGGTTCCATCCAATTTGTGTTGGGTGATCTGAAGTGAGTGACTCTCGGTTGCCATCAGATAGGTTGGAACTTGGGTGGTCCTCGTTGTGGCCGGAAGAAGATTCGAAGCTATGCTGGCTGATGGATTTTCTGCCATATCGCGATCAGAAGCGGCTGATATGTACTAGAGCTCCAGCGCTCGGAAGTCACAGGTACCAAGCTCTGATACCATGCTAAAATTCGTATGGAATGATAACTTATTCCACCGTATGTTGTTTTACTTGTTTAAGGAAATATATATACAATAAATCCCCTAAATAATCTCCAAGAAAAACTCCTACTTATTTCCTATTTTTTAGGAATAGATTTTACAATATTTAAATACTAATTTACAGATTAGTTGTGATAGATAATTGATAAATAGTTGTTGTTGATAACCCTTATCTAGAGCCCATCTTCTCTTTATCTTCCAACAACTTCAACAACAGATTTACTCTTTTCATGTAAAGTTGGCCTTTTTCCTGTCATTTTACTTAGCTAATCATACTTTCAGTCAATCTATAAATCCCAACACTCAGAAGCTGATGAAATTGAGTTAGATAGCTTACTGCTAGTGTGTTTCCTGTGAATTGGTGACATTGGTGGTTTGTTGCTCGTGTAGGTTTATGGCTTCTCATTGGCCTTCATTCTATGTAATTTATATCTGGTCATTTTTTAGTCCTTGCTAGTGAAAAAAACACACTTTATTATGGTGATCATGATAGCTATTATGTTCTTCATTATCTTAATTGTTTGTGTTTTCAGCAGTACTAGGGGTCGTCTGATTGTCCTCTGCCTTGAGCATATGCAAAACTCAGATAGTGCTTCTATGACATCTTGTTCGAAACGAACTTCACCTTTTCGTGAAGTTGTGGGATATGCAGCTGAACAGCTGTAAAGCAGTAGTCTTTGCAGCAGCCCAGATGATAATAGCTGTGATGGGATCAGGCTTGAAGAAACTGAAGCATGGCATCTAAGATTGGCTTATTCAACCAGATGGCCTGGAATGGTACTTGCTATCTGCCCTTACCTTCATCGTTATTTCTTGGCATCTGCTGGTAATGCTGTAAGTAGCAAATTGCTTTATGCTAGTAAGATTACAAGACTTAATAGTGGTGAGTTGCCATTGCTTACATGGGTCTCTCATATTTTCTTCAGTTCTATGTCTGTGGTTTTCCAAATGATAATTCACAGAAGGTGAGAAGATTGGCTGTAGGAAGAACACGTTTTATGATAATGACTTTGACAGCTCACTTTACTAGAATTGCCGTTGGTGATTGCCGTGATGGAATCCTTTTCTATACCTAGCATGAGGTAAATTGCATTAGCTGATTCCTATCAAATAGTTTGTTTTCGCATAGCTTAGCCTTGTATAGTAAATTGCAACCCTATCTACTTATTCTTTCCGTACCTTGTGAAGGTTAAATTACATCATCCCTTGAGGTTTTGTACTATACAATTTAGAAATTATATTACCCCCCACCCACCACCCAAAATTGGAGTTTGTCTCTCGTGGGGACATAGATCAATTTGTAGTGGCACTTTTTATGCTCGATTGATTTAGAGAAAAATCTTTAAAAGTAACCAAATTATGAAAGGATATTATACCTCCAGCTTTTCACTTGATTTATCAGAACTACGGCCATGTCCATATGTTTGGGATGATACTTTCAAATGTTGTAGGGGATAGGTAAAAGGCTGTCTATGATGCTTTGTCATTATAATACCCTGAGAGCCCAATGTGAGGTCTAAGAAGAGACTCTAGAAAAGTTAGTATATGTATCGAGTATAATAAGGAAGGAAACAACACTAGTTGAATAACTTTTCAGCTGAATGTGGATAAAGAACTCTTGGGTTGAGCGTGCTTGAGTTAGGGTAGCTCAAGGAAGAGTGACCTCTAGAAAGTTCACGTAGGTCCGTCAGGGTAAGTTAATCCGGTCATTTCTATCGCTTGATGCGAGATGTTACAGCCATTCAGTGGTGAACTCCATTAATCTAATGGACCCTTGTCTCTCTCTCTCTCTCTCATGGATAAGCAGATATTGTCTAGGGATGTAAATGGGTCCCAATTAACCCCATTTAAAACTAAAACAAGTACAAAAATGATGGCATAGGTGTAAGGCTTATTTGAAAATTTATTATAACAAGTATGTAAATGGGATTAATTGGGACCCCATTTAAATCCCCATCTATTTATCATGAGAAATATATGGCTTGGAGGGGGTGAACCTTGTAGAAAGGATGAACATTGAGCCTTGCTGAAGGGATTAATACCCATAAAAAATCATCCAAGAGCAAAAAACAGTACTTAACTGAGAAGGGAGTTTCCTCGAACAACACCACAACATACGACATATCAAGCTTTAATAGATAGAGGCAGGGGCGTTAAAAGGGAGATTGTCTTTGGGTTGTGGAACCCTGATTGCTTGCTGACTGACTTGTGCGGTTTATCCAATCCTACAGGAATCCTTTTGGTTTCACCAAGGAAGGTGCTAGATTTATAGAAGCAGAGCTCAATTATTGTGCTCATGCCACCACGTAACCTTAAAATGATGGCCATACAAGCACCAACCACAACCCTGGGGTAAAAAAAAAAACTAGAAACTGTAGCTGATGGTATCTGTCTCTTAACACATGCGTGTGATCTTATTTCAGGAGCCTTAATGGATAATATATCATGCCTCCCTCCCGGGATTTGAAAACCTTGGGACTATTGGTTGAATTTCAATTTACAACATCCAGAGACCAAAATTCAGGTTGCTGAATGAAGTCAATCTTGCATGTTTTGCTAATTGATAAAGAAGCATTGGATGTATTTGCCAACTGCAAAGTGGGAACAAACTGCTGCTGGCTTTAAATTGCATTGATCTAAAGGCTGTGCTAACTAGGATGAAGCACATATGGAGAAAACTGGGAAGCACCTGAAGCACCTTAAGATGTAGGAGAAGAGCAAATCCAAGTTCATTCATTTTATTGATTTTCAGCTTAGCAGTATTAATTCAATATAGTCAAAGCATCAATATGGTCACTGATGGAAATGACTGGTAAGGTAGAAACCATGCAGCCAACCCGCCTAGTGGGAATAAGGCATGGCGTGTTGTCATCAAACATTAGTATTACCAGATCTATAAAATTAAATCAAAGTCCTATTTCTATCAAATGAAATGACAAGTTGAATTCCCTCATTAACTGCTGATCGTAATGCTCACTGAAAAGAATAAATTGTTTAAAACTATGATTATGGAAAGTTAAACCCTAATTTTCTTCTTGTTATTGTTGAAAAAATAATTAGGGATAAGGTTATTCAGTCTTTTTTTCCCCCCTTTTTTTTCTTTCTTTTTAGTAGTAGGAAAGCTATTTTATAAGAGAAACACACGATACAATGGGCTATTCTGCAAAACTACAAGGCACCAACAGGATCAAACTAAAGCAAACAAGGAAACAATCTCAGAGGATTGAACGTTATATAGGCCTGAGGAGTCTGATTTGCTTAGATTAGACAATATTCACTGGATAAATAGACGGACAAAGAGGAGGCACCACTGGGGGGATTGGTTTAGTGGCCATAATAGTGGGTATGGTGGCGGCAATGCTTCAGTTCATGTTATTTTGGTCAGAGGCAAGTGGTAAAGGGTAGGCATGGTTGGTTGATGGTGTTAGTGGTCTGATGCCTAAACTTTTTCTGGAGAGCTAGGAAATGGCTGAGGGGTTTGTGGCTGCTGTGCCACATGCTGCTGCCATGGTGCTGACTTATTGAGAAAAATTTGGTGGGCCAGGGGATCCTTCCCTTTAGTTTTATTTAATTTTCCAAGAAAACTTTAGTATTTCCATAAAACCGTATACTAGCATTGCATATTCCATGCACTTAACTGATGGTTGATTGGTGGAATTATTGAAGGGAAGTTATTGTAATTTCTGGAACTAGGGATCACAGTGTGTCAGTAAAAAACGTCAAAGGAGGTTGATGTAGCTTACCATTATTTCATCTTTATTGTCATGAATTACTGGAAGCCATTTTTCTTTCTTGCATTCCAGGATGCCAGGAAACTGGAGCAACTTTACTGTGATCCCATTCAGCGATTGGTGGCTGATTGCATTCTTATGGATGTTGATACTGCTGTTGTTTCAGATCGCAAGGGGAGTATAACTGTCTTGTCATGTTCAAATCTATCAGAAGGTATATACTTTCTATCTTGCACATGTTTTTATATTTGTTTACTCTATGTCCTTGAGATGTCTTTGGTGAATACTTTCATTTGCTGATTACTTCCAACAAGGATGACAACAATACACCATGCCTTAATCCCACTAAATGGGATCAACTACTTGGATTCTAGCTCTTCATCATCTCTATTTATGGCCGTATTTTCTGAAGGCCATCTTTCTCATGTCATGCCTAAGAGTTTCTGATGTAGGACATAGAATTATACATTTTGGAAAATATTAAATTAGATTAGAAATATAGGAATTGTCATTAGTTCATTGTTTATTTTCTAATTTCTTTTGTTTTTCTTTTAGTTAATCCTTTATCTATTAGTTTTAATTTTAATCCTAATTAGATTAGAATTAAGTCTCTTTGAAGGCTGTATATAGTTGTTTAGGATGTAATTGAAGGAAGACTTTGATTATTGATTTTGATATTGAGTTGAGTTTTGAGTTTGTTATCATTCTCTAGGTTCTGCATCATTTTTCCACCAAGTTTTTTTGGTCCTCTGCATCTGTTGTTCAAACTTCTTCTTTCTATTGACATTTCTGATAGGAACCATAGGTTCTCCATGAACAGAAATTTCCTTTGTTAAGATGTATCAAATAAAACTCCTGCTTAGATTGTTTTGAGGCCCTTAAAGGAAATACACACCCACTCATAAGATTTGATCACAGAAATAGAGTTATATACCCAAAGGGAAACAAGTGGTGGAGTAATTCTCTTTGACTTCCAATAAGAAGTGAAGTTACTGGAAGATCTAGAAGCCTATTCAAACTTAGAAACGTTAAACAGTAACCTTCCTTAGCCAAAAAAAAAAATCACCCCCATCCCCAAGTGGTGCCAAATGCTCCAAAAAGTGCAAAATGGAGTAGCATTTCCCATTTTATATTTGTATTATGCTCCTCTTAGGACAGCCATGGTCTTAACAAACCATAAGGTTCCAACTATTTTTGGCATCATCCAGTGGTGCTTAAGATATAAAACAAAAGGCAACAGTGATGGGCAACTTGGTGATGCAACAAAATATCGTTGAGTGATTCATCTTTACTCTTGCACATACAGCACCTAGCCATCAGAATGTGTACTTTCTCTGAGATTGTCACAGCTCCAATGGATGCTGCTTCTGTACCTGTTTGACACATTTTTACACTGAAAATTTATGCATATCAGTAAATGTCTAAGATCCTGTTGCATATGGCCTCAACTGGAATTCGCTGATATATAGGGACGGGAGGATGTGCTTTTGCATTTAGGAGTGCATGTGGAAGTTGAGGGGATTGACAATGATGGAAAAAGTAACATACAGGTTAAGTTGACAGGTTTACAATTTGTTGTAGTTTAGGTGTAATGATCAACGTATAAGGGAGATGGAAAAGGAGAATGTTTCATGATGAGAACCGAATATAAATCATTTGTAAGGGGTTTCATATTTTTCATATCCCTGACTTTTCATACAAATGACGTACTTGTATGAATTAACTTGATTAAATGATCTCTAATTAGGCCTTTGGTTTTTGGTTCTTAGGAGAATTATTGTTATTTTCAATCTAAAAAATATGAGGAAGTTTTCAACTCTTCTTTGTGAGAAATGATGCTTCATTGTTGGAAATATAATTTGTAAATTTTTTTTTTTTGAAAAGAAAAAGATGGTTGAAGGGGAACTATTCTTGTCTCCCTATTTTTGTGGTTCAGGGAAAATGATCCCTTTTCCTTAGAACTCCTCTTTACATTTTCTGGATGACATTTCCATGTGAGTAATTGATTCACTTGTCTTTGTTTTTTTCAATGTACAGGGTTCACCCCCTTTTTGCGGTGCTGCTTTTATAAAGTTCTCTTTGTTAGTTGTTTATTCCAAGAACAAATAAAAAAAATGCATGAGGAATCAAGATGGATTTTCCAGATGAATGCGCTAATCAGTGAGGAAGAGTGTAATAGTCCATAATGATGGAAATGAAGTGTTGTAGAACAAAAAAGAGGAGGAGAATAGGTAAGAAGAAAAGAAATAGAGAGGAAAGCAAAACAGGACATGAGGAAAGATAAGAGAGAGGAAAAGATAACCCTAAGGACTGCACATTTTGTATATTCAATCAATCAAAATATGTCTTCTATGTATTGCTTTCTCATATATGTAAGAGTTGGACAAATTCATCTAGTAAAAATAATAAAAAGATATCAGAATTTTAAGGAAACTAAATTCTAAAAGGTAAAATACCAAAGATATGAACACGCTAAAAAAAAACAGTTAACCAGGGAGCATTGGAATACACTAGTTTAGGATTGGAAACACACACACACACACTAGGTATTGATAGGATAAAAATCAAGAACAAATGATAACCGAAATAAAATGTACAGAAAGCATCAACTAACCACACAAGAACACCAAGATTATTCTGATTCAGATCATTTGTTAGAATGACCCTACATCCAGCCTTCAAACCCCTCAAGAGCACTCTTCCTTTGATTAGAATGAATCGGTACAACAAGCCTTTCCACATGAGTACAACTTGATCTTATGAGATTACAAAGAACTACCAATATCTAGCCTTTTCTCTCACAGTATTGCACTCGCTAATCATGCCTCTTCAGCGACTACCCCCCCTGCCCTCTTATTTATAGACATAAGGGCAGACAGATCAATACATTAACCGGGTTAGTTATTTTCGGTTTTAGCCCCCAATACATTAGTTACTGTTGGATGATATTACCACCTAACTAATTCTGCCGCTTCGACACATAGACTTGCTTCACTGACTCCTAGGACTTACTTGATGCAAACTAGACAACAAAAACTAATCTCTAAACTCTTGGAATTTTACCCTTCGCCTATGAGAATGGTACAAAATTATCCTTGTCGATCCCCTATGTAAGGTTGAAGAGAACAAAGTTCTATTGTTATGGCTACGATGATGTAAAAAGAGCAAAATAATTTTGGAAAGGCAGGGAAATTCATGATGTTAAATATTAAGTACATCCTTTAAATAATAGTTATCTCTAACCGATTCTTCTCTCTTTATGTGTGTAGAGATGTTCGCTTCCATTCATCCTATTAGCTTGCTTGCTCTCTTTGTTTTATGCATGCTTGGTTGTAAAGAAGGTATTGCTGATTCACCATACCTTCATTTTGTAGATAATGCAAATCCCGAATGTAACTTGACACGGAGTTGTTCATTCTACATGGGTGAGATTGCCATGAGCATCAAGAAGGTAAGTTGTCATACACATAAGTGTTGGGTATTTACCAACTAATCTCATTTGGAATTTATGAGTTCATGTTTGTTGTTTACTTTGAACTTGGCAATATCAATGTCCCTTTTGCCTAAATATTTGACCAAGAGGACACTATCAAATTGCCCTTTGTTTTAGTTGTTTCCCTTTATTGAAGGTAAAATAGCTAGTCATGTATTTTAGAAATGGCATAAAACATACATTTGTATTGATTTGCAGGTCTAGAGATTCTTCTCCTTAGTACCTAAAACATGTGGTCGTATGCTTCACTTCTTGTTTTTACATGTTATTTTATAATATGGCATTTAAGAGTACAATCAATCAAAGACTACCACTATGGATGACGGAGACGAGAAACATTGCTTTGAAAGCGGGAGAGAGTATCCAGTTTAGCATCTTTTTTCCGCTTTTGACCAATGTTGACTAACCTTATGTATAGATTTTGATAGGTAGCTTGATCAAGAAATTGGTTATTCAAAATTAAGACAAGTACCTATTTGTTCTAAAGAGAAAGGACCAATTTGAATAGTTTTTAGGAATGATTTTAGCTTACTGATTTCTTCTGCATTGAATTCACCCCGTTCAGAAGTTATAGCAAAATCTGTTTTCCAAGGGTTCTCTCTGGTTCCTTGGTTGTGAGATGGGCTTGAGCTTGATGTCTAGGCTGTAGATTTTGGAAGCCTCCCATCCTGCTTAAAATAGTCTCCTTCCCATGAAGCTTGAAACATGCCTCTCTAGTCTGATTTGGTTTCTTGCAGTATGAACACTACAAACCTTCTGAACTTTGTTGTTGTTGTTTAGGGTTAGTGTCATTTCTTCCTTGTTGTGACCTAGAATGTGAGACATCGACCTTGTTGGAAATCATAGCTGACCCCTCAAGATTAGGTTCATCAAGCATAGCTATTCTGTAATTTGAATAGAATGGAATGAAGATGAAAATCAGACAGAGAGAGAAAGAGAACGAATCAGGAGACTGTCTGAAAATGAATGCCTCGATCAATACTATTAACAATAGGAGAATCACCTATTTATATAGCTGGAACATCTTTCTGATAACTGTATAAACATAACAAAACTAACAAGTACAAGTAACATATATTATTAAATGAAGACAACAAACTAATCAGTAACTCAAGACTTCATTGAGCTTTAATTCCTTCAACATTCCCCCTTAATGTAGACTTCTTGATAGGTGTAGAACTCAACTGCTTAGCCTTTTCTGAACTTGATTCTGCTAGTGTAAAAGCATGAACAGGAGACCACTGAAGTCGAAGTTTATTGCATAGAAAAGAAAATCTATCTCTCAGCGACCCTTTTGTGAAGATGTCTGCTACTTGATGCATAATAGGAACATGCCTTGTAACATCCCGTATCGAGCGATAGGAAGGACCGGAACAACTTACCCTGATGGGCCTACGCGAACTTCCCAGGGGGTCACCCATCCTTGAGCTTCCCCAGCTCAAGTACACTTAACCCGAGAGTTCTTTGCCTACATTCAGCCCAAAAGGTATCCAGCTGGTGTTGTTTCCTTTTTTTACTTATCCTCGATATATACTACCATTATCTGAACTCTTGGGGTATTACATTCTCCCCCCCTTGAGAACATGACGTCCTCGTCATGCGACCTTACAACTGGTCCCAGCTCTCCCCTTTGGGGGCTACCATACTAGAAGCCTGCTAAAAGCCGCTCCTTGTACAGGCCCTCGAGCCCCGGTGCCACTCCCCGCCCTCATCGGACCGCTTTCACCAAGGGTCGGCTCTGATACCACCTGTAACATCCCCCATCGAGTGATAAGAAGGACCGAAACAACTTACCCTGATGGGCCTACGCGAACTTCCCAGGGGGTCACCCATCCTTGAGCTTCCCCAACTCAAGCACTCTTAACCCGGGAGTTCTTTGCCTACATTCAGCCCAAAAGATATCCAGCTGGTGTTGTTTCCTTTCCTTACTTATCTTCGATATATACTACCCTTCTCTAGGCTCTTGGGGTATTACATATCTAATCTCAATATCTCCGTTTTCCACCTTTTTCTCAAACAAAATGAACATCTATCTCGATATGCTTTATACGAGAGTGAAATACTTGATTTTTTGCTATGCTCTTAGCTGCTAGATTATCACACCACAAGACTGGAACATGTGACAAGGAATACCCCAACTCAGTGAAGAGTGATCTTAACCGCATAATTTCTGTTACGCCTTGTGCCATAGCTCGATACTCAACTTCACCTACTGAGTGAGCAACAACAGATTGCTTCCTTGAGCTCCATACCAACAAGTTGGAACCAAGAAACACACAAATTCCACTTGTACACTTCCTTGTTACCTTGTAGCTAGTATGGTCTGCATTGGTGTAAACTGTTAAGGCTAAATTAATATATTAGGTGTAAACAATAGTCCCAAGCCAACAGTGCCTTTCAAATATTGAAGTAATCGTTTACAGGCTGTTCGATGCTGTATTTTAGGAGTAGAAAGAAACTGACTCAGCTTATTCACCACAAATGAAATGTCTGGCCGGGTGTAGGTCAAGTATTGAAGTGAACCTATGATGGTTCTATATAGAGATGGGTTTGAAGAATCACCACCTTCATCAGTAAAGGAAATCCCCAAGTTTACTAGTGTATCACACGGCTTGCATTCCTGCATATCAGCCTTATGCAACAAATCAATTGTATACTTAGATTGAGTAAGATAAATTCCAGTCTTGTCCCGAAATGCTTCAAACCCTAGCAAGTAATTAACTGAACCTAAGGTTTTGAGTGCAAAATATGTGTCCAGATCATGTATACAGGTCTTAAGAGCTGAAGAATTAGAATCGGTGATTAAAATATCGTCCACATACACCAAAAGAAACAACACAGCCTTAGGAGTTCATTTAATAAACAAGGATGCATCTGAAACTGACCGAATAAAACCCCAATTTTGTAAAGCTTGGTGTACCAAGCTCTTGGGGCTTGCTTTAGCCCATAAAGGGACTTTTTAAGTTTGGAAACATAAGATGGAAACTGAGAATCGATAAAACCTTTCGGCTGTGCCATATATACATTTTCAGTTAAATCTCCATTCAAGAAGGCATTGTTAATATCAACCTGCTGTATATTCCAACCAAATTTTACAGCTAACGAAAAAAGAACTCGTATTGTCGGAGCCTTGAGAACAGGGCTAAAAGTCTCTCCATAATCTATGCCGGCTGTTTGTAAGTCCTTTTCCTTAATCAAACAAGAAATAGAGTTAAACTCAGCAACTACATTGTTATCTCTTGTAAGTTGTGAAACACTGAGAAGACTCTTCTTCATATGAGGAACATGTAAAACATTAGACAAGGAAAGAACAGATTTAGGACAAGACTGTGTATGTAAATGACCAACACCAACATGAGAAATATGTAAGGCCTTACCATCACCGACAGTGACCTTATCAGTGCCTTGATGAGATGATAGAGATAAGTTGTTGAGGCTAGTGGTAATATGATTTGTTGCACTAGAATCAACGAACCAAGGAGAATTAGCACGAGAGGAAAACTGAGAATAGGTATCCGTTGATTGAGACGGATAATTATAAGGAGAGGTAAAACCTAGATCAACCATAAACACTTCATTAGACTCACTAGGATTGGTTAAATATGCATGTGATTCTGTTGGAACCTGAAAACCACCTCCTTGGCCAAACTGACCATAGCCTTGGAATTGACCAGAACCTCGCTGAAAATTTCTGTCAAAGCGGTGGTAACACTTGTCCACAAAGTGACTAGGTTTGCCACATAACTGACAATAGATTCTCCTGCCACCAGATCGGCCTCTACCTCGACCACCTCTATTCAGACAGCCCCCTCCATGAGACATATTTCCTCTATTGTTATTAATTGAATCACTACTAGATCTAGAACTATAGGTTGCAACATTTGCATCGCCAGCAGAATCAAAACTCACAAACGAGGAATCAATTGAATTTTTAGAGGCGAAGCGTTGTTCATGCATAAGAAGATGATATTGCACCTTTACTAGATTGATCTCATCCATCTGATAAGTGATCAAGCTTACTACTGTGTCATATTCATGATCTAGACCGTTCAAAATAGATAACAGTAAATCCTTGTCACCTAGGGGTTCACCAATCGTAGCTAATGCATGTGCAGTGGTCTTAATACGCAAAATATAGTCATTAATCGACAGAGAATTTTTCTTAACGGACCTCAATTGCTGTTTTAATTGAAAAAACTTTGCAACAATTTGTTGCGAGTACAAAGTTTCTAGTGAAGACCATACCTCCTTTGAAGTTTCACAATGTATAACCTGAGCGAGAACTTCCTTATCCATCATCAAGAATAACCAACCAAGTAGCAGCTGGTTAGAACGAATCCATGTCATGCATGCAGGATTCAAAATTATCAGATTTGAACCTCCGCATCAGAATTTTGATTCTGAATATAGTTTGAAGGAGTTTGAGATTCATTTATGAACAAAAGAAGATCGAAGGCTCGAATTTGGAGACTATCTGAAACTAAATGCCTCGATCAATACTATTAACAATAGGAGAATCACCTATTTATACAGCTGGAACATGTTTCTAATAACCGTATAAACATAACAAAACTAACAAGTTCAAGTAGAAGCTATTATTAAATGAAGACAACAACCTAATCAGTAACTCAAGACTTCAGCGAGCTTTAATTCCTTCAACATATTCTTCTATGTTCTTCATTGCGGATCATAGAAGAAACTTCATTCAAGGATGGAAGTTTTTGCTTGCCAAGAATTTGAACCCTCATTTGATCATACTCAGGATTAAGGCAAACAAAAAACTCCACAATCCTATCCCTTTCAAGTATGGAAACAAGAGTGGTTGCATCTTCATTGCACAACATCTTTATGTTTTGATAGTTGATAGTGATCTAACTTAAGCTAGTAACCATTCATTCTATTGTAATAATCATTCACCAACAAAGATCCCTGCTTGGTACTGCTTATTTTTGTTTTAATCTCAAAGATAACAGAGGCATCTTGCACTTCAGAATAGGTTCCTTTTATTGTTTCCCAAACATAAAGGGCTATAGACAAAAACATGTAGTTTCTACTTATCTTTGGCAACCTAGAATTTCAGAGCCAGGAGAACTGTATTGAGTCCTCAACGTCTCAGGCAATACATGTCGACTAAGAGGCCTGGGGTGCTCGTCTAGTCAAATGGGCTAATTTCCTCGGCCTTTTAGAAAAGTTCTTACTAGTTTAGACCATTGGAGATAGTTCTTGCCATTTGGTCGATATAAATGGTGCATCCCTTGTAGCTCACTAATAGGAGTATTAGCAGGTGGTTGTTGTTCAAATGGAGCAACATCTACCATAGCCGTAGGAGTGGTTGTCTCAGAGATTTCTGATATGGTACAGTAGCTGGTAGGTATATTAGGCAGTAAGGGCCAAAAAAAGAGAAGTAAAGCAATGAAGGCAACACTGTGGCAATGAAGGCACACAATAATCGGACAATGAAGGCAACGAGAAAAGTGAAACTAGGGCTTTGATACCATGGGAGGAATAGGAGAAATAAAACTGTATATTATATTTTACATGTGTACAACCCTTTTTATAGGGTTAGAAATTTACACCCTAGGAAAGATAGGATGTATAGAAAAATAGGAAATGTTGACTATACATAAAATAGGAAAGTATTCAAAAAAGATAAGCTAGTAATTACTCCTTAAAATTAGTCTACAAACTAGAGATGATTTGGCCAATCAATCTCTTAAATTAAAGGATGATTCTAGTCAAACATTCCTTATTTTTTTGGTCAAGAATCAACAACAACCAAATTTTATTCTTGTAACCAAATAAAAAATCAGACCAAATTAATAGAAATTTTTGGTTTGGTTCCAAATTTATTTTTTTTCTTTTTGCAAATTATGCTCACCCCTAGTTGAAATAGCATTATACCAGTACTAGATAAAGATATGCATATGAGAAGTGTGAGTGTAGTCTCAATTAAATGATAATTCTTCCTTTTAGCTACCTTATGTTGTTGGGGGTGTCAAGATAAGAAATTTGGTGAAGAATCCCTTTGGATGCTATATAAGACTTAAAGGATGTAGACAAATATTCAAGTGCCTTATCACTAGGAATAACATAAACTGGCATGTTAAATTGATTTTGAATTTAAACACGAAAAGTAGTGAAAATAGATAACAATTCTGAATGATTTTCTTCAAGTATAACCACATATTGAAAAATCATCACTAAAGTTACAAAATAATGAAATCATTGTTTGAACTAATACGACTAGGATCCCATACATCAAAATAAACAACAAAAAAAGGAGAATTGTCATGCTTATTAACTCTACTCGGTAGTTCATAATATGACTAGGATCCCATACATCAAAATGAACAACAAAAGAAGGAGAATTGTCATGCGTATTAACTCTACTCGGGATTAAACGACAACTATGTTGTTTTCCAAGTTGATATGAGTCATGTGAGAAAATAATTAGGAGAGAAAAAACCTAAGAGACTAGCCTCTCTTAACTTGTTATTTATAATTAGTATAATGGGCCTTAAACCTATGGACTTAATCTAGTTACAAAACAAAACACACATAATAATTATAATATATACTAATAATTCTAACAAGTCACACAAGTAGGAAGACTTGATAGACTTGGAATCATCTTCTTCAGACTAGATAGAGATGTGTGCCTTAAAGGACAATGGACCTAGGGATGGAGCCTGTGTTGAGGTCTTCCATCTCTCTCTCTCTCTCTCTGTTGTCTGGTTGATGTCATTATTTTATGTGAAACTAAAGCTAGCAATAAGATGGTTCCTTTAAAGCATCTCCTTGTGCTTTAGAATCATGTTTGGTTTAAGAATTAATCTTTCTAAAAGTGATATCATTTTAATGGTTCAAGTTAGTAATATCAGTAATATCCTTAGTCTTCTTGTTTTTTAGGTTGCAAAGTTGGTGTTTGGCTAACCAAATGACCTAGGTCTTCTTTCGGGCTTGACATTTAAAGTAAAGAAGATGGTTTTGGGATGGTCTTATAGAGAGGATAAGAATCTGAACTCATTTTATGGTAGAGGCAATGTTTGTTTAAAGGAAGGTAATCATTTTTATGAAGTGCCTTTCTAGTTTCTTATATGTTTTTGTTGTTGTTCTTGTTCATGATTTTTACTTCTTTGCCAACTAGGTTGGAAAAGTTATAGAGACCTTCTCTAGGGGTGTTCTAGATGAGTTTAAGTATCACCTATCTGGTTGTAAGGGTTGTTAAAAGTTGGTTGGAGGATGATTTAGTCTAAGGAACTTGATGGTCTTCATTAAGCCCTCCTTGGTTAGTGATTGTTGAGGTTTGCTTGTGAGAGGAATCGACTTTGTACAAGGCTTGTTGAGGTTAGCTATGTGTCACGGACTCGACGTTTTGGCCTTATATGCTGCCTCACCCCTTAGGGCCTAGGTACAAAGCCTACCTTACCCCTTGAGAGGTAAGTAATAACCATCACGAATATCCATCTTTGTAGCAACACGTACTTACATCCACAATCGAAATATATTAGCAACCCTTAGGAATCTAGAGAGCATCCATGGTGTATGGTTGCCTTTTGCATTAGCGAGAGTTAGGTCGAGATATTCTCCCTTACCCAAACTTGCAAGGCCCTTGTTGCGGATGACACTCGACCTGCTCATGTCCTCTGGCTAAGCTCTCTGATAAGTTGTGTTGAGCAACCTACTCCACCTCGTAGCACTTGACGCGAAGTGCTTCTGGTGCATCCTACCTACTCCTATGCGTCCACTAATGATGCTTTAAAAGCTACTTGCCCATGCTTGAGTATAAGATCACCCTGTGCGCACCCTCCTACAACCACATAGCATTGCTTTGATACCATTTGTTATAGACTTGATGTTCTAGCCTCATGCAACGCCCCACCCCATAGGGCTTGAAGATTGGAACCAGCCTTTACCCCTTGGGAGACAAGCAATAACCACTAGAAATAAGCATCTTGGTTGCTCCATGTACTTGCATCCACAATTGATATATATCAGCAACCAGTGTAAATCTAGGGACCTCCTTCGGTTTATGGCTGCCTCCTGAATTGGGGAGAGTTATGTCATGACATATGGCTTCTAGTGGGTGGTTGATCTACCAGCCTGAGTAGGTTCTTGTTTGGGATGCAAATGCTTATGGAAAGGGAATACGAAAATTTGGGTTGATCTCTTAAGTTAGTTTCTTTGTGGTCAATAATTTGTCTTTTATTAGGTTTTAGCTTGACATTTGGGGTTCTTAACACTTCTAAATTGGCAAGTTAGTTGGTTTTTGTGACTAGTAGCTTTTTTGGTGTTGTGGTTTGGTCCCAAAAACATAGGTGTAACCTTTAGGATAGGAGATCGAATCCATGATACCTTTTTGTGGTGAGTTTCGAACTCACTCGTTAACCTCTAGGTCATAAGACAAAGGGATAGTGTCTAACAAAAGAAGTGTTTTTGGTTTGATCATTCTATAAAATTGGATTTTCCTTGGAAAAATCTTGAAGAAGTTGAAAGCCCCTTCCAAATTAGTTTTTACTATTTGTCACGTTCCAAGGGTAGTATTTGTAAATTTCTTTTCCTTTCTGTTATAGAAATTTGCTATTAGCTATAGGTGGTTATGATTACACTTGTACTGCACATGGGTGTATGGGCTGTGAGGCCAAATGGTTGTACTACACATGGGTGCATGGGCTATGAGGTTATAAATAAGCCACAACTAGAGGATGGGAGGGCATGTTGATGAATGAATTGAATATTCTCTATTATTTTCTCTCATTTTCTGTTATCTTTCTCTCTCTTTCTCTTGAACATTTTCCTTCTTTCTTGCTGTTTCCCTCTCTTCCATCTGAACTCTCCCTCCGAATTCTACTATCTGATCTCTTAATCTTCTCAATTCCCTTTCCATACCCTAGCCTAACCCTAGGGTGTGACAATTGGTATCAAAACTGGTCAATTCTTGATCGTGATTTAAACTACTCTGGTTGTTATTCCGACGATTTTTGATTGGGTATTCCAGAAGTAGATTTCGAACTAGCAAGCTACTTGGACCGAAATTTTTTGACACATGAAGCAGGGGTAACTGCAAAGTGCAAGGTGGGTTTCTAAAGCTATGCATCGTTTTTGGTATAGCAGGTTCAGGCGAGTAAGGTAGGCGTAGTTGGAAGTAGTGGTTGAGTGATTGTTGATCGCCAGAAAATTTTGATCAAATCTGGACGATCGGTGATCCATGGGACTTGAGTCCATCGGCGATCAATGCAGTGGACCTGGCTGGCAATTCTTAGTGAATTAAAGGCGAAATTAGGTAGACTGTTGAAGGATGGCTGAAGGCACTAGAATGAAGTAGCTAGAAACTCGATTGGACGCGTTGGAGCTCGGCTTTTGACAGTACCATGAGCAACTGGAGGAAAGGTTGGAGATGATGGAACTCGGCCTCTGTTAGACACAAGAGGTAGTGAGTTGAAGCAGAGCTGAGACGATGGCGGTGGAGAAAAATTTGAGAGAAGACTTCTCTACTCTCCGAGAAGAATTCTCTAGTTTTAGACAACACCTAAGCACCGTTCTAAGTATGTTCTCCAGAATTCCTAACGCGATCTTGCTGGCAAACTTCCCTCCTAGGTCCACCTCGGCTTTGATTCTGATTGAGTCAAGAATCTGTCCGCATGTTCCTGATCCTTTGGAAACAGAGGAACGACCGGAATTTGTATCGAAAAATTCCACTAGGGGAACAAATGCGAATTAGTATCACACCCCAATGTCGAGGCTAGACATTCTAATATTCAAAGGAGATAAGCCAAGATGGTGGATACGGAGATTGAATGATTCTTTTGTCAATATAGAGTAGTGCAAGGACAGAAGGTGAATTTGGTAGCTCCTTATCTCAATGACATAGCAGACATACAGTTCCAAGGGTGGAGTAGGAGGAGGACTTATTGGAGTTGGCCGAAGTTTGTGGAAGATTTCTGTATGTGATTCGGGGGAAAACTGAGACAAACATCATCGAAGAATTCAACAATTTAATGCAGGAAGGTTCGGTAGAAGAGTATCAAACCAGGTTTGAGAAGCTAAAATCATCAGTGATCATATCTTATCCGACCTTAAATGAAGCATATTTTGTGTCTAGTTTCCTAAGTGGGTTGAATGACAAATTAAACCCACTTACGAAAGTGAGAATGCAAATTAAATCATTAGTGATCATATCGTACTGACTGTTGAGAAGGCGAGAATGCAGGCATTAGAAGCTATTTTTAAAAGGCACGAAACTCTATTAGAAGGTTATCCTTTGAGAAATCAGGAGGTGAGAGAAAATGCTTGGATGGAAGTCCTAGGTCTGCGACCTTCTCTGCTGCTTGTCTCAATGTAGCAAGCATCATCATCTTCACCATAGATCTTAATTTATCTTTAAGGCCACTGATGAAGCTCGACACAAAATATTGCTCCATGAGAGATGGTTGAGCATTCCACATTACGGCCCTTAACTTCTCGAATTTCTCTTGACAATTAGTCACTGCCCCCTCGTGCTTAAGCTTATTAACTCTTCAATTACATCCGCCATATTCCTTTCTCCAAATCGTTTACACAACTCCTCAGCAAAATCAATCCATCTTGTTTCTGCTCCTCTAGATAGGAACCACCATTGGAACTACAAATCAGCCTTATCATTTAGATAGGCTGTCGCCAAGGTAATCCTCTAATGTTCAGCTACATTGTAAAGTTGAAAGAAACACTCACACCAGCACATCCACCACTTTGGATTGAATTCGTCAAATAAAGGTATCTCTAACATTGGCAGTGGTGTGTGATTAGTAGCATGAGGGGTTAATTCCCTTACTTGAACACCTGGCTTTGTGTCATGCAATTCGTTTGCCTCTGTCACTTCATGAGGCCTCAGGAGAATGCTTTGTCTGACCAAGTCCGGGTTGGATATAGTCCTGGGAGGAAATTCCGGAGGTAATTGGAACAGAGGAAGGGATGACAGCATGTTGTACATGCTGTTAATCCTCTGGTTGTATTGCTCCATTGTCTCCCTATGCCCCTTCAATTCAAGTTGCATACTCTCCCTGAGAGGCCATCAAATCCTCCTGCATACCATTTTTTTATTGCAACCACATCTTCCCTACTTTGGGTGACCGCCTCATGCATTTGCGTCATCCCAAACTCCAGCTCTTGCGTCTATGATTCCAATTGTTTCAATCTCGTCCCTTCTACCAATGTCCATCCTATGCATCGACTCACTACTCCTATTGATCGATGGAGATCTGCGATTTCTACCACCAATCGCAATTCATTTCAATCCGATCGTAACTTCTCGGCGGGGATCATTGGCTCTTATACCAAAATGTCAGGCCTCGGATTTGAGGCTAGGCTAATTCTGGAATTATAAATGAGATAGAGAGTTTAGAGGGGGAATTTGAAAGGATGAGGGAGAATTCTAGGAAGAAAGAGGGAGAAATGGAGGGAAAAGAAGTTGTCATGAGCTAAAAGGAATTAGAGGGGCAATGCTGTCATTAGTTACAATTGTTTGTTAGGAGATGCTATTCATTCTGTTAAAGTGCACATGGATGATGTTCTACAATATTCTATTAGTTGAACAACCTGTAAATAGGCCATAGCATGTAGAGAAATGTATGCTAAAATAATATAGTGAATTCATGTTTTCTCTCTTTACTTTCTCTCTCTCTCTCTCTCTCTTTCTTCCTTGTTCTCCCTCATTTCTCTTATTTTTTGCTCTATATCTCCCTTCAATTCTTCTCCATTTCTTTCCCGGATTCTTCCCATTTCCTTCGTAGACCCTAGTCAAACCCTAGAGTCATGATATTTGGTATCAGAGCTGTTCGTTCCTCAACGGTTCTCTCTGTCAAGTAATTCCGACAGCCTGGTCGTGATTCAAAAGTTCGTAGCAATTAGGCAAGGCGATTTAACGCTAACGATTTTTTACGAATTGTAGGAAAGGGCCAATTCCGTAATCCGATTCGACTTGAGTTTTGAAGGTGAAGTTGGCGGTGATTGGGTGAGAAGGAAGATGCGATTCAGGAAGTGGTGCAGAGGCGAATTCAGATTCGATGGTCCTCAACAGATCAGTAAGGCTTGGAATTGCAGGCAACACAAGGTAAGCGACTCCCAGAACCGGTCTAGGTCACTGCATGTGATTGAGGTGGGAAGAAAAGCGTGATCGAAAATGGTTCAAAAGTTAATTCTGCAAGTGGCGATTCTCAACTCAGATTTGGAAGTAGAGCGAGAGGTGAGTTCTAGGCAAATTCTGACTTGATTCTGGCACATTTTATGGGTTGCAGTAGAATCGACCAACATAGATGGTGGAATAGGTCTGGGCGAGCGTGGAATTGAGATTCTAGGAGTATGGAAGGCTGTCGATTATGGATCAGTTGCCAAGAGCGAAACAAGGCTAAGCAATTCAGGCAATCCAGAAGCTAAAGACAAAGCAGGTGGTAGCCTCGTGGCTGGAAACTCGGCTGTGGAAATGGATAGCAGCGATTTGATTGTGATTCCGTTAGCTCTTCGCGGTGAGACTTGGAATTGTTGAAGGTGCAATCAATCAACTGCATCTTGGTTGCTGCTTGGGAGTTAAGCGAATCGGGATAGGGCTGATCGAGGTAGATTTGTGAGGTTCCAGTGACGGAATTCTGGTGAAGTTTGAAGCTGTGAGTAGGCGAACTTGAAGTCCAAACAAATTCGATCCTCGATTGTTGAAGTGAGGTTGAGGCAAGAAGGAAGCTTTAGTTGGAAGTGGATATTGAGTAATCGGTGCACATTGGAGTGCGATTCAGTCTGGAGAAATTCTCGACTGACTTGATTGAATTAATCAAGCAGTTCCTGTTGAGTTACATAGATCTTATCATATGCGCAGCGGAAATTAAATTTAGTTTACAGGTATCCCGTTTTTCAGAAATTATGGTTTAATAAAATGAAGGCATAAACGAAAAATACCTCTTGGATGAAATCTTATTTCATCGTTAGATTTCCCGCCGTATAATCCTCCAAGTGTAGGATGCCGAGTCGGTCCACTCGAAATCACTTCTATTCAAGAATATCAAAGAGAAAGATAAGTAGAAGAAATTTTTCACAAAAATTTCTAACTTACCTCTTGGATTCAAGAACAATTCTTCTAAAACTCTCTCAACTCTCAAAATGATCCAAGTGCAACTTATGAGAGAAAATAAGAGTTTGGAGCTATTTATAGTTCCAATTAAATAACCATTCTCCATTAAATGGGTTGGGCTTCTCAAGTCCATTCCATTTAATGCAATTGGGCCAAGCCCAATCCAATAGTATTTATTTGAATCCAATAGTGCCATTGGGCCAAGCCTAATGTACTAGCAAAAGGCCTAACCCAATCAATAATCAAATAATTGTATTCATAATATAATTATTTAATTATTCTTATTTATCCAATAAATAAATGCACTATTATTAGTAATTATAAAATTACTAATTTATTTATTTTCTCTTTGAAAGTAATTTCTTTTGGGTGAGACTTTCTGGGTTCACAAATAAATTGGCAACAAGAATAATCAACAATTAATTCTCGTAAATCATGAGTGACATCTAGCAATATATCATGATTACCCAATTTATTGTGAAGCGGGTATTGTGAACCTTTTACTACGTTATCATACAATACGGTCCTTCTATCATCCTATATCCCGACAAGATATGAGATCATGGTCAGTAGGTCGAATCTCTTAATCTTGTCATATGACCAAATCCAAAATCAATCTTGACAAATTATGACACAACCTGTATGGAACAAATTCCATCGTCATATTACCTCGGCCAAGGATTTATCGTCAAGTGATTACTGGATCGCATAGGATATCTTCCTCATAAATCTCGAGGTGATAGATTCCATGTCTGATGCACACATACCTCATGTATCACTGAATCAGGCACATAGATACGTATGATTATCCTTGATTAGAACAACCATATAATATCGCTGATATCCTAATCCACCAATACACAGATATCCATGTCATCTCAGGTCTAAGGACTAGTTGTAAAATCGCAGCTAACATTAAATCATTGACCCGTGAGAAATAACCCATGTGATTTAATGTTAACAGTCCCGTTCAGTGAACTCGTTCTTGTAACGAGCACCCACTTATCTTCCTTCTATAACTCATACAGAATGGCACGAGACTCACCAACCTTATCTTTCAATATCTCATACTGAAACAAGGAGGAAGACAATGTGCTGGCCTTTACGAGTTGCTATCATCCATGATAGGAATTCTATGGCTAGGAACATGTTTATAGTATAACAAATTGTGAATTATCCGTAACTCGTATTCTTAACTCTTAAGAATGGTATCCACTTCTTATTATACTAATGGATATATGTTTTTATAATTTAAACCATATTGCAATTTAAATAAAAACATAAACTTGCCATTTAAATAATATTTAAAGAATTACAAGATCGAGTCCCTTTGTGTCACTAGAACTGGTCTTTAGGGCTCATATCTAACAGTTCCTTGGTCGCTGACTCTTGTTTGAGTTACTCATGCAGATCCAGATCCAGATCTCAGTGGATTTTGTTTGAGGCGAAATTAGGTTGGTTGAACTTTAAGCTGCTAAGGTTGCAGATTTGGAAGCAATCAATTATTAGTAGGTCTTGGCGATTTATCGAAGCTATTTCAGTGACTGAATTTCGGTGAATTTTGAGGCCAAACAAATTCAATCAAGCTTTAGAAGTAATTGCATGACAGAAGTTATGGTTTTACAGTTGCGTAGTGGAAGTGTTGGTTTCAGAAGTTGCGGACAGATTTTCGAAGCTGATTAGGATAGGTTGTCTTTTGAAATTATCCAGAGCCAGTAGGTTATTTGAAGGGTAATTGATTTGGAGGCCACTAGTAGCAACTAAGGGCTGATTCAGATCTAGCCTTTTGGGAATCTAAGGTTGCTGAATTTGAGTATCGAAATAAGTTTCCAGAGTGGTCCTTAGAAGCTGATCAAGAGGCTGTTGTGGTGGTGAATTATTTTGGGAATTGAACTGAGGAGATAGCTGAAGGACTGTGTGCTGCAACAAGAAGAGGAATTAAGAATCTTAGTAGACAGCTGGATGATTTTTTTATCCTATTTTCATACAAATTCCATGTGAGTATTCCAGCTAAATATTTTTCAAAAGAATATTCTATCTACTTAAGTCATAGTGGAGATGAGAGTTGCAACGAAAAGCATGTGCTACAGCCTAAAGGTTATATTAAAAGAAGCCAGCAGATTGGAGGTATTTCTAAGGCTGATGTGTCCCTAAGATTAGGGATGGATGATGTGAAGGAGGAGAACTTGGGATGAGGAGTTGGGGAAACTCACTCCACACCCCTAGGCTCGCTGATGAACATTCCTGCATTTGAAAGAGATAGGCCAAAATGGTGGATTAGGCGGTTTGAACGGGTGTTCTACCAATACCGAGTAGCTGAAAGGGAGAAAGTGAACATGGTTGCAGCTTATTTGGAGGGCGTTACAGATGCTTAGTTTAAGAATTGGAGCCATGGGAGGGTGGAATTGAGCTGGCCATAATTTGTGATCGACTTGTGTACCTGGTTTAGAGAAATGGCCAAAATTGATGTTATCAAAAGAGCTTCCAAGGCTACTCATCAAGTAGTGCAGGAAGCTGATGAAGTAGCAGTGGAAGAGGAAAATGGTGTTCATGTAGCTGATGAGAAGTATGAGGCTAATGATGTCCTAAGAATGAGAATGGTAGCTGCAAAGAATAAGGAACAATCTGAATTGAATCAGGCAATTCAGAATCGCAAGAAAGAAAAGGTAATTGCTGCAGAAGAGATTGAGGAAGAGGAGTTGGAGGGTGGCATTCAATCAATTAACAGCCTCTCAAGCACTCCTACTGGTGTTGAGACTCCTGATGTTATTGATCTCCAGAAGCAGCAGAGGAAAAAGCTTGAAAAGTCTCTTTACCAAGTACTTGAGGAGACGGAGGAAAGGATTGCACCGAGCACCTTTTTTGGGACATCTCATACATATGTCATCGGCATAGGCACACAAAACAGGACAGTAGCTGCAAAAAAGGTTGATTTGCTTAAAGAGAAGTTTGAATTTCTTCCTATGACCGGAAATGAGATGGTTATAGGAATGACAGCTCCATTGGAACAATTTTCAATGGCAATAAGGAAGAGGTGGATGGCAGGACTTGGGGTTACAGCTAGTCATAGTACTATTAAGGAAGAAGGAAAGAGAAAGCAAAAGAAAAGGGTAATATGAGAGGAGAACAAGAAAAGGCAAAGAAGAAACTAGTTAGTGAAGATGGGCATCAGATGAATAACAACGACTCAATGGTAATAAGTTTAAAATACGCACATTCACTTTTCACTTTTCCATATTCACTTTTCCACCATTTCCTCCCAATTTGGGAGGGGGAAGAGGAGTTCATTAACTACCTGTACCTCTGTCCATGGCAACTCCTCCGTCTATTTACCCTTGTTGTTTGGAAAAAAAAAATCCAAATAACATGAAACCTGGCATTTCACCTCCAAATTCTTCACTTTCCCTTTATACATTTTTGAGTTTATCAAAGATCAATGTCGCTCACTAAAATGGATACACACTCGCAGAATCATAAGACTCCTTCCCAATCCCGTGTAGATCAATACCTCTTACCTACTAGTGATACATATGCATGAAATGAATAATGAAAAGCCCTGCCAGTGCTTTAACGTTTAATCTTTGGTTGGATATAAACGTATACATATGCATGCATTCATATATTGGTTAGTCATTTGATATGTTTTCCATAAAGAGAGTGATTCCCTTTTAGATGAGTGATATTTTGAAAAAACTATTATCTTTTTTAACTCCGGTATCTTCTATTCTTTAACCATTTTAAGTTGAGTAATTTATGTACTATTCTGTAAGTTGTCTGTATGCTTATATTTTTTTAAAAAAAAAAAAAACTGAGGAATCTATAAATTGATGTTGTATTAGAAATTTAGCATGCAGTTTGATCTTTGTATAGTTGATAAATAATTCTGGGTTGGAGGACTATGTTTGACGCAGGACTTGCTTTTATAGGGAAGAATATGTTGAATAGTGCTCCAAAATCGTAGACGTGGTTTCATATTTTAGGATTTAATTATTGATTTTTTTGTTAAGATTCATCGAGTTAGTGGTCCATTATCTTTAGTTATTTGCTTAAAATTAGGACTGTTTGTAACTTTGTAAGTGATGTACCCGAAAAGATTAAAGCAGATAAAGCGGCAGCAAGGAAGCAGAAAAGACCCCTCGGCTGGGGCCAAGAGGAAGCCACTCGGCACGGCCGAGTGGCCATCCCGAGTGGCCAAAACCACCCGGTATGGCCGAGTGGCCTCGGCCACTCGTCGTGGTCGAGTGGCCTAGGCCACTCGACTTGACCGAGTGGCCTCGGCCACTCGGCATGATGGAGTGGCCAAGGCCCTCGGCCTGACCGAGTGGCCCAGGCCACCCCGCCATCCGCCAAAGTGGCCAAGGCCACTCGAACTGATCGAGTGGCCAAGGCCACTTGCTCAAACCGAGTGCCCGAGGCCACTCGGTCAGATTGTGAGAAAAGACCCCCCACCCGAGTGGGGGTCACCCGACATCGCCAAGAGACTTTTTCGTGATTCAGCCCATGGGCCCCGAGAATTCCGAAACGGGCCCCGAGATTTCCTCCGAAAATCTCGCGAGTTCTCTCTCTCTCCTCTACTATAAATACAAGACCCAATTTTCATCACCAGGTACGCTATTTTGAGCATTTGAAGTACAATTCCACATTTTCTCTCGAGATCTAATTTAAGCATCGGAGGGTTTGCGCGGGGACCACCACCCACGCCCTAACGGTGCTCTCGTTTTGTAGGCCACTCGTCACTCCAAGGCCACTCGTCACTTGGAGGTTACTCGTCACTTGGAGGTCACTCGTCACTTGAAGGCCACTCGTCACTCCAAGGCCACTAGTCACTTGGAGGTCACTCGTCACTTGGAGGTCTCTCGTCATTTGAAGGCCACTCGTCACTTGAAGGCCACTCGTCACTCCAAGGCCACTCGTCACTTGGAGGTCACTCGTCATTTGAAGGCCACTCGTCACTCCCAGGCCACTCGTCACCTCGAGGCCACCAGATCACTTTTGGCCACCAGATCACCTCGAGGCCACCAGATCACTTTTGGCCACCAGATCACCTCGAGGCCACCAGATCACCTCGAGGCCACCAGATCACCCCGAGGCCACCAGATCACTTTTGGCCACCAGATCATCAGCCCCCAAGATCATCAGCCCACAAGATCATCAACCTGTCAGACCATCAGCACCGTCGGTTCATCAGACTTGGAACTCCATCCAATCCAATTCCTCGTCCGGATTTTCATCAGTGGAGGCACGACTTCCGAGACTCTTGCGTCTATCCTCAATTAAAATAGATTGTTGTATTTTGGCAACAACAATTGGCGCCGTCTGTGGGAAACGCAAGACAAAAAGTCAACTTAAGAATGGCAAACACCCGTGGACACCGACGAACTCTCTCTCAAGGCGTAGAAACACGCCTACCACCACGAAACACTCAGCAACAGGGAGCACCTCCTCCCCCACATAATGCTCAACCTGAAGGAGACGACCACTCCATCCCGCAGGTGGGGAACCAAACAGTCCCATCGCCACTACTTATCAGTTCAAGACCACCTCCTACTGATCAAGCTGGGGCTTCACGACAGCCACCACATACGGTACCGTGGGAAGAGTACGAAGCATTGAGACAACAACACGTTGAGGGCATGCAAGCACTTCGAGACTTGGCTGGTATCCTCCAAGGTATGATGCCGGCAGGGACGTTACCTGATACTCTGAAAAAGTTTATGCCATCCCCAGAACCTCAACCCGAAGCAGGGGCCGATTCCTACCAAGAAGCTACTCCCGATTCTCATTCTCAATCTACGCCAAGGCGAGAGGGTAGGCCTAGGTCACCACCTCCAAGGAAGAACCCTCATTCCGTACCACGAAGAAATGAAAACCCCAGAATGGAAAACAAGACTAGAAGCCCTCAAAAACGAAGGTATCATGAAACAGTGGGCAGTATTCCAACAAGACATGACAATCAGACAACAGCTACTATGAGGGATGATATGAAACGAGTAGTAGAAGAAGTGCTTGAACGGAAAAAGTTGATCCCTGCAACAGAAGAGCACCAACGAAGAAAAAGTCCTTTTACGACAGATATATTGGAGAGGCCGCTGCCCCGAAAATTCAAAATGCCACAAATCACCCTCTACTCCGGAAAAGATGACCCATATGATCATGTTCAGAACTATGAGTCGCTAATGATGTTGCATGGATGGGACGACGACATAATGTGTCGAGCATTTTCCTTAACACTGTCAGGACATGCTCGAACATGGTTTAACAGCCTTCCAGAATCCTCTATTTCCTCATTTGGACATCTTAGGACAGAGTTTACCAAAGCTTTTGTGATCAACAGTCGAAGGAAAAAGGATGCCACCTATTTGCTCAGTATACGACAAGGGAATAAGGAATCCTTACGACAATTTGTGGATAGATTCCGTAATGCCACCCTTGAAATCCCCGACTTGCCGGCCCAAGTGGCAGTGTCTGCTATGCTCCAAGGGACGCGCCTCGCCTCTCTACAGGAGTCACTTTCTTTAGACCCCCCAACATCCCTAGCCGATCTATTTGTCAGAGCGAACAGGTATATCCTCCACGCTGAAATTATGAGGAATGTGGCAGGGAATGAAGACAAAGAAAAGAAGAGAAAGGAGCGAGAAGGGGAAGAAGAGTCTATCCGACGACAAGAAAGAGTTAGGCGTCCAGATGTACCTAAACCTCTCTTTAATCATTATACTCGGCTTCTACAGCCCCGATCAACTATATTAGCTGCAGTTGAGGGAGAAGGACTCCTTAAACTACCCCGCAGAGTTGACCGACCTATGGGGAAAAACCAAGGAGAGTATTGCAGATATCACCGAACCAGGGGGCATTCCACTGATCATTGCCGAGAACTGAAGAACCAGATTGAGATACTCATCCGTGAAGGGCACTTACAAAGGTATGTGAGAAAGGAAGAAGAAGAAGAAGAAAACAGGGAACCCCGACAAAGGGAAGACAGGCGTGACGGACATGAAAGGCCAAACCCAAGGCAACAAGAGAGAGGAAGAGATCATCGACAAGATACTCGTGTAGACAATGAGCCAACTCAACAGGCCATTCACGTTATTTCAGGGGGAGAAACCCTAGGAGGACACACATCAGCCTCTCGAAAGGCATATGCACGTCAAGCCTACCAAGTTAACTCAGTAATGGAAATAAGAGACGATGAAGAGCCTATCACCTTTTCCCCAACTGATCGAGGTGATATAATACTCCCACATGATGATCCCATGGTTATCTCAGCAGTCGTGGCCAAGCACCCCATCAGCAGAATTTTAGTGGATAGTGGCAGTTCTGTCAATCTGATTTACTCGAACTGCTTTGAACAAATGCATTTATCCCATGATCGATTGAAGAAAGTATCCTCACCTCTGTATAGCTTTACTGGAGAAGCGGTACCAGTTGCAGGATCTATTCAACTACCTATCACGTTAGGTGAAGACCCCCAGCTTGTAACTCGACAAGCGAATTCTATGGTGGTTAAAACTTCCTCGGCAGCATACAATATGATCTTGGGATGTCCATTACTCAATGATTTAAGGGCCGTGGTATCCTCCTGCTACCTAATGATGAAATTCCTTACACCCGCTGGAGTCGGACAAGTTAGGGGAGATCAAAAGAAGGCACGAACTTGCTATGTGACGTCTACAAAAGGGAAAAGAGCTGAAGAAACCTTATCCATAGCCGAGAAAGCTATACATAAATCCTTGGAGGAAGGAGCTGCACGTAAACCTCAACCTGTTGAAGAATTAGAAGTAATACAAATGAGTGAATCAGATTCTGAGAAAGTGGCGTATGTGGGATCCCAGCTTCCGGAGCGTGTGAAAGAAGAAATCACCAGATGCCTGCGAGAAAATTCAGACGTGTTCGCCTGGAAATCGAAAGATATGCCAGGGATCAGTCCCGAAGTAATCTGCCATCACTTGAATGTGGATCCCCACTTTAAACCAGTCTGACAAAAGAAGCGAAACATTGCCCCTGATAGACTACATGCACTAGAAGAGGAGGTTGACAAACTACTAAAGGCAGGTTTCATTCGAGAAGTATTGTATCCAGAATGGTTGGCCAATGTTGTTATGGTCCCAAAACCCAATGGAAAATGGCGTGTTTGTGTGGATTTCACCAATCTCAATAAGGCGTGCCCCAAAGACTCCTACCCGCTACCACGGATCGACCGCCTTGTGGACGAAACATCTGGATACCAGTTTTTAAGCTTTTTGGATGCATTCTCAGGGTACCATCAAATCAGGATGTACCCTCCAGACCAGGAAAAGACGTCATTCATCACTGAAAATGGGACATACTGCTACCAAGTTATGCCTTTTGGACTTAAGAACGCCGGAGCCACTTATCAGCGCATGGTGAATAAGGTCTTTAAAAAACTGCTGGGCGACACAATGGAAGCCTATGTTGATGACATGATAGTGAAAAGTCGAGAAAATGAATCCCATGTAGAAAAGCTAACGCGGGTGCTTGGGGTCTTTAGGCAATATAACATGCGGTTAAATCCAGCGAAGTGTGCATTTGGAGTACAGTCGGAAAAATTCTTAGGATACATGATCACACAAAGAGGAATCGAGGCCAACCCTGAGAAAATTCAAGCAATATTGGACATGAAACCACCCGCGTCAACTAAAGAAGTTCAGCGATTGACAGGGCGAATGGCAGCCCTGGGACGCTTTCTCTCCAAGTCAGCCGAAAGGGAGCTGCCCTTCTTGCGAACATTAAGAGCAGGGAAAAAGTTTGAGTGGACAGAACAGTGTCAAAAATCATTTGAAGCATTAAAAGAGTATTTGAAAGGAGTTCCCCTGTTAACACGACCGGAGACTGGAGAGACGTTATACTTGTACTTGGGGATCAGTGATGAAGCCATCAGTGCGGTATTAATAAGGAAAGAGGGACAGGTGGATCGACCAATATATTATGTCAGCAAGGTATTACAAGGCCCCGAGACACGTTACCCCGTGGCGGAAAAAATGGCGTTGGCCCTACTAAATGCATTCAGAAAGTTGAGGCCATACTTCCAAGCCCATTCGATTATCGTACTTACAGATCAGCCTTTGCGAAGTATTTTACAAAAACCCGAATGTTCAGGTCGCCTTACCAAATGGTCCATTGAGTTAAGCGAATATGATATCCAATATCAACCTCGACAAGCTATAAAAGGACAGGCACTGGCTGACTTTATTGTGGAATGCACTCACTCCAGTAAAGCAGGAGAAAACAAGCAAGCAGTATGGTTGTTGTTTGTTGATGGAGCATCTGGATCACAAGGAAGCGGAGCAGGAATAGTGCTAGTATCCCCTGAAGGAGAAACGATGGAATATTCTCTGCGATTTGCTTTTTCAAGTACCAACAATGTGGCTGAATATGAAGCCTTAATCGCCGGAATGAGGATAGCAAAGAAATTGGAGGTAACACGATTAGTTGCCCATAGTGATTCTCAATTAATTGTGCAGCAATTTCAGGGACAATTCGAAACCAGAGAGCAAATAATGGCTCAGTACCAGCGTAAAGTCAAAGACCTGGCCCAAACATTCCAGAGCTTCGAATTAACACAAATAAACAGATCTCTTAATGGGCACGCTGATGCCTTATCTAAATTAGCATCCACCAGAGAAATAACAGGAAGAGCCGTATTTGTGGAAATGCTACACCATCCAAGTATTGAAGAAAAAGAAGTATTGTGTATTGAGACGAGAACAGACTGGAGATCGCCCTTCTATCATTATCTTACTAACAATGAATTGCCAGACGACCCACAAGAAACAAGAAAGCTTAAGATGCGGGCTTCAAGATTTACTATCATAGATGGGATGTTATATAAGAGAGCTTACACTACACCTCTTCTCAAATGTCTAGGTCCTCAAGAGGCCGAATATATCCTAGCAGAAGCTCATAGTGGAATGTGTGGGGAACATCTGGGAGCAAGAGCTCTGGCGGCCAAAATATTAAGAGCTGGTTTCTTTTGGCCCACACTAAGGTCAGACGCGTTAAAGAAAGTCAAGGCATGTGACAAATGCCAACGACATGCTCCAGTCCAATCTGCCCCGATATCCCAGCTGCAGCCTGCATTCCAACCTATACCCTTCGCTCAGTGGGGCTTGGATATTTTGGGACCTTTCCCTCAAGCGCCCGGGCAAAGAAAGTTTTTAATAGTGGCTACTGACTATTTCACCAAATGGATTGAAGCTGAACCATTGGCCACTATTACAGCACGAAAAGTAGAAGCGATGGTATGGAAAGACATTGTTTGCCGATTTGGAATACCCAGGATCATCGTCACGGATCATGGGAAGCAATTCGATTGTGACTCTTTTAAAAAATTTTGTGACAATCTAGGGATTCAACTAAGATTCGCCTCGGTGGCGTACCCCCAAGCCAATGGACAAGCTGAGGTCAGTAACCGAACCATATTACATGGCTTAAAAACTCAACTTGAAGGAGCCAGAGGCACATGGGCAGATGAGCTACCCACCATTTTATGGGCTTATCGGACGACTAGTAGAATCGCTATTGGAGAAACTCCGTTCAATCTTGTATATGGGATAGAAGCCTTAATCCCCATAGAAATTTCAGCGAAGTCCCCAAGGTTAATGGCATATGAAGAGGAGGATGGTGTGAGGAATTCTGAAGCATTGCGAGAAAATTTGGATCTGATTGAAGAGCAGAGAGATAACGCTGCTATGAAGATAGCCGCATATCAGAGAAGAATAGCCAGCTATTTCAATTCTCGGGTTAAGAATAGACCCATGAAAGAAGGAGATTTAGTACTTCGGAGATCTGTCGTAACCAACGCGCTAAGGGAAGATGGAAAGCTACGAGCCAATTGGGAAGGACCATATCGTATCCTAAAGCTGATCGGACCCAACACTTGCATTTTACAAACTCTTGAAGGAGACACCATGGGAAAAACATGGAATCTGAATTATCTGAAGTTGTATACAAACGATGTACCTGAGCAACTATCTGCAATAATATAAAGTCCTGAACAGGACCGTGGACGTAGGCACACTTTGTCGAACCACGTAAAAATGCTTGTGTCTGTATGAATGCCATTTTATTTTAGCAGAAATGCGATCGAGCCCGTTGTCCCACCTATGGCCCGGCAACGAGGTAAAATTTGATCAAGCCCGTTGCCCCGCCTACGGCCCGGCAACGAGGTCAAAACGCGATCGAGCCCGTTGTCCCGCCTATGGCCCGGCAACGAGGTAAAATTCGATCAAGCCCGTTGCCCCGCCTACGGCCCGGCAACGAGGTCAAAACGCGATCGAGCCCGTTGTCCCGCCTATGGCCCGGCAACGAGGTAAAATTCGATCAAACCCGTTGCCCCGCCTACGGCTCGGCAACGAGGTCAAACGCGATCGAGCCCGTTGTCCTGCCTATGGCCCGGCAACGAGGTAAAATTCGATCAAGCCCGTTGCCTCGCTTACAGCCAGGCAACAAGGAAAAATACGCTCAAGATCAACACATTGTACATAATTCAAAAACGAAAGAGAGGTCTTGGCCTCATATCAGAGACGACAGCCAGGGATAACCAGCGGCAGCAATGAAAGAGTAAATCAAGCAATAAAAGAACAAGGCACGTCGGATAGGACCAAGAAGAAAATATTTCATTGATAAAGCATAGTTCTCTTACAAAAAAAAAAAAAAAAAAAAGGAGCAGCAGCAATAGCAAAAAACGAACTACAATGAGGACTTACTCACGGGAACGAGATCTGCGAGACGAACGCCGAGTAGATCCAACTGGAACCTCAGGAGATCCTGTGGGAAGTTCCCCTTCCTTAGCCTCGGCCGTAGGAGGAAAGTCTTCAACAACTGCACCTGAAGATTCTCCAATGACTCCGGGATCGGCCGTCGCGCTTCCTTCCCCACTCTTAAAAGGAAACGGATCCCAAGGGCCCGTCAAATTATCCAAATCGTCCACCAAGTAAGAGTCTAAATAAGAAGAAGGACTCAGGGGCTCATTTGGTTCATACTGACGCCAATCCACTTCATGAGAATCCTCAACCTCGGGGGTAAGAAAAAGTTCAGGAAAACTCTCTCCTGGGCGCTGAGATTCCAGATGGGTGCGAGCAAGGTAAAACCCATATTTCAGGTAGCCTGAAGCATATTTTCCCTTCCTATCTTGACAATCTTTCGAGAGACGATATTCCTTCACTGCTTGAGCTCGAACCTCCCGGGCATCCCTACGGCTTATCTTCAGTTCAGACAGGCGTAAGGAGTGCTCTTGCACGAGCGCTTCGTGTCGCGCCACCAACTCCATATTCTTTTGCTCTTCAGCTCCAAGCTTAGAGCGTAAATCTTGATTCTCCTTGTGAAGGCTCGAGCTACCAGCGGAAGCCTCAAACAATCGATCATGCATACGCCCAATCTCTTCCTCTACGTTCTTCATCCCAAGCTCCGCCCGACGAGCGCGTCCCTTTAGCACTTGACGCTCATCATTCCATGAAGTTTGGCGTCGCCTCCAATCTGACATCTGATCCTCTACCTGCTCACGGTAGGCTCTGTCCCTGGCATTGGAAGCGACCATCCCCTGAACCCCTTGCACCAGAAGCCGCTCTACCTCATCTCTAGTTTGGGCATAGTTGCCACCAATAAACCGTCGTTCTTCTCGAGGGAGAATAGTAGAATAAATGAGACGAGCACCAATTCCTGGTTCAGTGACGGAGTCTGTCTCTAATACGCCCGGAGAAACTTCAAAGTCCCGGCCAGTGAGTTTCCTACCATCTCCAAGAATCATAGTATGTCTCATATCCCTCGGGGGGGGGAAGTATAGGAGGTGGCCTCAATGACTGCTCGCCTTCAAGACGACGACGATCTTTCCTGTTAGGAATAACAGGATGGCGACATTCTTCCTCCACTCGGGCCATATCACCAGCAAACCGAGAGGACGAACTTCGCCCTCCTCGAGAATTAGGAGCGGGAGAGGGGATGTTGACTGCTACTTCAGGAAACGATGGAGGACTGTCTGTATGAGAAGGAATCTCAGCACTCGAGGGGCCACTTCTCGGGCGACGCCGCCTTTCCACCCCAGTGGGAGAAACGCCAGCAGGCCTGCGAGATCGAGAAGGACGAGAGCTGGTAGCTCCCTCAGTACCTAGGGGAGGAACCCCGGATGACGCCGCAACACGCGCCTCCTTTTCACGTTGGAGTCTACGCTGCTCCCTCAACCTACTCACTCCAGCCATCTCTGCAAAATTCAACACGAAGCAAAACCTTCAGTATGGGAAAAATAAAACACAATAAAGAAGAAAAGAAGACAATGTCAAAAATATATTCTACCCCCAGGAGTGTTTTCCTCCTGAGGATTGAAAGGAGGATGCGAAGACGATTTAGGCATTTCCATCTCCTCCCCCTCGACTCCTTCCATTTCATGGCTGGATAGTGTAGAAGACTGAGGAGGAGCAGTTGGTGTTACGACCCCCCAGTCCGCGGCTCTGAAATTCTCCACCGTCAAGAGGCTCATCAAATCGACGGGGCCTTGTGCTGACAGCATTTCTACAAGACGACAATATACACCCCGAACTTCCTTACAAGGAGGGAACCCTTGGCTGGCATCCTGATGGTTCCAGTACAGAGGTGCATCCCAGCTAGGCGGAGGTCCTATCACTACCCATCGCGTTTCAAACCGATTAATCATATTTGGAAGAGCGTCAAACAGCTCGAAACCCCGAATCTTTTGGAGCGTATAAAGGGCACGCTCCTTACTAGCTCTTCGCAATCGATAAAAACAACTGAAAAGCATCAAAGAAGGGGGTACATCCCTCTGCTGGCAAAGCACAGAAAAACCGACCATCTGGGCCCAACCATTAGGGTGAAGTTGGGCAGGAACAATCTGATAATGACGTAGCCATGCCATAGCGAAAGGTGGAAGGGGAAAGCGGAGCCCCACCTCGAACGAAGCAAAGTGAATTCCCAGGGAGCCCTCATCTACTTGAGAAGGATCCGGCTCGTCAAGGCGAGGGTACCTCACCATAAAACCAGAAGGTGTGGCGTCATAAATCTTCTCGAAAGCATCATAGCGAAGTCGAGAGCTTGAAGTATCAGGGATGTGCGCGGGGCTAGGGGGTGATGCCGGTCTTCTCCTCGACATATTCAAGAAATTCGAGACCGTTACCTGATTACAAGAGAAAAGACGAAAGGTCACAGCGAACAATACACCTGCACAAAAGACGAAAAACATCAGTACAAGGCAGAAGAAAGAAGTTATCGAAGAAAAATCAGACGATTAAAAGACATAAAATGATGAGGGAAGGCCGAAACCACTCCGCCACAACCGAGTGAAGGGCCACTCGGTCATGACCGAGTGGCCTGGGCCGAAAACACGGCCACTCGGTCATGACTGAGTGGCCTCTGCCGAAACCACAGCCACTCAGTCATGACCGAGTGGCCCCTTGTCGCACACAAGGCCACTCGGTCATGACCGAGTGGCCTCTAAATCACTCCCTTCCATCAATGAAAATGAGACGTGGCCTAGAAAATGCGCCGAGACCTGAGAGAATTCGAGTTTGAAAGTGATGTGCTTGTGAATCAAATGAAGACTTGACTCCCTATTTATAGGAGCTCAAAAGTGAAAAATACCGAAGTTTCCAAAAAAGACACAGAAAATGAAGAATAAAAGCACGTAAATGGTCTACCAAAGAAAACAAAGAAGACAGAAAATCACGTTGTAAAATTCCGGGAAACTTATACTCTTTTACCCGACCTCTCGACTAAAAGAGCAGGGAGCGATTGATGTACCCGAAAAGATTAAAGCAGATAAAGCGGCAACAAGGAAGCAGAAAAGACCCCTCGGCTGGGGCCAAGAGGAAGCCACTCGGCACGGCCGAGTGGCCATCCCGAGTGGCCAAAACCACCCGGCATGGCCGAGTGGCCTCGGCCACTCGTCGTGGTCGAGTGGCCTAGGCCACTTGACTTGACCGAGTGGCCTCGGCCACTCGGCATGATGGAGTGGCCAAGGCCCTCGGCCTGACCGAGTGGCCAAGGCCACCCCGCCATCCGCCAAAGTGGCCAAGGCCACTCGAACTGACTGAGTGGCCAAGGCCACTCGCTCAAACCGAGTGCCCGAGGCCACTCGGTTAGATTGCGAGAAAAGACCCCCCACCCGAGTGGGGGTCACCCGACATCGCCAAGAGACTTTTTCGTGATTCAGCCCATGGGTCCCGAGAATTCCGAAACGGGCCCCGAGATTCCCTCCGAAAATCTCGCGAGTTCTCTCTCTCTCCTCCACTATAAATACAAGACCCAATTTTCATCACCAGGTACGCTATTTTGAGCATTTGAAGTACAATTCCACATTTTCTCTCGAGATCTAATTTAAGCATCGGAGGGTTTGCGCGGGGACCCCCACCCGCGCCCTAACGGTGCTCTCGTTTTGTAGGCCACTCGTCACTTGGAGGTCACTCGTCACTTGGAGGTCACTCGTCACTTGAAGGCCACTCGTCACTCCAAGACCACTCGTCACTTGGAGGTCACTCGTCACTTGGAGGTCTCTCGTCATTTGAAGGCCACTCGTCACTTGAAGGCCATTCGTCACTCCAAGGCCACTCGTCACTTGGAGGTCACTCGTCATTTGAAGGTCACTCGTCACTCCCAGGCCACTCGTCACCTCGAGGCCACCAGATCACTTTTGGCCACCAGATCACCTCGAGGCCACCAGATCACCTCGAGGCCACCAGATCACTTTTGGCCACCAGATCACCCCGAGGCCACCAGATCACCCCAAGGCCACCAGATCACTTTTGGCCACCCGATCATCTTGAGGCCACCAGATCATCAGCCCCCAAGATCATCAACCCACAAGATCATCAACCTGTCAGACCATCAGCACCGTCGGTTCATCAGACTTGGAACTCCATCCAATCCAATTCCTCGTCCGGATTTTCATCAGTGGAGGCACGACTTCCGAGACTCTTGCGTCTATCCTCAATTAAAATAGATTGTTGTATTTTGGCAACAACAGTAAGCCTATATAATAGGCTGTTGTTTTTGCTTTTCAATTGACTGAGATTGAAACAAGGCTTATTAGCAGTGACCCACTTCCCCTATTTTTTTAATTTCCAACAGAATATGAGCTTTTAGACGCTGTGCAGGCCAGACTGGCAGTTCATCCACTGACTGCTCCTATTCTATGAAATGATCATAATGAGTTCCGCAGCCGTGAAAGTTCGGTAAGTGAAGGGGATATTATTCTAGCATTTCCTCCGAAGTACTAATGGTTTTGTTGAATGGGAATTGCATTCTCAAATGGAAGTCTATCATCATTTTTCTTCTCAGCTTATGAGATTGTGTGTTTGCATGTGTGTGTGTATATATATATATGTATATATTATATGTGTGTGTTCAATTCTTGACCTTATAATAGGATGCAATTTTATTTCTTTCAGCAGTTACTGGTTCGTGCTTTTTAGCAAGTTCATTTTATCACCGCATTTTAGAGATGGCTGGAGGTCTAAAATTCTTTTAGCTGGACCCTACTTAGTGGGATTAAGGCCTGCGGTTGTCTTGTTTCTTGAGCCCCCTCATGAACCTAATATATTTTGATTTGCTTACCAGTAATCGATGCTTGATTGAGAATGTAGGAAAGCAGCTTTTTAGGTTTATTTAAATTAAGCAATAATGTAGTTGATGTAACTTGTGATGTCTACTTCTTTAAGTGTTGTTCTACTTTTCTTTTTGGTTCTAGATTTAAGTGCTCTTCTTCTGCTGTGATTATTATACTTGTTATTTGTCCAAGTCTCGTTCATCTCTGTTGTTCATGTTCTTTTGACATTGGTAGGCTGGAGTGCCTAAGATACCTGATGGTGATATGCTGGGTCAGTTCTTGGAGCTTACAAGCATGCAACAAGAGGCTGTGCTAGCATTACCTCTCGGCTCACCAGACACAATTGTGTTGAGTTCAAAGCACTCATCATCCACACCCCTTACAGTTAACCAGGTCGTGCGACTCCTTGAAAGAGTTCATTATGCCCTAAATTGAGTTCTCTTTTCTGGTTGCCATTCCTTTGCTTCTGATTTTGTCTGAAGAAAGGGTATCATCATGCCATGGGATTGAACAAATATCTGTGGTTCACCGGAGTCCGATCTTCCCTGACCATCAAACAAGAAGATTTGAACACAAACAGACAGTGGGGGTGGAGGCACACACTCATTTATTACTATTTTCCAGAGTGATAAAGCGCCTGACTATAGAACCCAGCCACATATGTGTATGTACAGAGTTGTTTGCCGTAGTATTCTCGAGATGACTGACTATCTGGATGTTTAGATCCAGCAACCGGTCTGGCAGAGATGTTAACGTGGCCGCTGCTCAGAGAATGAAATACATAGAAGGATGGGATTGAGTTGCCTTCTAACCCCCCTCGAAGCATCCGAGTTGTAGGTTCTGTTGTAAATTGTAGCAATGACAGTTTTTTTTCAAATGGGAAGTTCTTGTGGCTCGTGCGCATGGTTTAGATTTTATTTGCCCGAATAAATATCATCTCTTCGTGTTGTTTGACCAGCTTCGTGTTTCATGCACCCATGCCCATAACAATTCGTACTTCACTTTAGGGTGGGCAATACTCGAATAATCTTTGGTTCTCTTCCTTCAATCATGCCATAAAAGATTGGATAAAATTTAGGAAACCTAGTGGGGTTTTAAATCCAGGTGAGGTGTTAGTATTTTATTAGTTAGTTTACAACATTTAACGTAATTAGAATTTGATACTAAAGTTGAATTTGTAACCCCTTAGGTTCTCCAATTATTATCCTCAAGATTTAGCTTTGCTTTTCAAAGGTTAATTTTACTGAAGTATGCATAAAATCTTGCCAGAAAGCTCTCGCATTGCAGGCAGGCTGGCTCTGTGACGGCACAATATCTCACAACTAAACGGCCATTTATTAACTTGAATCCCGCATTGTATGTTTTGGAGGAAGTCAATTTCAATTGTACGTGATGGTAAGGAGGAGGGAGGGCTGGGTTTCAAGGACATTAAAATTTGGAATGATACTTTATTATGCAAAATTCTCTGGAATATCCACAGGAAAAAGGATTCCATGTGGTCAAATGGATCAGTCATGAATATCTTAAGGACGCATTCATTTGGGAGAGAAGGGTTATGAGAGACAACTCTTCTCTAAAAATATTTTCTATAAGAGATCGTATTAAGCAGGCAGTGAGGTCTGTCTCAGAAGCCATTCGGCTGATTTCATCTTGGGATAGATTAGGAGGATTTCGTATCCAAGACGCATACAATTTCTTCAGAGTTAAGGGGCCTAAGAGACAATGGGCTAGCTACGGTTGTATGGAGCAGCTGTATCACACCAAAGCATGCCTTCATTCTCTCGGTATGCGCTAAGTTAAAGTTTCAGACTAAAGACAACCTACATTTTCTGGATATTGACAGCACGTGCCCTCTATGTGGGGCGGGGGATGAATCTATTCAGCATTTGTTCTTTCAATGCACTTTTAGTGCTACGATTTGGGGCCATAGCAGAGTCTGGTTGGGCATTTCTAGGGCCATGTCCACTATTGCTAGTGCTTTAAAGTGGTTCAAGAAGAAAGGCCGAGGGTCCTCTTGACGTAGTAAAATGATGAGAATTGCGCCTGCTCTGTTTATTAGATCTGAAATGCGCGAAATAGGATAATTTTTGAGTACACTAGGCCCTATGTGGATTGCTCTATTCGTCGGATTAAAACACATGTATACAAAGTTATTTTTTCTTTCTATCCCCATGTTTTCGTCTAACACAAGCATCATGTTTTGGGGCATTAGTTTGGTTCTTTTGTTTTCTCTTGAGTATGCCCAGTGTATCATGTACAATTTGATCTTTATTTATATATGTACCTTTTGATAAAAAAAAAAAAAGAGGATAGACGTCAAATGGTCTTACTGTAGCTTGCGCGCGCGCGCGGGGGTGGGGGGGAGGGTCGGGTCAGCCCATTAAGACCACCCGAACAACTCAAACCGCATAGATTGCTAACTTTTGACACTCACAAAATTATAAGTATTTCTTTAAAAAATTAGCAACACTTTTTTTTATAAATTATCAATTATTATTTAAAAATTATAAACATTTTTACTATACTTAAAAAGTGATTATAATTTTTAAAAATTAAATACATTTTATTATATAAAAATGCTTATAATTTTTAAAAAATAGTTGATAATTTATGAGGAAGTACTGTCAATTCTTTAAAAAATTACAGCAAGTGACAAAAGTTTGTATATAAATATTATTGCCAATTCCCGATAATGTTATTTATACACTCAAGGTATGATATAATATAAATTACCTAAAAACGTTTTTATTTGTGTGTATACAATATGAATAAGAATAATAGGGTATAAGCAACCCAACAAAATTATAATATAATGGGAAGATAAAGTACTCACGTGATGTTAATTAAGAAAATATTATAGTATTTTGATTCAAAATATTTTATAGAAATAATGTTAAACATAAGTTATTGTTTTTAAATTTTTGTATATTTACTTAGTATGCTTAATTTGTAGACTATTTATTATATAATAATTAACTACGATTCTTATAAATAATAAGTACCGTCAAAGATATTATCTATAAAGATTATTTTTTCATGCTCGTACAAGCCAAAGATGTTAGAAGAGTGAGAAAACTGTTTGACAAAGTACTGCTAATGTCCATATTTATAAGGGCCCATTGCCCAGGCCCATAAATTGAAAACATTCATATTAATAAGGGCCCATTGCCCAGGCCCACCGGCCCACCCCCTTCTTCGCGACCCTTCTCCCTCCCTCTCTTTCGTTCGCTGCCCTAGCCCTACCTCTCTCGCTCCGTCGCGCCTCGCCCTCGCTCTCTCCATCGCCGTCGGCGGCTCGCCCTCGCTCCTCTCACTGATTCGTCGCCGGTCGCTCACTGCCTCTCTCTCCTCTTGCTGCTCCGTCTCCCTTCGCCATTGCCCTTTCGCTCTCGCCCTCTCTCTCTCGCTGCTCGGTTGGCGGTTGCTCGTCCTCGCCGGCTCGCCTCGCCCTCGTGGCCGCTGGCTCGCTGCTCCGTCGCTCGCCCGGCAAGCGTTGCCTCTCGCTGCTCTGCTCCGTCGCTCGCCCTTGCCGGCTTGCCCTCGTGCTCGTGGCCGGTGGCTCGCTGCCCCTTGCTCCGTCGCTCGCTGTTGCTGGTGGCTCGCTGCCTCTCGATTGTCGATTCGCTCTCATCAGATTCAGTCTTTCAGATCTGCTTCTCAGAAGCTCCAACTCCAGTCTCCAGATCTGCTTTAACTTTCAGCAGTTAGTTGCTCCTTCACTTCGTTTTGTTTATGATTCATAATGCATTCAGAGATTTGGATAGCTTGCGTATGACTATTTTATTGATGTTGGCTGAATCTGGCAATTATGTCAGAAGATTGGCTATTGAGAGAAAAATATTCGAACTGATTGATATTTTTGTCTATTAAAGTAATTTTTAATTGATAATTTAATTTTTTTTTAATTTTATTCTTTGATAGGGTGTAAATATTTATTTATTTTATTATAAAAAAATAAAATTTGGATGTACTAGGGCCCATTTTTGCATTTTGCCTCAGGGTCCCCAAATTTCAGGTCCGGCACTGCGTCGCCTTCGCTGCCCAGCCCAGCCGTCGCCGCCCAGCACCGCAAGCCGCCTAGCGCAGTCGCAGCCCAGCGCCATCGCCTGATCTCGAGGAAGCCACGGTCGTCGCCTCAAAAGCTAGGGTTTCTTTCTTCTTCTCTAGTTAAGACTTTGGATCGTCGTCGCGTACCATGGTTCGTTTCTCAACTGATGCTTCTATCTTAGGGCTCCTCTTTTTCGCTCAATCTCCTTTTTGTTGTTGTTGTTGTTGATGTCGATCTTTTGCGAATGGTTACTGATTGATTGTTCTTGTGTCTGATAAATGACGCGTTAAGCCTCAAGGAGATTACATAGACCTTCACAGGAAGAGGCATGGCTATCGCCATGACCACTTCGAGCGCAAACGCAAGAAGGAGGCTCGCGAAGTTCACAAGCGATCCCAAATTGCTCAGAAGGTTTGATTTCCCCATATTGCTCTTAAGTATTTGCTACATTTATCTGAAATTTCTCAATTTGAAATTTTGCAGGCTCTTGGTATCAAGGGAAAGATGTTTGCTAAGAAACGCTATGCTGAAAAGGCCCAAATGAAGAAGACGTGAGTGTATTTCTTACCGTTTACTTGGGTTCTCATTGTTTTTTCGCCTGGGTAACTGAATTCTTAATTAAAAGATTATCAATTAAGTTCATAAATTGGTTAAACTTTGAACTTTGTTACTTATTTGTGTTTTCTGGAAAACAGTGAGCTTCTAGTTCTCTTGGCTTGTGAAACTGTTATCTTTGGATAATCTCCTGAGGCCATATTCAGAGGGAAGGAATGACATTAAATCATCTGATCTCTCTGAATAAGATTTATGCCTAACTCAATAAGTTCTTCGTAAGGGTTTGAGAGCTCATATGTTGGAGATTAAATATTTTCTTTTCTTTTTTTGGGGGTCGAGCTGCTTTTGCATGATTTTAAAGAGCAAGCTACATATTTTTGGTTAACAGGGGGAAAAAGAGTGTGGGGGGATAATGGGATATTTTGTTGCAGTCAAATTTGAAATTGAGCTGGAATATATATCAAGTTAGCATACATAGGAATGTTTCTAACTAAAAGAAAGGTTTAATTTTCAAAATGTTAGTGGTAAGAAAATGATATTTTTGGTGCATACATGTGTTGATCAAGCAATATTATTTTTCCTGTGATGCTGGTGCCTCTTTTTCCTTTTCTTGTTTTGGGAATAAAAAAAAATTAATACCTAGCCTTTTGTTGGTATCAATAAGATAGAGTAGAAGCCTTTGAGAAGGCGGGGCAGAAACTGCAACCAGTTTGATAAACCCTAAACCCTTCTCATTATAGGGTTAAATTATTAATGATTTTATTCCTCGTGAATTTGGTGCAGCTATACAAGTGTATACACTAAGTAGACATGTAAGCAAAATTGTTTACTAACTCATCCAAAAAGTATAAATGCCTTTACAACCTGTTTTAATCTAGGATTTCAGAGTGGAATGGTTAGTTAAGAATTGAGGAATACACATTTTAATATGAGGCAAGCTATAATTTCAATTTTAAAAAGAAACTGAGAACTGTCATGTCCTTGACCCAAACACTTTGTCTCTAGAGGAGTCCATCGTGTTCTGATCTTAGTTATCCTATGATTTTGCTTTATTTTCATAATATCTGTACATATAGTGTATTTTATTTCTGTTTTCATTGTAGATTGTGACTGACCAAAAAAAAAAAAAGATTGCAATTCTTTTGGTTCATATGGTATGTGTTTATACAGGTTGGCTATGCATGAAGAATCATCAACCAGGCGAAAAGTGGATGATAACGTTCATGAAGGAGCTGTTCCTGCTTATCTACTTGATCGTGAAACAACTACAAGAGCAAAGGTATGCCTACTTGTAGCTTAGATGATAGTTCTTTAACCAAATTCTTGAATTTATGCAATTTGGCTGAGATTGACCCTGTAAAGTAACTTAGAACCTTTTAATCCTGTCTGCAGGTTCTCAGCAATACTGTAAAGCAAAAGAGAAAAGAGAAAGCTGGGAAATGGGACGTTCCTCTACCAAAGGTAGGATTTTCTCAGCGGATAATAGCTCTTTTGAGTGCTTTTTCTTGCATTTACTTTATTGTCATGGGAAGATGATATGCAGTTGTTTATAAGCTATTACATATTGCAAGTACGGAAGATGATATGTAGTTGTTTATGACCAGACGTTTGATTAAAGAAAAGAAAGTGCTTGATCTTTCTGTTCTTTCCTGCACCAAAAAATGTAAATTTCACGTGTAAATCAACTGAATTGTAAGGATCAGCGGTTGGTGTCTCTTTATTCAACCAAGTACTGAACATAATTTAGTTCTGATCACACTGGTCCAGACTTCACACTGACTTCTTGTAGAATGGCATATCCTGCTACCTGGCAATTGTTTGTTTGGGCTCTGGAGTCTGTTTTATTTGTAAAATTTGAATAGTCAAGAAAAATAATGTGTTTCTTTAATATATTTGCTTTTGATCTTCACTACTTCCTGAGTTATTGTTCTGATTTTGCTAATGTTACAGTCTGTTTATTTTGTTTTGGGTCCTATTTATCCTGATTGTAGAACTTCTTTGTATGGATATGGTGTAATAATTACACAGGTCTTGGTTTTCCAAAGAATGTCATTAGTGAATCATATCACAGGGGGTTTCTCCAAGTCTATAAAAATAAAAATGAATTTATTTCCTTTTTTTTCAACTTCTTTTTGTTAGATAGGTTTAATGTTTGTGTATTTGCATGTTATCAAATGGTGTATTTTCCATAAAGGGCATGGCAGCATGCTGATAACAATTGTTGAGTGTTTTTTTTCCTACTCCTTCAGGTCAGGCCTGTGGCAGAAGACGAAATGTTTAGAGTGATCAGAACCGGTAAACGAAAAAGTAAGTGCTTTTGTGTTGGCTTTGCTCTTTCTGGTTTTAATTTTTTAACATGAATTATGCCACTAAAGTCTCTTCACTGATGCATACTTGATAGTCTGCACATTCTTTGTCCTGATCATTTTTGTTGTTACTGGTTAGATGTCTTGTAAAGTTGGCTGGATAGTGTTTTGTTGGATATGATTTATTTTAGGTTTTAATGTGAATAGCTAGTACCATCCAAGAGAAGTGATTTATTTTTAGATTTCTACCTAGTAATGTTGTTCGATTTCAATGTGAGTGATCCTTGGTGTAGTGAGAAAGTAACTCCATTACAACTAGGGTTTCATGGTTTCAGAATACTGAAGCAATCTATTTAGATGTGCTTTTATGATCTCCCTATACATATGCTGAAAAGGCTGGCTGCATGCAACAACCCTCTTGGCCCGACATCGATGAGACTTTGTAGTGCACTACATTTTCTAAAAACACAACCAGTTAGCCTATTTTGTGCATTAGGGGCACAGTAATGCCAAGATAGTTCATTGGAATAGGTTTTAACCATTCCTAAGAGTGAGTTGACACCCGCAAACAGATGTTTTAATACAATTGCAATATGTATATTTCTCAAAATTGGTCTTGTACATGCCTTGTGAGGCTATAAGATGACAGATGCTCCATAGTCGTGCCAATGCTCCTGCTGCTTATGTTTGGTCTTTTTACAGCCAAGCAGTGGAAGAGGATGGTCACCAAAGTCACATTTGTAGGACCTGGTTTTACAAGGAAGCCTCCAAAGTATGAGCGTTTCATCCGCCCTACAGGATTGCGTTTCACTAAAGCCCATGTGACACATCCTGAACTGAAATGCACTTTCAATCTTGAGATCATCGGAGTGAAGAAAAATCCAAACGGGCAAATGTACACCTCCCTTGGGGTTGTGACTAAAGGAACCATTATTGAGGTAAATTTTATGCACTTAGAAATGTATTGTTTGTTGGATCTCCAACCTTATGCTGACCGTAAGTTGCTTTCAGTATTGTTAGCGGACATGATTTGAATTCCATTATGTGGGTACTTGATTAGTAACATTGCCTCTTTCAGGTGAATGTAAGTGAACTAGGTCTCGTCACACCAGCCGGAAAAGTGGTGTGGGGTAAGAAGATGCTAACTGGCATCCTTTTTTCTTTTCTTTTTTTTCCCTTGAGAAGGCATTTTTTCTTTTTTAAGTTTCTTGTTTAGTGTAGACCTCATTTACCCATATATTTTGGATAATGCAGGGAAGTACGCCCAAGTGACAAATAATCCAGAAAATGATGGTTGCATAAATGCCGTTCTCCTCGTCTAGAAAGGGTAGCAAAAACAGATGGCACATCTCAATTTTGGCCCTGCATCAATGGATTACATTTTGTATGAACAAGCCTATTTATTTAGATACCTAAGTACGCATTCATGGGTTTAGGTTCTTTATTCAAGAGGATGTATCGCAGCTACTTCTCAAACTCAACGCCAGGCCGAGCAGGCCCGTAATTTTTTAATGTCTCTTAACATATAACCAAAAGACAAAAACAGCAAGGAGGATTATATTGGGAGATTTTTGTTACATCCGTGACGTGTGTATGTATGGGTATGTGATGTGATGGACTGGTCTTTGCTTCTGCCGTTTGTTTCTTTTTCAATCAAGATACGCATGGTGGCCGGCGATGGTCGACCACTGCCACCTTCAGGGATCATTAATCTAATTACCATCTCATTTCAATGCCAAGAGTCTTCTTGTAACTAAACAGAATTAAATGCTCTCATCCACCTATCTTTTTGGATTCTGCTAATTTTATCAAGGGTCTAAAAAATAACTTAACTCTAATTTGTGAAATAAATACTTTGTCAATAACAGTATGACTGGTGAGAGGCTGGTAGGTGAGAGGTTGGTAGCTGATTATAGAGCGGAAGTTTTTTAATATTTAATTATAAAAATAATTTTAAATCATTTCTTTAAAAAATTCAGATCCAGTTGAATTATAATTTTGTGTACACCTTTTAATGGGAGTAATGCTATTCTGTCAATTTTGAGGGTAAAAAAATTATTTAAATTTTTTTTTCCAAAAATTCACCATTTTTTTAATTTCCTTTCTTTCTCTTTCCTTGCTCTCGTTGTCTTTGTCCTGTCATCATCTTTCCTCTAATTGTATCCTCTCTCCCTTTTTGATGCCATATTGCCTTGTCTCCTTGTCCAACCCCCCAACACCCCCCCCCCTCCTCTCCCTCCCAATCCACCTATCCTTTTGGATTCCACTAATTTTATCAAGGGTCTAAAAAATAACTAACTCTAATTTGTGAAAATAAATACTTCGTCAATGATAGTATGATTAGTGAGAGGTTGACAGCTAATTATAGCACAAAAGTTTCTAAATATTTAATTACAAAAATAAGTTCAAGTCGTTTCTTTGAAAAATCCAGATCTAGTTGAATTATAATTTTGTGCACGCCTTTTAATGGGAGTAATGCAATCCTGTCAATTTTGAGGGTAAAAAAATTATTTTAGAAGTTTTTTTTTTCCCAAAAATTCACCCTTTTTTTAATTTCCTTTCTTTCTCTTTCCTTGCTCTTGTTGTCTTTGTCCTGTCATCATCTTTCCTCTAGTTGTATCCTCTCTCCCTTTTTGCTGCCATATTGCCTTGCCTCTTTGTCCAACACCCCCCCCCCTCCCTCAACTCCCCCTCCCTCCCAATCCACCTATCCTTTTGGATTTCACTAATTTTTTCAAGGGTCTAAAAAATAACTAACTCTAATTTGTGAAAATAAATACTTTGTCAATGACAGTATGATTAGTGAGAGGTTGGCAGCTGATTATAGCACGAAAGTTTCTCAATATTTAATTACAAAAATAAGTCCAAATCGTTTCTTTGAAAAATCCAGATCTAGTTGAATTATAATTTTGTGCACGCCTTTTAATGGGAGTAATGCAATCCTGTCAATTTTGAGGGTAAAAAAATTATTTTAAGGATTTTTTTTAAAAACAATCTACCCTTTTTTTCATTTCCTTTCTCTTCTCTTTTCTTGCTTTTGTTGTCTTTGTCGTGTCGTCATCTTTCCTCTAGTTATTGTATCCTCTCTCCCCTTTTGCTGCCTTATTGCCTTGCCTCCTTGTCCAACCCCCCCTCCCATCCACCTATCCTTTTGGATTTCACTAATTTTATCAAGGGTCTAATAAATAACTAACTCTAATTTGTGAAAATAAATACTTTGTCAATGACAATATGATTGGTGAGAGGTTGGCATTTGATTATAGCGCCAAAGTTTCTCAATATTTAAATACAAAAATAATTCCAAATCGTTTCTTTGAAAAATCCAAAGCCAGTTGAATTATAATTTTGTGCACGCCTTTTAATGGGAGTAATGCTATCCTGTCAATTTTTATGGTAAAAAAGTTATTTTAGGGTTTTTTTTTTCAAAAATTCACCATTTTTTTCATTTCCTTTCTCTTCTCTTTACTTGCTCTTGTTGTCTTTGTCCTGTTGTCATCTTTCCTCTAGTTGTATCCTTTGATGGATCACATGATAGTTCTATGATTCAAATATAAAGTTTCGGTTTTGATGATGAGATCAATCTCTTGCTTTTGCAAAATCTCTTATATTAAAAGCGATTTGTCATTTCCAAAATCAAAGCATAATCTTTTTCAAAAGGTTGTAAAAGCTATTAAGCATTTTGTTTCAAAAGAAGCTTGTGTTTTAAAATTTTGTCAGCCATCTGTCGACTGGTCAATATGATCTGTCAACCGATTTTTTAATATTGGATCATCTGTCGACCGATGGTTTTCCATCTGTCGATCGAAAGAATGATTGTAAATTAAAAGACCATCATCTATCGACAGATTACTTGTCATCTGTCAACCGATCCTTTGTTCTATCCTTAATCTGTCGACCGATGCCTATGCATTTGTCGACTGGCAGTATAGGTTTTCATCTGTCGACCAATGTTCAAACATTTGTCGACCGATCATATATCTTTGCAAGAAACTGTCGACCGATGCTCTTGCATCTGTCGACCGGCAGAATGTAAATCCCTGATGCTTTTTATGCGATCAAGCCATCTGTCGACCGATGCCTATGCATTTGTTGACTGGCAGAATGCTTGCACCAAGGAACTGTCGACAAATTCAAATGATCTGTCGACCAGATTTGAAATTTTTACTAATCTGTCGACCGATACTTTGCATCTGTTGACCGTTTTCTTCGCAGAGACACATAAACGGCTAGTTCAGCTTTTGCTCTCAAATGCTCTCTCCACTAACAACGGTTTGATTCAATCATGGGCTTTCAAGAGGCTATATATACAAGTCATTTGGAGACTTCAAAAGGTTAAAGCAATCAATCTACAAGCTCCCAAGTACTAAAATTGTTATTGTGCTTCATTGGTAAAGTTGTTCTCTTTTTCAAGACATTGTGTTTATTTTGTAATCAATTTTTTTTCATGCCTTGTCTTAATCTTTGAGAGAACTTGTAACTGAGAAGATTGTTTCTCAGATCCTCTTGTATATTGTAACATTTTACATCATCTTAGCTTGTATTGCTAGAGAGCTTACTTTGTTTGTAAGAGATTTTGGAATACCTAGCTTTTCCTAGAGGGCTTGCTTGTTCAAGCAAGAGGTTTGTATCTTCCTAACTTAGTGCTAGAGGGCCTATCAAGTGTGATAGAAGAGTTATAGTATTTTGTTTGAAAATCCTTAATGAGGAGGTAAGGTAGTGGATTAGGCTCAGTCAAGCTGAACCACTATAATTCATTGTGTTCTTTTGTGCTTGTGTCTTTTTCCTCTTCATTCTCTTAAGCATTTCCTTATTTCCTTCTTGGTTAATATATTTAAAATTCTTTATTAAGAAATAGTTCATAGTTTTCATACTTGTATTCTTCATTGTCAACACCTTATTTTATCAAAAGAATTTTTAAATATACCAATTCATCCCCCCTCTTGATACTTGCTATTGATTCTTCAAATCTAGCATCCTCTCTCCCCTTTTGTTGCCTTATTGCCTTGCCTTCTTGTCCAACCCCCCTCATCCACTATCCTTTTGGATTTCACTAATTTTATCATAGGTCTAAAAAATAACTAACTCTAATTTGTAAAAATAAATATTTTGTCAATGACAATATTATTTAATTACAAAAATAATTCCAAATCCTTATATAAACCTTTTTTGGTGTTATATGGCGCTGTCAATAAATGATTTTTCAAAATACCTTTTAAATATTTTACTTAAAAACAAAAATTTATTATGTAAATAATATTTGAACTTATGACCCTTCATATCTAACATAAAATTAACCCTAAATCGCTACATCAAAACTAATATTAATGTGAATGTCGTCTAAAAAAAAAAACTAAAAATATAAATTTTAACTGTTTTAAATATATGTTTAAAATTGTACATGCATGTGTCAAATCCTTAATTATTATTACTTTTGGGGCATAGGCCATAATTATTATTATTATTAGAGAAATTTATAATAACAACCTTTAAAATTTGACATAATTGCAAGAACTAGTCTTTAATTTTCAACGACCCATATTTTTGCAATAATTAATTAAACCTATTAATTGAAAAATTTGAGAGAAATTGGATATTTGAGCCTAGTTGGGCAAGACCTGATCAAATTAAATCAAATGGACTCGATAGGATTTTAAATAGACTAATTGTGGGGAGGAAATTCATGTCTAAGGAGGCAAAGAAGATCATTAACGGAGTAAGGAAGCAAATGAAGATGAAATAGGGTAAAATTATTATGAAAGGCCCCCTTCAGTCGACTAAAGATGGAAGCCTAGGAATTTTGGTTAACTAAATTGAGAGAAAAAAATTGGTCTTGTTCACCGGACTAGTTTGGTTAACCAAACTTATCCATTTGAAGACTAAACTAAGGTAGAAGAGTTTGGTTAATCAAACTTATCCATTTGAAGACTAAACTAAGGGAGACGAATTCAATGCAACATACTAGACTAGTTTAGTTGATTAGATTAGGCAGATTAATATTAATCATTGAATTGTTCTATGCCGGGAGCTAGAAATTAGGGCTGCTGAAGAAAGACTATTGGAGAAAGCTATCCCCAGGAGTGCGGATGAATTTGAGAAACTGGTTAGAAATTCTCCCAATAGCAGTTTTATCTGGATAAAGTACATGGCGTTTATGCTCTCTTTAGCTGATGTTGAAAGTGCCCGCTCAATTGCAGAGAGGCATTGATGCCGTTGCCATATTCTTTCCCAATTCCCATTGCTTCTGGGGAAAACAAAAATCTTAATAAGAGTTCTCACTTCATGCAATTTTATGCTGAAACATGTCATTTATGGTCAATGACTCAACAAACCTTTTCGTGGGCAACTGTTGTGGGAAAGAGTATGAATGCATTGTTGGGACTTCTCTATATGGCATTAGCATCCTTAGGATCTGTTTTCCAGCAGGAAAACAGCAAAAAGGGGGGAACAGAAGTTAATACAGAACTTTTTTTTTTTTTCCTTTTTAATCAATTTTAGAATGTTAAAATAAAAAATTAGGTAAGTAATATGAGGAATAAAAGGAATTAAGGATAACTGGGGCAAAGGCTTGTTTTAGTTTGGAAGAAATCACTAAACCTTAAATTTGTAACTTAGAGCCTGATTTGTTGGCAATGGACCCACATATGGCAAATATGAATGCATGGCCTTGGATACATATATGTAAGTCTTTAAATTCCAATGACAATATCTGAATAGAAGGAAAAGGCACATACCTGTTACTCAACATAACAAACACTTTTTTTTTTTGGGTTAGGGAGGTGGGGGTGGGGGGTGGTTGGTGGGTGGTTGGTTTTCCTTGTAGGGCACGGTTCCAGGCCCTAGGTTACAGATATACATTTGCTTCTTGAAGGGGAGGGGGGGTGTGGAGGTTGAAGTAACAGAAAAAAGTGCTACATTTGAATAAGCAAGATACTCAGATTATCCGTAGTTGCGTCAAAGGTGGAACATCCCCTGAAAAGTCTGCATATGTTCATAACAGTTATCAGTTCTTTCCTTCTAACTTCTCCTTTGGTGTTTTTTTCTGAAGGGCTTTGAAGACAATAAACATCAGGGAGGAGTCTGAGAAGTTGAATATTTGGGTGGCTTATTTTAATCTGGAGAATGAATATGGAAATCCTCCAGAGGTGAAGAGGAAAACATGGCTCTTGTTTTTAGTCTTTTGAAGTACTGATCTATAGCACTGTCATTGGAATTTTATGATATTCTTTTTCTTCAGGAGGCTGTTTGCAAATTATTTCAACGAGCATTGCAGTATTGCGATCCCAAAAAGTTGCATCTGGCACTTTTGGGAATGTATGATAGGACCGAGCAACGCAAGTTGGCTGATGAGCTTCTCAACAAAATGACTAGGAAGTTCAAGCATTCATGCAAGGTAATTACTCCTACCTACCATTGTTTCTCCTCGGGAGGAGTCATCAAATTAACTTCCACAGTTTGCACTCTGGAATTTTAGGTTTGGTTAAGGAGGTTTCGGTCGCTGTTAAAGCAAAATCAGGATGAAGTTCAATCCATTGTGAAGCGTGCTGTTCCATCCCTTCCCCACCATAAGCACATCAAATTCCTCTCACAGGCAGCTATTCTTGAGTTCAAATGTGGTGTTCCTGATAGAGGAAGATCCATGTTTGAGAGCATGCTTCCGGAGTACCCAAAGAGAACAGACTTGTGGAGCGTTTATCTTGATCAAGTAAATCTTTTCTATTGTTTGAAAGTTTGATAAAATTGTTACTAGTACATGCGTAAGTTTTGCTTTTCCATCTAACAGGTGATGCGACTTGGTGACATGGATGTGATTCGTGCACTATTTGAGCGGGCAATTAGTTTGAGCCTTCCACCAAAAAAGATAAAGGTACTGTTTCCTTTCTGCTAAAACATTTTTTATAGGTTGCCCCATTGCTAGGCGCTTATTGAGTGACAGTGCAGTTTTTATTCGAAAAGTATCTCGAGTATGAGAAGTCTCTTGGTGATGAGGAGCGGATTGAATCTGTGAAGAGGAAGGCACGGGAATATGCTGACAACACACTTGCTCGACCTAATTTATTTCCATACCAGGTATTCACCTATGTTGCAAATATACTGGGATCAGAGTTTCCCTTCCAATCAACAATTCTAGATCTCCAACATGCTCAAGGAAATCTATAGTTTTAACCCAACTACAGAGCGTTTTTTTCATCCGAAGCCCTTCTGTGGTAGAAACCATGTCTCCTTGTGAATAACAAAGTTGTCTCAATGAGAAGCATCATCAACTGTTTTTTGGCCCTTCCTGGTAGTGAACATTTGCTGTGTAGGAACTGTTTGCCTTTGTGATATGGTGGCCCACTTTAAGGCTATGCTCTTAAGGAGTAGGCTAGCAGAAATGTATTGTCGTAAATTATTTGATGAAGTCTCTCTTAAGAAGTCTCTCTTCATCAGAAATGTCTTCTTCCAGTTAATGTTTTTTTGTTTTTCTGGTTCCCTTAGGGCTATATATTTCACAAAATTCTAGGTGCGAAATATTGTAGAGACGAAAGTAGGAAGAGAGAGAGTATTAGATTGGGATATATATACAGTGACTCCCCCGGGGGTTTGGCTGATGGCATGGTTTTGAAGGAGAATGTATACGGTTTTTGGTATTTATTGTGTCAAAGCCACTTTACAGCTCTTGAATCCTCATGTATAGAGTAAATTAGTCTGGGGACCCCTTCGGTTTCCACATTTTTCGAAATTACACTGATCTCCCTGTTAAACGGATAAAAAAATTCATTTATAAGTACAAAACATATAAAACACCAGTGATACTCGTGTAGTGTAAATTTAATGGCTTTGGGTAATTTGATTCAAAGTTCGAACAGTTGGGTAGATGTAATTCTAATTTGTGAGGGCTATTTTACCAGTGTGTGAAGAGTTGGAAGAAAATTTGAATACTTGAGGATTTCTGCATTCAAGCAAGCATGTTGGACATTGTTGTTATTTTGCAGGGGTGAAGCCAGTTTAACTTTTCCTGATAAGGTTTTCTAATCATCCAAACAAAGTAGGAGAACTAGAAGAACCAAGCTACTTGAGCTGGCTATCAACTTCATTTTATTAACTTGAAGCTTAATTTGGAAAATTTATCTTCGCACTTTGCATGATAAAATATTACCCCTATAATATAGACAATTCAACTCTGGCTAGAGTTGGATCTTCTTTCCTCCACTCAATATCCCAATTCGTGCTTATATCCACAGAATGAGAACAATTACGAAGAGATTTCGAATATTCTTGACTAGTCCAAATTAAGAACTCTCTTCAAAACATGCAAAGAGCAAAGAGTAGGCTGTGAGCTGAGCAAAATGGCCTTGTGTTTTTAGTATTTCAACCCTGGCACCCCCTCCCAGCTTCTTCTTCATGTAATATTAATATGCAGTAGATTTTGGGACAATAATATCTTTCATGGACTGGATTATTGATATGAAAGCACTTTAACCTGTGTCAAAGTCCTCCTATAATCACTTAGAATCACAGTATTGGAAACACTGGCTGCAATCTCAGGCTTCATTCTTCCCAGGCTGTATTCAAACTCAGCTATGGCTTCACTGTTGTTGGCACCAATGGCTTTTGGAGCAAAAGTCTGAACCCATCCTGAGAAGTTTCGATGGATGCCATTGAAGGTGGTGTTGAGCTGTAATCTGGTGAAACCCCCCGTTGTATCTCTTCTTTTTTTATTTTTATTTTTTCGCATTGAGGTACCTGATTAAACCGCAGCATGGAGAAGTATTGAGTTTCGTGAGGGAAATTAAGAATGTGTTAATCTTCATGAGTTGGCTTGGTGGTAAGCAAGGGAGTATGCTTGTGTACTAAATATAAGTGAAAAGACACATAATATTTTTTTAAATGTGTTAGCATGACTTTGTCAAATAGTTTTCTCACTGTTCTAACATCTTTGACTTATAAGAACATGAAAAAATAATTCTTATAACTAATATCTTTGACGGTACTTATTATTTATAAGAATTGTAGTTAATTATTATACAATAAATAGTCTACAAATTAAGCATACTAAGTAAATATACAAAAATTTAAAAACAATAACTTATGTGTAACATTATTTCTATAAAATATTTTGGATCAAAATAGTATAATATTTTCTTAATTAACAGCACATGAGCACTTTATCTTTCCACTATATCATAATTTTGTTGGGTTGGTTATACCCTATTATTCTTATTCATATTGTATACACACAAATAAAAACGGTTTTAGGTAATTTATATTATATCATGGAGACTAGTATCAAACAAACTTATTTGTTCTATAGATCAGGAAGCGAGATATGGCAAGCAGTTCAGGAGACTTACTCTGATTTAGAGAACACCGCCCAAAGCTTCCAAATCCGATCAAATATTTGAACCACCAGGAAAGGCTCTAATTCCTTTACACCATACTTTAACATTCTAACAACCTTATGGCAGGAGATGGATCTCTTTTATGAGATCAAGTGGGAATGTTCAGAGGATGGCAGAAAGTATAGCAAGATGGTGGAGAAAGAGCAAGTCTTCGATTTCCTTCATGGCTTGAATCTGGAATTGGATGAAGTAAGAGGAAGATTGCTCGGGACAAATCCGTTTCCATCCTTGCGTGAGACCTTTGCTGAAGTAAGGCATGAAGAAAGCAGGAGAAAGGTTATGTTATCAGCTTCTGTTCACTCAAACTATGAGGTAAATACTCAAAATTCTGCCCTAAACACTTATCGGATGAGGCCTCTAGCATCTAAGGGTGAAATCCAGAAAGATAAGCAGTGGTGTGACCACTGTAACAAGCCATATCATACTAGGGAAACCTGCTGGAAAATTCATGGTAAACCGGCAGGATGGAAATCAAGGAATCAAAGGTGAGGAAGACCAGCTACATATGCAACCGAGGCTGAAAAAGGCATGCCAACAAATATTTCTCTAACTGAAAACCAAATTGAAGCCTTAAAACACATATTCAGTCAAACAAAAATGCAGAAAGCAGAAGGTGAAAACCCCCCAGTTGTTTCCCTAGCAAAAACTAGTAACAAAAGCTATTCCTTATTATCTCAAATGTCCAATTCGACCAGTTGGATTGTAGATACTATAGCAACAGACCATATGACAAGTTCTCTTAAACTTTTGTCTGATTTTGAACCAAGTGGTCAAGGAATATCTGTAATTATGGCTGATGGTACAACCTCTATGGCTAAGGGAAGAGGGACTACATATATATCTGGATTAGTTTTATAATCAGTTCTATATGTCCCCAATTTAACATGTAACCTGCTGTCTGTGAGCAAAATAACAAGAGAAATAGGCTGTGCACTGATTTTTTTTCTCAATCTTATGTTTTTCAGGACCTATCATAGGGGAAAATGATTGGCAGTACTGAGGAAAGAAGGTGGCTCTACCAGATCTCAAGTCCTGATCATTCTACTAGAAGTAGGTCTTACTTTCAATTTTCTTTAGCTACTTTTTCAGATTCGGACATTATGTTATGACATCAAAGATTAGGCCATCCTAGTTTTGAGTATCTTGGTTTTTTGTACCCATCAGTTTCCAGCAATAAAATTCAGCATTTTAAGTGTGAGAATTGTATCCTTGCAAAACACACTAAGAGTTCTCATCCGAATCACCTCTATAAACCCTCAAAACCATTTCATTTGATTCATAGCGATGTGTGGGGCCAGCTAGGGTTTCTAATCTCACTAACACTAGATGGTTCATTACATTCATAGATGACCATACTAGGGTTAGCTGGGTATTTCTCATGAAGGACAAATTCAAAGCCTACTTTTTATTCAAAAGTTTTCACCAAATGGTCCAAAATGCCTTTCAATCAGTTATACAAATCTTGCGGACTGAGAATATTTTTCAAATGAATTCAATCAATACTTCCTCGAGCATGGTATTATTCACCAAAGCTCTTGTCCATACAACCCTCAACAAAATGGGGTAGTAGAACGAAAGAACCGTCACCTCCTTGAGACAGCTAGGGCTTTGATGTTTACAAAATCAGTTCCCTATACTTATTGGGGAGAAGCAGTTCTCACTGCAACCTGCCTCATTAATCGACTTCCTTCCAAAGTTCTGAAATTTCAAACACCCTTGAATGTACTTCTTGAGAACTTTCCCCATCATACCAGAATCTTGAACTCTCTTCCTCCTAAGATTTTTTGCTGCACTGTTTTCATACATCAAAATCAACCTCAGTTAAAATTGGATCCTAAAGCCCTCAAGTGCATCTTTATTGGATACTCTCCAACACAACAAGGATATAAATGTTATCATCCTCCTACACGAAAATTCATTGTCACCTGTTATGTTTCATTTGTTGAGCATCAATCATATTTCCCAAATAACCCCAAAGAGGTTGACTATAATTGCAATTCAATCAGTCTCATACCTGCTACTCTACCTAATCTTCTGCCTAATACAGTTGATGGTTCCGGGTTTGATATATCTACCCTACACCATCAAGGGGAAGAGAAAGAAAGCACCATAGTTCCAGCAGCAAATTAACCACCATTAAAAGTGTATTCACGCAAACCGCGCGATCCTCATCATACCAAATCATCTGAACCACCGGTGGTAAGTCTAGAAAAAAATAATTCAAGTGATGTTGAAGTCCAAAATTGAGTAGAGCATGAAGAACATAATCCAAGTGATCCTGAACTTCCAATTGCCCTAAAGAAAGGTGTGAAATCCTGCACATAGCACCCCATCTCTAATTTTTTGGGGTAACATAATTGTGAATGAATCAATTAGATTGATTGCATGGGTGTATGGTATGGATCAAGTCGACCATTTATTTTATGTGGGGAATGAATGTTTGTAAATTTGGTTTTTGAAATAGGGTTTGCGTGTCCTACCTCTCTTATACTCTGATGTACATTCTCTTCTCATCTCACTCCCCCCGAATGTAACTCGGGGTTTCTAATTCTATGTAATGTATGTAGAATAGAATAGAGTTGATGATAGTTGTAGTTTGTATGAAGAGTAAGAGATGGAGCCAAATTGAAGACAAGATTCGAAGACCAATGAAGGCTTGAAGAATGTACTTGAGAAGCAAGTTGTGATTCTTCACCTAGGTTTGACCCGCTAGCTTCCCTTCTATGGCTTGAGGGGGCTAGCCGTAGTTATCCATATCATACACCAGTTTGAGTCGTTTGTTATGCATGATTAATTTGATTAATTACATGTGATGAGACCTAAATAAATAAATAATAAATCCCTCATTAATATTAAGCCAACTTGCCTTCCATCATTATGAAGCATTAGGTTTCTAGCTAGCACTTGATTTGTTGAGTCACTTAAGGTCATGCGTCACCTATGATTCCTATGTTTCATGAGCCATGAGAGGTCCCTGAATGATGGGTCCGACTTAACTAGAAAGGTGGGGTTTGTTGAGTCACTGAAGGCCTTACTGAGTATAGAGGCAAAGATTGGGAGTCACATAAGATGTGCTTGACAAGGAGTTCTCAACCCAATGAATCTAAGAGTTGCATGGAGATGCAATTAGTAGCAAGTACTTACCTAATCGATCCTAGCATAATTTGTTGAGTCACTCAAGGTTGTGCGAGGGGAGATGGGATCCTAGCCCGCTAGGAAGTCTTCCAACGGGATTTCCCGAGTTATGTATTGAGGGTGGCGAACTCGTAGAAAATAGTGGGAGCAATCATAAAATGTTACTTCTTGCAATTTTTGATTTCATAATTCAATATAATTATAATAATATCTCTATTTGGTTGTTGATTCAGAATGTCTGGAAACATGTCAATAAGATCGATATTCGAGGGCAAGAACACCTTCAATGGGACCAACTTCCCAGACTGGGAGATAAATTTGAGGATAGTTCTCACGCATGAGAAGATACTTTATACGATAGAGATTCCTCTTCCATCCGAGCCACTAGTTGAGGAGGATGCAGCTCATGAGGCCCGGAAGACGCATAAGATTGATGCAATCACTGCTCAATGCATCATCCTAGCCACCATGACCCTAGAGCATAGGCGACTATATATGGATTATAGTGCCTATGAAATCATGACCAAGCTCAAGGATCTCTCTAAAGAGCGAACTAGGCATAAATGTTATGACGTTGCCAAAAAGCTCATTAGGGGTCACGATGAGGATGGATCCTCTGTTGAGAAGCATGTCATAGAGATGATACGCTGTATCGACAGATTGGTAGAGCTAGGCATGGATATGTATGGGGAACTTACCATGCATCTTATGCTGCAATCCCTGCCTAATAGTCATGGACAGTTCATTATGAATTCTAACATAATGAAAATAACTCTTGGAGAGTTACAATCCATACTAAAGGGAGCTAAGCCTGAAATGAATAAAAAGGCCAAGGGAAATGTTCTCTTAATTGAAAGGCCCAAGGCGCATAAGGGCAAGCCTAAGAGAAAGAAAGCCAAGAAACAAAAGAAGAAAAGTTCTTCTACAACGCTATTTGGAGGAGTCCAGAAAAACCAAGTACCAAAAGGGAAATGAGGATGCAGTCTGCTACAACAAGTAAGGACATTGGAGGCAGAACTGCAAGGAATACCTTGTAGAGGTGTAGAGGAAGGAAAGTTCTACTCCGGGCACTTCAGGTATTTATGTTATTGAAGTTAATTTATCTACTTCTGATTTGTCCACATGGGTATTAGATATTGGATCTAGTACTCATATTTGCACTTCTGTGTAGGGACTTAAGAGTACGAGAAGATTGACTTCAAGAAAGGTAGACCTACATGTCAGCAATGGATCAAAAGTTGTTCCATTAGTTGTAGGGACTTATTCATTGACATTACCCTTTGGGCTAGTGTTTGATTTACATAACTGTTACTTTATTCCGAGTTTGACTAGGAATATTATTTCTATTTCTTGTTTGGACAAAGATGAATTTTCATTTTTATTTAAGCACAACAGTTGTTCGTTTTATAAAAATGAGTTGTTTTATGGTAAAGCAATAGTATGTGACGGTTTGTATGTCCTTGATGTTGATACTCCTATCAATAACATAAATATTAAAGCGACTTAAATCAAATGATTTGAATAGCACTTATTTATGGCATTGTTGCCTTGGTCATATAAATGAGACTCACATATCCAACTTGTATAAAGATGGATATCTTAGCACATTTGATTATGAATCATATGGTGCTTGCGAATCTTGTTTACTTGGCAAGATAACTAAGTCTCCTTTTAAAGGAAAAGGAGAAAGGGCCACAAAAGTGCTAGGGCTTGTGCACATTGATGTGTGTGGGCCCATATCCACCCAGGCTCGAGGTGGGTATGTCTACTTCATAACCTTTATTGATGATAGATCATGTTTTGGTTATGTGTATCTTATGAGACACAAATCTGAGGCTTTGGAAAAGTTCAAAGAATTCAGATTTGAAGTAGAGAAACAAACTGGGAAAAGCATCAAAGTACTTCGATCAGATTGAGGTGGTGAATACTTGAACAGTGAGTTTCTAAATCATCTGAGGTAGAATGAGATTCTCTCACAATGGACTCTACCTGGAACACCAGAGATGAGTGGTGTGTCTGAAAAGAGGAATAGGACCTTGTTAGACATGGTCTGGTCCATAATGAGTCGCACTGAACTCCCTATTTCATTTTGGGGATACGCACTCCTCACCGTGATCTTTGTTTTGAACAGAGTTCCAAGTAAGTCAGTCACTCAGACTCCATATGAGATATGGAAAAGAAAGAAGCCAAATCTATCTTTCCTTAAGATTTGGGATTGTCAAATTTATGTCAAACGTGTTGACAGTAATAAGCTACAACCCAAATCGACGAGATGTCTGTTTGTGGGATATCCAAAGGAAACAAATGGATATTACTTTTTCCACCCATATGAACAAAAGGTGTTTTGTTTCCAAGCATGTGATATTCCTTGAGAAGGAATTCTTAGATGTTGTGGCTAGTGGGAGGAATGTTGAGCACGATGAGATTCGAGGCGAACCACAAACAAATACTCCCCTCTAGGAACCCGAGGAAGATCAGACACAAGATGTTGTGTTAGTTCCCTAACCTTCTACACAAGAACCTCGTAAGTTGACGAGGGATTGTCGCGAGCAAGAGAGGTATGGATTTCTCATCTCGGCACATGGAGATGTGCTTCTAGCTGAGAACGATGAGCCTACTACCTATGATGAGACAATGTCTGACATTGACTCTGGGTTACAGCAAATGGATGACAAAACAGCTTTTCTCAACGAAAACCTGGTCGAGGATGTGTATATGACATAACCTGATGGTTTTGTTACTCATGAATATGCAAATAAGATTTTTAAGTTGCAAAGGTCCATTTATGGACTAAAGCAATCATCCCGGAGTTGGAATCAATGTTTTGATAAAAAGATCAAAAGGTTTGATTTTTCACAAAAGGGAAGTTGATCCTTGTGTTTATAAGAGGGTTAGTGGGAATGTGGTTACCATTTTTAGTCCTATATGTGGACAATATATTACTCATTAGGAATGTTGTTCCTATGTTGCAATTAGTTAAAAGATGGCTTTCAGAAAATTTCTCCACGAAAAATTTGGGAGAAACAACCTATATTCTGGGAATAAGGATCTATAGAGATATATTCAGAAGATTGCTAGCACTCTCCCAAAGCGCGTAAATTGACAAGGTGCTAAAGAGGTTTAGCATGGAAGATTCTAGGAGGTAAATCTTCCCATGTCACATGGAATACATCTCTCCAAGACTGTGTCCAAAGACATAATATAAGAGAGATAGAATGAGTCAAGCGTCATATGCCTCAGCCATTGACTCGATCATGTATGCCATGTTATGTACGAGGCCTAATGTCGCATATGCTTTGAGCATATGTAGTAGATATCAGGCTGATCCAGGTGAGAAATACTAGATTGCTGTGAAAAATATTCTTAAGTACTTGTGAAGGACTAAAGAGATGCTTTTTTCATATGGAGAAGAAGAACATACCGTGAAGGGGTTCACGGATGCCAATTTCTAATCCGACCATGATGATTTTAAATCACGTACAGTCGAGATTCATATTCTTCCTAAATGGTGGGGCCATGAGTTGGAAAAGTTCCAACAAGAGATAGTGGCAGATTCAACAACTGCAATCGAATACATAGCAGCTTTCGAAGCAGCTAAGGAGAGGTTGTCTGGATCCGTAAGTTCATTGATGAACTTAAAGTGGTGTCTAGCATTGTTGATCCAATAATAGTTATTGGGATAACAATTGAGCCGTCACGTAAGTGAAGAAACAACGGTCTCATCAACGGACCAAACTTGTATTGCGATATCACCATCTGATAATGGAGATTATCAGCTGAGGTGACATAAATAGAGAAAGTGTCGGTGGATGACAACGTCATAGATCCCTTGACTAAAGCTCTATCCCAGGAGAAACATGAAAGTCATGTTCGATCATCAGGTATACGATACATGAGTGATTGGCTCTAGTGCAAGTGGGAGATTGTTAGTGTAGGTGCTCTAGACTCAATCAGATTGGGCATATTGTACACTGACAATTGTAATCATGTTTATTATTGAATAAGGAGTTATTCAATCACACAAAGAAGTCGTTCTATTAGGTTCTTGTTATTATTGTAATGACCGGATGAAACTAGATAGAAGTCCATATGATGTATACTGTGATTAATCTATAAAGATGTGAGATGATGCATCACAGTTTCTATACATCATTAAACGTCCCAAGTCGTAGCAATGTCAAGAATGGATATTGACAATTGTGGTAAGACTTGTATGTGCTATGTTTTTTCTATGTGATAGCAATGGGGGTGTAATACCCCAATATCGCAGAGAAAAATAGTATATATCGAGGATAAGTAAGGAAGAAAACAACACCAGCTGGATACCTTTTGGGCTGAATGCAGGCAAAGAACTCTAGGGTTAAGCGTGCTTAACCTGGGGAAATTCAAGGATGGGTGACCCCCTTGCGAAGTTCGCGTAAGCCCATCAGGGTAAGTTGTTCCGGTCCTTCCTATCGCTCGATGTGGGATGTTACATGGGATCTCACACCCATAGGCATGGGGATGCCTAGACAAGTACATAGGTGACCAATGTTGGAGAACGTGTCACTGGACATGACTCGCCATGATAATCCATTTTGGTTATATGTTGATGGTATTCTCATATGAGATAGGTGTACCTAATCCTTGGACCTGAGATTGTCACGGTCATCTCATAAGAAGACCGATATGCTTTGACATCATTTCGATGAGCCTAGACAAAGGCTGCACGTGGGCGCTCATTGGGCATATCGTAAGGCTTATGAAGATGGGTCCATAGCCAAGATGGGACTTGTCTATCCCTTGATAGAGGATGATGCATCTAAGGCGCATTCGATGGATATTCACTTTAAATCCATGGCCATGGTGAAAGAGATCAATAAGGAGTTATTGTAACGACCCGTTAGAGGGCCCAGTATTTATTCAGAATTATTTAATTAATTGTTGAAGTATTTAATTAAGAGATTTTGTTAATTAATTATTTAATGTGGCAATTTGGAGATTCTGAGGGAAAAGATAATAGCATTTAATGGCATTTATTTTATGGAAATTAAATGCAAGGACATGTTGGTCATTTAAGAAATTGTTATTAGAATTTAAATAATTAATTATAATTATTTTGATTAAGGGATTAAGATAATCCATAAGTGAGATGGTTTTGGCTTAAAGTCTTCTAGTTATAAGATATCCATATGTGAGATGGTTTTGGGTTAAAGTCTCCTAGTTATATTAGGAGAAGGAATCCATGTTAGAAAGGGAGTAGGATCTAGGATTTTTATATAGCATTTAATGACATTTATTTATTGTGAAAATTAAATGCAAGGGCATGAAGGTAATTCTAGAGTTTTATTATTATTTGAGAGTTTTAATAATAATTTTTATATTATTATTAATTAAGTGAGATTATGTATTTAAAGGAGAATGAGAATCCATGTATGAGATGGTTTTGGTTTAAAGTCTCCTAGTTATATTAGGAGAAGAAATCCATATTACCAAGGGAATGGGATCTAGGGTTTTTATACCTCTATATATAGAGCCCATTAGCTTAGCTTTTCTTCACACCATGTGAAGAACCAAGAGGCCAAGAGATAGCAAAGGCTTGCTAGAGTCTTCAAGATCGCTCCAGGGTTCGATCAGAGAGTTCTATCAAGCAAGTATTCTTCTTGTAATCCCTTCTATTACAGATTCATATCAGTTTTGATTTCAGATTATTCCAGTTCTTCATTGTAGTTTTCAGATTTATATCATTAAGCAGAGACGTATATATATATATGCGTATAACAGTGAAGTTATGAGCAAGTTCTATTAATCCTTATCCATTTTAGATTGCAAGTTCCATTAATCCTTATCCGTTTTGAATTGCAAGTTCCATTAATCCTTATCCGTTTTGGATTGCAAGTTTCATTAATCCTCATCCATTTTGGATTGTAAATTCCATTAATCCTTATCCATTTTGGATTGCAAGTTCCATTAATCCTCATCCATTTTGGATTGCAAGTTCGATTAATCCTTATCCATTTTGGATTGCAAGTTCCATTAATCCTCATCCATTTTGGATTGCAAGTTCGATTAATCCTTATCCATTTTGGATTGCAAGTTCTATTACTCTAAGTTCTAATATCCGGATACCTTGTATCGTATCCGGATGTATCTAAAGTTCTTCGAGTATGATATCCGGATGGTTTGTTTATACATCCGGAAAGGTCAAGATAATATCCGGATGTCTCGCCTGACATCTGGATGCCTCCCTCAAAAGTCGAATTTTTCATTCGAATAGTCCCTAGTTATATCCAAATGCATCAGTGAGATATCCGGATGACCAGAATCATATCCGAATGTCCTAGTTCATATCCGAATACATCCCAGCATATTCGAATAGCTTCTGCTTTGAATGTCAGTGTATCTGGATGAGCCTTCTTCATATCCGGATGTCTTTCATCATATCCGGATATCTTTCCTGATATTCGGATGACTTTTCCAGAAATCCAATTTAGCTTCCAGTGAGTCCTAATTCAAGTTTAATTCAATTAATGTATTCAATACCTTCCAACATTGAATTCATAAGCTAGAACATAACGAGTTAATCATACCCATACCCTAAATCATAGTTCATTGAATCTTTGTATTCTAATATATAGATGAAGATCATATCATGTTCAGAATTATTATAACATGATCAGCATTATTTTGTGAGATTATGTACATACATTTTGGTATGAGCATTGAGTATGACTTTATATGGAGCACTACATATCGTGTGCTAGCATTTATGTGAGCATTGCATTGCATTATGCGCGCTAGGCGGCTTGTCCGCGGGGATCCCATCAGTTTCAGTTTCAACTCAGTTTATGAGTTGCTTGCCTGGGGGCCACCAGGGGGCTAGGGGCATATTACCCACAGTATGTGATTACAGTTTTTTCTGTTTACAGGATTCAGATCAATCAGGTATGTTTTATCAAATTATGTGGGCCTATGAACCAAAGTTGCATACCTGCATTTAGTTTACAGTTTATGTGCATTACACTTTTATGAATGCAATCAGACAGTGATTATTCAGTACCAGTTCAGTGAATTATTTATCAGTATCGATATTCTTCGATTCAGCTTTAGTTATTCTTTTCAGCTTATTACTTGCTGAGCTTTTTAGCTCACCTTGTACTCTTCACCCCTGCAGGTTCTAACAGGGGAGTACCAGAAGTGGGGCCTAGCCGCAATGGTCTGTAGTGTGTGTACGTGGAGCCGCTCAAGATAAAAGATGTCTGGGAGTCTGTTAAGATTTGTAGCGTTTGTCAGTTTAGATCTATTTACATTTCAGTTAAGGGATTGTCCCTTAGTCAGAGTTTATCCTTTTCAGTTTGTATTGACTCAGAGATTTTATTTCAGTTGATTGAGATGTTCAGTCATGGTATCAGATTTTAGTTATCAGTTAGTTTTATTTTATTTTCCCCAATAATACCTCTTCTCGAGCAGTTCTAGGAGAGGGGGTGTTACAATTATTGATTCACTTTCTATTAAGTGAAGATATTCAGATGACCGAAGAAAAACTCATGTGATCGTAATCAAGTAAGACATCGCCATACTTGAGATCACATAGGATACATTGACGAGAGGATCAAATTATACGGTAACCATGCTCATGAAAGGTTATTTGCGGATTATGAATCATTCTAAATAATTGGGTAGGCATCATGCCTTGCTAGAGGCCAATCTTGTCTTATGTGTTCGTACCGACACATTGCCAACATATTCAGAAACCTAATGAGTCATGCGCAATAGGCATGGTCATTGGCTTAAACTAGGAGAGCGGACGTATGGTTAAGTGGGACACTTCGACAAGAAGTTCTGCCGTCGTAAGTTCTCACGGAAAAAGAACAAATAGACGTAATGACGTCGATATGACGAGGGGTTGTCATAAAGGAAAGAGTTTCCTAAAATGACAATTGATTAAATTAGGAAGGAGTTTCTAATTTAATAATTTTCGATTTGTTAGAGTGGCAAATAGGAAATAAAATATTGTGGTGCCCCAAAAAATCGGGACGAAAAAGTCCAAGCATAGCGGGAAAGCCACCTTCGGAAGCTGCTGAGGAAGAGCTTCGGAAGCTGCTGAGGAAAGAGCTTCGGAAGATGCTGAGGAAGAAGCTTCGGAAGCTCCCTTCGGAAGAGGTCTTCGGAAGCTGCTGGTGAAAGAGCTTCGGAAGCTGCTGAGGAAATAGCTTCGGAAGCTCCCTTTAGAAGAGGCCTTCGGAAGTTGCTGAGGGGAAAGCTTCGGAAGCTCTCTTCGGAAGAGCTTCGGAAGTTTCTGAAGAAGGGGCTTCGGAAGCCCCATTCGGAAGCGGCTTGGGAAGGTTCATTCGGAATGAGCCCTTCGGAAGGAATCCTTTGGAAGGCCCACGTGTACTCCCTACTTGATCTCTATAAAAGGCCAAGTTCAACCCTCAAAAACGGGTCCGGACCTCGGTATTTCTCTCTCACTTTCCTTCCAAAATTTAGTCTTCTTTTCCATTCCGTTACTGACTTGAACGTCGGAGGGCCTTTGCGGGAGGAAAATCCCGCGAGCCTTCTAACCTTTGTTTGTCCCGTACAGACCTTCGGAAGCATTCTTGTTCCTTCGGAAGACCCATCACACTACGGAAGCCCAACTCGGCAGCAGGCTTCGGAAGCCTCCTCCTTTCCTTCGGAAGTCCCTATTTTCCTTTGGAAGCTCCATCATACCTTCGGAAGCTACATCATACCTTCGGAAGCTCAATGCGGTTGCCATCCTTCGGAAGCTCACCTAAGCCTTCGGAAGCCCACCTGAACCCTTCGGAAGCTGACCACGGAAGTGACCTTTGGAAGCCCACATTGACCCTTCGGAAGGAGGCTTCGGAAGCGTCCCTTCGGAAGGAGCCCTTCGGAAGCCCCCCCTTAGTTTTGCAACCAAATCTTCGATCCAGTCCCGAGGCCGACAACATCCACTTGCATCCCACTCCTAAAAATTCTAATTGTTGTATTTTGGCAACAACAAATATATTTGGCCTTAAGTTAATATTTGGACTAAATTGGATTTGGGCCAAATATTAAATTAAATATTATATTTGGACTAAATTAGATTTGGGCCAAATATTAAATATTATATTTAGGATAAATTAAATTTGGACCAAATATTAAATATTATATTTAGGCTTGAATTAGATTTGGGCTAAATATTTTATAAATGGATTTAGGCCACTTAATTATATTTCTAGTTGGACTAGGATAAACCCACTTAAGATTCTAGTTAAACTAGGATTAATGGGCTAGCGCAATCCATTAGGGTTTAAGAAACCCTAGAATGCTTCTCTATAAATACCCTTTTATGGGTTGCCCAAATTAAGGTATTAATGGTTGTGTGGTTTTTCAAGAGTTGAAAAACGAATGTCATTCACTCTTCCCCGTTTCTTTTTTGGTATCGATTTGAAACGTGGGCGTTCTTTTCCGTCCATACACAAGCAGCAAAAAAGAGAAGGAGCTAGCACTCTTATTCCACTCTCCTTACCAACGGACGTGTGCCGCGCATCACAAGTTAGAGGCCGGACGCTTGGATGGCTCGAATTCGCAAACGACTCGAAGATCTAAAGGTTAGATTTATTTTATTTATATGTGAATGATTTAATTTCGACATTGATCCAATCGCCAGGATCGGGGTAACGTTCAAAATTTTTTGAACGATGCTGCTTGCCCTATAGCGATCTTGCTTTACTTTCATTTACAACAAGTAGGCTGGACATGTTTAGTATTTGCCTATGTGCTAGATTTCAATCCAATCCCAAGGAATCTCATCTTAAGGCCGTAAAGAGAATTTTTAGGTATCTAAAAGGATCATCAAATTTAGAATTGTTTTATCCTAAAGCAAATGGTTTTGATCTTGTGGCTTATTCTGATGCCAACTATGATGGTTGTAAAATAGATAGAAAGAGTATTAGTGGATCATGTCAATTCTTAGGTAATTATTTAGTGTCATGGTCTAGTAGGAAGCAAAATATCATTGCACTCTTTTCCACTGACATGCAGATAGTAGACATGTAAGTAGGTGTTAGTTGAACATCTTCTAAATGTGATGCCTATAACAAATCACATGGCTGTGAGGATTAATGATCTATTACTGGTTCTCGATTGTGTATTTGGTCCTTTAATTGGAAACGAAAAAGTTATCTTGTGCACTGGTGTCAGAGATTTTTATTGTTGAACAGAACGATCTAGTGTGAGAAGTGGGGATGTTTTCTATGTGGTTTCTGTGCAGTAGTGTATGGATCCAAATGCTCGTTGATGGGATCCATTATCCTCCACCAGACGAGGGTGAACATCTTATGTGGTCTCAGTTGGTTATAATTGGAAAACCCCTAGCCTGTGTAAGCTCAATTAGAAAGGAGTTTTCGATGTCAAAAGGAGTTTCGAGATGCTACCTCATTCACACCGTACTAGATCTGGCATAGTTACAGAGTCTTGTGAGTTTAATCAATCCATGACTCTTACTTGGTCGGGATGTTGGTCAATAAAAGGATTATAATACATGGTAATCGAAGAACTTTAATAGGTTCATCTGAAGCATAGACTTCATTTCTATTAGGAACTTTCTGAGTCCTACCTAGAGGATATTTAGGATATTTTAAGATGCTATGTAGAGTTGGAGAGATCTTCTTAGCAGGTTGAAGTGTTCGACTGGTGTCAAGGAGTTGACGTGTCCTAATTACTACGTAACCATGAACCTAGAAAATCACACGTAAATTAAGTAATGTATCGGATTAGTGAAGCTTTGTTGTTACTGTGTTCTGCTTCATTAAGAGTTAATTATGTTAATTGCAGTTAAAAGTTAACTAAACGGATCAATATATTTGGGAGACCGTTAAGAGTTAACAGGGGTCTTGTCTCCATTAAGAGTTAATGGAATGGCTATTAAAAGTTAATAGTGAGGCATAAGTGCAATTAACATAGAAGTAACAAAAGCTAGCACAAATTGTCGACAAGTGCATCAGACAATTAACAATCTTCATCGATCTACTGATTTTCATATATAGTTGACAGTTTTAAGAGCGGGATTAATCCTGCAAGCTTTTTCTTTTTGTCGCTTCATTGCATCAGAGCATTAAATGCTCTGATGTAGCAATAAATAAGAGAGAGAGAGAGAAAGAGAGAGAGAGAAGCTTAACAGAGAAGAAAAATTGAAAGAAGAATGAAATCGGGAAAGCCTCTATTATCTAAAGCAAGCCTTCTTTTTCTTCCTTGTTTCTTTTTCTCCTCAAGAGCTTGGGTCTTCTTATTCTTTTTACTCTGAGGAGTTGTCCTATCTCTCTTCTCCCGTACTTGATCCCAATTGTGAGATAGCCATGAGCAACCTAGAAGGAACCACAATAGCTCTGATTCACCTTCATTAAGAGGGTCCTAACACGGCTCTAGTGAAGGGTTCTGAGGTGGCTCAAGTGTGGATAGACTAAGTCCTCCACAATTGAGGAGGCAAGCTGGTCACCCAAGCGTTGCAAAAACGGGAGCAAATCCGGGCAGTCGAGATGAAGCTAGAAGCTTAAGGTGCATTGGACTATTGGCTAAAGACTCCATTCGTAGAGGTATATCCCTAAACGCCCTATGGATATTTTTTCATTTTATTGCATATGAATGGTTAATACAGAGTATTGTAAGGGTTTGTTTTTGTTTTCACTGTGATATTGTTTTGGGTTTTAAAAATGTTTTAAAACCGGTATACCCTTGCATGGATCCACTAAGAGTTGACTTTTTGGTCTCGGGCCCCCGTTTTTCCCCTTCTTTAGCAACATATACAAAACTTACAATTGTTTACATCTTTCATACAAGTGCTTAATCTTTGAATCTTTCTCTCAACCAATGTTGTATATCATTTGTTGTATATCTTGTTAAAGGCTTGTTGTGTATTATAAAAAGATTTTATAACTGAGAGTTTCAACTCTTAGATCCTTTTATTTGTAAATTGTATTGTATTTCTTACGAGTTTTGCTAGAGGGTCTACTTGATCATAAGTAGAAGATTGTATTTTCTAGCGGGTAGCTAGAAAATCTACTTGGCTTCAAGTATGAGGTTTTTACTGGATTTGCAAATCTTTAACGGGTAGTTGGGGGAGTGGTTTGCCAAACCACGATAAATCTTGATATTCGTCTATTTCCTTGCTTTCAATTTCTTTTGGTTTGTAAATCTTGTTTTATACTCACTATTTCATTGTACTAAAAACCATTTTCACTTAAAAAATTTATAAAAATCCACCTATTTATTAGTCACCCAATTTGGCCCTCTCTTGGTGTGTGGTGACATAATTGTGCCAATCTAATAATTAAAATTTATTTTTAATTTAATTAATAATAAAGAATTTTGGGTGTGTTGTGACATAATTGTACCAATCTAATAATTAAAATTTATTTTTAATTTAATTAAAAATAAAGTCAAATGGGATGTAGAGATGAGTTGGTGAATTATCAAATCTTGAAGGGAATCTAGGAGAACTAAACATGAATTTACAAAGAAAATGGGTCTATTTACCAAAATTACATAAAGTGGTCAATTTTACTGAATTAAGAAGACTTTAATCTCAAAATTAAACCAAAGCGAATCAAATTGGACTTAGCCCAATACTAGACTTTGTATATGGGATTAAGATGAACTCGTGGGACACAATTTTATCAAAAACTAAGAACCAGTTTGAAAGCCAAATGAACAAGAAGTTTTGAAACTTGGGTGTAAGGTTTCAAAACTAGTTAAGTTGGAAAAAATTGGAATGCAGTTAACAATCAATTATGAAACAAAAAGATGAAGGTTTCAAAATAGTATGCGGCAACATAAAGTTTCAAAACAAAGGGGCTTAGTTTGGAAACTAAGTGTTCATAATTTGAAAAAAAATAAAAAAATAGGGTTCGATTATGGAGACAAGTTATGAGACCTTCCACTAGATGCATTCTTGTTGGATGAGTTCTACTGCAATTCTCTCTTTGTTTGACATGACATAATTGAGAATATTAAAGGACAAGTCATTGGAAATCAACTTACTTTAACACCATGTTGTGAAAGATGTGAAGAAAATGAATTAAATTATGCGTTCAAGGGATGGTGGTACAATTAATATACAAAGGCATGCAAACCCTTGACATCCTATGATACAAGAGTGATGCAAGCTAGAGATCCTAATCTATATGAGTGATACAAGCTAGAGATCTTATCACATCAATTATGTAAGACAAATATGGAAACAAGAAAATTTACAAGAATAGTCAATATTATTCTCTCCTAAGAATTATTACAACATAGTATATGGTCTAAAAGATTTTAAATGTGGTTGTTGCCCTAGTTGTTGAGTGCTTCTCAATCACGAAACCATAACATCAATTATCATTGATAGACTATTGAGGATTTTAAATGTGGTTGTTTCCCAACACGGCAACACAACCATAGCACAAAATAATAGATGCGTTAATATAAGCATATCATACACGTGCACATAGCCACAACATAAAACAAATTGCCCATGCGTTTCCATTTTCGCCTCCCATCATTTCATTCATGAATATGCAAAATTTTTCGATACCCATAGTTGAGCTTTATTCCACTCCCGTATCCATAATACATTTCACCATTAATTGAGCACATAATTTCTTTGGCACATTTAATGGCATATTAGAACATTGGAACTGTTGTGACATATCTTGACAATTTATTATTAGTTAGAACACATTTTCCCACAAACTGGGGTAAAAAAGTCGATTTTGGGCTAGAAAAGTAGACTCTTGGGCAACTGAAAGTCGACTATTGGGCGGGTGAAAGTCAACTCTTGAACGGATGGAAGTCAACTCTTAGGAGGGTGAAAGTCGACTCTTAAGCAAAAAAAAGTTGACTCGTGGGCCAAAAACAAAAATGAAACAGAACCAAAACGAGAACCCACTACATACTAAACCAATAAAACCTACCATACTCAATTTTTAACCAAAAATATGCATCAATCCTTTAAAATATGAGATAGAACAATACCTCATTGATTTTCATCCCCAAAGAAGAAGATAGAGTCGTGCACCAAAAGAAGAAGAAGGGTAGACATGCAAAGAAGTAGGAAGAGAAAACAAAGGAACTTGTCTCTAACTAGTAGCTTCACCAAGGAATAGATCCCACTAAAATTAGCCACTTTGCACCCTTATATATTGTAACACTCGGTGTTACAGGTGTTAAAAGAATGAGAAAGAAAGTGAGAAAATTTCAAAAATGCCCTTGAGAAGGTGTTGGATCCTTGAGATTGAGAGTGCCCTATGAGAGGGGTATTTTGGTAATTTGGATAGTGAAATCCAATATAAAGGGTATTTTGGTAAATTGAAAATAATTCCTATGTGGAATTAGGTATGTAAGTGAATAAAATCCCAATTTGGTGTTTATGTGGAGATATATGAGATTAATAAATTCACAAAGGGTATTTGGGAATTTTGGAATTTAATTCCATAAAGGAATTTAATTATGGAATATTAGGAAAATGGTGGATATTCAATTATGTGGTAAAGTAATTATTTTTTCCCTATGTTAGAGAATAAATGTGGTGATGCCACATGGATGGAGGAGATTAGAACTTGGAAGCCAAGGTTGTGTCTTGGAGTGACACATGGCATTTTGTGGTCCAAGTTAAATGAGAGATTAAATTAAATGCAAAAAGAAATGCTAAAAGGATCTTTCAAGCATTTAATGAGAGGCATGATTACATGGATTAAAGAAAATCCAAAAGAAAGTGGTAAATGGTCACCATTAATGCCTTGAAAAATATGAGAGTTATTTAAATACATAAGAAAGTATTTATGTCTCTCAAATGTGATATTGGAAATTAGTCTCATTAATTTAAATGGGAAAGAAATTATTTATGTCTCTCAAGTGTGATGGATGTGAAATTAGTCCCATTAATTTAAATGGGAAAGAAATGGAAATTAGTCACTCATTTATGAGTGAAAATGGGAGGATTTATTTAAATGAGAAATAAATAGAAATCTCCAAGTGATCCAAGGGTTAGGATCAAGTCTTGAAAAGGTGAAAGATATCCAATGGCTTCTATTAAGTCTTGAAAATGGATATGAAAATAGTCTCATTAAGTAAATGAGAAATGAATGAGAAATTCAAGAGATCTAATGGGTGAGATGCATTCTTGAGAAGAAGAATAAATCCAATGGTGGGGATTTAAAGAGAGTAAGTTGGCATGGATTGCCAAATGGGTGGAGAGATTTTAAAGAGAAATGATTGGAAGGTGGAGATTTAATCTCCAAATTAAATCAAAGGCTAGGATTAAAACCTAGCAAAGCACATGGATTGTGCTTCCTTTGGATGGCTAAGATGTTGTCTTGTAAAGTGAGAAAAGATCCAATGGTGGATTTTAAGCAAGACTTAATGCAATGGATTGTGTTAGTTTGGAGGGTGAGGATTTATTCTCACCAAATAAATCTAATGCCTAGGATGCATTCTTGAAATACGAGGGAACTAGTATAAAATGGCAAGAAGGGAAGTCTTGGTTTCCTTTGGCCATTTGGAGAAAGAAATGAAGAAGGAAAGAAAGAAAGGGAGATAAGAAAGTCTCCCATGGAAGAAAAATTGAAGAAGAAGAGAAGAAATCAAGTAAGTGCATTCTTCCTTTCTTTATTTAGTGTTCTTTTATCCAAAGAAAGTGAGTTCTTGTTTGAATGCCATTTTAGATGGGAGAAAATAAAGATGGAAGCTCTCTTGAAATGGAGATTTAATATTCAAGAAAAGGTAAGGGATGGCCCCATGGGAGGGTGGCCTTGCAATGGGTTTTAAATATGTTTCATAAATGTATATGTTGCATTTGGCATGTTCTTTTATGTTCATGAGACTTATGGCCATAGGTTAGTTGGGAACATGGTTGAAATGGTGGGTTGATGCCTCTAACCTTGGAGGGTTGTGAGGGCAAAGAAACCTAGCCACACTTGCATGCATTTGGCATCATATAATCTTGTTATGTCCATATTTATTTTGCATTGCACCCTTATTGAGCTTAATAGCTCATGAGGTTTTTACCCTCACATGTAGGTTGTGAAAGCATGGTAAAGTAAAGCAAATGGTGGAATGGCATGTGGAAGCATGGAAAGAAGATTCAAGTGCATGTTATGGCTTATGGAAGCCTATGTTGATATGTTTGATTTATGAGATGTAAACTTGTTTGGTTGGTGATGGCTTATTCAAGCCTAAGATCATGTATGTAATTTATATTTTGGGATGTTTGATTTTATTGTGAAATGAGGCATTGGCTTAAGGCATGTTGAAGCCTAGGTTGGGTGAAAGCCTCATTGTTGAGTATGTTGTGGGAAGCAACTAAGATGTAAAGTAAAATGGTTTTGTTGGAAAATTTGTGTGTGTTTGATAATGTTATGGAAGTATTGAAAGTTGGGTTTAAGCCTTGATTATGGAGAATTAGAGGCAAAATCAAAATGAATGTGAAGGATTTTGATTATTTTGAATTCTGGAAAAATTGGGTTAGGAGGCCCAAGAATATAAAAAAAAAAAAAAAAATGAAGTTGCAGCCTGGCTGCAGTAGGGGCAGCAGCAGCCCCGCGCGCGGGAGCGCGCACGCGGCCAGGCGCGTCGTGGGCCCCGCCGGCCAATTTTTTTGAAAAATTGGAAAATTTTGGGGCGTTTCTTAATTGAATTTGGGTCCCGGAGGAATTTTCAAAATAATGGGATTTTCGGGCATTTTTGGAGAAAATGCCGAAATCTTGGAAAATTAAAAATTTGAGTTTTTTCTCCAAAATTGGTAATCAATCAATGAATTGGTTTAAATGGTGATTTGTGGAGCCCGGTAAAATTCTTGGATGGAAAAGAATTAAAAATATAAATAAGAAATGACGGTTGGGCAATTTCATGAGTTTCCTTTTTAGCCAATGCGGTGTGGTTAAAGCCCAATTTCGCTAGTGAATCCTGGGAATGAGGGAAGGGAAGGACGAGCCCAGTTCCCACCTAGGGCGTTTCATCTTGAAACATGATCCACCCTTCACCTAAGGCCGGGCAGGTGGACAATTTGAGTAATTGTTCACGAGTAACACCCGTAAGTGGGAGCAGGGCGTTACATATATGAAGCTCCAATCCAAGTTAAGAAGAAGAATGTAGATGAAATGAGATGGAGAAAAGGCCGGGTGGTCGAGAATGAGGAAGAAGGAGAAGAAATGGAAGATGAAGAAGAAAAATGAGAGAAGAAGAAGAAAGCTTGCACGGATCTGCCTCCCCCACTCTTTTAAACCACTTTTCTCATCCCCAATTTTACCCCCAAAGATTTATGCATTTGCTCTCTAGGCCTCTTTTATCAACCATTTAAATAAATGTAATTATTATATATAATCCCTCTCTTTTTATGGTTCTCTTAAATTTAACATAACACACACACACACAAACACACATTTAATCAGTTGCCCATTTCAATTTAACCTCATTTAAATTTTTGACTTCTCAACTCATTTTAACTCTTGCTTTACCCCTTTTTGTTATTATAGTTTATTTGACTATTTGTCCACACATGAAAAATCATTTAGATTTAACCTACTCACAACACAATGGTTATTTTCAACATTTAAAGCACGTAGAGCCAAAATATAACACACACAAAAAAAAGTAATATCGACAATAATCTAGCTCCACTGATAGGTCATTACATGGGTGGTTCTCGATCATGAAATCATAACATCAATTATCATTGATAGATTATTGAGGATTTTTTCGGTGACGTTTAGACAATCATTGAACTAGTTATTTGAGACCCTTAAGCTTTTTGAACATTATCAAGGATTTTACTACCTTTTTGAGTTATTAATTAAATAAGAATATTATTAACACTAAAATGAGTAAATAAATATGTAATAATATATATGTTACCCTAGATTGGTTTATATTGAGATAAACCCATGAGATGATGTCACTTTTTTCGAGACTATAGATGAACTCGAGTACTTATCCTGAGAATAATTCGTTTGGATATAAATATATTATATGATTAGACTTAATTTTGCTACACTTGGTTGTTGGATATTATCATGAGACTCTTAACCTTACTATAGTTAACATTGTCAACCTTGACCATCTAATTGCCCTAGATGCACTTGGCTTGACAGATTTCGACTTTGAGATGTTGAGTGTTAAGACTCAAGTAAGAGACTTCTAATTCATTGAATTAGTTGAATTAACACATGTGAGTTGGTCAATTGATAAGGAATAGGAGGGTTGCTATTAACTCGATAAGTCACTAACTAATTGGAATTTATTGTTAAGTTACGACTAGTCCTCGTATATGATGATAATTAGATATATATAACATTCTTAATTTTTTATGATAATGTATTTTTGAGAATAATTACGAATGTCTTACCTTATTCATTATCAAAAATGCATTATCAATTCATGGGGGTACTATTAACAGTCCTAATTATTCTCAAAAATACATGAGATTATCAATTTATGTGAAAAACTTTAATGGAACATTTCTCTTGTGCTAAACAATTATTAGTTCAAAATTCCACTAATTAATCTTACAAAAACCATAACCTCTAAAGGAATTAAACCAAAAACAAAGAACATATTTGCTCCCTAATGGCTTCATATAACTTATTGTTAATTAAGCATAGCTAACACTAACAGATTTGTTGAACATAACACTATCTAGTTGGATAGATTGCCACAACATTGTTTAATCTAAGATTAAATTAATTTGCAATACAATTTAATTTATGAGACCACAACAAATTAAGTTCTTAAGTTTAAACTTTGGAGAAATGATATCCAGATATAAATAGCAACAACTTGTGGTAGTTTTAGGAACAATGATAGCACATGTGCAAACTTAAATTTAGAGAATAATTTCACAACAAAAACTACATAGATTATTTGAATTCTTTAATTTCGGTCTATCCATGATTGAGTGTTTCAAATATGGAAATGTGTAGCGAGAATATGATGGTTGTTAAACCTCAATGGCTGCTAATAGAATATCAGTAGCAAACTGCTAATTAACCTAGTTAAATCATCTAGAATGGATTTACGTTTCTATAAACCAAGAAAAAAATTTATGCTTAGTTTGGCTAGGTTTTTATTTTTGTAACTTTTAAGTTAGGTAGTGTTTAAGCTGGTTATAGTGTTTAAGCTGATAATATGTTTGGATAAATGTACTTTTAAGCTATCAATTAATAGTTATGTGTTTGGTTTGAAAGAGTTGATAAATTACTACAACTTGATAAAAAGACAAAAATAAACATGTTATTGAATGATGTAAAATTTTATCATTAAATATTAATAAATTATATATAATTATTAAAAATATATTAATACAATATTATTATATGTATTATATATGTTATATAACAACAATATATATTATTATGTGTTATATATATAATATATTGTTATATATATAAATATTTGTATATTATTATGTGTTATTGCTATTATATATATATATATATATACATATGTACACACAGACGACATGACAACAGGGAGGAGGGGAGGTGAAGCACGGATAGTGATGGGCAGCGACAGACGACTGACGGTGGCGATCTTAAAGCAGATCAGGGCGACGAACACCTGCGACGGAGGAGACGATGGGAGCAGCGGTGGGGGAACAACGGCCAATGTTGCCGATAGGGGCGATTGCCGGCGGGAAGTAGCCAGTGGGGGCGACAGTGATGGCTGACGGTAGGGGTTTGAAGAGTTGAAGAAGAAGAAGAAGAAGAAGAAGAAGAAGAAGATGGGAGACAGAGGTTGAAGAAAAAGGCATGGCTAGAAATTAACAAAAAGATAAGGGTAAAATGGTAAAATACTTGGTCAACCTAGCTTTTAAATAAGCAGCGTTTTGCAAAAACTACCTCCTAATAGTTTTTGCAAAACGCTAGTGAGGTGCAGCCAAACACTTCATCAGCTTTTTTTAACAGCTTATAAGCTGTATTAGTCAAACCACTTTACCAAACGAGCCCTTACTATTTCCTAGGTTTATGTGCATCTTAAGGAAAAGTATCAATACATCCTAAGTTCAATAAATACTTAATCTGTATACGTAGTCTTCACATCCATCAATAGTGGTATTGGTTATAATCCTAGGCTTGAAGCAAAGATAATTACAAGTAAAATGTATTTGAAGTATCCTCCGTATGATATCCAATTAGATCATTTCCAACATCATTGTTCATAGACTGGTCCTCCTTGCTATTATTATTAAGATGAACAAAACTAGCTAGATTGCCTACAAATGACATAAAAAAAAGAAAAAAAAAACTTATCGATGCAAGTCTTTTATCGTAATCACATACCTTAATCAACTTAACACCTTGTTAATCCCTTGTGCATTCTCATAAAACCAGACCTATTCTGTAACGCCCCACTTTTCCAAATACACAACAACATGGAATATAAGCAGACATCACCTATAGGCATTATGGAAACCCTTACTAACGGAAGTATTGGATCGAACCTAAAAGCTTAACCAAAGCTAAATAAAAGGGGTTTGCACTGTATTTCTTTTATAAGTACAAGAAATGCTCACGACTTCCAATACTCCAAAAAGATAACACATCACTGCAGGAGCAATTGTAGGACACTCACAGACACCACTTACAACTTTGAGTATCCTATCTGCTATTCACAATGTATCATTCGAAAACTTCTAAAATCCAACAAACAACTCTTACCCTGTTCAATACATAGTAACCCCGACTTACACCCTCAACAACATATAAGGTGAATCCAAGCCTTACATAACCCCTGTTTATACAATTGTGATACATAAGTCTCAAATAAATTCAAAGGTTACATAAGATCCATAGCACATGAACAACATGAAGTTAATCTAAATATCAGCCTCCTCGTAGCCTTTTCTCCTGCTTGTCTTCGGGGTACCTAGCATGCTAATATACCTGGGACGTTGAATGTCCCGGGGTATGAAACACCCAAGTTAGATAATGACATCTAAGTGAGTGACTCAGAAAAGGTAAGTACATGCGTGCAAATGCAATAATGCCATTATGAAATCCACCCCTGTGGTAGCAATGCTAGGGTGTTGCAATCACCCCCGCGGTCATCATAGTCACCCCTAGCTCACCGTAAGAGCACGAGTTCTTCCATGATGGCCCAACAACTAGCCACAATCACTAACACAAACATGATATATGACAAAACAGAAGGAATATGCATAGCCAAGGGAAAATATGACATGTAAGCCACAAAGGCATGATATGCAAGCCAACATCCATACACAAGTGAAGCAACAAATGCTCAAAATGTCACAAAACATGCAGGAATCACTCACCTTGATCGGTTACCTTAGGAAGCATGGTTTACAATGAGCAGAATGGGTTTTCTCGTAGTTTTTCTTACTGCTTGGCACGAACTTCGAGAAAGACCCAAAAATTCTGTCAAGGCTTATTCTCCCTCAACTTTCTCCCTTCTTTTCGACAGCTTTTCCTCTCTCAAACTCCCTTCCTTTTCCTCCTTACTTGGTGCCCAAAATGAATAACCCCAAAACCCTTATTTATAGGAAACTTCGACAAACCAAATCGCGCCACGTGTCGCGTCATCATTCCATCCATGAGCATCCAATTAAAATATGCCATGTGTCCCTAAAGATTTGTGCATTTTCATGCCCTTACGACAAGTATCCCTTGAGATATGAGCCATCACATATTTAATTTGATTTTCAAGATTCCCCATCATTACATCCCACATGGTTAATTCATTTTTCTACATTTCTCATCATTACACCTTTAATTAACAACTAAATCCCACATGGTTAATTGCATTTTTCACATTTCTCATTATTACACTTCAAATCCTATCTCCAAGTGGCCAATGAATGCTTGCCACATGTCCTTAGGGATAAGGTTTGGAGACTTTTGCAAACTTGGAAGCTAAGTACGTTTTTCCTTAGCCAATCATGCAATGCCACCTCAAAGTCTCATTATGAGCCACCATGTGACCTTATCTTATCTTCCAAGTGGCCAATGGTTGATTGCCATGTGTCATTGAAGATAAGGCTTCATCATTTCTCCCATGTGCATCCAACCCAAATGCACCACTCGTCTCTTAATTGAATTTAATAGAGTTTGGAATCCAAAACTCCATTTGATTTGAATTTGAAATCCATAATACCTTGAAGAGATATTTTTAAGGTTTCAAAAACTACACCTTGGCCCAAACTTTTCGGATAATTTGCACTTAGACCCTTACAACTTGGTCCCTAGGCCATTTTTAATTGTACTTTTTGGTCCCTGAAAAATGGATAAATTACACTTAGCACCCCAAGATTTTAGGTAAATTACACTTTTACCCGAACTTCAGTATTTACAATTTTGCCACTGGCTCAAAAACTGAACCTTTGCCTCAAGACTTCTATAATCCCTTGAAAGGACCTATTTCCTCAAGTATTAGAACCTAATAACCCCAGGTATTACATCAGATTTGAGTTTGAAAATCTGGGATATTACATATTCAACCACACATTAACAAAACCAGTTTACCATGGCATTTGAGTAGTTTACTAATTAATTTTCCCTCAAATTCTCACTTTTCTATATTTAAATTTCAATACTCTTTGCACATTTGAACCCCATTTCTATCAATGCAAGTCTTTTGTGCAAACATAACTTTGCGACCAGCCTGTTAATCAAATGCAAATTTTCGTACATACAACTAGGCCCACTCTAACAGACATAAATTTTATAGGTTAATGATAAAGATCTTACTTGAAGAAACAAATTGCAAGCAAAATGGTCGATTGAATAAAAAAGATGGTGATGGTGTCAACATTACCACCAATTCACAGTTGAGACAATAAATGATGCACGATGACTTGCAATAAAGGGTCACGTTTGCAAATGAAAACTCATGGCATGAAGGATACCACCTGTTGCCAAAATACAACAATCTATTTTTAATTGCAGACAGACGCAAGAGTCTCGGGAATCATGCCTTCACTGATGAGAATCTTGTCGAGCAACTGGATCTGGTAGAGGTCTAGATCTGGTAATCCAACAGAGGTGATGGTCTGACAAGGCTAATGACCTGGTGGGCTAATGATCTGGTGGGCTTATGATCTGATGGCCTAAAATGATCTAGTGGCCCAAAATGATCTGGTGGCCCAAGATGATCTGGTGGCCCAAGGTGATCTGGTAGCCCAAGATGATGACGAGTGGCCTTGATGATGACGAGTGGCCCTGATGACCGAGTGGCCTTGAGGGAGACGAGTGGCCTACAAAACGAGAGCACTGTTAGGACGCGGGTGGGGGTCCCCGCGCAAACCCTCCAATGGTTAAGTCAAATCTCGAGAGAAAATGAAAAAATTGTACTTCAATTACTTAAAATTGCGTACCTTGTGATGAATGCATTGTCTCATATTTATAGCGGAGGGGAAAGAGAAGACGTGCGACAATCGGGGCGAGAATCTCAAGGCCCCTTTCGATGATTTCGCGGCCCATCCGAGAGGGAAAAGATGAGAGATTGGCCCAAGCCCACTCGACCATGATCGAGTGGGGGGTCACTCGGTCATGACCAAGTAGGGGGCCACCCGATCATGCCTTCTTTTGCCCTTTTCTTTGGCTCAGTTTTGAGTGGTTCCCATATCTCAACTTCATTCTCGATTTTTACATTGATTGAGCTCGAATCTATCAAAACTCAAAACATGAAAGTTTTAGATAATTCTCTTAGATTTTCATAAGACTTTGAATGAGCTCAATCGGAGTTCATATGAGAAAGTTATAGTCGAAAAACCAAAGTAGTATCATACCCACTCGGCATAACCGAATGGGTCATGAAAAGTGAGGGAAATTTGGTCTCCCCATGACCGAGTGAGGGGCCACTCAGCCTTGATCAAGTGGCCCTTCACTCGGTCATGACCAAGTGGGGGGCCACTCGTTCATGCCTTCTTTTTGGCTTTTGTCTTGGTTCGGATCCATCTTCCTTCAATACTTGACTCCGAGCCTTAATAGTGTAGGTGCATCAATTTCATGCCCGATTTACACCTTTATTAAGCTCTAATATCTTAAAATACAAAACATGAAAGTTGTAGATAATTCTCTTATATTTTCATAGGAATTTGAATCACTTCAATCGGAGCTCATATGATAAAGTTATGCCTGAAAAACCAAAATAGTGTCATACCCACTCGGCATAACCGAGTGGGCCCTCCCCACTTGGTCTTACTCGACCTCTTGCTCCTTCGGCTTATTTCCTTGATCTCCTACAACCTGTTGGGCCTTTGGGATTCATGTCCATGTCTCATGACTTTTTTAGGTCTTGTGATTCTCCATGTTTGCAGGGCATATCACCACCAAAGATGCAAATAAGATGAGAGGGTAGCATCGTATTTTTAGAGACATGCAATGATCTAAATCAGGTTAGGAGGGTTATTTTTTATATTGTTCTAAATCAATTGTTATTATTGAAATTTGGGCATTCAGTGCAGAGATACGCACTAACTAGGTAATGATGGCTTTCAAGTGCTTGCTTAGTGTTGTTGTTTGAACTGTGACATGTTACAATTTTCAGCGAAAAATCTTAATTAATTTTGAAGATTATTTTTTATTTTTAATTAGTTTCTTATTTAGTTTGTAATCATATTTTATAGTCAGTTGAAAATTGTTGTTAGGTAAGAAACCTTAGTCTTTGTAGACAATGAAACCTTAACCTTGTTGAACAAGAAAACTAGTCTATAAATAGGATGATTAACTTGTTAGTCAAGGAGAGCAAATCACTTGTGAAAAACCAATGAGAACTAGAAATTGAGTGTAATTAAGACTTGGTTTTAGAGATAGAATATTGAATTTTGTAGTTGTAAACTTTACTATATAGTGATATTTTTTTTCTGTAGTCCTGACGATTGTGGTTTTTTCTTTTTAGGATTTTTCATGTAAAATTCTCTTATATTTGAATGTGATTGGATTATTTTGTGTTTTTTCTCATCATATTTTTTCCTTTCCACATGACAAAATTTGATTTATTCAATTTTGGTTTTGTTGTGATATTTGGTGGTTTGACTTGGGTATGTCCTAACTTTGATTGTGAGGTCTTTGCTTACCAAAATAGATAATTTTTTACATGCAAGTGAAACTGTTTTGGGAGATTGTATAAATAGATATTAACAAAAATACACTCATATATATATATATATATATATATAAGACATAAATATTTTGTTAAAAACTAATTTACTTCTACTGTAATCTAAAAAAGATTTACTTAATATAAAAAAAGTAACCAAATTAACACCCAAAGTCATTTGATTAAATTATAATAAATTTAAAATTAGAAAAATTAAATGCGAGATTCTTGAGATTTAGAATAATTGAAAGAACTATTCTTGATTTTTGAATAAAATATAGTATGTACCCTTGACATTTGCAATTTTTCCTTATTATTAGTGAATCTTAATTAAATATTTAAAATAACTTAAATATTCTTATATTTAAAAACTTTCTCTTTTTTTCTTATTTTCTTTCTCTTCCTCTTTAAACACCCTCTCTTAGTTTGCCATGAATCTTCACGGCCATGGCGGGGTAGTTGTTCACGAAGGCGACAACAATAATAGTATTCGTGACAATGTTGTCGGTTTTAGGTTGATGAAAACTCCCATTCTTTCTTTCTAGGTACTACCAAATTCTATTCATTTGGTTTGGGTTTAATCGAATCTAAATGAATGGAACTCGTGTTCAATTTGAACGCCCTCAAATTTCATATAGGACAAAATCCATATTAACTTAGGAGTTGTCCACTACCATTGTTTCTTTTTTATTTTTATTTTTTAAAATCACTAGAGAAATAAACAACAATACCATATCCAGCATTTATCCTACTATGTGGGATCGGCTATATGAATTCTAAATTTTCATGTATTTCTGTCTTTTGTCATATCTTCATTTATGCCAATACATTTCATATCAAATTTTTATATCTCTCCCAAAATCTTATTGGGTCTGCCTCTACCTCTTTTTTTTACTAATGATTCCATTTCATTAACTCTCCTCACATGAGTGTCTTTTAGTCTCCTTCTCACATGACCAAACCATCTTAGTTTAGTGTCTCTCATGTTCTCCTCGATTGGCACTACTCATACCTTATTACGAATAACTTCATTTCTAATTTTATCTTTTCTTGTATAGCCGCACATCCATTTTAGTATCCTCATCTCCGCTACGCTCATCTTTTGCTCATACTGGTATTTGACTACCCAACATTCTGAGTCATACAACAAGATTGGTCTTATAATTGTCCTATAGAATTTTTCTTTCAATTTTAATGAGATTTTACCATCACATAACACCCCTAATGCATTTCTCTATTTTAGCCAACCTGCCTTAATTCTATACGTGACATCATCATGAATTTCTTCATCTTTTTGAATCATTGATCCCAAATATCGAAAATGGTCTTTTTTTTGTAAGATTTAATTTTTCAATTTTATTATAACATCCTCTACTCTTGTATTCTTACTAAATTTATATTCCATATATTCTGTTTTCCTTTTACTTAATTTAAATATCTTAGATTCTAAATTATTTCTCCACAACTCAAATTTAGTGTTCACTCCCTCTTTTGTTTCATCCACCAATACTATATCGTTTGTAAATAGTATACACTATGGCACCTCTGTCTGAATGTGTTCACTAGAGAAATGAGAGAGAAAAAATAAAAAAACGAAAGAGAATGAATGATGAAATGATCATTGTGTCCCTTTGTTAAATGTAAAGGAGATTATTATTATTTTTAAAATGTGAGAGTGGTTCTTACAATTACATTAAATCTTGGGGGGTGGTTATTGCAAATTTTTCCTTTAAGATTTTAGTAATTTTTAAAGATTTTTTAATTAGAAAATTTAGTGTTTAAATAATCATTTTGTTCTAATTTTCAATTCTTTTTTGTTTTTTTCTTATCATTTCTTCAATTCTTTTAACTATTATTCAATGGATATTGATATTAAGAGAAATTGTGGGCAGCAAAACAAATAAGGAGAGATATTTTTGTTCGTTAAAAATATTTAGATTTTAAATAAAGGTAATTTTTTATATATATTTATATATTATATATATTTTTAATATATATAACATTAAGATATATACATATATATAGATATCTCCATCATCAACATATATAACTATTAACAAAAATAAATATACACATATATATATTTATATATCTATCTATAGCAAATTTTTGGTGTTACTAAATCACGTTAACAAACTCTAATATAAAATTTGAACATGTGATCTTTGAATTAGGGGTGTTTACAGTGTAGTTTGATCGGTCTAAACTCTTTTTAATATGTTAAATTATATGTGTGATTTTTTTATTACTCCAAACCGCACAATCTGTTTGGCGGCTCACTCCCGAATTATCCCGCTAGCATAAGAAATCCGAAAAAAGGTCGTCACAAAAATGATATAGAACAACACTTAAATAAAACACTCAACTTTTTTTTTCCTTGCTCATTGAATAACAAGAGTCAAAAATAATACATTTCATTCATAACTTGACTTATATAATCCCTTGAGCTAAATGACTATACGATCCAAAATAAAAGGGCAATATTGCAAATTGTACGATAAATTTTTCACTTTACAAGCTCTCAAACAAAATATACACTAGACCTTTTAGTTGAAAACATCTCTGTACACCTCTAAACTTGGGCTCTAATCCCATTGGACTCGTCCTCTACAATTTTCTTTCCCTTATTTGGAATAACAAGAGTAAACAAAGTGAGTCACAAGACTTAACAAATATATATAATCAACAAGTGAGATTGTAGAATCGAGGCATAGATAAACCAAATGGAGTATACCTGACTCCTCAAAATACAATAAAAAATTCATTATTAATTTCCCATCATTAATACTATCCCATGCCATCATCATTATGCATTTTATGCAATTTTCCATTTCCTATTAACATATAGATTTCCATGCATCACATCGGCTCACACGGCCCTCCATTTACATGGATCACATCGACTCTCAAAGCCTCCATTCACTTGAATCATATCGACTCACATAGCCTTCCATTCACATGTATGCATATACGTATACATATAGAATATATATAGAAACATCAATCAGCCATTCACTTGGCTTAAGCATTGCCTATTGGGTTATATGGCCACCTTATCTACGTTAGGCGCTCTATAGAATATCATTTTCTTTCTCATCCCGTGAAACATAATTGCCACGTCAAAATAATAATAGGGGCACAAAAAATAATGCCATGCAATTCTCATGAGGTCTCACATAAATATAACATGCATACTCCATTATAGAAATGTTCATATCACGATTATCATACACATTTAAACATTTCAATATCATTTTCATTCATGAGCCCATGGTATTTTCATTCACAAGATTTAACATTCTTCATTAGGTTTTATTTCCATACCATTTCTCAATATCAAGCAGATTGATTACAAATATCCATCATAAAAGTCTCATATTTCATTTCTTATTACACATGATAAATTTCTCCCTCTTAAGACGCCCACATATCATCAAGAAGCATTTTAAGACTCATTGGAACTCTACAAGATATTTGGGGAAGATATTACAAACATTTAAGAAGTTGGAAATTTTCAGATTTTAGGCTCGAATTAAAAAGGGAACTATAGGCACAATTTGAATCCAAATGATTCAAATCCTATCTCAAAACGAAGCTTATCGAGTTAGGTTTACAACTCAAAAAATGCCATTCATTGAAGAAAATATGGGATGAACAACCCCAACAACAATACTCGATAAGAGATTTAGACAAGTCACAAGATTTAAGGAAAAAATGAAAATAATCACGCAACCAATACAAAAATAGTTTCAACAATAATGATATGAAGAACAAAGACATATTTTGACATTCCAACCGAAAGAAGGGGAAAACTTGCACAATATAAAAAAAAAAATGCAAGAGGAATTTGTCTTGTTGATGAAAATCGAAGAAGAAGAAAAGTCTTCCGTTGAAGCTGATGAAATCCTCACTCCTTGAAACTCCAAGCAAGCAGAAAAATGGAAAAAATAGGAAAAAGAAATGAAGAGGAAGAAAAAGAAGAAGAAGGTAGGGTAAGAAGAGAAGAGGAAAAAAAAAAGAAAAGATTGAAAAAGAATGGAAAAAACAAGGAATGAGAGAGGAATGGCATGCATGTCCATCCCTACCTACTCCTATTAGCCTATTTTCTCTTCTCTTTTCACATTTGTCCTTCACTCACACACACAAGACACAAATATCTCATGCCTATTTTAGACCTTTTGCCCATTTCGTTTTTTTTTTCAATTTATTTAATTCAACCCACTTAAATACATGGACTCAAGCCCAACTAATAATCTCTCTCAATTAGGCCCCATCTAAATTTAAACCCATTGGACTCTTCTTTTAACTTGCATTTATATTTGACTTTACACTATTGGCCTAACCTCACTTCATTACAAAAGCATAAATATACCATCCCACACATAAGCTTAGGTCAAAATTAATAGCCCAATTCAATTGGATTTTTCTCCATACAAAAGAATATTTTCAAACTCTAATTAATAAAAGAAAAAAATTAATGCCCACATCAAAATACCAATAAACGCTTAGACCCACTAACGGGTCGTTACAGTCTGATTTGGTTTCCATAAATCACACTAGACCGCACCGCAAAATAGGATGCAGTTTGGTATAGTTTCCATAGTTTGTCCGAGTGAGCTTTCTATTGAACTTGGTAGATTAATAAATTGGGCTTAAAGGTTTTTTGGTCGATCATTTTAACATATTTTGAGTTTTTCACTTCAAGATTAACTTTTTTACAAAGAAAAAAAAAAAAGAAACTATACTAGTAAATAGTTTAAACAAACTACAACTTAATAAAAAATATATATATAAATTTAAATATATTTTCAAAACATGTCATAACTATTAAAGTCTAACCACCAAGTATAATCAACTTTCTACTAATTACTAAAATCCAAACACCAAGCATAACCAATTAAAGTGTAATCAATTAAATACTAATTATTTTTTTAATTTTCATATTGTTAGACTAATTAAGCCGTTCGGTTAAAAATCAAAAATATTTTTATCTAATCGCAAACTGTACGATTTATGAATTTCTCAAATCATCTCAAATCATTTCTCTAAAAAAATCACGCAATGCGTTCGATTTTCATAATTTATAGATTTTTTTGAACACCCATATTTTAAATGATAATTAATTCTTCAAATAATTTTATTATTATAATTCATTTCGTTAAAAAATTTACCTAAAAAAGTAAGTTATTGTTATACGTGTTTTCCACACTAGTTTTTATGGGCTTGGTCTAGTTTGGCAAGGCGGTCCAATCACTTAACGCTCAGGAGGTTCTAACGGGCTCACCAAGACAAACTCATATATCTTGTTCAAATCCGAGCTCAGGTCGCAGAAATGAACAAGCTTCCAGCAAACTCCCAACGATCAATTCAACGGGCTCTCAACAAAGCCTTCCAGTTCGCTGGCTTGACCATTCAGCTCGGTGGTCTAAAACTTCTCAGCTCGTGTAGACAACAAAACTACTGGGCAATCAGAAGTAAAGACCCACTTACTTTATTTGAGGCGAGCCATGCTCCTTGTAATGCGGATTTCACTCCCGGTTTTATGCAGACGATAAGGACTGTTTGTCCCCTACCATATCATCTCGTTATTTTTATATTTTATACAAGTTGTAAAGGTCCCTCGTTATAAATAGGGGCCAAGAATGTCATAAGGGGACAGAAGGAAGAATAAAAAATATCACTTCTCTGAAAGAATATTGAGGGTGCGGTCGTGGAGTAGGCAACGTTCTAGCCGAATTATGGAAAAATTCTTTGAGTTGTTCTCTACTTGTTTCTTCCTTTGGGCATTTCGAACACACTCATTGCGGCCCAAAACAGATAACAGTTGGCTAAAATTGAACGTCAATAGTTATAACGGTTTGTCTAATGCTACCTAATAATTTTTTATTTAACTTTTTTGCATAACATGAGCTACCCATTTAATGTTTATAAGATGAATGGTTGAATTATAGCTTGATTTTTTTTTATTGTTCATTCAAAAACATTTAGTTAATATAAAAGATAAAGTATAAAGAGAGATATATGATTTTGATATTTTAATGAAAGATAAGATATTCATTACCATCTCGAATAGGATACATATGTATATATATATATATATATTCTTCTTCTTATATAACTTTTATTAAGGCTTGTCTCATGCTATATTTTTAAAAGTTTAAAAAATACACTTAATAGTTAAAATTTAGTTTTTAAGTATTTTTGGACAATATCTATGTGAAAATGATTTTAAATATAATTGAGTTGATTTTATTTTAAATTTTGTTTACATAATAATTTTTTAAATAAAATATTAAAAAATTATTTATTAACAGAATAAAGAAGATAAATTCATATTTTATAGATATAAATATAAACAAAAAATTATAGATTTTTGGTTACTTGTTTGAATGCAGGCTGAGCCTCATAATGGGTCCAAATCCAAATAACCTGCGGCCCAATAAGCCACGCTCTAATCCCCTGAAAACCCTAATTCCCTATGAAGCTCTTCACATATCTATATCTATATATATATACAAGCTGCTTCGTCCCCTTCTTCCATTACTGCAAAAACCGTAGCTTGAAGAAGAAAAGGGTGTCTCTGTTTAGTTAACTGGTCGTAGAGAGAGAGAGAGAGGGAGATATGGCGGAGACTCTTGTTTTGCGGGGCACAATGAGAGCACACACCGACTGGGTGACGGCGATCGCCACCCCAATTGACAACTCCGACATGATCGTCACGGCGTCGCGCGACAAGTCCATAATCCTCTGGCACCTAACCAAAGAGGAGCGCGTCTACGGCGTCGCCCGCCGCCGCCTCACCGGCCACTCCCACTTCGTCGAGGACGTCGTCCTCTCCTCTGACGGCCAGTTCGCCCTCTCCGGCTCCTGGGACGGCGAGCTTCGCCTATGGGACCTCAACGCCGGCACCTCTGCCCGCCGCTTCGTCGGCCACGGCAAGGACGTCCTCTCCGTTGCCTTCTCCATCGACAACCGCCAGATCGTTTCCGCCTCCCGCGACCGCACCATCAAGCTCTGGAACACTCTCGGCGAGTGCAAGTACACCATCCAGGACGGTGACGCGCACTCCGATTGGGTCAGCTGTGTTCGCTTCAGCCCCAACACTCATCAGCCGACCATCGTGTCCTCCTCTTGGGACCGCACTGTCAAGATCTGGAATCTCTCCAACTGCAAGCTCCGGTCGACGCTCGCCGGCCACTCCGGCTACGTCAACACGGTGGCGGTCTCGCCGGACGGTTCGTTGTGCGCGAGCGGAGGGAAAGATGGGGTGATTTTGCTGTGGGATTTGGCGGAGGGGAAGCGGCTCTACTCGCTCGACGCCGGTTCGATCATTCATTCTCTTTGCTTCAGCCCCAATAGGTACTGGCTCTGCGCCGCCACCGAGGCCAGCATCAAGATCTGGGACTTGGAGAGCAAGAGCATCGTTGTTGATCTCCGGGTCGATACCAAGCAGGAGGCGGAAATGGCGGAAGGTGGAGACACGCAGTCTTCTGGCATCAAAAACAAGGTTTATGCTCTGCTTATTGCTTCTGCTTTTCAGTCATTATATCCATATGCTTTACCTCGTGGAATTATGCAATTCTGGTTGTGGAGGTTTCTGATTATTGTTTAAGCGTTTTTACTTTGCGGTCTTCGGTCTATTTGACTGTTGTTGCTGTTAATAATCTCTTGGTGGTATTTTCTTGTATGTTTTCTATATACATATGTGAATTGAAGTTTGTAATGGTATGGATTGCTAATTTCGTGGTTATGGTTTCATTTGCTCCTTGATTACAGTTGAAAAATCAGGGTTTGAAGTCTGTATATTTTGTCTGTTTGCTACAATATTCCGACAAAAATTTGATTCCCAATTTTGATAGAATTGTATAAACTTTTTACTTTTGTTCTTGGGGGTACAACCCAGCTTAGTAATTAATTACTGAAAGTCGCTGATTATTCATTGTATCTATCTTCTCTTTTGCTAAGCATTGATTTATGTGTCACTGTTACTGATGATTCATTTTCATTATCAATACTCTTAAATGTCTCAACATGTTCTACTTGGACATGTTGCATTGTAATTATATTTTTGACAGGTGGGATGGGTTAAACCCGAATTTGTTAAATGCATTTTGTGAAATTCAGCAGTGATCATAACCAGCTGTGGACTGTGCTCTATCTATTTGGTAAATCATAGACTGATTGATGTGTGCTGATATTGTGGACTAAAGTATGGTGTTGCCATTATCCTCCTGGTAAACTTTTTATGTGATTGCTTGTATTTCTGGTGTGGTAAGTAGCCTAACTTTAGCCAATGCTTGTCCCGTTATTCATTTATGGAAAATTGAAAATTTTAAATTTGAAGCCTTACCATTCATGATCAAAATGCAAGTAGCATGTTTTGATGATATCAACTTTACTTGTCAAAAAAAAAAAAAAAAACTTTACTGTTTGGCTCAGTCCCTTTTCTGTGTACTTGCTCTATCTGATTCCCTTTGACCGAGCCAGGGTTTTCTCAATGTTATGTCACTATTTAACAAATTTATTCCATTTATTATTCTTTTATGTCTCTGTCTGTATAATTGGAAACGTTTTTGATGCGCAATAATTCTTTGTTGCATTTCTTTTGACCAAATGGTCTGGAAGAGTTTTTTCTTGTTACTTCATAGAAGTGTCTTATTGGGTGAGTCTCGGGATACACTGTTTTCATTATGCAAGCCTCTTTGTTGAAGTCTGCTCAGTAAATTCTTGTACAGTATTTGTGGATTTGACTACTAGATTTTAGTACGTGTAAGTAGGAAGAAGGCTTCTTCTTCTTCTTCTTCTTCTTCTTATTCTTCTTAATGTATAGCATATGCATCCAATGATTAGGAGGGCATGGCAACTAGACTAGACTCCCAATAATTTTATTTATAAATCTAAAGGCTGGCCTGCCTGCTCATTTGAGATATCAAATGCCACTAGCGCACTGTTGTTAGAATTGTACGATTCATGATTTGAATCGTACGATTCGACTTGATTCATGTAGAAATCGAGTCGAATCAATAGGGTGAATCGAAAATCTCTTAGAATCAACCATGACTCGAACGAATCGATCGTGAATTGCACAAATCACACGATTCATCTGATTCGTTCAACTTCATCTGCATCTGTGCTTTAATCAAATATTTGTTCGATTTGACTATGTTTAAAGACAAAGAACGTGATGAAAATGATGAAGATGATGATGCTCTTGAACTTGAAGATGAAAATAATTGATAACTAGTGAAGATTATGGACAATGGAGTTTATTAGTAACCTAATAGTTGTAGTTCTTTTTTTTTTTTTTTTTTTTTTCTAGCTTGTTATTTTGAAAGTAGTTTGGTTTGGTGCAGTTTGAATTTAAAGGCAACATGAATATACTTTTTCCTTTTGGTACAATTTTAAACTTAGCAAATATATTTAGAAGTATTGTTTATCTATTTATATTTAAAAGAATTGATCACGGTGGACTCATTATTTATTTTCTATGGATATATATAATTTATAGTTAAAATTGAAAATGTGTACCAAATCTTACGATTGGATTGGATTTGATTCTCGATTCACGATTCATAAAATAAGGATTTCGATTTTCGATTCGAATCTCAATTTAACAACTATGGCCACTAGCATTTGTTACCATCTCAACTTGCTAAAAATAACTAACAGTTGAAATTCACCATTTGGGACCTGGTTCCTTTTTATGTTATGCTTTTAGTTGCAACTGGTAATGTTAATCACCTAGAGGGTTTACTTATTTGCGTGTGCATGTTTACCTAGTTGAGCAATTTATTCTTCTATTGCTCTTTGGTGTTACTTTGATCTCTATATATTTGTTGCCTTTTATTGTCAGTAAGTTCTTGTTGGAGTTGAATTCTCTTAACATAGAATGCAGTCTCTATGATTGCTTCCATTTTCTTGTGGTGTGATGTTTTTATTTCTTTTTCTTTTTTATTTTATTCGTTGATGAGCTGTTCTGTTTTTGTTTGTTTCCTAGCTTGTTCCTCCCTGTTGGCTTTGGTTGCATGGGTTCTTTCTTTTGTTATTTGAATAAAAAAAAATTCTTAAGTGTCTTTCATTGAGCTTTGTCCAAGTGGAATTCAGTTTTGTTTTTATCATTTTATTATGTACCAGCTTGTCATCGTTCTAGTTTCCTAACTGTTTTCCTTGATGAGTATCTTTTATGATTCCTTCTCTCTTTTTTTTTTTTCCTGGGTTGTATTTATCAACATTATTGGTACATGCATATATGCTCATAATTCTTCTTTTTCTTGATGTAACTTTTTGCCTCCCTAGTGTAACTCGTTAATTTTGCTTTATGCCTGACATAAATTGCAATTATAATAAGAAAAGTTAACAAACATGCTTGGTTGATGACTTTTGCTTCTTGGGTACCAAACATTGCTGGCGTTGAATTTGCAGGTAATATATTGTACAAGCTTGAATTGGAGTGCAGATGGAAGCACGTTGTTCAGTGGATATACAGATGGTGTAGTCAGAGTTTGGGGGATTGGTCGTTACTAAGGTCGACAGGGTAATTTTACCCGAATGCAGTTTATCATAAAAGTGCGAGACAGTTTTAGGTTTCTGTTGAAAATTTCAGGAATGATGAATGATACTTTGACTTGTTACTGTTTTATGGCTTTGTGGCCTCTTCTGTTATTTTTGGTATTCTGGATACTCTCTTAGTTGATACAATTGGTTTTGACTATAAATTCTCCAAGTAATATGGTTATGCCTTTTTTTAAGCTCCCTTTTCGCTTTCTGCACAGTTATCCTCCAACCAAGCTTATTATGTGATGGATGGCCCTCTGGTCTGGTCTGGAAATTGAAATTAGAAAGGGAGTTGGCATTTGTTTTTGTTGCCCTGGTTACTGTTCTTTGCAGTCACTGATTGATTCTTCAGCCTTTCTGTCTTCTGCTATTATATGTATATATTATCATATCTTGTTAATCTTCCAGAAAATGAATCAGGTTTGCCATAAAACTGATTTTCTGGCTGGCTTGTGAAGAAAATATACTTCTTCTATTCTATCTACGCACCGCACTGGACGACATTCCCAACCTGGATGGATGATAAGAGGACCACTGTCAAAGGAGGGAACTACTTGCTTTGCAGTCTTCTATCTTTCTGAAAAGAGAGTTTTTTAAGTGTGCAGTGACTAAATTAGATGCACTAAATCATGTCCATCTAGGGATGTAAATGGGTTTTAATTAATCTCATTTAAAAGTAAACAAACATGGTATAAAAATGAAGTATAAATGGAAGATTCATTTGAAAATTTATTAAACATATAAATGAGGTTAATTGAAGCCTATTTATATTTTTATCAATTAAAGGGCATCTGATGATATTATATTTTCGGAGAAGTTTTAAATGTTGTTCATATTTGTAGCGTTGTTATTTCTGTCTCTGTTTACATGTAAATAAACATATAAATGAGGTTAATTGGTGTTGATAATTAAGTTTAATACTAACACCAATCACCACACTTTTCCTTCGACAAGCTTGATTATTATTTTTTTAATTTTTTAAGTTATGACTTTTAGATAATTGTTTATGTTTATATTTGGTTAAATAATTATTTTTTATCTTAAAAATTATATTTATATAATGATTTTATATTTTTTTTATTTACACGTTTTTTATGTATACTTTTTTGTTTTAGAAAATATTGTTTTCCTTTCATTATCATTATTTGTTTTCCAATTTTATTTTCTTGCAATCTAATATGTAGTTTTGTGATAAATAAATAATTAAATGCAGTCATAATACCTCTCCATTTATAAATCCATCCTCCTGTTCAGCAGGAAATTTAGATTTAGATTTAGATTTAGATTTAGATAGAAATGAGGCATGGGATGGTGGGCACGTGTCAGTCAATTCTCAATTGTCAAACCGGCCAGGCCCAGCTCGCCCTTTGCTTCTTTCATATCAATTGTAAGTAATTGTAATGGTAAGGGAGGAGGGGGGACGGAAACGCATTTTATTTCTCTCCTGCTTTGCAGAAGCAACTTGGATGAACTCACTGAGACGCATCGTACATCATCTTCATCATGCATTATGTATGCAGTATATATATATATATATATAGAGAGAGAGAGAGAGAGAGAGAGAGAGAGATCACTGAGACGCATCATACATTATCTTCATCATGCATTATGCATGCAGTATATATATATATATATATAGAGAGAGAGAGAGAGAGAGAGAGAGAGAGAGAGATCACTGGGACGCATCATACATTATCTTCATCATGCATTATGCATGCAGTATATATATAGAGAGAGAGAGAGAGAGAGAGTAGATGCAGTAAATGACGCAGCCACCACTTCACATATCTGAGGAGGTGGTATACTAATAGTAGTTATATCTGATGATGATTTTTGAGACCCATCACCACTTGTCACCTCAATAGTTGGACTTTGAGAATTGAGTTTCAGACTTGACAATGTCGGACTCCGAGAATACAACCTGTAAGACAACGGAGTGACGGGGCTAGGGTCCCCAGGATAGACTCTAACGCTCAAATTAGTAGAGTAAATGCAAATAATAGAGAATGTAAGAGCTGGAGAGCTTGGTTATACCTGGTGAGGACCTCTGTTTTTTATAGGTGGACTCGTTATGGGATACAACCCGAGATGGGCGGGCGCGACTCCCGATGACCCCAGTCAAGCTGGAGCGGGTCTCGCGGTCTGGCTCGAATTTTTCGGACTCCACTCTAGATTGTTGACTTGTCATGTGTCAGTCTCTTGGGCAATCCACATGACGGGCAAGTCTACTAGCGCGTAAAAGTATTTTTATAATTTTAGGTGGTGCCACATCAATATCAACGTTTATCACAACTCGTTCCATTTTGGGACCAAATTGAATAAATTAGAGAATTTCATGGGATGGAGAAAAATGAGAATTATTATAGATTGGGGCTAGAAAATCGTTGAAATTGGGTTTATAATTAATGGGTGAAGCCAATCCCTGGGGTGGGTGATTTGTAACACCCCACACCTTAAATTGATTGTTGTAAACCAATGAGAAGGATTTGGATAAGATCAATTAGATTAACCAGGATGGGTTTTGGAAGAAATCCACAAGGATTGGAAGTGGTTGGGACTCGAAAGAATTGAGGTCATCGAGAGAATCAATTACTACTAGAAAGTAGCACTTTCGGATGCCTTCTCGTAATTTGATGATTTGACTGGGAAAATATTATCCAATTTTCTGTCATAATATATCATTGGAAAGCTCTTTTGGAGACCTATAACATATCTAAAAATCATGCAAATTCCATATCATTTGATCCTTCAAATAGTAACGCGAAGGTCACAGTTTTTACTGAACTTTTGGAACAATACATTGGAAGACTTAGGTCAACTAAAGTTGGCCAAGCAATCTATTGAACTTATCGAATAAGCTCAATATAAGTTTTTGGAACTCTTAAGTCGACCACAAAGAAGGCCTAATCAACCGAAGACGCTGAAAAGCAGACCACTTCTAGTTTGACAGTTTCTTTTGGAGATGATTCCCTAACCTTAGCCAATGTTTTAAGGGGTTTTAAAGTGGGTATTAGGACATTATTTCCTGTGTAATATACATGTCATGGACGACCAAGTAAATGATTGATAACCAATCTAAAATTTGGGAATTTAAATGTCACTTTACAATAATCTAATGCATGTTTTAAGTGACGTAATGTGACTTGGGGGGCCAAGGTGAGTTAAAACACTAGTGATGTGGCATTACTTAAATTACAAAAATACCTTTGCACGCTAGTAGTCTCGCTCTCCGTGTGGATCGCCCAAGAGACTGACACGTGGCAAGTCCACAATGCAGAGTGGGGAACAGTTCTATACGACCAGTTAAAAGACATGTGGCAACGCTTGCAGAGCAATCTGGAGTGGAGTCTGAAAAATTCGAACCAGACCACGAGACCCGTTCCACTTTGACCGGGGTCCTTGAGAGTCGTGCCTGCCCATCTCGAGCTTTATCTCAAGTACCCTATAACAGACATGCCTATAAAAAGTAGGGGTCCTCATTAGGTATGACAAGGTCTCTAGCTCTTACATTTTTCACTACCCACATTTACTCTACTAACTTGAATGTCGGAGTCTACCCCTGGGGATTCTAGCCTCGTCACTCCTTTATCTTGCAGGTTGTATTCCCGAGATCTGACATAGCCAAGTTCGAAGTTCTACTCCCGAGGTTCATTTGTCGAGGCAACACGTGGTGGTCGGTCTCAAATACTATCTTCAACTTGATTCAAGAAATCAAACCCAATGAGAGTTTTCTTCGTGTAAGGGAAGACTTGGAGAGTTAAAAGGGGATGTGGAGGTTGAAAATTTGAAAGTTAGCCAAAATTGGTGAAGGAAGTCACTTTGTCTAGTAATGATAATTGAAAAAAAAAGAAAAAAGGTTACTATGGTTGCAAAAATGAGAGATTTATGTTGATAAAGGGGTAGGGGACAAATCTCTTGCAAAAGTTGGCCAAGAATACAAGGAGAGAAAAGACTTGTTTTTCCATTCAAACCCTAGCATATGGCATCCAATATAGGGGTAAAGATGTCTTTTGGGCATCAAATAAAATGGGAGAAATAAAATCCCCCTTTGTTTCTCATACATTTTTGGATTTAAAGGTGTGGGTGTGTGTGGGTGTGGGTGTGTGTGTGTGTGTGGGTGTGTGTGTGTGTGTGTGAGAGAGAGAGAGAGAGAGAGAGAGGAGAAGAAGAAGAAGAAGACAATTCCTTATAAGGGTTTCGGGACATTTGTTAGGTGAATTGAGAGGTTTTCACCCATGGTAAGTGGAAGACCACTGGTTTTTAATGGTTTAATGATTATAAATCAATTGAGGATGCTTTATTTGTGTTTAAACCTTTGTTGTAGGTCCAATAATAACTCACTGGTTCAGAGGACTTTAGAGCTTAAGGTAGCGTTTGTTAAAATGAGCAAGATAAGGGAGTATCAAGATAAGGTCGGAATGCTTTCCGGACCAAGATATAGAATAATCAAGATAAGGTTGGGAAGCATTCTAAGATTTTTATCAACCTGTTTGTTAAATTTTTTAAAATGCACTAGAGGACACAATCGTCATTTTTTTCTTATCTATAAAGACCAAGATATGCTTATTTTGAGGGGGGGAGAGATAAGCTTATCTTGAACAATCAAGATAAGAAGTCATTAATGACGTTTCCAAGAATTGTTAGATAAATTTAACAAACATGTTGGAAAGGATAGAAGTCCGGGATGCATTTCATATCTTGACTTTTCCATCCCATATCTTGATTAACAAACGCCCCCTAATTAAAAACTTCACCGAAGTGAATTGGAAACATGAGGACCTTGGGTTTTAAATGAGTATGAGTTTGGAAGTTGAAATGCCTAATATACTCTTGATTTTAGGTACAAAGGTGGAGTGATCAAGGGTGATTAGTTGCTTTGCTTTTCATCTATGTAACTCCTCTACCCCCATTTTTATCTTGCATTGAGCATCCTTGACATGATGATATGGTGTTGGCTTTTATATATGTGTGTGCATTTTTACTTTATTTTTGAGATATAAATGTTATGATGTTGGGATATGCACTAGGGATCTAAAGACGAAAATACCCAAGAAGGGATTACATATTGCCATTGAGAGATCGGTGTATTGGAATATTCCTAGTCATGATGATGCCGAAAATGTGGAGATTAATGTGACTGGGGGTTTGCATTTCATAATAATGTCAAGATATGTCTTCTAAGTATAATGTCTTTCTCATGGGCAATCTTTTGAATTCTATTTGATTTCTAAATTTTTGATAAGTAGGGAATCGGTCTCAAACATTAACCCAAATCGGTCACTTGTTTCACCCCCCAAGTGAAGTGAGTTATATGAGATAAAGTGAGTTTGTTTATGCATAAATGATTAGTAAATATTTGAATTGAGATGAGTTAAAATAATAAAATTACTAAAAATAACATAAGAATGATGAATAATATATTATTTTAATTATTTTATAGAGATTAAAATTAAATTTAATAAAAATTACACAACATTCAAGACAATACAAAGCAATGAGGTCCATGCAACATAAATGTATTTCATTGAGGAAGTTGGGGTGTTACCAAACACCCAAATTGTATGTTACGTTTTAGATTTTTGTGGTTTTGGCTTCTCGGGACAAATACGAAGATCAATCGAGGCTCCTATGAGAATTGTATAATTGTATTCACGAATATATACCGTATCTTAATGATATGTCTTGAATGATAATTTTGTACAAATATAATCTCGAAAATGAGTTAGAAATAATAGAGAGGTAATATCTTTATAAATTTAAAATAAATATTTACAAAATGCTCCAGTTATGTCACTTATTATTATATGAGATAGATAGTTGGAGTCAAAATCCATCAACTATCCCAAATGTTTGTGCCTAATGAATTAATGATTCTTGCCTAAGCTAGGGTACATTAATTCATTTGATTGCAACGTGATGTACGTCAACAAGACATGACAAAGTCAAAGGAACAAATTATTTATTATTGCCCTCAAGGTATAGGTCGAGCGATCAGATGATATATTGGTGTCAATTTAGTGAGTTATGATTTTGATCCTCGTCCAGCGTAAAGATTTAACTTGTGATTTACTTCTACTTAATAAAAAATATGAGTATTAGAGGCCGCGCAAGAGCGATCATCCCAAGAAATAAACCATTTATTGCTGACATGCTATATATTGGAAATGTAAATGATATTTTTATGATATTTATATATTAATGTGTTAAATTTATGTTATGATAATACAAATATATAACACATTAGTACACAAAAGTTATCAAAAGTGTCCAAATAACATTTTTGATCAAATATATAAATAAAAATACTAATTGAATATTTAAGTTTAACATTTTTATTGACACTCTACATTAATATTTTATATATTTTTATTAATATTAAAGGTAATACAAAACATTAATATAAAATGTCAATAAAAAAATTCTTTAGAATGCCATAAATTATTCTTCAGAATGCCATAAATGTTCATTTTGGCATATCTACCCACTCTACTCTCTCCTCCCAACTGTGGCTTCCTCCAATTTAATGGCACAATTAAGCTGCTTACTTACCAATTCAACTCTTTCCTTTTCTTAATTCTTCTTTTCCATTTTGGCATAAAAACATATTTTGACAAAATTAAAATGTGAAAATAAAATTTACCTATATATATATTTATCTGTGTTTAAATTGTTGTTAAGATATTGTTAATTTAGTTGTTAATGTTACTAATATGCTCTATCCCATCCCACCTAGAGAATTCAAATTAAGTGGGTAGAATTGGCTTGAGAATACAAATTATGAATACACAGATGAAATTAAAATGTTATTTAGACACTTATATTTAACATTTATGGTAAGGTTCAGTATTGATATTTCATATTGTGTGTTGTACGATAAATTTATATAAAATATTAACACAAAATATCACTATAAATTTCAAACTTAAATATCCAAGTAATATTTTGTAAGATAGCACTAGAATGCATTACATGGTGTTAAATAGGATCCTAGTGAGCCTCACGGGCATGGTACAGCTGTACAGTGATAAAGTATTTGGAATTTCATATGAAATATCAGGATTTGAATCAATGTGGTGATTTAGAAAGTAGATTTATTGTTGGAAGGCAACAATAACGCTAGAAGACAAGTCTTGTATGGACTGTACCAAATATCCAGTTCTAAATATGTATAGAATGTATTTGCATCTGAATTTGTTTGACGGGTGCATCAGGGAAAAGATCATCTATTTTTAAGAATTAATTAGGTAAAACTCAAACACTCTAAATGAATAAAAAAAAGAAAAAGAATTGTAGTGGCTGGTTTTCAAAGTTTAGTATTATGGTTGCCAAGCTTGAGTTTGACTTTAGTCCTCCTCTGTCCTCATGATTTGATATTTTCTTACTCCAACCATATACGCTGGGGCTACTTTTTTTTTTTGGGGTACTTTACGTTAACGATGGTATGATAATTATTAAAAATAATTTCATACAAACAGCTATACTTTGTATTCTCAAACTGGTTTCTATCTACATAATTAGCACTCTCTAATTCGGATAACTGAGATAAGCACTTACACAAAGGGTAGAGGATACCATTAACAGTTATAAAAATAAATTGTTTTAATGTATATATATATATATCTATTCAAGAACATAAAATTAAGATAATATATATATATATATATAAGGATTCGATCAGTTGCTCACGTCGGGCAACACGAGCAACAATTATGTTGCCCGATGCTGATGTGGCACTGCCATGTCTCCCACCTCTCCTTTGTTATTGTTCTGATGTGGTCGTGTCACGTTAATATTAGATAACATAATTATTGTTTGACACAAATAACAAATAGAATTTGTGTATATATATATATAAAGCAATAGGCACAGAATCGTCTTTCCTCTGGGATCGATTGGTCAGGTATTAAGTGATGGGATATTTTCTTAAGGGGTGTTTCTAAACTAAGATAAGAGGAAGAAAATATTAGATAAGAGAAGTATTCAAAATATTTAGCCTTTTCAATGTGCTTGTTAAATTTATCTGACCATCTCTAAAAAAGCCCTCACGTGACCTCTTATCTCCATCTTTTAAGATAAATTTATTTAACCTTCATTCTTAAATAAATTTATCTCATATTTTGCAAATAAATCTCAATTACTTATATACCTCTTGTAGGATAGTTAATATTATTTAATACATTTTAAAATCTTAAATTTATTAAAAAAAACTTATTCAATTTAACTCTTATAATTAATATTACTTAATACATTTTTAAATTATCATATGTTTTGACAATTTTTGAAATTTAAATGACATTATTCTTTTCATTGATTTTTAAAATTTAATTTTATCTCTCTCTCTCTCTCTCTCTCTATATATATATATATTTTATTAACTAATACAATTAATTTCACTAATTTTTAAATTATTTTATTCAAATTTATATTTTATTATCTATTATGAAAGTATGTTTTGACAATTTTTAATTATCTAAGTGGAATTATTGTAATTCCAAAAATAATTATTTCTTCTTTTTAAAATTTTTTAAATCTATTTTGAACATGGATTTAAAAAATAAAATATTATTTTTAATTTTAATTTTAATTTTTTTGACAATTCATATCATTAAATACTATTTTAACCATAAATTTATTATTGATGTTAACAAATAATTTTGAATGAATTTGTATTAGGGATATTTTGGTAAAATAATTCTTATCTTGGTGCTTATTATATGTATTAATAAACACATAGAAAGAAAAAGTAGAATTATAAGTGAATTTCAAAAAATTTAACAAATAGTCTGATAAAAATTTTGGAATAACTTTCAAGCTTATCTTGATGATTCTATATCTTAGTCTGAAAAATATTCTAAACTTATCTTGACATCATTTATTTTATTTATTTTAATAAATAAATATCCCTTAAAAGAAAGAAATTTATGCCTGAATCAATTATTGTCTAAGCAATTTTATAAAAAAAAAAAAAATGGACTTGCTTGTTGGCACGTTTATTTAGACAGAACCCTTGAAATGTTTGGCGTGGGGTCAGCATTTTTATTGAAGTTGAAAGACTGATGAAGTAAATGATGCTATTATTAAGGTTTTGTCAGGCCCGGCCTTGAGCCAGGGCGGTCAGTGCGATCGCCCTGGCCATTATTGAGGGGCTCAAAATGATTTTAGTAAATATTATATTATATTATTATAATTATTAATTAATTTAATTTTTTTTTTAAAAAAAAAAACCCTGAATGCCCAACAATACTAGGCGAACTTTAAGTCCGCTGAAAGTCAGCGGACATGAAATTTGCTTAGTGCCAGCACTAAGCGCACTAAGAGATGACTAGTGATCAGAAAGTCGTTGAGCCAGGTCTAAGTAGGTGAAGCGAAAATTAAATCTTTTAATATTCAACATACTCTTTTCTAAAATAATAATAATAAAAAATACATTTATTATTTAAAGAGTTGATTAATGAGTAAGCGTATAGATGACAAGTAATTAAAAAGTTGTCGACCCTAATTTAAGTAAAGTAAAAATTAAGACTGCGTTCTCTTTGTATTTTTAATTTTTAGTTTTGATTTTTAAATTTATTTTTAATTTTTTGTTTTAAAAATCTGTTTTTAGAAAACTGAAAATATGTTCATTTTATCATTTTTAAAAATTATTTCTTAAAACAAAAAGTTAAAAAAATGTTTACTTTAGAATTTTGAGAAAAATTATTTTATAATATTTTATTCAATAAATTTGATTATTAAATGATAAAATTAACTCTTTTTAATAAAATTTTACTATTAAAATAAAATAATAAATTTGATTAATAAATTATTGACATCTAAGTGATAATTTATGTTAAATATTATTATACGTAATATGTGTAATATATTTAATAATATACTATATATTATTCTACATTTTTAATTATAATATAGAAATATTATATTTTTTAAATTTTAAAGAAATATATAATTTTATTTTTAAAATTTAAGAATATTTTTTTTCTTTTTTTCTTCTTTTCTTTTTTAGAGCCAAAAAATGGATTGTGTTTTCTATATTTTGGATTTAGAAATTGTTTTGCCTGAAAACAGGATTTCCTTTATAAAATTTTTTCTTGTTTTTGAAAATATATTTTTAAAAATAACAAAATAAACTAATTTTCATTATTTTAAAAAATTAAAAACTAAAAATAATCTAAAAACAACAAAAGTAATGTAGCTAAGTCTCTATTGTATTTGTTATTTTTAGAATTTTTTAGATTGCGTTCTTTTTACTGTTTTCAAATTATTTTTAGTTTTTAATTTTTTTAAATAATAAAAACGCATTCTTTTTTTTATTTTTAAAAATATATTTTTGAAAACAAAAAAAAATTATAAAGAAAACTCAAAACAACAAAAAATTATTTTGAGTGTTTTCATTCAAAACAAATTCTAAAATCAAAACATATTTATTTATTTATTCATATTTTATTATTGTAATGGAAAAAATATTAAAAAATTCATTAACTTTAAAATTTATATATTTTTTTAATAATATATTAACATTAAATTTTTCTAATTTATTGAATAATCAAATTTATTGAATAAAATATCATTAAAAAATTATTTTCAAAATTTCAAAAAGAACGCGTTTTCTAATTTTCTGTTTTGAGAAATAGTTTTTCAAAATAACAAAGAGAACGGGTTTTCAATTTTCTAAAAATAAATTAATAAAATAGAAAACTAAAAATAAATTTAAAACTCAAAACTGAAAATTGAAAAGTAAAGAGAACGTAGCCTAATTTTTCAAAATAATGAAAGTGTGTTTGTTTTTATATTTTTAAAAAGAAGAAAAAATTTTACAAAGAAAATTTAAAATAACAAAAAAATATTTTGATTTTTTTAATCATAAATACCCTCAAAATTTATAAAATATAGAAAAAGTTACAGATAAAAAAATATTTTTAATAATATTAAAATAGATACTCAAAATATAAAATTAAAAATAAATTTAAAATTTAAAACTAAAAGTGAAACACAAAAATAACACCTTATCTTTTAATATATTTTCCAAACTAAAAAGATAACACACATCCAACATTATTGCCTGCTTTGCAGTTGGACCCATCAAACAAACACTGAGAATTGAGAAAGAAGCTCTACTTTTATCTTCAGATACGCCACCGCTGATAGTCCTTCACTCACGTTAAACTTCGCCATTGCTCACACTCCGAAAGGTTATCCACTCCACACAAACAAAACCCCACCATGCCAATCTTCCTATCTTCTTCGTCCTTCATTCATCCTCAACTATGGCATATCGTAGCCAAGATGTCTCTCCTTGACACCATTCTGTTCTACGTTAGTACTCTTTCCTTAATTTTTTTCTTTTTTGGTACTTGAGGATTGTACCATTTGGGATATAGTAGAGACAAAATATGGTGTACGAGACTCGAACTCTAACCTTCAGATTCATCAACCTGCAATTCGGGTGGTCTCGCTTGTTAATCTTATGTTTGCAAAATCATATGTTTATAATGTTTTTGTGTCTTTGTGGCCGCAGATCATAAATTTGGTGGACAAGTTGGGGATATGGCACAGATTGCCGGTGTTCATGGGGCTGGCTTATTTGGGAATCAGGCGGCACTTGCACCAACGATACAATCTCTTGGACGTCGCCGGGAAAAGAGGCCATAAATATCAGGTCGGAGAGTTCGGATATCGGACGGCCGACGGAACCTGTAACCATCCGAACGATGATCTGGTCGGCAGCCAGGGAACTGTGTTTGGCCGCAACATGCCTCCCTCCACTTCACTCTACGGAGTATGCTCTCGACCATCTGTGCTTAATTTGCAGAGAATTTGGACTTCAGTTTGATTGATAGCAGTTTGAGTTTTTAACAGTCTATGCTTCTCAATTTCCTTGATTTGAATGTGATTTGAATGTGATCTTGCCATTCCATGGACGGCCGATCACTTCTGAAGCAAAATTGAGAAGTAATGACAGGTTATGTTATTTTTTTGGGAAAAAGACTGATTTGACCTTAAACTTTTGGATTTTAGTCAATTTGGCTGTTGAATTGTTTACTCCTAAACTTTTTGAATGATTTAAATCAAAGGTGAATTTGAGCGAAAGAAATTAGTATTTTAGAGACAAAGTGAATCATTTTGAAAAGTTTTAAGAGTGAATTTGAGATTAGACTGACAAAATCCCAAAAGTTAAGGAACCAGTTGAGCCTTCCCCCCCCCCCCCCCCCCAACCTTTTTTTTTTTTTTTTTTCTGTTTTTCGCTAAATTGGTAATATATGTTGTTGATGGAGGTGTGATTTGATTTTCCAGTTGCTTGATCCTCACCCAACGTTGGTGGCCACCAAGCTTTTGGAGAGAAGGAAGTTCATAGATAGTGGGAAGCAATTCAACATGATTGCTTGTTCTTGGATACAGTTCATGATTCATGACTGGATTGATCACATGGAGGACACTCACCAGGTATGTATCTTTCCAAACAGATGCATTATGTTCTAGAAATTGGCTATTTACGCTGCAGAAAATTTTCAATTTGGTTGGCACTTAAAACCCAAGAAACAGAGAACTGCGTATGGGACTACCAGTGATTGTGAAAGCCAAAGCAGGGACATTGTTATCATTTTACTCACTCAACCTTCTGTTTCGGCCTCCCCTTTCAGTGAATATATCACCGCCCAAACTAAGAAGGACCTGCTTCTATTTTGTAATTTAAAGTCTCCAAGTTAAACTGGATTCAGAATAATCTTGTCAAATTGATAGTTCCTTTTGGTAACAGCATAATTGATTCAAGCTTTGGAAGGCTGAATTGTTTATCATTTTATAGAAGCAATAAGAGCCTAAGAATTTCTCTAACAGGTGGAACTCAAAGCTCCGGATGAAGTTGCAGATGGGTGTCCATTGAAGTCATTCAAGTTCTTTAAGAATAAACAAGTTTCCACAGGCTCACTGGAGGTTAAGACTGGGTTTCTGAATACAAGAACCCCATGGTGGTAAGTGCTTTAGAAACTACGTATTTTCCCTGAGCAATTCTAGTAATTCTTCAAAGAACAATGACGTCCGGCCCGAGATTTGGGGGCCGGATAGTGGAAAACCCCTTTCAGCCCCTGCTTTTGACACTCCCATGTCAGGGTCCTCCTTCAAATCCTCGTCTACACTTTAGCCAAGTTTTTAATACTTGCGAAACTTGAATGGTAATCGTTACATAACAAAACAAAATTTTGTCTGTCTTGTTTTGCAATTCTAGAAGGGAGTAGAGAAAGAATATGAACTGCATCAAGATTGTATACTGCCATCTTTTTTTTTTTAATCGTTTATCTTTTTGATCGAATTAGGGATGGGAGTGTAATCTATGGCAATAACAAGGAGGGGATGGGAAGGGTGAGAACATTTAAGGATGGCAAGTTAAAGATCTCGGATGATGAACTTCTTGAACATGATGAAAAGGGAATTCCCATCTCTGGTGATGTCCGAAATTGTTGGGCAGGGTTCTCGCTTCTGCAAGCTTTCTTTGTCAAGGAACATAATGCTGTTTGTGATATGCTCAAAGTAAGTTCAATTTGCATCACCAGTTATTAAGTATGTTCTTCTGTTAGCAGAGAGTTTTAATTGCCCTAAATTTTATGCCAGTATGCATTGCATGAAAGTAGTGAAGTGTGTGCATTTTGTGTATATATTTTGAGGCTAATTTTTGAGTTGTTCGTCAATCATCATTAGGAAAATTACCCTAATTTTGATGATGAGAAGCTCTATAGACATGCGAGATTGGTAACTTCTGCAGTCATTGCCAAAATACACACTATTGATTGGACAGTTGAACTCTTGAAGACTGACACTCTTTTGGCAGGCATGAGGATCAATTGGTAAGATTGCACATAGTATCAAACCATTAACAAAGAGAATGGTATTTCTTTCATTTGAGCCAACAAGGACCTAAATGATTAATGTGATATTCTGGACAAATTCAGAGAAGAAAGCAATATGCTAAGCTGACAAATTTTCTGCATTCAAATATTTGCTGCAGGTATGGCTTTCTGGGAAAGAAATTCAAGGATTTATTTGGACATATATGTGGGCCAATACTAAGTGGATTGGTCGGTCTTAAGAGCCCTAGAGATCATGGAATTCCCTATTCTTTGACAGAAGAATTTGTAAGCGTCTACAGAATGCACTGCCTTCTACCTGATGAACTTATCCTAAGAGACATTAAGTCTTCAACTTCTGAATACAAATCCCCACCAATTGAAGAAGTGTACTTCTCTTTACTTCTCGTTTATATTTATGCGAGATTGATTCCTTCTTTTCCTCTTGGATAACAATTGTTGGATCTAAGTTCGTGGATTGGGTACTTAGGTTTATAGGGTGAAGTGCCAAATTAGACTATGTAATTTGGCCTGAGGGCTAAATTCTACTTTCAAAGAGCCAAATAAGCTCTCGTACTTTTAGACTTGTGGCAATTTTTTCAAACTGGCCAAATAAGCCACCATGCTTTTAAACTTGGGGCCAAAGGCTAGTACTATTAATTCTTTCGTGCAAGAGGCTAAAAGCAAAACAACAGCTACATTCAACATTGAATGACTCGTAAATTTAACCAATGTTAGTGGTGTGAACTTGATTTTTTTCTTTGAAGGTTGCCTATGAAGGAAATGGTGGGGAAAGAAGGAGAAAGAAGACTAGCAAAAATCGGAATGGAGCAGATGATGGTATCCATGGGTCATCAGCCATGTGGAGCTGTAACATTATGGAACTACCCTACATGGATGAGGAATCTTGTTGCTCATGATGTTAACGGAGAAGATAGACCGGATCCAGTTGATATGGCAGCTTTGGAAAGTAATTCTCTTGAACACCTAATATGCTTTTCTTTTCTATTTGCAATTTACTTTCCCCAAGTTTCAAATGCATCATTTTACTTGGTCTTCCCCATGTCCAAGTGATACAATGCTAAACTTTTGGGTGACTAGTTTATAGAGATAGAGAAAGAAGAGTCGCGCGATATAATGAGTTCAGAAGAAACTTACTGATGATTCCCATTAGCAAATGGGAGGATTTAACCGATGATGAGAAGGCAGTTGAAGCTCTGCATGAAGTCTATGGAGACGATGTCGAGAAACTTGATTTGCTAGTAGGCCTACATGCAGAGAAGAAAATCAAAGGCTTTGCCATCGGCGAGACAGCTTTCTTTATCTTTCTACTCATTGCCTCGAGGTATGCTCAACCAAGAATGAGTCAGAGAAGCAGGCTAAATATGCAATTAAATAACCGAGCGAATAATAGAGCAAATTTAAGTTTCTAACTCTTGTATTATATGTGATACTGATGTTCAGGAGGCTTGAAGCTGACCGGTTCTTCACAACCAACTTTAATGAGCAAACCTACACAGAGAAAGGCCTCGAATGGGTAAACAAGACAGAGAGCTTGAAGGATGTAATCAGTCGGCATTTCCCTGAGATGACGAGGAAATGGATGAGAAGTTCAAGCGCTTTTGCAGTGTGGGATTCGTCGCCAACTCCAACGACCCACATACCCTTGTACCTGAGACCAGCGCGGTAATGTGGAGGTCTGTTTTGATGAAGATGCCAGTTAGAGAGGGAGGGTAATTGGAGCTGGTTGAAGAAGTACATATATGAATAACTGCTAATTAGTACTTGTGAAATGGAAATAACAGAGTATTTCCAGTGGTGAGTCGAGTGTAGATACGCTTGTCTACTCTACGCAATGTAGAGTGCCTTTCTGCATGCATCTCATTACCTTTGAGCTGAGGTAATTTTATTACATATTATGATATGGTAAATATTCTGTAACTGCACTGTCGAGCTTGAACTCATCTCTAACAAGGCAGGCTGGCTATTCAATTGAAGAACTCAGACTCAAGCAGGCTGTTGTCACTAAGAGTAATGCTATTCATCTTTGGGTAGAGTAGAGATGATTTACGTGGAAGTGTTTGCCTAAGGAAGGTAAAGGGGCGCCCACCAAATTTTATTTTTTTATATTCTTTAAATAGATATATAATATCAATTAAATACTTTCACATAGACTGTCACATCACCACTGTACATCTCTACTAGAGATGAATAACATTACTCTGTCACTAATATTGAGACGTTTTGCATCACAAAGGAAATATATAATCAAAGTGTTTGTTCTGGCTTGATGGGGTTGGCAAGATTGGCTGCAATGGCGACGAAATGTCGCAGTCCAATGAGGGTGGCTGGCACCTGCAAACACTTCGACGCTCAAGTCAGTGAGGTTTCAAGATAACAGAGTATTAATGAGATTTGGAAAGAACATACCTTGACCTGTGATCAGGCTAGTTCATATAGAGATGAGTGTGCCTTACATGTCGTCGACCGTCATGGGAGGATAGAGAGCCGAGATACATGGAAGTGATAGGGATCATCTTCGAGGATCTTGGATTCAGTGAAGATTACAGGTTGATAAGGATTAGTGTGCAAGTTGCTCGAAGTTGATAGGATCTGTTACTAGTGCCAGGATCTCAGCTTTAGATGGAAAGGTTATTCGAGCTTCTTGGGTTGAGATCTGGTATGGGGGCCAGCTCAGTGCCAAGCTGTGGACCCCTGACCCAATGGATTAGTACGGTCCAAAGCCCTCCTAGGTCGGATGTTCGCATGAGCGAGCATTCGAGCTAGGAACATAGTGGAGGTGGTGGTCACGTTCTAGTTCGCCTTGACCTAGGACTGAGCCCATTGGGGATTGAGCTTGCTAAGGTCGAGCACAATGGTTTTGGGGGGGCTGTTTTTTGAGGTTCTAACAATTAACACATGTGATTTTCAAATCTGGGATGCCTGTTTCGAAAGATGTGACACCGTGGGCAGAGAGGGAGTTGTTTCAACTTTTTAATCTAAGACATTTAATGAGTGTGACAAGTGGCATGATCTCTGCGGGTGTTTGGTGACGTTTGATCTTTAGCCATTGGATGCATCGTGCGATATCTATATAAGGGCACTTGTAGGCCATTTTCCAATTTAACACTTTTGCGCTTGTGATCGATTTTTGAATCCTAATTTCCCAAGAGTTCTCGCATTCTTCTTGCCTTCAAGCTTTCTTTTACCTTCTTCTACAAACTTACTCGTTTATACAAGTAACACCACGCAACTGACTCTTTTGATTTTTCAATCTTTCATTTTCTTTTACTATTTTCTACTGGTTTATCAAGTGTTGTAATGAGTCTGAGGAGTGAATTTGGGGAAGGAAACATTTTCGTGACCGTCATAAGAGAGCTCCTAGTGAGGAATCCAACATTTAGTCATTGGGCTTTGTTGGTTGAGCGTAATGGAGTGATTTGGTGTCTTGACCAGGGTAGTTGAAATACAGATTGAAGTAGAAAAAAAGGGGACCAACTTCTGACGACTCTGTTTTCTCTGGTTCCCTTGGGGATAGTATAGGTGCTTCATCCATGACCGAGTCATCTTCAAACCCATTTTCCGACGCAAGTGGTGACTATAGCTGGGTGAGTGAGGACGTGTCCAAGGTCGCGGATCCATTTGTTAGTGGTTGAGGAAGACGAGGGCTTATTTGAGTGTTAACCCTGTGGGGAAGAGGAGCAAGTCTTCATGGCCGTGGACTCAGGGTTGATTTTTGTATATGAGACGTTCTTTACACATCTTCGTCTTTAACTTTCGTTCACCGAGTTCCAAAGCTCGGTATTGGTGATGTTAAATGTTGGCCTGACCCAGTTGCACTCGAATAGCTGGGCATTTGTGAAAGCCTTCGAAGTGTTTTCCAACTTTCTAAGTCGAGGAGTGAGCACGGGAGTCTTCTTTTCCTTCTTCTAGTCGAAGGGCGTCAATAAAGGTAGCTGGGTCTCTTTGAATGGGCTACTGAGAAGGAAGTTGTTGAAGGCCTTTGATAGCTCATATAAGAATTTCAAGGCTGTTACTTCAAAGTATTCTCTCGGCAGGATGTGCTCGCTTTCTTTTCAGACGATCAAGCAGTTGCCATGTTCCCTTTATGCTAGAACAAGGAGCCGAGTTCCATCACGGGGGTGGAATATCAGCGTTTGAGTTTGGAGGACCAGCTTATGGTGAATCTTTTTTTGGATTGCCTGGAGTTGAAGAGCTCGGCTCTCGTCAAATATAGGGATGACCCAGAGGGTCTTGCCACCTATATGGGTCAGTTTTATCGTGCCTTCCCATTCGGGCTAATTCTTGCTGCTTACTTTGTTTGTTATTGCTTACCCTGTTTATTTTCTATTTCAAGTAAGATAGCCCCCCAAAATGACTGCCGAGGTGATAAGGCAAAGCGCATTACTGAAAGGGGTTGAGCCAAACTCGGGGTCGGCTCGTAGGGTTACCAAGAAGGCCCCTATTCCAGTGAAGAGTGCCTGGGTGTCCAAAGCCCCCGTTGTGTCCAAGGGTCCCACGCTGGCTCTTCCTTCATCTTCTTAACCTATTTTTTTGAAAGGCAGGAGTTCTCGACGGTTCAAGGAATAGGTTGACATTGAGGAAGCCTTTTTGCAGCAGAAGAGACTGAGGACTGCTCGGGAAGAGGAATCTGGGCCCTTTAGGACCCCTAGCTCGGTCATTAATCAACCTTTGGGCTCTGACCAAGCCTTGTTGAGGCCGAGCTTGTGGGGTTACGACAACAAGAAGCCCAATCTGAGGAGCCTCTGGAGCAAGGAGTTCCGGCCTGGGGCCTTTGTTAAAGAATGCCTTTACCTCGAGTTTGTTCAGAAAAAAGAGATGGACCTCGGGGTTACAGGGCTATGTCGCTAGTCTGAGATGCAATCCCTTCGTCTCACCAGCACTTGCCAAGCATTAGAGCTGGAGTTTCGGTCCTAGTTAAAGCGACTCAGCCGAGCTTGCGAGGCAACAATGGAATGGGTGAAAGGGTAGGTGGTCGCCGAGATGTACGAGCTGCGAAAGCGAGTAACACAGGTAGAGGAAATGGCTGTTTGGGCTGACGATTGCTCCAAGAAGTACCATTAGTAGTGGGCGTGTAGTTTGGAGGAACTGGCGGTGTTAAAGGGGGAAGCCCAGGCTACCAAAACTGTTGCCTTAGTAGGGGTCGAGAATGTGGCAAAGCTAACGACCAACCTTGCCATCGTCGTCCTCCAAACTGACCAAGCAAAGCTTGAGGCTGCCAAGCTGAGGACTCAGGTAGCCACGACGTGAATCGAGGTTGAGAGCTTAAAGGACGAGGCCATCGACCAATTCCTGGAGGGTTTTGTGAAAGCCTTGTCCCAAGCTCAGGTGCTTTTCCCTAAGGCTAACTTCTTAGCCTGCGGTGCCTTCAAAGAAGTGGTGGCCAATCAACTTGTGGATTTACCTTTGGAAGATCCAGGTAGCTAGGCCAAAGCTTCGGTCAAGGAGCTAGGGGTCGACAGGGACCGACCTCTGGAAGATGTCAATCAGCCTGGTGAGCTCACGGCTACCTTCGAGTTCACTTCTAGAGTGATTGTCAAGCCTGCAGTCGATCCTGCCCCCGGTCCTGCTAGATAAGAAACACGAAATCAAACTGCAACATAAATTAATTTTAAACCGTTAACAATTCGTGAATATGATCATGAGGCTGTTACTTAGTTGTAGTACTTCAGTAAGCTGGTCGTGTTCCACGACGTTGGTAGAGGTCATCTTGAGAGTTCGATGAGGTGATAAGCTCCATTACCAAGGTTGCGAGTGACCCAGTAAGAGCCTTCCTAGTTGGCGCCAAGCTTTCCTCTTCGAGTTGCTATCTTGCGATCTCTACCTTTCTTAAGACTAGGTCTCCTTCTCGAAAACTCCAAGGACTGACCCTAGAGTTATACCTTCAGGCTGTTTTTTGCTTGGCTACTTGTTCTTAGATATGAGCTAGCCTCATACCTCCTAGAGGAGATCCAGATCAATTCTTTACTCATTTCTTATGGTATCTTCTTGGAAGTGCTCTCTTCAAGGGTTCAGCTCCCCAACTTCCACCAGAATCATTGCTTTTAACTCGTAAGTGAGCCTGAAAGAGGTCTCCATTGTTGATGTTTGAATTATGGTATGGTATGACCGTAGCACCATAAGGAGCTCTTCCATCCATGCCTCATTCGCTTGATCCAGTCGTTTCTTGAGCCCAAAGAGGATGACCTTGTTGGCAGCTTCGGCTTGCCTGTTTGTCTGAGGATGCTTGATTGATGTGAAGTCCTGATGAATGCCGAGCTCTTTACAAAATTCTCAAAATTTTGCTTTGGTGAGTTGAGTGTCGTTGTCGGAAATGATTAACCCGGGCAGGCTGTATCTACAGATAAAATTTTTCTGGATGAATGTTTTGACTCTTTCCGTCGTAATTGTTGCTAGGGACTCAGCTTTGATCCACTTGGTGAAGTAATTGATGGCCACCACAATGAACTTGAGTTAGCTCGAGGCCAGCAGGAAAGGTCCGAGCAGGTCAATTCCACACTTGTAGAAGGACCAAGATACGTCGAGGTTGTGGAGTTCTTCCGGTGGGGAGTGATGTGCATTTTCATACTTTTGGAACATCTCGCATCTTTATACGCATTTCAGACACTCATTGCGCAAGGTCAGCCAATAGTACCCGACCCTTAGTATTTTTGCTGCTAAGGACCGACCCTCGATCCTGCTATGATTGAAACAAGTTTAAATTCGATTTTAGTAAAACATCTTTTCTTATTTTATTTTAATCATCATTAAGCATTCTTGTGTCAATTTTCATTATATGAATAAATTCCTTTCAAACCAGTTTGATTTTGTATATTGGTCCATGAGTGTTAACTTTTAACAAAAAGTGAGCAAATTATATTGTCATTATGATAACTATTTTCTTATATTTATATTCAAATACTATTTTTCATTCATACATATTTATTCTTTATCTAAAATATGTTTGTATTAATTTATACGAAAGTGTTTTAATCCATATAATTTCCTACTGAGTTGCTGCAACATTTTTAGGCAATGAAAAATATATTTCAAATTAGCCTTAAGACAAAATATTTTTTAATATCTCAAAAATAGTCAAAACATCTAATTCACTCCTTCTCTTGGATGATCTTTCAATTGGTATAAGGAGTGATCCTTACCATTCTTGAGTTTCATTGTTTTTGAAAATCAGTTCTTTTGAAGTATTAATAAGTTTTGATATTTCCTATCTATATGATCATATGAGCTTCATTGATATGAATTAGGTGACTTTAATATACTTTGATAAACTCAGTCTTCTCTCTGCTGTATACTTATCTATGAAAATGCATTTTCAAGCATTTTGATTCAAATAAAACTTTTCATATGATTTATCTATTCTAACATCTCTGTGAAAAAGAGCAGATAGTCTCTATTTCTACATTTGTTATTTATCATGAGTAAAGTGCATAAATGATAATGTTGATAAATCTCATGAAATTGTCTATGCTATGTGCTATCGCAAAATGCTATTTTTGAAAATTCATTTCATCATTCACATATTCAAAAAGGTTGCATTATTTATTGAATATCTTTTTCGAAATGGATTTCATATCAAATCTTTTCTCATGGCATATGAAATTTAGATTTTTTTGTCAAAAAGGCTATCATGTCACAGCATATGTTCATTATGTTATATCTTTTAAATCAAAAAGAATTTGGCCACATTACATGTTCTTTTAAAATCTCTATGTGGACCTAAAATGATTATAAGCTTGCATATGCTCATTTACTCACATGCGGTCCTTAGGGCTTATACATAACACATCGGCACCCAAAGTCTCAACATACATAATTTCAATTAAATCTTTAACCTGTGGACCGAGTCCCACTTACCGAGCTTATAGCCGTAGCTCACCCACGTCAAGTACTCGTCCATCCAACTCTGAGTAACAATACCATATCATCAACTTGTGGACTATTATCCACCCACGCACTGGTTTTTCACCAGGCGAGCATTATGAGCCGAAGCTTCGTTGTGCTAGGCAAGTGCCTACCGAACTTGGTTTTGGATATCCTTTTCCCCCACGTGGACATAGCCGCCGCACAAAATAATAAGTGCGCTAAATAGTTATTATCCACACGCATCAACTTGCAAATATATATAAATTCGTGCATGATCACATGCTTCCCATATCACTATGCTCATGGATGAACATTTCACTACATGTCACCCTAATGATGGTCCACAATCACATGAGATCAAAGTATGTATGCGTTACTGCCAACATGACTAAAACAATTCCAAGCATATATACTCACACATGAATGAATAATAAATTGACATCATGCTTACCAAGGCAATTTCAATGCATAAATAAATTCCTGCATGATTATACGCAATGCACTATTTCATAACCATGTGCTATACACATCACTATGCCCATGTTATACATTCTCAACCCATATAGCCCCCATGGCAACCAACCATAATGCAACATTAACAAATGAACATATTAATAGTTAATATAATTCCAATATATGTATAAATATATATACATATATAAACTTCCACATAATCATAAGTATTTTACCACTTCACCCTCATAGCTATATGCAATGCCCCTTTTTCACCCATAGCTATATTTTTACCACTCAAGAATGACCAATCGATTTTTAAATTATTGATGGACTACGTAATTGTTAATAATGATGATTAGGCTAGTATGAAAGCATAACATGAAGCAACGATTGACCATAGGAGCAGAACAGTCGATAGATACCTTAGAGTGGTTGATCATCATAATCCATATACATAGAAACGATCAACAGATGCCTCTCAATAGTCGACTGCCAGTACTTGGTTTCATGATCGATCGACAGCCAGTGCCTATACATCCAACAGTCGACAGTTGTGACACGAACAATCGATCGGTAGAACTCGACAACATGAACGACCACCGTGAGAGACCCAAATCAAGAAATCGATTATTGCTTGAGAAATATAGGGTGAATCGAACCCTATTTAAGCTATCAACAAAACTCAACAAGCATTTTAAGAAGCATAACAAGATTAAATAAGATAGAATAGGCAAGAATCATAATCATAATCTCAACCATAGGAAGAATAGCCAACACAAGGATTTAAATAGGCAGAATCCCAAAAATTTTCCAGATTATGAATGGTAACTTCAAGGGCCTATTTCGGCTTCATAACCGTAACATCTCGAAGTTTGGAGATAAATAATAATTATTAATACCGATGTTTGAGGTTATTATTGAATATCTGGAGATTTATGAGAAAGTATTTATTTATGTTGTTTGAGGAAATAGGAAATTAAGGCAATTAATAATCTTATTTGGGAGTATTTATGGAAATAGTAAAATAAATTAATTTAGTGAATTTTCAAAACTTTGGGGTGCGAGTGAAATAAGCGGAAGTTGGAGTTCGGTGTGTGTGAATTCCGGAAGTTTGGGGGCTGTGGCAAAATTATGGGAAGTGGGCTGCAAGTCTTTTTAAATTTATTTGGGTGCATATTATAATTGAAGGAGATGGCTGGCGTGGGTGGTCGCGAGCGTGCGTGGGGAGGCTGCAATCGCGGGTTTGATTCCGCAGAAGGCTCCGCACGCGTTGGGGAAAATAGGCTAATTTTTAATCAATCACAAGATGCCCAAAACAGTGCCGTTTTGGTAAGGCAGTGGGGGGCGACGTGGAGGTCGTTGGTTGCGCCACGTGATGCACTGAGGGCCACCCAATTTATCGTGGTCACCAAGCTCCCTTTCGCTGTGTCATTTTTAAGGCCAATTTAGCCATTCTATAAGTTCAATTGGGGTAAAATAAGGTAGAAAACAGAGAGGAAAATGGAAGAGGAATGAGAGAAATAAAGGAGAAGAAGGAGAAGGTGCACGGCATCTGAGGCATAGAAGGAAAAAAGAAGAAAATGGAAGAGAAATTAAGAGATTTTTGGGTTATTCAATATTTAAAATACCCAGGTAAGTGGGTAAAATTATCAGAAGTACTATACACTTAAATTACGAATTTTATACGGTTAGATTTGATTAATATAGGTCATAAATTTATTATTTTCTGTTAAACGTTTTACTTCACAGCGGGAGCCCAAGAAAGGCAAGAAACGACTGTGTAAAGGCAAGTTCCTAACCATCTCTTCGTGGGTTTAAATTCCTTTACAAGTCCTTGTCATTGTTCATATCTTATTTTCTCCTTTGTTGTTATTCGATTCCACATATTAATTGTATAACTACGCGTTGCAACAATTTTTATTATTGGTGCAATATTTCTTGTTAACCGACACAGGACTTTGTGTTACCCGATTTCCTTGGGAATGATGCCGCACCTAATGGGGTTAGGTTTCAGATGGCTGTGTGGGTGTTGGTTCTGGATCTTGGGTCTTGTGTGTGGGATTGTTATTTATGTAATTATAGTTGCTATTAACGGTGTGTGTCGGGGTTGAGTTGCATTCATTGAGGAGACATGCTTTGCGTGCGATAGGGTGTGTGAGCATTGGTATGACCCGGTTGGCCTAAGAGCCAATTTGGATACTCTATGTGAGCATATGAACTTAGAACATTTCACATATGTGTATTCCTATATGGGCATAGCATGGTTTGATGCTTGGTTTATGGGGGTCTTGCCATCACGTTTATGCTACAAAAGTCATTGCATTTCTTATGTGTTGTATTGCATGGTTCTATTGCGTGCGGCTATTATTAATACTGTTGTTCTGGTTGGGAGTACCGTGTAGGTCTGGGTGTCGAGAGTACCAACCCGAGGGAGCTTCGGGCTCAAGTCGGTTGGCAGGAGTACTGGCTCGGGGGAGCTTCGGCTCGGTTTTTAAATTAGCTCGAGAAGGTCCCGAGGGAAGACCTGATTTGATATGGAGATCTGTGTATGTGATTTTATGGGTGGAGGGACCGCACCAGGGAGGCTTGGGATCTTGTGTTGGAGAACAAGGTATCGGAAGCTGTGCTGGAGCATAGAGTATCGGAATCCTGGAATACAGTATTAGAGTTCAGAGAATTTATCGCTTGCCAGTTCATGGCAACGACCGGTTTGTTAGGGAGTTGGGTGTCGGCGTCTTCTATGTGGGCCGCAAGGACCATTACGTGCATGTTTATTTATGTGGTTTCCATTTGACTTGTGGTTCATACCGTGCATGTGTGTGTGGGGTGCGGGTTGTTGCTTGTTTTGCACATGGTGCGAGTGGTTTGGGGTGTTATTTTTAGCTAAACCAGCCTTGTTTCTTGTTATGCTTGCTGAGTCTTGTGACTCACCCTTGCTTTCCATTATTCCAGATAAAGGAATCGCCTGAGTGGCGGGAACTTGGGGTCTAGACCGTTGAGCCGAGGTAGCATGTGTAGAGTCTTCCCAAAACTAGGGTCCTGGGTGTTATTTTGGTGTTGTCACGTTACTGTATTATGTTTTCAAAAATTGATGTATGTTATGTAATCTCGGTTGGTCGTATATTGTGTACAACTATGTAAGGATGATTATTAAACGTCATGTGATAAAAAAAGTTATGGTTTTAATAAGGGTTGTGTGTGAGTTAGGTTGTGTTATTGTTTGATATCATTCAAATAATGACCCTCTCATGATCCTCTTTGTGCACGGGGGTTTCGGGAGGCAGGCCGTTACAATAACTTAGTCAAATCTCATGAAATATGAGGCTAAACTGAAACTTGGAATCTCTAGTTCCTGAAGCAACAAATAGATTCGAATTCAGAAATAACCACAAGAAGTTATTCCCTGAAAACCAAAATAAGGTAGATAACTCATAACAGTAAGATTAGCGTATGATGTCTAGTTTATGGAACAAAAAGAGGATTCCAATTACTAACATTATGAAATGAAAAGAATACATTTCTAGAATAAAAAGAAAGTTTAGGAACTTGCATTTGAAAGGAGAAAGAGATGAGAATTTGCCTTTGATGGGTCCAACCCACGAACCCAACTGAAGAATGGCACCAAAGAAAGAAGGAGATGGTTGAATTTGGAGCTTGCACCCACCCCCTCTTGGGGTCTTTGAGCAAGAAGAATAAGAAGAAAAGGCAGAAAAGAACCCTAGCCCCAAATACCCTAATTTTTGCTGCCTCTTTCTTTTCTTTTCTTTTCTTTTACACTCATACACATGTTTATAATATATATCTACACACATATATAATAACCCCTGTTATACATAACAAATTAATAGAACATATAACATATATATATACACACAAACACGCACACAACAACCCTTACTCCCTCAATTTAATCCCATTTCAACTTTTCAACTTTCAAACTTTAATCTCTCTCTCCTTCAACTAGCAATTACAACTCTTCTCACTTTGACTTTTCCACCTTCATTTATAGTCCCCATTTCATTTGACTTTTCAACTCTCACACTCTCTCTTGATTTGCCTATTCCACAACCTAATACTTCATTCATTTTGACTCTTCAACATAACACAAATAATTACTCATTACTTTATATAGTGGATACTGAGCCCAACAGAAAGCAGTCGACAAATAGAAGGAGAATGGGCGACTGTTCGCTATCGGTCGACAATTCTCTTGCTAATGGTCGATAACCTACTATGCCTCCGCCTCTTTTCTTTGACTTTTCAAGCGTCTTTGCACTTCACACTTCTTTTATTTTGACTTCCCACCCATAACTTATATATATATATATATATATATCCTCAGCACTTCTATCCAATACTTACAAAATATAACACATCTCAAAATGGTGACAAAACACCCTAGACCCGATAATGGGTTGTTACACAAGCAAATGGGTATCCAAAGTGTCCTGCATGTGTTCTACATTTTCAAATCTAAGGACAATTTTCAGGAATGAACTTGCTAGAACATCTTTTAGAACCAGTTAAGTTGAGGAAGATCCTACAAAGCTAGAAAATGCTCTAAAGATATATCCTGCTTCTAGCAAAAATGATCTGCTAAAATGTGCATTGAAGGTAGAGTATGCTTAAGGTATACTTCTTACATAAATCTCTTTAGCAAATTTCAATCAAGAGTGCTAATTGACTATTTTAGATATGTGAACTCAAAAAGCAAGTCATTGGCAATTTCTTCAAAACTGATTTCTTAAAGATCTTCAAAAATTATTTTATTCTAATGATAGATGAGAAATCAAATTAATATTCTCCCAGAATTATAAAGTTAAAATCATCATCTGTCGAGGGTGAATTTTTTTTGTCTTTTTGATAGTTCCTTTTATTGTATTTTCAATGTGTTATCATTTTTGCTTATATTATTTCAGCATTGCATTTAATTATGCTATGATAAATTGCTATTTTTAAATGATAGTTCTTGCTCTTTAATTTCTGTATTTAATTTATAACTTCTTCATTACAGTCTCTTTTAATTTATTGTTATTCGCTTGTGTTCAATTTCTTTTGCATCCTATCACATGTTTTTCTATACGTTCTTGTTCATTCTCAAATTATTAGCTTATTTTTAATAGAATATATTTCTTCTAGGTTCCAAAAATTAGATTTAAGAATAATAGGAGTAATATTCATTACTCAAATAGACTTTAGAATGGGTGTTTATCGAAGGGTATCCATCAGCATCCATAAAATATTCAACTATAGTTAAAGTTGAGTATATAATACGTTTTTCCTTTGTCATCAAATTTTAACTTAATTATGTTTATTTCTTGAAGTTTATTTTGTGTAAAGTATTTCATTTACAAGTCATTTATTTATTATCACTGCAATGCAAAGTTAAATTCTTTATTATTGCTCTATATATACATGCATTTAAATTTCTAATGTCATTACGTTTCTCTTATGTTTACAAGTAATTCTTGTTTATCTTTATTTTCATTAATTTCTGTTCAATTTATCATTGAAAATTATATTCCTCACTCATATGGATTCTTAAGAATCAGGACGAGTAGAGGCTAGATGAGATGACTACATTTTTTAAATTACAAGCTCTGATACCAAATTGTTTGGGAGTGAAATTTTTCTTAACTTTTTTTTGTTTACCACAACTCAATAAAACTAATCACATCTTTTTATTAAGTAGCAGTGTGACGGCCACAAAATTTCCTTACTTTTTTTTTTTTTACAAGCTTTGATGCCGAGCATTTAATACTATTTACATCATCATTCATTAAACTTTCACATTAGAGCTTAACCGCTCATATATATCAAAATAAAGAGCAACAAAATAAAATACAAAAATAAACTATTTTTTTCTGCCCTCAAAACAAACCCCTACAGATCTTTTGGTCAAGATTGTTTTGTACACATATTACCCATGAGAAACAACTTCGTTAGACTCACCCTCATCTAAGTTTTCCTCTTACCTGAAATGATATAAAGAAGTAAGGTGAGCCACAAAAATTAGCAAATATAATATAAAGCAAGTGAGAGCATTTGAATCAATGTATGAATAATAGGAAATGAAATAGAATTACACTATCCACAATAATTACAATAATTAATGACATGACTCACCACAACATGCACACATGCTATGCCACCTAGCATCATATAAGCCATACACTCACTTCATTATTCACATGCGACCTTTCGCCCACATATAACATATCGACCCCTAAGGCTTAGAAATACATGTATATACATAATCTCAATACATTTATTAAATTGTGGATCGAGACTCACTTACCGAGCTCATAGTCATAGCTTGCCTGCGTCAAGCGCTCGTCTCTCAAAGTAACCATAGTACTCTGGATTGAGTCCCACGTAATCAGTATATAGGCCCATTAGCTGGCAGCACACTGACCAAAAACCCAAGAAGTGGGGTGAATTTGGTAGTTTAAAAAATTGATTAAGAATTGCAATTTTTCTGATGAAAAATAAGGATTTAGTGAAAGAGAGAATTTAAGAAATGATTAGAGCAATAAATGAAATAAAGAGTACGAGCCAATAAGAGACACAATGATATATATTGGTTTTGTTTAACCAACCCTAATCCACTACCTTAGTTTCTCATTAAGAATTTTGAAAAGCAATTCACTATAAATCCTCATATCACTTCGGATAGGCCTTCCAGAACCAACTAGTATATAAATTTATTATTTTTTTATTATTATGAGACATTTATGATAAATGATGATGATTCACATGCCATGAAGCATGAGATGTATATAATAAATATGTGGGTGATTGTTAGCTGAACAATGCACCGAACGTGATATTAATAACAAGTCATATGACACAGAGAATAAATGATTTGTTATTAATTATGATTATGTAAGTAATTCTCTGACTTAAATCAATATCATTATCTTGTATATTAGTGTTTGAGATTTGCTGCCCGCATGGGCAGCCTAGTTGGTCAAGAAAGGGGGCACAAAGTGCCTTCTATGGTAAATGCTTAGAACAAGTGTTTGAGATTTGCGAGTATGTGGACATACCCTAACCATGGGTGAGAATGTTCTTGTTTCCTTTTATTGAAATATGAAGGCATGGGTTTGCTGAATAGGGTCCTCTGGCTCAAATCCTAATTTTTCAAACCAAATTATGTCACTAATATTAAATTAGGGATTTTTCTACAATTTTGCCTAACCTTAGGGGTGTTCTTTGCAATTTTCCTTTTTAGTTTTACTTTCTTATCTTTTTCTATATGTATAGGAATATAAAATATAAAAGTTATATTCAAAATTAATATTTAATTAATCATTAAATATAATATTTAACCCTTAAATTCCATTTCATTTTCACTTAAACTCCCCAAATAAGATAACTCCCCGTTCTTCCATCTCCATTCCTTTCCTTTAATAAACCTCCCGTTTCTCTTCTCCAAAACTCCCAAACAAAGTCTTAGGACCTCAAAATATACTTTTAGAATGCTAGATATGTATGAATTTTTATTCATTTTTCTAAGTAATATGATAATTTGAAATATATATACATACATACATATATATATTCAGATTCGATTCAATTCCCTGTTCACGATATGAACATAGATTCAACAAGTATGCTCCAAACTTACATACGCCTAATTTACCAAAAAGATGACAATTGCGATGCCGAGTGTGTTTTTAACGTAATTGGCATTGGAACCACTTTTGTAGCGTTGCTTCAACTAATAGAAAAGGTTGGAAACACATATTATAACAGCAGAACAATTAATTAACTACAAATAAACAATAATAGATAGAACAAACTAATTAATTACAAAGATGTAGTGTTCTTATTTACGAAGATGATCATAAAGGAGGGTGGCATAGAGCTACCCACTACTACCACTACATCTTGATCTTATTTATTGGGATAATCACAAAGCGTTATGCTAATCACGATACGTGCGTGCTAATTCCTCTAGGCTGGGCTAGGCTAGGCTAAGGCTAGGCGTGGGTATTATTCTAGTGCTCGTTTCTGCTGAGTAGTTTCCTGAACCAGTAGGCCGACATCTTTGGGGTACGCTTTAGGGTCGTGAAATCCACATAGACTATCCCAAACCTCGAAGTGTACCCCAGCCTCCACTCAAAGTTGTCCAGCAACGACCACGCGAAGTAACCCTTCACATTTGCCCCATCGTCCATTGCCGCCTTCAGTTGCCCCACGTACGCCTTGTAGAAGTTGATCCTCTTGGTGTCATGCAAGCCCTTTGGAAGGGTTATATTGCCGGGATCATCCATGCCTGCAAAATCAACCATTTATATATGGAAAATTATATTACTGAACTAGTAAGTACATCGTATGAAAGTTGAAAAGAAAGTGGAACAAGTTGGAATCAGCCCAACCGTTCTCGGACAAAAATACTGGGGGGTTCCCGTATCTCTCCTTTATGTAAGTCACGGCTTTGTAGAGACCATGTGGTACGATGTAGAGCCAATACGAGTATGCCTGCAATTTTCCAATTAATCAAGACCAAGATTGAGAGCATGGTGTTTCGTAAAATTGGTTAGAATTCTACTCTCATGTTTGCTAGAGATGTCATGGATGATTCAGTTAGATCAATAACGTACCCTATCCCCAATTGGAATTCCGTTCTTTTCATCTGTAAATTTCAACAGCAAAAAGAGGGCAATATGAGATTCAGACAAGCAAAGACAGATAATCTTAATGGACAGTGGATAAGGTTGTTATTATGAGAATTATTTTCTTTGGTCCTACAAAAGAAAAGGAGGGAGCATAGTATCTTACAAGCAAATCCAGCATTCCAGTCCTGCTGGTAGCCCAGATCTTTCGGTTTGCCTTGATGGGGATCAAAAATGTAGTAAGTAGTGTATTGGTTGATACCCAAAAAGTCCATTGATCCCTTCACCATCTTAACTTCTTCCTTCGTGAATTTGGGCAGCCGATCACTGACAATGTTTTGCATTGTTTTTGGGTACTCGCCATATACAATGGGATGGAGGAACCTACATGGAAAAACAAAAAAGAACAATATTATTTCAGAACCTTCAAATTTAGTAAAGAATTGCTTCATAATAGTATCTTCCATTCTCGTCTTTGACAAAAAAATTTGTAGACTCTAGTATCTTCCATTATGGCGTGGAATGATTCCTCCTGCTAAATTTTCTATGGCATTGTTGTCTTTTCCCACTTAATTTTACCACGAGTTTCCTTCTAATTTACGACAATATGTTAGCACTTAATGCCTTCAAACTACCAAACTATATCAAGAAGTTTTCGAATCTTGCAATTGTCTGTCACCAAGAACAGTAACTATCACGTCTATGAATTACCATGCATGCATAGGAGTTCTTACCATCCAATATGGAAGTCTCTTGCCCTTTGAGCAGCATAATTGTCAGCCTTCGATCTTGTGAGAGGCTCGTACCACACAAAATCCAATAGAATGCCAATTTTTCCCTTTTGTTTTTCCTGGAATAGTAAATGCATAGTGAGTATACAACCCCATTTGTCTCTTTCTTTCCTCAATTTTCTCTTTTACCTTTACCATAACAATCAAACGGACTGAGGAAAGTCATTCTGAGAACAAAGTGATTAGAAATAAATTAAAGGAAGAAAGATACTTGATACTTCTCACGATATCTCTGAACTGCAGCAGCATGACATAAGATCAGATTGTGAGCAACAATGTAAGGTTCAGTTGCTGAATTTCCAGCTGTGCAATTTCCAAATGCTTTAGAACACCTGCCAGGGGCAAAGAATCCGTTGTCATATCCAAGAGCAGCTATTACTCTAGGTTCATTAAACGTCATCCAATTCTTCACTCTGTCTCCAAATGTCTTGAAACAAAAATCAGCATAATCTGCGAAGTCTTTCCTGTACATTTTGAAATCTTAGTCAAAAAAATTGTCGACACTGGGGACGGGGGGTGAACAATTAATAGCATGCTTGTTCAAAAGATGGTAAAACCGTATGCAATAAATGTTATTGCTTGTGATAATACTTACACTACTTCATGGCCCAACCATCCCAAGTACCTCTCCTGAAGTGCTTGGGGAAGATCATAGTGATTAAGGTTTGCATAAGGGGTAATTCCTGTAGAAACATTTACAGGGAGTATTTAAATCATATTATACATCTCTTGGTGTGATTACTTATTGCAAACAAGAAGGGAAGCAGGGGTTCTTCATGAGAGCATATTCTTGATTTATCAAATGGAAAATTACCTCTTTTGAGCATGTAGTTGATCAGTCTATTGTAGTACGCAACTCCCTTTTCATTTACTTTCCCAGTTCCATCTGCACAAATGGGAATGATCAACAAATACGAATTTCTTTATTGATAAGTTTATGCAGCTAATGGCAAATTATTGTATGCTTACTCGGAAATATCCTGGACCATGAAATTGAGAACCGGTAGGCATCGAAATTCAACTTCTTCATGATGTCAATATCTTCCTGTTATCAGAGAAATGAAATATAAGTTTCATGTTTCCCCCAAATCTGCTTTCACAGATCCAAGTTCTTTGGTAAAGAACTTCATATTTTGCATGAATTTTAGAGCGAATGGATGATCACTTTAATATGCATGTATAAAGAAGGGCAGTACGAAAACGCTTTCAAGCATATTAAAGATGCCGCCTATATAAATTTAAGAAATACTAGAATGAGATTGATCTAAATTGTCTCTGTGTCATTACAAACTTTAGAGAGTAATTGATTGATCATATGTGAGAACTAAATAAGACAGGCAACTTCGTAAAGCAAATCCAGAAATAATAAAAAAAAAAGAAATTGGTGACGATCCGTATGAGAACTGCCATATGGGTGTCACTTGTCTATTGTGATAGTTGGTGCCACCCTTAATTTGCAATATCCTAATATGAAAGGCATCACATGATAAGAAGAACATTCCTCCTTTTGGAAAGTGACATGCTAACCATCCTTTTAGGAAGCAAGTTTTCTGCCGACCAATTATGCAGAAACGGAGAAATTTTATTTCAGTCTCTCAAATGAAATCATGTTTCCTGGAAATCTTAATCAGTCAAAGCTAAAAGCCACAAAATTACACCAAATTAGCAATTTATTTAAATACGTACTTTTGTTTGTTTTATATGCATACAAATGGTATGTGCTGCCAAATTATTAAACTGTAACGGTAGTTCATACTGTAAAAAAAAAAAGTGAAATAAATGTATAAAATGATCATGTAAAGGGCCCACAGTATATTTGAAATTTGAATGAAGATCAGTTTTGTTACCAAATCGAAGATCTGGAGTCTTCAGTACAGGCTCTTGGCAGAGAGTAAAATATTTTATAAAACAATTACCTTGGTGAGCCAGAAGAGTAGCAATTTTGTCAAGAAAAAGTAAAGTGTGGCAAGGAAAAGCAAGAGCTTACTTTGTAGCGATGGTACTGGTCAACGGTAACATCCGCAGTAGCATTATTAGCTTCAACTCCTGCATCCGATTATAACACCAAATTAGCAAACAGAACTTCAAAAATTAAACATGGAAAAAAGAATAAACCCACACACACACACACACACATCGATATATATCAAGGAGAGAGATCAGATAAAAGAGAAATGACATTTATCAACAACTCTTATTCAGATTTCTCGGCAATGGGACTAATTTCAGACCGCAGATCGGTTGCGATGTAAAATTTCTGAACGAATGCCAATAACAGATGAGAGCAATCATTGGAAAGAAAAGACAAAAAAAAAAAAAAACAAGAAGAAAAGCTAATAACCGGGAATTTTGACGAAGACGTCCCAAATGCTAGGGCCACGGCCTTCCTTGTCGGTCATGCCTTCGACTTGGTAAGCGGAGGTCGCCGTGCCGAAGATGAAGTTCTTGGGAAAACTCTTTCGGCTCAGCCCTCCCGTGTCGAAGCGCACGGTCTCCGGCACCACCGACGAATCCCCGCTCTCAGCGACAGCGCCAGTGAACAGCACAGAGGCCAAAAACAGCAATGGCAGAGCTGCTGTCAGCATCTTCTTCTTCATAGTATACCCTACAGAGAGAGGTAGAGAGTGTTGGGAGTGAAATGAGCCTTGTTGGGTGTGGTATATATAGAGGAGAAGGAGAGACGATTTTATCCGTTCAAAGACCGGTTCAACGTATCTTAAACTAATCACATATTATCAGGCTTTCTTGATAATGATGAGCTTAATATAAGTTTGAATATATATTTTGTATATAGAATTTCTTCTAGGCATATATAAAATTAGTGATATTTGTTTATAAAAGTGTTCAAAAATTTTAAAAATTTATCATTAACACAAATGGGTGACAATATATGATTAAAAATAATTATAAAGACAATGAACTTGGAAAGGTGAAAATTTCAGTCAAAAGGTTAAAAAGACATTTTTACACTGCATGGCAAGTTAAGCTTTTTAGTTAGTTTCATAGCTAAATTTTTTTCCTCTAGCTCACCTTCCCATGCTAGGGTAAAAATACATCTTAACCCTCTGGTTAAATTTTTCCCTTCCCCAAATTTGCAAGTTCTAAGATGATCTATCTTATGATTAATTTTAAATGTTGTAGGATCGAAAACATAAAATACAATCACTCTGGAAGAGTATGCAAATAATAGGGCAAGAAAACATACATAAAGAAAGACAAAAATAATTAAGTGATAAGATGAGAAGAGATGTGTCGAGGAGAGGTGTGACGGTTGGCGGTGGTGGCATTAACATGTTTGTATATAACTCTATTGTGTTGACTCGTGTCATCCTATTTTTTCTTGAATCGACTTGTGAATCAATCCACTTTTGCCAAATTTTTCTTTTTTTTTTCTTTTTGATTTTATTAAGAAAATATTATTAACAAATACATGACTTCTTATAAATAAAAAGTTACTTTTACACTTTCAATAATAAGTGTTGTTATTTTTAGTAATGAACTAAGAGTAGTAAGTAGTTATCCTCTTTAAAGAAGAGTCCAATTTCACTAGTGCTTCTCTTTTTCCCACCCACAATGAGATGTGTCGGATTCAGATGTATGGATCAGAGAGATTGTCCCATGTGATTTGGCACCGCTAAGGTCTACTTTTATATACTTTGTATCTCATGTATATCTCTCTCGTATATCTCTCTCACCTCTACTTTTTTAACACTAGGAGAAAATCTCTTTAGAGAAGTTAGAATATTTCTTAATTTAAAAGATTTTTTTAAAAGTAGTTTTTTCTTCAAAAAAAAAATTCGTTAAGTTCTTAATTATCTCCCATTTCTCTCCTTCAATTTTCTTTATGTTTTGAGGATTTTTAGTTTTTGGTGACATCATCAAAATTAGAATTTAAATGTAGAGTTTCAAGTATTAATTAATGTGATCAATGGGAGAAAAATTATGGATTGATAATGAATTATCACATGGTTAAAATGACATGTAAGGCAAGTCATTCATGGACAATTACTTGATGAGAGAAACATATCTATATGAACTTTATTAGTTATGTATTAATCACAATAATGTCATATTATGATAGATAAATTTTTTTTATTAATTATGACACATAGTGAAAGAGGTTACTAGTTGTGGTGGGTGTCCCATCATGGATAGGTTCTTATCAATCATGATGTCTCATGGCATCATGGCAAACAATCACATCATAGCTTATGAGAGATAATTGCAATTATAGTAAATAACACATGATAACCCATGACTTTAAATCATTAGCAACTAGTAACCCATTAACCCTGGTTATTAGGTGATTTCAACCTTTCAAATAGTTACTACACAAACCAATAAAAAGGCAAATATGTAATTGGGATCGGATACAATAACTATAATTCTAAATCTCTTTTTTTCCCTAAATCTCTTCTTTTTTTTTTCTTATTTTCAACCATTAATTACTCTAACTTTGTGTAAAATCTTTAACTTAGACATAAGAGAACTCATCACTAAACATAACCTAAGGTAAATTTATTGTTGATAAGATAGCTACTTTGATTGTTGAAGTGTAATTCGTGACACCTTATCTATGTTGTCCTAATATACTCAACAACAATAGCCATAACGAATGGTTTTTGTAAAGTATTAAAACATTCCCAACTACAAAATTAGAGTTTTAGAAATTAAAGTTTCATTTTTGGGGATTTATGTTATGTTGGAGTTTGATATCATGAAAGTGATTCACTTTCCTATGAAATTAATTTGTGAGCATCACATTCTCATATTTGGCATGTCATATTTAGAAGAAAGTGAATTTACCATCGAAACCCCATTTTGAAATTTTATATGAATGTGATTCTCACTAAGAAAGGTGGTAAAATTACTTTCCCAAGAAATGAGAAAGTGAAGTTGTAATACTATAAATTTTTGAAAAAAAGAAAAATGATTCATTTTTGAAATAGGTAATAAAATAATAATCACTTTTATCTTTAGGGATAAATTATAAGAAATATCATAGAAGATTATCAGATGAAGTCTAAGGTCAAATTTAAGAATAAATATATATAGAATAATAATACAAATTTAAGAATAAATTAATAAAATTATTTAGAAATTAAGAAAACTTTTGGATAATAATCATTACCAAGTTAAGATGAGGTAATGATGGCTTAAATGCCAAAAGAAAAAAAAATGAAATATCTTGAGGACTTAGGGAGAAAAATTTCTAATTTTGAGGGATCAAACTATATTTATTATAAACTAGAGGGTCAAAATGTAACAAGCAGAAGTTAGTCAACCCTAGGTGTAATACAAAGAAAGACAAAATGTAATTTTTGAAAATTTCAGTGTTAAACCCGGATCACAACATTACCACCATTACACCTTACAGAGGGCTAGAACTAGGCAAAATAATGGCCTTATGACCAGCCGTGGATTTTGATTGGAGGATTAAGCTTCAAGTTTAGCAACAAATTCAAGGGTTTTGTTGAAAACTTAAAACAAATTGGAGCAAAAGTCTGTTGATTTTTAGAGTTTTAGGCCATATTGATAAGAAGTTATTGTTGGGGAGGTTTTGAGGGTACAATTGGTGGTTGTAGGGTAAATTTTGGTGGTTTGGAGTGTTTTTGGGATTTTTTGGAAAATATGGACACCTTACTAAAAATCCAATTCAATGGGGTAGTTTCAAATTTTGTGAGGAAAGAAGAGGAAGAAGAAAAAACAAAAGAAAAGAAGTATAGAAATAATCGTCACATTTAAATTATCATTTTGAGTTGCGAGAATCATATTGCATTTTTGTAATAATTTTTATATTTAAATTGTAATTTTTTGTCATTTTTATATCTACTAATTGGGTTTATTCAGCTATTAATGACAAAAAAACATTCTTTGTGGTTATGTTTTATTTTTTATGGCTTGGTGTGAAGTGATGGATAGTAAAAAATGTTAGAACATGAAGAGTTTCATATTTTCATCACTCATGCTCAAATATTATTTTAACCCTCACTAAAAAGTTTATCTCTTGCATCGATATATTCAAATGTGTCAATTGCTCTGAGCTCTAGAAAAGGAAAAGAAAAGGTAGCGAAAGTTTAGTTTATATTATTTATTTTGTTTCTATGTTTTATCTAAAGAAAAGTTTTGTATCGTAGAGACATTGAAGCCTTTAAAGATGTTTTAGTATTTTTTATCGTCTTATTATACTATTTTAGTTAGAAGTGTTATGACATACTATATAAGGTTGGAGTTACTAATTACTTGTTTGAATGGGTTACAAATTAGACCATGTTCCTTACAAACACTCTGCTTTGGAAGTTTATAATATTATTTGTGATAATTGTTAAAATGAAAAAAAAAAATGATTATAGAAAGTAAGGTTTACCTCTACTCTAGTGGCTTTACTTTTTAGTGAAATTTGTGTGATTGGTTTAGTTAATCAAAACAAGGTAATTGTGGGTGTGCATAATTTAACGAATCGAATCCAGCTTTATTCATAACTCGCATTAAGGAGTTTGAATTTTTTAATAATTTTTAAATACTAAGCTTAAAGGAAAAAAGAAAAAGATGTTTTAGGCATCCGAACAAATATCTTTAAGGACCCTTAAAACAAATTTTTAAATCACTACAACTTAAGATATAAATGTAAAAATTGTTTATTTCCACCAAAATAAAATAACAGACTTCAAATGAAATTGAGTTTGTACAACAGGTTTGACATGTTTAATACACTTGAAATTATCTACAAATCATTATATGCTACAAAAATAACAAAGCTTCCTGAAACTATGCTTTAAGAATTTCATTCCTATTCACCTAAAATATTTATTATCCTAAAATGCAAGTTTCTACTCAAAGGTGTCACTTGTGATCGTGTCAACCTCCATGCACAAGCTTTCTCAACTAGCATCAGAAATGACTCTTGAAAGGTCTCCAACCACATCACCTCAAGCCTAAGCAGTAAGAAAAATGCAAGCTTCCACTTTGCGGTATCACTTGGGACCACGTCGGCCTTTTTCCAAGAGCTTTCTCAATTAGTGCTATAAGTACCTTTTGAAAGGTCTTCGACTACATCGCCTTTGGTATGAGTGATAGAGCAAAATAGAATGGTCATAATGTTAGATATGATCCTTAAAGACCAATTCTAGTGACACAAAAACACTCAATCTTGTAATTCTTTAAATAATATTTAAATGACAAGTTTATATTTTTATTTAAATTATAATATGCTTTAAATTAAAAACATATATCTATTAGTATCATAAGGGATGAATACCATTCTTAACTATTAAGAATACGAGTTTCGAATAATCCACAATTCGTTATATTATAAACATGTTCTTATCCATAGAGTTCCTAACCTAAATAGTAACAACTCGTAAATGCCAGTACATCATCTTCCTTCTTATTCAGTATGAGATACTGAAAGATAAGTGTGTGCTCGTTATAGTGAGTCTCGTGCAATTCTATATGAGATATTGAAGAAAGATGAGTGGGTGCTCGTTATATGAATGAGTTTACTGAACGAGACTGTTAACATTGAATCACATGGATTGTATCTCATGAGTCAATGATTTAATGTTAACTACAGATGTGCAACTAGTCCTTAGACCTAAGATGACATGGATATCTATATATTAGTGGATTAGAATATCAGTGATATTATATGGTTGTTCTAATTAGGAATAATCATACGTATCTATGTCCCTAGTTCAGTGATACATGAGGTACGTGTACATCAGACATGAAATCTATCATCTCGAAATTTATGAGAAAGATATCTTATACGATTCAATAATTACTTGACAATAAATCCTTGATCAAGATAATATGAAAATGGAATGTGTTCTATAAGGTTGTGTCATGATTAGTCAAGATTGATTTTGGATTTGGTCATATGACAAGATTAAAAAGTTCGACCTATTGACCATGATCTCGTATCTTATTAGAATATAGGAATTAGAAGGATCGTATTGCATAATATCGTAGTAAAAGGTTCACAATACTTGTTTCACAATAAATTGGGTAATCATGACATATTACTAGATGTCACTCATGATTTACGAGAATTAATAATTGATTATTTTCATTGCCAATTTATTTGTGAACTCAGAAAGTCCCACCAAAAAAGAAATCACTTTCAAAAAGAAGAAAGATAAATTAGTAATTTTAGAAATACTAATAATAGTGCATTTATTTATTAGATAAATAAGAATAATTAAATTATTAATTGTTTTGAATTTTTGCTAGTACATTAAACTTGACCTAATGGCACTATTTGAATTGGGCTTAACCCAATTGGATTGTACTTAACCCAATAGATCACTAGTTGGGTTGGGTTTGTTAAGCTAGGCCCAATAAAACATTAGTTGGGTTGGGCTTATTAAGATAGGCCCAATAGAACACTAGGATTTTGATGGTGCCATATAAATAACTTCATACACTCATGAAAATTCACTTCTCGCCTTCTTGGAACACTTAAGAGTGAGAGAACTCTTCGAGAAGTGTGTGCGTGTGCGTGAATCCAAAGTAAGATAGAAATTTTGAGAAAAAATCTACTTCCTCTTCTCTTGAGATTTTTATATTTAAGTGATTTTGGGTGGACCGACTTGACATCCTACACTTGGAGAATTATACGGCAGGGTACCTAACAGTGAAATCGGATTTCATAAAGAGGTATTATTTCATTTTTGTCTTTCATTTTTTGCAAACCATAATTTTTGAATAACGTGTTACTTGCAAAATTAAATTTTATTTCCCTGAGCATTGATGAGATCTATGTAATCCAACACATACATGATAATAGATGCAAATAAGAAGCTAAAATAGAGTCTATTTTGAAAATTGATTTCTCAAGATGCAAATGAGAAGCCAAAGTAAAGCACATTTCCAAACTGATTTCTCAAGCAACACAAAAAGATAAAAAATAAGAGTTTGTGAGTGGGAGAACCTCACATTGGGGGCTCTTGCTTGCTCTTCCTAGCTTCCTAGCCTTTCCTTAGTCACTTTAGTGGTAAGTTTCTTCTTCATTTCACTTGTTTTCTATCTACACTTACTTCAAATATCTCAAATGAGATATTCTCTCCCAATTTATAGGGTGCCTCATTTTCCTTATCAAGAATAAAATTAATATAAAGTATTTTTTGTTTTATTTTTATTTTTGAAGCTTTCACTTTTTGTGAAACATTCATATATTTACATGTGGACATGGGGGAAGAAAAAAAAAAAAAAGTCAGGATGGCTTCCAAGGCATCCTAAAAGTATAAAAAGGCTACCCAAGGGAGCCCCTTGGCTTGGTCACGTAGGTGAGTAGGTGCTTGCTATTTTCTTTTCTAAGAGACTATGTGGTCCTTTTCATGGAAAAAGACCTCACGATCTATTTAGGGTGTGACCATGTGGGGGCGTGGGGGAGGGGTGGAGTAGGTGGGTTGCAGCCCGCTAGCTTCTCCATTATATATATATACACCTATGCATATATTAAAACCATTTACATATATATCCACTTATTTTTAAATCACTTGACTCGCTTATTTGGTTAATTAAATTTTTCTCAAAATTAAATTTGAATTTATTAGCTTAAGTTGAAAGGCAACGGCCAAAGGCGTGCCAAAAATACCAACTCGGCGTGGATCTATGTAAGGGTTTTATTTTCAACGAAAACCAAAATTGACCTTGTAAGATTCAGTATCTATCAACCACATGCAAAACAGAAAAACCCATGCCATAAGAGGATTTTTAGTATACATTTCAGATGAAGTTTGGTGTCGGTTGTGTATGTAGTGTCCTTTTTTGTCTAGTAAGTTTGTGCCTACCAGTAACTGTTAGAGTGATCGACTCGCCTCCACAAGCGTAGAGGACCTAGTTCGTCCACACTCGAGCTGCCACGAAATCCTCAAACAGAGCCATGCTAGCACGCTCTCGATGGAGGTGACCCAAAGCTATTAAACGATTCCTTCATTGGTTGTACTATAGCTGTCCAACAGCCTCTTTATGGGGAAAAAAAGAAGATAGCGGCTACACCGACTTATCTTGGAGTAAGAACAAGAAGAAGCTATAGCTTAAGAGGAAGAAGAAGAAGACGGACAACTAAAGCAAAAGAAGAACAAGGAAGAGAAAAAGAAGAAGGAAAGTTACTCACGCCAAGCGTCTGCTTCCTCAACCCTCTCAATCTCTCATCAAATCCCTCCAACTCTCTGCTTTTGCCATCCACGCCTCTCCCTTCTCCCATGCCTTAATCATCACAACATTAGAGCATTAATTACTCTAATGCGACAAATTTGTGTCACGTTAAATGGAAGAAGCGGTTGACCGCATGAGGCACCTGCTTGATCGCCTGAAACGGCTGACCTTCCTTATGCATTAGTCTATAGAGCCTAATTGGTTGACCGCATGAAATGATCAGTTGACCGCTCCATGAACCTGTTGACTGGTTCCTTCTACAATGCTCCAAGTTTGTCTAATGGCACTTAAGCCTCGCTATCAAATAACAATCTCCCATAACCATAGATCGATGTGTCCCACACATGACAACAACCAACATCACTATCCTATAATGACAAAGAACATGCTAACAACAATGGATGACTAATTTGCTACATTACTCAGTACACGTGTGACTTTCTAGGTTCTCAACCATGTAGTAATTAGGACACATCAATTCCTTGACATCGGTTGATCCCATTGACCTACTAAAAGGATCTCTCCAAATTCCTAGAGCACCATAAAAGATCCTGAGTATCATTTGGTTAAGACTCAGAACTATCCTAAGGTTAACGAAGTCCAACTTCATATGAACCTTTAAGACTTCTTGATTATTATGCACTATAGTCCCTCCATTAACTAACATCCCGATCGAGTGAGAGTTATAGACTAATTAAACTCATAGGACTCGATAGCTGAGTCTAATCTAGTAATGTGTGATTGAGGTAGCATGTCGAATCCAATCCAACATTAGACCTCTTTCCAATCTCATGCTCACCCTGGCTAGGGGATTTCCAATCACCACCAACACAGACTATGTAGGACGTACACCTTCATCAAATGGCGATCAATGGATCCCATCAGTAGATATCTACCTTTATACATCACTGCCAAAGACCACACAAAGAACATCCCTACCTTTTACACCGAACGGTCCCATTCAACGAAAAATCCCTGACACCAATGCACGAGACACCATGTTGCCTCTGGTCTAAGGACTAGATACATAATTGAGAGCCAACAAAAGATAATTAATTCTCAAACCACGTGATCTATTGTAAGCATCACATTCGGTGGATGCTCTTTCAACATCCACCCATATATCTATTACATGTATCCCATGCAATGTGGCATGTGACTCACCACCTGATTCCCATTAGCATCGCATGCTAACAATGGTAGTAGCCCATGTGCCAATCCATTGATCGACAAATCATAGTCCCCTTTTAATAAATCTAATGACCGAGAACCTTTAAGAAATCCTAAACTAGAGATCCATGTCACATAATCTCAACACCTTAACAGTAGGAACTCTACCAAGAAATCTAGGGACTCATTCATATAAATGAGAATGAGTGATGTAAATGAAGATATGACCTTTATTAATATAAAAAATAAATCAACAATTCCATACAATTACATCTTATAACATGAATGTAAATCTAGCATTCAGGACACTATCACTAACATAAGTCTCCAAATATTCTAAAATATTTTTGGGTGTTATACTTGTTCTTGTGCTCAGAGAAGGATATAGATCCACAGGCATGCACATTTCCACCAACTTTAGATGCTTTGTGTGAGTAATATTAACTCATCATATTTGTTATAGATAACTTATACTAGAGTAGGCTATTGGAACAAAAGAATTAGGAATGAAATGACAACAATAAGGGTAGTAACAAGGACCCCAATTAGGGATGTGGTAGTGGGTGAAAAGCCTAGACTAGGTTTGGCGAATGCAAAGGCTAGATGGATTGAGTCAAGAGAATCTTAGAGAATATTGCTGAATTTGTTCAAGAGCTATAACTTAAAAAAAGCCAAGTGAATTCACTAGAACTGTACTTAGGATAAAACCTGCCAATCTTTAGAGGAAGAGCAACAGACAAATCAAAAGTGAAAGGGTATTGGTTGGATCGAATGTAAAAGATCCTACAAAGGCTAAGGATAAAGGATGACAACAAGATCAAACATGTGACCAATATGCTGGAAAAAAAAAGGTAGCCTAGTGATGGAAGGCTATACAGCAAGTCATGTAGACTCCAACCCTATCCTAAGGGTTAATTCAAGGAAGGGTGACAAGACTAGTTTTGGAAATGATATGGGAATATTTTAAAGGGCTACTCAACGAGAAATTTTTCCCCATGTGCTGGAAAGAGGTGAGGGCCTGAGAGTTTATGAGCCTCCACTAGGGATTAGCAATGTCGATGGCATAATACGAGGTAGAATTCTTACGGCTAATTAAGTACATGCCATTGTATGAATTTAGTACATTGAGAAGGGACAAAATTTCCTTCAAGGGTTATGGGTGGAGTTCTAGGAACAAATGAGTTTAATTTATGTCAGTCGTATGCTAGCATGGTGTTGAAGGCAATGATGGCTAAAGAGAATATGATAAGGGTGAGACGAGGGTGATAGAACTAAGGGGCACGATAATAGCACCGAGTGTAGAACATGTGTAGAAGATGAACCCACATCTGGGACATCATGATAGAAAGATTTAGAAGGGCAACTAGTACCCTAGGTGCAAAAAAGACATCTAGGCAAGAAGTGCTCATCCAAACTTGTTGTTTACTACAATTGTAGGGAGTCGAGACACATCTCGAGAGAGTGTCCGAAGAACAAAGGCAATACAACCAACGCATTGATTGCACCAAGGGATGTTGGCTTCTATAATTACAATAAGCCTAGACACATTTCAAAGACTTGCTTAAAAAAAAAAGAAGGCAACCGCCTAGGACGGATGATAGAAAAAAAGCCCACTATGGACAAGTTTGGAAGCCAAATTGATAGTTATTCAAGGTACTCTTTGCACTAAATACTATTGTGCATGCATTAATAGATCTAGGCTCTACATACTTGTTGCTTAAATTTTGTATATTAGTTTTGATGATGCAAAATATCTATTGGCTTAATCCTTAAGTCATGAGTCAAGCTTATAGTTTTCAACATATATCAATTTCAATATCAAGCATTATGTTGCTCAAATGAAAACTTAATTAATTTCATTCTTATACACATGGAGATTTACAAAAACAAGTAATTAAGATTTAAAAGAATCTCCTAAAGTGATTTTCAAAATTAGCCTTGAAATCGTTAGTCAAAATGAAGCTAAAATTGTTCTAAGGCAAAAGACCAACTAGAACATATTTTTGAAAATGCCTTCTTTTTGTAAAACTATCTCTCGGTATCTCAATAGCTAATATCTATTGGTGTTAAAATGATTTTTAATGAATTTTTTAAGAACTAGAAAGTATGTATTTTGGAGGTGGTAAAATCGCTAAATCTTAAGTTTGTTCTAAAACCAAAATTCTACTTTCTTATTGTTATGGATTTTAATTTTTTGGATATTTTTATTGAATCCAAATAGGGGGTACTTTCTTATTTACATTTATGTATTAAAGTAAATGAAAGGTAAAATATAAATAAAGAAATGTAAATATGTTGTAATGTATATATACTATGGATTGTGTTGTTAAACAAATCTTTATGAAAATCTTGATGTTCTACCCTTGTGTTTAGTTTTGATGATGAAAAACAATATCATGTTTTATCCCCAAGTCATGAGTCAAGTTTATGGTTTTCAACAAAAATCAATTTCAAATACTTTGTTAAAATGAAAACCAAATGATTTATATTCTTATACATGGAGATGTGAACAAACGTATATTATGATAAAATCTCCTAAAATGTTTTTCGAATTAGCTTTGAAGTCGTTGGTCAACATAGAGTTAAAATTGTTCTAAGGCAAAAGACCAACTAGAAATTCAAATGAAAGGTTTTCAATATAAGTTTTTCATATTTTGAAACATGCATGAAAGGTTTTGGCTTGAAACTTAAACGTATGAAAAATCCTTTAGTTCATGCATCCTGTCTTGAAACTCGTTTTGATAACGTTTCAATATTTTTCTAAGTCTGAAAGACTAGCATCTTATAAGGAGACATATATGAAAATGTTTTCTTTTTAGAAAACTAACTCCCGGTAATTCAATAGCTAACATTTATTAGTGATAAAATGATTTTTAACGATTTTTTCAAGAAATAGAAAATGTATATCTTAGAGGTGGTAAAATCACAAAATCCTAAGTTCCTACTAAAACCCAAATTCTACTTTCTTATTCTCATGGATTTTGATTTTTTAGATATTTTTATTGAATCCAAATGGGGGATACTTCGTTATTTACATTTATGTATTAAAGTAAATGAAAGGTAAAATATAAATTAAACAAAATGAGGACATTTACTTTAACTAAAGAAATGTAAATATCTTGTGATATTTTGTATCAATCAAGTGTGCTTCTTCATGTTATCAGTTGAGTTTTAAATTTTTCATAATGGATAGTCGACTATATGGTTCTGTGTTGTTGACTATGCCTTAGGATAGTCAACTATGCTGTTTGATTTGTCGACTATTCAAGGCTTCTGTCGACTATTTTTGCATCTGTCGACTATCGAGTGAGGATAGTCGACTATGGCTTTTCATCTATCGACTATTTTTGTACATAAAATTCAAAATTTTCTTCATATTTCTGCATCTGTCGACTATGCAAGTGTATCTATCGACTATGGGATTTTTGTGTTAGGAAATAGTCGATTATCAATTTCTGTCTGTCGACTATACTTAGCTTTATTTGTAAAAATAGTCAACTATGCATTTTCTTCTGTCGACTATCTCTTTTGCAGAAAGCTTCCAACGGCTAGTTTTTCAAACTCTAACGGTCACAAAACGGATATATTTCTCTTCAATCTCTTGAGAAGCTTATAAATACAAGTCATGGATGATCAAGAGAAGGCTAATGGACGGGAACGAATTGAATTGAGCTTACATTTTACACTCGTTTCTATTTACATTCACCGTGCTTCTATTTTCTCTCTTCAAGGCTGTGATCTTAATCTATTTATATTCATTTAAGCCTTGTATCATATTTGAGAGACATTGTAACTAAGAGATTCATCTCTTAGATTCTCTCCAATTATATATTTCTTGTATTTCCTAACTTGTGTAGCTAGAGGGCCCATTTAAGTGGGAGGTTGTAATTCCTAGTCTCAGACCATAGGACCTACTTAGTTTAAGTAGAGGGTTGATAGTGGATGGTTTGAAAAATCCTTAGTGAGGAGGTAAGGCAGTGGATTAGGCTTGGGTTAAGCCGAACCACTATAAATCTTTGTGTTCTCTCTTGCTTATGTTTTTGGATTTATTTATCACTGCTTGCATTTCATTATTCTCACTTGCATTGAGTTTTTATTTTTAATCAAAAGGATTTCAAAGTTCTATAAAGTATTTTTAAAATAACCAATTCACCCCCCTCTTGGTGTGTGCCATAGCACCTCCCGCTCTAACAAATCTGTCATGTTTCCGTGCATGTTTCGAAACCCTTTTTGAAAAGGTTTTCATGTTTTCTAACTGTATATGCTATTTCAAAACATCTATGTAATGCATATGTTTTCAAATCAGGTTTTGAAGTATGTTTCAAAACCTTAATTCTATGTTTCGAAACTTCTGACATTTATATTAGCAGATCATTTAAAATTGAGATGCTTTTATTTTGCATTTTAATATTTATCTAAAAGCTTCTCAAAATATTTTTAAATGTATTCTCCATGCTCTAAGAATTCAAATTTAAATTTGAATTGGAGATCATATGTATAATCATAGTGGGGAATAGATTATGTCTCCCACTTATTGTTGTCTCTAAGTGCAAGTCCAGCTGGAAACACTGTATGTTTCGAAACATGAAGAGCTTGTTTCGAAACCTTCTTTTCTGTCTTGTCTCTAACAACTATAAACGACTAGATTTCTATCTCTTGATATAAATAATAGGTGTTTGAAGACAAGAAATATATACAATAAGAGAGCACACACTAAAGATGCATACACAAGCACAAGTGGTGATCAAATCGTTTATTCAATCTCTCAAAGAAGATCTTCTACAAATCCTATTCTTGTACATTGTGAGTGAAAAGGAGAAGCAAGTGAAAATTGAAGTATCTTGTCTAGCTCTCCTCACCTCAAGTTAAGAGGTTTGTCCAACAATTGGTAAGATATTCATTACTTTAAATTTATTGGACTATAAAGATAAAATTATATTTATTTTGTTAATGTTATAAGGTTTGAGTTGAGCTTAAAACTCACTTGGTGTAAGGTTTGAGTTGAGCCTAAAACTCATTGTGTTAAAGGTTTGAGTTGAGTCTAAACTCACTTAGTGTAAGGTTTGAGTTGAGCCGTAAAAACTCATTGTACAAAGTTTTGAGGTGAATCGTGGTGAAACCCTTGTTGTGGTTGATCACTAGTAAAAGTGATTAAGATTGAAAAATCCTTCAAGTGGGTAAGATTGAAGGTAGTGGACTAGGCGGGGTGCCGAACTACTATATATCTTGTATGCAATTTGTTCTTTCACTTTTGCTTACCATTATTGCCTATTGCTCATGCTTTCAAAAGAAATGTTTTCAAAGACAGACAAAGTTTCCTTGAGCTTAAACATAAACATATATTTGATCTCAAACACCTTTGGTATTCTCTTACTTATGTAAATCATCTTTGCCAAAGATCATTATTTTGAAATACAAGATAAATGATTTCGAATCAAGCAAAACATAAAAGTATATTTCGAAACATACATTCTATATTTCAAAACAAGCTATAACAGTGAGGTATATTTTGAAACATATATAGTAGGTTTCGAAACTTACTTAACATAAAGGTTTATTTCGAAACATATACCCTTTATTTCAAAACATAGTGTTCTGCCATCAATCAATGTTTTAAATTGTCCAAAATTTATACGAATCTTAATTCACCCCCCTTCTTGAGATATATTTGTCATCATTAGAACCAACAGTACTTTCATATCACATGCATTAGCTAGGAGTTTGGGGGTAAAGATTAAACCTTTAACATACATGATGTTGATCTTAACCCCAATAGGGAAGACTATGAAGTCTTTAAGGACATGTAAAAATTACAAAGTTGACGAAAGTGACGTCAAGTTTCAAGTAGATTTAATTCTATTGGGCATGCACAACTTTAACATCATCATAGGGATGGATTTCCTATGCAAGTATGATGCCAATGTGGATTCCTAAACAAAGATTGTGACCTTGAAAGGACTCTTTGGGACTGTGGTCAAGTTTCATAGGAAAAATAGTCAAAGAATTAGAAAGATGATCTAAGCCTTAAAAGTGGCCACATTAATGAAAAAGGGAGCATATGGGTATCTAGCCTATGCCCAAGCAGAGAAGAAGGGAGCACCTAAACCTGAGGACGTGCAAATGTTGCAAGAGTACATGGATGTATTTCTAGAAGACTTATCAGGATTACCTCCACCGAGAGAAATCAAGTTCTTTATCGAGATGGCACTAGGCATGTGCTCGATATGGATATAGCCATATTGGATGGTATCAGGAAAAATAGAACTAAAGGGTAAATTACAAGAAGATTTGACAAAGGATGCAGGATGCACCGATCTTATTTGTAAAGTGTTGAGATAATATATTAATGATGTTTTTAACAATGATGTTGATCATAAAATATTTAATGCAGAACTTTAATTATGTAACAAATATTTGAGTAAGCCCTTACGCATGATTAGAGAGAATTCATCTCTACTCGAGTAGGAGCTTTATAAGTATTCGAGTGAATGTAATGCGAAAGATTATTTTAATCATCTTTCAAACCACCAATCGAGTGAACTTGTGTTAGGTGTCAGGTAGAAAATATTTGGGCTTACTTAAATTGAGTATTCAAAACAAGCTTGGTAAGGTTCAATGGAGTATCAGCATGTTAATCTTAAATGGATTTTGTGAATTATCCAATCGGGTGCTCATAAAGCTTTCAAGTATTTGTGTGAGTAATCGAGTGAATCTTATTCACCAATCGATTGGATACAACGTGCTAAAATATCAAGTTTTTATGCTTGTATGTCAAATTGATTAAAAACTTCATCAAATCGAGTGTTAAATTGATTGTAGGATATCAAGTCCTTGATCTAAGTTAGCAAACAAGTAGGTTAATTTTCCAATTGAATACTTTAAAAAGAACATACAACAGGTTTCTGCATCTCGTTTTCAAATCAACTGATAGAAATTCTATACTTGAATGATAATATGACTAATCGAATACAAAAAAAATACTCAATTGAGTGTTTGTTCTAAAGCTTATCTAAAAATTGATTGAAAACTATCTAGAGTTTGAGTAGGTATGGAAGTACTAGTTATGTGTTCATGTAGAAAGAACTGAACATGAGGTAGTGGCGATGGATGGAATTCCTCAAAGCCTACGACTACACTATCTAGTATCACCTAAGGCGTGCTAATGTGATGGCTGATACTTGAGTAGGAAAGAGCCAACTATTGTGGTTGGGTTAATGGCCTATGAGTGGCATATATCAGAGGATTTTAACTAGTTGACAGTGAATGTTGCTCTCAAAGGACCAACTATTTTTATTATTAACCTTGTAGTTCAGCTAGATTTGATAAACTAGGTATCCAACGCTTTTGTGGGGGACAAATGTGTGAAACTGTGGGTATATGAGCATGGTTAAAGAAAGAGTTCTAATTTTGAGATGCATGAGGGCATTCTCAAGTTTTGAGGTAAAGTATATATGCCTAACCAACAGGGATTAATGTAGTTAATCTTAGATGAAGCACACTGAACCCAATACACCATACACCCTAGCGTTACTAAGATGTATCGAGATCTTTAAGAGATCTATTAGTGGCCAAGAATGAAGACAAGTGTGGAAAATTAAAAGGATCACATAATGTGGCACGTGTCAACGAGTAAAAATCTAGTATCAAAAAATGGTGGGTCAAATGTGATCAATAAAAATCCCAAAATAAACGTGAAAGCATATCACGATGGACTTTATAATGAGATTTCCTAAAAATTAGAAAGGTAACAATGTTATATGGGTTATGGTGAATTGACTCATGAAGTTCACACACTTTTTGGCAATGAGAATGGTCAACCTATGTATAAGTTTGTGAAGCAGTATATCAATGAGATGGTCAGGCTCTATACATCACATGTGAGCATAATCTTGGATTGGAACTCAAGATTTACTTCAAGGTTTTAAAGAAATCTGCAAGAGTGTTTAGGGACTAAGTTAAAGCTTAGCACCACTTATCACCCATAAACTAATGAATAATCGAAAAAGATGATCCAAACAATTAAGGATATGTAGCTTACACCTTGGACTTTAAGGGCAGTTGAGAGTAGTATCTACCATAGGTGGAGTTCCCATATAATAATAGCCATCACAGTAGTATTGGAATGACTCCTTAAGAGACACTATATGGAAGGAAGTGTCGATTGCCTACCCATCCCCTCGGTCCTTCCAAATGGACCGTGAGGTCCCTTTTCCATGAAAGGGACCATGGTGCCCTACAAAAGAAAGCAATAAATAGTTGCTCACTGTTTATAGGGAGTAGTTGCTAGCCTACATGCCCACACTAAGGGGCTACCTTGGACAACGCCCTTACACCTTTAGGGATGACTTGGAAGCCATTCTCTATTGATGCCTTGACTCTTTTGTTCTTCCTCCATGTCCAAATGTATATATAGGAATGTTTCACAAAAATGGAAAGATTCAAAAACAAAAATAAAATACAAAGTCCCTTATATTAATTTGCTCCTTTATGGACAAGATAAGGGGCTATAAATTGGGTAAGGATCTCTCATTTGAGAGATTTGAAGTAAGTATAAGAGAAGAGAGCAAATAAAGAATGGAGGAAGGAAAAGAGAACAAAGTAAGTGTAAGACAAGTTATAAATCAAACAAGGTCTAGTCCATTAAAATAAGCGCACTCATAGACCTCGCCTTGACTACCTAAACCAATCGCAAGAGTTTTGGTAGAAAGATAAATTTTCTAGAGGTAAACCTCCTTGAGTATCACTTAGGAGAATAATCTCTAATAAATTTAAAAAATAAATAATAAAAATGAAAGGTCAAGAAAATGAAGGTTTTGAAAACAAAATGTAAATCAAAAAGATAGGCAAAGAGTGTTTAGGGGAAATTTTTTCAAAAAAAAAAGAAAATCTCCAAATTATGACATGAAGAAACACTCCAAAAAGTAGGGTGTTTCAACAGATATCCAATTACCAAATCTCTTTCTTTTATTCATTTAATTCAATAATTTTTTGCTATAAATATAATTATATGAATAAAAAATTATTTTTTCATGATAGATTAAAAAGAATGGTGTGGAGCCCACTACAGCTAACCTTTTTCTTATGACCCACATAAAAAAGGGCACCTCACAATTTGTTGATTCAAGGTCCGAGCACACATTTGTAAGTACAAATTAGTTATCAGCTTGAAATTGTATTATGTTCAAAATCATCATCAATTTAATATAACTATAGTATTATTTTTGATTGGTTATCTACAACTTTTGCAAGCTAAATTTTGTAAATCACAATAGATGGGTTCATTCTATGGATCTAACCATGGCCCAACCTACAAATGGACATTTCCAAGGGACTCAATAATTCCATTTCCTAGTATCAACTAGACACATTTTTGGCAAATTCTCCTATTCCTATTCCATCACTTCTAGTTCTATCAAACTAAATGTGATCTTAATTAGTCTTGACACAGACTCCATCTTTCATCCAAAAACATGAGAATTTTTTCTAAATCCGAGAAACTAAGAAAAAAATCTCTAAATTTTTATTTTTTCAGAATCTATATTCTCCGATTCAAATTTAATTGAGTTGTGTTAAGTTGAGTTGATTGAACTTACTTTATTTTTATTGGGTCTATTCTTAATTTAAAATTCTATAACCATTCATGATTGATTTCAATATAAATTTATATAAAATTCAAATCAAACTTGTGTTTTATTTGAATATTATGTCGTGTGACAAGTAGGGTTTGTGTCTTTGAATTTGTATGGCAAAAAAGTGGTCAATAGATAGATGCATATGCATACATGATTGGGTTTGGTCTAAATTCAAAGTGGACCCAATTAGGTAGATGTTATTCAAAGTTGACCCAATTAGGTAGATGTTATTCAAAGTTGACCAGCTAAATAGCCCCTGTAATTGCGCGGCTTGATTTTGATATTTTATTTATATTTCTTAAATATTGTCATCTAAACAAGATGCCATAAAATAATTACTAGTAATTGTAATTCGTGGGCTAAATTTTTGAGCTTTCGGTAAAATAATTATTTTTTATGAAATATTAAGCATAATAATACCTTTCATTGCTCTATTTTTTCAATGATTAATTTTATATACTTTTAATATATTTCTAGAATTATGAAAATAAGCATAACTATTTTATTATATTCCGAGTTCAATATATATTTTTTTAAAATAAGGATGAAAGCATTGGTAAATGATCATTAATATAATATCTGAGTCTGTAAAAACTTATCTCTTAATAATGACATATTTAAAATATGGTTTAGACTTACATAAAAATTAATATAATTTTTTATATTACAAATAATTTATACATTTAAACTCACAACAAAAGGTAAAAGAAAATAGAGCAATTACTAATCATATATTACACAAAAAATGATAGCAAAATAAACAATAGGGTTGTTGTTCGAATATAACAATAAAATTTGTAGTCAGAAAATTCATCTTCTAACCGTTTAAATTATGTAAGACAAAAATTGATTAGAAGACGCAAGAGATTCTCTGTACAAATACTCTAATATTTAAGTCAAACTCTCGAAATAGCATAATATTATTGTAGAATTCTTGAACTAGTGTTAGATACGCACCTTTAAAGTTGAGGGGTCTCCAACATTTGTATTTCAAGATTGACTAGGATTTGGATTCTTGCAAATGAGTCTTATCCCTTAGTGATTCTCAATAAAGGTATCTTCAAATGTAGTAGTTTGCATATTTTTAACGAGAATACCACACGAAAGGTCTCCGAGAGACTTTGGGGTCTCCTATAGCTTTATTTCATCTCTTTTGCAGATTGCTCAACAAAAGAGTCTTTGTAAGACTCCAAGTTTCTAAGCACCTCTTTTGGCAATCTTCTTTGGCCCGTTTTACGCCTTCCTTTGCCTTGGGTTTGGGCTTTTTAGTGGTGGCCATTAACCTTTGTGAGCTGTGTGTTTGAACTAATATATATTTATTGAGTAAATCCTTTTGTTCTGAACATTTTTCTCTTAGAATATCCCCGTAAGGGTTTCTCAAAATTTCCCTCTAGGCCCCCCATGAACCTATTTTACTAAGTTTTGTTCTACATACACATTAAATATAGAATAGTAAAATTGGTGTTTAAAAATAGAAGAATAAAAAAGAATAGTACCTTCTAGATTATGAATTGAAATCTTTCCTTATTTTCTTTGTCTAACTTTATAAAGTTATTCTCATTTATAGACCATAGACAATAATCATGATAAGATTGAATTTGAGATAATGTTTATTTATTATATTTAAAGAAAAATTAAATTTTAAATATATATAAGAAAGGAAAATTTTAAAACATAAAATATATTTAAGTTGAGATTGTATTTAAATATAGAATATAAAAAGTTCCCTTTAATCTCAAATATAAATGTGTAAAAGATAAATTAAAATATAAAATATCCTTAAACAATCGATTATATTTAAATAAAAATAGATTCAAAATATAAAATATATTAAAATCTGGATTGGATTGTTATTTAAATAAAATATAATTTCTTGTTTAATTAAAATATATTTTACACATTTCAATATTATCGAATTTTCTATCTCTATCTATCTCTGATAAAAAAGATAAACACATGATCTCATTGAGAGACTCGAGTATATATTAAAAAAGATTTAAAACATAAAATGTATTCATAACCAAATTATATTTAAATGAATTATATATTCAAAATATAAATATATTCTTCAAAATTTAGGTCTCAAATTTATCCAAAAACAGATGAACTTTGAATATTATACACATTTATAATTCAATTAAATTAAAACAAAAAAAATATTAAATCTCCATGGGATCTTAGTTAAATAAATGATAACTTGTTATGTAATTAAATTATATTTTTTATACTTAAGTAAAAGACTCATTTAAAATATAAAATATATTAATCTCAACTTGGGATCAAATAGTAAACATATGTCTTTATCTCTGCTAAGGTACAGGATTACCTCTAGAATATTTCTTTATTATATTTTGATAAAATATATTTAAATCTCGATGGGATCATTATTTAAATATAATATTATTAACTATATTGGCCTTATCCTATTTAAATATTAGATCCACTAAAATATAATCTCAATGTCGGATCAAATAGTAAACATCTGTCTTTAAATCTACCTTAGAACTATAAAATATATTTGTATATCAGCTATATTTAAATACAAATGTATTCAAAATAAATCTACCATCCAATATCAAGGTTTTGGAAGACGGGGTTAGTTCATGGTAACTACTGTAGTATGCGCTCTAGGGGCTAGGTTGTCTTGTAGACCAAGGTCTATGTTGCCGGTCCTCCGCATAGGATCCCCCAAAAGGAGGTGCTTAAAGTATTTGCAACCCACGTGGGTGAACACAAGACTTTGGCGCTGCTAAAAGATATTAACATTTGGAAGACGACAAGGGTGTAGGAGCCTTCTTTAAGGTTTGATACAGGTAAGGTCTCCTCTCCTATAGTTACTGTTGTAGCGCTTTCTCGTTTGTTTAAGCACATTAGCGCTTCATTATTTCCTAAAGACCATTTGTTTGTGGTGGACTTGCATACACCTTATGTAATGACCTATTTATTTACGATTTAATATCAATTTATGAGTTTGAGGTATTAAGTAAAAAATGTGAAATTAATATATTTTGTAATGAGGAAGTAATAGTAAATATCTAAAAATTTTGAAGTTTACATGTAATTTCGAAAACTGAGAGTGAGATTTCCTTAAATATTAAATATGCATATTAATAATTGAGAGAGTTGGTAGACTGGGTGGCACGCGCGCGCGAGGAAGAAAGCTTGGTCTGCTACTGGTCATGGGTTCGATTTCACGTGCGGGAGGAAAAAAAGGCTAGATTTTTTTCAGCTATGAGGAGTCCAAAACGACGCCATTTCAGGCACCACGCCAGCGCCATGTGCACAAGTTGCACGACCTTAGCCTCTCCAAGCCCATGCTGGTCGCGCCACGCAAGGGCCCAAGCAGGCCTTACTACTGCTGCCATGTGCAAGTGCTGCCACCAAGTAACACTGCTACTGCACCACTTAGCATAACCTCAAGCTGCCACATGCCATTTTTTCCACTCACCTATTTTGTTGAGCCTATAAATGTGAGGGGGTTGGGAAGAAATTTGAAGAACAAGAAGGAAGGTAGCAAGCTTAGTGGGAAAATTCAAACAACGTAGTTAAGGTAAATGCAAAATTAATTAGAATTAAATAGAAGGTTATCTTGGTAATATTTAATTTAAATATTTCTTTTGTCTTTCAAAACTTAATTTTATTAAGAAGAGGCTTGGCTGACTCGTTGACAACCCTGGTATTGTAAGAGGTTCAAAAGCATAAATCTAAAACAAGTTCCTATCACATTCTCTCCATTTGGCTAGCTCTCTATCCTTTTGCGAAAGCTTTTCTCCTTTCTACGCGAGTTTTTATACTCTCTGATTGTTCAATTAATTGGTTCCTAGTCGGTCTATGATTTATGCTTAGAAATCCTTATCCTTTGGCAATTGCTTAATTTAATAGGGTTTGGATCACTCTATAATTCTTTTGTGGGATGATGCCTAACCATGCGGGAATAAATTCTTAGATGGTATTGGGGGTGGTGTTTGTATGCTTACAACTTTATTTTATTATTGCATGGTTATGGGTGGGGATTCATGTGTTAAATATGCAAGGGCATGAGCATGCTAGTGTGTCGCTAGTGTGTGTTTAGAAAGCATCTGCATGGCATCCCTATTTCTATGTGGGTGTAGCATGGCTTGATGTATGGCTTATGGGAGTTATATATCATCGTCAATGTTGTAATAGTCTTGCATCCTTATATGTTGCATTACATGATTATTGTTGCATGCGATGGATTTATCTACGGGATGTACATCCACAGGCTCGGGTGACAAGAAGACCATCCCAAGAGAGCTTCGGCTCGGTTGCTGTGGGAGTTTTGGGCTTGAGATATGCTAGCCAGTTCATGGCTGCATGCAGGTTGGTATAGAACCTTGGGTGCCGGTCTGTGTCTTATGTATGGGCCCTTGATTCATTATTTGTGCATTATTGCATGTGTTATTGTGTAACTTGAGTTATGCTTCATGACACGATTTGTGTGTGAAAAACAGGTAAGGTAGTCTCTAGCCTTGTTACTTTTTTGTTTCCTTATTATAACGGCCATCTCCCGGATAATCCCGCTAGTATAGGAATCTGAAAGGAGGTCGTTAAAAGCATAGATATAGACAAGTCTCAATTTTAAACATCCACTTACAAATTCGAAATAACTTAGCCACAAAAGACCATATACATTCCTTTGGAGTTCAACAATTTTTTTAACAACTCCTTAGGGCTAAAATGTCCATACATTACAAAATAAAAGAGCAAGAATGAAAATTTACATTATAAGCTAATCTATCTTTTCCCTCAAAAACCCCTAAACCTTTCGATTTGGAGAGCCTTGTACACGTCTATAAACAAAGCCCTGCTCGGACTAGCCCTTTCTTTGGCCTTACCTTTATCTGGAATGATGACAAAAGAAAATGGTGAGCCACAAGACTCAGCAAGTATACAATATATAGCAAGCAATGAATGAAAAATGATTGAGGCATAGATAACTATTATAACATGGAATAAAGTTCATCATCATAATTCATACATATTATTTCATTATGCACAGATAACTATTATAACATATTATTTCATTTTGTAGAAAAAGTGGTGACATAATAGCTTCATAAGAATCAGCGAAAAAAAACTTGTTATATCAAAAGAAGGCTAGGAACTTGCATTTTTTCTGAAACCAAGATGAGAAGAAGAAACACCCTTTGAGATTTGCAATCCAACCCTTGAATCTCCAATACCAATATCAATGGAAGAAGAACAAGCAAAAGAAATGAGGGAAGAAGAAGTCGTTTAGGATAGAAAATAAGAGAGAGAAAGCAAGGAGACAATGAAAAGAAAAGGAATGAGGGACAAGTGGTCTGCTGCCCACTCTCCACCTACCTCGCTTACACATTTATCACTTTACCCTTCAACATGTACACACACACACACAAACTTTATGAGCTGCCCTTATGGTCATTTTGCTTCTTTTTATTTTCTTTTCCATTTTCGTTTGTATTCATAATACACAACAAATTATTTATAATAAATATCCATTTATGAAATTCCTATTTTACCCTTAGCTTTACCACACTCAACATACAAGACAAGCCCTTTTTAGACTTTTCATAATCCATTCTTTTTGATTAATCAAAATATACAAATTATATGCACATGGGCCCAATGCCCATTTCTCTAGCCCAACTCAATGGCCCCAACATATTCTTAGGCCCAATGGCATTAAATAGATGATTGAATATCATGTTTTTGAGTCTATCAACTAGTATCAATTGGTATCATTGTTTGATGAATGAATACTTACCCTTCGAATATAAGGAAATTGAGTACATGTTATGACTTTTGAATGATGATCATTACATCTTAAGTAATATGACTCATTCATGTCATATTAAGGGGGAGTTTTCATCTAAAAAAAAAAAAAGGTATATTTTACTCTTATGGTTTGGTTACATTGTTCCTTATATGATAAATGAATATGAATTAAATCCAATGTTTCGACATTTTAGACCAAATAAAATATGAGTGAATTATGTGGAATGATATCTTTTTGGTCTTATATGATCATGAGTATGGGATATGGTATCAAAATTTTTGAACTATTTGGAGATTATTATGGCTTCTTATGTGCCTTATGAATGACTCATATATAGATTGTGCACTTATTACATAACTTATCAATTTTGATTCCTTCATGATATTGGTTATGTTATCTTATGGGGGAGTTAGTGCTAAAGAAACTTAATGTAAGTATCTCTCAAACTCATTTTTTTTAAACTGTTGGTTTAAGGGAGAGTGTTTCTCTTCCATTAATTCTTTGGAGTAATGCACATTATTTTCATATCATCAATAACTTGTTTCTAGTCATTCAAAAAGTAGGGTTAGAGAGAGTGTCTCGCTGGGAGGAGGGGCAATTTTCTTGCAATTTTTGGTTTCCTTCTCGCGGCTGCCTCACTGTGTGACTGTTCTGCTCGTGTATTCAAGATCTGTTCGGTGATTCTCATTCCAGAGACTCATTTGCTCATTGTTTAAATTCTGTGTTGGATGCGGATTGGCCGTGTTTAATTTTATCAGGGTCAGCGTCGGCTTCCTCGAAGCAGGTTTAAAATATTTCAAATTTTTGAAGTTCCCGCTTGTCCTTTTTTTAAATTTTCAGCGTCAACCTGAGCTATAGAACTCGGTGCTTCTTTGTTCTTTCTGTGATTTCGGTGTTGGGGGCCCAAGCCATGTCAGACCAGTGGGGATCTGAGGTCGTATAGGTGGCCGGCATTTATTTCGGTCATTCTCCATGGCCAGTAAGGATATTCCACCCACGAGTTTGACAGACCCAATTGTCGGAACAGGAGTTAATGGAGATGCTTTGTCATCAAGTATTTCAACGAAGCCAGATGGTGACGAACTGGAATCTTCCTCCAAGTCGTGCACCCTGGGCGATGAAGACACTGTATCGGTCAATCGAGTGGAAGAGCCCAGTGAGGTTAGTCCTTCTATTACGTCTGATCCCAAAGTATCAACCCCATGGGTGCGTCTATTTAAGAATTCCAAGAAGCAGCAAGTTCATGGTTTTGCTTTGCCAAAGTTTGAGAACACTGGCGAGATGCTTGTAGTAGATCCACTAGAGTTGGATAATGTTGAGAGGGCCCTGGGCCATTGTTTAGTGGGTTATTTTGCTAAGAAATTTCTAGGAAAACAAGCTCTACTAAAGCTCTGCAACTCATGGGAAATCCCATATCAATATTTCCCTTATTCAAGCGGATGGCTTATTTTCAAATTTGGGGATGCCGAGTCAAGAGACCAGGTGCTTAGGGGAGGGTCATACTTTGCGTATGGGCATCCTTTGTTTCTAAAGGTTATGCCCCCCTGCTTTGAATTTGATGAGACGCTGGATCTTCATTTGCCATTGTGGGTCAGATTTTCAGGCCTTCCTATTGATTTCTGGAACCCAACTCTGCTTGGTAGGATTGCATCCAGATTGGGTGTGCCTATTGCGAGCGACAGGAACACTGCAACCAAAGATAGGCTCTCTTTTGCTTGAGCTCTTGTGGAGGTTGACGTCTCTAAAGACCTGGTCCGTGAGGTCACTTTCATGATGCCATGTGGTAAGCTTTGTCACCAACATGTCGTTTATGAGTATGAGCCACAGTTCTGTTCACTTTGTATGGCTTTTGGCCATTCCCGAGAGGGTTGCAAGGTCAATAAACAAAAATCGATCCTGACTGAGAGGCCTGTTCTGGTCCCTAATGAGGTTCCTATGGTGGGTAACGAGATCCCAGATCCTGTTTGTTCGCAGGAAAAGGATCCTCCATTGAAGAAGCATGAGCAAGCTTTCGTTGAGGTCAGTGTTGAAGCCTTAGTGCTTACTCTGAATAAGGGACAATTTGATGCCAAGAAGAAGAAGTCTACCAAATCCAAGGCCTCCAAGCAGAAGAATAAGAGCAAATCTTCTCCAAAGGAGAAGGAAAAATCTTATCCTTCCCAAAGCCGGTCCTGGGACAAGGCATCAGTTGAGGTTGATGTGGTTCCCTCAAAATTGGATCTCCAGGCTCCTAGCGCAAGTCAGGATATTTCTCATAAGGATGGGCCCCATCAAGAGGAGATTATTCTGCACGCTTCATCTTCTTTGATGTTCCTCTGTCAGCTCCTTAGGGGGATCAGACCCCAGTGGATCCGGTCCAAAGTGACCCTGGGGGCCCCTTCACAACAGTGACCCACAAGAAGAGAGGTAGCAAGAAAAAGTTGTTACAAGAGGATCATCCCATTGTGTCAGACACACCAGAAGAGCAGAGTTCCTTACCCGTAGATGGTAAAGTGCCAATGGGTCATTCTACAAAGGTTAAGGCTCCCAGCCTGAAGAAAATTGCTAAGGGGTTAGCCCTTCGTAAGGCCTCATGATCTGTGCCAGCTGGAACATAAGAGGCTTTAATATGCCTCTTAAGCATAACAGGGTTAGGGACCTCATGAATCATAATAGCATCACTGTTATGGGTATTTTAGAGTGTAAGCTGAATTCTGAGAAGCTTCAAAGAATCATGGCCACCAAGTTTCAAGGGTTGTGTGAGTTGAATAATTTCCACACCTATCAAGCTAGTCGTATTCTGATTTTGTGGGACTCTTTGAAAGTGGCTCTTGAACCAATTGAGATTTCTCTTCAAGTTATCCATTGCAAAGCTGTCTGTAAGGTATCCTTAATTTCCTTCACTGTTAGCTTTGTGTATGCTATGCATTCTATTGTTGGCAGACGGCCTTTATAGAGCAATCTTATGGACTTTGGGGCTCTTTGTTCCTCCTCTTAGTTGGTTTTGGGTGACTTTAACAACGTCTTAAGAATCGGTGATAGGCGCAATGGTTTCGAGATCACCCCCTATGAAGTCAAGGACTTTGAAGACTGTTGTGTTTCTTCTAGGCTTTCGGAATTGCAGTCTTTGGGTTGTCTCTTTACTTGGTCATATAAATCGGTGTGGAGTAAACTTGACAGAGCCATGGTTAATAATAGTTGGATGCTTGCGGGTCTTCATGGCTACGCAAACTTTCTGCCTTCAGGATTCCTATCTGACCATTCCCCTTGCTTAGTCTCCCTTTCCCAGCCTTCTAGGCCTTGCAACAGGCCTTTTCACTTCTTTAATATGTGGTTAGACCACAATGATTTTTAGGCTCTGGTCAACTATTATTGGTCGTAGCAGATTTTTGGGTCCAAGCAGTTCGTTCTCTGTAAGAAGCTCCGTAGCCTTAAAGCTCCTTTAAAGTAACTCAACTCTTCTCATTTCAGCTACATTTCTGCCAAAACTGATAAGGCTTCTTGTGACCTTAAAGCCGCCCAGCTTGACTTGCACGATGATCCTGCCAACCTTGAGCTTCAATGTAAGGTGGCGGAGTTGAGGAAATCTGCCAATTTCCTTAAAGATACCGAGAGGCAATTCCTTGGGCAGCTTGCCAAATGCAAATACATCAAGAATAGCGACAAATGCTCCAAATTTTTTCACGCCCTTGTCAAGAAGAATGCCAAGAGAAACTTTATTACGTCTATCATTAGGGAGGATGGTTCAATCTCCTCTTCCCAACAGCAGGTGGCCGATGAGTTCCTGATTTTCTTCAAAAATCTGCTCGGTGTTTCCAACAATTGTCAGTCGTTAGATTGCAGTGTTTTTGATTCTGGTCTAAGAGTTTCCTCTGAGCAGGCAGCTGCCCTTGCCCATCTCTATTGTTGAAATTAAGGAGGCTCTATTTGGCATTAGAGATGATAAATCTCCTGGGCTTGATGGGTTTTCTTCTTGTTTTTTCAAGAAAGCGTGGCCCACAATTGGTGATAATTTCTCTGAGGCAGTCATGGAATTTTTCAGCTCCGGTTCCCTCCTCAAGCAAATCAATCACGCTGCCATTTTTCTCATTTCGAAGACCACCCATTCTCCTTCAGTGGGAGATTTCTGACCTATATCCTGTTGTAATGTCACCTACAAAGGCATCTCCAAGATCCTGGCTACAAGATTGGCCCCCGTTATGAATTCCGTCATTAATCGTGCTCAGGCAGCCTTTATCGAGAGGAGGAGCTTGGTTGAGAATATCCATCTTGCCCAAGAGCTTCTCAGAAAGTATAACAGAAAGCGGATCTCTCCGCGTTGCATGATCAAAGTTAACCTTCGTAAGGCTTTTGATTCCATCAATTGGGACTTCCTCGAGGCTATTCTAATTGGCTTGGGATTTCCCCATCAGTTTGTTGTGTGGGTCATGCAGTGCATCACAACTCCTTCTTTTTCTCTTATTATAAATGGCAGCTTGTAGGGTTTTTTTAAGGGAAAAAAAGGGCTTCGTTAAGGTGACCCTTTGTCCCCTCTCTTATTTGTGTGTTGTCGTGATTATCTTTCCAGGGCTATCAAAGTTGCAACCAGTAATTCTGAATTTAATTTCCAACCCAAATGTGGAGATCAAAGGATTACGCATCTTGCTTTCGCGGATGACTTGCTGCTCATGGCGAGAGGGGACCCCATCTTTATTAAAATCCTCATGGACTGCCTCAATGGATTTGGGGCTGTTTCAAGCCTCTCGGCCAATGCCCTTAAATCTAGCCTTTATACTACCAGCATAGTGGGTTCTGATCTAGAGGATATCCAAAGCCTTACAGGCTTTCCCAGTGGGTCCATGCCTTTCAAATATCTTAGAGTCCCTCTTGCTGCTGAAAAGCTTAAAGTCTCCCATTATGCCCCGTTTGTGGACAAAGTGGTTGGCTACATCAAAGCATGGTCCTCCGCTACTCTTTCTTATGCTGGCAGGGCTGAATTAATTCGTGCAGTGCTTCAAGGAGTCGAATGTTTTTGGCTCTCCATCCTGCCTATTCTTTCAGTGGTTATTGTCCGCATTGTTCATTTATGTCGCGTGTTCCTTTGGAACTCCAAGGACCCGCTTGTTCCTTGGAAAGACGTTTGTTTACCAAAGGCAGAAGGGGTCCTCAGATTCAAGGACATCAAGGTTTGGAACCTTGCTCTTCTTGCTAGAACTCTGTGGGACATCCATCAAAAGAAGAATTCCCTACAGGTCCAGTGGGTTTCCCGTGAATATCTTAAGGGGCAGTCCATTTGGGCTTGGTCTGGCAGAAGGGATGACTCCCCTCTTCTCAAGAAACTCTGCTGGATCAGGGACAAAATTTTGCTGGAAGCTGGGTCAAATGATGCTGCCATATCTCGGTTATCTTGCTGGGCCAGCAACGGTCGCTTTTCCATCTCGACCGCCTATAATTACTTCCGTGACAAAGGCCCTTTGAGGGTCTTGGCATCTAATGTGTGGCACCCAAGTGTTGTTCCTAAGCATGCTTTCGCCCTTTGTCTTGCTGCCAAATCAAGGCTGCTTACGAGGGACAAGTTGCTCTATCTTGATATTGACAGAAGCTGTGTTCTTTGTGGGGCTGCTGTGGAGACCAACAACCATCTTTTCTTCCAATGCCCTTTCAGCTCATCTGTTTGGGGCATTATCCGTGAATGGCTGGGCATATCGAGGCTCATGAGCATTATTCCTAGTGCTTTAAAATAGTTAAAGAAGGAAGCTCGAGGATCATCATGGCAAGCTAAGGTCAAGAGGATTGCTCTTGCATGCACCGTTTACTGTCTTTGGAACACCAAGAATAGGAAGATTTTTGAAGACCATAGGCCTTGTATTGATACTGTCATTCGTAGGACCAAAACACAAGTATACAGAGTCACTTTTTCTTTGTATCCTCATGTTTTGATTCATTTTGAGGACCTCTCTTTGGGTTAATGATTGTATTCCTGGGTATGCCTAGCGTACTTGTACAATTCTTTTGATCTTTATACATTTACCTTTCGATAAAAAAAAAAAAAAAAAAACTTGTTTCTAGTCATATTAGCTTAAGGAGAAGTTTTTTTAAGCTCATATTGTTTGTTATCTAAAAATCATTTTAAATCTTATTCTATTTATGGGGAGTATTAAGTTTTCATGTTTGAAAACCCACCTTTTTGATTTATGACGAAAAATGGGAGAGATATGTTGAAAATTGATTTTGAAAAAGAATGGGTTTTGTCATCATAAAAAATGGGGAGATTGATATTTTACTCTAGTATTTGGTTTTGATGATAAAAAACAAAATCAATTTATTCCCTAAGATGAAGATTTGCACAAACAAGCTTTAAGATCTAAAATAATCTCCTAAATGATTTAACCAAATTAGTTTTGAACAATTGGATAGTAGATGTTTTTACCTTTAATATAATTTTTCTAAGTCTGGAAGATTAGAACATTATAAGGAGACATATAAGAAAATGGTTCTATTTTGAAAAACTATCTCCCAGTATTTTGATAGATAGTATTCATTGTTGTTAAAACGATTTTTAATGAATTTTTCAAAAAATAGAATGTATGTATTTTGAGAGTAACAAATTTACTAAATCCAGAGTTTGTACTAAAACCAAAATTCTATTTTCTTATGATTATGGATTTTGATTTTTTGGATATTTTTATTGAATCCAAATAGGGGGTACTTTTTTATTTATATTTATGTATTAAAGTAAATGGAATGTAAAATATAAATTAAAGAAAATGAGGACATTTACTTCTGTTGATTACATAATTTATTCTGTTGACTATTTGAGTGTATGATGCTATAAGTTTTATTCATATTTTTGTTCTGTCGACTATCCCATCTCTTCTGTCGACTATGCCTTCTTTTATTTATGAATCTGTTGACTATCTCTTTTCGCAGAAAGCTATAACGACTAGTTTTTCAAATCTCCAACGGCTCCAAAATGCCTAGTTCGGGCAAAGATCGTGGGATGCATATAAATTCAAGTTATGGATGAACTTGAGAAAGCTAATGGACGGAAATGAGTTGATATAGAAATTGCAAATCATTTTATTCGAGCTTATAATGTTTTGTGCTTTCATTGTTATATTTTTCTCTCCAAGGCTTCGTTCTATTATTATTAATATATTCCTAAACCTTGTTTTCATTGTGAGAGAACTTGTAACTAAGAGTGTTAACTCTTAGCTTCGCTCTTTTATTTGTATTGTTTTTATTTTCCTAGCTTGGTTTGCTAGAGGACTTGTTGTTTGAAGCAAGGGGTTGTATTTCCTAGCTTGTGTAGCTAGAGGGCCCATTTGAGTGAGAGGTTTTGTAACTTTCCTAGTTGCGGACTAGAGGACCTACTTGGTTTAAGTAGGGGGTTTTAGTGGATTGTTTGGAAAATCCTTAGTGATAAGCTAAGCTAGTGGAGTAAGCTTGGGATAAGTCGAACCACTATATATCTTGGTATTCTTGTGTGCTTGCGTTCTTTAAATTCTCTTTATTGTCAAACACTTAGCCAATTCTCAGTTGCATTGAATTCTTATTTTCCATTAAAAGAATTTCAAGTTTCAAACTAAGTTTTTAAAATAACCAATTCACTCCCCTCTTGGTGTGTGCCATAGCATTTCAATTCTAACATTAGCCTCAGCTCAAATTTTCAAAGCCCATCCATTAAATTTGGCCTCTTAATTAACACTCAAAATATTTCAAACATTTCATTTAATAGAGGCAAAAATCCAATGCCCACAAATAAAATTAATAAACACCTAGACCTACTAATGGGTCGTTACACTTATACTTGCTGAGTCTTGTGATTGACTCTTGCTCTCCATCATTCCAAGTAGAGGAAAAATGAAGGTTGTTTGATCCGACATGGTAAAGTGTGTACAGGCTAATCCCAACCGAAGACCCTTGGGAGAGTGGTTGTTGTTCTTGGGTGCCGGGGGATGTTGTTTTGTTCTTTTTGTCATTGTGTATGGTAGTACCCTAGTGATTGGCTAGTGGTTCTTGTTGTGTATGGTCTCTTCCATACTTGATAGCTTATCTATCTAAATTATGCTCTTGCTGTGTTTTTGTATGTCTTCATCTCTTATCTAGGGACTCCACCTCAACTTTCTTGGCTTGAAGGTTGTCGAATTGGGGCTCCCTACACCTTAGGAGTATGTTCTAAGACCTTGGGAGCTAAAATTGAAATATAGAATTAGCTAGATCATACAAATTTTTATATAGAAAAATTGTCATAATATTTTTAAAAAATTTATATATAATATTAGCAAGTGTCATAAGAAAGGTTATATAAACACATTGTTTTTTTTTTAAAATAAAATTGATGATACACAAAAGTAATCACTAATATTGTAATGCCCCGCCTCTTCAGAGCGTTGTATTTTATGCTACGATTTTTTTTATTTATTTACATACTCGAATCATACTAAAATCCCCAGCATAATGATATAAGAGTAACATTCCCAAAATGAAATTAGGGAAACAATAATCTTAATCATAAATAGAAGTAGAATCAGAACCTAAAGATCTCGTAATTTAATACATAAAAGGATTCATACAATTACATCACTTCATTTAACATAATATTACAATAGCAGTTTAAAACCTAATACGAAATCAACTGATATACTAATCCTAGCCTTGGCATATGACCCACAAAAACTTCCATCACGCTCATGCCTCTGCCTTGATCACTCTCTTGTCTTTCCGGTTACTCGTTTCGTCTGGAACATGGAATATTCCAAGGACAGTTGTCTAACATTAGAAGATGAATCTTCTAAAAGAGGGTTAAAATAACATGTATGCATGATGCATGAACTCACATAATAGATACCTTAATGTAACTTCCCTAGCAAACCAGCCAGGCACGGAACCCTAGGTAGTAATCCTAACCTGCTTATGGGGTACACCTAACATTGTTTCATCAATTGCCCTTGCAGAATTCTGCCTACATTATAAGGGGACATCCCATCCCGTGCATGAAGTGTCAATATATCAATAATATCATGCCTTGAGAAGAGTCACGATTATCGATGCAACAATATATGTACGAATATGACAATATATTTTCAAATTTCATAATACATAGTAATTTTCGAGAGTAACATGCATAGAAAAGGAAATCTCATAACGTATAAACCGTTGGGGTAAAATTACTCACTTTTGACAAAATTCGGAGCACCTCAAAAAAAGTGTACAGTCTCGATTTTCGTGTCAAACCTTAAAATTCGCACAAATCACTCCACCTCAAGCCTCAAAACACCCTATCCATTATTTTATTCAAATAAACATTAAAATCCATTTTTCATAATTTCGTTGCATTTTTCTCTATTTTCTTTTTATTTTTCTCTTTGAAAAATCTAGAATAAATACCTACTCAAATATTTTTCCAACTATTTTTACAAAAAAATTCATAAAAAAATATTCCAAATTTCTGAAATTTTTTCAGATTTTTTTTTAATTTTTCTCCAATTTTTCTCTAATTTCCATAATCCCTTTTTTCTCAAAAGTAAATATTTCTTAAATAATTTTACAAACTTTTCTTCACAATAATTCATAAAATAATATTCTTAATTTTCTAAAATTTTCTAGAAATTTTCCAAAACTTTTTCCTATTTTTTTTTCTTTCTTTTTCTTACCTCCAATCATCTTCTCCAACGACGATGACTTTGCCGGCGACTCCGATGGCTAATCCAACTCCACAGCCTTAAATTACTCCTTGAGGCGATCAAGATGAAGCCCTCTGATGATCGAAACACTTGTCGAAAAAGGCCAAATCGGCCAATTTTCAGTCTGGCTCCAGCAACGACTTGATTTTTCGACGAACTCTTAAAACTCATTCAAATCAGCTCGAAACTTCATGAAACTTTTCAGTTTATACTCGAAACCGAGCCCTTACATGTCCAATCTCATTTAACCCAAGGTCATAAATGCCTTTTCTTGCCTTAGATAGGTCCGAAAACCTCGATCCAAGTCCCCAAAATCCGATTATAGTGGCCTAAAATTCCGACCACTTTCCGGCCATGTTTTTCGTCGAGACGATCGGTTTGTCGGCCAAGGAACGGCCTAAGCCTATCCTTGAGGCCCCTTAGCCCACTTCCTCGACCAATCTTGGCCAAAATCAAGGATGCCCAGCAGCTTGGTCGACCATGACTGTCCAAGCTTTTGCAAAAATTCTACTTTTGCCCCTCTCAAGTTTAAAAATTCCATTTCAGCCCTTTCCACAAAGCCCCTAAGCTTTCCAAAATTTCTGTTGAGACCCTCATGTTCTAAACTTCTAGTTTAACCCTCGAAGATTCAGAAATAACTTCATTTCGACCTCCATCAAGAAATTTTAAAAATTACACTTTGGCCCGAAATTATGCTTTAATTGCGAAACCCCCTTGTTTTATCCCGAAACCACCTAAGGGCTGTTTCTCATGAAAAATTTATCTCTTTTAAGGGTTCTATTGACTTTTTGGAAGCCCCTTACGATAATTTGATTTTTCAGCTTGATCCAAAACTGTACCAAAAACTATTTCTGATTCGATTTCTTTCATTGCTAAAAATCATGTCTTGAGATGTTTGTTAGCGACATACCTATTTCCTTAGGTATATAAGTTATGGGGCATCCTCTCTGGTTGATTCGTCATTTTTTCGGGCTATTTTGATACCGATTCCTTTGAAATTTCGCATTTTCTTCCTAATACCTATTCTAAAAGCAACCCAAAGTTTTTGAGTATTACAGATATACTAATAGATTGGCACAAATATGTCACCACATACTCAAGAGATGGTGAATTGTGTGTTTTAAAAACTAAGACTAGTTTTAAAAATTTTTGGTTGAAAATTGGTTTTAGTGCAATGAGACAGTAAGAATGAATCAAAATTTGTAAAGCTTGAAAAATCAAAGCAAAGAATAACATGGACACAAGCAATTTATAATGGTTCGGTTTAAGCTAACTTAGTCCACTACTTTAATTTCTCACTATGGATTTCAAAATTTACTAAAACCTTCTACTTAAAATCAAGTAAACCCTCTAACAATCAACTAGGTAAATACAACCTCCTACTTGCACCCAAGTAGGTCCTTTAGTAAAATTGTTAGGAAATATTTACAAGAATGAATACAAAGAAGATTATTTGAGAGATGATTCTCCTAGTAACAATATATCTTAAATAAATATACAAAGGCTAAAATAGGATTATACAAATGATATATGTAGCCTTTTGAGAGAAAAATTTAAACGTTTGAGCACTTAAAGAAGAATAATATTGCTTTGATACTTGCACAAGTTGGTTAACCTTCTCCTGTGCATCTTTGGGTTGTATTTATAAGTTTCACTCAAGCTTACATTAATTAGCCATTGTTTGGATTCATTGGGAGCATTTAATACTTGCAAAACTCGTTGTTTTAAGATGTCAAAGAAGAAACTGTCAATAGATTCTCAAACTAGTCGACTATTTCCATCAAGACATTTGAAAATTTCTTTCAATTTTAGCAAACAATCAACTTTTTTCAACAAACGGTTTATTGTTTTAAACAAAAAGTTGATGGTTTTTGGAAAAGATTGACACTATATAATGGTTTTCGACAGTTTTTGAACTTACATAAAAATAACACAAGTGTGAAAAACCTCTATCGACAATTTACAAAAGCTGTTGACTGTTTTACTTCTAAGGCTAAAAGTGGTCGACTTTATTCTCAAAGAAGTTTGACAATTTTTGGTCATTTTTTCAAACCATTTGTCAAAGGCACAAAACGGTTGATAAGGCGACAAACAACGGTCAACAGTTTTACCTTAACCTTTTAAAAAGATGGTATGGTTTTGATACAATATATGCGGCAATTCATTTGATTTTAAAATCATTTTTCTTGGATGACATAAATGATGTTTTCCAATATGACAAATTTGCCACTAAGGGTTTTGTATGCATTGACAACATGTTTGTATCAAACATTATCCTTTGGCAATAATGGGATTTTTCATTTTTAAATATATAAAATGTATTTTAGTTTGAGACTTTTAAAAGTCCAAAGTTATGAAATTTTTCATCATTAAAATAATATCAAAAGTGAAAACATTATATACTTATGAATAAAACATAGTCGATGAAAAAAAGTCTTGAACTTCAAACTTTGAAGTTGATTTTTTGCAAAAACGAAGGGTGAGATTGTCCTAGGATTGGCTAAGAGAGCCACTCCAATACCTAAGTTAAACATGGAGAAATATTAAGAAAATAAGAGAGGTTGAAATCATACTTGAGAATGCTTATCCTAGAGAAAAGATCATTCTCTATTTATGATAAATTAGAAATAATCCTTATTTTTAATATTTGGTCTCCTTATTGGACAATGACTGAATAATTATTACAAACAATTTTAGGGAGATCAGTTTTATCCCCCAAAGATGGTCTTCTTAAGATTTAAGAAAAAAGAGTTTATCTTAAGTTTATTGAGATCTTGATTTATTCTTATATTATAGGAAGTAATATGATATCATGATCAAGTTTATCTTTTAATTCTAAGAGAGAATCTTAATTAGATTAAGCAGTTTAATATTAAGTAGAATTGATTTGTCTTTAAATTTGTAAAAGACCCCTTTTTTAAACTAAGGTATGATCAAACAAGATTGGTTTGGTTTGCTTTAATGAATCGACGATGAGAGTAGTTTAGATATTGAATTGAGCCACAAGTAACCCAAACATAATGAACACTCGTTGTATGTATAATTCGTAGGCATACCATCAAAAGTGTATCTATCATGTATTATTTTCTGGTTTCAAATACCCATAATAATTGATAAAATGCTCCAAAACACACAAAATATATGTATCATCAAATAATAAAAATATTTAAAAATTAAAAGTAAAATATCTATCTATATCTATAGTATCATATGAACAAACATTGTGTCAATAAAGTATTTTTTTAAGATAACCTTTATGAATCTTGCTAAAAAAATAAAAATTAACAAGATTTACACTCCTGCCCTCTAAAGAGCAATTAATTTCTTAAATAATTTTATTATTACACTAAATTTTATCTAAAAAATTTAAAAATAAATTATAACGGTAAAATTTTATTCAATAATTTTTTTTTTATTTTTTTACAGGACTTGTATAATATGTACTGTATAATACGTACTGCCCACTGGTAATAAACATATGAAAACAACCCCCACATGCACTCGACACCACTACTAAAATTTAAAAAGAAAAACTAAGAATGAAAATAGAAGGCGGAATAAAAGGGGGTCCCAGTTCCCGGGCACTGTGACAAAGATAGAGATAGGTGGGCCGATCCCCACCATGTCGGTTACAAAAATGCCAAAACCACATCCTGACGTTCTCGGACTGCTGCCTCTCGTGAATGCGTGCCGGGTAATGGGTGCCCCACCATTACCACCAAACTTCAATTTTGTCCGGAACGCCCACTCGGTCCTTGGGAATTGCGACCCTTTGCCAAATATTATATTCATAAATAAATTTAATATGTAATTTTAAAACAAATTCGTAATAATAAAAATTATTTATCAAAATTTAATTTAAATAAAATTATTATAAATTTGTGTGTTACATTAATTTATAAAAATTATTCTTTAAATTTATTTATATATATAATATTTATTTTAAATTTTACATTGTGATAGAATTTGTGGTTAATCATGTGGACACCAACTTTTGCCTATTTTTTTGAATCCATATTATTATTATTATTATTCTATTTTTTTGAATAATGTTAAGTCTCCTGAATTTTAGGGAAGTGGTTGTTAATCCACTGATAGAATGAGTTTTTATCTATTCCTTTTATCAAATTGACTAAAAAATTTGATCTCTATAACAATATTTTTTTTATATAAAAATTAAAGCTGCGTTAGTTTTAGATTATTTTTAGTTTTTAATTTTATAAAATAATAAAAATACATTTACTTTATTATTTTCAAAAATAATTTTTTTAAAAAAAATCTAAAATAATAAAAAGTTATTTTAATTATTTTTAGGCAAAACAAGCTCTAAGTCCAAAATATGAAAAACAAAATTCATTTTTCATGTTTTGACTCTAAAAAAGAAAAGAAAAAAAAGAAAGATTTATTCTTAAATTTTAAAAGTAAAATTATATATTCATTTAAAATTTAAAAAATGTAATATATATATATATATATATATATATTATAACAAAAAATATAGGATAACATATAGTATATTATACATATTATATATAATAATATTTAATATAAATTATAACTCAGATGTCAATAATTTATTAATCAAATTTATGATTTTATTTTAATAGTAAAATTTTATTAAAAAGAGTTAATTTTATCATTTAATAATTAAATTCATTAAATAAAATATTATGAAATATATTTTTTTAAATTTTAAAGTAAATGTATTTTCTAATTTCTTGTTTTAAGAAAAAGTTTTTTAAATTAATTAAAAATTACGTTTTTAATTTTCTGTAAATAGACTATCAAAACAAAACAATTACAAATAAATTTAAAACTCAAAATTAAAATTAAAAATACAAAGATAAGGTGTTGAAAAGAATAGTATAATTTACTATAAGGTAAGTTGTAAATAATATTTAAGGTTTGGTAGAATTATAAAAAGAGACCCATTTATCCTTCATTTTCTCTTAAAATTGAAAAATAAAAAATTAAAAAAATAATTGAAAAAAGCCAAGGTAAAATGAAACACCAAAATCAGGGGCAGAGCTAGGATTTCTTATTTTTTTTGGGGGGGTTTAAATTTTTTTCCAATCGTAAGTTTCATCAATAAAATAAAAAATAAAAAAAAAATAAAAAAAAGAGTTTGACGAGTTTTCATATTGAATATAATTCATTAACTTAAAAGGAGAGCTTTATCACATGGAAGTTTGGAGGAGTATGAACTAGAGAGAGAGAGAGAGAGGGAGGCTATATCGGGAAAAACAAAAAGAGTGGGGGAGCCTGGAAAGTTGCTAGGAGCCCTAGGCATGTTATTATCACATGGGCTTGGGTTTCTTAAAAATAAGCCCAACTTGTTTAAAAGAAAAGGATGGACAATAGATTTGGCCCATTTGGGGTTGGGCTGGTGGAGTGGGGACTTAGAAAAAGTTCAATACTTTTTTAAACTAAAAGAAGAAAATATCAAAAACCAAAACAAAGATAGAAAAATTGGAGGAAATAAATTTAATAAGAGATGATGTCAAGCAGTAGTGACGATGCTTGACGATGAAGGAAGATCAGCAATGAAGTTTGCAAATATGAGAGGGAAATGAGAGAGAAAGGAAAACAAGGGAAGAGAGAGGAAAGAGAAAAAAAAAGAAGATATTTTTTATATATAAAAATAATTTAGTCATTTTCATAATATTTAATGAGGTTACTTAACGGTAAAAAGAAATTTGCAAGATAATATTAAATATCAAGAATACTTATTATATTTTTTTAAATATCAAAAATAATTTTAATAATTATTTCAAACCTGAAAAATATTTGAGTACCACTGTAATTCTTTCATTAGCCAATTGATCAACTCATTGAAACAGTTGACAGACATCTCTTTTTTAGAGGTTGTTGACAAAGTGAGGATATGCTAGAATGAGCAGTTGACTGTGGTTAGGTACACCATGACACATAATGAAACGAGATGGAGAAGAGACGAACCAAAATGAAAACTGGATGGTACTAATGGATCCAACCCAAACAATAAGTTTGTTGGTCAGTACTCGGCTTGATCCTTAGGCCTCATTTCATCAACGTCAACTCTATAGCATCCCCCTATCCCATCGACACCATACCAAGATCTCTGTGTCCACAATAGGTCTTAACTGTCTTGAGATCTTCGGCTCCTAAGCCATCTACAACAGCTAGTGACACGCAAGGGGCTATCCCCTGTCCTTTCTATATAAGATAGTCGGCCACCTATCAATGTATGTTCTTTTCAACTTAACAAAAACTCTACTATCTTAAATTCTTATTTACTTGAGTGTCAGAATGCTTGCAGATACCATTTCTGTTGTGCGGATCACTGTTGACTCAAAATTTCTATTTGATCATCATCTTTTGGGTCAAAAAGAACAAAAACAAAATTAAAACTCAACAAACCAAAAGTTTTTGAAAAATTTTCAAGTTCTTTCAAAAAATAAATATTGATTTTTAAATTTTATTTTCAAAATTTAAAAATACAACAAAAGATTAAAAATAGAATTACAATTGAAACTTGAAAACTCAAATCCAAGCAAAAGGATAATCATTGATGGGGTCTCTAACAAGTGTTAGATAATGGTTTATTTTCATTTGACGGCTTGAGCTGAGGTCACGACCAATAGTTGAACAGTAGAAGAATGATGAATGCAAAGTGATATTAATACAAAAACTAATGTATGTCATTAAATCCCACAACATGAAAATCTTACCATTAAAATGTGATAACGATAAGACAAGTAGAGTTGAGAGAGAGACTCATTCTTATATTGCAAAACAACAACATTCACGACTCGAAATCATAACTTTAAATAACAAAGAAACAATATTGTGATTACTATCTCACTCAGCCTCTATGAGTAATGTAATAAATTAATACTATTAATGTAATTAAAAAGCTTATTTGCCATTTGTGATGTTTACATATCACAAGGTTGTAAAGGAGGTAATTCAAGTTGAGTCCATAGAAAGTTCAAGTTGATTTATTTAGAATTTTATTAAAGTTGATCTCAAATTTAAGCTTCTCTCGAATTAAAAAATAAGGCTTGAGTTTGTTTAGTTAGAAACTTGTCAAGCACAAGTTCAATTCATTTATATTTAATGAGTTTTAAACGAAAATTTGATGAATCTTTTTGTAAATTTTGAATTTAAAGATCATTATAAGCTTCATTTTAAAATTATGTTTGACTTTTATATAGTATATAGAATTAATTAGTGTATTTCAATAAATATTTAACTAACTCAAGCTGGACTCATTTACCAAACTAACTTAAAAATCAAACTTAAAATTCTTTATTTAATTAAATATAAAAAAATAAAATTGAATCAAACTAAGTTTTAAGCTCCTTGCAGAGGATTTTGTTTAGTTATAGCCTTATACACAAAGTAGTAGACAAATGAGATAACTTGTGCTTACTTGCAAGGGTTATTTGTATGAAAGAATAGTCTGGCTAGAGTCCGAACCTACATACTAAGAATTCATTGGAGCCAATGGAGTTGGGGACAAGGGTTTTGTTAAAGCGAGACCCCCTTGTCAGAAGCAAGTCGTCTATCATATCTTTCAAGTATTCTCAAACCCTAATCCTAATTGCAACTCAACCCAACACGCACATGCTTTTTATAATAAAACATTCTCAAATATTCCACAATCCTTCCAACAATATTCTCGAAGATTTTCAGAATCTTAAAAAATATTCTAAAATATTTTCAAGATTTCCATAGGATTGTGGAATATTTGAGAATGCTTTATTATAAAAGGCATGTATGTGTTGGGTTGAATTGCAATTAGGATTAGGGTTTGAGAATGCTTAGGCATTCGAGTTTGAGAATGTTTGAAAGATACAATCGACAACTTGCTTCCAATGAGGGGTTTTACTAGAGCGAGACAAGCCATCAATCGTATCTTTCAAGCATTCTCAAACCCTAATGCCTAAACATTCTCAAACCCTAATGCCTAAACATTCTCAAACCCTAATCCTAATTGCAACTCAACTCAACACGCACATGCCTTTTATAGATTTAGAAATATTAAAAATCTTTCAGAATATTTTTTAAGATTCTAAAAATCTTTGAGAATATTGCTGAAATGATTGTGAAATATTTGAGAATGCTTTATTATAAAAGGCATGTGCGTGTTGGGTTGAGTTGCAATTAGGATTTGGGTTTGAGAATGCTTAGGCATTAGGGTTTGAGAATGCTTGAAAGATACGATCGACGGCTTTCTTCCAATTAAGAGTTTGGCCAAAGCGAGACAAGTCGTCGATCGTATCTTTCAAGCATTCTTAAATCCTAATGCCTAAACATTCTCAAACCCTAATCCTAATTGCAACTCAACTCAACATGCACATGCCTTTTATAGAGTTGGAAATATTAAAAATCTTTCAGAATATTTTTTAGTATTATGAAAATCTTTGAGAATATTGCTGAAAGGTTTGTGGAATATTTGGGAATGCATTATTATAAAAAGGCATGTGTGTGTTGAGTTGAGTTGCAATTGGGATTAGGGTTTGAGAATGTTTAGGCAATAGGGTTTGAGAATGCTTGAAAGATATGATCGATGGCTTGCTTCCGACGAGGGGGTCTTGCTCCAACGAAACCCTTGTCCCTATGTCCAATGGCTCCGACGAATTTTTGGTTTGTAGGTTCTGACTCTAGCTAGCCTAATCTTTCATATAATTAACCCTTGTATTCTCTATCCCCTCTTCTCACTAAATAAATCTCTTTAATCGTAGTTCACATACACAATACCTTTCACTTGGGCTAAAATTTGAGGCTCATTTTATTTAAGTTTTGGGCTCCAACTAGCCCAAATATTCATCTATTTTAGATCTGAATTGGGCTTCCATTCAAGCCCAACTTTAAATCCATACCAATCATGGAGCACATGGCACGTAAGTATAGGTGTATATAAGTATTGTTTGGATAAATTTAGATGTTCAATGTTTCAAAAAATAAATAATGCAATTATGCTATGAGAATATATTTTTAATATATTTACAAATTTTCAATTTATTTACAATTAATAGTAGGCTTTTTGGTCTATATGTTTAGTTGTATATTATTCAACTAGTTTATTTACTTTTTTTGAAATCGTCAAAACACTTTCTCTGTTAGTAATAACATTGCTTAAAATACAATTAAGATAAATTAAATAATAATTTCTATATTATTAAAATACTAAAAAAATGGTGTACAAAAAGGTAAAGGCCCAAATATTGATATTTGCACTTGATATGCCCTGAACATTGCACTTGTATACGGTTAAACGGTGGGCCCAAGCATTGGAGCAGAAATGGGACCAAACCAAGACAAAAGGCAAGAGGGGCGCTCGCTGCCAATTGGAAGAAGACCTACTCGGTCATGACCGAGTGGGTGGGGGACAAATTGATAATTTGTTTCCTTGCTTTTGGTTTTGATGATGATCAACAAGAATGGTTTACTTGGAAAAATAAAGTTACATACATTTTTGGTTTCTAACAAAAAATCATTTTTCTATCTTTACAAAAATCAAAATGTTATCAGAATCAAAACCATCATTTTTAAATATGTTTCCCAAATCAAAAACATTCATATAGGTTATTTGATATACATTTTAAACATATCTCAAACTTAAGAATTCAAAGAATGGGAAAAAGGAGAAAGGAAGTCTTTGAAAATCAAATGTTCTTTGAATCATAATAGCAGAATGTTGACAGTTCTAAAAGAATATGTCGACAGTATCTGTTGTTTGGGAAAAGATGTCGATAGTATATCCTAAACTGTCGACCGTTTTTAATGTTTATAGCCCAAACTGTCTACAGTATCCATTAAATTGTCGACAAGTAAAATGCATGCTCTCGGTTTCTAAATGTCAACAGTCACGGCATCATCAATGTCGACAGCTTTTGAAAACTATCGTCAACCTTGAAAAAACTATCGATAGTTGTTTAAATTTGAAGTAACTTGTCGACAGCTTGAAAATAAACTATCAATAGCCTCTATGGTAGACAACTTTTAACGGCTAAAATCCCCTTCTTCCATGATGGTGTCTCCACTTGCAACGAGATGATTTCAAGCTTGGGCTCTCAAACCTCTATAAATGCAAGTTAAGAAGAAGAATTCGATCCACCAAATAAATCTATCTACAAGCTCCCAAGTGCTCATCAATTGTTGTGCTTCCTTTCTGCTCTAAATCTCTTTGCTTTCAAGGCTTGTAACTTATTTGTTTCAAAGCATATTTTTAGCATTGCATTTGTTCTTGATTATATTGTAACTAAGAGGACATACTCTTAGAGATTCACTTCTTGTATCATTTCTCTTGTTCCTAGCTTTATTTCTTGTAACAATTCTGTTTTCATCCATTTTGTTCCTAAATACCCATTTGGTTCCTATAGTTGGATGATTTTTAGGTTTTTTGAACCAATTTCCACACTTCATTTCTTTCAAATTGATTCAATTCCTCTTGCATAGCAACGATCCAATTTTCATCACTTAAGGCGTCCTTAATGTTTTTAGGCTTTATTTGAGATATAAAGGTAGCATATTGACATTCATTTCTAATAGATGCTCTTGTCCTAACTCCTTTAGAAGGATCTCCTATAATATCGTTATTTTCTACATATTTTCTTTCTCTTGGGAATAATGGTTCTTTTCCTTCTTAAGGAATAATTTCTTCATTTTGACTTTTACTACTTGAGGGTTGATTGTTTTGATGATCTAATGAGAGTTTTCTAAGATTTTTGTGTAATTCATTTTCATCTTCTTCTTGAGATTTTTGGAAGATAGAATTTGTATCATTAACTTTTACTTGAATAGATTCTTCTATTGCTAATGTTTTCTTATTGAATACTCTATATGCTTTACTTAGTACTGAGTATCCTAAGAATATACCTTCATCACATTTGGAATCGAATTTACCTAAGGCATCTTTATTATTTAGAACGAAGCATTTGCTACAAAAAATGTGAAAGTACGAAATATCAGGTTTTCTTCCCTTATGTAGTTCATACGAGGTTTTCTTTAAGATAGGTCTTATGGAAACTCTATTTAGAATATAACACGCTATATTTATGGCTTCTGCCCAAAGATTTTTAGGAAGATTTTTGTCGCACAACATGGTCCTAGCCATTTCTTGTAGTGACCTATTTTTCTTTTCAACTACTCCATTTTGTTGAGGACTTCTAGCACAAGAAAAATTATGTTCAATACCATTTTCTTCACAAAAAAGTTTAAAGTATTCATTTTCAATTTCTCATCCATGATCACTTCTTATCTTTGAAATACATATTCCTTTATCTTTTTTAACTCTTTTGCAAAACATTTCGAGTTGTTTGAACGTTTCATTTTTAGAGGCAAGGAATATTACCCAAGTAAACCTAGAGTAGTCATCTACAATGACAAGAGTATAATGTTTTCCTTCTAGGCTTTGGATGCTCATAGGACCAAAAAGATCTAAGTGAAGCAATGCTAGAGGTCTAGAAGTTGAGACTTCATTTGAGGGTTTGAAGGAAATACTTATTTGTTTGCCTTTCATGCAAGCATCACAAATGTGATCTCTTTCATATTTTAACTTAGATAGCCCTTTAATAAGATCATGTTTCGATAATTTATTTATAAGATTCATACTAGCATGACCTAGTTTACTATGCCATAACCAAGTTGTTACGCCATACTTTTCCAAAATACGCAATAACTTGAAATATAATTAAGACATCACCTACGGGCGTTATGGAAACCCTTACCAACGGAAGCGTTGGATCGAACCTGCAAGCTTAATCAAAGCTAAATAAAAGGGTTTCCAGTAAATTTTCTTTACAAGTATAAGAAATGCATACGACCTTCAATACTCCATAAAACACAACACATCATAGCAGGAACAATTGTAGGACACTCATAGACACTACTTACAACTTTGAGTATCCTAGCTGCTATTTACAATACATCATTCGAAAACTTCCAAAATCCAACAGACAATTCTTACCATGTTCATAGTACATAGTAACCCCGACTTACACCCTCAACAGCATAAAAAGTAAATCCAAGCCTTACATAACCCTTGTTTATACAACTGCGATACACAAGTCTCAAATAAATCCAAATGTTACATAAGATCCATATCACATGAATAACATGAAGTTAAACTAAAGATCAGCCTCCTCGTAGCCTTTTTTCTTGCTTGTCTCCGGGGTACCTAGCATACTAATATACCTGGGACGTTGAATGTCCCAAGGGTATGAAACACCCAAGTTAGATAATGACATCTAAGTAAGTGACTCAAAAAAGGTAAGTACATGCATGTAAATGCAATAATACCATTATGAAATCCTCCCCTGTGGTAGCAATGCTAAGGTGTTGCAATCACCCCCACGGTCATCATAGTCATTCCTGGCTCATCACCAGAGCATGAGATCTTCCATGGTGTCCCAACAACTAGCCACAATCACCAATACGAACATGATATATGACAAAGCAGAAGGAATATACATAAACAAGGGAAAATATGACATGTAAGCCACAAAGGCATGATATTCAAGCCAACATTCACACACAAGTGAAGCAACAACTGCTCAAAGTGTCACAAAACATGCAGGAATCACTCACCTTGATCGATTACCTTAGGAAGCACAGTTTACAACGAGCAGGATGGGTTTTCTCATAGTTTTTCTTACTGCTTGGCATAAACTTCGAGAAAGACCCAAAAATTCTATCAAGGCTCATTCTCCCTTAACTTTCTCCCTTCTTTTCGATAGTGTTTCCTCTCTCAAACTCCCTTCCTTTTCCTCTTTACTTGGTGCCCAAAATGAATAACCCCAAAGCCCTTATTTATAGGAAACTTCGGCGAACCAAATCACGCCACGTGTCGCGTCATCATTCCATCCATGAGCATTCAATTAAAATATACCAAGTGTCCATAGAGATTTGCGCCCCCACATGTTTAATTAGATTTTCAAGATTCCCCATCATTACATCCCATATGGTAAATTACATTTTCTACATTTTTCGTCATTACACTTTTAATTAACAACTACATCCCACATGGTTAATTGCATTTTCCACATTTCTCATCATAACACTTCAAATCCTATCTCCAAGTGGCCAATGAATGCTTGCCACGTGTCCTTAAGAATAAGGTTTGGAGACTTTAGCAAACTTGGAGACTAAGTAAGCTTTTCCTTGGCCAATCATGCAATGCCACCTCAGGGGGTCATTATGAGCCATCATACGACCTTATCTTATCTTCCAAGTGGCCAATGGTTGATTGCCATGTGTCCTTGAGGATAAGGTTTGAAGACTTTTGGAAGCTAAGTCTTGAATTTCAAAATGATCCAACGATGGATTAAATGTTATTTGAGATCCGCAATCATGACTTAACTATATTGGAATAAGTTTGGAATCCGCAATCATTACTCCCAAATGGTTTAGTTGGCCCAGTTCATTATTCCAATGATCTAGCTATAGGTTTCAAGAACTACACCTTGGCCCGAACTTTTCGGGTAATTTGCACTTAGGTCCTTGCAACTTGGTCCCTGGGTTATTTTTAATTGCACTTTTTAGTCCCTGAAAAATGGATAAATTACACTTAGCACCCCAAGATTTTAGATAAATTACACTTTTACCTGAACTTCAATATTTACGATTTTGCCACTAGTTCAGAAACTGAACCTTTGTCTCAAGGCTTCTATAACCCCTTGAAAGGACCTATTTTCTCAAGTATTAAAACCTAATAACCCTAGGCATTACCTCGTTTTGATTTTGAAAATTTGGGGTATTACACAAGTATTTTGAGATATGGTGGTTACTAGACATCTTTCTATACTAGATAAGGATAGGTCTAGGTAAATTATGTATATATTATCAATTCTACTTCCTACAATTTTTATTTCATTTGTTTTCAAACATGATACCTCACATGCATAGGTGTTAAAACACACTTTATTTCCATTGTCACACAATTGACTTATACTAATTAAATTGTATTTGAGACCATCTACCAAAGCAACATTTTCAAGCACAAAATTTTGGAAAACATATAGAGCCAATGCCACGAATTTTACCTTTTGAGTTGTCACCATAGACAACGTTACCTCCTTGTTTGTAGGTGATGTTGTTGAAGAGTCGTTCATCTCCGGTCATGTATATTGAGCTACCACTATCAAGAAACCACTTGCTTCTCACAACATTTATAGTAAGAGCAACCTATCACACAAGCAATCAAGTTGCTTCCTTTGGTACCCAACCCTTTTTGGGTCTATTCATGTTAGCATATGATTCCCCTTTTGGTACCCAAATTTGCTTATATCTATGTGGGTTGTTTCTTATGAAACATTTGTTGATAGAGTGATTATGTTTACCACAATAATGACATGTGATCCTATTCTTTGAGAAATATGGTTTATGAAAATGATCTTTCGGATTTTGTATGAAACTTTTTCAAAAATAGTTCTGTTTTGATTATCGAGGCATGGATCAAAACCTATTCCTTGTTTGTTTCCAAAACTCCTTTGAGCACTTAGAATTATTTCTAATTTTTTTTTCCCTTCAACAAGTTTTTCTAACGATTCCTTTAAGTTAAGATTTTGTTTGGTGAGAATTTCATTTTCATTTACTAAATCATTTTTCTCATTTTTCCAAGTGTCTTTTTCTTCCTTCAATATCTAATGATCTAGCTTTCTTTTTGAGAACATTGTATTTAAAGCTAACTTCTTCAAGCATATTCATAACTTCACTGAAGGCATCTAGTAATTCATCGAGATTAAAATTTAAAGGATCTAAGGAGCTTACCACTTCAATTGTGGCCATTAGACAAAGATTGGCTACTTCTTCATCTTGATCTTCATCTTCTGATGAGAAGTTATTTTCACTCCAAGCTGCTAGGGCTTTCTTTTTCCCTTTTCGCTCATTTTTCTTCAAGAGAGGACATTCAGTCCTTATATGACCTATTTTCTTGCATTCAAAGCATCTAATTTCTTTAGATCTTTCTTCCTTTGGTTCATTTTATTTCTTAAAACGCCTTCTTTGATTGAACTTACTATTTCTGATAAATCTATTAAATCTCCTAGTAAACATAGCAAAGTTTCGACATCACTATCTTGTGAATCTTGATTATCTATTTCTACCTTAAAGGCTATATTTTTATTTTTCTTTGATTTGTCTATATCATTTCTTTTCATCATAATTTCGTGTCATTAGTGATCCTAACAAAGTATCAAAAGTTAGAGTATCTAGGTCTTTGGCTTCTGTTATGGCTGTGACCTTAGGATCCCAATTTCTAGGAAGACTCCTCAAAATTTTTCTGACTTTTTCTCCATTTGCATATGTTTTTCCTAGTGATTCTAAACCTGAAACTATATCATTAAATCTAGTGAACATATCCTTTATAGATTCATCTTCTTTCATGGAAAATAATTCATAATCATGAACAAGTAAACTGATTTTTTTTCTTTTACCTGTTTTGTACCTTCATGTGTTACCTCTAGCTAGTCCCATATTTCTTTGGCGGTCTTGCAAGTTGATACATGGTTGAATTCTTCTGCATTTATTGCACATATCAATGCATTCATTGCTTTTGTATTGATCTCCATGTTTCTCCTTTCTCTACCATCCAAGTTTCAATTTTCTCCATATCGACCAATGTAATATCCTTCTTGATGGCTTGCATGAGAGTGTAATCCTGCATAAGATAAATTTGCATTCTTGCTTTCCAATAATTATAGTTAGTACCATCAAATAAAGGTGGACAAACGGTGCTTTGACCCTCGGAATGGGATGAACTAACAAAATGAGCCATAGATGGATCTTGTCCCTAGGTTGTTAGACCTATTAAAAGGAATGGAAACTTGGCTTTGATACCAATTGTTAGATTTGAGATCCTATGGCACACACCAAGAGGGGGTGAATTGGTAAAAACAAAATTCTTTTTGTTTAAAAATTCTTTTGATAAAAAGAGATGTCGTCGATGAAGACCACAACTTCGTTAAACCTCAAGACCTTGAAATGGCACGATGAGGTATCAACCGTATAAAAACAATCTCATCTTAACAATGAAGAACACAAGAAACAACCTCTTTTTCAATGAAAGGATATATGAATTAAGTGAGGAATACAAAGATGCTTACAACAACAACAACAACATATCCAGCCTTTATCTCACTATGTGGGGTCGGCTACATGAATTCTAGACTTCCATGTATTTCTATCGTTTGTCATATTTTCATTTAGATCCATATACTTCATATCGAACTTTAATGTCTCTCCCAAAGTCTTCTTGGGTCTACCTCTACCTCTTTTTGTGACTAATTGTTCCATTTCATCAACTCTCCTCACAGGAGCGTCTCTTAGTCTCCTTCTCACATGACCAAACCATCTTAGTCTAGTCTCTCTCATCTTCTCCTCGATTGGCACTACTCCTACCTTATTACAAATAACTTCATTTCTAATTTTATCCTTTCTTGTATGTCCGCACATCCATCTTAACATCCTCATCTCCGCTACACTCGTCTTTTGCTCATGCTGGTATTTAACTGCCCAACATTCTGAGCCATACAGCAAAACTGGTCTTATAGCTCTCCTATAAAATTTTCCTTTCAATTTTAATGGGATTTTACCATCACATAACACTCCCGATGCATTTCTCCATTTTAGCCAACCTGCCTTAATTCTATGTGCGACATCCTCGTGAATTTCTCTATCTTTTTGAATCACTGATCCCAAATATCGAAAATGGTCTTTTCTTTCTAAGATTTGGTCTTCTAATTTTATTATAACATCATCCACTCTTGCATTTTTACTAAATTTGCATTCCATATATTCTGTTTTCTTTCTACTTAATTTAAATCCCTTAGATTCTAAATTGTTTCTCCACAACTCAAGCTTAGTGTTCACTCCTTCTTTTGTTTCATCCACCAACACTATGTCGTCTGCAAATAGCATACACCATGGCACATCTGTCTGAATATCTTTAGTGAGTTCATCCATTACTAAGGCAAATAAGTATGGACTTAGTGCAGAACCTTGATGCAGTCCTATTGTAGTTGTAAATGGTTCAGTATCCCCTCCGCATGTTCTGACCCTTGTCTCTACACCATGATACATGTCCTTAAGGGCTTGTATATAGGCTATTTTGACTCCTTTCTTCTCTAAAACCCTCCATAATACTTCTCTAGGGACCCTATCATAGGCCTTTTCTAGATCTATAAACACCATATGTAGGTCCTTCTGATGATCCCGATACCTTTCCATTAGGCGCCTTAATAAATATATAGCTTCCATTGTTGACCTGCCAGGCATGAAACCAAACTGATTTTCTGACACATTTGTTTCTTTTCTAAGTCTCTGCTCTATTACTCTCTCCCAGAGTTTCATGGTATGACTCATTAACTTAATTCCTCTATAATTTTCACAGTTTTGAACATCTCCTTTGTTCTTGTATATAGGAACCAAAGTACCCTTCCTCCACTCATCTGGCATCTTTTTTGATTTAAGGATCGCGTTAAATAGTTGCGTTAGCCAGGAGATGCCCTCTTCTCCCATGCATTTCCATGCTTCTATTGGTATATTATCTGGTCCCACTGCCTTATGATTTTTCATCTTTTTTAAAGCTTGCCTTATTTCATTTGAACTTATGCGTCGATAGAATGTGTAGTTCACATTCCCTTCGGAGTTACTAAGATGTCCCAACCTAACTCTTGTGTCACCACCATCATTGAATAATTTTGTGAAATACTCCTTCCATCTCTCCTTAATTGCTCCCTCATTTACTAAAACATTTTGATTGTCATCTTTTATGCATTTCACTTGATTTAAATCCCGTGTTTTTCTTTCTCTTGATTTAGCTAATTTATATATATCCCTTTCTCCATCTTTTGTATCAAGTCGTTTATATAGATTCTCATATGCTTTTGACCTTGCTTCACTAACAGCTCTTTTTGCTGCCTTTTTTGCTTCTTTATAATTTTTTTGATTTTCTTCATTGTTGCATTGATATACCGCCTTATAGCAAGTTTTCTTATTTTTAATTTTCAATTGTACATCTTCATTCCACCACCAAGACTCCTTAAGGTTAGGGGCTCTACCATTTGTCTCTCCAAGGACTATCTTTGCCGTGCTTCTCAGAGCATTAGCCATTTCTTTCCACATTTGGTTTGTTTGTCTTTCTCCATTCCATTCCCTTTTACCCCTTAATTTTTCTTTGAAGATTAGTTGTTTCTCCCCTTTTAAATTCCACCACCTGATTCTTGGATTTTGTTTTATATGGTTTTTTCTCTTCCAATTTCTTACTTGGACGTCAAGTACTAGAAGTCTATGTTGAGTAGTCAAACACTCTCCCGGTATTACCTTACAATCCCTACAACATAACCGATCCTCTTGTCTCATGAGGAAGTAATCTATTTGGGTGCTTGAGCTGATATTTTTATATGTGATTAAGTGTTCGTCCCGTTTTTTGAACCTCGTATTGGTTATAATGAGCCCATATGCCATAGCAAAATCTAGGATAGATTTACCCTCATTATTAATTTCTCCGAATCCATACCCTCCATGTACCTCTCTATATCCGTTTCCGTCTCTACCCACGTGCCCATTTAAGTCACCTCCTATAATTACTTTCTCTCCTCTTGGTATCATTTGTATGAGTCCCTCTAGATCCTCCTAGAATTTTGCTTTTATCTCCTCACCTAACCCCGCTTGTGGTGCATATGTACTAAAGATATTCATAGTCATTCTTCCTAGAATAACCTTCACCATAATAATCCTATCCCCTATTCTCTTTACATCCACTACCTCATCTACTAAACTTTTATCCATAATGATCCCCACTCCATTTTTTGCTCGATCATTTCCTGTGTACCATATTTTATATCCATTTTCTGACAAAATTTTTGCTTTTTTCCCTACCCATCTCGTCTCTTGAAGGCACATAATATTAATTTTTCTCCTAATCATCACATCCACCACTTCCATAGCTTTGCCTGTTAATGTTCCTATGTTCCATGACCCAATCCTTAATCTATGATTTTGTTTTTGTCCATGACTTTGGATTTGATTTTGTTTTTGGCCTTGACTTTGAATTTGATTTTGTTTTTTATTTTGATTTTGGTTCTGATTTTGATTTTGATTTTGGTTTTGATGTTGATTTTGATTTTGGACTAACTTCTTTACCCACATCCGTCCAAGCAAATGCGGGAACCCTTGCTCATTTATCACTACATCCGGGCGCCGATGCAGCGGCCCTAGCTCACTTGTCACTACACGGGGGCAGTGTAGCGCGTCGCTATGAAGGGTTACGCCCACGCCCAAACGTTTTTTCATAATTTGTCTAGAGTTCATGTTTTGGATCCGACTAAGTTTTACGTTGGCTGTCGGCTACCTAACACAACCCTCCTCCTTTATCCGGGCTTGGGACCGGCAGTGGATAACATCCCCAGGCGGAGTTGAATACAAAGATGCTTGAAAAGGTAAAATAAAAGAACAACACAAGCATAAGAGAACACAAGGATTTATAGTGATTCAGTTTAAACAAGTCTAATCCACTATCTTAGCTCTTCACTAAGGATTTTCAAGCAAAATACTATAACTCCCCTATCACACCGGATAGGCCCTCTAGCACTAGGTTAGGAAGATACAATCCTCTTGCCTAATCGAGCAAGCCCTCTATTGCAATGCATCTAACGTATTTGATCGCAATCCTTCTCACAATCAATTCAAAACAAATGTTTGTGGAACTCAATGTATCATCGATACCAATCTTATTCATAATTAGATTGGTATTCCCATTGGTGGTGAAATCTATAATTCTAGTGAGTTTAACTTTGATTTAGCTGCTAAAATCGTTTTTGGAGATGAATCACTACCTTGCTTCATTAATTCCACAAAATTGTCTATGATGGGTCATCTTCTACATCTTATTGTTCATATTATTTCTCCTAGAAGTCACAAATTTTCTGAAGTCACAAAAGAAGACTGTTGGTTTATGTTTCACATCATGACCAGAAAAAGAATTGATCTATGTTCTAGTTAGTTTTATATAATGGCAAATATATCCTAAGAGGGGGGGTGAATTGGGATTTGGGTAAAGTTTCGATAACTTGAAAACTTTTGCTTGTAGGAGACTAGGTTTCAAAACCTGAAGGAGTATGTTTCAAAACCTTGCTCTCTGGTTTGCTTATTTCGAAACTTCTTTAGCTTTGAAAAATGATTCTTTTGAAAGCATAGGCAACAATAGTAAGCAAGAGAAATAGTCAAAACAAGTGCACACGAGATTTATAGTGGTTCGGCACCCACACCTACTCTACTACCTTCAAGCTTACCCACTTGAAGGATTTTCAACCACAATAACTTTCACTAGTGATCAAACACACTAAGGGTTTTACCACCGTTCACCCTAAAACCTTACACTGTGAATTTTTATGGCTAAACTCAAACATTCACCAAATGAGTTTTTTTGGGAAAAACTCGAACCTTACAACATGTGAGTTTTAGGCTCAACTCAAACCTTTCCACAATGAGTTTTAGGCTAAACTCAAACCTTACAATTTTAAACAAGATAAATAAAGTTTATCTCTTACAGCCCGATAGATTTAACGTAATGAAACCACCTTACCAATATAGTTGTACAAACCTTCTTGGTTTGAGAGTAGGAGAGCTTAGATGAAGGAGACTTTGAATGCTTTAGCTCGCTTCTCCTTTTTGTTTTTACACCACATAACACACTTAGGAATGGATGGAATGGATCTTCGTTGAATGCTTTGTCAACTGCTTTCTTTCACTTGTGCTTGTGAGTGTAACTTGTGTCTCTTGAGAATGTATACACGAGTAAGTGCTTATTCTCTCTTGTTCTTGTGTCTTGTGGATGTGTCTTTATCTTTAAAGACTTGCTATATATATCAAGAAACAAAGATCTGATTGAAAATAACCATTAGAGATAAGATCAGAAAAGTAGGTTTCGAAACATGCAAACTGTGTTTCGAAACATCACAAAAATAGACCAGGGTTTCGAAACATGCACATCAGGTTTCGAAACATCCATGCTTCCAGCTAGACTTAGCACTTAGAGACACAAACAAGTGGGAGACAAGAGCATAAGGAATCTTATGATCATTTAGATATAAAATTGGTCTCCACTTAACCATTTAAGAAATGAGTTTGCAGGGCATGGCTAAAAGCATCTTTTATTAAACAAACATTTAGCTCCCGTGCTTCTTGGTTTTGAAAATATTCTACAGACAGAGTGTCAGAGGTTTTGAAACATTGATAGGAGGTTTCGAAACATACTTCAAAAACATCTTTCAAAACATATGCAACTCAAAAACATTTAAATGCTCTGCAGACAGAGACATAGGTTTCGAAATATGATATGCAGATTTAGAAAACATTGAAACCTAGACAAAGTGCATTTCAAAACATATATAGAAACATAGTAGAATAGTGTTTTGAAACATAAAACCTTGGTTTCGAAACATCTTACATGAACTTGGATTTTTTATAACATTTAAGCATTCGAGCCAAAAACCTATTCATGCAAGTTTCAAAATATAAAAGCTTATTTCGAAATATGATTTCCATAATCAAGATATTTCGTTCTTAGATAGGTTTTGCATCAAACACATTTTCTCATACACTAAAAAATATGATACAACAGTTCTCTCATAGTAGGTGAAATGATTGGTGCATTCACCACTAAGAAGATATGCCTTCCATATGGCATGCTTCTTAGTGAAATCCTTGACTCAAAAATTGACAATCTAGGAAATGTTCATCGTATAACTGTGCTCCCATAAAAAATTCTTAGCGAATCCTCTCTAAGGCATGTCGGCTTTACCAAAAATAAATCTGGTCAATGGGTAAAATCAAAGAAGCGTCAAAAGCCTTCCTCTTTTGCAAGTGAGGATGATCTTCTTCCTAATGAAGATATCCCTTCTCCTCTTTCGGCTTCTCCACCTCCCCATATAGGAGAATCCTCTCACTTCCAAGATGATGCTATGGTTCATGCCATAGCCTACCTCAAAACTAAAGTTGACTCTCTTCAAGATGAGATGAAGGAAATGAGGAGCAGACAAGATGACGCTGCTATTCAAATGAATCATATGGCGCAACTGCTAGAAGCTATTCTTTCTCGCATGTCTCCACCTGACTCATCATCATTGCAGCCTCCGCCTCCTCAAGAACCTTAGATGCCTCCCATTATGTTCACACATATTTTTTTTTGCTATTTAGTAATGTTTCTTGTTTTGTTTAAACTTATTCTAGCCATCAAATGATGAAATGCTAACATCTGTAATTTGCTTTCTTACTGTTAGTTGTTATAAATGTTGCCTTGACTATACTTATGGATATTTGTTGCTTACTACATTGACTGGTTGAATGCCAAAATTATGATGATGTTTTCTTAAGGGGGAGTTACTGTAAAGATTCTTTCCAAATTCTTTCTTATTTTAAAGGGGAGTATCTCTTTAGCAAACAGTCTTCTATTCTTCTGCATCTTTTTGATTTTTAACAAAAAAAGGGGAGATATATAGTCAAATGATTTTTATAGGGTTTTTGTCATCATCAAAAAGAGGAAGATTGATAATTTGCTTCCTTGCTTTCGGTTTTGATGATGATCAACAGGAATGGTTTACTTGGCAAAATAAAGTTACATACGTTTTTGGTTTCTAACAAAAAATCATTTTTCTATCTTTACAAAAATCAAAATGTTATCTAAATCAAAATCATCATTTTTAAATATGTTTCCCAAATAAAAAACATTCATATAGATTATTTGATATACATTTTAAACATGTTTCAAACTTAAGAATTCAAAGAATGGGAAAAGGAAAAAGGAAGTCTTTGAAAACCAAATGTTCCTTTGAATCATAATAGCAAAATGTCGACAGTTCTAAAAGAATATGTCAATGGTATCTGTTGTTTGGGAAAAGATGTCGACAGTATATCCTAAACTGTCGATAAGTAAAATGCATGCTCTCGGTCTCGAAATGTCGACAGTCACTGTATCATCAATGTTGTCGACAGCCTTGCTAAAATTGTCGATAGTTGTTTAAATTTAAAGTAACCTATCTACAGCTTGAAATAAACTATCGACAGCCTCTATGGCAGACAACTTTTAACGGCTAAAATTCCCTTCTTCCATGATGGTGTCTCTACTTGCAATAGGATGATTTCAAGCTTGGGCTCTTAAACCTCTATAAATGCAAGTTAAGAAGAAGAATTCGATCCACCGAAGAAATCTATCTGCATGATCCCAAGTGCTCATCAATTGTTGTGCTTCCTTTCTGCTCTAAATCTCTTTGCTTTCAAGGCTTGTAACTTATTTTTTTCAAAGCATATTTTTAGCCTTGCATTTGTTCTTGATTATATTGTAACTAAGAGGGCATAAGTGTTCCTAGTTTGCATAGCTAGAGGACCTACTTGTTATAGTAGGAGGTTTGCATTACCTAGCATTGCTAGAGGGCTTGCTCGATTAAGTAAGAGGATTGTATCTTCCTAGCTTAGTGTTAGAGGGCCTATTCGGTGTGATAGGAGAATTATAGTGTTTTGCTTGAAAATCCTTAGTGAGGAGCTAAAATCCTTAGTGTTTTGCTTGAAAATCCGATGTGATAGGTAGTGGATTAGGCTTGTTTAAGCCAAATCACTATATATCCTTGTGTTCTCTTATGCTTGTGTTGTTCTTTTATTTTACCTTTTCAAGCATCTTTATATTCCTCACTTCATTCGTATATCCTTTCATTGAAAAAGAGGTTGTTTCTTGTGTTCTTCATTGTTAAGATGAGATTGTCTTTATATGGTTGATATCTTATCGTGCCATTTTAAGGTCTTGAGGTTTAACGAAGTTGTGGTCTTCATAAACGACATCTCTTTTTATCAAAAGAATTTTTAAACAAAAAGAATTTTGTTTTTTCCAATTCACCACCCTCTTGTTATGTGCCATATCATCTCAAATCTAACACCAATTCCCCCTCTCTTTTTATGACTCACTCGGTCATGACCGAGTAAGTAGGCAGACCCCTCTCCCCCTTTTGTTGCCTAGCGTCGCGACTCAAGACATGAAGCGAAAAGGATACTCACTCGGTTATGACTGAGTGAGTACCACTCGTGCTGTAATATCCGAGAATTTCTTGAGGCTATAAATAGTATTTGGTGAAGGGTATAACTGGAATTTTTGAAAGAAATGGGCTGTAGGATACACTATCATAGTTTAAAGTGACCAAATCGACCAGAGGGAGTACCCCAGACCCTAGATGATTAAGGAAAATGGTATACAAAGGACGAGTAATACAAATTATGATTTTAGGTATCAAAAGAAGTAGGATCGGGAATAGTTTTAAGTATAACTGTCAACCAGGCTGAAAAAATCGAATTGATGTAGGGAACATCTGGAAAGTCAACGGAGCATGCTAAGGACTAACATTTTCAGTGTAGAACAATCCTTTAGTGGTATTGTTAGAATGATCAGGGGCTCAAGGGAAAAGGTAGAAATGCCATTTAAAGAAATCAGGGGGGGGGAAAATGCAATTTAGCAAAAGTGGGCAGTGTGAATGCACAGAAAGTCGGCCGCCGCAAATCTGTCGCATGTGGAGGCCGATCTCGATGATGGGACGGTTGGGGAGGAGTTAGGAGAGGTAGTATACGGCCGTGGGTTTCTTGTAGGCCAAGTTCTGGACGGTGATTGGCTGGATTTTGCTATAAAAGGGACAATGGTTTGGCCAAATTTTACAACTCAAATCGATCGTAACTTTGGATATTTTTGAGAGATTGGATAGAGGGCTTTTAATCCTTGCATCACGAGGAAGAGATCTGGAACATTTGGTGTATTTTCATGAGCGTTTGAAGCTCGGCTGGAATCGGATGGCGGACCGCCTACCGCGACCTACAACTGGTCGTTTGGGCCCCTTCCTAGTGGTCTTTCGGCCTAAAATCGATGGCATCGTGATCAACATTGAGTGGTCTTCAAGGGGGTACCTTTAGATAGGCCATCGGAGTCGTCGTCGACGACCGGAATGTTGGAGAAGACGGTGACACGTGGCTGCACGCACCAGCTTTCACGCACAGCCACGCGCAAGGCGCATGAGGGCGCGTGGATAGGGGTATTTTGGTAATTCTTTTTCCAGTATTTTCCTTTAATTATTGTAGGATTTATTGTGTTGAAATATTACGAAAAATGTTTGAAGAGATAATTATTTTGGAATTATCGAGGTGAAAATTGGGAGAAGATAGAGGAAATTATGAAAAAATTAAGGAAAATGGATTTTTGATGCTCTTTAATTAAATATGGTGTTTAGGGAGTGTCGCGGCTTGAGGTTGTGTTCAAATTTGAGTGTTTGTGATTTGGCACAAAAATCAAGACAATGCATGAGGATCGAAACAATCTGAATACGTTCAGGTGAGTGGTTTGATTCTAGTCTTACCTTGATTTGAAAGTATGTTGGAGTGTGTATAGTGGGTTCAGGTGAGCGGTTTTACCCTCCCGAACTTAGGATATTCGTGATTGAACCTATTCTAGTGAGTGGTTATACCCTCTAGAACTTGGATTGTTTTACAAAGGCGTTTCACTTATGTACTTGTGGCATCATTTGCATATTGATCATGTGGTATATTGCATCAACTTTTTTTACTTATAAAAAAGTCGGTGCATGGCGTGTGATTTTCATATCATCGGGGCATTGCTTTTCGTGTCGTCGTTGTGTCCTTAGGGGACGGGATGGGGTCTTCTGCGTGACATGGTAGGGCACTCGAGAGATTAAGTGTGTCGTGGTAAGGTCAACCCCAAAGGTGTGTGGAATGGATTTTCAACGGGAGGTTGAGTATGTCGGGGAGATTTCTTAAGTTAGATATGTTGCATGTTGTTGATGTCTGTTTATTCCATGCTTGTGTGTCTTTTATGCATTCAGTAAACTGTTTCATACCATCATTTAGATGTTTTATCATCTAACCTAGGTTATGCCCCTAGAACATTCAACGTTCCAGCCAGGGACTACTGCGAGGTCGAGGACATGGCCAGTGGGGCCAACGGTGTTTAGTTTGATAGTCATTGTATCATTTTGGAAGCGTTAGTACTTATTTTGATATATGTATGAACGATCGCATGATAGTGTTGTAATCATTATGTAATGTTGTAACACGTATTTCAGTGTGGGAACACCTTATATATAACTCGTGGTAGGCCACGACATTTTGATGTTACTTATTCCGACGTGTTATATAATGTCTTGTTTAGTTTAAGATTATTGATCTTGTTAGTTAAACGGCCAAGACTGGGGTTCTTGGGTTTTATAAATACATTTGAAGATTGTTCTTAAACCACTGCAGGCACTTGCCATTGTATGTGATGGGTGTTGTATCTGCATGTGAAGATTGTTCTCATGGCACCGCATGTGGCAGACTTGGAGGAAAAAAAATCCCAGAAATTACCTTATAGTGACGCGCTCGTGTAAGGCTGGGTGTTACATGTGCACCGTCGGATGGGCCGCGAAACCTGCGGAATAGGCCATGAGACTCTCGACGCGGTATCCACGCGTCTCCCCTCTCACTCATCTATAAATAGGAAGCCACACCTCCGACCTCAGGTATGCACTCTTGGACACTCTCAGTACATTCTTGCATCTTTCTCTCAAGAATTGATTTAAGCATCGGAGGGTTTGTACGGGGACACCCACCCTCACCCCTAATGGTGCTCTCGTCCTGTAGGTCTCTCGGCCATTAGACTCACTCTGTCATTAGACTCTCAGTGCACTTGGTGACGAGACTCAACTCTTAGCGCACATGGTGACAAGATGACTCAACTCTCAGCGCACTTGGTGATGAGACTCAACTTTCAGCGCCCTTAGTGACGAGACTCAAATACTTGAAAGTAAATGGGCCTAATAATGTTATTGGTTATTGGAGTAACTTTCATAAAGGACCCTTAAGGTTTGCCTTACTTACGACAACAACCCTTATATTTTTGAAATAGCACAAACTTTCCTATTGTTAAACTCACCATGTTAATTGATCATTTTACAGGATAAGGTTTAACCTTTACAAGTTGGCTTTTCAAATAACTAAAGCCAGAACCACTACATTTTCAAGGCTAGGTGCAACCTTTTACAAGTTCACAATGAGTTTGTGAAAGAATTTTTCAAGAGAATGATTAATGAAACAGTAAGCAAAGGTGCTCTTCTCTTGAAAGAGAGAGTTACAATATTTGAAATGAAGATCAATCTCAAACAATTTCTCACAGAAAGATATTAGAATGAAAGTGAAGCTCGTTTGAAGTAGTAGAATGCATGTGTAGAACAGGTGCTACCTTCTTCAAGCAGCCTCTTCTCATATTTATAGATTTCCTGGCCCATCTTCCAGTAAGTGACCAGCTTAGGGCTGCTGTAACGACCCCTTAGAGGGTTTAGATTTTATTTAGAAATTATTGAATTTCTTAATTAGTTTTGTTGAAGGATTTTTGCCAAATTAATTTTAATTTGGCAATTTAGAATATTTTTAATGGAGAAAATAGCTTTTAAATAGTATTTAATTCTTTATTTATTATGAAAATTAAATGCTAGGACATAATGGTCATTTGAGGAGTTGTTATTAGAATTTAATTAATTAATAAGAGTTATTATGAGAATGGGAATCCAGTCGTGAGAGGGCTTCGAGTTTAAAGCCTCCTAGCCTCAATAGGAGAAGGTTTTAAGGATCTGCAAGTTCAGGTGGGAGATTGAAAGATGGCTTCTAGGGTTTCTCAAGCCATTATATGTAGATCATAAGTTTTATGTTATTTTCACGCCGCTTAGAAGAAGATTAGAGAGCAAGAGCCAACAGTGGGTTCAAGTCTTTTCTTAGGAGGTTTTCGTTGCAGTCATTCAATCGATCAGAGAGATTAAGGCAAGTTCTTCTCCTCGTAAACTTTTCTTACGGGAGCATGTGTAGCAATCAAACTCAATTTTGTAGGATTTACATTGAGTTCCAGATCAGTTTTCCAGCCATATAAAGAGTTATATATATATATACATGATTGACAGTAAGTGGAATCAAGTTGTGTGATAGTTTTATCATTGATTCTTCAAGTTATCCTTGTAAAGCTTTCTTTTAGGATCTGATTAAACCTTTGATATTAGTTTTCTTGGTAATCCATTGTTGCTTTCAGATTCATTTGGTTACAGTCAATTGTATAATTATACATACGTATATGTTAGCGTAATAGTGTGTATGATCAGATTGATTTATTGGATTTTTATCTGTGATTCTTCAAGCTTTAATCCGTTGTTGATTTATATGATTGATTCTTATCAATTGGGACTTGGTTTCCCAAGATTTCTTTTGGAATGGTGTAGTAATGTTGAGTTTTAATTCAAGATATGGTCTCTGTTATTGTACGCTTCGTTTTGTATAGGTTTCCAGTCATTCGAATGAGCCTCTTTGTCATTCGAATGAGTCTAGTAGTATCCGAATGAATTCCCAGTGTTATCATAAGTTTTTCCCTTATAATGTCTCAGTCATTCGAATGAGTCCTTTGTTATTCGAATGAGTCATGTGTTATCGTATCATTCGTATGTATTTTTGAAGTTTTGAGTCTATCATTTGAATGATTTTCCTTGTCATTCGAATGAGTCTTTAAAGATTTGAGTAAGCTGTTGCTTTGTATGGTCTAGCATTCGAATGAGTCTCTCTGTCATTCGAATGACCTGTGAGTATCCCATTAATTCATTCGAATGAGGGTACTGTTGCATTCGAATGAGTGGCATTCTCCCCGTTCAAAAGTTGGAAAAGTGCAAAATTCATTCGAATGAATTTGTGAGTCATTCGAATGAGTCCTTGGTTAGATCCGAATAGCCTTTGTTGTATCATTTATCATTCGAATGGGTCTCTGTCATTCGAATGAGCTCTGTCATTCGAATGAGTCTTTTGCCATTCGAATGACCTTGCTGTAGTCTATTTTTTTTCATTCGAATGAGTTGATGTTTCATTCAAATTGCTCCTTATACTTTCTCAATCACCCGAATAGTATCATATAGCATCCGAATGACTTCCAATAAATTCTTGATGCAAGTATCAAATTTAATATAAATATTTAATTATTTAAATATTGAATTTTATGCAAGATATGATAAAATCCAATATTCCATGCCTATACTCAGAAATTTTAGAATCTTTGTATCTCAATATAGTTGGTAAAAATCATATACCATGTTTAGCAGTTAATTATGATATGATCAGCATTATTTTGTGACATTATGTGCATACATATTTGTATGAGCATTGAGCACGACTTTATATGGAGCACTACATATTGTGTGCCAGCATTTATATGAGTATTTCATTATGCACGTCAGGTGGCTTGTCCGCAGGGATCCCACTAGTATCAGTTTAGTTATATCTCAGTTATGAGATACTCGCCTGATGTCGACCAGGGGGCTAGGGGCATATTGCCCACAATATGTGCTTACAATTTTTATGTTTGTAGGATTCAGATCAGCCAGATATGAATTACAGTTACGTGGGCCTTTGTGCCAAAGTTGCATACCTGCATTTAGTTTACAGTTTACGTGCATTACATTTTGTAAATGCAATCCAATGATTATTATATCTCTCAATACAAGTTTAGTAAGTATTTTATCAGTATCGATATTTTTCGATTCAGCTTCAGTTATTCTTTCCACCTTATTACTTGCTGAGCTTTGTAGCTCACCTTGTACTTTTCACCATTCCAGGTCCTAGCGGGGGAGTACCAGATGTGGGGCCTAGCAGCAGTGTCCAGTAGTGTGTGTACGTGGAGCCGCTCAAGATCAAATATGTCTGGGAGTTTTATCAGTTTGTTAGTTTAGAGCGTTCGTTAGTTCAATATTAGTTTATTTTTTTTAAATTGAGGGATTTTCCCTTAGATAGTGTTCATGGTTTCTAGTTTTGTTGACTCAGAGTTTATTTCAGTTGATTGAGTTATTCATATTGGCATCAGATTTCAGTTTATCAGTCAATTTTATATTTTATTTCCCGTAGCACCTTTTCTCAGACAGTTCTAGGAGTAGGGGTGTTACAGTTGCTGTTACACTCACTATTGAAGTTCAAGCTCGGCTTTAAGATCCTGTTTATGGCTGTGTATCCCATATTCTTGTCCTCTAACAACAGGTTGGTGATCTGCAAGCTTATCTAGCTTTATTGCAGGAATTTGCAAACTCTTTTACATATCCTCAACCTGTTCCAAATTTCTCTCACCCACAACCTAACCTAGATCCTATTCCAGAACCTGATCCGATCTTTGCCGATATTTTTGGACCCATCTAGTATGGATCATTACCCATGAATGATCCAATTCCAATCTAGAGCTCTGAATTTCCCATCATCCCATAAAATGTCTCACTTCTTAGTTTCCCAGAGGCTACTTCTTTACCTTACCTCATCGAAACCAGTAGTAGCCAGTGGCCATTCCGAGATGATGTTGATGAGCTTGGACTTATCGTATTCGGCAATCATCATTGGCACTGAGCATTGGCGACATTCTATGGTTTGAACTTTTTTTTTTTTTGAGTAATTGTATTATCTCATGGTTTGATCTCTTGTAAATGTATTGAATATATGGAATGAATGTCATGTTTTGGGTACTTAGTCTATGTTCTATATCTATTGTGTAACACCCATTGTGATACTTTCTAACATTATCCTCAATTGCACATCAATCATAAAAATATCTCAGCACCTTGCAGTTGTTTAATAATTTATCAATTCAAGGTAAAGGTACTGATTCTTAATTATCACCACATTTAAAACCTGATAGTTTACATCCTCAGTCAAGCCATACGTAGTTAAGCATCAAATAACCTCAAGCTATCAATGGCAAATTTATTTATCAAGAAATAATTCTAATACATCTTCCTAGAATACATCATGGTAATTCTCTTACTTCCTTAACTTTCTCATGGCTTTTCACTTATCGCAAGTGTCTATACCACATATCAACCGACTCCTTATTTTGTTGACATCACTTTAATGATCGTCCAACTATATAGCTCCCAATTTTTCCACCAGGGTTATCTAAACTAACCGTCTAGATATACGAGAGTTCCATTCTCTAAAATTTAAAATCTCGGATCTCCAATCAATTTAGGTCTATTGTTTCTCCTACTGCAACCCGTCATGCTGGCACATCTGCCATCACTTGATTCTCTCAATCATGCCAAAGATTCACACAACCTTCAAGATGATAATCCATACTATACTATCGGCTAGAGTAGGCAGGTACTTACGTCACCTTACAATACTCCAATCCTCACCTTACAATACTCCAATCCTCACTGGATTTCTTCCTGAAATCTTTAAAGTTTCATCATGAATCCTTAGATTCTCCATGACCCTTAAAATCAATCCTTTAAAGAAATTCCTCAGGAACCCCAAACCAATTTATCTCTGAAAACCTCAAATCAGATCACGATATTTGGTGCCAATCATCTTCCGCAGACTCGATTTCTTTGCAACCCTGGCTCTCAATCTACTATTCGTCATAGTGCTTTCAAGTTCTCGTCGTTGGGTTAACCACCGATAACTTTTCTTAATTCTGCAGGTCCATTTGGCACACTGAAACGTAGTCACCACCTCTGTTAACTAGGTCTCCTCATTATTCCTTTATGGTCAATATGACCTACCAAGCAACTCTTGCCTTTTTTATGCCCGAACTCTACCTTGAACTGAGGTTGCTATCTCACAACTCATTGTTAAGGTTTTTGACTAGCCATGCTCCATTACTTGAAATCTCATTTATCGAGGTCCCAATGCCTCATGCATTTCTTTCTTCAGATTACGTGACCATTAAATTAGTTCTTCCTAGGCACCACACCTATAGTCATCCAGCACACAAGTTGTTACCATCCACCAGATCACATGGTAGGCTTACTCCTACACCAAGTGTTGACCCTCACGCAGGTACGCCTCAGGTGAGTCTGCATGGTCTCATCGTAGTGCTCTAAAAACTATCATTCACTATCGCTGCCACATGTCTAACTCCTTCTACAAGAGTGCCCATCCTAGGCCCTTGCTAAGGTTAGTGATCATGTCATCATATAGGGGTAGTACTTATTCGGCTCATAAGCATTCATCAGATCTACCATTTCCACTTTATCCGTTGGGTAGCTCTTACGATGCAACCCAACCATATCCTTGAGGCAAATACAGACATGACCATCTCATGATCTCACTTAGTATTGCCACACTAGTCATCAAGGTTTATCCCTCGAGCCTCATAATGTTCGTCTCATAACCACAAACCTTGATGTAATTCTTAAATACGACACACGGTACATATTCAAGACATTACTTGCTTCTTCTTCCTTAGATTGTGTCTCCTCAATATGATCCATCTTACTTTGGGTCGATTCCCTAGGCTTCCAACCTTGATCGATAGGCTAGTGGCACGCCTCACATCCTAGACCATTAGAATTTGGACCCCATACAAGGTACAAGCCCTACTGTGTTGCCCCAGATCTTCAGCATCTAATTGTCTCCCATGCAGTCTGCCCTTAGCCCTTTGCACGTGGGTCCCTAGATCCAAATCTGTCACTGCAAATATCGAACCAGTAATGCTGCCATGCTACTAGGGTTCCTTGTCCCATCGAGTCATATTGGTTGCATCACAGTCACCTCATTAACTGACGTAACTCATATGTCATCATTTGACCACCTTCAACCTCTCACTTGACCCAATCCGTTGGATCCCTGATCTACACATCTTATTTTTTGAGACACTAAATGATCCTCGAAAAATACTTATCATCCGATCCTAACTCATCAGCTAAGCCATGACATATCAAACCAATCATTCATGATTCGATCATCTTCGATAACCACAAGTTATCCTATCATTCATCGTAAGGATTTTGACTAATGATTTCAAATCAACAGTCTCTAAATCTCTTGGATCCATAGTCATGATTACTGAATCAACTTTACATTCGAATCATATCATATGACCCTAACTTCAATAGCTAAGTCCATCCGACCAGCTATTCTATCATTTACCAAGGTTAGATCCTTAAATCAATAACCTCTAAGACTTCAACCGTCAATCCCCGAATCTCCAAATAGGGATTTCTTTCTTTACGAACCATTAGTCTCTTTTTCCCCTAAGTTTCCACTTAGGTTTCCTACTAATTGGTTCTAACTGTATCATACCTCTTAAGTCTCCAAGTTGCTATTCCCTAAATCTCTAAATAGGGTTAAGCTATGAGAATCCTCAACTGAAATAACAGTTAATCTTCAAATTAGACTTTTTCTAGGTCTCCAAATAAAAATTCACTCCGATACCAACTGTAACACCTCGCCTTTTCAAGGACGATTAAATAACTTAGGAATTTCGGGAATTTTTTTTTTTATCATAAACTCAACATAAATCATTTCCAAACAATCCCGTTCTACCTTCTCAGCATACCAAAATAAGAATCAATCAGTTAAGACAGGTAATCATCATAAATGCGGAAGCAATAATCGAAACCTGATATGGTACATACAGAATTCACTTTATTCATAACATGGGAAATAGTAACATAGTTTAACGTCATGTCGTCAATACTTAAATACATGGAAACTCTTTTATCAGAGATAGTAACTAAAAACCTCGAATAATAATACATAACGTACTTACATCTTACAAGTCTAATCCTTAACGGAACATAAGACTAAAGAATATTCGTCTCTTCATGATGAAGCAATATAGCGAAACCATATAATAAATCCATCGGACATGTCATCACGTGATGTTATATCTCCACCACTTCCTTGCCTAAACTACAAGTCTTCTCTGGAACGTTTGAATGTTCCAGGGGCATAACCCAATTAGAAGATGACTCTTCTAGTAATGGTTTAAAAAACATGATACATGAATGCATGATACAATAACATGAACAATCATATACCCTAGTGTAACTTCGCTGGCCCACCAACTCAGCACGGAACCCTAGGCAGAATCTCGACCTGCTTTCAAGATAATCCTAATGTTATTCCATAAATTGCTCTTAGGGAATTTCTATTAAACTATCGAGGTGACATCCCAATCCCATGCATGAGTATCAATATGCCAATAATATCGTCCCATGTAAAAATTACGACTTTTCATGCAATAGTATATGAGCAAATATGACAAAATGATCATAACTTTCATAAGTATCATGCATAATGTAAGCAATCATAACATATACAAGCTTTTGAGGAGAACCACTCACTTTTTTCACGAAGTTCAGAATACATCGAAAATCGTGCATCGCCTCGATTTAAGTGTTAAGCCTCGAAAGTCGTATAATCACTTAATTTGAGCCATAAAGCACCCTATTCATCATATTTATCCAAATAAATATTAAACCATATTTTTTCTCAATTTATTTCTATTTTTCTCCAATTTTTCTTCACTAATATTCCAAAATAAATACTTGAATATTTTTCCACCAAAAATTCTAAAATATTTTTCTAATAATTTTAAAAAAAATTAGAAAATACCTGGGTCTCACGCTCCCACATGCTCCTGCGCGTGAATCTGCGAGTGAGACTAGTGCGTGAGCTTCACGCGCCGGTCGTCTTCTCCAGAGTTGGCCTTGCCAGTGATGCCTAACTCCTACACTGACCGATTCCTCTCCCAAATTTGATCAAGATGGAATGCCCCGATGCTTGAAATGAGGACCAGAGGTGCCCTAACTAGCTATTTACAAGCTCGACCCCGTCGCCCACTAAAACCTTTACCAAATTGCACCAAATTTTCCAGATTTACTTTTACCACTCACAAGGATTAAAAGCCCCTATCCTTGTTTCTCGATTCACCCTCTAATGTGCCCAATTTTGAGCTTCAAATTTGAAAAAAATTGGCCACTTCGATTCCCTTTTTATACTCCAAATCTAGCCACAAAACGACCAATCTCGCACAACCCAAGGCCACTATTGTCTTCATTTTCCCTATATCAGTCCAAAACCCACCGAAAATGGCCCTTAAAAGCTCGATTACAATAGCCAACTTTCGGCCACTTTCGGTCAAATTTTTGGCCATTTTAATCCCTTTTGTTGGCCATGGATTGCTCTAAGCCAAGCCCAGAGGTCCCCTAGCCTTTTTACTTGAGTTTCCCATGGTCGAAAGCTGTGATGGAATGGATGGCCGGAAGCTTGGTCAGCCATGGTTGTCCAATTTTTTTTTGAAATTGCACTTTCACCCCTCTCAACTTTTGAAATGCATTTTTGACCTTTTCCACTAGGCCCTTGAGTTTCCAAAACTTTCATTGAGACGCTCACATTCTAAATTCTCGTTTGTACCCCAAAGTTTTAGAAATAATGTCATTTCGACCTCTCTTTGGAATTTTCAAAAATTACACTTTGGCCCAGAATTATGTTTGGATTGCAAAACCCCCTTGTTTTGTCCTGAAACCACTTAAGGGTTATTTCTCATGCAAGATTTGACTTCTTTAAGGGTTTTGTTGGCTTTTTGGAAGCCCCTTACAATAATTTGCTTTTTTTTTTTCCAGCCTGATTCGAAGTTGTACCGAAACCTGTCTCTGATCCGATTTCTTTTAATGGCATAAATCATATTTCAAGGTGTTCATTAGGGTCATACCTATTTTCTCAGGTATCTAAGCTCCTGGGTATTCCCTCTGTTTGATTCGGTCATTTTCTCAGGCTATTCTGATACCGATTCCTTTAAAACTTCGTATCTCTTTCCTTGCCATAAATCATCCCTCGAGATGCTCATCAATACCATATCATTTTCCTTAGATATTTCAGTTCCAAGGCACTCCCTACAGTTAATTCGGTCACTCACAACTGTACTAAAAATTACATTATGGCCCTAATCTTCTGAAAATTTCATTTTCACCCTAAGATAAATTACTCTTGAGCCCTTTGCAAATTCTCGGATATTACACAACCTGACATAATGGACCAAATCAGGTCAGCTCTTTCAATAGACTCAAGAGGGAATCTGTGGATAGATGAGAACGACCAAGTGAAAGCACCTGAATTCAAAAACCATAATGACATACTCTAGTTTCGAGGAAAAACGTATGTGCCAAGGGAACAAAATTTGAGACAAACTATATTGAGAGAAGCTCACCAAGCTAGATACACAGTACATCCGGGAGCCAGAAAGATGTACAAGATCTCAAATAAGTTTATTGGTGGCCCGGAATGAAAACAGATATAGCTCGACATGTGGCAATATGCGATACCTACCAACGCATCAAAATTGAGCATCAGTGCCCAGATGGATTATTGCAACCCTTAAACATCCCTGAATGGAAATGGGATCACATCACCATGGATTTTGTGACCAACCTGCCTCAAAATCCCAAAGGAAATGATGTCATCTGGGTGATAGTAGATCGATTTCTACCCATTAAGATAGGACAACCAATACATGTATTGGCACAGTTGTACATTGAAGAGATTGTTCGATTACATGGGATCCCTACAAGCATAGTATCTGATTGAGATCTACGATTCACATCAAGGTTTTGGGAAAGTTTCCATAAGTGCATGGGAACACAGCTGAAACTCAGTACAACTTACCATCCATAGACTGACGGTCAATTCAAGCGAACAATCTAGACATTAGAAGACATGTTGAGAGCGTGTGTTCTTGACTTTTTTGGAAGTTTGAAGAAGCACCTACCACTGGTCGAGTTTGCCTACAATAATGGATATCATAGTAGTATAGGGATGGCTCCTTACGAAGCGTTGTATGGACAAAAGTGAAGAACACCACTCTGTTGGATAGAAACTAGGGAAGCAAGAATAGTCGGACCCAAGTTCGTTCAGGAGACAACAAAGAAAATGAAAAGAATTCAAGAAAGAATAAGGATTAGTTAAAGTCATCAAAAGTCATATGCTGATTGACGAATACGAAGTCTAGAATTCCAAATTGGAGACAAGGTATACCTAAAAGTCTCACCATTCAAAACAGTGTTTCAAGGAAAGAAAAGTGGTCAACTAAACCCAAGGTACATCGGTCCATATGAAATTCTGGAAAGAATTAGATTAGTAGCTTATAAAATAGCACTACCAGTAGCTTTATCTAATATCCACAACGTGTTCCACGTGTCTCAGTTAAGGAAACATGAGTCGGATCCTACGTAAGTTCTTCAGAATGAGACCATTGAGATCCAAAATGACCTAGCCTACCTAAAAGAACTTGTTCAAATCTTGGATCAAAGGGAACAAGCGCTAAGGAACAAAGTCATTTCTTTAGTAAAAGTATTATGGAGAAACCACAATGAAGAAGAAGCCACATGGGAACATAAATAAGAGATAAAGACCTCTTATCCGCATCTGTTTAGTTCGAGGAATGAACAATTTCGAGGACAAACTTTCTTTTTAGAGGGAAAGGGTGTAATACCCAAAATTTTATATTAAAAGTATTTAAATAATCTTTTGAGTCTAAATGCAGTTTATCATACTTTCGGGCCAATGTGTAAAATTCAAAACATGAACGAAAAGGTAAGTGACAATACCAAAACAAAACTTGGACGGTAAAAATGTGCAAAGAGTTAGGGGTTTTCAAAAAACAAGAGATTGGAGAAAATTTAGGATCAAATATGTGATTAGGGGTATTCGGGCCAAAGTATAGAATCTAAAATTTGACCAAGGGTGGTCAAAATGAGGGTTTTTTCTAAACTTTTGAGTGTGTAATAAGACATCCTAAACTTGTGGGGTTTAATGGAATAAGTGAAAAACCCAGGTTTTGAGAGATAAAGGTAGAAGAGTGAAATACCAAAAGTTGGGAGGTGAAAGTGTAAATAACAGAAAATAGGTGTGAAACCTGCAAATCACCAGCCAACTTTGTGACTACTGTTGGCAGGGCTTCCAAGGGGTACAGGGATGCTTTCCAAGCTATGATGATTCAAATGTGCATGGTTATTGGGCGAGACGGACAAGACGGATAACCAGAATTTCAGAGGATTTTTCATCATCATTTAGCCCAATTTGAGGCTTGTAATGATCATATTCAAAGCTTAGGGTATAGGAAAACCTATTATTGGATGGAATTTCGGTGGAAATTGGGTATAAATAGGGTTCAGAGAGCCGAGGGTTTCATACCAAAATCGAAGGCAATTCGAGATGTTTTAGTAAGAATCGAGTGTTGAAAGCATATGGCTTTTGTTCCTTGGGGTCTAGGGAGTGTTTCTGGAGAATTTGAGAAGGTTTGGTATAGGTTTTAGGGGGTTTTAGTGAGGTGGCCAAAAAATCGGAGTTCGCCAGAGCTGAGACCTGCAATCGGCCATTTGAGGCTTTATTGATGGTGTTTTCAGGCATCCCAAGGTACCTCTAGGACCAACTTGAGAAGTGCTACAAGGTGGTAGGATCAAATTGGTCATTGGAGCAAAACTATAGCCGTCGCTGGAGAAGAAGACTGGAGAAGACGAGACGCGTGACCAGCACGCGAAGACTTCACTCTTAGCCAAGCATTTAGCACGTGAGGCACGCTATTTTCCTTAAATTAATTTTAGAATTTTTAGAAAATTATTTTAGTAATATTTGTGAAAAAATATTTGGGAAAATAAGTGTTATGTATTTATTACATATTTTCAAAGAGAAGGGAAATTATGGAAAATTGAGGAAATTATGGGAAAAATTAGGAAAACCGTAAATATTGATTTCCTCAGATAATTATTGGCTAAGAAAGGATCACTATAAGTGTTGAGGTTTTGCACACTATTTGAGGTTAACACATTTTTTGAGGAATGCATCGAATTACTGTCCCAGGTGAATGAGTAACCTCTTGAAAACCTAGCATGTTTCGTATTGGTAGTTTGGTTCAAGGTTTGGGGGCAATGATTTCACCTGATTTCATGTGGTTATGTTGCATATTTGTTTATTAGCTTATCATGCATGTCGAGTTATTTTTACGTGATGCATTAACTGGATATGTTCTGTAAAATGCATGACAAGTGATTTTTATAGCATTGATACATTTAAATCATATTATAGTCTGGTGGGACAGGATGGGGTCTTCTTGAGAATGGGGCATGGTTAATCTCTATTGTTCGGGTGACGATGATGAGCATCCTGAGATTAAGTATGTCGTAACAAGGTCAATCACAACCGTATGATGTGGAATGGATTTTCCAAGGGAGATTGAGTATGTCAGGGAGATTTCTCAAGGTTGACGTGTCGTGTTGTTTTGTATAGGCCATGCTTATGATCATACATGCATTCTATAAACTATTTCTGTGTCATCACTTAGATGATTTAACATCTAATTTGGGTTCTACCCCTGGAACATTCAAACGTTCCAGATAAGGGCCGCAACAGGGATGAGGACATGGTCGGATAGTGTTGATGAAGTACGTGCATTATAGATGTTATTTATGTTTTGAAGTTATGTAATCCTTATTTTATCTGGAAGACGGTTTGTATGAACTGTTGTGGTATCTTACAAAATCAAGTTATTTTATTTCTGCTACGAAAAGTTTATGCCTTGTTTAGTTTAGATTTATTGATCTTAATAATTAAAAGGGCAAGACTGGGGTTCTGGGATTTTGTTAGCATGTGAATATTGTTCTTTTGGTTACACTGCATATCTATGGATCTTATGTATGGCGAAAATCCCAGTAACTCCTTATAGTGGCATGCCCGACGAGACGGGGTGTTACACAATGAAACCCCAAGAAGGATTAGGTTTTACATAAGGAACAACACTAAAGTGGGTTCGGGGTAAAATAAAGGAATTCGTGATCAAATGCGATTTTGTATAAGTTTTGGGCCTAAGTGTAATTTTTGAATCTAGGTTGAAAAGTGGTAAAAAGAAACTGGGAGAATCAAATGTGGAAGAGGAAATTCTAAGGGTCATTGTGAAATTTTCTAGAACTCAATGGGTTACATGGAAAGGCCTAAAAGAGATTTAGAAAATTAAGGGGGTCAAAGTGTAAAAGTTTAAAAAAAAACCATGGTCATTCGACCAAGTTGCTGCCACCACTAGCCAGCCTCTAGTCGATGGTTTGGGGGTTGTGCAGAGGCTCGAAAGTGGGCTCCAAGGCATGGGGAGTTTGTGAGGCTTGCTACTAAGTATTTCTGCTTAGCATAGGATACTCGAAAGAAGGTCATTACAGAGATGATATAAAACAAAACTGAACTCAAATAAAAACTCATTTCATTTATAGCAGCAGAAATTAAACTAAGGTTCAATTACATTTCCAGTATGTCATAACCCTAGGCTCGATGGCCATACAAAATAATAAGAGGCTCAAATGCCACTAAACATAATAAATTCTCTTCACTATAAGCCTCACCAAATCACTAACTAGGATCTTTGAAGTTATAACGCGTCTCCGTACACGACTATACCTGGTTGTAGTTCTACTGGACTCGCCCCCAATAATAGTCCTACCTTTACCTGGAATGGAAAAGAAGATCAAGTGAGCCACAAGGCACAGCAAGATCGAGAACAAAGAACAATATATAGGATCCAAGAACATGATGGCACCTAGAAGAGTAATCAAGGACTTTACAATTATATACAAGATTCATAATTCATGAACTTATCAATTCAACTTAATATATCCTGTCACCATGTATCACTATGCAAATGTCCATAAAATTTCAATGTCAATTATCAATTCTCACGGGCTCGCAAGCCATCAATCAATATATGCAAGAGTGCATCATTTCATTATCAATATCAATTTCCCCGGCTCTCAAGCCATAATTCGATGCATGCAAAAGTGCATAAGTTCCATAAAATCTCACAAATAAATATGGAGCCAACCTGTCGGGCTATGGTCACCTCGTCCCGCGCCAGGTGCTCTAGGGTACCCTTTCTCCCCCCACGCAAAATAATAGGTGCGCAAAACATGTATATATGTAAGATGTGCATGTATGCATCATGTATGCATTTTCCAACCACATGTAATTAAATTCTTGTTTCCGCGATATTCATACTTTCAACATCACTTACCCATACCAGATATTTTTCCATTATCAGATAAATTCAACATATCTTACTTCATAACATTCACCACATTCAAGATGTAATTTATGACACAAAAATGCTTGATGTAATTTATAACAATAATTTTTGAGAGATGTTATTTAATATTAAATCTCGATTCACCCACTGAGTATTATAAATTTAATAACTATTTTTCCCCTCATATGATTGTTGTGATTTCATTTAACTAGTGATAGTATGCATTTACTTGCATTCATGCTCATAACTCAAATTCATGATTAGTCCCCATGCAATCAAAATGACCACACCACGCAAAATTGCTGGTCAAACATAAACCTGAAATTTTCTAAGGCGAAGAACCAATTAGAATATATTTTTGAAGATGTCTTCATTTTGAAAAACTAACTCCTGGTATTTTGATAACTAGTATTCATTGTTATAAGAATGATTTTTAATAAATTTTTCAAGAAACGGAAACTATGTATTTCGAGGGTGGTAAAATCACAAATTCGTGAATTTATACTAAAACCAAAATTCTATCTTTTTATTGTTATGGATTTTGATTTTTTTGATATTTTTATTGAATCCAAATGGGGATACTTTCTTATTTATATTTATGTATTAAAGTAAATGAAAGGTAAAATATAAATTAAAGAAAATGCAAACATTTACTTAAGTTAAGGAAAGGTAAATAGATAAGGTGTGAGCAGATAACTCCCATTCAAAGGCTTATGGGATGAGCTCGCGAGCAAAGGCATATGAAAAGAGCTCGGGAGAGCTTGCGGTCAAGACTTAAGGGACGAGCTCGAGGTCAGAAGGTGCACAAGAGTTCATTAAACGAGCTCGTGGTCAAGGGGTTGGGCAGGAGCTCGCTGGCACGAGCTTACGTCAAGAGCTTGAGGTCAGGCGCGCGACGAACAGCTCGCGATTAAGCTTATGGTCAGAGAGCATATAGATATGAGCTCGTGGCAAAGAGCTCGTGGAAAGGACAAGCAAAAAGAGCTCGGAACAAGCTCGTTGGAACATCAATGAAGCTGAACATGTATATATATAACTGGGTCTGCCGAACAGAGCAGGGGCATTCGAACGACTATTTAAGCATGAGTATATGGTGGATTAGCTAAGCAGGGCATGGCTCGAGTAAGCTTTTCAAATTAGTGACGGAAAACAACTCGTTACACATGTATGTATATGTGTATTTATAAGTGGGTCTCATATATAGGTGAACAATATATATTTTCAGTTGAGCTTTTACTGTTTGTGCAAGACCTCCAAATACCCCAATAAATTCATGAGAATGAGTGGTAGATGACTTAACAGTTTACATTCCGACATAGCACATTCAACTATAAGAGGCATTTGGAACAATTAGCTTATTCATATGTGATATAGACACAAATATATATATATATACACAGTTAACACTGCTTTTTTGGATGGAGAATGAGCAGAGGTTCTCATCCTCACCTAGCTATATAAAATGCCATTCATGAAGAAAGCTTGGGGTGAAAACAATGTTGAGTTCTAACCTAGTCAAGAGGGGGGGTGAATTGACACCTTTTTAAAACTCTAACGCAAAACTTATGCACGTATATATATATATGAGAAAACAAATTTAATATAAACCAAAATTGTAATTGAGAGTACGAGAGCACTTAAATACTAGATGGATAATATGATATCCGCTAGCTATGCTAGTATGTGCTTTGATCCAATATACTCTTCAAATTATAACTTGGTGAAAACAAGTGATTTGAATGCATACAATAACAAGCCTTTAAATAAACCAAATGGAATATTAAATTAGTACAAAGAATGATCAATTATAGCAAATTAGAATATAATCAAAATAATCACCAAGAATGTAAGCTTTAGGATTCGGCCACTTTAGATAGCACAATACCAAAACAAACAAGTATAATCAAGCAAGAATAAGTAAGAGTGAAGAAAAGAAGAACACAACGATTTTTAGTGGTTCGGCCCTTATGACTTACATCCACTACCTAAGGATTCCCTTCCTTAGGATTTTCAATCAAATCCATTATATGAAACTTTTCTTACAACCACCAAAGCCTTCACTTGGCTTCACCACCACCAAACTATTTCTAGAGTCTCACACTCACTAGTTTGGATTTTGTACGCTCTTTACAAGTTACAAGAATAGTAGAGATTGAGAAATAGGGTTCTCTCAAAAATAATACAATGAAGTGTAGAGAACTCTCTTAGTTTTCTCTCAAGAATATAGAGGAAAAGAAAGACTTAGAGAGAATGAAAATCTTGGCCAATAATGTAGAAAATAATAGGGCTTCCAAAAATTGTTCTAAAGCCTTCAAGGGACCCTTTTATATAGTGATAGAGTAGGCTTTCTTTGATCAATCTCAGCCCTCCATGTGTCAAGTCTTCAAGCCAATCTCAGCCCTTTATTTGAATTCTTGATTTACCTTCCATAATCAGCTAACTTGATTTATCATCAAGACCTTTGACTTTTGTTGATCTCCAATCAGCTTTGAATGAGCAAATCAATTCCAATAATGCATGGCTGATTTTAAGGATTAAAATATCATCAAAATCCTTCATAATTCTTGTAAAATCGACCATAAATAAGAAATAATCAATTCTGACTTCTAGTTGAATCTTCAATCACCTTTGATTGTGCAATTGGCCCCTTAGCTTCCATAACAAGTATAGCTAATTTGAAATTTGAATTTAGACCTCCAAATGGTGTAAAATCCATCCAGATATTCTCAAATAATGAAGCAAATTTGTCTAACAATGAAGATATCAATTATAACTTCAAAAGCCCTTAATTGATCAAGTTTCCATCCTAAAAAATGTTAACAACAAGAAGAGAATCAATTTGTGTAGCTGAATATATGCAAGATATCCTTTGAATATTCTCCCATAATAAAGACATCAATTAGCCATACTGAGGATATCAATTACTCATAATGAGTAGGATAATTGATTCCATGATTTGAGTAGAGGATCCTTTTAATGAAAGAGAATCAGCAATAAAGGAAAGTAATATCAATCAAGGTTTAACTTTTAAACCTTAATTTCCTCCATTAATGTTGAACAATAAGGCTGAATCTTTAACTTTTTCATTTGAATGCAATTCAAAAAATTCTTCCATATTTAACTGAGTAGAGGAGCTTTTAGGAACCTTTAAATTTACTCTATGATTCTTTTACCATATTTAGACCAACGAGATGATTTAGCCTTGATGAGTATGCTCCACGTGGCTGCCATGTCGCCAAGTTACATATATGGCAACTCCATATAGTGGACTACTCCAATCTCCTCAAAAACTTCCATATAGATCTTTTAAACTTTCCATATATGAACAAGGATTCCATATATATATCTTCTAGACTTTCCATTCCAAGAAGAACTTTCCATACATAGCTCAAATACTCAAATTTCTAGAAAGCTCTCTAAAAACTTGTTTCCATATATAATGAAATCTCTATATAAGTATAAAAAGTTTTCATATATAACCTGTGTTATGAAATCACTAAAGAATAGGTAAGCCTTATGAAGGATTCATGCTTTGTTAGTACATAAAATATAAATGTACATTCACATTCACACATGCCAATCATCAATCATCAAAATCTACACTCAACAAACAAACCCCATTTCGAGACTGCAAGAAGACCCACAAAAAGATACAGTAACATAGGTTGAACATAGTGAGCTAAAATGAATACAGTGAGCTATAATGAACACAATAATCGTAACAGAAGCAAGAAGATACAGGCTAGCTCACACAAGGATATAAAAAGATGTATAAGAGTACTTGCACTGAAAATCAAATGGGAGTGCAAGAAGAACTTGCCTGATAACTTCATTATGCAGAAAAATCCTCCATTCCTAAAGCTACTATCATCCCAGTTGAAAAATACAAGCAGCCAGGAGGGAAGAGAAGAAATAAGAAGAATAAGCCATAGATAGGAAATGTGGGTATGCTTAGGAGAAAGGTCGCCAGTGTAGGTGCAGCACGAAGTACAAAGTCTGCAGCTGCTACTTGGTCGAAATGACCTGATTGCCCTTCACCTTTACAATGGTCAAATGGAAGACAAATGGCACTATTGACATTTGATGGCCAATTTATTTTATTATGATTTTCCTTCAAGAATTTCAAATCTCATTTCTCAATTGGGCTCAGCCCATGCCGTGGGCCATTCCATGGCTCAACTCACTAACCCAAATAAATTATCATCATCCAAACCCATTTATAATATAATTAAAATTCCAAACACATCTCAATGGCCCAATTTATTTGGACTTTTCCCACATTTTTGGATTCCATTTGAATAGGCTACAAAATTCTTATTTCCATTTACTCTTTATTCCAATAAGAAAAAAAGAATATTTTCAACCCTCAATTAACTAAAGCAAAAATTTTTGAACTCAAATAAAATACTTGAAAATGTTTAGCCCTCCTAACGGGTCGTTACAGAGTTGATTGAGCAGGGTATAGGTCGAAGAATGGCCAAGTATGGTCGTGATTAGGCATGACCTAGACTTGAAGAAAATTCGAGGAAGGGTTTTAGTGACGAATCATCATAATTTGAGGCTGGATAAGGTCGTATCATGCATTAAAAGCTTGGATTAGACTAGGTATGGCTCATTTTGGCTCCAAAATCAAGCATAAATAGAGGGTTTGAGGAGGTCAACTTCACCAAGAATTAATTTTCAAAGTGCTTGTGTTAGAGATTGAATCGAGGGTTCTTGATAGAGGGTTTTTGTTCCTTGGGTTGAAAGGATCGATTTTGGAAAATTTCATGAGGTTTCGTGTAGGTTTCGAGGTGTTTCGAGCTTGGCTAAAGTTTTGAGAAAATCCGTCTGAGTCGGACTAGTTTTAGACTATTTGGACCATCTCCAATTGTGTTTTTGGACACCCAAGGGTACCAAAGAGATCGACTTGAGGTGGGTTTCAAAGTGGTGCAAGAAAATCCGAGATCAGAGCATTGCGGGCGACCGACAGAAGATTAAAGATGATCGGTGCGTGAAAGACATGCGTCAGGTTAAATAATATTGATTTTTTTTATTATTTTTAGAAAAATATTTTAGGATTTTTGATGAAGAAAAATTTGAGAAAATATTAGAAGAGGTAATTATTTTGGAATTTTTGAAAAGGAAATAGGAGAAAATTAGAAGAAATAATGGAAATTAGGGAAACATTTAGGAAAATCAGAAATATTGATTTATTGGATATTTGTTTATCAGGAGGAAAATTGGCTATAGAATTTAGAGATTTTTTAGGTCAGCACGTTCTTCGAGAAATTTTGAAAAGCGAAATTAAGGCGAGTGGTTCTACCAAACTGAATATAGTTTTCCTGCAAATGGATATGACTTGAAAGTGGCCCGACCTTAAACCCAAATTTTATGTAAATGAATTTATCATGTTGTCATGTTTTGGTTATGTTATATATCATGTAGATTGCATTTACATGTCATGATGATGAAATATGCATATGCTCACGATGATATTGTTGATCATGCATCGGATATGTTTGAGAGTATGGACCGACACTACTATTCCACCAAAGGTGCACTTATACACCTCAGCCTGGTAAGGAGGTCGTAAAAATAGAGAGTAGCATTAAGATACGGTCGACTTAAACGAGGAATGAGGACACTTTGCATTATACATGCATGCACGAAATATGATTATTGTACCCTTACTTAGATGATTCATCATCTAACTCGGGATATGTCCCCTGGAATATTCAAAACGTTCCAGAAAAAAATGTAACAAAAGGAGGCACGGAAGAGGCATGTGACGACACTTAGCAAGTGCATAATGTTGTTCTTATACTTCAGTTTTTATGTTTATGTCTTTTGTCTTGATTTTCTTATTAAATTGTCTTTACATTATATTTTGTATGCTTAATATATTTCTGCATTATACTTTAGGTTATCCTCCCTAGTGTTAGGTTATACTATGCATCAAGGGGAGTTAATTTTTCCTCTTAAAAATCCCTAGGATTTGTTCTGTGCTCATTAGTGATCATATATTCTATAAGTCAGGGGGAGTTTTTTGTCTTTTCTATAAATTATAAGTAAATGTTTTAGAAGGAGTCCTCTTTATGAATTTTTTTTCAAAATTCTTTTCATAGTTTTTGAGCCATTTTGACTTTTGACAAAAAGGGAGAGAGAAAAAGGGTATACCTCAAAGGGAAGAGAAAAAGTATATTAAAAATGAGAAGAAAAAAATGGGTCATATTAAGCTCTAGAGGGATAAAAAGGGATCATAGTTTTAGGGGGAGTTTTCTTTCTTGCAAGTAAAAATAATATACCTATTTATCTTATTCCCTATAATATTTTCTAAAAGAATCTCCTCATTTATTTTCATATATTTTCTAAAGCCCTTAGTGTCAAAATGTTTTATCATAATCAAATGGGCTCATAAATCAAAAGGGGGAGATTATTGAGAAATTTCTACTTTGATTTATGGAGAAAATAATTTTAAGAAACATATTTTCAATAAATTTGATTTATTGATGATCTCCAAAATATTTTATATAAAATCTTTTGAATTGGAGAACTTTAGACTTTCTCATATATATATATATATATCTTTATTAGTTAAGTATTTTGAAAATATTTTGAAAAATCAGCTAAGTATGAAAAAGGTTTTTGATATATCTAAAATCAAATATTTTCTTATATTATTAAACCTTTTGAAGGCAAAGTATTTAGATTCAAGTATATCTTTCAAAATAGTCGAGTATGTTTTCAAAATAATTGAGTATTAAAGTTAGTCAATCGATTATTATAAAAACCTACACGAGTATATTCTTATAAAACTATGTTTCTTAAAACTTAAAATCAAGTATGGTACTTTGCATAATCGAGTATGGATCTTTCTCCACCCAAGTAAACTTTTGGAAAACTCAAGTATTTTCTACAAACTATATGTTTCTCAAACTCAGTCGAGTAAGGAGTTTTTTTTTTTAAATTGAGTATCTTCATGAGTTAATCGAGTAAAGGTTGGATTGATTCTAGCTAAGTCTTTGATCTTAAAAGTAATCGAGTAACCAATATTGGTACTCAAGTGAATGCTTCTATTAGTCAAGTAAGATTAGCCCTGTAGTCAAGTATTTAATGCAAAGTCTCTGTGACTTCTAAGTCAGTCGAGTAATGACTTGGTCATACTTGAGTGAGGCTTCTATATAATCAATTACTTAAGATATCCAATCAAGTGTGCTTTATATTAGTCGAGTAAGTTCATAAGTTAATCGAGTAACTGGTGTTGATTTTTGAAAAATATTACCATTACTCAGAAAGCAAAAAGAGAATAGATTTGACTATTGGAGCTTTATTTCTTTATTTTATGAAGCCTATATGTGTTCTCTTATAAAAGAATGATAAATATGATTATGCATTGTGTGCTAAATGTTTATCTTCATAATATGCATCTGTTTCCTAACAAATTTGACTGTTACCAGTCAAATCAAAGAAGTTGTGAGTATGTGTAGGTTTCAAGGTTAAAACTAAGTCTCAAAGCTTCTACAAAAGGCCATGTGATGCAAGAGATCAAGCTATTGTTGTCCGATGAGTCTAAGTTAATGTCAAAGCAATGTTAACCCAATCTAATTCCAGACACAGCAAAAGTTAAATTCAATTTTGGTCATTTTTGTTGCTTGAGTGATAGTTTTCCATGATCATCTTCTTTCACTTCAAGCTATTACCTAGTGAAGCCTCATGTAAATCTTCTTGAACAAAAAATTAGCAATAAGAGAGTAGAGTGTTTTATTATTCATATTCTTCTCACTTCTCTTGTTTATTCCCTCATGTGCTGTATTTGTTCTTCTTTGAGGAAAATTCTTGTTGTAAGCTTAACCTCTATTTAATCTTCCAACAAGTATAAGGGTTCTACCTCAGCTCGTAAAAGGTATGTTCTTATACTACTTTGTTCTTAAAAATAGAAGGTTACTGTTTGGCCTGCAAAAGCTGAGGTTGCAATTGCTTCTGTAAAAGTTGAGTTTCTTGCTTAGGCTGTGAAAAGTGGAGGTTATAGTTGAACCTACAAAAACTATGTATGGGTTATAGTTAAGGCTTAAAAACTAAAATCCTATAGTGGATATTTTCAAATCCTTAGTGAAGAGTTAAGGTAGTGGACTAGGCATGTTGATCAAACCACTCAAAAATTGTTGTGTTCATGGTACTTGTTTTCTATGTTCACGTTGTTTGATTCTTATGTTTATATTTTAACAGCATCATCTTTCATTTGCCATACAAATGTTTTCTTACATATTTTCAGCTCATTGCAATATCTTTTCTGCTATCATTCAAATGTTCTCTTGGGTGGAATCATCTTAAAAAAAATTTTGTTTCAATCTTCATATTTGCATAAAGAACTTCTTTTTTACCTACATACATATTAAATTCATGCATCATTCACAAAAATTAAAAATTAAAAGTTAGAAATGTTAGTAAAATCCTTTTGTATCTTTATATCTGTCTTACTTATATTTATCTTTAAAGTGTTGCACTCCATTATTTCATAAACATTTTATGTTTAGAACAACTTTTTTCTTTTTTTTATTTGGCCCTACATAAAACATTCTTTTTATCCTATGCAATATATTTTTAATTATCATTAAGCATCATTGTTTTAGTTTTCATGACCTACTCAAAAGTTTTTGATATATCAATTTTTCATTGCAAATATGAAAGCTCTTCAAATTTATCTATGTACTCACTTATTTCTCAAATGCACAAGTTAGCTTTATGTGTTTCAAACTGTTTCTTTTTAATGCAAAAAGGGTTATTGAATTTCTTTATTAAATGCAGTTATCCTCAATCAATATTTTCATTTACATCAATTGATTAGAGTTTCTTAAAAATGAACCTTATGGAAAATCTATTATGATGCATATATTTTTGTGCATAATCTATCTGTTGTTGCAAAGGTTTTTAGTTTAATAAAAAAAAATTTATCAAATAACTTTAATTCGTCATTCTTCAAATATTTTTATTATTGTAAAAATTGTCAAAACACCCAATTCACCTCTTTTTTGGGTGATTTTCAATTGGTAGCAGAGTAAGTACTCTGATTTTTTGCTTAACTACCAGGAGTGATCCTAGCCATTTAGTGACTTTCATTATTTTATGAAAACTAATATGATGAGGTAATGCTTATTTTTCTAATAGCATCATCTGTTATCAATGTGTTTTGATTCTTTCTATCTAGATGATGTTGCGAAAAATCTCTACAAAATAGTAGGGTTAGTATAATAACATCGAACCAGATTTAATCGAATGTAAAAAACAATACACGAAGTATCGATAACAGCAACAAGAAGATGAACACGAAGTAAAAAACTCCCTGTATAAAATCAATTCAAGGCTCAGATCTGTGAGTCCGTTCACCACTTTGGTAACACCAACGAATAGGAACCACAAGCCACAACGAAACCCTTAAACCAGATCTCAAATCGAAAACCCAGAAAGCCCCAACACCTCTCGGCCGAACCCAAACGAAGCCCTCTCTCACCCAATCGATCAAAGCCACACATAGTAGGTTACCACAGAAGGTAGAAAGCACAAAGGAAAGAGAAAAGCTTATCGAGAATGGATGATTGAAACCCCCTATATAGGGCATACGACACCAGCAAATCGGCCAAGATCAACAAGGACAGATGTTGTCTCTCAACATGAAAAGAAGCATTGGACCAACATGGAAATAGAGCCATCGAAGATCAGCCGCAAAAGGAAACCACAAAAGAAGTAATCGACCAAGCAAGGAAACGAGAGAGAGAGAGAGGCTAGGGTTCGGCCGAGATAGAGAAAGAAATACCAAGGAAATGGGCCACACACGGGCCTTTTATATGAGGGCTTTTGGGCTCAGAATAGTGGGCTTCCCCCCACTTGAGCAAATGAGCTAAGGCCCATTTCTCCTCTAAAGTGGGAATAGGGCTTATGGCCCGGCTTCTAAAATGGGCTGCCTAAAAGTGGTGACGGACTTGGGTTCTTCAATCTCAGGCCGAAGCCTATGAAGATAAAACTCACCCAAAAAATCGTCACAGCCTTGGGCCTCATTAGGAAACACAGAACCAACAGATGATCATATGAGCTTCGTTGATATGATTTGGGTGATTTTAATGTGTTTTGATAAAATCATTTTCTTTACTGTATATCCATGTATGAAAATGAATTTCCAAGCATTTTGTTTCAAATAAATTTTTTATATATATGTTTTATCTGCTCCAACTTTTATTTGAAGAGCAACAGTAGCATTAAAAGCATTTCTCCTGAGAAGTATCATTCAATGTAAGTGTGCTTAAATGAGGGGGAAAAAAAAAAAAAAAGAGCAAGTAGTCTCTATTTCTACATTCTGTATTGATCATGAGTAATGTGCATATATGATGATATTGTTCATACTCATGAAGTTTCAATGTTATGAGCTTTCAGGAAGTACTGTTTTTGTAAATTGCATTTCATCATACACATTCTCAAAACCATTTGTACATCTCATTAAAAATGCATTACATATATTTTCAAAATCATCTGCATTGATAATCAAATATCTTTTTCAAAATGCCTTTCATAGAAAATCTTTTATTTTTACATTTGAAAATCTGATTTTGATAAAAAAGGCCATTATGTCACAACAAATGTTTTTTCATGACTTATTCTCATTTCCTTTGAATATCAAAAAGATTTAGACCACATTGGATATCTATTTAAAATCATTATGTGAATCTAAATTATTTATAAGATTGTTAAAGGGTTATTCTTAATTGATACCTAGCAGACTAACCCTTAAGGACCCAAGCAAATGGGTATCCATATGTCCTTTGTGTGCTTTTCAGTTTCAGATCCAAAAAGAACATAAATAAAAAATGGTCCCTTTGACAGATCTTTTGATAGTGTCAAAAGGTGTTGCGAAGCTAGAAAATGCCTCAAAGAAACATCTTGCTTCTAGCAAAGATAATCTGCAAAAGTGTGCATTCAAGGTAGAGTATACATAAGGTATACTTCTTTCAAAAATCTCTTTAGCAAATCTCAATCATAATTACTAATTGACAGTGCTAAAATCTGTGATATCTTCAAATATGTCATTAGCAAGTTGTTTAAAACTAATTTCTCAAAAGTTCTTCAAAGAGTATTTTATTCAAATGATAAATGAGAAATCAAACTTTCATCTCCCCAAACTATAATATTGATATGATCATTAAAGGGGAAGTATCCCTATCTGTTTGCTCATTTTGTAATGTCCATATTTTTTTTATCTTTGCTTATATATTATTTCAGTATTTGTTGTACTTATGTTCTATCAAATTGGTATTTTAAACTCACTATTCTTGCATTTTAAAATTAAGTATTTAAATTATATCTTATTGATTTGGTATTTCAAATTACAATTCTTGTACTTTAATTTCTGTACTTAATTTATAATTGCTTTATTATAGTTTCTCTTATTTAATGCTGATTTAGTCTATTATTATTGGTTCATTTCTTAATTTACGTTATCTGCAGTTTATTTTGTATCTCTAGTATCAGTTTTTATTTATAGAACAATAGTTTATCGTCAATAGGGTATATTTCTCCTAGGTTAAAAATTAGATTTCAGGAAACCAGGAAGAGTAATATTTATTACTCAAATAGTTATTAGAATGGGTGTTTGTTGAAGGGTATCTATAAGCATCCATAGAATACTCAATTATAGTTAAAGTTGAGTATATAATAGATTTGTCTTTGGTATCAAGCTTATTTATATCATAGAATTAAGTTTCTCACTATAGTCTTATATTAGCTGTTATTATTACCAACATATTTCCTCCATTTGTTATTGATCTATTAAATAGTGACTCTACTCCTCACTCATATGGATTCTTAGGCCTAAATTAGAGAATCAAAATGAGTATAAGTTAAATCTTGTAAATATGTCCAAAATAACTGTCATAGGTAATAACATTTGTAACACCTCATTTTTTCGAACGTGTTATAACTTAAGACAATTTTAGGATAATAAATTTTTTTCTTTCAAACTTAAAGTTAAATCATATAATTCCTTAAATCTATCTCAAAATTTTCATACATTTTTTCGAAAGAAAATTATTATACACATCAAATGCAGAAACAAGAATCAAACTTAATATCTTACTTTAACATTAAATAAGTTCTTACATCATCGTTCCTCAACATAACTTAATACAAAGCATAAGTTCTCAACTAACATTAACCACAAATAGGGTTATACATCATCATTCCTCAAAACGTTCAGAATTCAAAGTAGCAGAACTTAAATATATGGGCTACATTACATACATTTCATTTATCATTCAATTCATCATGCACTTTGCTAAGTGTCATTTCATGCCTTATTCATCCTCGTATCTGCTACAATTTTCATCTGGAACGTTTGAATATTCTAGGGGTAAAGCCCAAATTAGATGATGAATCATCTAAGTAAGAGTACAATAAACATATTTCGTGCATGAATGTAAAATGCAAAATATCATTTTCATATCATTTCGGTTTAAGTCGACCGCACCCAACTGATGCTCCACATTTTCACAGCCTCTTTACTAGGTCAAGGTGTATGGGTGCACCCTTGGTAGAACAGCGATGTTAGTCCATAATCCTAAACCCTTATGCGATACATGATCAATAATATCATTGTGAACATATACACGTTTCATCATCAATACATGTAAATGCAATTTATATGATATATTCGTATCAAGACATAACAACATGATAAAATCATTTACTTAAAATTGGGTTTTGGGTTGAACCACTTACAAACCAAGCATTTTTCATAAAACTAATTCCAGTTGGGAAGTACCACTTACCTTCTCAAGCTTATTGAGCTACTTTGATATTCGCGTCTTGTCTCGAAATACATGCATTACCTCAATTTGCGTGCCAACCTCGAAATTTGCTCAAGTCACTTCAACTTAAACCTAAAGCATACTAATCAACATGTTTATTTAAATAAGTATTAAAACCTATTTTTTTATAATTTCTTGCATTTTCTTTATTTTTCTCTCTATTTCTTCCTATTTTTCCTCAATAAATTCAAACTAAATATTTGTCAAATATTTAACTATGACAATTCATAAAATAATATTCATGAATTTCTAAAAATTTTTAAGAAATTTTATTTACCTTAACTTAGTCTCTCAGGCTTCCTCGGTATGCGTGCCCTGACATCCAAAAACGTGTTCAATCAATTTTTTTGCTTCGAAATGCTCTTCCTAGAATCATTTTTCCATTTTTCAAAATTTTTCTCCATTTTTCCATATTTTTCCTCATTCTTTTTCTTTTTTGTTTTTACTTTTCCTTTTCTTTTCTTTTCTTTTTTTCTTGTTCTTTTATTTGTTCTCTTCCTCTTCCCGCGACTGCCATGCACGCACAGTGCCCCTTCCTGCGTATGGCTGCCTCGCGACCAATGCCGCTGTGCACTGCCCAGCTCCACCACGCACAGCCACAACCACCTCGACTATGGCTGCTGCAACCTTTTGCAGCTAGCTTTGGCCTCCTTCGGCCATTTCCTCGGCTATCTCCGGCCCCTTCCGCTACCTCAAAATCCCATACCTCCAGCCATTTCCCTAGCTTTTGCGTTTTCTTTATTTTTCTCTCTATTTCTTCCTATTTTTCCTCAATAAATTCAAACTAAATATTTCTCACATATTTAACTATGACAATTCATAAAATAATATTTATGAATTTCTAAAATTTTCTAAGAAATTTTACTTACCTTAACTTAGCCTCTCAAGCTTTCTCGATATGCGTGCCCTGACATCCAAAAACATGTTCAATCAATTTCTTGGCTTCGGAATTCTCCTCTAACCCCAAAATAATTCCTAGAATCATTTTGACATTTTTTGAAATTTTTCTCCATTTTTCCCTATTTTCCCTCATTCTTTTTCTCTTTCTTTTATTGTTCTCTCCTTCTACACCTTCTTCTTCCTCTTCCCGCGCCTGCTATGCGCGCACAGTGCGCCTCCTGCGCATAGCTGCCTCGCCGGCAACGCTGCCATGCACCGCCCAGCTCCACCACGCACAGTCGCAGCCACCTCAGCTATTGTTGCCGCAAGTTTTTGCAGCTAGCTTTGGCCTCCTTCGGCCATTTCCTCGGCTACCTCCGGCCCCTTCCGCTGCCTTAGAACCCCATACCTTGCTAGGCCGATGCCTTGGCTGCTGCTGCCCGCCCCATCCAGCTTGACCATGCTGGAAGCTTGCGACCATGGCTTCCGCAAGCTATTGTGGCTTGCTTCTGCTGCTTCCAGCCTCCCTTGCGGCTGCCTCGGACCTCCAGCATCGACTTCCAGCTTCTCCCTTGATCACTTGGTCGATTGCTCGTTGCCTCAGCCACTCATGCTTGCTCTCTGATCCTTCTTCATTTCCATTCTTGCTTGCTATTTATAGGCATTTCTATTGCCTCGAACCTGCCATGGCCATTCCTCAAGCCATCCCTCAATGCGTGACGATCACTCTACTAGCAGCCAAGATTTAGCAAAGGCATGGCCACCATTTGCAGGCAGTATGGGCACTCACACACGTGTACAGCTCGCACATACATATATATAATTATATATTACATAATAAATATAGGAAATTGCTCATTTAAACCCCAATTTCACCTCTATTTCCCTTATGCAATTCCCTAATTGCAAATACAGCCTCAAACATTAAATCAATTTGCATTACGATATCAAAAATCCAAAATTAATAATTCAAGATTTAGTTTAAAATGACGATTTCATCCCAGTATTCTCACCGGGCTGTCGTTTCATCCCGACAACATTGAAGGGTTGCTTATTAAGAAAAACTGAATCCCCCTCAAGCTTTCGTTGACTTCTCGGAAGTCCCCTACGACAATTCGATTTTGCAGACTAAATAACAACTGCATTTTATTTGTACCGAAAATCGTTTTCAATTCGATTTCTTTCGATACCATAAATCTTATCTCGAAACGCTCATTGAGACCATATCATTTTACTTAGACAATTTCACTCTGAGATATTCCCTACAATCGATTCGGTACTTATAACTGTTATCAAGATAATTTTTCGGTATTATAAACTTGTTTAAATTACGTGGCAACCTCACGAAAATATGGGTTCTTACAACATCTCTCAGACGTTAACTTTAGGTTAACATCAATCTTCTTCTACATATTCATCACTATCTATGTCATCAGACGATAACTCTTTCTCGTCATCTTCTGATATAGATTCTTCTTTTGCATCATCATCATCTTCTTGTTGAACAATATTTGAAACATCTATTTCCTTGACTATCCCATCTAAATCTTGTAAAGTACCTCTAAGATCATCATTTTGATCAATTTGTAAAAGTTCTGGTATCTCATCCTCCTGAAAAAGTTCTTCCATGTTAGTTTTTGGAGTAGTAATTGTAGATCGTGCATTTATTTTAATAACAACCATCCAATCATGTTTATCACGACAAGTGTCGGGGTACGACGCGTAATACACTTGTTCTGCTTGTTGGGCAAATATGGAAGGATCCTATCTCATATACCTTCTTGACAATCGAACCTCCACAATACCATATTTATCGTATATTTTGGTTTCCCGAGGACTTGGATCGTATCATTCACATTTGAACAGAACTACCCCTTTGATTGGTAGGCCTGCATCTTCCAACTCAATAATATCTATAATTTTTTCGTAATAATAGGTTTCTGAAAATCCAACCCCTGTCCCAGGCACGCAAACGCCAAAATTTTCAATAAATCTACTATTACTCCATTTGACGATATAAAATTTATATTCGTTCACAAAATACATTAGATAATACCACACGTTTGGAGTCGGTCCTCATCCTATGTTCAAAATTAATGGATCTGTGACAACTTGAGTACTCGAATTAACTTGATAAGACGTTTGAATCACTTAATGTATAACTAAAATTCAATTTAAAAATAATCTAGTATGAAATAACATACTTGATGATGGAACCACTTAGGAAAATGTTCCTCGATTTGTTTGTCTATTTCTATGTCTGGGATATTTGAAGATAGCTGACACAATAGATTAGTGTACATGCTAAAAAATTAAAATGATGTATAAACCATATAATATGAAACAAGTATGAACTTATAAATATATTCATTTAAATTTTAATTCTTACTCGATATAAGGTTCGACTTCCGGAGTATTCAACAACACATATAATTTGGCGGCTTCAAACTCTTTTGCATTCATCCACCTGATTTTTATTGCTCCCACCGCATGATCTGGATAATTGAAGATAGAAATTTGTAGATATGAAGAATCTCCCCCATCATCATTTCGAGGGACTCTCGTCTTTCTTGATGGAACATTTGGTCCAAATGATATGAATCAAATGTGGACGTCTCCTCAATTAAATATGCCTCACATATAGATTCTTTCACACGAGCTTTATTGCAAACCTTCTTCTTTAGAGTGTTGAGAAACCTAAATCATTCAAAAATCTCTTGAATATAGGAATTTTTTTTTAAAAAAATTAAACAATTCAAATTATATCAGACGTACCGTTCGAAAGGATACATCCATCTATATTGTATTGGCCCCTTATCTTTGCTTCGTAAACTAAGTATATTGGAAGATACTCCATTGGGTTAAACTATCCTAGAGGAAATACACGCTCTAATTTGCATAAAATGATGGGTATGTTTTGTTCCATGACATCTAGGTGTTCAAACCTTAATACTGTTGATCAAATGTCTTTGAAAAATTGGCATAACTCAATGACTAGATTCCAAATTTGATCTGGTAATGCTGCAAATGCATTGGAAGTAATCGCTCCATGAGAACATGATAATCATGACTTTTCAACCCAAATAACTTTGCGTTTCTCATATCAACGCATTTACCCAATCTTGAAGCATATCCATCAGAGAGTTTAAGTTCTTTTATCCAAATCAAAACACCTAACTTTTGTTTCCTTGTGAACGTGTATTGAGCCTTGGGTTTCCAATACTTACCACCGTCGCAGTCTATTAGTTCAAGTTCTTTCTGCCTACAATATTCTTTAAGGTTCATTCTAGTCTTGGTATTACCTTTACTTTTACCCTTCAAATCCATTATTGTATTGAAAAGATTGTCAATATGCATGACATCTAAGTTGTGTCAGATCATATTATCTGTCCAGTATAACAATTCCCAAAAAATGCTCTGTTTCATCCAATTGTACTCTACACTATACCTAAGCATCACACAGTCCTGTAACTGCAAGATAGATGAAAAATTATAGACTCTTTGAAAAACATTATCTCTAGTTAATCGTGGTGGAGAAGAATTCCCAACTCTATTTTTCTAAATACACTTGTATTTCTCTGAAAGGTGTGATCCATTAGCAAGAATTGCCTGTGACAGTAAAAAAAATATATTTTTCCACCATACTTGAGATTGAAAGTTTTAGTATTAAAACACCTCCCCCAAACAACCCCCTACCCTCTTCTATTATTTAATTTAAATTTTTTTAATTAAAACTAAATAAAAAATTTAAATTTAATTGTGAGATTTGAACAAACCCCCTCCACTAAAACCTTCTAACTCGCCTACTATTTATCTTTATATAATAATAATAACAGAATAAATAATAATATATATATAATAAATAATAATAACATGCAATAAATATAAATAACAGAAATATTAAGATTAACAGTTAATCAATAAACATATATATTAACGAAGTAATAAACAACTATTTATTACTTAATAATTAATCAAATAATATCTAATATAAGAAACATTCAATATTGCATTTTAAAACTAAAATGATTAACAACTAAAAATATAATATACAAAAAATTAAATACCTTCACTTGTTGATAAGGTTCGTCTTTGCTGGATGATTTGCTTCAAATGAGATTGAAAAATAGAGAACAATGAGAAGGAGAAAATTTGATAAGAGAAAAAGAAGAAAAACGGACATGAGTGAGAGCATTTAAGTAAGGGAGGGGGTTGCTTGGGAGTGGGGGGCACGTGGCACGAGAGGGAGAGGGGGTGGGTAGGGGGCTGCCCCCCCCCCAATGCACATTGGGGAGGGGGCATCAGTCAGCGACGGGCAGGGGGCAGCTGCCCGTGCCTGTCACTACATTAAACAAATTATATTTTTTTAAAATTTATCCTCTGCATCAATAAATATATATTTTTTAAATTCATATATAATTTGTTTACATAAATATATATTTATTAACTAATTTAAAATATAATTAATTTATAAATATTTAATTTTGCAATATTAAACTAATCAGGAAAAAAATTGAGATAAAGAGAAAAAAATAAAAATAAATAAATTACTAAAAGTACTTAAATGATTAATAATAATTATGTTATAAAAATAATAATTATATAAAATATTTTACTAATTAATTTATAATTTTAAATTATATATATTCTTTAAACTAAAAATTATAAGTCTCTTAACAGAAAAGAAAAATCAACAATCAATTAGAAAATATAAGTATAAGAGATAAAGAAAAAGGGAAAAAATTTAAAAAAAAATATGTAATACAAATAAAACATTAAGAGTACTTGAAGAAAATGACTAAAGAATGAAATAAATTATTTTTTATTAAAATATTTTTCAATAATATGTAAATTTATTCTTAATTATAAAATGAGAGGTTAATATTAATTTTTTATTTTATAAATGATCAATAGTTTTAATGTTATAAATAATAATAATTATATAAATTATTTGACTAATTAATTTTTATTTTTAAATGATATATATTATTTAAACTAAAAATTATTTTTAACAAGTCCATTATTTAATGCAACTCAACTGTCCTTAATGGCTCAATTTTTGGCATTTCTCGCCCTGAACTATAAATACTTGGTTAGTGCAACATTTATGGGGTTAGAGAACATTCATTACAAGTGTTCAAGTGTTCTAACTTATAAGTGCTCATATTTTATCTCTCATATTTTAAATTGAAATAATTTTACTCAAGACTATTATTACATTTATTGTTATTATTTATTTTCTAAGCCTTGTATCAATTGAGAGATATTATAACTGAGATGTTTAATTCTCATATTCTTTCTTTTGATAGACTGTTATTTTTTGGTATTACTTAATAAGTTTTACAGGCCCTACAAGTTTCACTATGCTAGGGCCCATCGTATACATACATATTCTCTTCCTTAAATACATTCCTTATACCTCAAGTACCGTATTTCAAAGAGAAAACCTCCTCAGCATATCATTACAAAAGTGAAAGCGATAATTGAAATCTGATATGATACATAATCAAATTCACTTATATCAATATAAGAATCCATACCATTACATCATATCTTTAACAACTTTAATACATAAACACATAGAGGCTCGTTTCCCGAGATAACATCTAAACACCCTAGGTGCAATCAAATGATACCTCAATATACATAGCCATTTCCTAACTCATCTGAAACATATCCAAATAGACAAAATACTGGAACCACCTGCTGAATCCATCGGACACGTCGCCCCGTACCGTCATATCTCAATCACGTCCTTGCTTAAACTGCAAGTCTCAACTGGAACATTGAATGTTCCAGAGGCATAACCCATTGGAAGATGAAACTTCTAGTGAGGGTCAAAAAATATATATATGAATGCATGATGTAATAACATGAACAATCATTTACCCTAGTGTAACTTCCCTGGCCCAACAACCCGGCATGAAATCCTAGGCAGATCCCGAACTTCTGCAGGATAAGACTAACGTTATTCCATCAATTGCCCTTGGGGAATTACAGCTACACTATCAGGGCGACATCCCATTCCCATGCACAAATATCAATATGACAATAATATCGTGCCATGCAAATCACAACTTTCCATGCAATATGACGAAATGATCATAGCATTCATAAATATTATGCATATATAAGAAATCATATAATAAATATAAGTTCTTAGGAGAAAACCACTCACCTTTGCCCAAAGATCAAGACACCTCGAAAAGCGCACATCGCCTCGATATGCATGTCCGGCCTCAATTTTCGTGCCAATCTTCAAAAGTTGTACCAATCACTATTCCTCGAGCACAACAATCCTATAAATGATATTTATCACAAAATATCTCAATACTCCATTGTCTCCTATTTCCCTTCATTTTCTTCTATTTTGCCTTCTAAAAATCTCAATAAATACCTTCAGGACTATTTTCTCAAATCTCTTTCCACAACAATTCATAATAACCTATGAACTTTAAAGGAAAATTACTAAACTTACCCGGATGTTGCGTTTTTATGCAAAACGAGGCTGGTCAATGCAAAAATCGAGACATTGGGAAGGCCAAATCCAATTCTCTTTGCACAAACCCCCATAAAACAATTTTTTGGATTTTTATACATTTTTTTCACATTTTTCTAGGCAGGTATGCACTTCCACGTGCTGGCGCATGGCTCTATCCGTGTAAGCAGCGCGTGAAGGCCACGCGTCGGCCTTCTTCTCAAGATCCGACACACTGGAGCTCCTGGATTTTGATGTCATCTTACTCCTTTCATCCAATTGATCCAAATGGACCTTCTTGAGGCCTGAAAGGACCATCAGAAGACGTCCAACCGGGGCCTTGAAAGTTTAGCCAGGTGGACCGCTTCCCTCTTTCCAGCGACCTTCAAATAGCCTTCAAACCTTCATGAAAGTGGCTCTAACTCTCCAGAAATGACCTTCAAGGCATGGGCAACAAAACCCCTTAATTTCGACCCTCAATTCGTTCAAAAAGTGGAGCAATTTGAAGCTCCAAACTTTCAAATCTGAGCAATGAAGCCTCATTGGCCGTTCAATCTAACCTCTAAGGAGACTCTACCTCCCCTAGATTTGCCTTAAAAGACACTTATCCAACCAAGCAATCGATTTGCAGAGCTTTCGACAACCAACTAACTTTTGGTCGGTTTTCTTATTTTTTCAGCCAACCCATTGGCCATTGTCGGCCAAGCCTTTTACCAAAAGGCATCCCCGACCACCCCTCGTGAGACCCCCGTGGTTGAAATCAGCCATCACCGATTGGCTAGATGCTGGTCAGATTCCCATTTGGCTAATCTTTGCTTTAATTGCACTTTGGGCTTTCTCACTTTGACCTTTTTCACTTAGCCCCTCAACTTTTCTTATTTTCATTTAAGACTCTCAAGTCCTAAAACATCCCTTTGACCCCCAAAGATTCCAAAGAAATGTCATCTCGACCTTCTTCCAGCAATTTTGGGAAACTGCACTTAGACCCGAATCTTCATTTTAGCCTTAAACCCTTTCATTTCTTCCTGAAATCACTGAAAGGGTGTTCCTTATGAAAAATCGAAGTCCCCTCAAGCTTCCATTGACTTCCCAGAAGTCGTCTATGACAATTCGATTTTGCAGCCTAAATGGCAGCTGCATTTTAGCTGTACTGAAAATCATTTCTGATCTGATTTCTCTCGATACCATAAATCATATCTCGGGATGCTGGTTAATGTCACATCATTTTCCTTTGACATCTCGACTTCAAGGCACTCCTTACAGTTGATTAGGTCATTCATACGATAATAAATTACCTTTATACCCTTAATTTTTCTGAAATTTTACTTTTGCCCCCAAGATAATTTACTCTTGAGTCGTTTTGAAATTCTCGAGTATTACACCATGTTTCGAAACATGCAACCTTTACAGCTGGACTTGCACTTGAGATAACACTTAGCTAGACCTAATCTTTGCCCATTAAGATTATTTTAAATGTTTCAAATTCAAATTTGAATTTGGTTTCTTAGAAGATGGATTTTAAAAATCTGAGAATCTTTTAAAATAATATATATATATATATATATAAATTGTATCTCAATTTCTTTAATTGCTTTTGCTGACAAAAATGTCAGAGATTTCGAAATCTAGCATAAATGTTTCGAAACATAGACCAAAGCTTTATTTCGAAACACATGTAGTACATAGGCATTTCAAAACATACCTGTTGACACACATTTTTGTAACACCCCGCATCGAGCGATAGGAAGGCTCGGGACAACTTATGCTGATAGGCCTACGCGAACTTCCTAGGAGGGTCACCCATCCTTAGATTTCCCTAAGTCAAGCACGCTTAACTTGGGAATTCCTTGCCTACATTTAGCCCAAAAGGTATCCAACTGGTGTTGTTTCCTTCCTTACTTATCTTCGATGTATACTACCCTTTCTCTAGGCTCTTGGGGTATTACACACATTGTCTTATCATCATAGGGCCCACAGCTACAGGTCAACTCTTAGCTCTCACCCTTCAACGACAAGGAACCCCATCGCACTTATGAGCCCCTCAGTGGTTGCCCTCTGGGCAACCGATGTGGGACGAACCCAGTGCATCCACAATATCCCCCTTGGCAGGTGTGGTGGGGCTCTATCGGCCCCTCCCTTATCGGGGGTTGTAGGGACCATTACAGGGAATTCCCACAGATGGCCCCAAATGTTGACACACTCTGCATCGAGTGATAGGAAGGTCCAGGACAACTTACCCTGATGGCCGTCGCGAACTTCCCAGGGGGGTCACCTATCCTTGGATTTTCCCAGGTCAAGCACGCTTAACTTGGGAGTTCTTTGCCTACTTTCAACCCAAAAGGTATCCAACTGGTGTTGTTTCCTTTCTTACTTATCTTCGATGTATATTACCCTTTTCTCTGGGCTCTTGGGGTATTACACACATCGTGTCATCATCGTGGGGCCCACAACTACAGGTCAACTCTTAGCTCTCGCCCTTCAACGACTACGAGCCCAACCGCTCTTATGAGCCCCTCAGTGGTTGCCTTCTGGACAATCGATGTGGGACGAACCCAATGCATCCACACCATCCCTCCCCCCCCGGCACACAGGTGTGGTAGGGCTCTGTTGGCCCCTCCCTTATCAGGGGTTGTAGGGACCATTAAGAGGAATTCCCACAAACGACACCAAATGTTGACACACATTTTTGTAACACTCTGCATCGAGTGATAGGAAGGTCCGGGACAACTTACCTTGATGGGTCTACGCGAAATTCTCAGGGGGGTCACCCATCATTAGGCTTCCCCAGGTCAAGCACACTTAACTTGGGAGTTCCTTGCCTACATTCAGCTCAAAAGGTGTCCAGTTAGTGTTGTTTCCTTCGTTACTTATCTTCGATGTATACTATCCTTTCTCTAAGCTCTTGGGGTATTACACACATCGTGTCATCATCATGGGGCCCACAGCTACGAGTCAACTCTTAGCTCTCGCCCTTCAATGGCTAGGAGCCCTATCGCACTTATGAGCCCCTCAGTGGTTGCCCAGATGTGGGACGAACCCTGTAAACAACAAAGACACACACAGTCGACACATAAGCCAACACTCAAAGAACCAACTCCTCAAAACCTGAGGAAGAATACATTAACTATGATATCATAGAGGATCTAAGATGATTGGACCCATTGCATCCGTCTTCTTCTTGGCCTTCTGCATATCGATCTTCTTCTTTCTCTCCCACTTCAACTAGGCCCTAGACTTTATTGAGGCATACTCAGAACTTAATCTCACAGACTTATCACCAAAAGAGGTTGTTTCCTTCTCTACCCGATCTATCTTACCCCTGATCACTATCTCCATAACCTTCTTAGCTGCTACCTCCGAACACCTCATCTCTCTTAAGAGAATGAAATCCTCTGGCTCAAGAATATCCCTATTTTCCTCCACTAAAGAACGAAAATGATTCGCCATCAACGTCCCCACGTTAGTTGGTATAATAGAATAGGAGGGCCACTTGGTCCAACGTGTAACCTCAAACGAGCGTGCAAGTGGATGTTGGCTCCCTAGTTTTAAGGATGTGGGGAGGAGCTGGTTGTTTGTAGGCACGAGAGTAAGATGCATGCAAACGCATACAAGAGGTTCCTAATTGCTTGCATGTTACATGAATTCCTATATCATCTGCCAACCACAGGGGTTAGGATGAGATAATAATATGGCAAGGATGAGTATCACCTTACTTTGCTATTGCATGTGGAGGATCGCATATAAAGCTTAACCGCTTCAAATTGTGCATTTATATTTTTTAGTTATCTACACACATGAAGAAGCTTGGATCCCCAATATAATGGTATAGAAGGAACCAAAATATTCCCAAACACCAAGGTGTGAGATGTATATGTGTAAAAGAAATCTAATATGATATAGGCATTCAAATAAAGACAAATAGACTTATTAAGACCTACGACGTATTGAACCCAGGACCAATAGTGGTGCCTTTGTTACAATTGAGGGTTGCAAACTATACATTAATGCCCTGGGCCACCTAAACTTAGTAACCAAGCATAGGTTGATCCAAACAAGGAAGCATCAAACTCATCCACTAGAACCATAGGAGTTGCAGGTGAGTTGTCACAGAGAAGGTAAGACTGGACATGACTCAAAAGCTAGGCGTTAAGATGTATTTTTGGTTTTTGTTGTATGTATTTGTGGTTATTTATATGCTTTCTATGAATGAATGAGGTGAAAATATTCTATGTTTATCGGCTACGCCTATTGTTCAGAGCTTATGTTTGTCTCTCGTGCCAAGTATGCGCTATAAATAGCATATTAGGGAGATAAATATCATAAATGTGAAGCATGTATGCTTGTATCTTTCCTGTTATCTCTACACATAAAAAAGCCTTGCTCCCCAGGATAATGATATAGGAGGAACCGACTTATCTTAAGGACCAAGGCATGAGTTGCATAGAAGAAATCTAATATAATGCAAGTATCCACATTAATATGTAATTTATAGAATTATATCGCAAGGCATACCTTTAAACCCGAGACATTAGGTCAAGGACCAATTAGGAGCCCTAGCGCCCTTTCCACAGCTAGAGGTTGCAGGCTACACTTCAACTCCTTGGGATACTTAAACCTGGTTATCCTTTCAAGGACTGGAGAGTGCCCACACTCATCCTAATTATTTAATAGCGAAAGATCCCCAATAGCGACTAACACATACTTCTTCGAGAACAGTGAAAAAAGACACTGAGGCCTCACCTAGGTCTAACCAAGGGAAATCAAGCCAACTAGGGAGTGCTAGACTCACTTGCTAGCACACTAGCATAATGTTAGCACATGGCATCACCACGGTGGTACTTAGTGAGTTCTGATATATCTCTCAAGGATTTGGATATCATGTAATAGAAACAAAGACACATGAAATTTTGTGCCTTAAGCTTTTAAGAATGAGCTCCTATATGTCATGCGCATGGTAGATTGGATGCCCTACCTTAAAATTGAGGAATGGATGGGATCACCGCCCTTCAGTGTAATAATGTAAGCCGTGTGGCCACTACTTTAGGGCTTAACAACTTCATGCGAACGTTTCTACAACTTGTACAACAAGTAAAGCAAAAACATAGGAGTAATGTTAGGTTTTATAACTTGTGCCTAAAGAAGGGTTGTTGTTTGCACCATGCATTCATTTTGTGTAGCTTGAATATTCTGTTCTTGAGCCAGGAAGTAGTAAAGATTTTTCTTAGTAGCTCACTCTTTCATCTCACCTCAGAGAGTGATAATAATCTTATGATTATGTAGAAATTGCTAAGATTTTTCTTAGTACATTGCATTTAGTTCCCAATCACAACTTAGGCTCAGTCCCTGAATTTTACACAAGCATTGTATTACTTCAAAAACAAAGCAAACAAGAAAGACACATACATTAACATGTGTGTATATAGTAAACAACAACAAGCAATGGTTAAGGACGTGTGTTGAGCCAAGTAAAGATGTCCCATACGCTTGATGTCTCTATATATCTCAAGCTTAGGTGCACAAGTCAACCCATTTAAGAGAGGCGTAGAGTCAGGAAAAAGATGGATACATAAGAGCCCCATTGAGGGTGGATGATGCACCTTCATTATTCTTTGGTTGTTATGGTTAGCCGCAGATGCTATAGAATGACCATAGGTGTTGCAAAAGAGAGTTACAGATACGTTAAGAGGAGATCCATACAGATGCCCGAAGATAGCGATGTAAGATGATAACCAGATATATATATATATATATATAGGCTTTCATTAATGTGGCTTGGGTAGAACCTACATCCGCAGTCAAGAGATATATGAGCTTTTGTTCACGTGGTTCAGGCAAAGCCTACATTCACAATTTAGAGATATACAAGCTTTTGTTCACGTAGTTTAGGTGGAGCCTACATTCGCGATTTGTACATGAGGGCTTCAAAACACTAGAATACTATAAAATCAAAATATGAGTGTCAAAGGACTAGAAGGCTAGAATATGAAGATTTCAAAGAATTGAGATGTTGTCTAGAAGAATCCGCGAGGTGAATTTCAACTCCCCAAGTGTCTCCTTGGGTTGTAGTGATTCTTTAGTGTGTATTCACCTCGTCTATCTCGCTAAAAAAATTAACTTTTTTGCTCATTTTCGATAGACAATGAAAAATTGTTCGTGCAAGAATAGAACAATTAAAATTTATATGTCTGGGAACCTCTGCAAACAGTAAGTAGGGCCTGGTGAGAAGGAAAAGGCAGGAGCCACCAGAAAAGATTAACAGCTGAGGGCTCGACCTATTGTCAGGGGGAGTAGAAAGCTAGAGAACCGAAGGATCAAGAGGGATAAGCATTAGAGAGGAAGGTGTAACGCCCCGCTTTTCTAAATTGCACAACGATGCATAATATAAGCTAACATCAGCCCCCGGGTATTATGGAAATCCCTGTCAACTGAAGCAATGGATCGAACCTGAAAACTTAACCAAAGCTAAATAAAGGGGTTTTCACTATATTTCCTTTATATGTACAGGAAATGCATACAATTTTCAATAAACCCAAAAAACGCAACTCACTACTTGTAGTTACAATTGCACACAGGCCCGAGATAGCGAGTAAACCCTTATCATGGCAGCTTCCCCAAACAACGTCCAAAGTGCATCATAACCACCACAACAGTACCACATACCCCGTATACCCACTAATCTACGGTATTACAAAGGTACATCTTGTTGTTCATATACATAAGAACAACTGTAGGACACCCACACACATCTTTTACAACCTTGAGTATCCTAATTGCTATTTACAATATATCACTTGGTTTACAAGGGTACATAATGAAATAAAAGCCAAAGCTAGCTACAAAACCCAAAGCTAGCCCAACACCACCTCTTTGCCCTTGCTCGAACTAGAACTTAAAACACCTGACACTTTTGATATACTTGGAACGTTGAATGTTCCAGGGGTTTAACACACCGAAGTTAGATTTACATCTAGGTGAGTGGAACAAGAAAAGAAACAGTGCATGCAAAAGTAATATGCAATATATCAAGAAGTCTCCCCGGGCCTCCATCATTCCTACTAGCACTCATGTGAAACGCCTCAGCCCCACTTGTAGGCACGTGATCGGAGTCCAACCCCTCATCCCTACTTGTAGACATGGCCCCACCTGTAGGCACAGGATTACCCCCCCAATCATCTTGACGATTCACCAACAAGCACCCAATCATCATATACAAATTCCCAATCCACCAATAACCATTGTCACCAAACAACATGTTGAAGACAAAGTAGAAGGAATGTGCACAAACTAAGGAATATCAACTAGGCACAACCCCACCTATAGGCACGGTGCACAAACCAAGAAAAATATGATGAGCAAACCACAAGCCATGTAGGATAGTAATCATGTTTAACCCCATTGACGAACCACAACCACAAACTCCGTGGTGCATGCAAAATAGGAAAGAAATGCTCGGAAGTAAGGAAACATGAGATGTAAGCCACCAACCCCACACAAATGAGAGAAACGATAATTAAGAAGAAGCAAGAAGCATGAGAAAACCACTCACCTTGAAGGTTTACCATAAGAAGCACTATTTATGACAAGCAGGAATGGGTTCTTTGTAGAAATCACGTATTTTAGTAAACCAAATACCAAATATTTTTATATAGGGTTGTAGGGAATTAAAAGAAAGTTAACTCTGTAAATTTTCAGATCAAGAGGAGGTCCCACGCGCTCTCATGTGCCTCTAGAAGGTGGCTGACACGCCACACGTACAGTCCCTTGTTAGCGTATGAGCTGCACGTGCCGTTAAGAATCACATAGCTCTGCATCCTCTTGGTATTTTGGCCATAAATCCCTCATTTTAGCTCCGATTCAACCCCTGTTTGAACTTACGACTCTCTTATTCAACCCTTTACTAGATTATAAAAAGAAATCAGACTTAACTTGTAGTTTCAAAGTCATTTGACACACTTTATGGTGGTGGCCCAAATTTTTCGATAAGGCATTTTCTTCCTCGTTCTTCGATAAAATTTTCCCCTTCTTTTGGCAGCGTTTCCTCTCTTAAACTCCCTTTCTTTCCCTCATGTTTGGTACCCAAAAGAATACCCCCAAAGGCCTTATATTTATAGGAAACTTCGGGGAATCCGATCACGCCATGTGTCACGTCATCATTCTACCCATGTGCATCCAACCAAAATGCATCACTTGTCCCTAATATTTTGAGCCTCATCATTATTTCCTAACTACTGTTCACTACATTTGGTTACCCCCAGGAAGTTAGTTATGAGATATTTTGATAAGATATTTTAAGGTTTTAAGAAACGACGCTTTAGCCTGAACTTTTCACATAATTGCACTTAAACCCTTTGCAACTTGGTGCCTGGACCACTTTTCAATTGCACTTATATCCCTAGAGAAAGGATTTATTATGCCAATACCCCATAATTTTGGGTAAATTACACTTTTACCTGAACTTCAATATTTACGGTTTTGCCACTAGCTCAGAAACTGAATTTTTATCTCAAGGTTTCTATAATCCCTTGAAATGACCTATTTTCTAAAGTATTAGAACCTAGTAATCACAGGTATTACATCATATTTGAGTTTGAAAATCTGGGGTATTACAAAGGGGTGCCTCAGATGGGTCTATGGAGGATGCTTATGAGGTCCACAGATAAGTCTTATGAAAGATCTGCAAGATAGAGGATAGTCAGAAGGCACGAGAAAATTTCTCCCATGCAAGCCCTCTGATGGCTAAGTTAGTACAGGTCGTGAAGAAATGAAGATGTAGGGTGGTGTAGTATGCTGGGATGTATCACACGAATAAGATCCATGGGTGCACTATGAGGAGATGCACAGGTGAACAGTATGAGTGAACTGTGTCATTGGACTTGAAAAATAGAGATAGTTTATGTGGTTGGAATGGATAACTTGAGGTTAAGGGGCGTCTGATATTTAACGAGGTCGCTTTTGACTAGGACACGTGATTGGAACGTGATATGAGGATGTTGGGAGTGCATGAATCTCCCATAGCATTTGATGGTCCCAGGGTTGGGTATGCATGGAGGGACCTAAGTGAGAAACCCCCTTCTAGAAGGGTCTCGAGAGGTAGAAGAGCCTTAAGAGGCTGGCCTTATCGCCATGAGAAGATGAGGAGTGAGATCTTAGGGGTCTTCGGGTGACCCAAGAGGTCACCGAAGACTTGGTTGGATGTTTACGTGGATGCCCAAGAGGGTCATCCATGAGTGCTTGCGAAGGAGTAGCTCATGACAGTGCATGGTGTGGTGAGGCACATGACATAATGTGATAGAGATGTGGCAGTAGGTGCACGTGTGGAGCATGAAGGTGAGCAGTTGGCGACGTGGAGCACGATTGCATGACTGAGGTGCACATGGGGCGCAAGGGTGCATGGCTAGTGCGGATGGTTCGTTTGGCGCGACTGGGCACGCAAGGAACCTAGAAGGGTGGCTAGACAAACATGGGTATAACTGTAAGTGAGCCGAGCGCACATGGGGCACGTAGAGGGGTATTTCACTCACTCAAGTCTTTAGATGACTTAACCTTCGGATTGTTGGGCCTTTGGATGGCTAGGTCTTCAGGTTGATGGGACTTCGGTTGGTTGGGCCTTCTGTTCGCATGAGGCTTTCTTAGGCAACTAAAAAGGGGTTGTAGCAAGGCCGCCCACCCTTATTTAAAGGGGTAGGTCCTGCCTTGTTGTGCCTTGCCCTCTAGATCATCTTGGGGGGCGTTGTCCCGAGGGCTAGGCTACAATAAAGGTAGAATGAGTAGAGTAATAAGATGTTACCTCATCTTCTTCCTTAGTCATAAGACACAAGTTGGCCACCTCTTCTTCTTATGATTTGTCACTAAATGATGAATCCTCATCACTCCATGTTGCAAGCGCCTTCTTCTTCTTTCATTCCCTAGCATTTTTCTTTAGTAAAGAACATTTGATCCTTATATGTCCTAACGTTTTACATTCAAAACATCTAATTTCATTAGTAGTTTCTTCCATTTGATCCTTATCCTTTTTGAAAATTTTCCTTTCATTAAAATTTCCCTTTTTCAAAAATCTATTTAATTTTCTTACTGACAAAACAATGTCTTCATCATCACTATCATGTGATTCTTTTTCCTCTTTTTCAACCTTGAAATAAATGTTCTTTTGCTTCTTTGGTTCTTTCATTTTATATCTTTTTAATAAAATTTCATGGGTCATCAAAGATTCAAGCAAGTTGTCTAAAGATAATTGATCTTGTAAGAATTGATAGACACCCAAGGAGCAGAGGCGAATTGGGTTTTCAAAAACTTTTCTTAATTTTGAAAACTATTTGAATAAATAGTTTGGTTTTTCAAAATAAAACTTTGAATATATCCTTTACAGAAAATTATATGACATAAGTGTAAGATGAAATCAATACAAAAAAACTTATCCTTTTTAAGATTTAGAAAGCTTTTGATGAAGTAATAAAACTGATCTCAAACTTTGTTGAAAACTAACTTTTCTTAAAGAAGATTGACAGTGCCGAAATAAAAGAAAGTAAACAATGCAGCATATAGGAAATTTTATAATGGTTCAGCTCAACTAGCTTACTCCACTCCCTTGGATCCTCACGAAGAATTTAATAATCTACTATAGCAGTTCCATGCTCAACTATAACCTCAGTTTTTTACAGGTGCAGGGGTAGCCTCTGCTTTTCATAGGCTCAGTAGTAACCAAATACAAATGGTTTTTCAAGGCTCAACCAAAACCACTACCTTTTTAAAGGATAAGGTGTAACCTCATGCCTTTTAGGGATCAAGCATAACTGCAACAAAATAAGAAAAAATGATTGTTTAAAACAGTTGAGAAACTCTTACAATATTTAGAACAAATACAAGATTGGCTTCGCACAAAGAAAAGAGAAATAAAAAGAATGAAAAGAAAATAAGCTTTCTTTCTTTCTTTTTCTAATTGAAGATGAAAACTTGAGTGTTTTCTTAGCTCAAAGTAGTAGTAGAAAGTATTAGAATAACAACATCTTCACCTTAATCTCTTTTTACAATCGTTGTCAAAAGAATGAAACTTGCAAGGACAATCTTCTTTTTCATAAATATTCATGAAAATATTTAAATATCAAGATAAATGTTTTAGATAAAATTTATAGCCTTTTTGAAGCCTTAACGGTCCAATCTGTGCATTGAAAGCACTTGCAATGGTTAGTTCAATAACTCTATTTTTCAAGTTCAACACAGAGTTAATTAACTAACTTTGGCCCTTACTCAAGTAACTTTGATCAATAATTGATTATCAGATTTCAATAATTGATTAATTTTTTACTGCACTCTATTATACTCTTCAATTACTTGATTGAACTTAGCAGCTACACGATTATATATGCATTGCTTGTTGCTAATCGAGAGATGCATAAGAAACTTGATTATTATACAATAATAGTCGATTAATACAAAAACTCAATTAAAAATACTCAACTATTTCTCACTAAAAATACTCAATTAAAACCTCATAAACATTGTTCAAACATAATTACTAGACTATAAAATTAACATACTCAATTAATACAAAAAATTACTTGATTATACTTAAATCTTAGTCGATTTACAAGATATAACACTTGACTATAACATTGACGATTGCTTTTGAAATAGTCAAAACTTGCAATAAACACTCGATTACTAAGAGCATTTACTTGAGTGATATTCAATCATATTCAAATTTTTCTATGCCTTACTTTGACTATAATTCAGTTAACATATATTGTTTTGAATATTATCAAAATAGCATCTAAGATATCATGAACATTGAGCTTAAACATAAAACTCAATTTTCTCATAAACCTTAAGGTCAAACAAACACAAGTGTTGTTTGTGAAAGTTGGTTATAATTAACTTTCCAAATACATCCACTTGGATACATAGAAAGCCTTAGAGGATAAATGAAATATTCTTAAAGCACATGACTTTTGACAATAAGTTGAGAACAATGTATGTTACTCAACTAAAAGCTTTCCTTTTCAAAATAAGAATTATTCTACTAAGCACAACAAGACATATTCAACACAATTATCCAAATAATTTTTCATCCAGGTATACTTTATCAAATCCATACATATGAAACACTCATAAGTTAAATAGCTTACTTACTACTTAATTGAGACAAAACATATAATATATTGAGTACACTATGTGTTACTTAACAACAAAACACAACTTTTAACACAAAGATCCATCATATATATTCACAATTACTTTATGAAGTATACTCACATAAAACATTCATAAATCAAGTATCTCGCCATTACTTGACAAAAGCAAAACACACGAAACTCTCAAATAGATGAGCACAAAATATGTTAATTAACAAACCACATTACAGAGATACTCTAGATTAAGTATTATGATATCACATTTATATGTATATTAAAACAATAGCATATATATATATGATTTCTATTCTATAAGTCCTAAGCCATCAAATACTATTAATACATATTTTAAGTAATTCTTGAAAAATGGAGACTTTAGAATTCTATTACTCAAATGCATTAAATCTAAACAAGAGCAATACTAGGAAGTATTGTTTGAAAAACATTTAGCATAAAATTTTTTTCAAGAACTGTTCTAACTTTGTCTAGATGCTTTAAGATAGCACCACTTAAATGTGTCTTCATTTTTTACTCAACTAACTAACCATCACTCAAATATCAACCTAGGAGGATGGATCTACAGTAGCTTAATCAAATGCTGGTTGAAATCAACAATCCTATAACTACTTGAATCAAGGCAGCCAACATTCAACCAGTTGATATCAAATATCACATATAAGCAATGTAGACTTCATTAATTAGAACTTAGGATCACTTTTCTATGTGTGTGTGTATGCATTTACTAAAGAGAAAAAAAAGATTGATAATGAAGCATCAACCAAAGCACACTGTTTTTGGACTTGAATAATGCTTTCACATATATAGAGTACTTAAGATATTTTTCAATCTTAAGCTTACTCTAAGTATTTTGAGGTCCAAATGACGCTCACGAATTATGGATACTTAAAATATCCTTGAAATCCTACAACAACCTATTAAGCAAATTGATAAATAAGAAAGAAAACAAGCTTGAACACAAATAAGCATATTAAGGTTTTTTAACACAACCTTAATGAGAATGATAAGACAATTTAAATTCTATATAAATCAAAACTCAAGTACCATCACTTGAGTATATGATTACTTAAAAATCTTGATGTCTAACACTTAAACATTAGATATGAAATATAGAACACATTACTCAAAAACTTTGAGTAATGTTGCCACACGCATATTATTTAGAATATCATGAGATCCACAAAAATACTCATGCATTATCTTTAGGATGACCCCAAAGAGAGGCATCAATAAAGCATATGGCTAAAACCATTTTAACACATATGAGACATTGATAGATAAAACATACTAAAATAAACCTATCAACGTTCCTTGACCTTAAATGTTCTCAAGGCAATTTTAACATATATTCTATCAAGATATCCTTAATCAATATTCTAAATAAGAATACAAAACATATTAATAAGCCTAAAAGAATATAATATAAAAGGACATTAAAGTTTTGGCATAATGCATTCATCATCAAAACATTCATAACATAAAACTCAACAGATCTAAATCTTCAACTTTGATAATAGTCGTTACCTTTGAATCCCAAGCCCTTGGAAGGCTTCTTAAGATCTTCCTTACCTTTTCACCATTTGAATATATCTTCTCCAATGACTCTAGAGCGGTCACAATGTTATTGAAGCGAGTGAACATATCTTTAATTGTCTCATCTTTCTTCATAGAAAACAACTCACAATCGTGTGTTAGTATATTAATTTTAGTCTCTTTTACCTGTTTAGTACCTTCATGTTTTACCTCTAGCTTGACCCATATTTCTTTGATAGTTTTACAAGTTGAAACCCTATTGAATTCTTCAGGGCTTAGTGCATAAAACAATGTATTCGTTGCTTTGACATTTACCTCAACAACCCTTCTTTGACCATTCGACGTGCATTCCTTGATATTTTCAATATCCGGTAGGGCTACACTATCCATGATAGTTTGTATAATGTTAATGTCATGCATAAGAAAACAAAAAATCCTTTTCTTCCAATAGTGATAGTTGGTTCCATCAAAAAATGGGGTTGGGAAGTGCTTTGTCCCTTAATTTGAGAAGATCAAAAAATGTGTCATTTTAAAATAAAATTCTCCTTAGGTGGTTAAACCGAAAATGCAAGGAGTTTGGGTTTGATACCAATTGTTGAGTTGGAACACACTTGAATCACCACACACCCAAGAAAATGGGTGAATTGAGTCTCTTTAAAAATTTGACACTCTTAAGACTTTAATGTATGAATAAGAGGACAATGCAATAAAATGGTGAAGATGTTGAGAGGATAAAAGAAACAAGATAAAGCAACAAGCAAAGTAAAGGAGGCTCATAATGTATAGTGGTTCAGCCCCAGCCTATATCCACTCGTCCAACTAACTTGTTGGAGATTTATATCCACTATAACCTCTTACCAAAACCGGTAGGCCCTCTTGCTTCAATGCTAGGAATATACAAATCCTCCTACCAATAACCCAATAGGCCCTTTAGCTCACAAGCTAGGCAATGCAACAGTAACCTTACAATCAATAAAGAATCAAAGAGATAGCTCTCTTAGTTATAATAAATCTCAAAGATGAAAATTCAAAGGATAAAACAAATATTACAAGTATTACACTTTTCCTTTGAATATGAAAGATGAAAGATTAAAAACACTTGAGTGATGGAAAGACTACTTGAGCACTTGCACTTGTTCATTAGCCTTTCCACTTGCTCCTTCATGCTCTATTTATAGTTTTTTGGTTGGCTAAGCAATTAAACTTGAAATAAACAAAAAAACTATAAATAAATGACCATTGCCCAGCTTTAAATGCATGAAAACTAGCCATTTTAAGGATGTCGGAATTGAAACTATCGACAGATGCATAAAAAAAGTTGATTGTTTGAAACATTTGAAAATTCAAACAGAATTTAAAGAACATTTGACTCTTCAAGTAAAAAAGTCAACTTGATTAAAAAAGAAGTCGACATTTTTGGGCGAAAGTCAACACTATATTATGATGACCCCGCTCCTAGAGTCCCCATGACCAAGGAAACTAAGAGGGAACACCAAAAAGGATGGATACAGAATAAAATTCAATTGAAACATCCACTTCATTTTCATAAGTAATAAAATCCACAACTATTTTCCTGCATCAACATTCATTTAATATTCACCGACAAATATACATCATTCTTTACATCACGTTAGGCTTTTACAAAAGATAATACAATAAGCCTATCTTACAAAATCTAACCAACTTCTTTTGCATCCCTAAGCAACCCCCATAGATCTTTAATCAAGAGAGCTTTGTGCATATCTACCCAAAAGATCATGCTTGTAACACCCCGCCTTCCCAGGGCATTAGGTAACATAAGATTCCAGGGATGTTTTTTTTTCAACAGAAACTCAACACAAAAACTGTTCCCCGAAGATCTCGTTACACCTTCTCAGTATATCAACTTATAATCATTAATAAACCAAGAAAGGCAAATCACTTCAAATGCAGAAACTAGATCGAAACCTCAATAGAACATAACCAAAACCACTTTATTCATAATATAAAGCCGATCCAACGTTTACATGACGTCATCAAAATAAAAAGTATAATTGAAAACGACATACTATAAACAATCCACTAATCGTCGTCACTTCTCAGCAATTCTTTTTCCTTTCGTACCGCTGTATTTACCTGGAACGTTTGAATATTCCAAGGACATAGTCCATATTAGATGATGAATCATCTAAGTGAGAGTTCGAAAACATATTTTCATGAATGAATGCAAGACATGAAATAAACCAACACAGTTCGACAAGCCCTAGCCCAAGAGAATCCCATACAGCGCTTAACCCTACCACGAGGAAAAAGCAATCTCTCTAAAGGCCATGCCACCCACCGACACATCGACACGACGCAGTTCTAGCTTAAGAGGGGCAAGGTCAACACATCTCCCCAACATCTCGGGAATAATCGTTACCACTCCCGGCCTAGGAGGGTTACATCAACGCAGGAACCTGACTTACCATAATTACGTCAGGGATTACGTTCCCACTCAAAAGCATCCAAGAACCACTACCCAATCCCAACTCAAATCCCATATAGACCACCTAGTCATCCTAGTGCAACCTCCCTCACCATACAGCCCGCCACGAAAACCTAGGCAGTTATCCTGACATTCACACCAGCACAAGATATCCCTATATATTATTCCGATAACACTCTTGGAGAATTACGACTACACTATCTAGACAACATTCCAGGTTGACATTCCATATGAACAACACAAAACGCATGACAATGCCACATATCACAACTCAATGCATCATATAAACAACAATTTATAAAATATAATGCACAAGTACAAAATATTTAGGGATGAACCTCTCTCGCGAAACCAATCGTCACCGGTTACCGTTTGCATGCAACAAAACCATTTTGCTGAAATCACAACACATTTAGGTAGCATAAATACCAAGTTTTTAGGGTAGAAACACCCACAGTAAATCAAGTTTTGGGGCGAACACTCACAAGTCAAAACCAAGTTTCTAGGTAGAACACTCACAAGTCTGCCAAATTTTGGGATAGAACCACTCATCTCGAACGTATTCGGCCTCGATCCTCTCGTGCACTGCCTCAATTTACGCGCCACACCTCAAACACCAGTATTTATACTCAACCTCGAGCCACGATACTCCTTAAATATCATGTTTATTTAAAGGAGTATCAAAATCCATTTTTCCTTAATTTTTCATATTTTTCTATATTTTTCTCCTAATTTTCACCTCGATAATTCCAAAAATAATTATCTCCTCAAATATTTTCCCAAATTTTTCAACATGATAATTCCTAAAATAATTTAAGAAAAATAGTGCAAAAATTCTAATTTTAATTGAATTGTCAACTAAATTGTCGTACAAATTGGCCATCTATCATTATCCTACTCATGACTTTACATATACCTTAATGGGAGGTTATGTTTGATACATTATAAGTATGAAATTTAGTCCTCTTTCCGATCTTTGAAAAACAAAATCAAAACAAAAAATATACCATTAAGATTATCAAAAGAGGTGTGTGCTATTTTCATCATCAATTAAGGGTTTAAGGGAGAGAAATCTTTCTTTATCAATTTTTCGCAATTCACAATATATATAGATCCAAGTTTGTTAATTTTCTTGAGTAGAAAATATAAGATTATAAAATTTTAGGCATAATAATTAGAGATGGCAAACGGGTCGGGCCGGGCCACCAAGTGGCTTGCGGGCCGGGCCAAATCGGCCCGCTTAAAAACAGGCCAGCAATCTGCTGGCCCTAGCCCGGCCCTACACGGGCCTGCGGGCCAAACGGGCCAAATGGGCCCGCCTAGATTACTGCCGAGGGTCAGAGCGAGAGCGAGACAAAGGGCGAGCGAGGGCGAGAGCGAGGGGCGCAGGCAAGGGCGAGGGAGGGCGAGGGCGAGAGCGAGAGAAATGGCGAGATTAGAGGTGTCAAAAGGGCGGGCCGCCCGGCCCAGCCCAGGACGGGCCAGGCCAAAGCCCGGCCTGTTACTGTTCAAATGGGCCGGGCTAGGCCCGACCCTCATAGGGGGGCCGGGCCGGGCCAAAGAAATTGGGCCCACGGCCCGGCCCGACCCGTGGCCCTTATGGGCCAGTCAATTAACACCTTACTCATTTTTTTTAATTATGTTATTCTTTATTAAATAATAACTATCAATTTATTTAAACTTTTTAAATTAAATTTTTTATATATTTAAATTATAAATAAACATTACATTATTTTTCATATCAATTCACAAAAAAAATTATAAGGCATATAGAATTTTGAAATATAAAATCATGAAATAATATTTACAACTTAAGAATTAAGATATAAAATATTTTAAAAAGAAAAAAAAAATTGATTTTTATATATGTATTATTTTGATATTTATATATGAATATATTATAGGCATTATTTTTAAAAAAATATTTAAAAAAAGAAAAAAGAAAAAAAGGGTTGGCCCATCGGGCCCGGCCCGCTAGGCCCTGTGGGCTAAGGGCCCAGCCCGGCCCAGCCCGGCCCAACCCGGCCCCCCTATAAGGGGGCCGTGGGCCTGGCCGAGCCCTACCCATAGCAAAAGGGCCCCCGGCTCGGTCCGGCCCTTTTAGTAAAAGGGTCGTCCCGGCCCGTTTAAAAAGCCCGTGGGCCAACTCGGGCTGGTCTGGGCCGGGCCGGCCCTTTTGACACCTCTAGGCGAGACAGAGGGCGAACGAGGGGCACGGGCGAGGGCAAGACAAAAGGTGAGCGAGGGCGAGAGCGAGGGGCATGAGAGAGGGAGAGGGAGAGGGCGAAGGCGAGGGCGAGACAGAGGGCGAGAGCGAGGGGCGCGGGCGAGGGCGAGACGAGGGCGAGGGCGACAGAGGGCGAGACAGAGGGTGAGGGCGAGGGCGACAGAGGGTGAGGGCGAGAGGCGAGGTTGGGGGGGTGTTGTGTGGCCGATTAGCGGGCCAAGCGGGCCAGCCCGGCCCGCCACCATTTGGCCCGCCGGGCCAAGCGGGCCGGGCCAAATCAGCGCGACCTTAAATGGGCCAGCAAAATGCTGGCCCTAGCCCGGTGTCGGGCTGGGCCCCAACGGGCCAGCCTGTCTGGCCGGGCCCATTTTGCCATCTCTAATAATAATTGTTAGTTAATTATCATACATGATCATATTATATAAACATGTTTACATCACTGTCGTAATTAAGTCATCATCCATCCATCTATCCACTTGATAAACCCTAAAATCCATCAGTGTCAATTAATTGAGACATAAAACATATGTAAAACAAGCGATCAATTAACCTTAAACCAAATACGAGAACCTTAATATATATATAAACCTCAAAGCATAGCTGGCGACTAGAACATTGATATTTGCTACAACTATAGTACAAGATTATAGAACTAATTAAAATGCTGACAATATATATATCGATGAGTCCTTGATATATATATATATATATATATATTACAAGTAGTAGTTTAACGCCTTCTGTTGGCGGCTGGCTCCTTCTGGGAGTTGAAGTAGACGGTGGCAACCGGCAGGCCAAGGTCGAGCTGCTGAGCGAAGGCGCGAGTGTTGAAGTTGGCCCTCAACGGCGGCGCCTCCACCTCTCCGTCCGTCAGCACCGCCTTCTGTTGGAAGAGCACTAAGATGTACCTGTGGATGCCCACAGGCGGCTGCGGCCCCATATACGCCACCACTTCTTTCCCTGTGTACATAATATTCAGTCCATTGCAAGCCACTCTCATTCCTTCTTTCCTCTTTTTCCTTTGTTAATGGCGAAAATATTCAGCCTAACCAAACCACCTTTCTGACTTCTATCTTCAACATGCATGTATACAGCCAAATAAGGACAATGTTTTTGGTCTCTTGAGTTGGAAAATATTTAGCTAAATAAGGATAATGCTGAAATTAATATCTTGTACTTCTAAGGCACAATAAAAAAATTCATAAAAGAATAATAATTCATTTTTATATTTTTTGAAAAAGAAAAATCCCAACCAAGTGCAAGATTTAATTTATTTTTCATTTTTTTTTCTAATAATCCAAGGTGGATGATAAGGCTGACACGTGTCCACATGGAGTTGCTAAACCATGCCACTTGTAGACGGAGGGAAGGGAGTGGCAACGACGTGTCCCCGTATTACGTAATTGAGTTGATGCATTTATGTGTTAAATAAATATAATAATTAGTAAAAATAAGCTTAATTTTAAAGTTTAATCAATTACCATATATTTAAATTAAATACAAATGTATAATAAATCATTGTAAACAAAAGGGTATTATTGTCAACTCGTTAATGCCCCGTAAGATTCATTAAATAAATATTAATTCACCCGTCTAATTTATTTTTGAATCAAATTTTTAATGCATAGACTATATATTATTGTCTAAATATAATATAATCATTATGTTTAATATAAAGACATTCATTTAATAAACCGTGACGAATGATTTGAACACCCATTAACAAAATATTATATTAAGGGCAATAACATATTATTATTATTATTATTATTATTATTATTTTACATTTATTTGAAGGTTGGCGAGTCATGTGTCCTGCAAACCCGTGTCCAGCTGGAGCCAAGAAAAATAATTTAAAATTATTTTTTAGTCCTTTTCGTTATTCGACACGTGTACAAAGATTTAATGCAATTCACTTGCATGCCTTCACAGACTCGAAGGCAATTCTGCCATGTGAGATTTTTCTGGCCGACCCGCATGAATGCCATTAATCAAGCGGACGGATGCATGTATATAATGATAATAATGAGACTTAAAGAGCAAAAAAGAATATATATATATATACTAGTTTATCACCCGTGCGATGCACGAAAGTTCAAAGACCTTTATTTTAAGGACACAAATTATTTGAATGTGGAACTTTTCATTTATAACAATTTGCATTATCAAGGACCTTTATTTTCTCTAAAGGAATCGGCCTCTATCTTTTCTTGATTTCTTTTTTAACCTTTAGATGCAAAAAAATCTAAAAAATCCTCTCGTACCCCCAAAGCTCGACTGCATAAATTCATAATTTTCTATTCAGTTTCCATAAAAACAACCATAAAAATTGAAGAAAAGAAGGATTGGTTTGTAAACGGCTTCTTAGAGTGCGATAAATGTTACAGAACTCTTTAATTTTTTTAATATTACAATTCATAAAAAGATATCATAAAATGGAAAATATGATAAATTAATATAATTTCCAAAAACAGAAAAAAGCAATTGTATGGAATGACATTATAAATATATTTTTTTAATGGACTTCAAATTCAATACGCATTTGATCTTTATTTTGTCCTTTTATTTATGTTTGGCTATTATACTATACTGTAGATATCCTTGATAAAGAATTATTATGGTTTTATGTTTTTCTTTATGATCTAAAAATTTGCAATATTTGTTATAAGGAAAAATCATAGAAGTTTCATACGTATGTAAATTTTTTGTACATTCAGCATGACAGTGAAAGAAATATATATAAGAAAAGGTAGTAATGAATGAAAAATGTAATATAAAACTCATAACCCATCATCTCTCTACCCAACCCACCCCAAACTCTGGCTGTAGTCACCCATTGACCCTAACCCACCATCATCTCTCTACCCAACCCACCCCAAACTCTGGCTGTAGTCACCCATTGACCCTAACCCACCCTAACCCTCGTCGTCACAGCAAGACAAATCTGAAGTCCGCCATCACTGGCAGAGGCGGAGGTTCCTTGTCATCGTCGGCTCCGATTAGAAGATCAAAGGTCGTGGCTTCTTCAAAGGGGCTAACGCAGATCGTGATTCCCCCATGGCTGGTCGTTTCGATTATTTCCATTCCGAGGGTGGCCCTAGCTCCGAACGATGTTAGTTCACTATCTCCATCCTTTTAGTTGAAGCTTTTAATGTTTGATTTAATCATTCTCTTACCCACGCCTCTGTTTTTCTATGTTAGTTTATTTGAAGTTTAGGGTTTTTTCTTCTGTTGTAATTTTTCCTTTTTCTATTGGGAAGGCTGAAGATATATATATATATAGAGAGAGAGAGAGAGAGAGAGAGAGAGAGAGATAGAGAAAGTGGATTAGGAAGACAAAATAGACACTACAGAGAGATAACGTGAAGCAAATTGTGGAATATTCTACCATTTACCCAAATATTTAGGAATATTAGCATTATACTACTCATGAGTAAAAAAATGAATATATACATGGAAAATGACCAAAAAACAGAAGAAGTAGATTCTTAGACAAAATTGAAAACCGGTAGAGAAAGGGGGAATATAGGGGACGATCCAATTACCTTCTATGTCACCATGTTGTCTCGCCCTCTTGTTAGAAATAACTGTTGACTTCGTTAGCTTCCTCATTACTGTTCTTTTTGTATAATTTTCCAAACTTCGTACAAAAGACAAGCACAAACGTCAAGTACTTGAACAAAGAAAATACTCAATTGTTTTGTTGAAAAAAAAGGATTAACAAACTTGAGAGGGTATTGTATGAGTGTTAAATCAACAGGCAGCAATGTATGAGATTAAGAACACATATATAATGGGGATAAGGATGTGGAGGGATTAACACATTGTGACCAGTTTTATTGTGCGAAAAAATGGTTGGACCATTTTCCAATGTGATGGGCAGGGGAGGGGGTTACGGGAATATGAATGGATTGGTATATTAGAAGCTTGCCTTTTAGTATCACCACAACAGCCGACCATTGAGATGTGGACCAAGCTGTTATGTAAATGCTGGCTTTTAATATTTTCATGCAATATATTCTCATATGGGCTTCCTTAATTCAGTTATTTATCATTTATTCTGCAAATGTAGGAGATTCGAGTCTTTAATGGCTTGTGGGATTTCTTTGTCAATTGTTTTCTTCCATTTTCTGTAACTATGAAATGAGTTCTTCATTATTAAGTGAGTCCGAAATTATACAAACAAAGGGTGTGGAAGGTAGTAGTAAATTTGGGTCTGGTTTTTTGGTCCCAAAAGATAGCTGTATAGTTGGTTGCAGCGTTGGAAGTTACAGAAATCATTGTCCTATTTTACCACAAATTACCAGTGATTAATGGTAGTAATTACATCTGTTGGCCCATTGACTTGTCTTCTTGCACTTCTTTTGGCTTGCAAGGCGTTACTTTCTTTTCCCTCCATTAATGCTATTCATATCAAATTTTTATACTATAATAATTTAATGATAATATATTCTAGTAATTATAATCACATTTATTTATGAATATTATTTCCCTTTCAAATATTAGATGTTAAATGAGCCATCATTCTACCTGAGAATTTGGTATATGATGTTTAGGGGTACAATTTTTCATTGTCTAGACTATGTAAGTTTGAGATTTACCTAATCTCACGCGTCCATGGAATGATTCATCCCAGCTCTGATTTGTCTTCTATAATTGCAGAATAACTGAACATTTCCAGGCCATTTCCCATAAGCTTTTCTTGAGATATGGGCTTGCTGAATTTTGTTGGTGTGCTCTAATTCCAAAATAACTTATGATTTATCTAACGTATGATTTGATCTTGTATTTTTAGTCGGCGACGACTTGCAACAATTTTTAAAACGATTTTATCTACTTGACTTCAAAAAATTATTATACATTCCCTTGAACATATTTGTGTTTTGACCAAAATACATGCATAACTCAGACACATTTAAAAATAGTACTTTATTGTCCTATATTTGTTTATTAATATATGTCGACTGATACCGATGGTCCAACTAAAGACAATGTATTATCGAATATATCACTAAGAAATTAGTTTAATAAAACCGACTACGTATATAAATTCGAATTATCATATTGGGTGACCAATCTTTTATATTGTGACGATCAATATTCTTGCTTTCTTTTTATTTTTGTAATGGCTAAGTGTATATTATTTATCATTTATTTAATTTTTTAGATTAAATGCACATGTTTTGACAATTTTATTTTAGTAAGTAAATAAATAAATGTCTAATTTGGTGATCGACTATCTGGGATTGGTGATTGACTATTTAGTAAGTAACAAAAGTATTTATATTTTCACCATCATATATGAGTTATTTGTATGCTGAACTAATTTATTTACATCGAAATTGTCTTGAGACTTTTTACTATTACGTGCTCATTTATGATTGATTTTTTTTTAGTATGGTTATGATTGATCTATTATATGTTTACGAACAAAAAATGCATAATTACGATTGATTTAATGCATCATATTTATGATTGATTTAGAAGTTCAAAATGTATAGTTTAACAAAAAAATGCACCATTCAAAGTCAATAATTAATAGCAAAACATCTCAAAACCAACAACATAGAAATCTCAAAACATCCACCAAAATAGCAGAAATCTCAAAACCAACAATGCAGAAATCTCAAAACCAACAGTTTTAATGCATGATCAAAATAGAATTTCAATCTTTCTCGGTCTTAATGACAGCTCGCATCTTCTTGTTCGGTGCGTTCGACGATAAGTCACCCAATAGCTTCCTTTTTGCAGAACTTTCTCCTACAATATCACTCGATTCAATTTGGTTTGGAATAATCTTTAAGGGAGTCGACACCTCATCATCATTAGAAGAAGATACCTTCAAAAAAAAAAAAAAACACAAACCATCAAATTGAATGTCAAGGAAAATGGAAAAAGATAATTAAATTGTGGATTTATCCGGCAACCTTCTCATCATCAACATCAGTTTTTTCCAGCTTTGAAAATATATTAGACTCCTGAAATAATAGGAATCACTGTCAACCGTTAGACCAAATTAAATAAAGAATTGCAAAGGAAAAAAAGGTTAAGGATATAACCTACCTGGTCGTGATCACGTGAACCAACGTGTTTGGAAATCACGTTTGGATCATCAGTCAACCGCGTAACAGTAAACACATCACTACGTCTACGTATGTTTTCGAACTTCACTTGCACCTTGAAAAAAATCCTCTTCCCAATCAAGGAATCGATCTCAATAGGGAGCATCTCCTTGGTAGACTCCTTTAGAAACATAAAGTAGATGGATAACCTTTGGTTTTGTATTCCATGATAACATAATTTAGTAGGACTACTTTGAATATACCTTCACAACAACATCCTTCAATTCTGCTGCAGTCTTCCCAACCAATTGAGTACACTCACGATCCCAAAGTAAAAGGCACGCATTACCTGTATTGTCAATAACCCTCACATGTATCTTGAACCTGTTTGAAAATATGATTTTCAAACAATTTAGAGGAAATGATGAAACTTTTTTTTTTTTTTTTTTTAGTATAGGTATAATAAAAATACAAGTTATGATGAATGCGTTAAAAAATCAACCTTTGATTTGCAGACGCGTCAAAACGGTCGCACCTCTCACAATAAAACCTTGATCCAACCTTGGTGACTTTTTTTGGGCACTTTGTGCATGAAAGGTAATACCAATCACCTTCAATTTCAGTGGCCTCAATGGTTCCAAAAACCCAGAAACTCCCGACCTATGGTTTTATTTTAAAAACAGTTGTGTTTAATTAAATTAGACTTAGAAAACACATAAAAATTGATGTATCTTTGTGTCCCACCTCACTGGCCTCACGCAACTGATCCATGGTTAATATTCGACTGCCCCCACTGGCAAGGTCATCATCAATCGTGAAAACAAATGCCGATGACAGTTGACTAATTCTATTAGCGCTAGAATTTGGTGCAGATAATAAACTTCACAAAAAAAAAAAAAGACAGAAAAAACAAAAGTAATAAATTGATTTGAGTATAGGAGATATCTTTATAAGATTAAATAGTTGCAAAATAATAGACATAATACTTATTCCGAAATTCGCAGATCTCATCAATATTTGCGTTGATTAGCAGCTTTGTCACGTTAAATGCGTTTGACACTCTTATCTCACCTAAAAAAAATAACAATAATTAGTATATCAGTTATAGGTGAATATAAGGATGTATAGGTTGTAAACTTTAACCCGCAAGGTATTTAGTTTGTCAAACAGGAAATACAAACCGTTGAAAATTCTTGCCCTACAGTACTGAAGTAGAACAATCACAGGTTCTGAATTATTGGTGTTTAAGAAGCTGTTTAACTGATCTGCACAATCCCCCCATAGAGTGACCGGCATATGAATTTTCCTTGAGACCAACAAAACATTTTAAAAAGTAGGTAAGTATATTAAATGAATTTATTAAGAAACTATGATACATCAAGTTCAAAGCACAATCATACTCTTTGTCTTCCAATACGATGTCGAATAAGGTAGTAGGCTTGTCTTTAACCTGTTTAGTCTTCGGTTCGTATTTTGCAACAACTTCACCGATTGCATCTGATGAAGAATACAATTGATAAAAATTAGTCCAAATAATTAAACAATCAATTAAAATTAATCCTATAATGAAACAATGAATATAGGCAGTCCATACCAAATAGTTCAGTGTCATTAGGTTTCGGGCAAGCCAAGATGTCACGAAACGATTTGAAACGGTACATGTAATTTGGAAAACTTTCATCAAACACCTCAATTACTTGAGTTCTAGCCAAGAAATTTATCTTGTACTTGTGAAGCGATGTTTTGAACATTATGTTATTCGAAGCAACCAGAAAATTGCGAATGACATATAGACTTCCTTCACGGAACATAGGCTGAAAAGTTGGAATCAAAGCCTTCTTTATAGTACCATGAATTCTCCCCCCCTATTAAGGGAGTAAAATTAAGTTAGCAAAAAATCTATAGCACAAATAAGGAAAAGAAATCGTAACCTATCTTAAAATGATAGAACGAAGAGGCTCACGCATTAGTTAAAAATGGTAAATTACAGCAAAAATAAAAAATACTAAATTACAATCTGTAAATCTGCATGTAGTCATATTAGTAAATCTGCATATAAGAACTGGTATTTTCCATCTTTGTGTTTTTTGCTTATATGGGTTTTGTTGGGTTTAGGATTGAAGCCCATGGCAAAGGAAATCTGGAGCCCCATCAGATTGAGGCTAAGTTTGAATTACTCTACAAAGACGCCCAAAAGAAACTCCATGAAAGAGCTTTCAGCAAGGTTTTGAAATCAACCCAGGTAATTTAGACCGCCTTAAATATTCTAAATAGTATTTTTAACATTTTTTATTTGGTTATATTTGCACATAAATTATTTTTTTAATATTATTAAGATTAGGCATGAATTGAATTATTATTATTACAACAAAGATAGAAAATACTAAATTTCAATCTACAAAAATACTAAATTACAGCAAACCTGCATATTACAAATAAATTAAGGTGAGTTTCGGTTGTTCTTAATTAGAGGATTACAATCTCTATGATATGCAAAGCTGCATATTACAAATAAATTAGAATAAAAAAATTTAACCAATGTGAAAATTATGGAATGAAAAAACGTTACCATTCTTAGAAATGTAACAATTATTAATAAAAAAAAAAGAAAAATGATGCATTAATATGTATGTTATAATAAAATATTCTAAATAATATTTTTAGCATTTTTTATTTGGATATACTTGCACAAAAATCATTTTTTTTAGTATTGTTAAGATTAGGGATGAATTGAGTTATTATTATTACAGTAAAAATGGAAAAAATGGAAAATACTAAATTTCAATATGCAAAAATACTAAATTACAGCAAGGATTTGGTGGCCGTTTTGTTATAATAGATATATATATATATTCGATTATAATAATTTTAGCAATATTTATGCATCTATATGTTTTAGCAATATTTATGCATCTATGCATTAATATGTATGTTATAATTAAAAATTCTAAATAGTTTTTTTAGCATTTTTTATTTGGATATATTTGCACAGAAATTATTTTTTTAATATTATTAAGATTAGGCATGAATTGAATTATTATTATTACAGCAAAGATGGAAAATACTAAATTTCAATCTGTAAAAATACTAAATTACAACAAAATTGTATATTACAAATAAATTAAGGTGAGTTTCGGTTGTTCTTAATAAGAGGATTACAATCTCTATGATATGTAAAGCTGCATATTACAAATAAATCAGAATAAAAAAATGTAACCATTCTTAGAAAGGTAACCATTGTTAATGAAAAAAGAAAAAATGATGCATTGATATGTATGTTGTAATTAAATATTCTAAATAATATTTTTAGTTTTTTTGATTTGGATATATTTGCACAGAAATCATTTTTTTTAATATTGTTAAGATTAGGCATAAATTGAATTATTATTATAGCAAAGATGAAAAATACTAAATTTCAATCTGCAAAAATACTAAATTACAGCAGAACTGTATATTACAAATAAATTAAGGTGAGTTTCGATTGTTCTTAATCAAAGGTTTACAATCTCTATGATATGTAAAGCTGCATATATTACAAATAAATTAGAATAAAAAAATGTAACCATTCTTAGAAACGTAACCATTTTTTAGAATATGATTGTGCTTTGATACCATATGTTAGTTAGAGGAAAAATACCTTCATCCCTTTATTGATAGCCATCCTCTGCTTTTATACAAATCATATCCAGACAAATTCAAAACAAATTCCAACTAATCTTCCTTAAAATCTGGAAGAACCCTATCCATAATTTTCTATAACTAATATCCCTTAGTTTAAAATTATTCAAAAGAAAATCAAATCTTTATTAGATGATTACAATCTTTATTAGATGATTAAAATATTTGTAATATGCAAAACTGCACATTACAAATAAATTAGAATACAAAATGTAACCAATGTGATAATTATGAAATTAAAAAAAGTAATCATTCTTAGAAATGTAACCATTATTAATAAAAAGAAAATAATAATAAAAATATAAAATTATCCATTTTCGATATAGAACGATTAAAAAAAAAAGAATTTAGACGTACCTCCCTATCGTGAAAAACAATTTCAAACGTGTTCACCTCGTCGACGTTATCATAGAGAGGCTTCTCATAATGTCGCACAACCCGCAACTTCATTGCCCATTGAGTTTTGTTTGAGTTAATATCGGATACCAAGTTGAATATCGGCGCCATGCTCGTACTATGTTGTTTAGGACTTGAGAACGGGTAAATAAGAAAAAAAAATTACGTAAGTACAATGTAAACACAATGATCTTTAGAAATGTTTTAGGTATACAAAAGAAATGCCATTAAAACATGACTCACCGTAATGCAATTGCAAATGACAAAGAGATGAGAAGTATGTGGGAAATGAAGACACAGTTTCTGGTATATGTATAAATTTTCAAAATATGGCACTTATTAATCATTGTGGTAGCCGAGACAACTCACTGCACATTTGGATGTGCAGTGGAAGTTGAGAAGATAGCTGCACACCACTAATTGTGTATTCAAGTACATTTGTTTAATTAGTTTAATTTCTTTTCTCTGCTGGAAATTTCACATTTATTTATTCGAGTTTATCTTGGTTTTGGATTGTGTTTAAGCTATAACTCCACTCATTAATTGTGTATATTGGGATTATTATTGGTGATTTTTGGTTATCTCCACTGTGGTACCCGAGACAACCCACTACACAACCAAATGTGCAGTGGAAATTGAGAAGGCAGCTACACACCATCCAATGGTACACTTATGCACTTTGCCGGCTATAACAGTGTTCAGGTATACATTTGTTTAATTTCCTTTCTCTACTGGAAATTTAATATTTAATTATTGGAGTTTATATTGATTTTGGATTGTGTTTAGGCTATAACTTCACTGCTTAATTGTGTATATTGGTTGGGATTATTATTGGTGGCTTTTGGGTTGTCTCTACTGTGGTACCCGAGACAACCCACTGCAGTGGAAATTGAGAAGGTAGTTGCACACCATCCAATGGTACACATCTGCATATTGCTGGCTATGATAGTATTCAAGTACATTTGTTTAATTTCTTTTCTCTGCTGGAAATTTCACATTTATTTCTTGGAGTTTATCTTGGTTTTGGATTGTGTTTAAGCTATAAATCCACTAATTAATTGTGTATATTGGGATTATTATTGGTGGTTTTTTGGTTATCTCTACTGTGGTACTCGAGACAACCCACTGCACAACCAAATGTGCAGTGGAAATTGGAAAGGCAGCTACACTACACACCATCCAATGGTACACTTATGCACTTTGCCGGCTATAACAGTGTTCAGGTATACATTTGTTTAATTTCCTTTCTCTGTTGGAAATTTAATATTTAATTATTGGAGTTTATCTTGATTTTGGATTGTGTTTAGGCTATAACTTCACTGCTTAATTGTGTATATTGGTTGGGATTATTATTGGTGGCTTTTGGGTTGTCTCTACTGTGGTACCCGAGACAACCCACTGCAATGGAAATTGAGAAGGTAGTTGCACACCATCCAATGGTACACATCTGCATATTGCTGGCTATGATAGTATTCAAGTACATTTGTTTAATTTGTTTAATTTCTTTTCTCTGCCGAAAATTTCACATTTATTTCTTGGAGTTTATCTTGGTTTTGGATTGTGTTTAAGCTATAAATCCACTAATTAATTGTGTATATTGGGATTATTATTGGTGGTTTTTTGGTTATCTCCACTGTGGTACCCGAGACAACCCACTGCACAACCAAATGTGCAGTGAAAATTGAAAAGGCAGCTACACTACACACCATCCAATGGTACACTTATGCACTTTGCCGGCTATAACAGTGTTCAGGGTATACATTTGTTTAATTTCCTTTCTCTGCTGGAAATTTCATAAACAGTGTTTAATTGTGTATATTGGTTGGGATTATTACACCATCAAATGGTACACATGCACTTTGTCGGCCATGACAGTGTTCAGGTATACACTTGGATTGTGTTTAATTTGTATAATTTTCTTTTTTTGCTGGAAATTTCACATTTATTTCTTGGAATTTATGTTGATTTCGGATTGTGTTTAGGCTATAACTCCACTGCTTAATTGTGTATATTGCTTGGGATTATTATTGGTGGCTTTTGGTTTGTCTCTACTGTGGTACCCGAGACAACCCACTGCACAATCAAATTTCACATTTATTCCTTGCTTTGCTAAAAATTTCACATTTATTTATTTGAGTTTATCTTGTTTTTGGATTGTATTTAGGCTATAACTCCAATGCTTAATTGTGTATATTGGTTGGGATTATTACACCATCAAATGGTACACTTATGCACTTTGTCGGCCATGACAAATTTCACATTTATTTATTTGAGTTTATCTTGTTTTTGGATTGTGTTTAGGCTATAACTCCAGTGCTTAATTGTGTATATTGGTTGGGATTATTACACCATCAAATGGTACACTCATGCACTTTGTCGGCCATGACTGTTCAGGTATACAATTGGATTGTGTTTAATTTGTATAATTTTCTTTTTCTGCTAGAAATTTCAGATTTATTTATTGGAGTTTATGATGATTTTGGATTGTGTTTAGGTTATAACTCCACTCCAGTGTGGTACCCGAGACAACCCACTGTAGTGGAAATTGAGAAGGCAGCTGCACACCATCCAATGGCACACTTCTGCACATTGCCGGCTATGACAGTGTTCAATTACATTTGTTTTATTTGTTTAATTTTCTTTATCTGCTGGAGAATTCGCATTTCTTTCTTGGAGCTATAACTCCACTGTTTAATTTACTTTCTCTTGCTAGAAATTTGTTTATGTATTTAGGTTTGTTTTTGTTTTGAAAAAGATTTTGACAGCGTAAAGGTTGTATAAGTCCAATTATATTTTGTTTGTTTTCCAAAGGTGACTGAAAATGGTGTTTGGTTTATGGCAATTATTAATTATTGTGGTATCTGAGATAATTCACTGCATAGTTAAATGTGCAGTGAAAATTGAAAATGCAGTTCTCTGCTATCCATTTAAAATCATTTACAGATTTCAAGAATTATATATTTTTCACAAATTTAGATGTAATTCTATTTTGGGTAAGAAAAAAATAAAAAAAATATTATAAAATACCAAAATAGAAACTTAAAATGAGCGGGAAAAAGTTTTTGGCGACTGTTTTGTTATAATATATATATAGATATAGATGTCGACATGCATGTAATGGATATGCGAGTAATTAGTAAAGAGAAGAGTAAATTAATATCCTTAATTGGTTTGAAAATGCTAATCATAATTCATAGAAATTAAAAGCTTTTAAAGGATATATATATATATATATTTTGAATTCATATTAAGATCGAGAAGAGATGACATACCTTCAGTAGCAGCAGTACCACCCGGAATATTCACGACAATCCTGATCATAAAATGAATCCATGCACGCATCTACTTAACTAAACCCCACATATATAATCATAATATATATATATATATATATTTAAGAAGCAGCAAAGCAAAGCAATTTACTCATCATAAATTAATTAATTAATTAATGGTGGAGAAATTAAATAAATCAAAAGGAAAACTCTCATTACCAGTGCACCCACTCACGCATGGACGGTTCACTAGGGCTCGGCGCATCAGAATCCGTCATTACCTATATATATATATATATATATATACATATAATGAGAGAGAGAGAGAGAGAGAGAGACAAATATCCTTAATTTTCTATAAAAGACAACTAATTAATGGGCTGAAAGAACAATTTTACTGTAATATTTAATAAAATTTTAAATTCGAATTATAAATGAAAAATAATCTTGGCGCAAAAAAGTTATTCTAAATTCTTAAAATAAAGGATTTAAAATTTTATTTTATTGACAAAATTTTATTTTTTTACACCAAATGAGATATTTTATTATATATATAATAAGAAAATACTATTGATACATTATTGTGTACACCTTAAACTATACAGTGATAATAAAATGTCTAAAATGTCTTTCATTCAAGGTGGTGAGGCAACGTGAGATTGTGAGACACATAACTAAAATATCCCTCACCTAAGACGATAAGGTGGTGAGGCGCAGTGAGCCAAGGCAATAAGACGCGAGGAATATTTTTATCATTTATGATGCATTATGTAGTTTAAGGTATACACAATGTACCTATAACACGATTTTATCTAATATAGAACAAAAATGAGAGAAAATAGTAGATATACGGTATGTATATATGAATTACCAGAGTGTAGAGTTGACGACAGCGGCCGGAGATGGTGACGCGGGGCGGATTAGCGGAGACGGAAGGGCGGATGTGACAGCCATTAGTGACATGCATGGAACCGAAGAACGCATCCATTACGACGCTGGGTACGAACATGTCCACCACATCCCCGATCACTCGCCCTAAAACCAGTGGATCTACGTTAGCCGCCATGTCACCAGGGACATGGACAGAAACTGCTTATTGCCTCAAATATCGCTTTAGTATCAGTATATATAGACCACAAACAGCAGTTTCTGAAATCTTTTGCCATATGATGATAATAATATTAATTGCAATTATTTCATCTTGCTGTTATTAATTAAATATTGAAAATAATTTGGGCGTGCCACGTGTGAGCTCTCCGCCCAGGAGATGCGATCACACGGTGACATTTGGCTCAACCAAGAGTGCAGGACAGAAGTAGGGTTGCTTTCAATCAGTGGGCTCTCATTCATTCATGGCGATCGATTAAGAGGACGGATGAAGACAAGACAAACATGACCTTCGTTCATGCATTTCTGAAACTGGCACTGAGGAAGAAGCTAGCAGTCTCTGCTTTTCACTGCAATATTTGGCGTATCTCTTTACATTAGTTTGATTTAGATTCTTTCACGATCAGATTTAGTTCGTCGATCTCATCTTAGTTAGACTTTATCTTGTTAAAAATTTTGTCATTATGTTGTAAGGCTTATTAATCTAACTCAATGCAAAACAACCGTTTATCACTTTGTTTATATATTTCTTTTAACATGGTATAGGTTAATGATAAGCCTCTTTTATACACTTATTTTGGCCTATAAATTTAGAATTTATTCATTTAATGGCCATAATTTCTACTTAATTTAGTTCTATGTGCGTGTGGTCATGTAGATGAAAAACTCATTTGATGATATTTGGAGCGGAAATAATTACTTTAGTGTATGATTGGAGTTGAACCTAGCATGGAAGGTATGAATGGACATTTCAGGATCGATGTTGAGAAAGTCACAAAGCAGTGACATGAAAATATAGAAGTTGAGAGGCTGAGTGAAAATAACTCGCGACCTATCGCAGTATGCATTATGCCGTAGGACTGTTGTGGAAGGAAGTTGTTGGAGCTCACAGTCCTACCGCGATATGCATTCTGCAGTACGACTGCGGTTGGACATTTTTGCTGAAGCTCATAGTCTCGCCGCAGAATGTATTCCACAAGAGAACGCGATAGGGCTTAAGCTTGTTTCTTTCCAAATCTAATAAGGATGAACTCCTTTAAGGTGCATGACTTTGAAAACCTAAAAAACACTATATAAAAACTGATTCTTAAAGGATTTGGGACCTTTTTAGAGGAAGACAAAGCCAAGTTGATAAAAGAAAAGAAGGGAATTTTGGCAGAATTGAAGCTTCTAGTTGTATTTTTCCGATTCTTCTTTCTATCTCACAACATGACATTCGTTTATATTATTTTTCTAGTGTTTGAGACCATGTTGAGCTAGGTGTTTTGTAACTAGGATGAATGATGAAACCTCGTTCATTGTTGGTTTTAATTCAAAGTTATTCAGTTTTTGTTATATTCTTGTCAGTTGGCTTGATTGTTTATTATACTCTAATTCTGATTTGATATTTGATCACCATTAAAACGTGTTTGTGATTCATATTACTTTCAAGAGATTCAATACGAATTAGCATATGGTAATAAACAACAAAAAATCCTGTAGTAGGTAGAGATACTATTATGCATTGTGAATCAGATTGTGATGATCATTGAGAATGAATGCGTGTTTATATATTCATAGGTTTATTAAAGATAATTAATTATATATATGCATAGAATCGAATGATTATCGAGAGAGACTTTTGGTTGTAATAGGATCATTGATTTTCAACTCAGAACAAGAAGCAGCTCGAATAATTGATGATTAAGCCATATCAAGAGCAGTGGTGGATTCATGAACTATAGTGGTTTAGATTATTGAGTTCCAAAACCAAAAAAAATTATTTTGATTCTATAATTAGTGATTTAGTTATAATTATTATAAAACTAACTGTTCATAGCATCTAATTGTATATAACTTGTTAAGTATGATTAAAGTAAAAATTATTAGTCAATTCTTGTGGACATGATACTTTATTATAAAACTAACTGTTCATAGCAGCCAATTGCAGGATAGATTTTACGGACAGTTAATTATACTCAGTCAATAATGCCACTGATCTATGAAGCCCCTCGGCAAAGAAGAAACCTCCTATTGTCGCCAATCTTCCCCAACCCTTCTGCCTCGAGCCGTACCATCTTCCCCTGTGTAATTTAGTTCAAATCTTTATATCAAACTGATAATGAATTAATATGTTTGGTTTGTAATTTTTCGAATCATAATATATGATTTGGTCTCAAAATTCTTCTAAACTAGACAAAACTAGATTGTTCACACCCCTAGCCCACCTTGGAGAAATGCATACCGGTATACTGTTGGATAGTTAACATCACGTCGCGTTATTTAATAATTTTGAGTTTAATTAATTTTTATTTTACTTTATTTTTATATTTAATCAAATCTAAAAATATTTATTAACATAGAACAATCCTAACAATCTTAACAATGTGTTTGTGAGTAATGGATATAAGTCTCGTAAGGGTGATAAATATATTTATTCTAAATTTGATGGCACGGTTGGTGTGATTATTTGCTTATATGTGGACGTACGATTTGCTCATATGTGGATGATTTGCTCATACTTGACACTAATTTGAATGTGATTTTTTAGACTAATTAAACATTTTTTTGTCTTCTATATTTGATGTGAAAGACTTGGTGGAAACTAATGTCATTCTTAGCATTAAGCTTAAAAAAACTTGGCGAGATTATATGATCTCACAAGAGCATTTTACTAAGAAAATTTGGGATTTTAATGCTAATGTATGTGCACTTCATATGATTCTTGCTTTCTTTTAAGGAAAAATATTTATTGTGATAGTCTCTCTCAATGTTACTATGCCTAAATTATTGGTAACCTAATTAACCTTATGAGTTGTACCAGAGTTGATACGTACTGCATATTGAGTAGATACATACATAATCCTAATAGTGATCATTGGATTACTTTGAGTAGAGTATTCAATATTTTGAAAAGGCAATGTTGAATATACTCTACACTATTATGGATTTCCCACTATATATACTTGAGCGGTCCAATGATGATAAACTAGATCTTTGATCTACATGAGACAAATCTACAGGTGGTTGTGTGTTTACTCTCAATGGTGGTGCAATCTATTGGAAATATTCCAAGCAGACTTGCACAACTCAGTCTATTATGGAGTTCAACTTCTTTGCTTTAGAGAAAGGTAAGTTCTAATGCTATAAGGGGTTAATAAACCTTTTAGTAAATATCCCTTTAAGGATGATATATGGAGATTGAGTGGTTAACAAACCTCTTCAAATATATCCCGTTGTGGACTATATTTGAGAGCGATTAGTTGAGAAACCTCTTAGTAGATATCCCTAAAGAGATGAATCTAGATACTAAAGTGGTTGAGACACCTTTTAATAGTTATCTCTTTGTGGATGAGATCAGTTTTATCTAAGTCATTTCATTGCGATCACCAAAATGTTACTGGTAAGAGAATTAAATTGGTGTAAAATGGTAAAAGAAGGCATATCCACTTGAGCTATAACACTATATGAAATAACTGTTAAATGATGTGTGATGTCATTTAAAATTTTGAGGTTAGAGTTGAACTAGGTTGGTCTTCTAACAAAGCCACTAAATAAAAAGCTAGTGAGTGGTACATCAAGGGAGATGAGAGTTTTGCCTATAACTATCGTTCAAAGTGATGAGATCATAACTTATGTGAATAGTGATCCCAGGAAAAAGGTTCATATTGGTAATAACAAGTCATTTATGAACCAATTGAGGCATTATCCAATTTTCATATAGTGCGGTCCATCCTTACAATATAGGATAATGTAACTACAACACATGAGGTTGAGCATTTGTTCTTAAGGTATTCGATGACCCTTGTTGGATATGTTTGGTTGTAATACACTCCTGATATGGAGTCACCTGAGTGTGGAAGGAGGTCTTATGAGACTTAGATAGGATCTCTATAGCACTCATGAAAATCCAAGTAGGGTGCAAACCAAAATGTGCCCAATTATGTTAAAAGAAGGTTTAACTTAGGGCGTATTATGGGGATGACAACTTGATTTGCAAAGAGTTATGGTTAACAAAAATCTTAAATTTCACCTATTTGCTATGGATTGAGCTCATTTCTCCATGGCATTGGTTCAAAATCAAAAGACACCAATATTGATACAATGTGTTTTTGTGCTTTCTCAATATATTGTGTTCTTTATCCTTTCCATTATCTTGTCTTTGAAATATATGGCAAATTGTTGTATTTTGATGTTCTTTGATGGATATTTCAAAGCCAAAGTTGAGAAACCATTGGACCCAAGGATATTTCAAAGCCAAAGTTGAGAAACCATTGGACCCAAGAGTGGGCTCTTGCGGGAATATTAGTTGGACTATTCAGGTTTTATTTCATAAAAACTTAATTTTAGTTGGTTTCCTAATCCTAATTATTTTAGGATTTGATTTTTGTCTTTGACTTTTACTTTTAATTAGAGTTTGTCCCGATTCCTAATCTATATGTGTGTGTGTTTCTTTTTTCCTATCCTAAGCCATAATCACTATCTCAGTTAGATATTTTTAGTTAATTTTTTCTTTTTCTTGAGAAAATATAAAGTTAAGATTATTCTTGTGTCCCTTATTTTAAATATACAATTAAAGAAACGTAATTATTACATCTTGGACGATGAAATTGTCAAACCTCTTACTTGGAGTTACAATTTTCAATGGGCAAAAATCACTGTTAAAGATAATGCGCCTTGTGGCATATCTCCGTTTTATTTTTTTCTCATTTCTTGATTTGATCATTTAAGTGCCAATGTTATTTGTTCATGATTATTATAAGTACTCTCCTTTATTGTCTTCTAACAAAGATGTCAATCAAGCCCGATACCCCTACTAATTGGGATCGAAGTAAAATGAAGAAAGGCTTACACCTATTATTGTTGGCTAAAACACTCACAACTTTTTTCTTAAAAGATAGTTCTTTTTCCAAATAGACCTGTGTTTTCATCAAGAGTTCAAACAACTGGGTTATCTTCATCATGCGAGTTAGGCTGGGTCCTCTTCTTCATCATGCAATGAAGATACGAAATTTTATCGAGGATGAATTTCCAGGTTCTGCAATTTGATTATGAGCTCGGTAATTTCACCAGATAGATAACAATCCATAAATCAAGAACACTCCAGAATCATCACTTAAGTCACACTTGGATTATGAGTTCAGTCATTCTTCCCATCCGAATAAAGACATTTAAGGCCAAAAACCCTTCAATCTTGTCAGGAATTTTTCTAAAGAGCATGTCGTTTGATAGATCTATCCCTTGAAGCTACTGACATGTCAGCCACATCAATCACCTCATCAGCATCAAACGGTTTTTAATTAAGGATGATTAATGAGTTTTGTTTTAACAATTTGCCCATATATTATTAATATTTTTAGATATTATGATTTTTTTTTTAGGATGATTTTTCTTATATTGTTTTCGGTGCTCCTATTCTCGATTAGGTTAGGAGAGATAAATCAAAATTAAACTTTTAACCCTTATAAAGAATAAAAATTAAATTTATAATATATCAAATTAATACTAACACGCAATTAATCCGTCCATTTATAGGACATTTATGATTTTTCCCTTTCAAAACAGTACATGGGGCAAAGGTCTAATTGTGCGCAATATATCTACCCAACGGCCAAAACTGGAACAGTTTGTTTAAATCGAAGTTGAAAGAGGTAATGAACCAGTGACGAGGTTCCGGTGCCATGCGGTTTGCATATCGTGTGAGGCTGCTCCACGATGGCTGCTTCCGATCCCGGCGAACAACTGAACTCTTTAACAACGCTCTCGAACCACAAACCAGAAAGCCCAAGTCACCTCGATCGGGAAAAGCAGCCTCGGTACGACCAACTAAGCATTCATCATCTTCATCTTCCATTTCAGACTCCGAGATAGTGAGGTGGAACATAGCCATCTGCAGCCATATGCGCAACGGCCGATGTGAATCCGCTCTCCGCCTCTTTAATTCCATGCCTCGTCGGAGTTCGGTTTCTTGGAACTCTATGATATCTGGGTATTTGTCGAACGGAAGGTTCGACCTTGCACGAAAAAGGTTCGAGAAAATGCCCGAAAGAGACTTGGTCTCGTGGAATGTGATGATTAGTGGTTGCGTTAGGAATAGGAATCTTGGGGATGCCCTGTTGTTGTTTAATCAAATGCCTGAGAAGGATATTGTTTCTTGGAATGCTATCTTATCGGGTTATGCACAGAATGGGTATGTTGAGGAGGCAAGGATGACTTTTGAGAAAATGCCTAACAAAAACTCCATCTCGTGGAATGGGCTATTAGCTGCGTATGTGCAGAATGGGCGAATGGAAGAGGCCCATCACTTGTTTGAATCAAAGTCATACTGGGAGGTGGTTTCTTGGAATTGTTTGATGGGTGGATATGTAAGGAAGAAGAGGTTAGGTGATGCCAAACAGCTTTTTGACAGGATGCCCCTTAGAGATAAAGTCTCGTGGAATACTATGATTTCTGGTTATGCCCAAGATGGACAACTGTTAGAGGCACAGAGATTGTTTGACGAATCTCCTATTCGTGATGTATTTACATGGACTGCAATGGTCTCTGGGTATGTGCAAAATGGCATGATAGACGAAGCTAGCAAAATTTTTGATGAAATGCCAGAAAAGAATTCTGTTTCATGGAATGCAATGATTGCAGGATATTCACAATGCAATAGAATGGACATGGCTAGTGAACTTTTTGACGCAATGCCTTGTCGGAGTGTAAGTTCTTGGAATACGATGATTACTGGCTATGCTCAAAATGGTGAGATTGATCAAGCTAGGAATTTATTTGATAGAATGCCGTCACGTGATAGCATTTCTTGGGCAGCAATAATTGCAGGATATGCTCATAGTGGTTACAGCGAAGCGGCTTTGCACCTCTTTGTAGAGATGATGAGAGATGGGGAAAAGTTGAATAGGTCATCCTTTACTTGTGTGTTCAGCACATGTGCTGACATTGCTGCTTTGGAGTTGGGGATGCAGTTGCACAGCCGGCTTGTTAAGGCAGGTTTTGAGAATGGGTGCTACGTTGGGAATGCACTTCTTGCAATGTATTGCAAATGTGGAAGCATAGATGAAGCATACGACGTTTTTAAGGGTATTTCAGAGAAGGATGTTGTCTCATGGAACACAATAATTGCTGGTTATGCAAGGCATGGATTTGGCAAAGAAGCTCTTGAGGTTTTTGAATCAATGAAGGTTGCGGGTAGCAAACCTGATGATGTCACAATGGTAAAATTTACTTGTCTTTTTTTTTTTTTTTTTCCCTTGGAGTGCAACTTTATATACTGCAGGTAAATTATACAGGAAAGAAGTCTTCGCTTATTAGTTATTTTGATTACAGTTTGCAGTTCTGCACCTTTCACTTGCTGAAAATTGTTGGATTGCATAAGCACTGTTATACACAACAAGAGTATTGAGACAGTCCCGTCTCAAGCAGTTTGAAATCCTTGAGTAGCCATAGAGAATGCCTTTAATGTACAGTCAGTCTGTTTTTTATTTGGTTCTTGGTGATAAACCTCTTGTTTTAGATGTTACAAATGAGTATTTTTAGTCAACTTTCTTAAGCATCATAGGCAATTCCATGGTGGTACCTTGCCTTAAGCCACCCTCCAAAGGTTTCTTTATGGCTTGCCTAAGAATAGAAAGTTTTTGGTGCCGCTGTATGTCTGCTTAGGTAGCATGCTCAATCACCTCCACATCATATAGGCAAGTATGGTAATAATAATAATATGACTTTTTAGCATTTTATAATAATGTATATATTTATTCACATTTATTGCACATGGCATAGAATACTACGATATAGCAAAAAAAAAATATATATATATATATATTTGAAATAAGATTATGCTAAATATACACAAGTGTGCACACACATACATACACATACATGTTGGAAGTAATGATAGAAAAACCACCTAATTCTTTAGCAAAATAATTTTTTGACAAGGAAAAGAAAGAGAAACAAAATGGTTTCCTTTACGTCATAATGTCAATAATGCTGTGACTATCACAAACTTTATGCCAGCCAGTTCAGTTTTATTGGCATTCTTGCTTCTCATCTGCACTCCAGGAAATTTTGTCAAATGATTCTTGAGTTTGTTGCCTAGAGTCTGATATTATAAGATTACTTAATGTAGTGTAATCACTCTGTGATGCATCCACGTAAATTCTCTGAGGGGTTGATATATTATTTTATCAATTTCTCTTTATTTTAAATATGCATATCTTCTCAGTTCTAACTATTTGACAGTTTTTGATTCACTCTCAACTATGTCTGCCTTTGGTTTAGGTTGGTGTATTATCTGCGTGTAGCCATACCGGCTTAGTGGACACAGGCACAAAATATTTTTACTCTATGTATCAGGATTATGGCCTAACTGCAAATTCAAAGCACTATACCTGCATGATAGATCTACTTGGTCGAGCAGGACGCCTAGATGATGCCCAAAATCTAATGAATAACATGCCATTTGAACCTGATGCAGCAACATGGGGTGCTCTCCTTGGTGCAAGCAGGATTCATGGTAACACTCAATTGGGAGAGGAGGCTGCTCAAATGATTTTCAAGATGGAGCCTGATAATGCCGGAATGTATGTTCTTCTCTCAAATTTATATGCAGCTTCAGGTAGGTGGGGTGATGTTCGTAAAATGAGGCTGAAAATGAGGGATACAGGAATAAGAAAAGTTCCTGGATATAGTTGGGTTGAAGCTCAAAACAAGATTCATACATTTTCTGTTGGGGATTCAACACACCCAGATACAGGTAGGATATATGCTTTTCTAGAAGAGTTAGATTTACGGATGAAGCAGGATGGCTATGTTTGTTCTACAAAATTCGTGTTACATGATGTGGATGAGGAGGAAAAGGAGCACATGCTCAAGTATCATAGTGAAAAGTTAGCAGTTGCTTTCGGTATCTTAAATATACCCACTGGACGACCAATCCGTGTGATAAAGAACTTGCGGGTGTGTGACGATTGCCACACCGCAATTAAACACATATCTAAGATTGTAGGAAGGCTGATAATCCTAAGAGATTCAAATCGATTTCACCACTTCAATGGTGGAACATGTTCTTGTGGAGATTACTGGTAAGAGCAAATAGATGTTATGAGAAAGAACAGGACACTTCAGAGTTCACTTGAAAATTCTTACGGTCTCTTTGGGTTGATTATTCTGATGTTCAGTTTACAACTTGTGATTTGGTCAACTTATGACGGCATCAAAATTATCCATTTCCACAAGGATTCATGGGAAAAAGTGCAGTATACTAGCCTTCAATTCTTGAGACCACCCTAGTGAAATTGAAATGCTTCCTAGTCATGTTGCTGACTTCTTGTTGAAACTACGGTCTGAGGGAGAGACCAGGCATCAACCACTAATGTCATCAAAATGTGAAATGTAGAAAAAATTCAGTTGATCAGAAAGAGTAGAGGTCTGGGTTTGGTCCTGCTTGCTGTATCAGCACCTTGTATGAAGAGGCAAGCTTCTTATCGACTTTGCCTTCCATCTCGATTCCAGAGTTCACTGTCATTATTCTGTTATCTACATGGCTTTTTTGAACTAATAAATGGAAGCGGCATTAATGAGTACAAGATGGGCTGGGAACCCTTTGGAAACTTGGTTCTTTACAAATATTCTTTGCCGAACTTTTCTTACATATTTAACATTTCCTACCTCATTGGCATCTACGGAGAGCTGCTGTTCAATGTAGATTCAAGTGCAAAAGAAAGTCTCATCTAATCCAACTATGACCGAGCTCATGAAGAATTTGAGGCGTGCAATCCGATTATATGTTCTGAATTAGGAAGAAGGATTCGAAGCTTGAGGTTAATGTCAATTACATGCTCAAGACAACCACTCATTTAACATGGTTGGATTTATTTCTTATGCCTGTCATTCTATTAGTGCTCTTGGTTAACTTTGCCGCATTCCGTACAACTTTGAGCCTAGGTAGCTGGAAGTGTATTTACTGTACCTGTGAGCTTGTCTGATTCCTGCAAGATACATTTTTGTACCAAAAACAATATGCAAAGTATTGTTAACTGTAAATTAATTTCAAGATGGCCAATTTAGGGATCATATTACTTCTTGATGCTGTGTTACTGATTTGACTACTACATGGCGCCTCAACTTCCGGCTTCCAATCGAATTCCTGAAGGAATGGAGTGAGGTGCTTATGGATACTTGGAAGATCAACATCATGGGCCCTCAGCAAGTCTGTAAGTTAGTTCAATGAGATTTAAACTTATGCTCTCAGGTTGTTCTGTGGAGGACTGATATATTTTACAATGGCATTTCATAGATGCCCACCCTCCTATTTAGCAATAGATTGCAGGAATAAAAATCCTATTCCTCGTGCCGGACTGCATCCGAACAGAGCAAAAATTAATGCTGATAATGTCGAATCTATATATTGGTGCACATTCATTATTTCTCATGTTATGTGTTAAGAGTTGCTCAGAGATGTTTTTCTCCTTTTATCTTCCTATATTATACTTAGAAAAGAATAATGAACAATTATGTTTTTGATGAAAACATTGTTAAGAATGAAATATCTAGCTGTTTCCGTTCTATAATATTTCCAAATTGCACTTCCTGTTCTGCGTTTCAGAAGAAGTTTGGTGAGAAGAAAACAACAATTTTTTGCAATATTCAATTGCAAAAGGTGTGAACTTGTAAATCCAAACGAGTGATAAAATTGAATTGAAAAATGGATGCAGGACACCCTCACAACTGAACCCACCTCTCTCTCTCTCTCTCTCTCTCTCTCTCTCTCTCTCTCTCTCTCTCTCTCTCTCTCTCTCTCTCTCTCTCTCTCTCTCTCATTTTGTGGTGTTTACATGAAAAAAAAAAAGAGGGGGGGCGGGGGGCTTAAGAACAAAAATGAAAAGAATTCAAGGCTTTCAGGTTCTTTCTTCATTTTCATTTTCTTTTATTTTTTTGGGTATTTTTTCAGATCTGTCGATGTCATGCTCTATTTCAAGGGCAGAGTTTCTCATCTCATGGTTTCTCTTTTATAAATAGTGGTTCAAAATCTCTACCCATATCTCTGTACACTCTTGATTTTTGCAATTTTTTTTTGGCTAGAATAGAAATTAAGACCAAAGCCAAAGAAAGAAGATCAGAGAAATCCAAGTTGGCTGAACAATAGGGGAGGTCAAAACCAATAAGAAACAAAGCAATCAAATGCCTCCAACCAACAAGAACACAAGAAAACACTAGAGGGAGCAAGCATAACCTAGGAGCATTTGGGATTGATAGGCAAGCACACAATGTTAAAGACCCACTCTTTCTTAGTCAATTCTGGAAAGCAATATTCAAGGAAAGTGGAACTACCTTGTACTATAGCTCTTCCTATCATCTACAATCAGATGGTCAAATAGAAGTTATCAAAAGAATAATAGTCCTACTTCAAGTCCTATGCTCAGGGGCTACGTAAGGATTGGGTGCAAATGCTGCCTTGGGTTGAATTGTGGTACAACACCTCTTATTAATCCTCAATCAAGATGCCACTAGATCAAGCACTCTTTGGTAGGGAAACGCCCAAAATTCCTGATTATGTACTCAATGGAACTATGGTGGAAGAAGCTGAACAACTACATCTATAGAGGATTGAGTTATTGTAGACACTGAAGGGCAACCCCAGAACACAACAAATGAAGAAACAGCATGATGTGCATAGGGTGTGGGTGAAACTTCAACCATACAGACAGCACTCAGTGGCACACAGGTCTAACTAGAAGTTAATCCAAGATACTATGGCTCTTATCCACTTTGAAGGAAGAATCATACAATTGCATACCAACTAGAGCTCCTTGCCACTTCAAGGACCCATCTTAGTGTTCCACGTTTCCTTCCTCAAGTCATTCAAGGGTTCGTATATCACTGAACTTGTGAATCTCTTGCAACCTTCCAGCCATGACAATTAGCTAAAGATTTTGCCATTAGCTACTATTAATTCAAGGACAGTAAAATACAAGGGACAAGACAAACTTCAAATCCTTGTGCAGTGGGCGGGCCTATCTATAGAAGAGTCCACCTGGGCGGATTATGTGCAATTTATCCCCACCTCAAACTTGGGGACAAGTTTGGATTTGAAGGGGGGCTTTGATGATAGCAGGCAGGAGCAAAGGAAAGGTTAGGGAGATAACTCAAAAGGACAGAAGGTGCATTGCCAACAATTACTCTAGCTAGTCAATAAGGAGTGACCAAGGCTCGGGAAAGGCAGCCCAGAAAATGAGCACGAGGCTCAAGAGGATCCCAGCTAGATTGTTGGACTAAGCCATCGGGTGGTTACAGTTTGAAATTGGAGGGGAGAGAATAGAAATTCCTTATTTGGCTGAATTCTTTTATTTTCTTATTTGTTGCATGAAATATAATTTGTTATGGGTTTGTTAGTCTCTTGATGCAATGACTCAAGTGCCCTCGATCAGTTTGTTAGAAAGGGATGGGTATAGAGCTCTGAATGTAATTCATTGACACCTGAATCCCTTCTTTCTCTTGTCAACAATCTTCTTCTTCTCTGGCCCTTTCTAATCAAAACTTAGGCTGAAAAAGTGAGCGAGTCTGTCAAATAAGAAGACTGAAAATCAAAAAATTAAAATCCTGTACGAGAATGAACTTCGCCTTTGCTTGTCTTCTTCAAAGATAGCTCATGGGGTGGTAGGGTATTACTGTTACATGCGTCTTTGCATCTTTTAAACCATCATTTATTAATTTCTAGACATTTAAATGGTATAGTTAATTTTAATTTTTTATTTTATTTTTACATGACATAACTATATATACATATTAATTTAAATAGTTTATGTTCCTCTTTTTTTTTAGTATTTTTATGTGTGTATATATAAATTTTTATATTATATTTTTAATTATTATATATTTATTTAGTAAAAATAAAAACTTATCCCACTCTAGTTCGATCTACCATTAAACCGTAAATCTTTCACTTTCCTAATTTAATGTCTAATTCGATTCTAAAAATATTCATACATATTTATGGATAAAATAAACCGATTTAACCATGGTAGCTTTGCAGGGGCAAAGTTCTATCATGTAAAGTGTAAATCTCATTTTAAGTGGGCAATGGGTTGTGATGCAATCACAAGAATGAACATAACATGATTTGCTCCTTATTTCTTTCAATGTGAGCAACAATGTAACTATATACATTCACAAATAAATAATATTTGTAATCATTTTCTTGAATCATAAGATTGTCCTTTAAAGGATGTGATTTTTAGTTACTTTCTAAATTAACATTTGTTAAAATAAGTAAGATAAAATGTATAAAGATAAAATTAAAATATTTTTTAGAGCAATATATGAAACGGTCAAGATAAGATTGAGAAATATTTCAAAATTTTTATCAAATTATTTATTAAATTTTTTGGAATGCACTAGAAGATATATACGTCATTTTTTCTTATTTGTAAGATCTAAGATATGTTTATCTTGAAAGAGAAGAAAAATAAGTATATCTAAAACATAACAGATAAGAACTCACGTGACTTTTTTTTCAAGAATTGTCAGATAAGTTTAACAAATATATTGGAAAAGACAAAAGTTTGGAATGTTTTCCTTCTTATTTTTTTCGGTCTATATCTTAATTAACAAATATTACCTAAAAGAATTGGTTTGAGTTGTTTGTTATGGAATTCCACCATATTGGGAATGAGGAGTTTTAGGATTCTCTTAAAACTAAACACAACCTCTAGTTTATTTACAATCTTTGAAAGTGTTTATGCATTGAAGCTTTACTTAATGTCATAGCAAATCTTATGAAGGGAACTAGCTGTCAGTTTATGCTTTTTAGTTTTAGTTTATGTTTTTTTAGTATTTTATTTTAATGTTTTACTCAATCAATGCACTTGCCATAAAGCAAAATTAGTTGTTTAAATTTAGGAATGTTAAGGAGTAGTGGAGATACTTATGTCTTAATCCTCTCTCATCAATTTGTTGTATATAAGTTTTTGGATAGAATGAATTTGGCAGGTAAATTTTTTCTCTCAAATAATTTTTTGCATTTCACATTTTACTATTTACTACAATGGGTATCAAAGCATTCTTCTTGAGGAGTTGTGTGGGCATCTTTTTTACGAAATTTAAATGAGTTTGTGAACTATTCGTTTTTTAATTTTTTTCAAATGACTTCTTCTGCTCCTAGTCCTCTTGTTTTCACAAGAGAGAATTATCAACCATGGGCTATCAAGATGATAGCCTACTTAAAGGCCTTGAGTTGTAGGAAGTTGTTGAGGGTAAAAGTTGATCTTGCTCTAGTGATACAAAATCTAACACTGGCTTAAATTAAGAAACATGAAGAAGATTTGGCTAAAAATTTAAAGTGGTGTTCTCTTTATGTTTCAGTTTTGAATTTTGAGTTCTGAATTTATTTTTAATTTTGTATTTTAAGTGTCTGTTTTGAGATTTTTAAAAACGCGTTCTTTTTGTTATTCTGAAAAATTGTTTCTCAAAACAGAAAACTAGAAAATGCGTTTACTTTGAAATTTTGTAAAATGTTATTTTATAATATTTTATTGAAGAAATTTGATTCAAAATAAATTATAAATATTTATTAATAAATTATAAATTTAATTTAAAGAATTTCAAATATAATACAAGTTATATAATTTAATCATATATAATATATTAAAATTATAAAGTACATTCTAAGTCATTTTTAATTTCACTCAACAATTAATTCCATAATAAATTTATTTTTACCTATAAATTAAAATTTGATATTAATTTTGAGATTTAAATTATCCACAACATAAATATTTAAAAAAATTATAAATCATAAAATAATAAAATATTAATTTATTCAAAATTTTAAAAATATCATTGAAAAAAATTAATAAAAAAACTATATTACATTGGGCGTGGAGGCGATGGTGGAAGGAAGAAATGGCAGAGGGCGGTGGCGGGCGGTTGGATTCGAGCATGGCAGGCAATAGCGATGGCTAATTTGGGCGTGAGTGTAGTGGCGTGCGAAAGCGATGGAGGTGGCAAATCTAGGCATGGAAGGCAATGGCGGAGCTGGGCTTGGAGGGTAGTGGCAGACGAGGGCGATGGTAGTGGTGGTAGCGTGGAAGGTAGTAGCGAGCGATGGCGGTGGCAAATCTGAGCTTGGAAGGCAATTGTGGGCGAGAGCGATGGCAATGGGGGCTTGATTTAGGCGTGGCGGGTGGTAGTGGTGATGGTCGTGGTGGGCGGTGGCAGTGATGGCGGTGGTGAGTGTGGATGAAAGTGATGGTGGTGGTGAGTGTGGAGGGCAGTAATGGTGGTGGCGTGGATGGTGGTGGGGACTGAGCTTGAAGAGAAAAGAAGAGAAAGAGAAGATAGATGGAAGAGAAGGTGAAAACAGTGACTATTTTCCATGTTTTGGATGGAGGGCTGGTTTTGGCTGAAAATAGCTAAAACTTGTTTTTGGCATTTCGAATTTTCTATGTAAATTTTTTGTGTGTTTTGCAAAATGAGTTTTTGAAAATGAGTAAGTAAACGCGTTTTGAGTGTTTAGAAAAATTGAAAATGGAAAACAGACTCAAAACGCTAAAGAGAACAGGCCCTAAGATGTTAACCTACATACACTTAAGATAATGGCTCATGAATCACCAAAGCAAGTATAGGATAAATTGAATGAAGAGTTTGAAGGTATTGATAGGGTAAAGGTAGCCAGGTTGCTAACTCTTAAAAATAGTGAAATATTAAGAATGAAAGATGGGGAGTTAGGCAAGGAGTATTCTTCAAAAATCATGTAACTTGTGAATCAAATTCGACTTTATAGTAAGGTATTTGAAGACTCAAAGATGGTAGAGATAATGTTGATTTGCTTGCCTAACAGATTTGAGTTCAAGATCTCAACAATTGTGGATTTTTGTGACTTGATGCAATTGTCAATTGTGGAGCTTATCAGCAAACTATAAGCACAAGACCAAAAGACCTTTATAAGTTTAGAAGAAAGCATTGAATGAGCAGTTGTGATGAAGCATAAAGGTAAGAAATATAATTTGCTAGTGACAAGTAAAGGAAAAGCTACAGCAAAAAGCTTAAAATAGTTTCCCAAAAAGGGTAAGTTTCCACCCTATAGAACTTGTAAAAGAATAAACCATCTTGAGAAAGATTGTTGGCACAAAGCTAAACCTCAGTACCAATATAGATATTGCAAGAGGTATGGGCATATTAAAAGGTTTTCTAGATTGAAAATGCAATAAACTGAGTAGGAACTTGTGGAACAAGCAAATCTGGTTAATGATCAACCATAACCTGATGAATGTTTGTTTGTGGCCACTACATTTCAGTCACATGGTAGTTGTTCCTTCCAACCCAAAAAAGGGGTTGGTTGTCAGACGTGAGTCTTGAGGCATTGAAGGATCCGGCTTTGACAACGGCGCGACGAGGGGTGACTGGCACTTATAAGAACTCTAACACTCAAGTGAGAATGAGAATTGACAGTTTAGTAGTAGGGCCAGAGCAAACATACCTTGGCCTGTGGTCAGGCTGGAATATATAAAGGAGTGGGGAGGCCCACTTATGCGCATACTTGTCCTGGAGTTGCAGGGAGATGAGACTAAAAAGTCTAGGTTGTGCTTTTTGATCGGGCATGGTGCCGATAAGACCAATAATAAATGCTGGAGGGGACTTGTCGAAGAAGACATGGCATGGACAGAACCTGTAATAAATGTGATCAAATGATGAAGGTGTTAGTGAGGCCATCCTGACATCGGGCCAAGGTTGTGCCACGAGTCCAACCCTAGCTCCGGGCTTGCTGAGTTTTCGTTTGGGCTGGGCCTAACAGGGTTGGTACGATCCACAACCCCCCAAGTTGGTTGGTGATAAAGGTTAATATTTCCTAAATCCTAATGAATTATATTTTTATTTTAGTTTTATATTTATACTTAAAATAAATAATTATTCGTATTACATATTATTTTAAGATGAAACAAGGAAGTTGACTTCTACAATGGTTTAGTGGGTAAAGATTCAAAGAAGAGGAGAAAGAAGAAGGAAGTGGAGAAAGAAGAAGGAAGTAGCTACTGTCAATTCAAATAATGAAAACATTCCTGGCCTTTCAAATGCAATCTCGAATCTTAAAAGGGGGTCTTGGGTAATAAATTTCCAGGAGACAGATTGCCCTGCACCGGATGTTCTGTCAGTACAGAAGAAAAGAAAGAAGGCAGGAAAAACCCCAAAGCTTCTGCAGGCTAAAGGAGTGGTGCACTTGCCCGATTTGAATGGGAACTGTGTTACACCGGGCTCATTGGTACAAGAGACAAATGCAACCGAGCTCATAACGCTGACAAGTCTGAGTTGAAGAAGAGAAAGACGGACAAAGCTGCTTCTGTGCAATCTAGAACTAAGAATAATAATGGCTTAACTGATGTGAATGGAAACAATCCTAACCTTGGCTCACTCGTTAAAGATGTGCCACTTTCGGGTCCTTCATCCCAAAATGCTGATGAGTCATGACCTAAATAACGAGGAGAAGGGAGGGACGGCTTCATTGTATCTGAACAGCAAGTCCGATGCTACTGTGAAAAATGCTGAAAATAGCTCATTTGTTGAGTATCAGGGACTGATGAGCCTAGTTTCTCCTTATAGCAAGCCTGGGCCAAAGAAGAGGAAGAAAAAGGAGAAAACGCCTGCTTACAATCTGACGACTGAAGTTAGTCCTGCCATCCCGGATTTGAATGGAAATGCTACTGAACCTAGCTCGGTGGGTAAAACTTTGCCAGGGGTGAACACCACTACTGTTGAAGGTAAACCCCGGCGAAAGATGAGAAAAAGAGATAAACCTGATTTTGGGACAGTTCAAGTTAATGGAGACGCTTCAGAAACTGCTCTTCTCTTGAGGTTTGCTCATGGATTTCCAGTGCCTTCAAAAGAGGCTCTGGCTGCAACTTTTTGTGGGTTTGGGCCGGTGAATGAATCAGCAACACAGCCTTTGAATTATTCTGGTACAGCACATGTTGTTTTCAATAGCGATTCTGATGCTAGAGATGCCTTTCGTAGCTTAGAAAAGAGCAGCCCTTTTGGGCCAGCCCTAGTCAACTACCGCCTCCATCCTCATTCGGCTGCTTCAAGGGCGTTTTCTAGAGCAGATGTTGACCTGCTTGTGCCAATGCCCGTCTAGAGCAAGGATGGATCCAAGGCTCCAGCAGAGTCTCATGGTTTGAAAACTCAAGGAGGGGAGGCGCATGACCTTTTCTGTATAAGACAGAATTTGGAGATGATGACGTCAATGCTGGAGAAATCTGGGGATAATCTTTCACCAGATACAAGAGCCAAACTGGAAAGCGAAATAAAAGGCCTGCTGAAGAAGGTTAGCACCATGGTAGGCTCATCTTCGTCCTCTTAAATATGGATCCTTATATTCAATTTAGGCTGTCTGGAAGGGAAAGTACTGGTAGACTTGGGGTGCTATAAATTCTCTCTCTCTCTCTCTCTCTCTCTCTCTCTCTCTGAGGAACATCATGTTAGTAACTGAAGATTGTTGGAGTTAAACTGCGTAGAGAGAGCAGAAGCAATGATCTGTAATTAGGGAGGTAGATATGTCGGTGCTAGTTCATGCCATGAAGCTAAGACCAATTAGCCTGCTTTATAGGCCTCTGATTGATGATGTATATCCTTGTTGCTACATCTTTTGTTGCTTTGATTCTTCTGAATTCTACTCGGTGGAGTCTTTGCCCTCTTAGCTGAGGCGACTGTGTCAGAATTAACCCCCCCTCTTAGCAGAAGTGAAACATTATTGGGTTGGAAATAATTACCGAACAAGTATTAGAACGGTAAAAGACATGAATGAACTTGAGAGATGTGCATGCAGTGTTTTTTTTTCATAAAAACAATAAACGCGATTGCTAAGGACATTTATTATTTTGTTAGAGAGCATTTGTTAATCAAGATATGGAGTGAAAAAGTCAAGATATGGGATGCATCTCGGACTTCTATCCTTTCCAACATATTTGTTAAGTTTATCTGAAATTCTTGAAAAAATTATTTATGACCCCTTATCTTGATCTTTTAAGATATGTTTATCTCTCCCCTCCTCCTCAAGATAAGCATATCTTAGTCTTTATAGATAAGAAAAAAAGACATTGATGTCTTCTAATGTATTTTAAAAAATTTAATAAATAGTTTGATAAAAATTTTAAAAAAAAATTTCAACCTTATCTTGATCATTTCATATCTTGATCCGAAATGCATTATAATCTTATCTTGATACCTCTTATCTTACTCATTTTAACAAACGCCCCCTTAGTGAACACGCTTGGCAAGTCTTCTTTTTTATGGAATCAATAATTGCACTTGTCAAGTGTATTTATTGTTTTCTGCAGTTAGGTCGGTACTACCATACTAAGATTTGAAATTAATTTTAGCCCAGTAATTACTCTGGAAGTGACAAGCATGGCTAATTCTGGCAAGTTGGTAACATCTGTTTCTTCTTAATCTAATATTATGAAAATGGTTGTTTACGGGAGCCGTGGTCTTTAAAATGTCTCAATTCGATTTTTGGGGGTCGAAGAGGATAGGTTTTGGGTAAAATACATTTAACCACTCTTGAGGTTTGGCATAATTAGAGGGATCTCCCAATAGTCTCAGAAATAACAAGGACTTCCCATGTCATAAAATGATTAGGTGAGTTGACCACTGTACCCGTGTATTTTTTTCTCCTCTTTACCTTTCTTCTTTCCCTTTTCTAAAATTACTGGTGTCGATGCTGGGGGTTCTATTTGAACTCCAAATTGCCTGTTGGGTTCTATGACTATTTGAAGAATCCAGCTACGGGTCGATGGCGTTTTCCGATTGAAGAACCAAAACTCTTGGTCGAGATGCAAAGATCACAAAGCCCTAGTCACCATGAACCTCAACCTGTGGGTGATAGCCAGAGAGAGAGAGGAGTGGGAGGGAAATAGTTGGGATTCAACCCGCCCATCGTTGGGTTCGATAACACGGCAACCTAGGCTTTGCTGGGTTTTTTTTAATCCCAACACTGTTGGGTTTTGAATCCCAGCATCATTAGGGAAACATACCCAGCAATGCTGGGATTCAATCCCTGCCATTGTTGGGGAGAAGACGGGGGGAGATACTGCCGCTGCCACTGTTGCAGAAGGGAAGAGAACTGGAGTGAGAAGTTAGCCCATAGAGAGACGGAAACGGAAGAAAGAGAAGATTGAGGCCATTTTTGAAAATTTAAAGGTTGTTTAATAGAGGGGTGGTCTATTGGATTAATCCTTACCTCAAGAGCGGTTAGTGTATTTACCCTGTTTTTTAGATGCACAGTTTTGTCCGTACCTTTCAAAGAGGTTTCTATCCTAGTTTATTTTTCTTTTTTATAATATATATATATATATATATATATGCATATAAGAGGTTTTTATAAATCTGTTTTGGCATTGTTGTGCTTTGTTGTGAGTGATGTGGTGTTCTATGTTTCTTTGTGCTACATTGTAAAAGTAGTGTTAATAGAAGCAGGGTTTAGTAGCAGGGTGTATCTATTAATGTTAACAGTAGCAGAGCGTAGTGTTGTATCTATTAATGTTAAAAGAAAATAATAATATGGTGAGTTTCACTATAAGAGCTAGAAGTTATTTTTCAAAATGTAATTTAAAAGCACAATAACACCAATAAGTTTTATAACTAAAATTTGTGATCTTTCAATCACAAAGAACAAGGAATAATAAACTCTGGCTTACATGAATCATCATCAATGTATAATGTAATGAAACAAGCTTCAATAAGTTGGTGTTGTCTAAACTATGGTAAATGTATTGCGCGTACTTAATTGATAGTGCAGTGCAATGGCTGTATGTATTAGAAGTAGAAGAGCATTAACTATCAAGTGCTTCATCATGGCATGAACTTGTTAGGATGGTGATGGTGATACTGTTGCCGAAGCTAGTTCTAGTTAATGTTGCAGCAGCAAGTACTCACTCAGGTAGGTGTGTTAGGAATTTGGTTTTGATTGGGGCCGGGTGGGTGATTGCATTTGTTGTTGTTCCTTGGGTTTTCTTAAAGCAAATTTGACAAGCAGCAGCAGCAGCCCCCAACCAACTAATTATTATGCTTTATATATAAAATAAAGTAGTTTTGTTGTATCGATCTCACTCTGCAACAGCAGCAGCGGAAGGAGCTAGCTAGCTAGCCAGCGTCTTCTATCCATCATCAACCTGACTTGTCATTTTTAATCATATCATATTGCATCCTTATTTTATCATTATCCAACTTAGTAGTGGAGGCAATTTATCCTTATTTTATCATATCATATTTATAAGAAATTGAGATAGAAATGAATAAATATATATATATATATATTATTTTTTAATTTAAATTGAACGGGAAGAGAATTGGGGGTACAGAGAGGCATTAAGATTAGGGGTCGTATGCTAGTAAAGATGATGAAATTATAACAGGTTGGTCTCAACTGCATATTCCTTTTCACATACCCAAAAGCAAAATATGTAAATTAAATTTATTTTGCAGATCTTGAGATGCAATTCACTTGTCCGGTAAATTAATTTTTTTCCTTTTTTTTTTTTTTTTTTGGTTGAAATAACAACTGAATGAACTAAAAGATGTACAAAACTGAAAACTGAAACGGAGTCTCAGGCTTTGATTCATGGAGAAAGCTTTAGATGCTGCCAAGTGCCATATGCCATACATATTCAAGCAGCCCAAGCCTTCCACATAGTTTGATTTGAAAGCAAAAAAGAAAAAAATATATATATAATGTTTCAGCCATTCCCATTCTTCGATCATGCACGTTTCGGGGGAACATATTGAACTCGCTCATCTTCGCAGAGATTCTACAAAAAATAAATAAATAAATAAAATGAACCATTATTATTAGTCAAGAAAAGAACGATAGTAATCCAAAATCGCATATCCACTAGAAAAAGCTGCCTGCGCTTTTTTTAAAAACAAAATCAAACAATAAATTCAAATCCACACGCGCACACACAGCACCCAGCGCCCAGTTTTTACATGTTTCAAGCTTTATTTTTTTTATATATACATATATATAGGTAATAATTAATTATTCGGCAAATGGAGGAGGCAGGGGACCTAGGACTTTTCAATATGATAGATAAGAGATATTCAGGAGTGCCTAAGAGTCCGAGCATTTCGGGTTGAGAAATAATTCAGTAGTAGTAGGTGGATTGTGGACTGATTTCTAGCCAGGATGATGACAGACGCATCCATCCATCCATCCATGTAGCTAGCTAGCTGTTATTGCAGAGAAATGTAGTTTGCCGCCTTGTGAAGAGAAGGTAAGGTAATACTGACCAATTAATTTCCACAGTAATAACAAAATTCGTGAACTCCAGCAAGTACAAAAATTGCAAACCTGCAGATCTTCTGGGAGTGCCTCTGTGACTGCCAGCGTGTAACAACCAGGGACAAATCTTCCTGAAAATGTTTTAAAATGGTGATATAAGTTGTCAACAAAGCTGGGTTTTATATGGAAACAAATTATAAAAAGAAAAGAAAACTAATTAATTTAATTATATATCAAATATCATTCATTCCAAGGCCACTGTATATTATTCACAAAAAAAAAAATATGGCAGAAGGGCGGCACATCTCACACGTGGATCCAAGTGCATGCAAAATTAGAATAGAATAGTTTCTTTGAAGAAACAGCCCACCCCTGTGAAATCCGTAACAGCTGCTAAAGTCTAAAAAGGTTCAGAAAAATTAATCGCCATCACTCAGTACAATGTATGTAACAAGAAAATTATCCATCGTCCTCAAACATCCTATATTTCTGTTCCCGCCAAATGTGCTTGACACAAAATGAAGCTGGAGTGCAAGACTTCTGTAACCCCTTTTGACTATCATTGCAACCAAAATTCATACAATGCTTGGAAAAAGGCCAGATAAAACAGGGAATAAATGTCCTCTAGTTGCCAAGTCAGGTCGAGCGTAGTATAAGAATTTGGCCACTTTCAACACGTGCATGGTTTCATTAAGAGGAAAATGATTATCACAGCTTTTCCAAATAGCATGCCACTTTTCTCCAAGAATTTATCCTTCAAGATATTTTTCTTTTCACGAGTAGCAAAATAACATATCAATCCTCAATTCCAATAGGTCACTACATATTGTCGTGTTCCTAAGCCGGGACTATTGTTTTAAGGGGGAATTATGATAGTAATAAGTTGTAATTAGATGACGTTTTTTAATTTGAATTCGAGAGTGGCAAGTGGCAACCGTTTATTAGCACCAACTTTCCGCAGAGGACAAGTATAAAGCTTGGTCCTAGCTCATTTGAAAGGCATCAAATACAATTGAATTGCCTATTCTCTCAATTTCCCTCTAAATTTCTCTCCTCCTCGATCCTTCTCCTTCAATTCTCAAATTCCCTTCCCTCTTCTACAATTCCTGCCTAATTCTCTTCTAAATCGAGGAGAGTTACCTCTGTCAGATCAAGGATTCAACAAATTGGTATCAGAGCAACGCTCTTAGCCAAAGGATTCCAAAATTTCAGTGCAATAGCAAACGGAAAACGCATGAAGCAGATGGAACTACAGCTCCAACAAGTGACAACCACGGTGATGGAGGTGCAGACGTGAGTAGGAATCATGGAGGATGCAATTGGAGTGGTGGTTGATAAGAAGTTGGAGGAGGCCTCAAATCGTTTGCGCAGAGAAATGCGCAATCAGCTCCGAGAAGAGATGAGAGAACAAAGCAACATGTTGCACAATCAGATGTAGCAATTTATGTCAGGCTCAGGTGAGGTTATCCCCTGATTTTCCCCCTCATGAAAGGATGGATCCGATACTGCCAAGCATTGGCACTAGCCAAAGGATCGGATTGTCAGAAGTGTAGATTGATCCGGCAATAGTTGGAGACAATGGTGTGGAGAGGAGGCCGGAAGTTCAAGTAAATTCAAACCATTCCAATTTTTCAGTTCCGAAATTGGAATTACCCATGTTTGATGAATCAAAACCATGCTAGTGGGTTCGGAGGTGCGAAAAGTTGTTTAGTATACACCAGGTGATAGATGACCAAAGTGTCAATTTGGCAATGGCCTATTTGAACGATGTAAAGGACGTATGGTTCCAAGGGTGGTCAAGAGTGAGGAATGACTACAATTGGGATGAATTTGTGAAGGGATTGTGTGAGAGATTCAGGGAGAGAAGAACCATGGATATAGTGAAGGAATTTAATAAAATGAAACATAGTGGATCGGTGCAGGAGTACCAACTAAAATTTGAGGAGTTGAAGTCGCTTATGCTCAATAGGAATCCTTACATGACCAAAGAGTATTTTGTGTCAAGCTTTATTAGTGGACTAAGTGATGATCTTAAACCCATGGTGAAGATGATGAGGCCAAGAACGGTGCAAGAAGAGACTGAGAATGCCCTATTGCAGGAGTTGACAATATAAGCCTTGATGAGGGAACAGAGAAATCAAGGCAAGGGAGGAAATTATGGCCTGAGACAACCCCGTAAGAAGGGTGCAAGGAAAGGAGATGTTCAGAGTAGGGTCAGAGACCAAGTTTCAAGCACTGCAACCTCCTACTCCTACACGGGGGAGACAACGAAGACAAGTAGGACTATGCTATAGGTGTGGGGATAAGTACTTTCCCAAACACCAATGCAAGAGACAATGGCTCTTACTGGAAGGGGGCGAGATAGAAGAAGATGGCAAGGAAGAAACAGTGGTATTGGTTGATGATTTGGAGGAAGACAATGAAGCTATTTCATTGCACGCCATAAAGGAAGTGGCTAACAGTAAGATCATCGAGGTTAAGGGAAAATTTTAAGAAGGCACTCATGGTATTGATTGATAGTGAGAGTACCCACAGTTTCATTGACGAAGGGACAGCCAAGAGATTGAACTGTGAGCTATCAAATACACAACCCCTCTCGGTAACAGTAGCTAATGGGAGTAAGGTGTTGAGTAAGTTAGCTTGTTTGGGATTCTGTTGGATGATGCAGGGGAAAACCCTTGAAGCTGATCTAAGACTGTTAAAGCTTGGGAGATGTCAGATCGTTTTGGGGGTTGACTGGATGAAAGAGGTAAGCCTTTTCAACTTCGACTTCAACAAGATGGAAGTCACATTGGAGAAGGAAGGGAGGAGGGTAACCCTCCAAGTTAATGCGGAATCAGGAGCCTATAAGATGATTAAAGGAAAACAGCTACAGAAGCTACTCAAATACAAACTCTCCCAAGTGGCTCAATTATTTTCAATTGAAGCTAGGGAGGAGATGGAGGATCAAGGGGAATAGAAGGGACAATGTATGATGGCAACCAGCAATCAGACAACATCCCCATGGCAGGTACATGAATTGACTTCCCTAGTTACACTACGGATTGAATTTCAGAACTTATTTGTAGAACCCAAGGACCTTCCCCCAAAGCGACCATTTGACCATTCTATTCCCCTACAACCTAATGCAAAACCAGTTAATATCCAGTCTTATAGGTACCCTCCCAAACTCAAAATCGAAATTGAAAAATTAGTTAAAGAAATGCTGGACCATTCTATAATTCGTCTCAACATAAGCCCATTTGCCTCACCTGTCCTCTTGGTGAAAAAGAAGGATAGCACTTGGCATTTTTGTATTGACTATCGCCAATTAAACACTATAACAGTCAGACAAATTTTCTATCCCAATTATTGAAGCGCTATTGGATGAACTAAGCCATGCCTCAGTCTTTTCCAAACTAGACCTAAGATTTGAATACCATCAAATTCGGACGAACCCAATCGACATTTCCAAAACAACCTTAAAAACCCACCATGGACATTACGAGTTTATAGTAATATCATTTGAATTAACCAATGCACCAGCCACATTTCAGGCCCTAATGAATCACATCTTTGAACCCTATATCAAAAAATTTGTGCTGGTGTTATTTGATGATATATTGATCTACAACCCTACCTTCTCCCAACACCTAGAACACCGTAGGACTGCATTCCAAGTTCTTGGATTCAATCGGTTGTATATCAAGAAGTCCTAATGTGCCTTTGCTCAGAAACAAGTGGAGTACTTAGGGCATGTGATGTCTAGTGCTGGAGTTAGCACAAACCCTAAGAAGATATCTGTTATGGTTGCTTGGCCTCGACCGGCTAATGTTAGGACTTTGAGGGAGTTTTTGGGGCACACTAGTTATTACAGACGATTTGTGAAAAACTATGCGGTTTACTAACTGAATTATTAAAGAATGATGGATTTAAGTGGGATGAAAAAGCAGAGGCTGCATTTGGTCAGTTAAAACAGGCAATGAGTGAGGTCCCAGTGTTGGAATAACCTGATTTTAATAAGCCATTTACTCTGGAAACCTATGCTAGTGGCATGGGGGTGGGAGCTGTTTTGGCACAAGATGGTCGGCCCTTAGCTTTCCTTAATCAAGCCTTGGCCCCAAGGCACGAAGGCCTTAGCACATATGACAAAGAGCTATTGGTTGTACTAATGACAGTGGACAAATGGAGACACTACTTGGAAGAGAGGCAATTCATAATCAAGACCGATCATGTGAGTCTTTAAGTTTCTTCTACAACAAAGACTACACACTAACTTACAAAGGAAAGGTATGGCAAAGTTAACGGGGTTGAATTATGTGATTCAGTACAGGAAGGGGAAAGAGAATGTGGTTGCGGATGATTTATCAAGATGCCATGAGGAGGGGACTAGTGCAACATCACTGCCTTGGTACCGAATTGGTACCAGGAAGTGGCAGCAAGTTATGACAAGGGGATACAAATGAGGGAATTAATTGAACAATTAAGCATTGACAACAATAGCAAGTAGGGCTACACTAGACTTAATGGGCTGATTAGATATAGTGGGAGGTTGGTGATCGGGGACTGTGAGGCCTTAAAGAACAAAATCCTTCAAACCATACATGATTCTCCCCTAGGAGGGCACTCAGGGATTCAAAACACCTACCGAAAGATGAAGCAGGTGTTCTATTGGCCTAGTTTAAAAAAAGTCAATGATGGAATTCGTCCTCAGTTGTGACACGTGCAAAAGGTGCAAGCATGAGTCAGTGGCACGACCTGGACTTCTCCAGCCCCTTGGCATCCCAGATCAAGCATGGGCCAATATCACTATAGATTTTATAGAGGGCTTACCCAGGTCAAAAGGGAAGAATTGTTTCCTAGTGGTGGTGGATAGGTTGACTAAATTCAGTCATTTTTTTAGTTAATCCCACTTGTTTACCGCACAAGAAGTAGCCAAGCTCTTCCTGGACAATGTGATTAAGTTGCATGTCGTAGCCCAAACAATTGTTTTTGATAGGGATAAGGTGTACACTACCTTATTTTGGCAAGAGTCACTGACGTCCCTAGGCTCTAAGCTCCACATGTCCACGGCCTATCACCCTAAGATGGATGGCCAATCCAAGCGAGTGAATCAGTGGCTTGAGACTTACCTGACGTGCTTCTGTTTTTTACAGCCTAAGGGATGGCACAAATGGTTGTCCTTGGCCTAGTGGTGGTATAATTTTCAGTGTTCTAAAAATTGGCCTAGACGACTGCCTAGGCGTTAGGCAGCCCATGGCCACCGCGAATATAGACTAATCGGCCTCCCTAGGCGCTGATCTGATTAATTGGTCGTCGGCGCCACCTAGCCGCCCGAGTCACCTAATTTTCAAAGGTTTTAAGTTAGGGTTTTTTAAGTTAATAGAAGTGAGAACCAACCAATCTGGAAGTCAAGTGCCTATGTTGTGCCTCGATTTCTCTCGAGTCTCGACACCGCCGCCAATCACCTCTTCGAAAGCTCTCTCCGACACTGCCAGTCGTCTCTCCTGGCCCCTTGGTTGTCGCCGCCGGTCATCTCTCTTGGACCTTTAGCTATCGCTGCTAGACATCTCTCTCGCTGTTGGTGGTTCTTCCTCTGTCCTCCGGTATCGGTACGTATCCATCACCCGTTTATATATATATTTTATTAGTTTATATATATATATAAGTTTTTATTGCAAACTTCTCCGATTAAATTAAAAATGTCGGATGGGACTAGGAGTATAGGAGCATCGTCCATGGTTGCCTCAATTCTTAAAAGGAAGTCAAATGATGTCGGATGGGAGTATAGAATGTTAATTGATCTAAAGAATATGGATAAAGTTAAATGCAAGTTCTGTGGTAAAGTTATGTCTGGAGGAGTTTACAGAATAAAAGAACACATCGGCCACATTTTTCGAAAATGTTTCTGCATGTCCAAAATCTTTTCCGAATGATCAAGTCAAATGCAAGAATGCTATTGTCGAGGGAAAGAGTAAGAAGAAGAATAAGAAGGAAGACAACTTGATGAAATCCTTCGTTAATATTTCTGAAAAAGAGGAAAGGGATGATGAAGATGAATTGCAAGAGTTAGGGAGCAGAAAAGTGACTTCATACTATTGGCCCTATGGATAACTTTATAAACTCCATCAGCTCTGAAACTTGTTTTGAGTGCAGGAATGACACAAGGGCAACAAAATATCAGCGAAGCACTATTTAAAGAAAAAACACAGTATGTTCGTGAATATTGTGTTAGATGGGTGTATGAAACTAGTATACCTTTCAATGCTATTGATTGTGATAGCTTCAAATTGTTTGTTGAGGCAATTGGTCAATTTGAGTCGGGCTTCAAACCTCCCAATCAATACCAGTTGAGGGAACCATTATTAAAGGGAGAAGTTGACAGAACGAAAGAGTTACTGGAGAAGTATGAAGAAAAGTGAGCACGAAATAGGTGCCCCATTATAACAAATGCTTGCACAGACAGAAAAAAGAGGAGTATCAAGAACCTGTGTGTTAATTCTAACACGGGTACTACTTTTCTTTCCTCCAAAGAGTCTTCAGATGAAGCACATGTAAGTGAACTCATCCTTGAGTATGTGGACAAGTGCATTGAGCAAGTTGGGCCACAAAATGTTATTCAAGTAGTAACTGACAATGCTGCCAACAATACGGGAGCAGCAAAATTTTGAAAGTGAAGAGGCCAAATATCTTTTGGACCTCGTGCTACTCACACTATCAATTTGATCCTTGAAAGTATTGGAAAATTGTCGAGGTATAAGAAAGTCATTGATCAAGCCAAGAGTTTGACAATCTTCATTTATGCACACCATAAGACCTTGTCCTTAATGAGGTAATTTATGAAGAAGAGGGATATAGTGAGACCAGGAGTCACTAGATTCGCTTCTTTTTTCCTTACTCTGCAGAGTTTGATGGAGAAAAAGGCCCAAATGAGGACAATGTTTACCAGCTTTGAATAGGAGGAGTGCAAATGGTCAAAAATTGTTAAAGGGAAAGCAGCTTATGCTGCTTTGATGAGCATTTCTTTTTGGAATGGTGTGAGTGTATGCCTTAAGGTTTTTGCACCTTTGGTGAAGGTGTTTCGAATTTTTGATGCAGATAGAAAGCCTTTTATGGGCTTATTATATGGAGAGATTAAGCAGGCAAAGAAAGATATTAAGGAGACCCTAAATAATCTAGAGAAGAACTATCAGCCTGTTATGGAAATTATTGAAGCAAGGGTGAAAGATAGGCTAGATAGTTCACTGCATTTTGCAACTTACCTTTTGAATCCCTACTACTTTTTCAAGGATATGGATATACAACTTGATCATGAAGTGATGAATGGGTTTTTTAACTATGTGGAGATGTTTTATGATGGTGAATTGCAAGCTCGTGTTATAAATGGTGAGTTGCCAAAGTATACTTGTAAAAAAGGAGCTTTTGGAAAATCGTGGGCAACCCTTAGGTGTGCAAAAATTGAAGACAATTATAACCTAGGTATAAAATTGCTTTAATCCTTTTTAATGTGTATTAGTGTATAAATTTGTTTACTTTATACTTGGTTGACCTATGTAGTTATATGGTGGATGACTTATGGAAATCAAACTCAAAACTTGCAACGAATGACAAGAAGGATCCTCTCGTTAACCACTAGTTCATCTAGTTGTGAAAGAAATTGGAACACTTTTGAAGGGGTTAGTGTATATTTTAAAACGTTTTCAATATTTTAATTTCATTGTATTGATATTGCTTTTATTATACAGACGAAGAAAAGAAATAGGCTAGACGTGAATCGATTGAACAATCTAGTCTATGTTCAATTTAATGCGAAATTGATGAACAAGCAAAAAAGGGAGAAGAAAAGGAATGCCGATGTATTACTTGCCAGTGATGCTAGTAATGCACAAGGATGGATCGTTGATGGAGGAGATGATAAAGAAGTTGAACTTGGTACAGGGCTCACTTGGGAAGTGATTGATGAAGCATCCAGAGCAGATGAGATACTTCAACCTCAAAGAAGTTCTAGGGTGAGAGAGCTTCATGAAGATGATTTTCAATCAGAAGAAGAAGATGAGTAATAAATCAATGAATTTGATTTTGAGTCCAATGAAGATCGTGTGTTGGAAGAATATGGAGAGTAAGAAGTTCAATTAGATAGTTAGATTCTTCAGATATGGTTTATGTTGATTGTTGTATTATTGTTGCTTTTGCATTCTTAAACATACAACTAATCTACAACAGTTTGTTTTCTTACGCTTAATTCCATTATTTCACTTATCTTTTCAACTTTGATTTATCTGAAAATAACATGAAATTACATAAAAAAAACTTTAAAAAAAAAAAAAAAAACAGTCTGCCTAGGCCCCGCCTAGGCGTCCTAGGTGCTAGGCCCTAATCTGGCGTTTGACTAGCTCCTAGCGCGTTTTAGAACATTGATAATTCCAGCCACCACCGTTCTATTAATATAACACCATTTGAAAGCCCTGTCTGGTTACAAGCCTAATCTACTGCCATGTATTGGGGGGCCAACTATAGTAGTAGTCGTGGATGCCTATTTACAGCATAGGCAACACACTCTACAGACCTTGAAGACAAAACTGGCCAAGACCCAAAACTAGATAAAGCAACTAGCAGATAAGAAAAGGAGTGAAAGGGTGTTTGAGGAAGGGGAAGAAGTGTATATCAAGCTCAGCCAACCTCACCTGAGGTCCCTCTCTAAGCAGTCGGTTTCTAAACTGAACCCCAAATTCTATGGCCCCTATCCAATTATCGCAAGGATTGGGCAGGTAGCTTACAAGCTGCAATTACCTAAGGGAACACACGTTCATCCCATGTTCCATGTCTCTCTCTTGAAGAAGTCAACTGGAAATAATGTGGTCAGTCAAGCCCTTCCCTCTCATCTCAGTAGAGAAGAACCAACAGCCACACCAGTAGCCATTCTAGACAAAAGGATAACCTACCAACAAGGGGCTCCCCTAACCCAAGTATTAGTTCAGTGGTCATCACTACACCCTAACAATAATAAATAGGAATACTTGCCAGAGCTTCTCCAGCAATTTCCCAGTGTGGCTAATCTGCTCTACATTCTTGAGGACAAAAAGTAGTTTAAGGAGGGGGGAATTGTCGTGTTCCTAAGCTGGGACTATTGTATTAAGGGGGAATTATGGCAGTAATAAGTTGTAATTAGATGAGCGTTTTTTAATTTGAATTCGGGAGTGGCAACCGTTTATTGGTGCCAACTTCCCATGAAGGATGAGTATAAAAGCTCGGACCTAGCTCATTTGAAAGGCATCCAATACAATTGAATTGCCTATTCTCTCAATTTTCCTCTAAATTTCTATCTCTCTCCCCTTCTCAATCCTTCTCCCTCAATTCTCAAATTTCCTTCCCTCTTCTACAATTCCAGCCTAATTCTCTTCTAAATAGAGGAGAGTTATCTCCGTTGGATCAAGGATTCGACACATAAATTAACACTCGCCGATCATATCTATCTATTGTTATATCTTCTATAAATGCAACTGTTCCTCACCAAACTATTATAGGAAATCTCTTTTGCTGAAGACTTCATCTGTTCCGTCCACTCTTCTCATAAAAAACTCTACCAATCTTCTTCTCAAATAACCAAACATCTTAACAATGTCTCACAAATCTTATTTTCAATAAAAGCTCCTCCAACCTTATTATGAATAACCACATTTTTAATTGCATCCTTGTACATCCACACATCCATCGTGTTAAGAGTATTCAGTTATTTTGATTTATCTTATTTTATTTAGTTTTTATCTTTGAATTTTATCTTTTATTTATTTTGTTGATATAATTGTAGTTAGGGTAATTATCTTTTAGTTGGGATCTTAGCCTATAAATAGGATTATGAACTTTCGACAATGGTTCCCTCTTCATTAACCAGAAACTTCCAGCAATAGCACTTCTTCATCAATCCATCTAGAGAACATCAACAACATTCATCTTCATCAATAACCAACAGCATCCATCTTGTAGAACAACAATGACATCATAATCCATATCATTGGAGCCCTCAGCAACACCAGTTGAGTCCACCACTGTCGTCAGAATCATCTTTGCAACACAACGGAAGTCCATTGTAGTTGCTCACAGCACCATCTACAGAACCATCCACCATCATCTCTGTCAAATGGTATCAAACAAAAATTCATGTAACACTCCATAAAACAAGTGCAGCAGCAGCATTATCTTCGAACATCATCAATGCAACCATTGGGATCATCATAGAAACAGTTTGAATCCATCAAATTGGTCGTTGGCATCAGATCATTACAACCACAAGCCTATCAGCAACTCTGTTTCACAACATCAAGCACAATTGTCAACTCTAGCAGATACCATTGAAGGACACCATCTTCAGTGAAGTCACCATAGCATAGTTACAAAGCAACTGTGAATCACCATCAGAACAAAGCACCATAATCACTAGAGTAGTAATCAACCATCGCCATCCTCACCGAGGGCATCAAAGCCCTAGCCACCATTTTGAGAACCCCAACCAATATTCTCACCAACAAACACACTGAAAGTTGAAGCCATCAAAGACCATCATCTATGAAGTACTTACCGATACCTCTCATCCTGGACGGAAGGTTTGCACAGTCAAATACAGCCTTAAATCTCTAATGCTTAAAAACCACTTTGCAATGGACTACAGTTCTTACCCCAACTCATGAATGGTACTTGAACTAGTTCACTATGTCTCCACCCCATTCCCGTCACACACACACACCCCTACAGAAAATGAAAGGCCCTTCTAGTGCTTCTTCAACCTATATGCTACCAAGATTGGCCAAACAAAAAATGATTGGCCACCTCATCCCAAAAAGTTCTAGACTTGACATAGCTCTCAAGGGAAGACCCAAGAAGGGAGAACTTTCAAAATTTTACAGAATTCACCATCCCAACAAAAATTATCTCACTCTTAGCAAGGTTAATGAGTAATCCTATCCAAGATGGTCTTGAAATACAATAACACATCCAAGATCCCCTAGTCTGTTCAATAGGACCACAAAAATGATGAATATAACATTGCAAAAGCTAGTGTAACACGAAAACCTTAGTGTTCCTTTGGACCTGACTTAGAAATATTAACCCACCAAAGGCTACTATTTTTATACAAAAGGAGGCTATGTGCTTCCATTACCAAGATTTTCAAGAAAAACGAAGAAAGTGGGTCCCTTCCCTAAAGGCCTCTTAAGCAAAACTAAGAACCCTTTATTGAAGTGACACTAAACTTGACCAAACCAATCCAAATGTCCCCCATAATGGATCCTATCCAATTCATAAATAATTGGTCCCCAATTTAGGTGGTCATATGTATACTGATGTCGAGCAGCAAGAAAGATTACAGAAAATTGGAGAATGGAACAAAATAAGGGAGGGGAGAAAACATATCCAGGGAAGAAGAGGAATAAGTACAAAGAGAAAAGAAGATTCAAGAGTGAGAATTCAGAAAAGGGAAGAAATCAAAATTTTATTCCAAATCAACCTCCTCTCTAATTATATCGATAATGCCTGCTTAAGGGGGCTGACATTAAACTAAAAAAGATAATATTTCAAGTCTCAGTGTTTCAAACAAATCTACCAAATGTAAAACCTAGGAATCAAAAATTAAAATAGATCAAATATACTATCAATCTCCCCCAATAGGAGAAAATCTCACCCTCAATTTTTTGGACACTAACTACTCAATCACCCAACTATAAGGAAAGTGGTTGTATGATCTTCTTGTCACATGCCATATACTCATGTCACTAGTGGTCAAGCAATATCATCAACACCAACTTGTTTAGAGTGGAAAGAACTTGTTGCTACCATGGAAAGATCTTGCCGACTCTTGTATAATTCTAATAGGCCAGGGTCAAGCTGCTATTATTGGGCTTTGGTAATCCAAGTGGAATCAGAATAAGAAAGACCTTCCCAACAAACCAGGAACTATTGAACCTTTAATGTTAAAAACAGTCTGCTCATCTTAAATTGCATCAATTTTATCCTGGTGTGCAAGGGGGGAAAATAATGGTGGTGAAGTGTTTGGCTCTAATTAAGGTTCAATAGATTGGGTTGGTGTAAGGATAATCATGTGGGTTAATATGACTTGTGTGCAAAAGGCCCTCAATGATAAATGTCAAACTAAAGAACAAAGTCAAGTCGTATATCAATGGCATGCATTTTTCAAACTCATTTTAGAATTTTAAAAGGACCCACACTATGAGCTTGGTACTTGAAGATGATTCTAAGAGGAAACTGCTCTAGCCTACAATGGATCACAACATGATCACCAATATCAATTTCAGCAAGTCACCTATGAATGTAGCTCAAGGTTTGTATAATGCATTACTTACCTCAAGTTGCTTATTGATTCGTCATGAATATGTTGCATAAATGGCTCAATTAATTTGGACACTCTTAACATGAGGCAACGTGGGAGTGAGGTTAAAAGCTTAGCATGTTTATAACAATGTACCACACTTATAAGCTATACCAATAAACCTATTGACTTTTTCCACTGGGCCGAGAAAGTATGTAATAGAAAATTTCAACTCAGTGCCTACTAGATGCTACAGGGTTTTCCAAAAATAACTAGTGAAGAGAACATCCCAATCAAAGGCTATGATCTTGGGAAGGCCATATAACGTGACAATCCCAATGAAATATACTTGGCAACCTTAAAGGCAATAGAAGTTTTTCTATGTGGGATGAAATGGGCATTTTGGAAAAACAGTTCACAATCAACAAATTTTGAGTCGATCTTTTTAGAGGCAAGGGGAAGACTCAAGGCAAAATCTATGCTAACATCTTACCACGGATAACCAGGGGCAAATAATAAGGTGAGGCAACATTTCTCTTGGCCGGACATGTAACACTAACCATCTTGCCCAATCTCTATTTAGATTTTCCCAATAAATTAGTTACTTATGGTCTTGTTACACTCAAAGTATCTTATAAGGCATCTTGCATGAGTCTCCTACATCAACAAATCTCTTACTGGTATTCTAGGGTATAAAGTCAATTGACTCAAAGAAGTGTCCGTCCTAAAGGTGAAAATCTTTGAGGTTAGAAAGGTTTCTTCAAACTCAAGACATGTCCAGTTTAAGCCGCTCATACCCTATGACCTCAACATTCAATGTGGTTAACAAGGATCAACAACCTTATTCTCAACTCTTGGCCAATGTTTCACAATGAAAGAATAGACTTGCATGTATTCAGTCAAATAACCATGTATATGGTTCAGATTCTTTCCAAAATTCAAGAAACAAAAGGTTCCTGGTGCGAGTAGAGGATACATCGTTGTGTTGACAAGTGACCAATGACACAAGAGTTGGATAATTGGATAAAATTTCTTGTCATAAGTGGAGTGCTTTTGTTTATATTCATTCAACTTTTCACTAAGATAAGCAATAGGATGTTTTTCACTAAGTATAGAAATGTCTACATATCTTTCAACCTTCTCAACAAGCTTTTAACAACTTCTCTTTTGTAAAGATTACTTAAACCACTTATGTTCCAAGACACATTAATAAATTTCACAAGACTAAAGATCTAGTTGCTACCAACTCCTTGCCCCCATGGGTAGGACCTACTCTTTTTGCATAATTTAGACTACTATCCTTTCCTTGCCTTGAACTACTCTAATTGAACCGCATTGTTAAATTAATCTGATGTTAAGTTTCTCTTCCACCCTTTATCTCTGTAAACAGGTTCAAAGCTTCCCTTTCACAAGCCCAAATTGATAGATCTTCCCTAAAACGCCTAATCCTTCTTAACACCCGTGGGACCCACCTTGAAACCCCACAATCTCAAGAGGGAGACAAGGTTGTAAATCCTCATCCCCATCCAACCTGGCTACCATAAGATGTCATACACTTGCTCCTTCAGTGTTGGTCACTGCTAAGCATTGTCTGTACCTCCCATCCTCTTGCCACAGAAAAGCTCAACCAAACAATATCATCTAGCCTAGATTGAGTAACTGCAAAAAGAAAAGCAATGATTCTTCAACCACAATTGAGTAACTGCACCCCCCCCCCCACCCCCAAACACACACACACCCACCACCACCACCACTGCAAACCCCATCAAGTTTCACTTTCTAATCACAATTAGCAGCCTTTCTTCCAACACCAGAGATTTTGAAAAGCCAAGGCCTCCATAATTCAAAGACAGAACACTAACTCACACAATGAGGTGCATCCAATCTGCTTTTACTCTCAGCAGCCTAAGTCCCCCTTCAAACAACTGATCTCAAATATCTTCCAACTAGGGCTTAGTATTATTAAGTTAAAATCAAATTTTTGAACCGAACAGGTTAATTTCTATTAATTCAATTCAATTTTTAATTAAATTTGGTTTGGTTCAGTTTTTGTTTAAAAAAATCAATTTTCATTTTCATTTTGGGTTTGAGATTAGTATTTTGATTTTTTATTGAATTGACCAAGTTATAAAATCATTATACAAAGATAACCCAGATTTTATGTTATTGAAGAAATTATTATTTGTTTCTATAGTTTATATTATGTTTTAATGAATATGCGCACATGTTATAAGATACTTTTGTTGCCTTAAAAGTTTCAGAATTCTATTTTTTTTAAATTCAATGTTTCCAACATAACACGAACCCACATTATTTTGAATAGCTTTATAATTTAGTTATTTCAATTAATTCAGCCATTTCAGTTAAAATGATTAAATTGGTTTTTCTAAATGTTGGTTGGGTTCAATTCCACAATAGAATAATTTAATTCATCACCAAACACCCCATCTCTCATTCATTGTAGTTGATGCTGATGCCCTTGTTGCATATCCCAATTTTTCAACAGTTGACCAGTACTCTTCAACAAAATGCTTGGTTGTATTTGACAAGTCACACTACCACACAGTTGAATGGTTGAACAGTTACTCTAGTCTTTTGAAGTTTAAAACAAAAGAATGTACCCGCAGAGTTTTTCTTTGGTAAACAAGTTCATCAATGTCAATGTTCAGAAGCCTAATATGCTTACTCAAAAGTAAAGTTGCAGAGTTTGTTTCCTTTTTTTTTTCTTATTTTCCAATTGCAATCATAATTTAGTAGTTTCCATTTTTTTAACATTGGCTATAGAAAGGGTCCACAGGAAGCATTTAGTTGCCCTCCATGGAATCTAACAGTCACCAATCAGCTCATATTGACTCACCAAGGCAGGCATCTGCTGTAACATCCCGTTCGAGCGATAGGAAGGACCGGAACAACTTACCCTGATGGGCCTACGCGAACTTCCCAGGGGGGTCACCCATCCTTGGATTACCCCAGGTTAAGCACGCTTAACTTAGGAGTTCTTTGCCAACATTCAGCCCAAAAGGTATCTAACTGGTGTTGTTTCCTTTCTTACACTATCCTCGATATATACTAACTTCTCTGAGCTCCGAGGGTATTACATTCTCCCCCCCTGAGCACATGACGTTTTCGTCATGCGACCTTACAACTGGTCCCAGACCTTCTCCCCTTTGGAGGCTGTCATCCTAGAAGCCTGCCAGGAGCCGCTCCTTGATCAGGCGTCGCGCCCCCGCGCCACTCCTCGCCCTCATTAGACCGCCTTCTCCAAGGGTCGGCTCTGATACCACCTATAACATCCCGCATCAAGCGATAAGAAGGACCGGAACAACTTACCCTGATGAGCCTACGCGAACTTCCCAGGGGGTCACCCATCCTTGAACTGCTCCCAACTCAAGCACGCTTAACCCCGGAGTTCCTTGCCTACATTCAGCCCAAAAGGTATCCATCTGGTATTGTTTCGTTCCTTACTTATCCTCGATATATACTATTCTCCTCTGGGCTCATGGGGTATTACATCTGCCATCATGTTTTATTACCAAGTTTCTGTAGCAACCTCTAGTTTTTTAGTTTTATTTCTTTTCCTGATTCAAAAAGACCAATGTTTTTAATATTTGCAAGATTTACAAAGATCACAATACTAAACAAACTCATCTATGGACATTATGTCAATCCTGTAATTTAAATGATGTGCACACGCATCATGACATGTGGACATCTTGGCACAAATCTAGACAGGCTAGGGCAATATACCTCATTCTCAACATAGAATCTGGATCCTGCCAGCAAACTCTAGTTCAAGAAGAATGTCATTCCTCCTCACATGTTCCTAAACATATTAAAATTCGCTACCATTATAGCAGTGCTCAAATTTATTTTCTAGCTTTTAAAGGGTACAAAGAAAAGAAAACAAAAGGAGGAAAAGGAAAAATATTTTATATCACCAACTACAACTCAAATATTTTATACAGCTAATGCCAAAAAAATTATCTTCAACTTAGGTTACTCATGCATTTTATACTCCATAATTAAGTTTTGTATATTTTGACCAAAATTTCCAAATGAACAAATAGGATGGGAAAGGTGGTCAGACATTACCAATACGGAGCCATCGAGCAGCCCAACTCCTGCTTGGATCCATAACTGAGATAATTCTGCACGACAACTCACAAAAATTTAAGTCTAAAAATTATTGTGATAATTTAAAACTAAGGGGAGTACCCCCATTGTCACTGCATAATTATACCATAGAAGAAGGGAAAAAGAGAGGGAGGCAAATGTATAGAAGCACGAATTAACATACCCAGTAAAATTAGGAGTGGTGCAATCAACAACACGCTCATGATCTTCGTCCATCTTAAAGAAAGGGCAGTTCTCACATCCCGATTCCCTGAACTGATTATCATGTGATATATAAACAGACCCCATACGAGAGGTAAAGTAATTAATTGAATTATACAACAAAGCAATACATACACTAAATTTGTCAATTAACAAACACATAACAAATTGAATAGAGCAACTAAAAGACGACGGGCAACAACATTACAGGAAAAGAAAGTAATAGAGTATAAGAAAAAAACCCTACAAGAAACAAAAAGAGATAGCAGAGGGAGAATCAGAGTAGACTGATCCAGCAAAGACAACTAATTGGAAAAAGAACCGAAAAGAAAATTCACATAATCAAAAGCAGAGAAAGAACGAAATGCCTGGTCGTAGGTTTTGACAAGCCTGCAACGAAGGCACGCCCTCAGCTCATGGCCGAAGCTAGTCGGTATCTGTGCCGCCCCTGCGCTTCCCATTTTTGTTTGTCGTCCCCTCCACTTGCTCCGCAGCTGCTCTCGCTCTTTACCCCTTTCACGGCAACTTGGCAAGGGAAGGTCGGAATTCGGAAAACTAGCCCTTCTCGTATTACATAAAATTTATTGCAATTACAAAAAACATTCATGAAATTTGAAATTTAATCAATTATATAATAAATTTTAAAAATTATTAAAAGTATACTTAAATTTTGAAATATGTATCAATTTTATAACACCGCTAAATTAAGAAGTGCTAAGATTGAGTCAATTGAGTATTTCGTTTGGTCAATCGAACAATTCTAATTTGAATTTTTTTTTTTTATCTATTCTTATATATCCTCAACTATTAAAATTAATTTTTATTTATTTAGACTTTGTGTGCTTTACTTTATACATATACACAAATACAATATGCGTGTGTACATGTATACACAAACATATACTAGATAAATAATACATCAATATATATTTATATAAAATTCTAATGTATAATATTTAGTCTCTATTATATTTGTGTACTTTCACGATGATTTTTAAAGACAACATTGTTAATATTGTTGGAGAAATAATAAGATACAAACTACTGAAAGTTTAATAATTATACAATTTATTTATTTCAACATTTTATTAATCTAAATAAGTTAATGAGTTCATTAATCTACACTACTTTATATTAAAAAAAATATATCTATTTTATACAAGACATATAATTAGAAAGATATTGATATTTGACTCAAATTTACCTTCTTTTAGACTTATCAATTCAACAAGGCTTGTCATCTTCGCATATCCAAACTTCATCTCCCTTTATATTGGGTTCAAGTTTTGGGAATTGGTCACATTTAGAATGACAATGACCCTGCTAGATGCTACCATGGTGACTTCGATCTTCAACTCAAAAGGATCAATCTCTATTATAACAAGACAAGCTATGGCCACTTTGTCTCTAGAATTTGGAGTTTAAGGCCATGGATAGTGTCTAAGTCCAGCTCTTACAACCAAATTTTTTCGGGACAACTTATTTAGCCAATTTGACATATGCAACAACTAGGGCAAAGGCCACTACAAGAAAGGAGAAAAATTTATCAACTCCATTCTCAACGTTGTCTACAAGGAAGCAAGAGCTATGATTGCTTGTAAGGTATATAAATAAATATGCAGAAAAATATGGTTTATTTTTCTCTTTTGGAAGCATATATATATATATATATATAGATGGGTGGTTTAATCAATGAGTTGTTTGATTAATAGGTTTTCAGGTTGTCATTCTTTTGGAGGAAGAATGGAATCTATAATGGTAACACTTTAGATTTTGAAGATTTGAAAAGAATACCCATATAAGTAATACTAACTTCTTTATTTTCCCATCCTACAGTTTTTTAGCCTTACAATGCCACCAACACAGAGAGCCTCTCCATGTTGTCACTGTTCTTTTTTTTTTTTTTTTTTGGGGGGGGGGGGGGGAGGAGGGTCACCAACAACCTATTATAAATAAGCAAAATGAGTAATTAAGATGTTTGTATCGCCGTCAAATTTGAGTAACTAATACTAGTTGGGGGATGTTTTTGTGTTGTTATCTTTAGATTTTGTGTTGTTTTGATTATGTTGCTTTAATTGTTCAATGGGTTCATCTCTTGAAATTTCAATTAGCTTTAGTAGCAATTTTTTGGATGTTGGAAGGTGAAGTTTTTGATGTTGGAATGTTGGAAGGTAAAGTTTTGCTGGCACTAAATATGGTTGGTTTTTGGGACTTTTTTTTTTTAAGTTTGGATGGTGTTGATTGGGCCTTTTGTATACACTATTTCACTCTAATTTTTATGATCTACTTGAGCTCTATGATCTTGGAGCATTTTCCTATGTTCTAGTTGGTCTTCGTTGTTGCAATTAATAGGCATAAGTGTTTTATTCTCCTATTATACTACTTGTGTGAAGACTTACTCAATTTATGGAACTATGAGGGTTGTTTTTTGGTCCCTGCTCATCAAGTGGGTGGAGGATTTCTCACCTGGGTGTTGGAATCTAATCACAAATTGCTCTGTGATTATTGGCTTAACCATTAAAATGATGTAAATTTTAAAGGAAGGAAAAGCTTGTTGCTTGTGGAATTTTTGTCGATGATTGTCTTAATTGTATATGTTGCATATGTAGCAAAACTTTTATTGTATAGAATTTTTATTTGTCAATGTCAATTTCAAATTATCACGTACTCATAATGATAGATGAATAAAATTTCAAATTATAATTCCATCAAACCAAGGCTCGAAAAATCTAAGCTCGGGCTCGGCAAGAACGGAGGATGCAGCGGCGAGACGAGAGCGGATGATGCAGCTTTTGGCCATACCTTAGAGTAAGAGAGACGAAGCGGCAGTCGACGAGATTCGGCGAGGCGGCGATAAGAGAGGCAAGGTGACGCGCCAACGACGAGAGAGGCGAGAGATGCAAGGCAGCAGCAGCAGAGATGGAAGATGCAGCGACGATCGACGATAGTGGACACTCAACGAGGTGGCGGCAATGGCTCTCTCTCTATAGCTACTCCAATTGCTGTGCAATCTAGGTTTACAACTTACAATTTTATTTATAACATATAAATTATAAATTAATTTCACATACACCCTTATTTATTTTATTATAATTCTTATAATTTTAACTATTTTTCACATATACCTTATCTATTTTACTTTTTAAGTATTTTCTATTGTATAATTTATTTTTTTAAAAAAAATATAATAATAACTAAAAACACTCATTATAATATCATATTAGAGTACTCAAGAAAAAAATTTAATTGAATGAGAAACATGCATATAAATGGTGGATTAAAATATATGGTTTGATTGACTTATTCCTTTTTGGATGGATCAATTTATATTTGTGATCTATACATATAGTTAATAAGTATTAAATATATCTTTTTCGATAATACATTTATTATAATAAAACTAACTAACAATAAATAGTTAGACATTAAACATAAGATATAATAAATATGTACCCAAGGTTTATGAATTATTTCTTGGGAATTGATGTTTGTCAAATGGAAAGAAGCATTTTTCCTACTCAAAGAAAATGTGCCTAGGATGTGCTTAAGAAATTCAAGTTAGAGCTAGATAAAACAATTACAACACCACTTGTTCAAAAAAAAAAAAAAAAAAAAACTAAGTTTAGATGATTGGGAGGACAAAATGGATGTTGTTGTTTACAAAAATTTGATTGGGAATCTACTCTACATGACTACTACAAGACTTGATCTTATGTTTCCAGTTAACTTATTTTCCTTATTTTCTAGGTTTATGCACTCACCAAGTCAAGCTCACCTAAATGTTGCTAGAAAAGTGTTGAGATACATTAAAGGCACAATTGATTTTGGTGTGTGGTATGAGAAGAAAATTGGTGGCAATTTACAGGGATATGTTGACAGTGGTTGGGTTGTAAGTATAAAGGATTACAAAAGTACCACAAGCTATGTTTTCTCATTCAGTTCAGGTTCATTATTAGGAACTCCAAGAAGTAAGAGGTGGTAACTTAGTCAACTGAGATTGAGTATATATATGTTGCTTGCAGCTAATCCGACCATTTGGCTTAGAAAATTAATGATTGATTTGGGGGAGAAGCAAGGTGAGCTTTCTGTTATTTTGTGCGAAAACAAATGTTCCATTGCAAATAATCCTATGCGACATGGTAAAACTAAGCATATTGGAGTCAAATTTCATGTCATGAGAGAAGTAGAAAAGAATAAAGAGGTTAAGTTGCTTCATTGCAAATCTAAAGTAGAGAGGTTGCAGGCATGCTCACTAAGGAGGCTCTTCCTAAGAACAAATTTGAAGATTTAAGAAGCAAACTTATGATCTCAAAGAAATTTTCAAGGAGAAGTGTTGATGCATTGCGACTTTGCTAAATGTTATAGGACAATTTATGGAGGGAACTAACTGTAAGTTTTTGTCTTTTAGTATTAGTTTTAATTTATGTCTTTTTGGTATTCTGTTTTAATGTCTTACACAGTCAATGCTTTTGCTGTAAAAGCAAAGTAGTTGCTTAAATTTAGAAATGCTAGGAGTAGTGGAGATAGTTATGACCTTATTCTTTCTCATCAGTTTACTGCTAGCACTTGAATGGAATGAAATTGACGGGCGATTTTTTTCTCTTAGATAATTTTCTGCATTTCATGTTCTGCTATTTCCTATAGAAAGAAAAAAAGTTTATTTATAAATTCAAAATTTATAAAAATTTGGGGGCATGAGAACATTTATATTTTTTTCTATAAATAAAAATTCAATAAAAAAGAAAAGGGCACTAGCATCACACAAGCAACAAATAAGGGCATATCCCTCAAAAAAAAAAAAAAAATATCAAATTTGTTTCGGAACAAGGTGAGAAACAGTGAGGTGAGTTAAATTCAGGGTCAGCTTAAGGGATTGGAGAGTCTTAGGCTATTATTGTACATATATATGTGGGCATGTAATTTTTGACTAAAAAGACCTTTTTGCTCATAAACTTTTTCCGTTTAATCATTTATGTCTCTTAACTTAGGAGGGACCTATTATGCCCCCAAGTTAGAAAAAGGGCCTATTACTCCCTTCAAATCTCAAAATTAAGCATGTGATATACACACATTAGGAAATATTTTTATATTCATATAATATATATATATATTAATAAATTATACATAATTATTTATCAAAATTTTATATTAATACATATATACACATAGTACACAGTGACTATTAAATATATATATGTATGTATATACATATAAATAGTGTACAGTAATAGGGGTAAACGCCAACAATGGACGAGACGGGTTTCAGATAAAGGTTAAACCTAATCGAGTTTTTGCCGTTGTCGATCGGTTGCGAACATAGAAGTGAAGATCTCTAGCTCCAACGTCATCTTGAGAACGATTTATTAGAGAATCCCAATTACCAAGATCATAGTGTTCTAGAGAAATTTTCCTTTGAGATTTTTCAATTGAGCATCTGTAGCATAGAAGACACTTTTGCTCTTTATTCCTTTATCATCAAGGTATAAATATACATATATATATTTCATATATATATAGGGGCGAATCTATACGTGAGCTGTCTTGCCTAAAACCGATATATATATATATTTTATATATATAGGGGCAGATCTATACATGAGTTGCCTTGCCTAAAATCGAGGATAACTTACAATTAAAATTAATTTAAAAAAAATTACAACTCATTCCAAAATCTATGATGTATAATTTTACATTTCAAAAAACAAAAAAAAAAAAATTTAACCTCTTCCAACATAAATGTTTAGATCCGCCCTTATATATATAGCTTATTTATTAGCATTAGAAGAATATGTAGATGACATAAGCGAGAAAAAAATGAGAACTAAATATAACACATATATATATATTATATATATGTATGTATGTATAGCTGGTGCATTGAATGGATGACTGTTTTTCTTCTTCAAGACTAAACATGCATATTATATATGTATGTTGACATAGTGTGATGAAGCCAGTCTGATATCTATGGATGCGACTCAAATGCTATATCTATTTAGGAACTAGAAGATGTTCTTGCCGGTGATAAGGAAGGCGAGAGGTTGCCGGCATTGGGAATGAGGAAGAAAAAGATGATAGTGTTATCTTCACGTACCTCAATCACCGCGCATGTAACTTATTCGTGGTATTGATTGAATAATGAGGTGTATAATGGTTTCCAAAATTCACACTTTAAGAGATATGATATGTCTTAACTTGCAACTTAAGAGGCACAATAGGTCCCTTTTAAGTTAAAGGACATAAGTGATTAAATGAGATAAGTTCAGCGACTTATATATATTTTTTAACTTACAATATTTATGTATAAATATATATATGCTTATATATATATATATGTGTGCATATATATTTAGATATTTTTATATTTATAAACGTTGGGTGTATGTATAATATAAGTATTACATATATACATGAATATATATATATATGAATATTTTACATACATATACACGTAGACATATATGCTTATTATATTACATACACATACAGATGTGTTATATATATATATGCTATTTACACACGTATGTATATATTTATATATCTATACTATTATATAAGCAAACATCCACTTTTGGTGCTATAAAAGCCTATTAATAAAGTATTTTTAAAATTATCTTATGTATATTGATTAGATAAAAATTAATTACACTAATAAAATTTGAATTCATTAACCCATGAATAGTGATTTTTTTCTCAAATAACTTTTTCACTATGCCAAGAATTATTATTTTTTTAACATTTTACCTAAAAATTAAAAAAAAAAAAAAAAACTAGAACGGTCAAATATCACCAAATAAACATTCATTTAAATTTATTTTTTTACACATGCATAACACATACAAGCTCTTTAGTGTACATATATGTAAACTTATGTACTTAATGTAATTGTATGTATATATACAGTATGTATGTTCTTATACATATATACACAAAAATTAATTTTATGATACTATAGAAAATATTTAACCATAATATACTTCTTAGTTTTATTGTATTTTTTCACATTTTCTTTTTGCAGTGATGAGAATGATTAAATTTTAAATCTCATGTATATATAATAGTTAATTAAATACCTAAATTTTAAATAATATCATTTCAAATGATGATTGAAAATGCAAACATTTTTAATTTTAAAGTTCGAATTACATCATTTGAAATCTCTCCATCCAAATCTAACCTTAAGAAGCTTTAAGTATCTAAAACTTCATTTCATAGTTAACTTTATAATATTCAAAACCTTTTAAACTATTTTTTAAGACTTTATTAGCACTTTTATTAATCTTTGAAAAAGACTATTAACTATTTTCACAAAATTTTACTTCATAAAAATTTAGCAGTTTCTATTAGATTGAAAAAAATTCAAAGAATATTTCTGTAAGGTTGAGAGTAAATTTAGTAAGAATACATACATACATATATATATATATATATTATAACAAATTTCAGGTATGTTTTAATAATTTATCCCTAAGTAAAAATAAATACTGTACATGTTTCAATCAACAAGCTGGAAGCGACAATTTTTGTGCCATCACGTGTGGATTGACGCATGCATACGAGTAAAATACAATAAAGTCATGTTTGGATTTCAAATGATTTTGTTTAAAATTTAAATAGACATATATATGTAGGCATATATATTACATATGCATGCATACATGTATGCACATTGTAATTGAATATTTTAGGAAAATAACACGTCATTTCAAATCCTCTAATTTTTGGGATTTGAAATTTGAAATCTCTAATTTCAAAACCAAACCTCTTTTAAAAAAATTTAGATAATGTTCTCTTCCTATTTTAATTTTAAATTTTGAATTTATTTTTAATTTTTTGTTTTAAGGGTGTTTTAAAATTTTTGGAAATGCATTCTTTTTATAATTCTGAAAAACAGTTTCTTAAAATAAAAATTTTTAAAAAGCATTTATTTTAAAATTTTGAAAAACTATTTCTTTTATATCATTATGATATTTTATTCAATAAATTTAATTATTAAATAATAAAATTAACTCTTTTTAATAAGATTCTACTATTAAAATAAAAAAAATTAATTAATAAATTACTACCCTACATCCTTACAATAATTTATATTAAATTATATAATTCATAATATATTATACGTTATCCTATATTTTTAATTATAATATAGATATACTATATTTTTTAAATTTTAAATATATATAATTTTATTTTCAAAATTTAATAATAAATTTTTCTTCTTTTTTTTCTTTTTTTTTTCTTTTTTCCTCTTTTTCTCCAACACCCTGCATCTTCTCCGTCTTTGGCGACTACGACCGACCGAAGATTCACACGATCAGAACCTATCATCAGAAACTCTAATCCAAGGGGGTTGACATTCATAAAAATGAGCCAGATTTAACGATTGAATTTTCATAAATCTAATATTTAATTTTCTACCACAAACTCAAAATGATCCTACCAGTCGCCACTGGGCATCGTGGTCGATGATTTTCGGTGATTAGAGGTAACCACCGGACACCCAAGGGTCCATCGACCAACGTACCTAAAAACTAACAAGATTTAACGGTCAAATTTTTTTAGATCAAAACTTAAACGTTTGACCCACTCGCTTATATACGCATTGCCAGTCACCACCGACCACCATGGTCGGTGGTTTTCGACAATTAGAAACAACCACCCAACACCCAAGGGCCTATCGACCAACATACCCAAAAATTAATAAGAGAAGTAAGAGAAGAGAGGACAAAGGAAAGAAGAGAGGAGAAGGCGACAACACCAACAAGAGAGGACGCCGATCACTCGATGGTAACTCGCATGATTGGTGGTGATGGTCGCGGTGGTGGTGACGGTCGATGGTCAAAGGAAGAGAAGAGAGAGAGGAGAGATGCGGGCTTGCAAGATTGGGTGAAGAGAGGAGTGGGTTTCTGCGTTTTGGGTGTTTTTAGTGTGTTTTACCTGAAAACATCCAAAACAACAAAATTTTGAATTTTCTTTACAAAGTTTTTTCTTACTTTTGAAAATGCGCTTTTGAAAACAAAAAAGTAAAAGTATTTTCAATATTTTGAAATACTAAAAACTTAAAACGAATTAAAAACAACAAAGAGAACGCAGTCTTGGTACTTGGAATCCCAAAATCTCAAATGACTTGAGTCCAAACACAAGCTAAGAAACATCACAACACAACTCTACAACCTGTACCTAGAATCAATTAACCTCTATTAGAGATTGAAACATGAACGTAAAAAAGAATACAACAACATCCTGGTATTGATACAAATGGTATTACATTGTTATACAAATGGTATCGCCTCAGTTAAATTTATAGAAATCAATAGGGATAAGCAAGAGAAAATAAGTTTTGAGTCAGGCACATCTTATAAGAATTCCAAATTAATGCATCAGACGGGGTTCAAATTCAGTTTGATTTCTTCGCTTCATCAAGTTTCTTCATCCTTTCTTTCATAAGATCAATATGATGCCGCTACTGCTCTTTGCCAATCTGTATTTCAAAAAAGATTTACATATTAAAATCATTGTTTATGATGGAATACAGCAGAACAAAACAAGCTCAAAATCTTCATCACCTCATCTCATCTCAAGTAGAACAAAAGTGTCTCCTAATAAATAGTTTCATTTGTATACTTAAAAGTATTGACCACCAACAGTTACAGATGATGAGAACTATCCCAAACCCCCCAACGAGAACCAACACAAACCCAAAGAGAAGAGAACCAGTAACAACCACAAGCCCCCTGCCCTCTACAGCAAACAATAAATAACAAGATGTACCAAAAATTATCGCAAAAGGTCCAATTGAACATTCCAATTATTATTTGAAAAATGGTGTAGTTTGCGTGCAGTACTTAGAATAAGAATGCTGTAACTGATGTTATAACAGTTAATGAAAATAGGAGAATTTTTATTCATTTTTTGCCACACGGGGCACTTAGAACTAAATCCAACTTGAGAAAGATGCAACTCAACAAGTGCAACAGAATTCAAAACACTATATGAAGCTGGGAATGAACATAACAACAGAGTACATCAAGAAACCCTCACATCGAGGGAAATCACTGAAATAAAATAAAACATTTTGAAACATAATCAAGTTTTTCCTGTTTAAGTTTATCATCTTAAAATAACATTTGAATCAACCAGAGTTGGAACCATGTCTTCATAATAATGTCAGGAGTATAGATAAAAATTATTTGATGAAGTAAAATAAAACAGAGTGAAACATCTTCAAAATTTTTATTATTTTTCTTTATTTTCCAAGGAAAACATGTTCTTCACACAATTGAAGCTTTTTGTTATTCCCTAAAAATTACTTAGGAAACTAATTATTATCCAATTCTCAACAAAAACTAAGAGCATTAATTTTTTTTAATAAAATACAAGAAATAATATTGGTTTCTACATTCCTTGTGTTTGAACATGGTGGAACATCAATCCTTGAGGTTTACATTTTTTTAAGCGTCTTTTTCTTTCAAATAAATTTCTTAGTACCTTTTGTCAACCAAAAATAACTGCAATACTAAGCCTCAATGAAACACTATGGGAAATAAACCCTTTTCCGGTGGAATACACCTACACCTATGAGTTTTGGGAAAAAAATATTCTTATCCTGAATTATTGGAAATGGCATTGAGCCAGGTCAGGGTTGGGTATGTGGTATCATAAAATCTATAATCAAGTTGACTTCACAAAAAAGAACCCAAAAATAGGAGACAAAAAAGCAAGAATAATACACTTTGGCTCATATCTTGAATGTGCGCAACAATGTACAAAGCTATTACTTGCAAAAGAAGTAGCAAGAAGTGGAAATAATTTATATGCAACGAAAACTCGTTAATTATGTGTCTGTTAATAAATTTGATTATGCTTTTTCAGCATGTGGAAGGGAGGTGGCAGCAGGCAGTAAGCTAATGTAAGAGCCTTGCAGGCTTCTCTATAGGGAGAAGTAGTTCTATTTGTCCTGTACAAAGGAATATTAGCTGCAGTTCTGTTAAGTATGGTTTAGTTTAGTTAAATTTGTTAGTTAAGATTTGTCCACTTGTCTTTATACAACTGTCAAGGTTAGTTGTATCCCTAACAAAATCAGTTGAGTTTAGAGTCTATAGATACTGAATTGATTTTCTGTTTCTAATGTCAAGAATCATTTTCAGCAAATCTCAGCGTCAGCTCTCTTTTTTAGTTTCTCTCTTTTTCTTCATAGAAGCTCACTTCATGGTATTAGAGACAACAAGCTGCGTCCATGGCTCAAAATGAAGAACAATTGCATTCTGCTTCTCAGAGTCAATCCTGCTCCTTTTCTTCTGCCTCACAGTATGATTTCTCCTCCATAGCAACAGCTTTCAATTACAGTCCTATCAAACTACATAGTAATAACTATCTATTCTGGAAAGCTCAGATCTTGACGACAATTAGGGCTTTTGATTTGATCTCCTTCATGAACAAATAAGAAAAATCTCCAATCAAATATCTATCAGATCCAGATTCTGGTGATCATAATGCACAGAAAGTAAATGAAGAATATCTAGCCTAGCTCAAATTAGATCAGTTACTCCTAGGGTGAATTTCTCTACAATTGACAAAGAAGTTCTAGCTCAGGTGATTCATTGTGAATCCTTAGCAGAGTTATGGTATGTTCTTGAGAACTTGTATTCTCAGCAAACAATTGCCAAATCTTTTTAGTTAAAACAACAGTTAAGATCGAACAAGAAAGATTCTATATAAGTGAATGACTATATATTGAAGATTAAACAATAGGAGCTTCTAGCAGCAATTGGTGAACCAATCAATGAAAATGATCTTTTATTGGCCATTTTGAGTGGACTGGATAGTGATTATGAAACTGTTGTTAGTCTAATTACCTATCAAATGGATTATATTAACCTAGAGAAAGTTTAGTACTTGTGACAATGCATAAACAAAGGTTATCTGTTAAGAATTCTTCTTCATCTTCAGCCCTAAATTTTGAGGGTATAACTCCGATGAATGCAAATGTTGCATCTCACTGGTCAAAGAATGGCAGTGGTCCTATTACCAATAGAGGAGGTAGAGGTCGAGGCAGATCTAACACTAGAAAAATACATTGACAATTGTGTGGGAGACTAGGTTTGACAGAAATTTTCAGCATTTTTCCAGTCAAAATTCTGGCAAAGGAGGATTATCTCAATATAATTCAAGAGCCTATCTTGTAGCTCCCAGTAATCCTAGTGAAGTATTTCTAAGTGAGACTGGTTCTATTCAAGGTTCTCACTATACCAATTCTTTGGATAATCAATTTACTTCTTTAGCAACTTGGAGTGATCCTTCTTGGTTTGTTGACTCTGGAGCAACAAACCACATTACCTCCAATCTTCACTCTCCTTATCAAGGCCTTGACAAAGTTGCAGTTTGCAATGATAGAAACTATGCATTTCAAATGTTGACCTAGTGAACTTTATACTCAAACCAAACCCGTTTCTATTCTTTCTTTATCTAATGTGCTTCATGTTCCTTACATGAAAAACCTTATTAAATGTTTCTTAGCTTATTAAAGAAAATAATGTGATAGCTGAAATTTTATCCAGATTTCTGTGTGATTAAGGACAGGGACAAAGGAATTGTACTACTCTTAAATTTATTAATAAGCATTAGAAGGGGTCCCAACATGATACTTCAAAAGGTGAGAGGTAGCAGCCAAACAAGTAAACCTCAGGTAAGCAACTGAATTTAAAATCAGTTTTTGGGGATTAAATTAAAGAGAAATATCTGCATTTTTAATATGTTATTAGGCATAAAAAGAGGGTTCCAATGATATAGAAATTAGTAATTTTGGTTAAGAATTGAGAAATTGGATTAAGGACTTAATAAGGGGATTATGGTTAATTAAGCAAGAATTAGTGAAGTTCCAGCTATAGGGACTCTGCAGAAGGTTTTAGAAACATGATGGGGTGTCTCCTACAAGAAAAGATTCCATCTAGGGCTAGGTGGCAACTAGAAAGACAAAAGGGTGGCAGCTGCTTCAGTTGAAGCAAATAGCTGGCTGTATCTGCAGGAAAAAGCCACCAAACAAGAGCCAAGTGGCAGCCATTGGGACTGTCATGTATTCAGCTGCTTCAGCACAAAAGTAGGCTGCTTCCAAGGCCCATAAATAGGCCAGACCTTCATTTCAAGAGACAACTGAAATGAGGGTGAGAAGATCTCCATAAAAAAAAATGCTAGAGTGAGAGAGTTGAAGGAAGTAAGGAAGTTCTATTGGAAAGTGAGGAAGGAGATTAGAAATAAGAAAGGCCTGTTAGAAAGCCAAAGGAAGCTTGAAGAAACTAAGGCTTAACTTGAGGTAAGTGCATGCTTATGGTTACTCTATGTTGGTATTATGCATGAAATGATTTTATGGCAGCCTAATGCATAAAATGACGTTCTTGTGACATGTGTGCATAATTTGGGCATGTTGCACAAAAGTATGAGTCAAGCATGTGTTGTTAATGAAGGTTCAAGCCATATTTGCAATGATTGTTGTTAATGTTTGGCCAAGGGTGGAGCCCTTAGGTCGTGTGAATGATGCCAAAGGATAATGGGAGGGCTTGAACCTAGGAGAGGGAGCAGCTGGTGAATGGGAGACGGTTATGATTAGTGGCTGCCCTCATGAAATGTGTGGATGATATTATGAATGTGTGATTACATTGCCATCACATGCCTTACTGAGAATTCTATTCTCATGCATTGCATTTCAACATTCCAGACCTGAAAGGGATGGGGAGATTGTCCAAGCAGGGGTTAGAGGATGAAAGGAAATATGCAAGACATTATATATGTACTTTTTGGTGGAAAGTTTTTCACAACTTAAACGCCATGTTGTTGAAAACATAACTTAGAAGCTGCTAATATGGTTTGAAGGAGTCAAAATAACTGTTAAAGATTATCCATAATCAATAAATTAGCAACTATTTGATATACTTTAGATTGTTTGCTAGCTGATCCTTAGCTAAATTTTAGCAAATTCTGTTTACATTTTTTATGTATAAATATGTGCTTTTACTGTTGAATAAAATAGTCTTTTGTGTTCTCTCTATTCTCTGCATATCTTTCTATAGAATATATTCTCTTTTCTTCTTTCTTTATGAAAAACAAACAAATGGTATCAGAGCATATTTTCTTGAGGGACCTGTGAGTATGGAGAATCACCGAGAGTAAGACCAGGAGCAAGAGCATGAAGTGTACGGAAGAGAGATTCCAGACGAAGTAGAGATGGATGCCGATGTCGACATGTCTAGGGCTGAGGGAGAAAAAGACCCTAATGCTAAGGACTTGCAGGAGATGAAGAAGAGACTCAAGGAGACAGAAGAGGAAGCTGGTGTCCTTTGTGAAATGCAAGCTAAAGTTGAAAAGGAAATGGTCGTTGTTCAAGATTCTTCTAGTGGGTCTGCTACACAGGCTGAGAAGGAAGAAGTGGACGTCCGGTCAATATATGTTGACAATGTTGACTATGCATGCACACCGGAAGAGGAGGAGTTATTTTAACCCTACTCAAAATCATATTCATACCTATGCCCCAAAAAATGACTATGTCCCATAACCATATCTATGCCTCATAACCATAAACCATAAAATGCCCACATGCCTATATCTAAGACATGCCAAAATTAAAAATTTGCATTTGCAGCCTCAAAGTCAAGGAGGAGTGTTGAAAACATGACTTAGAAGCTGCTGATATGGTTTGAAGGAGTCAAAATAACTGTTAAAGATTATCTATAACTAATAAATTAGCAACTATCTGATATATTTCAAGTTGTTTGTTAGCTGATCCTTAGCTAAATTTCAGCAAATTCTGTTTACATTTTTTATGTATATATATGTGTTTTTACTGCTGAATAAAATAGTCTTTTGTGTTCTCTCTATTCGTTGCATATCTTTCCATAGAATATATTCCCTTTTCTTCTTTCTTTATGAAAAACCAACACATGTATTTGGCTGAATATATGATATAAACAGCTATGTTCTGGAATTATTCTTGGAATTAAATTACTCTTATCATTTATGAATAAGTTTGGTTGGAAACCGAAATTTGAAACCAATAGAATAAAAGGGCCACTTCCAAGGAGGAGATTGAGCTGGTCCTACTCAATGAAGTAAAGACTTTTCATGTCAACACAAGCCAAGGATGTCTTGGTTTTGTGACCTAGGTCGATTTACGGGATGTGGTAGGTCACGACCACATTGATGCACTCAAAGGTAAGTCAAATAGGAGACATACCTTGTCATAGAGATGGGGCACAACAATAGGCATTGAGCACTACTATGCCAACTTTGAGTCTATAACATCCTCCTAAAACTTCTACTACTCTACTGAACAAAGCACCCATAATAGATATCTCTTCTAGGTACAAGATTGGCTCAAGATTTGAATAGAACTTTTAAATAGCAATTTGCAAGTTTGATCTTATTTACAAACCTTGTGTAAAGAGTTGAAATATTACCATTTCAATATTCAACTGGAAAAAATAAACATATACAAAAAGAAAAATAAAAGAGTGAAATACTTACACATGGGATTGTGAAGGCATGCACCCATATGCAAGCATGCAATAGAGATGAAAAGTACCTCTAGAATAGCTTTAGCTTCGTGATCAAATGCTTTGCAAAGAATTTCATAATTCTTCTCAAGACCTATCTGCAAGCATATTGATGAACAAAAATCAACCCACTATCAGGATAGGGAAAGAAGAATATAAAGGCTTTTACAAGTTTAAGAAAAGTAGTTTTGTAAATTCCTACCAATGGATGATTAATTCTTGATGGCGAAATAGTCGAAATTGTGTACCTGCACAAAGTTAGCATTGAAGATCAACTGCAAAAACATGAATTGGTGGATTTTAAGGAAGAAAAAAAATACTTCTATTCATTTCAAGAAATATTTTTCCCTTCTAATTTGGCATGTACTGCGTGCATACATACTAATGTCCTACTAGTAGTTGGACCTTTGCACTGAACATCTAACGGTAGCTAGAGATACCATTCAAGCCAAAAGTTAATTGTTATTGGTCTGTATTGGTATTTCCTTTGAAAGGAAAATGCAAAGATGCTTCAAGCATTTTCCTAGGAACTTTGCAGTTAATTGATGGGTTGGAATATCCAAATATAAAAAAGGATGATGATAATGAAGATGATGAAAACTAAGATGTTCACATTTTCAGAGTGAACTAAACATGGCTCAGATTACTTAATTATTGTCCACAAGCTACGGCTGTCTTTCCTATCAAAATTTTACACAACGTTTGAATAATTTGACTTTCTCTGACCAGATTACAAAGTGCCCTCCTATCTATAGGTGTAAATGTTAATCAAAATACTTCTTGGACGAGTTACATATTGCAAAGTTACTTTGTTAACATGGACAGAGTCTCACTTCTTTAGCATGGTTTCAATAAGTAAAATATGCACTGGTATTTATCTCTTAATGTGCATAGAGCAGATCTTTCTTTCTCACGACCTAGTGTTGTTAATTACTTTTTCCAATCTTTCAATCCCAAGAAACAATAATTCAAAATAAAAAATACACCTTATATCGATTGTGTTAGAATATCTTCAAAATATTACTAAGAATATTTATAGATCTTTTATATATTCTTTGTAAATATTTCTGAAGAAACTAGGTAGATGAATTAGGGAATCAAACCACTATGAATAATTTCATTGATCTGAAAAATATATATACACAAAAGTCCTAAAAAATCCGCTAAAAATCCTCCTAATTTTTCTCCTAACTATTCTCCTATTTTATAGGAGTAGATTACAACACTTTGCTTTCTATTTTAGAGATTTAGACCACTCAACAATTCGGATAACTTATGACTAAACTATCCTTATTCTACCTTATCTTTCTGATTGAATTTCTTGATTACACGAAGCTGTAATCCCAAGCCTTTTATGGTTCCTCCAACACTCCCCCTCAACCTGAGGAATAGATGTCAATCATTTCCAGATTGCCTCTAAGAGTTTCAAAACCTTGTTTTTGCATGGCTTTAGTTAGGATGTTTGTTTCTTGATCTTCAGTAGGAACATAAGTGAGTCTTATGTCTCCTTCTTCCATCTCTTGCTTGACGAAATGCCTATCAATTCTGATATGCTTCATCTGGTCATACTACACTGGGTTGTTTACAATGCTAATAGCTGATTTGCTATCACTATAGAGTAACTTAGGAGATGATATAGGCATAGAAAGATCTTTCATCAGTCTTTCTATCCATATTATCTCACAAATCCCTTGAGCAATGGCTCAATACTCAACTTCCGCATTGCTACGAGCAACAACTTCTTGTTTCTTGCTCCTCCAAGTCACTAAGTTCCCCCAAAGCTTGGTACAATATCTTGATGTGGATCTACTATCCTTAATGGAACCTTCCCAATCCAAATCAACATAGCCAATAATTCCTCTATCTTTACTTTTCTTGAACAACAACCCTTTTTTAGGTGTTCCTTTGAGATACATGACAATATGGTAAGTTGCTTCAAGATGTCTTTTAGTCGGTAGATACATGAATTGGCTGATGATGCTCACAACATAGGTAATATCCAGCCTTGTGTGAGATAAATAGATAAGCTTTCCTACTAAGCGTTGATATCTTCCTTTGTCAACATGATATTCTTCTCTCTCTTCTTTATTCTTTCAGTTGGTCTCTAGGGGAGTACTTGCTAGTTTACACTCTAGTTTGCCTGTTTCCCTTAGCAAATCTAGGATGTATTTCCTTTGAGATATGAATATGCCTTCATTGCTTCTTGCCACTTCCAACTCAAGGAAGTATCTTAATTCCTCTAGCTCTTATACCTTGAATGCTTGTCTTAGTTAATGCTTTAATTTCTCAATCTCTTGGTTGTTGTCTCTTGTGATGATGATATCATCCACATAAACTATTAAGATTGTTCTCCTTCCATCCTCTTCAATCTTGTTGAAAAGAGTGAAATCAGCCTGCCCTTGCTTGTATCCAAGCTCATGTAGGGTGTCACTAAACCTCTTAAACCAAGCTCTAGGAGATTGTTTAAGACCGTCTAATGATTTCTTTAACTTGCATACCTTCCCTCTTGTGTCATTTTTCTCAAAACATGGTGGTATTTTCATATAGATTTCCTTTTCCAACTCTCCTTAGAAAGCATTTTTGACATCCAATTGATGTAGTCTACAATCTAGATTTATTGGCAATGATAATAAAACCCTGATGCAATTTAGTTTAGCCACTGGAGCAAATGTTTTCTCATAGTCCAAGCCCTGAGTTTGAGTGAATTCTTGAGCTACAAGTCTTGCCTTGTACCTGTCAATACTCCCATCAGATTTGTACTTCATAGTGAACACCCACTTGCTGCCTACTGCTTTCTTTCCTTCTTACTGCTTTCTTTCCTTTTGGTAGCTCCATAACTTCCCATGTATTATTCTTTTCCAAGGGTTTCATCTCTTCCATGACTACTGCCTTCCATTTTTCATCTTATAGTGCCTGATAATCTTGAGTATCCGAGATAATTTGAGATTGGATGTTTTGTACAAGATCTTATCCCTTTCCTTAGAGCAATTGGAATACCTAGATCATCTTCAAATCTATTATGTACCTCAATATCTCTTGCAACCACATTTTCTGAACTTATCTCCAGATTAGATGATTTAGTTGGCTAAGGATCATGAGGCCTTCTCGAGTAAACCATTAGTGGTGGTTTATTTTGGACCTGATCATCTTCTTGAATTTTGGTGTTTTCTTTCTCTCCCCCTTGATGGTTTACGACTGGAGGAATGGAATCTGAATTGAATTCAGGACTGATCTAAAGGGTTTCAAGATTAAGGACAAGGTTTGGTAATGGATCAGTGAGAGGAGTAGGAGAAGAATGATCAGGTATAGGCGTGATTGTACTCCAAACATCTTCTATTTTGGAGGTACTTTCTTGCAAAGAGGTGTTTTGAAAGAGACAATGAATTTTCAGTTAGTGGAGTTAGAACATTTATATCCTTGTTGAGTAGGAGAGTAACCAACAAATATGCACTTGAGTGCTTTAGGGTCCAATTAGGATTGAGTGAGTTGGTTTTTGTATACAAAAACAATACATTAAAAAACATTAGGAGAAAGAGAATTTATGACCCTGGTATGGTGGGGAAAGGATTCAAGAAATACATTCAAGGGAGTTTTAAACTCCATAATTTTTTAAGGGAGTCTATTGATGAGATAGGTTGTTATAAGGATAGCTTCTCCCTAGTAGACATTTGGAACTGATTGAGCAAACATTAGGGCTCTTGCTGTCTTAAGAAGATGTCGGTTCTTTCTTTCAGTTGTCCCATTTTGTTGGGGAGTATAGGGACATGAGCTTTGGTGAATAATACCATGCTCATTTAGGTATTGATTAAATTCATTAGAGAAGTACTCTTGACCATTATCAAATCTTAGTATATGAATGGGTGATAGAAAAACATTTTAACCATTTGATGAAACCTTTTGAAAATAAGATAGGTTTCAGATTTGTCTTTCATTAGGAACACCCAGCACACTCTTGTGTGGTCATCAATAAAAGTGATAAACCATCGTGTGTTTGTTAGGTTGGGTGTCCTAGCTGGTCCCAGCATGTCGCTATGAACCAAATGAAATGGTTTTAAAGGCTTATAGGTATGATTAGGATGAGAACTCTTGGTTTGCTTTGCAAGGATACAATGTTCACAATAGAAATTCTGAATTCTATTGCTAGAAAGAAAATGATACAAAACTCTTAAGATACTGCTAGGATGTCCTAATCGTTGATGCCATAACATTAATTCAGATTTGGAAACAGTAGCTAAAGAGCATTAAATAGATAACCTAAATTCTATAGGATGATCAAGTCTTGAAATTTGATAAAGTCCTCCCTTCTCCTTAGCTTTGCCAATCATCCTCCCCAAGGATATGTCCTGAAAAACACAATGAGAGTGAAAAAATGTCACTAAACAATTCCTTTCTTTAGTGATTTACTTACTGATAGCAGGTTGCATCTTAAATCTGGTACATAAAGTACTGAATTTAGGGTTAAGTCTGCTATGTAAGCTGTTCCTCTCCCTTGGGCTAAGGAGGTTGTGCCATCAGACATAAACACAACAATACCTTGATCACAAGGTTCATAATTGGATAAAATTTTAAGGGGTCATGTGGTCTAATGCTCCAGTGTTTGATCCAAAAGTTTGTAGAAAACCTTTGAGAAAGTAAAGAGTGACTGGTATTACCTTGTTTTGCCAAGGACACCACTAGATTGTTGTCTGCACTTTCAGTCGCCTTATGCACCTTAGTTTGGCTTAGTAATTGTTGTAGGGCCTCCAATTAATCTACTATTAGAGAAACCATAGTTGAATTCCCCTTTTCAGCTTCTACCAAGTACGTGGACTGACCTCCCTTTTGCTGATTTCTTGTTTTCCAATTTGCTAGCTTTCCATGTATCTTCCAACAGCTTTCCCTAGTATGATAGGGCTTATTAGAGTGGTCACACCACTGTTTATCTTTTTGCATCTCACCTTTAGTTATGATAGGAAACTTTCCTCGAGATATTTTTAGGGCAGAATTCCAAAGATATACCTCATTGTTTGACTGACTAGGCAGCAACACTTTCTTCCTACTCTCTTCTCTTCTTACTTCAGCAAACATCTCTCTCATGGATGGGAAGGGCTTAGTCTTGAGTAAATTGCCTCTTCCTCTAAATTTGAGTTTAGACCGTGTAAGAAGTCAAAAACTCTTTCTTTCTCCACCATCTTGTCATAGTTTCTTCCATCCGCAGGACACTCCCATGTAATCTCATAGAAGAGATCTATCTCCTGCCATAATTCAGTTAAGGTGTTATAATACTCAGCAACAAAGTTATCACCTTGCTTTGTGGTTTGAATGATAGACCGGACTTGAAAACTTCAGGCTGTGTTTTCAAGGTCTGAGTAAAGCTCATTGACAGCCTCCCAAATCTCACTAGTTGTTTTGTAGAATAAATAAGTTCTTCCAATCTTAGGCTCCATAGAGTTTACCAACCATGCCATAACAATAGCATTCTCAGCTTCCCATAGTCCATAAGTTGCTGACTCGGGGCTTGGCTTTGCAATATCTCCTATTAGATAGCCTACTTTACCCTTCCCTCGAACTACCAGCATAACTGATTGGGACCACTCTTGAAAGTTGGTTCCATTCAGTTTGTGTTCAGTAATTTGGAATTAATGACTATCAAGAGCTGTTGGAGTAATTGGAACTTGATTGTTCTTCATTGAAAGAGGATTGATAGTTAAAGTCTCGCTTATTGTTGGAATCTCAGCCATTGCGTGAGCTTAAAAGTCCTATCTGAAATAAAACACTAGCTATCGGGTGCCACAAGAACGTGGCTCTAATACCATGAAGAAACTAGGTAGATGAATTAGGGAATCAAACCATCGTGAATAATTTCATTGATCTGAAAAATATATATACACAAAAATCCCAAAAAATCTGCTAAAAATCCACCTGATTTTTCTCCTAACTATTCTCCTATTTTATGGGAGTAAATTACCACACTTTGCTATCTATTTTTCGGATAACTTATGACTAAATTGTCCTTATTCTACCTGATCTTTCTGTTTGAATTTCTTGATTACACGAAGCTGTAATCCCGAGCCTCTTATAGTTCCTTAGCTTCCTCCAACAATTTCCATAGTTGTTTATAGCCTTTTTGGATTAGTCATTATTAACTTTTTAGGTTAGTCAAAGACCAGACCCATTGTATACCTACTACATTACAATAACAATAATACAATATTCTCTTACTTTAACATGATACCAGAACCTTGTTGATCTTTGAGTCTCATGTTTTTCTAAACGTGAGACTGGTTATAAGCAAAATCAACCTTTATTCATCCTCTTTTCTTAATGACATACCATCTTGTTTTCCTTTAGTATAATTTTCCCTTTTATTTTACTTCTTTGGTTAGTTAATCTCCTGCTCACTGCACATTGCTGCTGGTTCACTAGATGCCACCACCGCAGATCTCCACCATCAGTGCACCCTCACCACCACCCACCTGCAATCACCGTCATTGCCTATCTCTTCTCCATCTAATCCTTCTTACAGCAACACTGCCTGCTGCCTCACGCTCCTTGGGTCCTCACAGCCACCAGAAATCACCATCTACAACCCACTCCAGAGTTGCTGCTGCCCAAGTCTCAGTTTGCCATTTCCAGAGCTGTTGGTGGCTCATATTGTCTTCTTCATCTTTCGTCACTGATTTCACTGCCCTTCCTGCAAAAGATCATCATTGTGCATCATCTTGCATCATAACTATGGTGGCAACTGCTGAGTTTGATTCCACCGGCACCTTCATTTCTTTCCAGCAAATCATCTCATTTCAGAACAGATTTTCTCACGGCCACTTCCTCGCTGCCTGTGTCACATTGTCACTGGTTGCCTTTGGTTCATCATCCTTTTCCAGTGATCTCGATGTGTCAGCCTTGCTTCTTGCAATAATCTTCTGCTGCTGGGTCTTTGCCACCAGAGAGAAGATCGGAGTTTGTTGCTTTCACTGTGCAACAAGACGACTCCTTGTGCCACCACTGCTGCTGGTTCCGCTGTTACACTGCCTGTATTGCTGCCCGTCGCTGTTCCATGCTGCAACAGAGGAATGAGATCGCCTTTCATCCAGTGTTATTAAAGGCGCGCCTAGGCGCGCGCCTAGGCGCGCCTTGATACCAGGCGCAAGCCTGGCGCCTAGAACCCGCCCAGGCGGGCGAGATCTGCCCAGGCGCGCCTGGGCGCATCCAAGCCCTCAGGCGCAGCCTTGGGCTTAGGCGCCCAAGGCTGCGCCTAGTTTATTTTAATTAAATTTCAGTTTAATTTAGTTTAATTTTAGTATTTCTTGCAATATTTTAAGCAAATCTAATCTTATTTCAAATTATACCTAAATAAAAGAAAACAATATATTCTAAAAAGCTGAATTCAAAGAGACTTAAAACAAAAGAAATCCCAAAAGTCTGCTGCTGTCCTCTCCTCTCCCTTCTATTCTATTCTCGACTTCTCCTCTCCACGGAAGTCACGGCACAGCTCCAAGACAACCAGAACTCCTCCCCCCTTCTCGTCTTTCCTCTCCTCTTCAAACGGACGGCTGCAACGGCACAGCCCTCCCTTCTCGCTCGGCTCTCCTCTCCCTATTCAAACAGATAGGACAAGCTGCAGCTGCTGCACAGCCACCCTTCTTGGCTCTCCTCTCCCTCTTCAAACGGACAACATCCTTCTCGGCTATTTTTTTTGAAGACAACACAGCTACAGCTGCTACACAACACAACTTATCTCCCTTCTTGACTCTACTCTCTCTTCTTCAAACGGACAGCCGACAACATACTGCATCATCTCCCTTCTCAGCATAGCTATTAGCAACGGGAAACAACAAACATCAAAACAAAGGAAGCAACAAACGGTTTCCAGGTATGTTCTTGTTGTCTCCTCTCTTTATTTATTTTCTAGTTTCAAGTTACAAGTTTCAACACAAAGGGCAGCAAGCCAGCTGCCAGCAACTGCTGATTTCTTATTGTTGTTGGATATTTATTTGTTCTTGGAGGAGTTATTTTATTACTCCTAAGTTCCTAAGAATCCTAACAGTTTATTACTATTCTATAAATAGAATAGTGGTCAGCAGCTGCAGCTCTTAGTAGCATGAGTTGCATGGCTCCAATACTGTTCATAAATAGAACAGTGGTCAACGTCAACTGCATCAGCAAGCACTCAGCCCCATGAGCTGCATAGTTGCAATGACAAATGACCCTTTGCTGTATTTTTTTTCCCCTTAAGATGGTCTTTAGAGTGAGTGGTATTGTTGTTGACATGTTGTGTATCTTGCAGGAATCAAAAATTTAAAATGGCATCCAACACTATTGATCCTAATCCTGATAGTAGATCTGCTGGTAGAAGAAAAGATCCAGCATGGAAATATCATAGTTTGGTAAATCCCAATGACCTTAACACTTTCAAATGTAATTTTTGTGGGAAATTAACCAAAGGAGGTGTATATCGAGCCAAACAGCACCTTGCTGGAGGTTATAGGAATGCTGAAATTTGTTCAAAATGTCCTCCTCATGTTAGAGACGAAATTATAGAGTTTATGTCAAAAAAGAAAGGGAAGAATGACTTTGATGATATGCCAGATTTTGATGATATAGACACACTAGGAGATGATGTTGATGATGAAATGGATGTAGGGGCCTTCCAAAACCGTGGTAAAAGGCCTATGCAAGGACAAGCATCATCTATGCAACAAAAAAAACAAAGGCAACAGCAAAGAGGGCCTCTTGATTTGTTTTTATCTGCTAAACCTAAAGTGAGTAATCAAAAGGATGCAAAAGGAAAGCAAACTACAATAGAAAGTCATGTCAATAAAGAGTTGAGAGAGAATGCATGTGTTTGGTTTAGTAGATGGATGTATGAAGCTGGTATACCATTTAATGCAGTCAATTACCCTAGTTTTAAGCCAATGATGGAGGCTGTTGGGCGAGCTGGTCCGGGAATGAAACCCCCAAGTTTTCATGAGGTTAGAGTACCTTATCTTAAGAAGGAGGTGGAACACACAAAAGAAATTATGAAGAGTCATAGGGAGGAATGGGCAAGATATGGATGTACAATCATGTGTGATGGTTGGAAGGATAAGCGAGATAGGTCTTTACTCAACTTTTTGGTAAATAGTCCGAAGGGGAGTGTGTTTATTGAATCTATTGATACATCTTCCTATGCTAAAGATGGAATGAAACTTTACCAATTGCTTGACCGATTTGTGGAGGAGATAGGAGAAGCAAATGTTGTTCAAGTTGTAACTGATAATGCTTCAGCGAATGTTCTAGCTGGTAAGTTTTACTTTTACTAATTTATTTTTTTCTTTTTAACTTTTACTGAAATTAAGGACTATTTTTTTCCTTGAATTAATGTCTTGCAGGAGAGTTCTTAATGACTAAGCACAAGAATTTGTATTGGACGCCGTGTGCTGCCCATTGTTTGGACTTAATGTTGGAGGACATTTTTAAAATTCCTAGACTTAAGAGCACATTTCAGAAGGCATGTTCAGTCAATGGGTACCTATATAGCTCTGCACAAGTATTAAATATGATGAGATCATTTACACAAAAAAGAGAGATGCTAAGACCTGGAAAAACAAGGTTTGCCACAGCTTTCCTCACCCTTTCAAGATTTCATAAACAAAAAGCTAATTTGAGGAAGATGTTCACTTCAGAAGAGTGGACTAACTCTAGATTTGCAAAGGAAACACGAGGTAAGCAAGCAGCTCAAACAGTGCTCCAGGAATCATTTTGGAAAAATATTCTTTTTGCTCTCAAGGTGTCTGGACCTCTTGTCAAGGTGCTTAGAGTAGTAGATAATGAGGACAAACCTGCTATGCCTTATATTTATGAGGCTATGGATAGGGCAAAAGAAGCCATCGCGAAATCTTTTGATGATGAGAGCAAATATGAGAAAATATTTGAAATCATTGATGAGAGATGGAATGTTCAGTTGCATCGTCCTTTACATGCAGCTGGATATTATTTGAATCCAGCATTTTTTTACTCAAATGAAAGTATTAGAGAAGACAACGAGGTTATTGAAGGGTTGTATGCTTGCATAGAGAGGCTGGTTCCCACCGCAGAAGTGCAAGACAAACTTTCGAAGGAGTTGAGCTTTTATAAGAATTCTGAAGGGTTATTTGGCAAACAAATATGTATTAGAGGAAGGAATCAATTATCACCAGGTAACACGGTTTTCTAAATTATCTAATTTAGATTAGAATTAGATCAATAATCTATATTTTTAATTGCTAATTTGTACGTGTTTTTCTCAGTTGAATGGTGGTCTCAATTTGGCACTGGAACCCCTAATTTGCAAAAGTTTGCCATGAAGATTTGTAGTCTCACTTGTAGCTCTTCAGGTTGTGAAAGAAATTGGAGTATCTTTGAGCATGTAAGCATTTCAATCTTATTAGTAATATTAAGTATTAACAAGATGATTTCTTATATCTTTTAACTTACTAATTCTAATTTAATTATTATGGCAGCTTCATAGCAAAAAGAGAAACCGATAGGAGCAACGACGTCTTAATGATTTGGTATTTGTGAAGTATAATAGAGCTTTGAGACGTCGCTTCAATTTACGTAAATCAATAGATCCCATTTCCTTGGATGAAATTGATGAAAGTAATGAGTGGTTGCTTGGGACAATTGACCAACTTGATGATTCAGATAATGAACTTGTACATGAGGGCGATGATTTAACATGGGCTGATGTTTCTAGAGCTTCTGGTGTTGAAAAAGCTCACTATGCAACTAGATCATCAAATGCTCCAACTCTAAATTTGACAAAGAGTAGAAGAAGGGCTACTTCTACTTCAAATGCTCCAATTGAACCTGATGAAGATGAAGAGGAAGAGAGATATGATGTGGAAGAAGAGGATATTGGAGATGATGTTTCTGATGATGGGAATATGGAAATGTTAGATCTTGATGTTGACAATGAGGATGATTTTTAGATTATCTAATCTTAATTAGGATTTAAGATCTACAAACCTCTTTTGGATTTAATCTAATTTTAGTTAAAGACTTTTCTTACAAATTTTTTGAACTTCCGTGATACTTATATTTTGGTTGCTGAAATATGTTTGGATTTGTTGTGCTAGAATTCACAGGTATGTAACTTGTTTTAATATTTATTTCTCTTAATAGTTAGCATATGTTGAATTTTTTATTTTTTTTATAACATGCTTGTTAAAATATTATTAGAAGTTAGGACTTATTTTATACCTTTTTCTTTAACTAGGACATATATTTTTATTTTATTTTATTTTTATTAATTTGCGCCTAGTTCCACCAGGCTCACGCCTTGCCTTGCGCCTTGCGCCTCAGGCTCCAAGACCCTTGTGCGCCTTAGTGCGCCTTGCGCCTTTAATAACACTGCTTTCATCTCAAATCTGGCACTGTTTGCTGTAATGTCAAACAATTTGTTCATTTTAGTTGCTGCAACACTGCTTGCTCCAGATCTCCATCTTGCTGTTTGGCTTCTTTGCTGCCTCACTGCCCTCTGACTCAGTTCCTCTATTGCTTCTCTCTACAATGGCCAACTCGTCACTCTCTGTAAGTTTTCTAATTAGACTATGCCCCCCTTTACCGCCTTACACTAGCTGCATTATCATTTTTCTTTGTCGAATTTGGTGCATGAATATTGAAAAAAAAGGCCTTTTGTTCAAGCTGCAACTCAGTCTACATCCTTGGGCAATGTCAGATTAATCACTTCTTTCTGGGCCATGCCTCTCAAAGGCTGTTCGTCTTTTCTGCTGTGCCTCTCTCCGACCATGCATATCTCCAGTTGTGCCTTTCACTGGCCATGCATCTTTCCAGCTACACCTCTCACCAGTCGCATTGTTGCTGCTTTCTGCAGCTAGAGCCACCATCTGTCATGATGTCTACATCAGTGCAACTGTTACTTCATCTGTCATGACGGACAATTGTCTACATCAGGCATATTTATGGTATCCGTGTCAAAAACTCCCAGACGCACTGAGAAATCCTCGCCTTGCGCCCATCGGCTCTCTCCAAGGTTGATGGCACCCTCGACGGGTGGAGGAAACTCGGCAAATCTAGGCTCCAGACCTCTGAGGCGTAATCTCTCCTCGTTATATACGACCCAACGTTCACAATGCTGTGGGTTGACCACACCCCTACAAAATCGCCCACGACCAACAACATGGGCCGCATTGATGGCTGCTTAATCTAGGCGAAAAGTAACCTCGACTTCTTTCACGCTAGGAACCCCAAGAGTTACATCGTAATGGCCGACATGCCCCATGCCACTATGGGCCCCGCTCATAGCAGCCAAATGGAATTCTTCATCAGGAAAGCCGTAAGGCTCAAGGGGATTTGTAGTTGGTGGAGGGGTTAATGGGGCACCTTCAGGGGGTTCCAAGAAAGTAGGAGCAACGATCGGTTAGAAAGTGGACAGACCTGCCTCCATCTATTTACGTTGACTCTTTTTTTGACGGCAACACGCCTCGCCAATTTCTCCCGTTCTCTCAAAAGCATGGGCTTTTGGAAGACACAAATGTTTTCAGGAGGAAAAGCCATCGATTGAGAAGGTCCGTCTCACGCCACACCCTCAATCACCCTCTAGCGTGAAGCTCGCATTGCCCGCCTCATGCCTACAAAAAGGAGAAAAACTTGCGAATTAAGATCTGCAAAAAAAGACGAGCACAAAAAAAGAAAAGGCACGAAATAAAAGGGAATGCCTAGGAGCCTAGAAGGAAGAAGGGAAAAGGGCAATCGAAAGGATCCGAACCCTCAGGAGGAGACTGCTCCTATGGAGGGATGGCCCCTCCTTCTTGGACGTCAGCTGTCGGAGGAACTAGGGGCCGCAAAGGAAGCGTCGAAGGACCCTCACGCCTCGATGGTTCTCCTATGTGGGGTACCCAACCAGCCTTCCTCAATCGGTCCTCAGAGAGAGGTTCACTGGACCTCCACGCAAGAGTCGGCGCCGCTCATCTCTATACTGCTCCCGAAGTTCAAGAATGGATGCAGAAATAATCTGCTTAACCACTTGATCATCAGAGCGCCAGCCTCAAGGGGCGTACCAACTGCCAGTGGAGGATTCACAACGAACCAACGAGAGTCAAAATAATGTGTCTTAGGCGGAATGCCTTCGAATAAACGATCCTTGACGTGCTCCCTATAAAGCCTATACAGGTGATAACGAGACTGCCCTAGCAAGAAACGATAAAAAGAGAAAAGAAGATCAACGGTGGAGGGCACCCCTCTCTTGGCACAAAACGAAAAAACCCGCCAATTGAGCCCAGCTATTGGGATGTAATTGGGTCGGAGCTAGACTCCTTTGACGAAAAGATTCTACACCAAAGGGGTGGAGCAGAAGGCGGAATCCTAAGCGAAAGATTATTTCGTGAATCACCATGCACCCCTTCGAAACGGTAGCAACACAACATTCGCCCGGCTCCGACAATCTAGTGCCATAAGAAGAAGGAATACAATAGTTGCTCACCAATTGAGCAAGCTCATTGGGTGTTAAGGAAGAATGCTTGCCCATAAGAAATCGACAGGCGTGTCCCTCGAGATCCCGAGCACGAAAATATACACTCTTAGATGTCATGATTATTGGAAAATGAGAAGAAAGCCAAAGTGGAAAAGATGCAAGACTCGAAAGGAGATAAAGATAACCCTAAGAATTCCCCAAGGAGACACGTTTCTCAAAGAGGGAAAGGCAAAAAGAAAAAAGAAAAAGAATAAGGAAGAGAAAGAACGCGAGGCTTGCGGCAAGAAGGCTCATGGCAAAAGGCTTGCGATGATGAGGCTAGCTGAAAGGAACTCGCAGCAAGGGAGCTAACAGCAGAGCGTGCATAGCTTATGGCCAAGGTGCTTACGGAATTTAAAGAGGGTAGGCAGCGGCAAAGGCTAGAAAGGCTCACGGCAAGCAAGGAAAGCTGGCGGCAAGCATGAGGAAAGCTTGCGGCAAGCGCTAAGAAGGCTTACGGCCAGCAAGAGAACTCGTAGCAAGAACGAGGAAGGTTCGCAGCAAGCATGGGGAAGGATCGCGGCAAGTGGGGAGAAGGATCGCGGCAAGGTGTCGGCACTGAGGAAAAACCTAACAGCAAAAGAAAAAGAGGGAACCCTTGCGACAAGTACAGGCTATAAGAAGTCTTGACACAACACAAGAAGAAGAAATCTTGCCCCGAGGGACATCACGACAATGGGCCTTGCGGCACCATGGACCTCGTGGCAAAGAGCCCCTCTCAGCGAGACTAAGACTCCATTCAACAAGCGTCACGTGTCGGCACCAGCTATCCTTAAGAATCGCGCCCTATAAATACCCGGCTATAGGACATAGAAAGGGGCTTTCGAATCTGGTAAAACTTGGACACTGATTACATCTTTACAGCTTTCGTGAACAATTATCTTGATTCATTACTAACTTAGGCATCGGAGGGTCATCACGGGCGAGGATTCCCGCGAGCCTTCTAACCCGTTTTTTAGTATCAACAGGGCAATGTACCCGCGACAACTTCTCTTGTGGCAAGCGTCCTTACGGCAAAATCCTTAAGGCAGAGATCCTTGTGGCAAAATCATTGAGGCAAAAATCATTGTGGCGAAAATCCTTAAGGCAAAGATCCTCGTGGTAAAATCCTTGAGGCAAAGATCCCTATGGCGAAGATTCTTGTGGCAAAATCCTTGAGGTGAAGATCTTTGTGGTACAGATCCTTAAGGTGAAGATCCTTGCAGTGAGATCCTCGAGGCAAAAATCCTTGTGGCGAAGACCCTTGTGGCGAAAATCCTTAAGGCGAAGATCCCTGAGGCGAACATCCTCGTGGCAAGCTCCCTCGTGACAACTTTTCTTACAGCAACCTCATTTCTAGACACCAAGCTCAAGTGCCTACAACAGTTGGTCCCATGTCATAAAATTTAATTGTTGTATTTTTTACAACAATGGTGTATTTAAGGGTGAAGCGATTTTAGCAGCATGCATTCTCACCTTCCCCTACATCTAAGTTGAGCCCTAAGTACTTTGGGCCTTTTCTAGTCGAGGCTAAGGTGGGAAAGGTGGCCTACCGCCTAAACCTAACCCTAGATGTACAAATTTACATAGTTTTTCATGTTTCTTTGCTAAAGAGATCTGTTGGCCCTACAGAAATCACCAATCCTCATTTACCCCCTCTAACTGAGGACTTGGCAGAAGATGTAAAACCATTGGCAGTGCTGGAAAAGAGAGTTATCTACCAAGGATCAGTGCCCCTAACACAAGTTCTTGTGCAGTGGTTGCACTTGCATCCTGACCATATCACTTGGGAGTATCTTCCTGATCTACTTAAACAGTTCCCTAGGGTAGTTCAACTGTAGCGATTTCTTGGGGACGAGAAATTTCTCGAGATGGGGGAAATGTCATGACTCTAGCGACTCTAGGGACAATAGAGGGGAAATGTTGTAATTGAGCTACATATATTGTTATAATTCCATTAGATGCACATGGCTGTTGCTATTTTCGTTTGTGCTTTCAGTTACAATAACTGAAGAACAGCTGCCTATGCCTACAAAAGGCCAATTGTAAGAGGATGGGATTCATTGTGAATTATATTGAATCTTTTCCCTCTACTTTTCGGTTCTCTCCCTCTCTCTCGAGACCCTCTGTTCTTCCACAAATTCTTTTTGTTCTCCCTATTCAGTCTAACTCTCCCTCCATTTTCTCTCTAATTCTCGAGTTCTACCCAAATTAGTCACTGTGAGATCTTAGGATTTGATATTCTTTTACTAGTTTAACTCTTTTTGGTTCTCCTACACGGACATAGAGAACTAAAACCAAGAGGACACTAAAAAGTATGTATCTATTATGTGTTTGTCAACAAATATGCAAAGAGATACATTCTACTTGCCTTCCATTGAGGACTTGGCACTTGATAATTTCACATCTAAGTGCCACAAGTCCACAACAATCTTTAATGTCCACAACGTTCTCGATCAATCTTGAACCAAGATTGTTAATTGTTTGAATTGGCAATACAACTCAAGGAAACAAGATGAAGTGCTAAGGGCTTTCTTCAGCATCATAGGGTACAGAGGGAGTGGGAGAAGGATGGAGTGCCAAGAATTCATAAATTAGTCAATTGTATTGCTTTGTGCCCAACAAGATGGAGATGACTTTGTTGAGCAATACTAATACACGGAACACAAAGCCCTTGTCTTGGACTCATAATGCACATATATGAAATGCATCTTTATGAATAATGGGCATAAGATACTGATGTTATCAATTCAAGATTCACCTGAGCTTACTGATGTAGAAATCCATTGCAGACAAGTTTGCTTTCTGAACAGTTAGCATCACGGCACCCATTTGGTTCTATGAAAGATGGAAAGCATAAATTAATTCCAAAACAAGAAGCATGAATAGTTATTTCACATACTTAAGGAAATAAAACAAGATACAGCATATTTAGAGATAGAGAGGGGGGTGTATATCAACACATTCAAAACTGATACATTGGTGGTCAAGAATTTTTAGCAGGCAAAATAGTTATTGCACAAAAAGATTGTGATAAGCATTAGCATAAGACTGCCAGTTAAAATAAAAAACGAGTTTAAGAAATCCATCATCTCAAGGTGAACTTTCTCATCTGCTCATCTATTAATGCTGTATGCAGTACATATGCACCTGATTTATCATCAAAAAGGCAACAGAGGGAAGAAGCATTCAGCACCTTGTGAGCAATAAGCTCAATTAGTTGCATTAAAAAATTCCCAAGTCCCTTCCTTTGAACATGAGGCTCAAGCTGCAACTCATACACGTAAAGAACAGGGATCTCTTCCTCTACAACAAACCGGAAGTGTACAAATCCAACCATTGAGGCTCTATCATTGATGCCATAACTAGAGGCCCTTTCCATTTCCATGCCTGTGCTTGTTTGATTTGTGTTTGCATATGTGTCCACGTATACAAAAATATAGCATGCTTCAGGAGCAACCATTTCCCTGCGTTTCACTTTCTCTTCTGTGTGCCACTCAGATCCATATGGCCCCTCCATATTGGCCTTAAAAATATAAAAGGAATATCATCTTCAGTATATCTGACAACATAAAAATAATGAAAAGAATATAATGCAATACTGCTACCTTAAGGAGGTTGTGGATGTACTGCTTCACAGGAGAGGGAAGCTTATCCCCACGCCCTGATTTTAAGTATACAGACAGGCCTATGAATCAGAACAAAAGTATCATGAGAAACATTTCACCTGAAAAGTCTCAATTTTATAATAGCAAAAAAACTACTAATCTTAATTTTATAATAGCAAAACTATTGAAAAGAAATACAATAAAAACAACCAAAAGTCTCAATTCACAGAACAAGGTGTGACCACGAAAAGTGCCTTTTCTCTTTTTCCTTCATGTCTTTTCTCTTTTTCCTTCATAAACAGAAGTATCACCTTCACAGCTGACTAATGCAGTTGATGACCCAGTAGAAGTAACGTCGAATAGAGTTGCCAAACAGCCCTCCAAAAGATTTGTTGAGAAGGATAGGATTTATGAATTCCTTGCTAGACTGAATATTGAGTTTAATGCAATGAGGGTACAAAAACTTGGAAAATAAGACTTGGCATCTCTAAATGAGACCTAGCTATTGTTCATGCTAAGGAAGAATGGAGGGGAGTTATGCTCGAGACTCCTACAGTAGATTGTTTAGCTCTAATGACAAGAAGCGTGACTCTGCAACATCCTAGTTCAGAACAACAATCAGGTGAGGTTAAAAAGACACTTGATCGATCTCGGTCAAATAAAGATCTCTTATGGTGTACTTATTGTAAAAAGCCTAGACATACCATAGAAAAATATTGGAAGCTACATGGCAAGCTTCAAGCTGAGAACAAAAGATCATTAGACAAATAGAGAAGACGAGTAAGCATATGTGGCAAACACACAGCAAACTGGGGAAGGAATTCTCAAGAATCATTGATCAAGTTTAATAAGAAGAAATTATAGAGCTAAGATACTTACTTGGGTCCCCAGAGAAACCAACTAGACCAGGTACCTGTACCTTAACTTTTTTAGGTATTTCTTCCATCTATCATGCTCTAAATGCCTCAAATATAACCCTTTAAGGCGTCTGGATCATTGATTCAGGGCCCATAGACCACATGACCTATTCCTCCCAAAACTTTATTTCATATTCACCACGTCCTGATAGTAGAAAGATAACCATTACTGATGGCACAACAACCACAGTAGCCAACCAAGGAGATGTTTACATTAATGATTCTGTCATACTAAGAAATGCCATGCATGTATCTAAGTTGTTTACTAACCTTATCTCAATCCAAAAACTCACCACAAACTCTAACTGTAGAGTGACTTTTCAATCTTTCTAATTGTGAAATTCAAGAATAGGACATGAAGAAGATGATTAGGCATGCTAGAGAGAGAGATAGTCTCTACTATCTTGAGGAATCCAGTGGATAGGATAGGACAATGTCAGAGCTTATAGATCTGACAATGGATTCTAAAGAATTCCTTAAGAATTCTGAGAATTAGGGAAGAAAACGAGACGGAGATAAGAGAGAAATGAGAGAGAAATAAGGGAAGGATGAGAGAGAGAACAAAGAATTGAAGGGAGAGAAAGGATGTGATAAATTGACGAATCGATGGCAAGGAATGCCCTGGGACTTGAATGTCTAGGAAAGAGGGCATAAGATTGGTAATGACGCTAGAGGCAGTCTGATCGAGAATAATTTCCAGAATAAATTCTGTGCAAACCCGAATAGATCCAAGAAGTCAGAGAGACCCTAGGGGTGGCCCGGTTCTATGGGTGAGGCAACCCTGAAGCATTTTTGGGCGAATTAAAGGTCCTATGTGGGTGCAGGGACGAAATCGATTTTATCGAGTAATGTAGATTATTAATTTTTGAAAAAAAAAAAAATCAAATCTTGGAGTGGCTTGATGGTAATTATGGGCAAGGGATATAAATTTGTATGAGAATATCCCTATGTTGGTCTTGAGATGTGGTAGGGAAAATGGATGGCTTGGATTAAAACTTGGAAGTCAAGATTAGTGTCTAAGAGTGACACATGGCAAGCTAATGTCCAAGAGAAATGAGAGATCAAAATAAAGGAAAAAGGAAGTGGAAAATGGTCACTTTTGCAATTAATAAAGGCCATTATTATGTGGGATAAAGAAAATCCAAAATGAAATGGATATTAGTCTCTCATTAATGGTTAAAAACGGGAGAATTCTTTATAAAAAAGAAATGGAATTATGTCTCTCAAGTGGTCACTCAAGTGATGAGTGAAAATTGTCAAGATTTATTTAAATGAGAAATGAGAGATTTTATGGAAATTAAGACTTGATCCAAGGGCCATGGGTGATTCTTGAAGATTGGCATGGATTGCCAACATAATGAGAGATTAATTTTAAATATAAGAAATGGATAGTGGAGATCTTGTTGGATAAGGGAATCTTCTCTTTGGCCAAGGATTGTGTTTCTTCTCAAGGGTAGAGATTGAATCCTATGTGATCAAAGGATGAGATTAAAAGTTCATTAAGCACATGGATTGTGCTTGTAGTGAAGGGTGGAGATTGGTTCTCTCAATTCCATAAGATCCAAAGGCTTGGATTGAATCTTGAGTTGAAAATACAAATTAAAAATGAGAAAAGAGGAGAAATATAAATAGAAGAGAGGAGGAGAAGGCCAAATCTCTTTGGCCGAGAGTGAATTTGAAGAAGAAGAAGAAGAAGAAGAAGAAGGGAAGCTCAAGTGAAGAGCAAAGGTAAGCCTTCTAGTTGTTTCCATCTATAGTCTTGAAAATAGTTTTAATGACCAAAGATCATTTTTTATTTAAGGGTTGAAAGCAAATAAGTTTTGGAAGCCAAAGATTGTAGGAGTTTTAAAGAAGTTTAAGGTAAGGGATGGTCCCATGTGGAGATGACCTTGCAAGCTGGTAAATATGGTTTACAAGCTTCTTATGTAGCATTTGCATGTTTATTTATTCATGAGACTCATGGCCATGAGGGTAAAGGGAAATGATAGGTTGATGTCTCAAACCTTGGTGAGTTGTGAGGATGAAAGAACCTAGCCTCATTTGCATGTACTTAGTATACATAATCATATTTATATTCATATTTACATGCATTGCACCCTTACTGAGCTTTATAGCTCATGAGGTTTTCATCCTCACCTTTTAGGTTTCTCATATGCCAAGAGGTTGGGGATTTTGCAAACTTGAAGCCTTGGAAGATCTAGATATATTTGATGTAAAATTTATTTTTGTTAGTAATGGCTTGTTGAAGCGTAAGGGCATGGAGTGTATTTTATTTTGATGTTTGATGTGTAAGCCTTAAGAGGGTTGTGTAAGCCTCATTTGTGGAATAAAAATGAAATTTTTTATGTTTATATTTTATAGTGGAAAACTGAAAAATTTGGGCTAAAAAACCTAAGGAAAAAAAAAGTGAAGGATGGCAGTTGGAGCCACCAAGTGGCCTACAGGGGGCCCCAGTAGGCAGCAGACAAGGCCCAGCGCGCAGGCAAGCGCAGGTGCACGGGCAAAAGGGGCTAGCGCGAGGGCCGCAGCCATCCCGCGTTACCAGTGCACTGCTGGGCCCCGGGCACGCCAGCAGGCCCCGCCGGTCAATTTTTCTTAAAATTTTTGGAAATCTGAGATTTTTTGGGCATGTTTGGATTAATTTTGGGGCTCGAAGGAATTTTCAAAATAAAAGGATCTTTCGGGCATTTTTGGAGATAAATGCCGAATTTTTGAAAAATTAAAATTTATGAGTTTTTCCTCGAAAGTGGAAAAATCAATGGGTTGTTTGAAATTTTGAATTAAATGGAGCCCGATGGAATATTGAAAAAGAAGAAGAAATAAAATATTTAAAAGGGTGATTGGACAAGTTAAATGGCAATTAATTTGAAAAGTGTGGAATTTATAAAGCCCAATTTGCTAGTCGATTTTGGGGATGAGGGAAGGGAAGGACGAAGACTAGTTCCCACCTAGGGCATTTCATGTTGAAACATAGTTCGCCCTTCACAATTGACCGGACATATGAGCACTTCGGATAATTGTTCACGAGTGGCACCCGTAAGTGGGAGCAGGGTGTCACAGCTGGTATTAGAGCCGACCCTTGGTGAAGGCAGTCCGATGAGGGTGGAGAGTGGCGCCGGGGCTCAAGGGCCTATACAAAGAGCGGCTTCTGGCAAGGTTCTAGGATGGCAGCTTCCAAAGGGGAGAAATCTGGGACCAGTTGTAAGGTCGCATGACGACGACGTCATGTGCTCAAGGGAGGGAGAATGTAATACCCCAAGAGCCTAGAGAAGGGTAGTATATATCGAGGATAAGTAAGAAAGGAAACAATACCAACTGGATACCTTTTGGGCTGAATGTAGGCAAAGAACTCCCGAGTTAAGCGTGCTTGAACTGGAAAAACTTAAGAATGGGTGACCCCCTGGGAAGTTCGCGTAGGCTCATCAGGGTAAGTTGTTCTGATCCTTCCTACCGCTCGATGCGGGATGTTACAAGGTATGTTATTCTGGTCCTTCCTATCACTTGCAAAATCCCTAACCTCTTAGCATATGAGAAACCTACAAGGTGAGGATGAAAACCTCATGAGCTATAAAGCTCAGTAAGGGTGCAATACATATAAATATGAATATAAATATGATTATGTATGCCAAGTGAATGCAAATGAGGCTACGTTCTTTCATCCTCACAACCCACCAAGGTTTGAGGCATCAACCTACCATTTCCCTCTACCCCCACGACCATGAATCTCATGAACAAATAAACATGCAAATTCTACATAAGAAGCTTGTAAACCATATTTACCAACTTGCAAGGCTACCTCCACATGGGGCTTTCCCTTACCTTAAACTTCTTTAAAGCTCCCACAATCTTTGGCTTCCAAGACTTATTTTCTTTCAACTCTTAAAGAAAAAATAATCTTTGATCATTAAAACTATTTTCAAGACTATAGATTGAAACAACTAGAAGGCTTACCTCTTGCTCTTCACTTGAGCTTCCCTTCTTCTTCTTCAAATTCACTCTCGGCTAAAGAGATTTGGCCTTCTTCTCCTCTCTTCTATTTATATTTCTCCTCTTTTCTCATTCTTAATTTTTATTTTCAACTCAAGATTCAATCAAAGCCTTTGGATCTTATGAAATTGAGGGAACCAATCTCCACCCTTCACAACAAGGACAATTCATGTGCTTAATGAACTTTTAATCTCATCATTTGATCACATAAGATTTAATCTCTACCCTTTAGAAGAAACACAAACTTAGAAATCAGACCTAGAAATCTCTTCATTGATACAAAATAAATGTGTACAACATCCTCTTTTAAGAAGAGGATTACTAGCAAAGAAGGAAATAAATAATTGTAAGCATCCTACCATTATTATCTTTCTATATTTACATGATATTTACATAGAACACTGATCCTAGAATATTCTAGGATCAAGGTTAGATCAGCACAATTCTAGCACTCCCCCTCAAGCTGGTTTGTAGATGTCTTCCATAGCCAGCTTGCCAATAAGTTTATCAAACAGCTTCTTGTGTAGACCCTTAGTTAGAACATCAACAATTTGTTCTGTTGTTGGAATGTATGGCATGCATACTATTCCAGCATCGATCTTCTCCTTAATGAAATGTTTGTCTATCTCTATATGTTTTGTACGGTCATGTAATACTGGATTATGAGCTATAAAAATAGCAGTCTTGTTGTCACAATAGACTTTTATAGATACAGAGTGAGAAAACTTCAGCTCTTCAAGTATTCGTTTGATCCACATTCCCTCACAAATTCCATGGGCAACAGCTCTAAACTCTGCTTCTGCACTACTTTTAGCCATCACATTTTGTTTTTTACTTCGCCAGGTGACTAGGTTTCCCCCAACAAAAGAACAATAGCTTGAAGTAGATCTTCTATCATCAATACTTCCTGCCCAATCTGCATCAGTGTAGATCTCAACTTGCAGGTGACCATGTTTCTTGAACATCAGCCCTTTACCAGGTGTCCCTTTTAAATATCTTAGAATTCTGTAAACCAACTCAAAATGCTCTGGCCCTGGTGAGTGCATAAATTGACTTTCCATACTAACTGCAAAAGCAATATCACGCCGCGTATGAGACAAGTAAATTAACAACTCTGGCCCACAAGTCTTTGATATTGTTCCCTATTCTTCACTTCTTCAGCTTTAGCAGCCTGAAGTTTCACATTAGGCTCAATGGGAGTCTCTGACACCCTGCAACTGAGTAAACCTGTCTCTCTAAGAAGATCAAGTACATATTTTCTCTGATTGACAAAAATACCTTCTTTGGATCTTGCAAACTCCATTCCAAAAAAGTATTTTAGAATTCCCAAGTCCTTAATTTGGAACTCCTTCGCAAGTTTCTTCTTGAGGGCTGCTAACTCTGTCTCATCATCACCAGTTAAAATAATGTCGTCAACATAAACAATCAAAATTGCAACTTTACCATCTTTTGAGTGTTTATAAAATATAGTGTGATCTGCCTGACTCTGAAGGAAGCCATAACTGGTAATTGCCTTTCCAAAGTGTTCAAACCATGCCCTCGATGATTGTTTGAGACCGTACAGGGATTTCTTTAGTCTACATACTTTGTCGCTCCCAAATTTCTTTTCGAATCTTGGAGGCAAACTCATGAAGACCTCCTCTTCAAGATCACCATTAAAAAACACATTTTTAACATCAAGCTAGTGTAGAGGCCAATCTGAATTTATTGCAATAGACAACAGGACTCTCATAGAGTTTATTTTAGCAACAGGAGCAAAAGTCTCCTGATAGTCAATCTCATAAGTTTGGGTGAAGCCTTTAGCCACTAGTCTGGCTTTGTACCTATCAACACTTCCATCAGCCTTACACTTTATTGTAAATACCCACTTACATCCTATTATTTTCTTACCTTTGGGTAGGTAGACTATCTCCCAAGTGCCACTTCGCCTTAGAGCATTCATCTCATCTGTAACTGCTAATTTCCAATTCGGATCATTTAACGCTTCCTGTATATTCTTTGGAACAAACAAATGTGAAATCCTAGATGTGAAAGCTTTATGATTTTTTTATAGTCTATGATAAGAGAGATATTTAGCAATATGATGTTTTGTGCAACTTCTGATACCTTTCCTAATTGCTATAGGAACATTAAGATCAGGAATAGTAGGAGAACAATTGTTAATATTTGAAGAATCAATTGGGAAACTATTGGGTACAATTGAAGCAAGCAAACTAGACATTGAAGTAGGATTTCTTGAACTTGCAGTGCCATTGCTCAGGTTTTCAGATTGGTTTTGTGCAAAGTTGACATTCAGGTCTTTGTTCCTTTGATGAAATCTCTGCCTAGTATAAACCTGAAGCTCAGAATTCAGATCGTGATGATCTATTTGTAGTACTTCTCTTCCTGCATGAGAAGCCCCTTCACTTGGCACCAAAGAACCAGAATCTCCTAAGTGATCATTATTAGAAACATGTGGTTCTTGATTAGGGAAAATTGCATTTGGGAGTGGGACAGAAACATCCCAAAAATTATCGTCAACTTCATGTGTCTCCCCCTGAAGTGAATTTTGGATAAAATAGGGTTGTTTTTCAAAAAATGAAACATCCATACTGATATGGATTTTTTTGGTGTGAGAATCATAACACTTATAACCTTTTTTATGTAAGGCATAACCCAAAAAAACACATTTGATAGCCCTAGGGTCAAGTTTGGAACGAAATTGATTAGGGATATGAACATACACTGTACACCCAAAAACTTTGAGAGGAAGATCCAAATGTAACCGAGTGTTGGGAAAAACTTCTTTTAGGCACTCAAGAGGGGTTTTGTACTTTAACACTTTAGTGGGCATCCTGTTTATCAAATAGGATGCCGTCAAAATAGCTTCACCCCACAAATATTTTGGAATATGCATAGAAAACATTATGGCACGTGCGACTTCGAGTAAATGCCTATTTTTACGTTCAACAATGCTATTCTGTTAAGGAGTATTCCGACAAGTAGATGTATGGTGAATACCTTTAGCTTTCAAAAAATCCCCCAAGTGCTCATTAAAATACTCGATGCCATTATCAGAGTGTAAAATGCTAATTTTGGTTTGAAATTGATTTTCAACCATAGTGTAAAAATTTTTGAATAAGTATTCCACTTCAGATTTTTTGTGCATCAAATAAACCCAACACAGACGTATATGATCATCAATAAAGGTAACATACCACCGTTTTCTAGAGAGTAGAAATTTTAGATGGACCCCAAACATCACTATGAATTATATAAAAAGGTTTGAATGTTTGGTAGGGTTTTGGTAAATATATAGAACGATAATTTCTTGCCAAGATGCAATTGTCAAATTGAAAAAGTGAATAATCCATTCCTTTAAACAATTTAGGAAATAAAAGTTTCAAATAGGCAAAACTAGGATGGCTTAGTCTAAGATGTCATAGCATAACTGTATCTGGAACAAGAATTGAACTAGTACTACTAAAGCCCTGAGCTTTTTTATTACCAATAGAGATATCATCAAAGTAGTAAAGACCTTCAATCATCCTAGCACGCCTAATCATCATCCCCAAAGTCTGGTCCTGAAATTCACAATGAGAGTTAAAGAAAGTAGCACAACAGTTAGAATCTTTGCATAGTTTACTAATCGACAAAAGATTGTAGGCTAGGTTAGGAACATGAAAGACAGAAGTGAGATGAATATTCTTAGTCAGTTTAATAATTCCTTTGCCGGCAATAGGTGAAAAACTACCATCTGCAATTCTAATTTTTTCATTTCCAGAGCAAGGAGTATAGGTATTAAAAAAATGAGAAAAACTAGTCATATGATCAGAGGCTTTGGAATCTATAACCCATGGAGAGAAACGAAGACAAGAAAGGGCGTTAGGTTTTCTACCTGTGTGTGCCAAGGAAACACTAGGAATACCAGATGAGGAATTAGATTTTAACAGCTGCAAAAGTTGATCAATTTGCTCTTTGTTGAAGGGATCGGTATCAACCCCATTGGCAGTAGGGACCCCACGGTGGCTCTTGTCTCCTTGCTTACTACTCTTCCAATTGGCAGGTTTGCCATGAATTTTCCAACAAGTTTCACGAGTATGGCGTGGCTTGTTACGATGGTCACACCAGACCCAAGGTCTCTCATTGCTTTGACGCTAGTAATTTGCAGCCTTGGCCAAAGAGAAGATTCCCTTATCCAACAAGATCTCCACTATCTATTTCTTATATTTAAAATTAATCTCTCATTATGTTGGCAATCCATGCCAATCTTCAAGAATCACCGATGACCCTTGGATCAAGTCTTAATTTCCCATCAAATCTCTCATTTCTCATTTAAATAAATCTTGACAATTTTCGCTCATCACTTGAGTGACCACTTGAAAGACATAATTCCATTTCTTTTTTATTTAAAGAATTCTCCCGTTTTCTACCATTAATGAGAGACTAATATCTATTTCATTTTGAATTTTCTTTATCCAACATAATAATGGCCTTTATTAATTGCAAGAGTGACCATTTTCCACTTCTTTTTCCTTTATTTTGATCTCTCATTTCTCTTGGACATTAACTTGCCACGTGTCACTCTTAGACACCAATCTTGGCTTCCAAGCTTTAATCCAAGCCATCCATTTTCCCTACCACATCTCAAGACCAACATAGGGATATTCTCATACAAATTTATATCCCTTGTCCATAATTACCATCAAGTCACTCCAAGACTTGATTTTTTTTTTTTTTTTTTGGTGGTGGAAATCTGGAAAATTTGGGCTAAAAGCCCAAGCAAAAAAAAAAAGTGAAGGATGGCAACTGGCAGCAATTGGGGCCAGTAGGTGGCTCGCAGGGGGCCACAGGAGGTGGCAGGCAAGGCCCAACGCGTGGGCGCAGGCGCGCGAGCAGGTGTAGGCTCATGCGGGCAGGCCCAGCGCAAGGGCTGCGGCTAACCCATGCTACCAGCACACCGTTGGGCCCCGTGTGGGCCCGGGCGCTCTAGCAAGCCCCGCCGGCCAATTTTTCTTAAAATTTTTGGAAATCTGAGATTTTTTGGGCATGTTTGGATTAATTTTGGGCCCCAGAGGAATTTTCAAAATAAAAGGATCTTTTAAGCATTTTTGGAGATAAATGTCAAATTTTTGAAAAATTAAAATTTATGAGTTTTTTCTCGAAATTGGGAAAATTAATGGGTTGTTTGAAATTTTGAATTATATGGAGCCCGGTGGAATTGGAAAAGAAGAAGAAATAAAATATTTAAAAGGGTGATTGGACAAGTTAAATGGAAATTAATTTGAAAAGTGTGGAATTTATAAAACCCAATTTGCTAGTCGATTCTAGGGATGAGGGAAGGGAAGGACGAAGTATAGTTCTCACCTAGGGCGTTTTGTGTTGAAATATAGTCTGCCCTTCACAATTGACTGAGCATGTGAGCAATTCGGATGATTGTTCACGAGTGACACCAGTAAGTGGGAGCGGGGCGTCACAACTATTCTCTACTATAGACAAGGATGTTCTCGGTCAGGTAATTCACTACGAATCAACGGCTGAGGTATGGACAATTCTTGAGAACTTGTATTCTCAACAGACTATTGCTAGATCTCTTTAGTTAAAGCAAAAACTTAGATCTACTAAGAAGTATGATTTGTCCATAAATGCTTATATCTTGAAGATTAAGACTATAAGTCATGCCTTAGCGGCTATTGGAGAGCCTCTTAATGATAAAGATTTGTTAATGGCAATTTTACATGGCTTGGATGATGATTATGAAACTGTTATAAGCTTGATTACATATCAAATGGATGAAATCAGGATAGAAAAGGTTCAATATCTCCTTGTTTTTTTTTTTAAATAAGTGAGCACAATTATATTAATGAAAGCATAGTAGATGTACATCAATGACCTGGAACAATAGAGTTCCAAAAAAACTATACCATCCAAAACACCCCCCCCCCCCACACAACACAAGCCATTAGGGAGAAGACGACAACCCAAAACTGACTTTATAGCCAACAAGCCTAAAAGAGGGAGAAGAACTTAGCGGCCAAGAGCAGAGGTTGACATGATGACCTGATCCACCGAGTAAGGGAAAGATGGCTCCACAGCCCTCACCCATGCCACTAATCTAGCAAGCACCAAGTTAAAGATATCAACTGTACTTGACCTTCGATCTTTGAAAATTAGCCTATTTTGCTCCAGCCACATTGTCCATAACGCTGAATAAAAGAGAGACTTCCATACCTTCCCTTGACCTTTACCCCGAGCAAAGTAATCCCACTGCTCAAAAAAACCCCCAATTGATCTCGGACAAACCCACTCATAGCCCCACCAACTAAAGATTTGCTGCCACAAGCACAAGACAGCCTCACAATGGACAAAGAGGTGGTCCACAGACTTCGGGACAGAGCCACAGAAGACGCAAAGCAGATCATCCCCCTGCAGAAATCCTTTCCTACCCAAATTGTCCTTTGTGTTAATTTTACCCCATATGACAAGCCACACAAACAGCTCCACTTTTGGAGGAGCTAGACTGCCCCAAACACGAGCTGCCATTGAATTAATTTGAGGGACATTGGAACCAAACATCAGTAGGCAAAGCCTCTCATTGAATGAGTGCGACGAAAAGGAACCGGCCGCTTCAAGTGACCAAAATACCCTATCCCTCCTCCCACTTACCAAATGAACTTGGGAGATAACTCTTAGCAGCTCAACCCAGATAGACTCTCCTCTTTCAAGAAGTGGCCTTCTCCAACTAAGGCTCCAAAACGATTCGTTATTCACCCAAAACCCCAAATCTGCCACTCTCTTCCCTTTATCTAGGGACACTGCATACAGTCGAGGGAACAAACCCAAAAGGGAGGAGATACCCGCCCAAGTGACTTCCCAAAACCGAGTTAAATAGCCCTTACCTAGCCGGATTTTAACCCCTTCCATGGCCACTGCCTGAACCTCATTACTACTGGAATAAGAGTCAACGATGCCCCTTCACCAAGAACTAAAACTTCGCTTAACCTCCACATCATTGATTCCAATGAAGATACCATTATGCCTATCCGCAATGACTTTACACCAAAGCTGATCCCCCCCACTAATCTTCCTCCATAGCCATTTAAAGAGCAAGGCTTTGTTTTTGGCCAACAAGGACCCTCTCCCTAGCCTGCCCAGCTTCTTAGGCAACTCAACCAATTCCCATCTAGCAAGAGCCATTTTTGCCACGCCTTCATTCCTAGACCATAAGAACTTTCTCTGCAGCTTAGCAATCTGTTTAGCCACCCCTATAGGAATTTTGAAAAGAGACATGTAGTATATTGGCAAATGGTTCAGAACCGATTTTATCAGTGATAACCGGCCAGCCATAGGTAGAATCCCCACCTTCCATGAAGCCAGCCGACTCTTAATCTTGTCCACAACCGCCTTCCAAGCCACAACCCTCCTTGAATTAATTCCCAACTGGTAGCCCAGGTAGGGAATGGGGAAAGAAACAGATTTACACCTCAACAGAGTAGCAACCTCCATCAACCAATCTTGATTAACATTAACCGCAGAAAGGCGGGACTTTTTAAAACTAATACGCAGGTCGGGCATGAGCTCAAAGCATCTAAGAATCCGCTTGAGGGCACGCATACATCCTAGCTCAGCTAAGCAGAAAATCAATGCGTCATCTGCAAATTGAAGAAGAGGGATTTGCAAAGGAGGAGCCCCACCAGGATACCCGTAAAGAAATCCAAATCCATGGCCTGCAAGAACAACCTGTTAAGACCATCGGCTGCCAATAAGAACAGGAGCGGGGACAACGGATCCCCTTGGCGAAGACCACGCTCCATTTCAAACTCTCTCGCTATAAAGCCATTCAATAACACCATTATCTATTGTTTCAATACACTGTTTCTTATCCAACCAATCCATTTAGACCCAAACCCCATAGCTTCCATAACCCCTGTGAGGTACCCCCAATCCACACTGTCAAAAGCCTTACAAAAATCCAGTTTAAGAAAAGTTTCCTTTTCCTTAGCCTTCTTTGCCACTTCCACCACCTCACTAGCAATAAGCACTCCATCTAGGATCTGTCGGCCCTTAATAAAGGCACTTTGGCAGTCACCAATCAGGGAATGCATCACCGAACCCATCCTGATAGCAAGCAGCTTGGAGATAACCTTCTGAACACAACCCACCATACTAATTGGCCGAAAATCACCTAAGCTTTGAGGGGTATCAAACTTTGGGACTAACATAAGCAACGAGCCTTGGGCCTTCCTTGGAATTAGGCCAAAGTCATAGAAGTACTGAACCAATCTCATAAAATCTGGAGCCAAAACTTGCCAGAATTTCTTGATAAAGTTAAAGTTGAACTCGGAAATCTCCTACGGATGCATGAACAAAGACTTGCTGCGAAGCATGCATCTAATTTGTCCTTTGTGCATGATTTTGATTCTGCAACTATGCATGTTAATGTGGCCTCACAACTGTCTAGAGGAAAAAGTAGTTCTAGCAAAGGAAATTTTTCCAGTAGAGGTCACTTCCATGCACAAGGTGGTGGTTATAGAGGAGATCAAGGTAGAGGTAGGACCTCTGGCAAGCGCATTTATTGCCAATTGTGTGGGAAACCTGGCCATTTCGCTAATAGATGTTTCCATCAGTTTGATAGGACATTCCAGTGTAATGTGAGTTCCTTTGGTAGAGGAGGTGGTGTGGTCCAGTTTGATCCTCAGGCCTTTGTCACATCTCAGAAGTCTAATAGCGATTTCCATGAGTCTAATAGAGCTTTCTTGACTAATCTAGGGTTTGCACCTAGGGCTCACTATGGCTATTCACCACACTCTTCAGAAACATAGTCTCAAGTCTACTCATAAATGCCTCATCCTCATGCTGACCCTTCCTGGTGCATAGACTCTAGTGCTACGAATCATATTACTTCCAGTTTGAGCAATCTATCTCTCCATTTTCCCTATGGTGGCAGTGATAAAGTTGCAGTAGGCAATGGTAAGACTCTTCCTATTGCTAATGTTGGACTTAGCCAAATGTTTACTCAGACTAACTACTTCTCTTCTTTCTTTACCATGCATTCTTCATGTTCCTAGTATGAAGAAGAACTTGATTAATGTTTCTCAACTTACTAATGATCATCCTATGGTTGCTGAGTTTTACTCTAATTGTTGTTTGATTAAGGACAAGGATTCGAGCTAGGTGCTACTTTGAGGAACACTAAAGGATGGTCTGTATCAGCTTGCACCAGCATTTGTTCATGCTAATTCCCAAGCCATTTCTTCTTGTTCATCTAGCCATCCTGTTGTGGCTGCTTTTCCAGGGCATCTAATGTTCTTTCAAAGATGTCTAATGAGTCTTTTGTTTCCTGTTTGAATAATTGTAAAGGACAAAGTCTGTCCTCTTCTAGTGGATCACCTAACATGCATTTGGCTTATGTTGATAGGGTTTGTCAACAATGGCATGCTAGGTTGGGTCATCCTTCTTACCATGTATTGCAACACATTCTTAATAAAATGAAAATTCCTTGTTCTACTACCAATCTTTCATTTTGTGACTCTTGTAAAATGGGTAAAATGCATCAACTTCCTTTTGTTAATTATCAAATTACAGCAAAGAGTCCCTTGGAATTAGTGTATCCAAATTTGTGGGGTCCTTCTCCTGTTCTTTCTACTGAGGGGTATCGTTATTACATTATGTTTGTGGATGCTTACACTAGGTATACATGGTTGTATCCTTTGAGACGAAAATCTAATTCTTTGTCTATCTTTAAGACCTTTCACAAATTTGTTGACCTGCAATTTGAATCTAAACTTAAGGCCCTCCAAACAGACAATGGTGGAGAATTTAAGACCTTCCTACCTTACCTACATGCCTATGGTATTCAACCTCGCTTTTCTTGTCCTTATACACACCAACAAAATGGTGTTGTTGAACGAAAACATAGATATATAGCTGAGATGGGACTTACTCTTTTAGCCCATGCTCACTTGCCTTTAAAATTTTGGGTAGAAGCCTTCCAAATAGATGTTTATATCATTAATTTGCTATCGGCTTCTCCCATTCAATTCCAAACTCCTATTGAAAAACTCTTATCATAAACAGCCCAATTACATGCAGCTGCAACCCATTGGTCGTGCTTGTTTTCCATACCTTAGACCTTATAACAAGCACAAATTCAATTTCCACTCTACCAAGTGTGTATTTCTTGGCTACAATCATGTGCAAGCTGGGTATAGATGTATGCATCATTTGGGTTGAGTCTATATGTCAAGATATGTTAATTTTAATCCTAAGGAGTTTCCTTTCCCTCAGTTGTTCTCTATTTCACCAACCCCTCAATCAGTGTCCAAGGGTCCGTCAACTGATATCTAAACTCTACTTGTCAAACTCCTTCTTGATCATCTCCTCAAGTAGCACCACCAAATTCTTCTATTCTTTCTCTTGTCACCAATTATGTTTTACCTTGTGTTGGGTAGACTTCTCCTCCTTTTTCTTCTTCTTCTTTTGCTATTCCTATTGAGCCTGTTGCTCCAGCCAAGCTAACAAAATCTAAGGTTGCTCTAGGCTCTTCTATTCATCCAATGATTACTAGAGCAAAAGCAAAACAGATTGATCTTTCTTCTCTCATGCCTTAGTGAGCTCTCTAGAGCCAAATTCTATTCAAAAAGCTCTCTTAGACCCAAATTTCATAAAAGCTATGGAGGAAAAGTATTATGCCCTATACAGGAATCACACTTGGGATCTTCTTCCCTTCTCCTCAAACATGAATCTGATTGATTGCAAGTGGGTTTTCAAGATTAAGTACAATTCAGATGGCTCTATTCTTAAGTACAAGGCTTGGCTAGTTGCTAAGGGGTTTCTCCAAACACTTGGGGTTGATTTCACAAAACATTCAGTCTGGTTGTCAAGGCTCCTACAATTCGAGTCTTATTTTCTTTGGCTTTCACCTTTGGCTAGGATATCTAGCAGGTTGATGTCAAGAATACATTTCTTAATGAGAATTTACATGAGGCAGTATTTATGTCACAGCCTAAAAGTTTTGTGCATCAGCAATTTCCTTCTCATGTGTGTCACTTGAGAAAGTCTCTCTATGGACTTAAGCAAACTCCAAGGGCTTAGTATACTAAGTTGAGGTCATCTTTGCAAGATTGGGGCTTTATTAGAGCTGTTTCAGATGCTTCCCTGTTCATTAAGAGGACTCTAACTTTTGTGTTATTTGTGTTGGTATATGTGGATGACATTCTGATTACTGGGTTTGATTCTACAACCTTGCATGCTTGTATCTAGGATTTAGACACCTATTTTGCCCTCAAGACTCTTGGTTCAGTTAACTATTTCTTAGGGTTCAAAGCTTATAGGGACTCTACAGGCATCTACTTAACTCAGTCCAAATATACTCTGGATTTGTTGAAGAAGGCTGCAATGCAAGATTGCAAGCCTTGTGCCACTCCTATGAGTTCAGGTGTCTCCTTAACTGATGAGGGGGATTTATTTTCGAACCCTTCTCCTTATCGAATAGTCATTGGCTCACTTCAATATCTGACTTATACAAGACCTGATGTGGCGTTTGTGGTAAACAAGTTATGGCTTGGAGGAGTATTGTGACTTGGAGGAGTAAGAAGCAGAGTGTTGTAGCACCGTCTAATGTAGAGGTTGAATTTAGATCAATGGCTCTCGGGATTTGTGAGTTGTTATGGTTGAAAATAATCTTAGAAGATCTGAAGGTCAAGTGGAAGGCTCCAATGAAACTATACTGTGATAATAAGTTAGTCATTAAAATTGCACACAATCCAGTGCAACATAACCACACTAAACATGTGGAGGTTGATAGATATTTTATAAAAGAAAAACTTGACAGTGATCTAATTTGCACACCATTTGTGTCTGCAAGAAATCAACTTGCAAATTTACTCACAAAAGGACTTCCTAGTGCTGTTTTCCAAAAGATAACTAGCAAGTTGGGAATGGAAGATATCCATTCACCAACTTGAGGGGGAGTGTCAAGAGATAAGAAGTTTTATTTTGTTTTATCCAGTTGTTCTTATTTTATCTTGTCTTATCTTTGAATAGGAGGTCATGGTCAAAGCTGATCCATAAGTAGACTTAGTCTCTTATCACTATCCTCTTATCTTTGTTTTAGATTAGGTAGTTAAGTTAATGTCCTATTTTTAAGAAAGTGGTTTGTTAACTCTCCAAAGGCTATATATATTGAGTCTTGTTATTGAAACAATATTTATAGTTTTTCCTACTCAAATTCTATCAATAGGAAACAACACCTCCAGTGATCTTTTAAGTGTTGTGTCTATGAAGATTATGATACTTGGAGAAAGAAGCCTCAACTTGACTGATGTGCTTCTCTCAGTTTCTTGTTGGACAATGTTTTGAGGAAAAGACAAATGTGTAGAATATTTTATTCATGTGTTAGGTATATATATATATATATAAAATAAAGCTAACACTCTCCCTCAAGCAGGTGCATATACATAATATGTGCTTAGCTTGGTACAAATGTAATCAAATCGTGGACCTTGTAATGCCTTTGTAAGAATATCGGCCAGCTAGTCATTAAAGCCAATAAATGAGGTACTAATCTCTCTAGAAATCAACTTTTGTCTCACAAAATAATAATTTATCTCTATGTATTTAGTTTGCTCATGGAAAACTAGATTAGAGACAATATGAAGGGTTCCTTAATTATCATAAATAAGTTGCATAGGCCCTGAATCTCTAAATCTCAACTCCTTAAGAAGTTGTTTGAGCCAATGAAACTCACATGTGGCTAAAGCCATAGCTTGATACTTTGCTTATGAGCTAGATCTAACCACAATATTTTGCTTCTTATTCTTCTGTCACGGGATCAGTATGTAAATAAAGGAAGAATATAGGGTAATAGAATAATATGGAGTAGGCTGGCCGTTACAGCACATGGGCCGATTTCTGTTGTAACCAATTAGTGGCGCCAAGGTATGGGTAATATATAACCAGCATTCGCGTCTAGAGAAAGTAACTTTTGAAAAGATAATTGAATTCATTGTTTCCCTCTCAATTCTCTCTCGCGCTCCCTTTCTCTCTTTCACTCTCTTCTCTCAAATTCTTTCTCCTTACTCTTCTTTCTCTTCCTAACACACGAGTTTCCTACGCAAGCCTACTGAATTGCGAGGAAACGACCCTTGTCAAATTCTTAATCTGACATCTTCCAAGACACTAAATTACCTCCAACCAAGACACAATAGCTAGAGCGTTTTTCTATAGGATAACCAATCCAATCTATATTGGTATATCCAACAGCCTGTTTGAGTCCTTTGTTCTCAAACAACAAGCCTCTACCACGAGCACTCTTAATATACCTCAGGATATGCACTAGAGGATGTTAGTGGCTATCACAAGGGATGTCTAAGAATTGACTCACCACACTAACAATAAAAGAGAGGTTGAGTTGTGTAATGGTGAGGTAAATAAGCTTCCCAACCAGTCTCTTATATTGCCAAGGATCCTTCAATTGCTCCCCTTGTCCTAGTACAAGCTTGAGATTAGGGTCCATATGAGCATCTATAGGTCGAGAATCAAGTATACTGGTCTCCTCTAAAATATCCAAGGCATACTTCCATTAAGAGATGCAAAAACCATGTACAGATTAAGCTTACCTCCATACTAAGAAAATACTTCAACCTACCCAAATCCTTCGTTTGAAAATAAGAGTGAAAATAAGTCTTCAACTGCCCAATACCGTCCTTATCATCACCTGTAATAACAATATCATCTTCATATAATACCAAGAATATTACTTCACTAATAGAATGGCGATAAAACACAGAATGATCAGTTTTACTTCCCATCATACCAAAGGACTAGATGATATAACTAAAGCAACCAAACCAGCACTAGAGAGACTACTACAAACCATATAAGGATTTTTTCAAGCAAAATATTGATCTAGACTCCCCCTGGGCAGGAAACCAAATGGTTGCTCCATATACACCTCTTTGTAAAGGTCATCATGAAGAAAAGCATTGTTGATATCTAGCTAACAAAGAGGCCACTATAATATAGCTGCCATAGAAAGAAAGACATGAACAGAAGCAATTTTAGCCACGAGAGAGAATGTAACACCATATCGTGTCCAAAAATATGAGTATAGCCTTTTGCAACCAACCGAGCTTCCAGATGATTAACAGTGCAATCCAGACTAGCCCTAATATTAAACACCAACAGTAGATTTTCTTGAAGGGAGAGGAACAAGATCCCATGTCGCATTAACCAACAAGGCACACATCTCCTCCTCCAAAGCATTGTGCCACCTAGGGTGAGAAAGGGCCTCTACATTGGTCTCAGGAACAAAACGGAAGAAAGAACAAATATAAAAGCAAATAAATAGGTGAAAAAGGATAACAACTAACAAAAGTATAAATGGGATGAGGATTTTGAGTGCAACGTGTATTGTGGAAAGTAGGAGCATAGGTAGAACCAGAGGGAGACTAAAGAATGGCACCATATGGAGGAACATCATCATCTGCAATAGGTGGTGGTAGAGTTATTATAGGAGGCACTAATGATTGCTTACAACGATGTCGATAAGTCTGAAGAGGAGCAAGAATAGTAGGAATAGGAACAGGGATCAAGACCAAAAAAAGGAAAAGATGGGACAGGAAGAACAACATGAAGAGAGCAGGAAGAGTGTCATAACCCAAAATATTAAAGAAGTTTATTTATTTATTTTGTGTATATATTTTTTTTCCAGCACCTCAATGAAAAATCATGGATAAAAATCAAAATTTCTCAAAGGAAGAGAATTAATGAAACCATTTTATACAAAGCACAATATTATTATAAGATGTAACAACCCTTCTACTATACTACCCATGGGACACGAGTGTCATGATCAGTAGAATTAGGAGACAGCAGAAAGCAGTTGAAGTTGTTTCAACTGCAATTATTACAATTACAGTGGTTGTAACAAACTATTGCAATTGTAATAAGTTGTTAGTAGAATCTATTACAATTATAATAAGCTGTTAGTAGAATCTATTACAATGTAACCAATTAACTATTGTGGATAGCAATATATAAGGCTATGCCACTTTGTACCACATCATTATAAATGAATTGATTTCAAGTTCTCTCATTTTCTCTCTATCCATTCTGTGTTTCCCATTATTTTCTCCCTAATTTCTCTCATCTGTGTGTGTGTGTGCTTCTTCTTTCACGACTGCCAACTAGAAACCCTAGATTCAAAACCTAGGGTCCTAACAATGAGAATATATATATATATATCTTTTGTATATAATTATTTGAAAGTCTTTAAGCTAGTTCCTTAGGGTGTGGCAGGTGGGACGTTTCCTAGAAATTCTAAACAAAACAAACGAGGTGAGTTTTTATATAAACCTAGTAAGATAACAATTAAGATATATAAAATAATTGACCTTATACCCAAATGTGTCATGGTGTGGGGGGAGTTAAATAACAAATTTATTACCCCTTTAAGGTTATCGATCACCACCAAAGTGTGTTTGTATACATACATGCATACCATGACACAAATGAAAAGATCTTACAAATTTGTGTCAAAGCCATATAGCAACTTTGGTGTTACATCACAAGGGTTTTTTTATACGCACACAAAGAACTCATAACAAAAAAGTAAACAAACAAATAAGCACATGTAAAGTTACAAAGTGGTTGAGCACTTTCTTTACTTCCTGTTCCAATTAGCCCTCTCCAAGTCAAAACTCCTATTTATAGTGGTGAAATGTCCCTTCTAGAAGCTACATTAAATGCGTTTCGTCCTTTTTTTGGAGTGGTGGAGGATAAATTCACCACATGGCCTTTCCTTGTGTGTTTCCTTCTTGGAATTTTTCTTCTTTTATATTTCTTTTTTTTTTCCCTCCCTTTCACATTGCTTTTATACTTGTTGTACTCATATCTTTTGTCCTTTTCCTCTTAAGTATTTCAAACTTGGGACTTTAACTTATGTATTAGTGTAACATTATATACATTTATGTATATCCCCTTAATGTCATTGTTATCAGGTACTCTTTTGTCCCAACACAAGCAAGTTTTGTCTCTTCTTTTTACACAAATGTCTCAAATTCGCTTTGACTGCCTCATGACTCCACTTGAGAAAATTTGCTAGTCATGGTCATGCACCCACCCCCCATTTATTATTATTATTATCATATTCACCTCCCCTTAAAAAAAATTTCATCCTAGAATTTGTAGTGCAAAAAAAGATATTCACTAGTTCAAGCTGATCAAGTATGGGTGTTTTTCTTTCTCCTATGACCTTTTTTTTTTCATGTTTTTTTGTATAAGTGTTGGTCCTAACATATAGGTGATTGACACTATCGTCCTTAAATTAGACAAACTACATAAACTCGGAGAAACTGCCACTTTACCAAGGATATCCTAAAGGAACTGGCTCTTTTGTAATAACAACTAATCCATTAATATTACAACTAGTCTATTAACATGCTAAATAACATTCTCTGATTCATTAATTTGAGTTCCATTAAATTTTCAACTAAAAAAGAATATGTCTTTCAGATGAATGACCATATGCACCAGAAAAAGTATTGAACATATTTTTGGCAACTTCGTATGCTTCAAATAAAAGTTCGACATCAAGTTCCATAAAATTGAGCATGATTTATCTAGCTGTCTTATTATGGTCTATATATCTTTCATAAGCCTTTTTCACACTAAAATTTGCAATTTTAGGAGGTGTAGATGGAATTTCAATATCAATCACATAATCTATCTTTGTCTTTAAAAAATATGGATCAGAAAATATTGGATGCACAGCTTACAGAACGGAAAATTGGTTCCATTCAACGTTTTAACTTTCCTCGACTCTTGACTCAGAGCTTTACAAGCAATTTGCAATAAATTTGAAACAGATTACCTATAAATTAGATAAATAACCAAATCAGAGGAAACCAAACTAATTTGTGTCTATCAATCCCTTTGCCAATGTTTACCTCTGTTATCTGGCAAAGAAATACCCTGACCCTCATATCAATGAAGCATATTAGAAGACAGATCAGGACAAACTTGTGGTTGGGAGGCTTTTTTGCAGCTAAAAGTGTTTTTCCTGCATTTTCAAACACATTAACTGCAAAAAATCAGAGACACCCAATTTTTTTGTCCACCCCTCTCCTCGAATTTGCTTCAGGTATGCACATAACCAAAATATAAAAGGAAACTGTTTCGGCGGTATCTTGCAGAGTAGTTGAGCTCCAATGATAATTTTCTTGCCACCCTTTCTCAGCAAACAAAGAGTGTGAGATCACTCTCATTTTGCCCAATTGTACAATTTTCACTATTTCTGAGCATTTCTTGACCATTGGAAACAAGTCCAAGAAAAAATAAATCAGAAGAAGCTGACAACAAAGGAAAGGAAAGGAAAGAAAAAGGTCGAGATGATATTCAGATGTAGTGATATGAAAAATACCAGTTGTTCGATAATGGCGAAACGCCGGGAACGAAGCGAGATGATCGATGTAGGGAGAAGAAGCTGCTTTTACAATCTCAACTACGGCTTTCTTCTTTTCCAATATCTGCAATCCCCAAATATGATTACCATTTTTAATCCAATCAATCGTTCGTTCTATCTAATTAAGCTGTTCCTTTACCTGTCTCCTACTGATCTTGTTTTGCCTGTCAACAGGCACTCCGTTCGTCTCCATGATGTTTGCCCGCCCCTCTCTCTCCGACGACGGCCTTCCCGTCGTTCAATCGGACCTATTGATTTATCAATTTCGTAATGGCATATTTTGGAAAATAATAAAACTAATATATTAAAAGAAAAGAAATATTATAATAGGTTACCTCCGCAAAGCCCCACTATTTTTAATGTTATAGGAAATTTGGTCCTGTAGGCCAACGGTTAGGTCAGGTCCGGTCGCGCGAGCATACTCTTTTACGTCGGTTATCAGAAATTAAATGTGTTTTAGGGTCATGAATCTGATAATTTTTAGTTGAAATATCTTATATTTTAAATTTACTCAATAGGTATCTAAATAGTAGAGATTGGGGATTTCTCGTCTAAAATTATGAATCACTCAAAAAAATGATTTGATTCAACATCCAAAACAAAAATTTCAAGAATTGAACTATTTAATAGAGAACCAACACTCTAATCACGAACCACCAAAACTGATGTATTTCAATTAGTTCAACTCTATGATTCTTCACTAGTAACATATTGATTATCTTTTTCTTCAATCTAAAATCACAAAAATTTCATTTCTCTTTTCTTTTTTCTTTTAAATTCTCTTCTTTTTTTTATTCTTCACTTTTCTATCCCTCTTTTTTCTTTAGATTGTCTTTCTTTGTGTTGCAAACAACAACTCATCGATAAGGCTCGAACAAGCACTCGACATCTCTTCCATCGTTGATCTCCACAAGTTTGTATACTCTCTTTCTCTCTCTCTTTGTTTTGCATTATTATTTCTAATTAGTATGTTATTTTAATATTTCCAATTTATACGTATGTTCTACGTTCAGATGAATTGTCTAAATTTGTGGTCATTAACTTTTTTATTCTAGAATTGTCAACTTGTCACTAAAGTTTTTCCAAAAAATATTTTTGCATCAAGCTAAATTTATGGATGGCAAAGAGAGATAGAGAGATGAAATTATAGTTAAATGGCAAAGAGAGATAGAGAGATGAAATTATAGTTAAATGAGGATGAAAATAGTAATGATAATGATGATGAAAATGAAAAAAAAAATATTGAGTTATTGATAATATGAATACATAACAAAAAGTTATGTTATCATTTCAAGTCTTAATGACGATAGATAACAACAAGTAGACCATATCATTGCCTTTTACTTGGTTTTGGGAACTGCATAAAAGAACAAATCTATTAATTCTTTAATTTTTCATTCATCTTAAATTAATTGTTGTGCATTTCTTTTGCATTTATTAAGAGAGTGAATACTCCAAATGTTCAACCATGGAACAAACAATTAATAATATGTTCTACGCCATCAATTGGTGGGAAAACTTGTCTTTATTATGCTATAATAACTTTAAGGTGTGACACACAAAATGAAATTACATCTGGTTTAAGGGTCAATTAATGGCTCTATGTAAAAGGACCCCACATGGTGTATGCGTGAAAATAGAAGAAAACCTTAAGGAGATAAGTCAAAGTAAGAAAAATTTTAGAGGCACAACAACTTTCATTTGGTAAAGATTCTATACATGACAAGGGAAATATGATTAAAGAAGAAGAGACAGAACAAAGAGATGTATTATCAACACAAAAAGTGATTTATCTAGGGGTTTAAGATAAATGGGGAAAGAAGAAAAAACTATTGAATTAGAAAGCCTCTTTTCCCATAGGATAATTCCAAGATCTCAACCTTCAATAAAGAGTGCGTGAGGGAGCTATTTGGAAAGCTCATAGGCATGGGCTACATGATTTTATGATAATTGCATGCCATTCAATGCTTTAAATTCTCCATATTTTTACCCTGCATTAAATTCCACTATTACTACTTGTCCAGGATATAAAGCACCTTCTACCACCTACATATTAAATTAGTTAAAGACTATAAGAAAGAATGTCAAATGCTTATTAAAGGGTAAAGAACCAACTAAAAAACTAATGGGCTAACAGTTATAGTTGATGATTGGATAGACCAAAGAAATAAAATTTGATTAATTTTTTGGTATATTATCTTTCTAGGATTACCTTTATCAAATCTGTTGATGCCTCTGATGTTGTTTAACTTGTTTTTGAAGATAATTGAGTGGGTTGGATCAAAGTTTGGTGCATATAATTACTGATAATACTGTCAATTATGTGTTTGCTGGGAAGTTCTTGCAAGAAAATTATAATCATGTTTATTAGTCACATTGTGCTACACATTGTTTGAATCTTGTCTTGTAGGTTATTAGCAATATGCCGCGTGTCTACACTTACATCACGACCCTTTAAAATTTCTATTTTGTATATAATCATCTCACAATTTTATTCTAGTTGAAAAATTAAGATGATTAGAAAGAGATTGTATGATCTGCCATGACTCATTTTTCTACCACTTTTATAACATTGAAAAACGTGTTTGAAAATAAAGATGTCTTGTAAAGAGTTACGGCAAAGAAATGCTTTACAACTCAATAGTTGGAAAAAAACACAACAAATGAAAAAGTTTTAAGTGATATTATTTTGGAAAACAAATCCTTGGGATGATTGTATGATAATTATGAAGGTTGTGGCCCCAATCATGAGATTGCCGCGTATAGTAGATTTTGAAGATAAGCCTTATATGGGTTATGTGTATGATGACACGTATAAGACACGATTGACAATAATGAAAGTTTTTAGAAATATTGCACAAGCCTTACCCATATATTATTCAATGAGGATGGGATAAGCCTAAGCCAATAACTTCTGGCAACAACTTATTTCTTAAACCTAACATTTGTTTATGATAATAAATTTTACATCAAGATTGAGATTATGAAAGGTATTTTTAATGTGCTTTGTTATGAAAATTAATGATTTGATTGTGTACAAATAATGAAAGAGATTCAATTATATCAAGAGTGACATGAAAGCTTTGGAAGTAAATGTTCCATTTAAGGAACCAAGATAATCTTACCTAGTAAGTATTTAACTAAATAGATTTATTATTCAATTGCAAGATAATGTTGTTAAGTTTTTCTTAGTTGTAACTGTTAAATACAAATCTATTGTGTAATATGTAGATTAATGGTGGAGACTCTTTGAAGCATGTGCTCCAAATTTGCAAAGTGTAACTATTCTACTCCTAGCCAATTAGTTTTTTCTTCATGTCATGAATGAAATTAGAGTATTTTTGAATGCATTCATACAAAAAAAAAAAAAAGAGATTAGCCCTTATTCTAAAAGAGGTACGTCTCTGATATTAATTTCAATACGGTCTTCAAGTTATCAGTGTCTAATTTAAGCATCAGGGACTGCACTACACCCTCTGCTCGTTCTCTTTCTTGCAAAGTCTAAGAGGTTTTACGATGATGTTTTTAGACAATGAATCTATTGTTGTTTTTAAGTGATAACAATTGATGTCGTTTATGAGAAATGCCCAAAATGCCTAAGGATACTAAAATGGTTCTTACATGATCTCAAGTCGCGAGGTAACAAACACAACGATGAGGATCTTAATGATAATAGCCCTCTTAATCCTATTTTTTGGGAAACTAATTGTATCATTGAGATACTAAAAGCTAAAAGACCATTGAAGATTGCAAATCAACCTCTAGAAGATTGACGGTAGGTCAAAAATTATGAAGATAGGTTCGTAGAGGACAAAAAATTAAAAAAACTAGAGATTGCAAATCAACTTCCAAAAAATTGACAATAGATTAAAAGATTAAATCTGTTCCTTCTAGCCCAAAGTGATGATCTGTAATACCCTAAGAACCCAAGATCATATCTAAGAAGGGATTCTAGAAAAGCTAGTATATATATCAAGGATGGTAAGGAAGAAAACAACACCAGTTGGATACCTTTTGGACTGAATGCGGATAAAGAACTCCTGAGTTAAGCATGCTTGAGCTAGGGTAGCTCAAGGATGGGTGACCCCTGGGAAGTTCAAGTAGGCCCATCAGGGTAAGTTGATTCGATCCTTCCTATTGCTTGATGTGGGATGTTACATGATCGACCAGAGAGCTTGAGGCAACAACAATCCACACGACAACGACCGAGAGGGGTGGCACCTTTAAGCACTCCGATGCTTAAGTAAGTAAGAGTTTAAGGTGATAGAGTTTCTCTAAGACTAAAAAAGCATACCCCAAATGGTAATGATGTTGGCTTATATGGGAAAAAAGAGGGAACACCCCAATCCTTATGTAGTGGGCGACTTAGGGAATGAGGGGCCGAGAATCCTAGGGCCATTGAGGCCTATTACGGGTACGAGAATCATGGATGGCATTGATGAGATAGGGATGTTGTTGAGTTGGCATTAGGCAGAGATAAGGCCTAGGGATAAAGCCCAGTACTAAGCTATGAGCTTTCCATTGGGCAAGGCCCAATGGAATTAACACAGTTCATAGCCCCCTAGGTTGGATGTTCACAAGTACAAGCATTCAAGCTCAGGATGTGGCCGAGATGGTGATAAGGTTTCGACCAATCAAGTTTGGTTTGACCTCGAGTCAAGCTTAATAATTCTTGGGGTCATTTTTTATGTATTGATTAGTGGCACACGTGATTTAAGATAGGGTGAAACCAAGGTGGTGATGGCATTTTGATCATTTTGGTTTGCTTTGACCAAGGGCTGAGCTTAATAAGGCCGATCTTGACAATTTTTTGCGTCGTTTTCAATGTTCCAACATATAGTGCACATGGTCTCGAAATTCAAGGTGCCTGGTCCGAAAGATGAGGTGTCATGAATAGATAAGGAGTCGTTTTGCCACTTCTACTCAGGGTGTTAAATGCATGTCAAGTGGCCCAATCTTTGTGGGCAATTGACGACGCTCGATCTCTATTTGTTGTATGTATTGTGTGGTGCTGATTCATTATCAAGGATGGGCCTAGATCACAACTGTTGAGCGATATCTATAAAAAGACATCTGTAAGCCATTTTCTCACTTTTCTATTCCACTTTTTTGCATTTGTAGGCTATTTTCGGACTTCCATTCCTCTACGAACTTCTTGCTACTATACTGCTTCCATCCTTGATCGTTAGTCAATTTTTGGCTTAGCACTTCGCTCAATTTCTCAAGTAATTCCTCAGATCTTGTTTGTTCTTCTTTCGCACTTTCGTTTGTCATTGTTGTTCACTGATTATCAATTATTATGGCGAGATCGAGGGGCAAATTTGGGGAAGGGAGCGATATTGCGATTGTCATAGTGGGGCTCTTGACGAGGAAACTGGTGCCCTTACAGGAGGTTAGCCATCGGGCCTTATCGGCTAGGTTTAGGAGGGCGATTCAAGGAATAGATCAGGGGATTTAAGAGTAGCTCAGAATAGGCGTGGGACGTTGATTTTTGACAGTTCTATTTACCCTAGTCCTTCAAGGACATTGTAAGTACTATGTACATGGCTAGGAAGGCTATTATGGATGACGTGAGTGGTGGCGAGAAGGCTAGGGCTGATCGAGTGGTTTGTCTTTAAGTTCGCCTTGTGGCAGATATGCCCGGGTGAGCGAGGACATGGCCAAGAATGACTCAGTATATGACTCTCTTGAGAGGATTACCAAGCTGAGAACGCGAGTATTTCTATCGGCTATTGGGGATGAAGGTATGTTCGTATGCCACCCATGCAAGGAGAAAGAACAAGTCTACATGGACTTGGTCTCAGAGGTGGATTCAGGGTCGATCTACATGTACGAGACGTTCTTTATGCATCTTCAACTGTGACTCCCCTTCGTCGACTTCCAAAGCTCAGTGTTGTGGATGTTGAACATCACTCTGACCCAACTATATCCGAACAATTAGGCTTTTGTTTGGGCCTTCAAAGTGCTTTCCAAATTCCTAGGTTAAGAGGCGAGTACGATGGTGTTCTTCTACTTTTCTCAATCGAAGGGGTTAGCAAAGGTAGTTGGGTTTCCTTGAGCGATCTTTTGAGGAGGTGATTACTAAAGCCCCTTGATAGTTCTTACAAGGGTTTTAAGGTCAACTTCTTTAAGGTGGCATCCTTGGAAGACGAGCACGCATTCTTTCTAGACGAGGGTGGTGTGGAAAAACACCCCCTATACTGAAGGAGTGAATCGAGCTCTCTTATTGGGGTCTGAATATTGGAGTTTCAACCCAGAGAACCAAACGATGGTGGATGTGCCTGAAACTTCTCCAATGTTGGAGATATTAGCTCTCATCAAGCTCGATGGTGACTAAGAGGGTTTAGACGAGTATATGCATAGGCTCATGCTTTGTTTCTCATTTTCTTATCACTATTACTTGTTATTCATACTATATGCTTTGTTTTTCTTTCTCCTATCATTGTTACTTGTTAGTTTATACTATCTACTTCTTGTTTCAGGCTTGATGGCTCTGAAGATAACCCTCGAGGAGGTGACGAGATGCCTGGAGAGAAAGAAAGCTGATGCGACAAATATTGGCTCAACATCGGCTATTAGGATTGCCGAGGAGGCCTCGTCTCTAGAGCTATTGAGAAAGCCTTCGCTAATATGACCCCTGACCCGACAAAGGGTCCTGTGCTAGCTTCCAAGCTTGCCAAGGCCAAGGCCCCCACCCCTTCTCAAATGGAAGAGTCAGCTGATGCCGAGAAGGGCCAATTAGTACATAAGAGAAAAAGAGTTACTCTGGAGGGGGAGCCGAGGTCATCCTACGCTCCAGGTTCAATTAATGGGCAACACCTAAGAAGTCTATGGAACAAACAATTCTGCCTCGAGGTGTTTATTGAAGAGCACCTATCCGACCCCACCGATTAGGCAAAGTCGATAACCTTAAAGTTGAACCGGCTCTGTGAGAAGCGCAAGGGCCAGAAGGGAATCATGGAGTGAGAATAGGACCAGCTATAAACTGATGAAGGAGAAGGAAGGGAAACAAAAGTCTGAGTTAGTGACCTCTCTCTTTGAGGCCGATCAAGGAAAGCTCAAGGTCATTTGATTAAAGGACGATGTTGAGAAGGCATGGTTCAAGACTAAGGGCTTGCTGGATGAGGTCACTGACTAATTTGTGGTTGGATATGAGAAGGCCTTGTCCCATGCTTGATTGCTTTTCCCTGGGGCTGACTTTTCCACCTTCGACCTTTTTCAAGGAGATCGTGGATGGTTAACTTGTGGACTCGGTTGCTACCAACCAAGTTGGCTAGCTCGAGCCCCCATTTGCTGTAGCAGAGGCTATGGAGAATTAGGCTTAGGGGGGCTTTCAATCAGTTGATGAACCCTGTTGTTATCTGATGTGCTAATATTTCCTACATATTTTCTATACCATTCTTACTTAATATTATACTTAATTCTCATGCTTTTATATGTTTTTTTATATTAAGTTTGTGTAATTTATCATTTTGGCAGGATTTGAAGGAAAATTGAGAAAGAAGAGTAAAAATCATGAATTTTCGCTGTTCAAGGGTCTAATTGAAAATAAAAACTGTATCAATTGGAATGTCGAAAAATTATGAAAAAAATATATGTGAGAGCTCTGTATGTCTAGTTTTCTACGCTTCAAACGGTTCACAAATCCGATTTTTCTACAAAAAGTTATGGCTGTTGGAGTGACAGAAGGTCGGAGCTGCCAAAAAATCAGCAACACCTACGAATTTATCTTCTATTTTCTCCAAGTTGGGTTGAATTGTGGATCAATTAAGAGACCTTTCCAAGGGTTAGTAGAGCTATTTTTTTCATTAAGATTTTGGCCCAATTGGACCAAAGAAGCCTAACCCAAAAGCCTAATCAATTTAAGCCCATGTCTTCCAAGAATCCCTAAATTGTAATTCTTGGTATGTTGAGGGATTATTTTGTATTATGGGATCTTGACTTTTGAGGGGACATGGTTGGCATGAAACATGGAGGAGAAAATTATGAAACATGGTGGAGGAATTTATGGAGGTAGGGCATGGTTGACCATTTTCTTATGGAGGAAATTGGGGAAAAGAAGAAAAGAAGATGAGAATAAATATGAGAAGAAAAGAAATAAGTGGGCTGGATTTTGGGGGAGAAGGAAACCAACGTGAGAGAGCTTGAAGCTTGAAGAAGTGAAGAATTAGAGCACTCTTGGTGGAGGATTTCTTCAAAGATTGGTGACAACATTTTGGAGAAGAAATTTCTGCACATCAAAAGAGTTTTTTCTCTTCTTCCATTTCTTTTAAATCCTATGTTTATGTTCATTTATTATGTTATGAATTTTATCATTTGTAATATGAACTAAACTTTATAACTAGGGTATTTTGATGTAGTTTAATTATGATAATTTGATTCTCATAGATTGATTTTCTTTATTCATGCAAGTGTTTATTATTATGCTTAATGCTATCAAATACTTGGCCAATATTTGATTGATATGTTGATATAGATTTAGGCCGGAAGGAAAAATCTATAACTTGATCTAGATAATAAACACCATAAGAATATAATTGGAACGGAAGTAAAAATTTGACTTGTGTGGTTAATTATTATTGCATGAATAATTAAATTTGGATTATCAACCATTTAAATTAAATTGGATTAATTAGGTGAAATCGAAATACCCTAGTGCTCTCCAAAACTTAGAACTCTCCATAATTAATTTTTACGTTATTATTTTATTTTGTTAATTAATCACCCTTCATCAATTGTTTAAATAACATTTGGGTTAATATAATTTTGGTAATTATTATCCGATCCTCGTGGGAATGATATTCTACTCACTATTGTATTACTTGTGCTAGGTGGAAATTTAAAATTGTTTCAAAAAAAAAAATCAAAGTTTTGTGTTTAAAAAAAAAATATTTGTTTTTTTTTTTTTCCGATTTGAGGCTTGTTTGTTTGGATGATTGAAGAGCCTATGATAAAACTTGATTGAAATAAATTATGACTTTTGGAAAATCCTTTACATTATGATAATTTGTATTTAAAGATTAAGTTAGTTTATTGTTCATTTGGAATTTTTGGAACAATTTGAGCACATAGCCTTGAGTAATGAGTTGTTTTGCTACTTAGAGAAGGTTTATGTAAATTTTGTAACTTTAAATAGATCTCAACAGACTCTAGAACTTGCTTGATTACCTCTCGAGGCGAAATCCTAGGCATTGCACAATTAAGGATACGATTTAGGCATTCTTTGGATCGAAATTAATAGCCTATAAACTTGCCATATATTTTGTATTTATCCCTAGTTTACCTCTTTGAGCCTTGTATATATTTTGAACCTTTTTCTTTGACAAACCACATTAACCTACCTTTTATAGCCTAAACACTAATCCTACCCTTCAAAAGGAATTGTTGGTGAAAAAAAAAAAAAAGATGTGAGTGTGAGTGCTATAAATTTAAGGGGTAATTTATTGAAATTGATAAAATAGAGTTGGAAGTTAGCATTCCCACATTCATGATGAAAATTAAGTTTGGGGGGAATGGTGAAAATAAAGGGAATGGGAAAGAGCAGTTGATGTTTTGTAATTAGTTTTTTTATTTATATTTGTGATTGCATATAGTTGGAAAAAAAAATGTGTAAAAAAAAAAAAAAAAAAAAAAAAAAGGAAGAAGAGCAACAACAACAATTTGATCTTCATGTGGATTCAACTCATCATATGTATATAATCTTGTAGTGTTTTGGGACTTTGAGTGAAATTCTCTTGGGTTAGTGAGGAAAAAGTTTCACCAACTTTTTCTTTTACTTTGCAATCCGTATCTTTTCTTGTTAACCCCTACCCAAACCGTAACATTATAAGCTAATAAAGACCTATTGATCCTTGAATGTGCATTGTTCTACATTAGTGGAGAGAGGAATGAAAAGTAAGCCTATGGAGTTTGAATTCTTTCTACCTAGAGGTCATTTTCTAGCTACTTATTTGCATAAACTCATCTGAAGTGCATCAATAATTTACAATTGGCTATACACACACTCCGAAAATTTCTTTGTGAAGATAAATTGATTTATGATTTAAATATAAATTGTTGTAATATTTGGAATTTTCTTTAAGTTATAAATTTGTGGATATCTTTGAGGAAAATCTTTGAGAAATCTAAATCAAATAAGTTCTCTTTATTTTCTATTTTCATTTGTGTTTCTTTTGCTTGAGGACAAACATTATCGACCTCGTCTTGGGAACAATTGCTGCAATCGAGTGTGTTCCCGGTCCTTTTGGGCTGTAGACTTCTTGTACCCCTTTTTTGTTTTTCTTTTGTAATGTGAATTTCAAATATAATGAAGAATTTTGTTTATTCGTACTATTTGGTGTTCTTGTTTACTTGTACTTGTTCAATGTTCTTGTCTTTTTGTTGGTTTTGTTGTGCATGACTCGTTTTTTTCCCCTTCCAACTTCGCTCTATTTTATTTCCAACACGAGGTCTAGTGCGTGTTTTCTTTTATATCATCGTCGAGTTAATCATTATATTGCGTATGGCCAAGGTTGAAGGTTTGAAGGATGAGGCTGTTGACCAATTTCTGCAGGGCTTTGTGAAGGCCTTGTCCTAAGCTTAGGTGCTTTTTCCTGAGGCTGACTTCTCGGCTTGCGGTGCCTTCAAAGAGGTTGTGGTTGGTTAGCTTGTGGATGTGCCTTTCCTGGATCTAGCCAGCTAGGCCAAGGCCTTAGTAGAGATGCCGAAGGCCGATGGAGACCGATCTATGGAGGAGGCCAATTAGCCTGGCAAGCCGGTGGCTGCTTTTGAGTTTACTTCTAGAATAATCATCGAGCTTGTGGCCGAGCCTGCTCCTAGACCTACAAGATCTTAACTCTTTTCTTTTTTCATTCTTTTTTGCAGTAGATTTGTATTAGTGTAGGTTGGCATATCTTTTGTATTTTTAACTCCTGATGAATTTAAAGGACATTTTTGCTTAGTAATTTGTTGTGCATGATTCATTTTGTTTGTCGATTTTATTATGCCTAGTATATTTTGTTTCCATTGTTACCTTCTATTTTACTTGCAACACTAGATTGGTGAGTGCATTTGCTTCAATGAGATTTGAGGAGGCTGGGATGAGCAGAGGTTCACCCGTTGGGATTGACCCGGGCCTTTGGGGGTGGACTAATCGAGCCTATATGACCCAAGGCTTGACGTTATAAATCGGGATGACCCGAGGTGTAATGACCCATTAGAGGGCCTAGAGTTTTTATTGAAGTTTATTTATGTGTTTGGAATTTTTGGTTTAAGTAGAATTTTAGATTATGAGAAAATTTTGAAAGAACATAAGAAGGGCAATTTTGAGAATTGGGAAAAATAAGGAATATGCATGTGATATGATAAGGGTATATTTGGAAAGATAAATAATGGGCAAAATACGTGAGAGATTAAAATTTTTGTTGAAAAGTCAAGGTAAGATGGTATTATGATTTATGTTGCAAATCAAAGTAAGATGGTATTATGATTTATGTTAAAAAAGCCAAGGTAAGATGAGATTATGATTTGTGTTGAGAAGTCAAAGTAAGATGAGATTAGGATTTATGTTAAAAAGGTGTGTGTATATATATATATATGTTAGATGTTGTATGATAGTAAAATGAGGATTATTACATGTATGCATATTGGATAACGATTAAGGTGATAAGTAGAAGATTGGATTGGGAGAGGTGAAATACAATTGGAGTTGGAGAATGGACAACTATATATATTTTGCATATAAAATACTGAGCAAGTAGGAATTTCAATTAGAGTAGGAGTTCGAATTAGAAGAGGATTTGGGTGCATATAATTTTAAATTGTGAGGATAGTATTAAATGGGGTTTAGATTATGTGGAATTTTGGATTTTAGGAAATAATAAATGGGGAGATAATTAAGAAAAAAATAAGAGGATTTGAAGATAAACTCGTGCGAGAGGATATTAAGAGTTTGAAATTGTGAAGTTGATAAAGGATTAGGAGTTGAAATTGATAAAGGATAAGAGTTTGAAATTGATAAAGGATTAGGAGTTTGAAAGTGTAAAAGGAATAGGACTTGTGAAGTTGTTAAAGGATAAGGAGTTGAAATGGTAAAAGGATTAGGACTTGTGGAGTTGTTAAAGGATTAGGAGTTGAAAGTGTAAAAGGATTAGGAATTGTGAAGTTGTTAAAGGATTAAGAGTTGAAAGTGTAAAAGGATTAGGACTTATGGGTTTCTCCTTTATATATAGGCCTATATAGCTTATATTTTTCTTCACACCATAAGAAAAAGAAGAGAGTCCAAGAAGTTGTAGTACTGTGAGGATTTTAATAGGAGAAGTTGTGTTGCAAATTTTTAGTCCAATCAAGAATTATAAGGCAAGTTTCCACTTCCTCTTTTTCTTTTAGAGGCAGTTCTTCCACATCTTTTTCATTTTAGAGGCAAGTTTCGATATGTTCTTATATCCATCTATCTTTTGGGTTGCAAGTCTTCTTTAAAAGATCTTATATCTTGTTCTTACGATTGTAAGTTTTTACTTCTCCATTTTGGATTGCAAGTTCTATTACTCCTTCTCCATTTTAGATTGCAAGTTCTCCTTCCTCTATTTATTTCTTTTGGAGTCAGGTTCTTTAATAATAGTTGCAAGTTCCTATATTAACTTTTTTCTTTTAGAGGCAAGTTCTCTTCCTATAATCCTTCTTTATAGGTTTCATGTTTAGCTTTGTTCTCAGATTTTAGCATAGTCAATAGATATATATATATATATATATATATATATATCTAGTGAGTTTTCTCGTATGAACAGGCAAGTCCTATATTTTACTTCAGCAATTTCTTTTAGTGTGATCTTTGAATCATTCCAAATACTATTTCATGTCAGTTAGGTTTTGATCACCAAAGTTTCTTTCAAAATGGTGTAGCTATGGTAGGTTTGTATCAGAACAAGAATACTGATATCGTATGTTTTATTTCATAAGATGGTTCAGGTATCTAGATGAAATCCCCCACATCCTGATGGTTTTGTCTAATGTTTGTATCTGACATTCGAATGCATCTGCCAATATTCAAATATGCATATATGTGTGATATCTGAATGTCATATACAATATCCGAATGCTTTCCCTTATATCCGAATACAAGTTAATGATATCCGAATATATCTCATAATATGAAGTATCTCACATCCGAATTGTAACGACCCGTTAGAGGGTCCAGTATTTATTCAGGAATTATTTAATTAATTGTTGAAGTATTTGATTAAAAGATTTTGTCAATTAATTATTTAATGTGGCAATTAATAGATTTTGAAGGAAAAGAATAGCATTTAATTCTATTTAATTTTGGAGTTAAAAGAATTTGCCAAGGTGGTAATTTAGATTTTTAATTTAGAGAATAGTATTTAAATAGCATTTAATGACATTTATTTATTGTGAAAGTTAAATGCAAGGGCATAAAGGTAATTCTAGAGTTTTATTATTATTTAAGAGTTTTAATAATAATTTTTGTATTATTATTAATTAAATGAGATTATGTATTTAAGGGAGAGTGAGAATCCATGCGTGAGATGAATTTAGATTGAGAGTCTCCTAGTTGAAATAGGAAGAGGATTCCAAGTTAATTAAAAATAAGGACTCTAAATTATAAAAGGAGAATGAGATGGACTTCTAAGGCTAAGTCTTTCTCTATATAAAGGCACATAAGCCAAAGTTTTCTTTACGTTGCGTGGGGAGTAGAGACCCAAGAAGTCTATGAGTTACAGAAATTGTTTTGCATAGGAGATTTCTGGTTGAGATCGTGTGAGTCGATTAAGAGTTATCAAGGCAAGTATCTTCCTTATAATCCCTTCTATTTCAAGTTCATATTAGTTTCGTTTTCAGATTATTTCAGTTCTTCGTCGTAGTTTTTAGATATATATCAATAAGAAGAGACGTATATATATGTGTATAACAGTGAAGTTATGAGCAAGTTCTATTAATCCTTATCTATTTTGAATTGCAAGTTCTATTAATTCTTATCCATTTTGGATTGCAAGTTCTATTACTCTTTATCCATTTTGGGTTCCAAGTTCTATTAATTCTTATCCATTTTGGAGTGCAAGTTGTATTAATCCTTATCCATTTTGGATTGTAAGTTCTATTACTCCTTATCCATTTTGGATTGCAAGTTTTATTAATCCTTATCCATTTTGGATTGCAAGTTCTATTACTCCTTCTCCATTTTGGATTGCAAGTTCTATTAATCGTTATCCATTTTGGATTGCAAGTTCTATTACTCCTTCTCCATTTTGGATTGTGAGTTATATTATTCCTTTTCCCATTTGGAGCGCAAGTTCTATTATTTCTTCTTTCTCTTGAGTTGCAAGTTCTTTCCTCATTTTATTTCTTTTAGAGGCAAGTTCTCATTTATGCATGATCTTTACAGTGATTCAATCAAATATTATCTTTGAATCATCCTTAAAGTTATTTCATATCGATTGGGATTCGTTTTCCCAAGATTTTATTCAGAATGGTGTAGAATCATTAAGTTTTATTTCAGATTTCAGTCTTTGTTAGCGTTCATGTTCGTCAAATTTAATTGTAGATATCCGAATAGATCTTCCCATATCCGGATGAGTTCCAAGTTCCTTGCGTATGATATCCGAATGGTTCTTCGCACATCCTGATAGCTCATATCCGAATGCCCTTTCTTCTATCTAGATAGGTATAGCATATCAGATGCCTCTTTCAGTATCTGGATGCCTCTCTCCAAAGTTGAATTTTATTTTCAAATAAGTCTCCTGATATATATATCCGAGTGTCTTGTGCGATATCCGATTGTCTAGAATTGTATCCGGATGTCCTAGTTTCTATCTGAATGTATCCCAGCATATCTGAATAACTTCTTATTTGAGGGCCAGCGTATCCGGATGAGCCTTCTTTCTATCCATATGTCTTTCCTTATATCCGAATATCCTCCCTAATATCCGGATGGCTTTTCTAGAAATCCAAGTGAACTTTCAGTGATGTTTTAATTCAAGTTTTATTCAAATAAAGATATTCAATATCTCCAAATATTGAATTTTATGCCAGAATATAACAAGTTAATCATGCCCATACCATAATGTATAATTCGTAGAATCTTTGTATTCCAATATATTGAAGATGAGATTACATGTTTAGTATTTATTATGACATGTTTAGCATGATTTTGTAAGATTATGTGCATACATCTTGGTATGAGCTTTGAGTATAACTTTATATGGAACACTACATATCGTGTGCCAACATTTATATGAGCATTACATTATGCACGCTAGGCGGCTTAGTCCGCGGGGATCTCACCAGTATTAGTTTCAGTTAGAATTCAGTTTATGAATTTCTCGCCTGGTGACGACTAGGGGGCTAGGGGCTTTGCCCACAGTACGTGCTTACAATTTTTTTTGTTTACAGGATTCAGATCAGTCAGGTATGTTATATTAGATTATGTGGGCCTATGAGCCAAAGTTGCATACCTACATTTAGTTTACAATTTATGTGTATTACATTTTTATGAATACAAACAGATAGTGATTATACAGTACAAGTTCAGTGAGTTATTAATCAGTATCGATATTCTTCGATTCAGTTTCAATTATTCTTTCTAGCTTATTACTTGTTGAGCTTTGTAGCTCACCTTGTACTCTTCACCCCTTCAGGTTCTAGCGGAAAAGTACCAGATGTGGGGCCTAGTAGCAGTGGTCTATAGTGTGTGTACGTGGAGCTGCTCAAGATAAAAGATATCTGGGAGTCTGTTGAGTTTTGTAGTGTTTTGTCAGTTTAGATCTATTTTACATTTCAGTTGAGGGATTGTCCGTTAGTTAGAGTTTATGCTTTTCAGTTTATATTAACTCAGAGTTTTTATTTCAGTTGATTGAGATATTCATTTATGGTATCAGATTTTAGATTATCAGTTAGTTTATTTTATTTTCCCTGTAGCACCTCTTCTCGGGCTGTTCTAGGAGAGGGGGTGTTACATGAATGACTTGAATCATATCCGAATGTGTGAGCCTAATATCCGAATACTAGCATATGATATTAGAATACCCTCGTATCTAAAAGCCTCATATCCGAATACTCTATATAATATTCGAATGTGATCCTAAGTATATCCGAATGCAAGTTATTATACAAATGCATGTCATTATTCGAATGCAAGGATAAATATTCATAAATATTGAAATTTCACATCAAAATATGATAAATCTGTTAGAACGGGAGGTGCTATGGCACACACCAAGAAGGGGGGTGAATTGGTTATTTTAAAAAAACTTTATAGAACCTTGAAATCCTTTTTGACCCAATTGAGATTTTAGTGATTTAAAACATTAAACATACAAAATGAAAGATGTAAGTTTACACAAATAAATATTTGAACCGAGTGAGGAATAATAAAATGCTTGGAAAGATAAATATGTCAAAGAACATAAGCACAAGAAAACACAAGGATTTATAGTGGTTTGGCTTATCCCAAGCCTAATCCACTACCTTAGCTCCTCACTAAGGATTTTTCAAACTATCCACTAAAACCCCCTACTTAAACCAAGTAGGTCCTCTAGCCCGAGACTAGGAATTACAACATCCCACTCAAATGGGCCCTCTAGCTACATAAGCTAGGAAAATAACAACGATACAAATGAAAGAAAGAAGCTAAGAGTTAAAAATCTTAGTTACAAGTTCTCTCACAATGAAAACTAGGCTTAAGAATAGATTTACAATGATAGAACGAAGCCTTGCATAGAAAAATATAAACTTGAAAGCACAGAGAACACTGTAAGCTCAAATAAAATGATTTCCAAATTCTAGATCATCTCGTTTCCGTCTATTTTCCTTCTCTTGATCATCTATGACATGTATATATAAGCTTCCCAAGAGATTGAAGAGAAATATAGCCGTTTGGAGCCGTTGGGATTTGAAAAAATAGTTGTTGGAGCTTTCTGCAAAAAGAAATAGTCGATAGAAGAAATACATAGTTGACTATTTTTACAAGTAAAGGAAGAAATAGTCGACAGACAAAACGAATATTCAACTATCTTATAACACAAAATTTACAATAGTCGACAGGCACATTTGTATAGTCGACAAATGCAGAAATATGAAGAAATTTTTGAATTTTATGAACAACAATAGTCGACAGACCAAAAGGCATAATCGACTATCCTTACTCGATAGTCGACAGATGCTAAAATTAGTCGACAGATGCCTTGAATAGTCGACAAAACAACCAAAATAGTCGACTATTTTGAGGTATAGTCAACAGAATGAAAAACATAGTCGACTATCCTTTTGAAAAGATTGAAAATTTATCAAATCCTCATTTGATTCTTTTGAATCCTCATTTTGATTATTTTGAAAGCAAGTTGTGATTATCAAAAGTATATTTTGAAACAAATCACTCTCAACCATACTCAATATTTCTTCTATAAGTTTTCATATCTTGATTCAAAACTTATATATTAAAAATTCATTTTCTCATTCACATATTAGAAATTGATTTTCATATCTTGCTTCAAAACTTATATACTAACAATTCATTTTCTCATTCACATAGTAGAAATTGATTTTCATATAGTCATTATCAAAACCATTTTATTACTCAAGAGTAAAATATCAATCTCCCCCTTTTTAATGATGACAAAACAATTATGAAAATTATGAAAATCAAGTCACTCATTTTATCTCCCCCTTTTTGTCAATATCAAATAAAATGAATACTCCCCCTTTTTGAAACACACTGAGGCTCCCCCTTGAAACAAGCTGCACATAGATAATTCAACTAAATCATTCAGCCCGATTGAGACATACATTAATAAGAGTAAAATGTCAATATTAAAACATTCATTCATAAAGTGAAGTTTGAGTTCAACAAAACATATAACAAAAGCAACTGGTAAATCTGTCAACAAATCTCTCCTCCTTTTTAACTCTCCCCAATGATAATTTAAAAAAAAAACTTCATTTTTAAATGAAAATATTTCAAATGATTTCACAAATCTTTTCAATAGAAATGACTTAGAGATAAACATAACCAAGTAAAGATAGTTTTAAGAACTAGGGATAACTCCCCCTTAATATGACGTTATTAATATCAAACACAATTTTTGAGCACGTCATATAAAAAAAAAAAAAACTTTTTCATGAGATGCCCAAAAAAAATTTTCATACCATATTGCGAACTCATGATCATATCAGAGCCAATCTATATCTTTCAAAGTAATCACTCATATTTAAACAATCAAAACACTGGATCAATTGCATAACCATTCATCATGTAAAAGGCATATACATTAAATGATCAATATAAGAGTGAAATATATCATTTCAAGCACATAGAAAGACTCTTGTTGAAAAAGACTCCCCCTTAAACTTACACGGGAGATTTTAGCCATAGAGACATTTTTCATATAAAAATAGTAATTGTCTCAATTCAAATGATTTTCACAAGGGTAAAGCACATCAATGGCCAAGTATTTGAGGAATGAACCACATGAACTTACTTTCCATATATTCAAACAATAAGTGGTCATCCAAAACCATAAATCTAAACAAGTTATGACAGATTTAATGCAAGACATATTAAGGATAGGCTTTAAGAACATACATTTGTCTTTTGATAATCTTAGTCATACTTGTAATCACATAGGATCATTACATATAGATAACTTCAAGAAGCAAGATGATCCTTTAGAAAATAAACCATGATTTCATACTTAAGTATTCATTTGTCACACAAAGATAATCAACCTATTTCATACAAGAAAAATAGCATTATAAATGATTCAAGACATGAATACTATATGCCATCAAGAATATATCATTTATCAATTTTTGAGATCTAAAGATTGACGGGGAAGCCCTTTGATTTAACCAATGATAGATTTGAGAGACATGAAGGATCGGAACTTCTTCAGATAAAATCACTTGAACTCAAGGATTGATAGGGATTTATCTAGAGTTTGATTTCCAATAGATTTGGACATAATACCAATTGATATTTTCTTTTTGAGCAAGATTCCTTGAATTTTTGCTAGGGCTATGGCATTTGTATTAGCACATTTGATTTGGAATATTGTAGGGATTTATGCCATAGTCTTGATGTTCCATCCATAGGATTTGAGCAACTACATGTTCACTTTTAGTGAAAGATAATGGAATGGAAATTCACTTCCTTCTAAACAAAGACACTAGGAAAATTCTTATAACTTGACATGGATTACTAGTGTTCTTTTTAGCTATTTTGCCTCCAAAATGGGATTTCTTAGGATTGGATTAAAGTCTAGCACATAGGCAAACACCAAACATGATGTTCGTCCTAGTAGCTATCAAATGTAGCAAAAGTCCAATCATATCTCTATATAGCTCATTTTCCACCATTTGGCTTTTCCATGAATGTCTAGGCTTGATGAATTGCTCTTTTGAGAGGCTGGAAATATAAAATTTCTTAAGAAGATGTATTTTGCTTAGATATGAGGATTATATTCATCTCAAGTTCCCTTTGCATTAGATTGGCAAATTGATTCCATAGGAATTTATTTGAAGATGCTGCATAAATCATTTGTAGATTAATAAAATGTCCTTGTTATGAGGCTTAGAAGCAATGTTATATCTATTTGAGCTCTTTTAAGGTTTTCTTCTAGAACAAACTTGCTAGGACTTCCATACCATGACTTAGGAGCTTGTTTTAAACAATATACTTCCTTTGAAAATTTGAACATATGATCCTTTCATTGAGAATTCTCAAAACCAAGAGAATTTATCTACATATACTTCCTCATTTTTAACCATTCAAAAATGCACTTTCAATATTCATTTGAAATAGCTTGAACTTCTTATGACATGCATATGCCAATAATATTCTCAATGCTTCTAACTTAGCTACGAGGGCATAAGACTCATTATACTTGATTCATTTTTCTTGATTGTACCCTTTAGCTACTAATCTAGATTTAATTCTAATTTTGTTTATAAGATTATTTTGGTTACTATAATTGGGTGATCCTTAGGTCTTGGAACCAATTGCATACACCACTTTGTTCAAATTTATTTAGCCCTTCTTGCATAGCCATAAACCAATTTTAATCCATTAGAGCTTCCTTAATATTTTTAGGTTCTATTTGAGAAATAAAGCAACAAATTTTCTTATTTATAACCATTTAAAGATGCACTCTTGACATTCTTTATGCAACTTAAAGGATTTGTGGCATGCAATGCCAACAACATTCTTATGGATTCTAGTCTTGCTATGGGAGCATAGGTTTCATCATGATCTTCCCATTTTTCTTGACTAAACTCTTAAGATACTAATCTAGCCTTTTCTAAACACCCATTTGGTTTGAGAATGGAAATAAGAATTTCTATAAAAGGATGGGAAATTTGAAAAGAATAATAATAATTTTTTTTTAAATCTTTTTCAAATGAAGGAATGTCACCGGTGAAGGCCACGGCTTTGTTAAACCTCAAGACCTTGAAATGGCACGATGAGGTATCAACCGTATAAAGACAATCCCTTTTTGCAAGTAATAAACCTAGATTTGAAATACAAAGAGATAAGTTTCGAAATATAGATAAGAAGATTTTGAAATGGAAGTTTTTGTTTATGATGTTTCTATTTGAGATAAGAAGGTTACAAATTGACATTTATTCTAAATAAATGATCTAGTCCTTATTTCTTTAAAAAAAATCTTTTATGATCTCATTATCTTGCACATATTTTCTTTAGAAATGATGATTCTCTTTATTCATAAGATATATTAGCATATTGTCCTTTGATAGATTTGATTCCTTTTGATCTAATGGGAATTTTTCAGATTTTTATCCTAATTCTTCATCACCACCTTCCATACGTTTTGGAAATTCAACACTCACATAATTAACTATAACTGGAATAGATTCTTCTACCGTTAGAGTCATATTATTAAATACTCTATATGATTTATTTTGAGTAGAATATCCTAAGAAAATTCCTTGTTCACTCTTACCATCAAATTTGTCTAGAGTGTCCTTACCATTGTTAAGCATAAAATATGTACTACCAAAAACATGAAAATATGAAATATTTGGTTTCCTTTCTCTATATAACTCATAGGGGTTTTCTTTAAGATAGGCTTTATAGAAATCCTATTCAACATATAGCATGAGGTGTTAATGGTAAAAGGAATTTTGTCACATAGCACAATTCTAGCCATTTCTTGTAAAGATCTATTTTTCTTTTCAAGTATCTCATTTTGTTCTAACACTAGAAAATTATGATCAATACCATTTTCATCACAATAGTGCTTGAATTGTTCATTTCAAAATATCCCCATGTTCACTTTCTAATTTTTGAAATACACATACTTTTATCTTTTGAAAATATTTCAAATGGGCTAAATGTTTCACTTTTAGATACAAGACATATTTCTCAAGTTACCTAGAATAGTCATCTACAATGACACGGATAAAATGTTTTTCACTTTAGGCTTTTGGGTTCTCATAGGTTCAATGAGATCTAAATAGATTGAGATTAGAGACCTAGAGGTTGAGATTTTATTTGAAGGCTTAAATGATATACTTATTTGTTAGCCTTTCATGCATGCCTCACAAATATTTTTCATATTTAAGCTTTAGGCAATTTCTCAACAAGATCATGTTTGGATAGATTATAGAAGCATATTCATATTTGCATGACTTAGTTCATTATTCCATAGATAAATAGATGAGAGATGAATGATACTAGGCATTTCTCTTATACTAGATGAGAATAAGTCTATGCACAATTTCTATCCAGATTCTTATAATATCTATTTCCTTTGTTTTGAGACAAAATACTTCACATAAATTGGCATTAAAACATACTATATGTCTCATTTGTTTTTATACATGTAACCTTACAAGAATTAGCATGAATGCATTTATTATGATTCATATCACATAATCAATAACAATGATCAAGATATGTTTAAGGCCATTTACCACAAACACATTTTTCAGCACATATCAACAAATGTTATTCTCCCCCTTAATCAAAGCATATATCACAACACTATAACTCTCTCTTAATTTTAGAAATCAATATAAGTTTTCAACAAAATCATAAAGCTACACTTATAACTCAAGATCATCAAAACTTATAAACAGAGAGTTTAGGGAAAGAAATATACCACCAATGATGAAATTTAAATATCTCTTACTCTTGGTTGGTAAAATGAGAATCTAATGGAGTTGATTTTCTCCTTCATCCTCCTTTTCTTTTCATGCTTGATACATCCATACAAATTTTACTTTGAGTCCCATTTAGATGTCAAGCAACCTACAAAAATAAATCATCCACAAGCTTTTGGTGCCTAAACCACCTTGGGATCACCACTGTTAGCATAGAAGGTTCCCTTTAGAACCCAAATTTGTTTAAACCTATGTGGACTATTTCTTTCCAAGCCTTTGTTTCTAAATTGATACCAATAGCTAGGATATGAAGCAAAGGATTTTTGTTTCCTTTTTATGAAAAATGTTTGCTTCTTATCCTTATCCATATTCCTATTAACATGAGGATTTTTTGGTATCAAAACTTGCTCGGATTCTTGAGGATTAGAATGAGAAACATTTGATACTTCAGTTTCCTTAGGAATCCATCTTAAATTAGGACCACTAATTGATTTCCTTTTAAAAGGACAACAAAATGCCATGTGGCCTTTCTTTCAATAATAAAAGCATTTAATATCATGAGAGGTGTGTGAAGGTGAGCTTTTGACATTAGCTCTTTGACTAATAAAATTTTGAACACCTATTTCATGATCACAAGAATTTGAAATCTCCTCTTTTAAAATAGATTTCTCATTTAATGCATTGTTCGAGGATTTCAATTCAAATTCTTCCAAAACTTTTTCCTTTAAAAATTCTTTATTGGAAGTAATCAAATATTCATTCTTAGATTTTAAAACTTCCAATTCTTTTGACAATAAATCTAATTTCTTTTGAACAATTTTATTTTTCAAACATAGCTTTTCAAAATTTTCATATAAATCCTTCAAAGTATTCAATAACTCTTCATTTGAAAAATCATTCTCACTGTCATCATTATAAGCATATGAAGAACTAGACTCAAGATCGTTTTCAATATCAATACAATCATTAAAATCGACAGTAGAAGTAGAGGTTACCTCCTCTTCTTCATTTACCATGAGGCACGTGTTTGAGCTTTCTTCACTAGAGGTATGGGAACTTTCTTTCTTAAAAATCAACACAATGGATTTTTAACCTGTAAATTTTCATCAACATGCTCACAAGACTTGTCAGAGAGATATAATGAATCAAGAGTACTCAATATCTCTTTAGCACTAGAGCACTTAGAAATTTTTGCATAAACATTTTCAAGTAAAGCTTGATGCAAAATTTTCATAGCTTTGATATTTAAAGCAAAACTGTTTTTATCATCTTCACTCCAAACGGATTTTGGTTTTGAAACAAATCCTTTTTCTACAATATACCACAAATTAAAATCAATAGATTGTAAGTAAATACAAATCATTTTTCTCCAAAAATCATAATAAGAAGCATCAAAGTACAGTACCACATTTGTAGGATAATCTTCCTTAAAAGCCATGGATCTCTCCATAGGTTGTTAGACCTTGAAATAGGGAGTTAGGCTCTGATACCAATTGTCAGAACGGGAGGTGCTATGGCACAAACCAAGAGGGGGGGTGAATTGGTTATTTTAAAAAAACTTTACAGAACCTTGAAATCCTTTTTGACCCAATTGAGGTTTTAGTGATTTAAAACATTAAACATACAAAATGAAAGATGTAAGTTTACACAAATAAATATTTGAACCGAGTGAGGAATAATAAAATGCTTGGAAAGATAAATATGTCAAAGAACACAAGCACAAGAAAACACAAGGATTTATAGTGGTTCGACTTATCCCAAGCTTAATCCACTACCTTAGCTCCTTACTAAGGATTTTTCAAACTATCCACTAAAACCCCCTACTTAAACCAAGTAGGTCTTCTAGTCCGAGACTAGGAATTACAACCTCCCACTCAAATGGGCCCTCTAGCTACACAAGCTAGGAAAATAACAACGATACAAATGAAAGAAAGAAGCTAAGAGTTAAAACTCTTAGTTACAAGTTCTCTCACAATGAAAACTAGGCTTAAGAATAGATTTACAATGATAGAACAAAGCCTTGCATAGAAAAATATAAACTTGAAAGCACAGAGAACACTGTAAGCTCAAATAAAATGATTTCCAAATTCTAGATCATCTCGTTTCCATCTATTTTCCTTCTCTTGATCATCTATGACATGTATATATAAGCTTCCCAAGAGATTGAAGAGAAATATAGCCGTTTGGAGCTGTTGGGATTTGAAAAAATAGCCGTTGGAGCTTTCTGCAAAAAGAAATAGTCAACAGAAGAAATACATAGTTGACTATTTTTACAAGTAAAGCAAGAAATAGTCGACAGACAAAACGAATAGTCGACTATCTTATAACACAAAATTTACAATAGTCGACAGACACATTTGTATAGTCGATAGATGCAGAAATATGAAGAAATTTTTGAATTTTATGAACAACAATAGTCGACAGACCAAAAGGCATAGTCGACTATCCTTACTCGATGGTCGATAGATGCTAAAATTAGTCGACAGATGCCTTGAATAGTCGACAGAACAACCAAAATAGTCGACTATTTTGAGGCATAGTCAACAGAATGAAAAACATAGTCGACTATCCTTTTGAAAAGATTGAAAATTTATCAAATCCTCATTTGATTCTTTTGAATCCTCATTTTGATTATTTTGAAAGCAAGTTGAGATTATCAAAAGTATATTTTGAAACAAATCACTCTCAACCATACTCAATATTTCTTCTATAAGTTTTCATATCTTGATTCAAAACTTATATACTAAAAATTCATTTTCTCATTCACATAGTAGAAATTGATTTTCATATCTTACTTCAAAACTTATATACTAACAATTCATTTTCTCATTCACATAGTAGAAATTGATTTTCATATAGTCATTATCAAAACCATTTTATTACTCAAGAGTAAAATATCAAAATCTCTCATTGTTATGCCATTAATCAAGAGTCCTAATAGTTATACAATCCAATAGTTTGATGAAGGTTATATCTTGTGCCTAGCATTGTTATATGGCATGCATGATATTTTGTGCATACATTATGGTATGAGCATAGAACACGACTTTATGTGGAGTACTTCATATTGTGTGCGAGCATGTCTATGTGCATTGCATTGCATTGTATGAGGCAGCTTTGTCCTCGGGGCGTAAGGCTCACAGTTCAGTTTCAGATTCATTTTCAGTTTCGCTCGCCTGGTGTCGGCCAGGGAGGTAGGGGCGCAAGGCCCACAGTACAGTTATAGTTCAATTTCAGTTTTGCTCACCTGGTGTCAGTTAGGGGGCTAGGGACACAAGGCCCATAGTACAATTACAGTTCAATTTCAGTTTTAGATTATGTGGGCCTATGTGTCGAAGTTGCTTACTTGCATTATACAGATTATGTGCATTGATACTTATCATATATGTACAACTATACAGTTGATGAATAATCCCTCAGTGCAAGATCAATTAATACTTCATGAGTATAGATGTTCCTTGATTCAACTATAGTTTTATTTCATGTTATTACATGCTAAACCTTATGACTCACCTTGTATTCTTCACCATTCCAGGTCCTAGCGGGCAGTTCTAGACGTCGGGCCTAGCAATGTCAGGGTAGTAGGGTGTGTACGAGGAGCCGTTCAAAAATCAAAAGATTTCTAGGAGTTGTTCGTGTCTTGAGGTTCTAGAGTATTTTATATTTTCAGTTGTGGGATTTCCTTAGCAGTATTGTTAGTTAAATGTATGTCCCTCGAGGACCAGTGATTTATGTTCCAGTTTATGACAATTCAGAATTTTACTATACTACAAATTGAAGTGTTTTCAGTTATGATCTACTTGGTTAGTCAATTTTATTAATCATTCCAGATTTTAGATTTATAGCAAGTATTTATTATATCTCTTTTCCAGTAGCAACTTTTACTCGTTAGTTCTAGGAGACGGGTGTTACACGAGGTCCACTTGTCGAGATTTTTTCGGGCGCTTGGGGGTGGACTGACCGAGCCTTTCTGACCCAGGGAACAACTTTGAAGACTGGGATGACCTAAGGTCCACCCGCTAGGATTCGCTCGGGCACTTAGGGGTGGACTAACCAAGCCTGTCTAACCCCAGGCACGACTTTGGAGACTGGGATGACCTGAGATCCACCCGCTAGGATTCGCCCAGGAACTTAGGGGTGGAGTAACCAAGCATGTCTGACCCAGGGCATGACTTTAGACACCAAGATGACCCGAGGTTCACCCGTCGAGATTCGCCTCGGCGCTTGGGGGTGGACTGATAGAGCCTTTCTGACCCAGGGCATGGCTTTGGAGACTGAGATGACCTGAGTCCACCCACCGAGATTTACCCAAGCACTTGGGGGTGGATTGACTGAGCTTGTCTGACCTAAGGCACTATTTTGGAGTTCGAGATGACCCGAGGTCCACCCGTCAAGATTCACCTAGGTGCTTGGGGTAGACTGATCAAGCCTGTCTGACCCAGAGCACCGCTTTAGAGATCGAGATGACCCGAGGTCCACCTGGTGGGATTTGCCCGAGCGCTTAGGGGTGGACTAACAGAGCCTGTTTAACCTAGGACACAACTTTGGAGACTAGGATAACCCTAGCTCCTCCTGTCGGGATTTGCTCGGGCATTTAGGGGCAGACTGATCAAGCCTTTCTGACCTAGGGCACAACTTTGGAGATCGGGATGACCCGAGGTCCACCCATCAGGATTTACTCGGGCGCTTGGGGGTGGACTGATTGAGCTTGTTTGACCCAGGGCACGACTTTGGAGACCAGGATAACCTGAGATCCACCCGTTGAGATTCACCCGCGTGCCTATGGGTAGACTGAATGAGCCTGTTTGACCCAGGGGTACGACTTTGGAGACTAGGATAACCTAATGTCCACCTGTTGGGATTCACGTAGGCATTTAGGGGTGGACTGACCAAGCTTATCTAACCCAAGGCATAACTTTGGAGACTGGGATGACCCGAGGTTCACTTGCTAGGATTCGCCCAGGCGCTTGAGGATGGACTGACCGAGCTTGTTTGGCCCAGGGCAAGACTTTAGTGACCTAGATGAGCTTAGAGCAACCGTATATAATAAGAAAAGACGAGCAGAATTCCCAATTTGATTGATACTATGTGGTGTACTTACGTGTAGCCAGATAATATATAATAAGCCAATGGTGGTGTAATTACCAAAGCAATAAACACTGAAATAAGGTAAAGACACAAGATCAGGGTTGAACCCATGTTGGTAAAAATATGGACATAACTAATCTGATGAATCAATAAATAAAGCATAAACAAATTTTAGATGACCACTTAGCTATAGTACTTTCGCAGGTTGGGTGAGTTCCATGCTCATGGTAGGGGTTACCTTGAGAGCTTGGTCAAGTGGTATGCTCCATTGCCAAGGTTACGGGTGACTTGGTGGGGGCCTTCCCAGTTAGCACCGAGCTTCCCTTCTCCGAGTTGTTGCCTTGCTATTTTGACCTTCATTAAGACTAGGTCCCTTTCTTGGAAGCTCTAAGACATGACATTTGTGTCGTATTTCTAGGCTGCTCTTTATTTAGCCACTTGTTCTTGGATGTGCGCCATATCATGTACCTCTTGGGTAAGGTCAAGGTTGGCCCTTCACTTAGCTTTGTTGGTGCTCTCTTGGAAGAGCTGTCTTCTAGGACTAGGTTCTTTGATTTCTATTGGAATCATGGCTTTAACTCCATAGGTGAGCCTAAAAAGGGTTTCCATTATCGAAGATTGTGTCATGGTGTGATACGACCATAAGACCATTAAAAGCTCTTTTACTGATTCTCTTTTGGCCTGATCAAGTCTCTTCTTGAGCCCGGTGAGGATGACCTTGTTGGTGGCTTTAGCCTGTCCATTCGTTTGGGGTTAGCGGCTTCATCTTGTCCGTTTGTTTGGGGTTGGTGGCTTCAGCCTATCGGTTCATTTGGGGTTGTTTGACAGAGGTGAAGATTTGGTGGATGCTGAGCTCCTTACAAAAGTCTAAGAATTTCTTGTTCATGAACTGAGTGCCATTGTCAAAGATAAGCACTCCGGGTATGCCATATCTATAAATGATATTCTTCCAAAAAACACTTCCTATCCTTTTCGACCGTGATAGCGGCTAGGGGCTCAGCTTTAATCCATTTGGTGAAGTAATCGATGGCCACAATGATGAACTTAAGCTGTCCAGGGGTGGTTGGGAAGGGCCCGAGTTGGTCTGTCCCCCACTGGTAGAAAGGCCATGATTCATGAGGTGCCTAGGTTGTGCAATTCTTCTAGTAGGGAATGGTATGCATTTGCAAAATTTTGGCACTTTTCGCATCTTCGTACATGTTCCAGGCAGTCACTTCTCATGGTTAGCTAATAGAAGCTAGCTCTCAAAATTTTTGCTGCTAGGGACTGACCTCCCATATGGCCTCTATAGACTTCTTCCTATACTTCTGACATGATGTAGGTGGATTGGTCGTTATCCACACACTTCAAGAAAGGCATTGTAAGGCTTCTTCTGTAGAGTTGGTTTTTGACCAAGACGTAGGAGCTGGCCACTTCTCTCAGTTTCTTAGCCTCCTTATCATTAGTGGGTAGTACCCTATTTTCAAAGAACTGGATGACGGGGGATCCCCAGAAATCGGGGTCTGTCTCTATGGCTTGCACATCGACCAAGTCGATGGTATGTGAGTCTAAGGTTTCTTATATAATAGTTTGGTTGTTCCTCGATTTCTTAGTGCTAGCGAGCTTTGAAAGTAGGTGGGCCATTGAGTTTTTCTCTCGTAGAATGTACTCAATGTAAAAGGATTTGAACGCTACGGCCAAGGTTTTGACTCTACTAAGATACCAGTTGTAATACCCCGAGAGTCCAAGGTTAAGGTCTACGAAGGGACTCTAGAAAAGCTAGTATATATATCGAGGATAGTAAGGAAGGAAACAACACCAACTGGATACCTTTTAGGCTGAATGTGGATAAAGATCTCCCAGGTTAAGCATGCTTCAGCTAGGGTAGCTCAAGGATGGGTGACCCCTGGAAAGTTCATGTAGGCCTATCAGGGTAAATTGATATGGTCCTTTCTATTGCTTAGTATGGGGTGTTACAAGTTGGTATCAGAGCTAACCCTTGGAGAAGGCAATCTGATGAGGGCGAGGAGTGGCACTGGGGCATGAGGGCCTAAACAAGGAGTGGCTCCTGGTAGACTTCTAAGATGACAGCCTCCAAAGAGGAGAAGATATGAGACCAGTTGTAAGGTCACATGATGAGGATGTTATATGCTCAAGAGGGGGAGAATGTAATACCCCGAGAGCCCAAGGTTAAGGTCTAAGAAGGGATTCTACAGAAGCTAGTATATATAATACGATAGTAAAGAAGGAAACAACACTAGCTGTATATCTTTTGGGCTGAATATGGATAAAGAACTCTAGGGTTAAGTGTGCTTGAGATAGGGTATCTCAAGGATGGGTATTCCCCGGTTGAGCTGAGGATCCTTTGTCTGGAATTCACCCTTCACCTGATTCGTCCCCAACTGAGAGTCACTTCTTGCGATCAACTGAGTAGCTCCCATTTCTGATCTTAGATTTAGTTTGGCTATGAGGGCTTCATACTCAGCCTTGTTCTTGCTCATTTTGAAACCAAAGTGGAGGGATTTTTCAATCAACAGCCCATCTAGTCCTTTAAGTATGACGACAGCCCTCTTTATTTGATATTGAAAGCTCCGTTCACAAACAAGATCCAGGAGTTACTATTCGAACTTTGGGTAGGAGAAGATAAGTCAACACAAAAGTTTGACAGTACTTGGGATTTGATGTGTTTTCGAGGTTGGTACTGTATGCTAAACTCAAAGAGTTCCACGGACCATGCAATCATCTTTTTTGAGAGCTTAGGTTTCTAGAGCACCTGCCGGATTGGTTGGTTAGTTTAGACTATGATCTGGTGGCTCTGGAAGTACAATCTGAGTTTTCGGGCTTCTGTTACCAGGGTAAGGGCCAATTTTTCTATCTTTTGGTAGTGGACTTCAAGCCCCTGTAGAACTCGGCTGATGAAGTATATCGGGCATTGTGCCTTGCCTTCCTCTTTGACCAGAATGGAGTTGAGTGCCATATTGGTTACGAAAAGATAGTGAAAAAGTTCTTCGCTCAATTCTGGCTTTGTCAAGATGGAAGGCATTGCCAAGAAATGCTTCAGCTCTTGGAAGGCAATTTGACATTGCTCCGTCCATTGGAATTTTGCCAGTTTATTCAAACACTAGAAAAATGGAAGAGCTCGATTTGCCAACTTGGATAGAAATTGAGATAGGGCTGCGATTTGGCTGGTTAACCGCTAAACCTTTTTCATACTATAGGGGCCCGCATAATGAAGGCACAAGCACTAGCAAGGGCACCTGAAAGCAGGCTGCCTGCACCATGCAGTGCCATGACAAGCCTGCAGGCACAGAAGCGCGCCCACTGCTACTTACTTTGTGCACCCATTGCCAGCAACCGCCCATAACTGCCAATAATTGCCAAGGCCAATGGTTGCATATTTTCATTCCAGCAGTCATGTACTTTCATTGTTAAGTTATAACTCTTTGAAGGGTCACGTACAACCACTATATAAAGGGTTGGCCTGGCTCATTTGTAATCATCAAGTAAATTAATATAAGGAGACTGTTATTTCTTAATACTCCAATTTCCTCCTTCTATTTTGGCAATAGCAAGGCGTTAATCACCTTCTTAGGATCAAGGCATCCATCATTGGTGCTCTCATTGAGAGGCAAACCAACTGCTTGGAAGAGGTTCTCCGAAGTTTTTTATTTTTCAACCAACCATACAATAATGGCTGGAGTACCAACACACCGTGAATGCCTCGAGACCTTAGAAAACATGACCAACACCATGGATGAGAGGTTTTCGAAGGTGGAACAAAATTTGAAAAGACTCACGCTTTTGATGGAGCAACAACAAGAGAAGCAACAATCATCAAGGCGAAGTGATAGTAGATCATCCCACAGGTGACAATCTTCTAGTTCTGTTAGCCAGAGGTATGCCTCTAGATTTGAGGATGACTTCGAGGATGATGAAAGGGAAGACAATACGAATCCTTTTGGCAGTAATCAATTGAGTTTCAAGCCACGACTACAATTTCCTACATTCAGTGGCTAAGATCCTATTTATTGGCTCAGTCGCGCCAACCAATTTTTCAAATCACGAAACATGACTAACCAAGAACAGGTGGATTATGTTGCCTATTTCTTGGAATGCGAGGCAAATCATTGGTGGCAATGGCTCTCACGTACTTATGAGAGTCAAGGGAAAACCATTTGATGGAAAGACTTTGAGTAGGAAGTTCGAACAAGATTTGGGCCTACTGCGTACAAGCCGAAGGTACCGCCCCCTCCATAAGCTATGTCCAACAAGACTATTCCCCCAGGCGTACGACGACTCTCATGGAAAGAAATGCAAAAACGATACAACAAGGCCTATGCATTAATTGTAACGAAAAGTTTACTTCGGGTCATAAGTGCAAGAAGGCCCAAGCATTTTTGATCGAATGTGAACACCCACAAGAATGGGACGAGGAAGAGGTAGTGCCTAACATGCCTCTAGACTGGCCTGCAGAAGGTGTAGAAATAGATGTTGAAGAACAGCCAGAAGTATCCCTACATGCTTTGGCTGGTTCATCGGGACCACAGACCATGCGCATCACAGTCTGGTTGCGCAACAAAGAAGTCAGCCTACTTATTGATAATGGGTCGACACATAATTTTATCAACACAAGGATCGCCCAAAGGCTATATATCCCAATTACTCGCATTTATGCTTTTCATGTGCATGTGGCTAGCGGTGAAAGGCTAACGTGCACCCAACAATGTAAGGCTATGAGCCTAAAAATCCAACACATTACAGTGACGGTGGACCTGTATGCCATACCATTAACAGGGGTCGACATCGTACTGGGCGTGCAGTGGCTATCCCAATTGAGCAAAGTGGCATTCGATTACAAGCGACTCGCCATGCAATTCACACTGGGAGGCCGATAGGTATGCTTATCAATGCAGCCTAGTCATATCCGTGCAGTCAGAGAAAATGAAATCCAAAAGTTGATCCGAGCGGGTGGTGAATGCTATGCAATTCAAGTAGCCACCCAACCCTGCAGCCAAGATGATTCTCCAACAACAACTGACCCATAGAGGGAAGAAATAGCAATAGAAATTCAAGAGGCACTTGCATATTTTCCCTCGGTCTTGCAAGAACCAACCACTCTACCACCAAGCAGAGCTTGTGATCATCGCATCCCCCTCATAGATGTGCAGCAACCCGTGAATGTACCTCCTTACAGGTATGCTTACCACCAAAAAGATGAAATAAAGAAGCAAGTGAAGGACATGCTCAACCAAAATTTAATACAACTAAGCACGAGTCCTTTCTCTTCACCAGTTCTACTCGTCAAGAAGAAAGACGGTACGTGGCGCTTTTGTACTGATTATTGCACCCTAAACAAGGCCACAGTAAAGGATCAATTTCCCACTCCCTCAATTGATGACATGCTGGATGAGTTGGAAGGTGCCACTATATTTTCAAAGTTGGACTTATGAGCAGGATACCATCAAATCCGCATGAACCCACCAGACATTCACAAGACAGCCTTCCAGACTCACCATGGCCATTACGAATATCTTGTAATGTTGTTCGGAATCTGCAATGCTCCATCAACTTTTCAAGCAACCATGAATCAAATTTTTTAGCTAGTGCTTTGTAAGTTTGTCTTAGTATTTTTTGATGATATCTTAATTTATTCCAAGACACGAGCACAACACCTTCATCATTTGCAACAGGCACTCACTATACTAGCCCAAGCCCACTTTTGCATTAAATTGTCAAAGTGCGTGTTCAGACAAACTGAGGTGGAGTATTTAGGGCATTGGATCTGCCTAGAAGGTGTCAAGGTGGACACGTGCAAGATTGCTGCCATGCAGTCTTGGCCCCGGCAGACTAATATTACCCAACTACGAGGTTTCTTGGGACTCACAGGCTACTACCGCAAATTTGTGCGGCACTATGGGATCATTGCCAAGCTATTAACACAATTGCTCAAGAAGGGTAACTTTCTGTAGACAGATGAAGCAGACCAAGCTTTCACAGCACTCAAGCAAGCCATAACATGCACCCTTGTCCTGGCTATGCCGGATTTCTCCCAACCATTTGAAGTCCATACAGATCCTAACAACATTGGCATTGGTGTAGTGCTAATGCAGCGAGACGGACCAGTGGCCTACCTCAACAAGGCCCTTGGGCCAACAAAAACAACATGGTCTGCATATGCCAAAGAGATGCTGGCCATCATTGAAGCAGTCTGAGTTTGGTGTCCTTAACTATTGGGGCAACATTTCAAGATTGTTACTGATCAGCAACCTTTGCCACACCTATTGGAGCAATGAGGTCTAACAACCAACCAACAAAAATAGGTGGCAAAACTGATGGGCTTCGATTATGAAATTGTGTATTGACCGGGTGCCCAAAACAAGGTGGCTGATGCCTTGTCCTGGCGGGAAGATGGGCCACAACTATTACCCATCACATGCCTTACATGGGCCATTTGGCAACAAATACACGATGCACTCACAACCGACTAGCGAAGCCAGGAATTGATACAAGCCATTGAAGAAGGTACTTCCCATGACGATTATGAATTGCGAAATGGCCTTTTGTTGTACAAAGGACGAGCATATATACCAGACGTGCAGGATCTAAGGGTCACTCTTATCCGTCATTTTCATAATTCAAGAGAAGGAGGCCATTCAGGAAGTTACCGTACTTGGTAAAGACTTAGCTATCTCTTCTATTGGGAAGGTGTGAAGCAACAGATGGCCAGGCTGAGTGTGACACCTGCCAGCGCACTAAGAGCAACTCCACACAGCCTAGCGGATTACTGCAACCTTTGCTCGTGCCTGAACAAATCTAGGAAGATTTGATAATGGACTTCATAGAGGGGCTGCCAAAATCCCAAGGATTTTCCTCTATTCTAGTCGTGGTGGATCGATTGAGCAAATATACTATTTTCATTCCTTTAGTTCATCGGTTCACAGCCCAATCCATGGCTCGAGTGTTCATGTAAACAATGGTCCGACTACATGGGTTGCCACGCACCATTGTCATTGACAGGGACTGAATCTTCACAAGCCACTTCTGGAAAGAATTGTTCAAGATGCTAGGGACTGAGCTTTCTGCTAGTTCCTCTTACCACCCACAAACTGACGGCCAAACGGAGGTCACCAACAGAACATTAGAGCAGTACCTTTATTGCTTTTCACAAAGCAATCCCCACACGTGGGCCGACCGAATAGTGTGGGCAGAATACTGGTACAACACTTCATACCATCAGTCATTGGGATGGACCCCATTTGAAGCCTTTTATGAGTGGACTCCTCCAACACTTGTCTCGTATACGCCTAACCAATCCCCCATGGACAATGTGGATCAAGTGTTGGAGGAGCGTGATGAACTCTTGGAATAGTTAAAAACCAACTTGGTCAAGGCACAAACTCGCATGAAGAATTACTATGACCAAGAGAGGTAAGATAAGCAATTCCAAGAAGGCGACATGGTTTATGTGAAGCTGTGTCCACGAAGGTAGAAGAGTGTGACTCTTGTTGCAAAGATGAAGTTGGGCTACTGGTATTATGGACCTTATAAGATCCTAAAGAAGATTGGGCCCGTTGCCTACAAGTTAGACTTGCCAGCAGACACACGCGTGCATCCAGTCTTTCATGTGTCACAACTCAAAGCCAAGGTGGGCCATCTTATGGATGTTGTGCATGATTTACCTGAACTTAATGAAGACACCACATTGCTGGTCCATCCCTTAAGGGTCCTAAACTATTGAGTGGTGAAGAATCGCAAGAAGATATTGGAGGCCCTGGTGCAATGGGAGAACATGACACCCGAAGAGGCTACGTGGGAGTCAACCGAGTATCTTGCTTGCTAGTTTCCCCACTTGCATCTTGAGGACAAGACGGTTCACAAGGGATGGGGAATGTTAGACCCATAAGTTGCAGCCACTACCGTCGAGGTTCCCCTCATGCCAGCAATTGACTGCAATTTGCCGCAAGCGACTGCCACAACCCAACACTTGCTGCAGTCTGGTGTGCAAGCCAAGCCCGTGGCTAAAGCCCCCACCACAGAACAGGCCTTAATGCCATATGAAGGGCCGGTCGAGGCCACTTCTCTTGGTGTTGCCCACATAATGAAGGCACAAGCGCTAGCAGAGGCACCTGAAAGAAGGCCGACTGCACTATGTAGTGCCATGACAGACCCACAAGCACAGAAGCGCGCCCACTACTACTCACTCTATGCACCCATTGCCAACAACCGCTCATAACTGCCAAGGCCAATGGTTGCATATTTTCATTCCAACAGTCATGTACTTTCATTGTTAAGTTGTAACTCTTTGAAGGGTCACATATAACCACTATATAAAGGGTTGGCTTGGCTCATTTGTAATCATCAAGTAAATTAATACAAAGAGACCGTTATATCTTAATACTCCGATTTCCTCCTTCTATTTTTGCAATAGCAAGGCGTTAATGACCTTATGAGGATCAAGGCATCCATCACATAGTCCAATTAGAAGATGTATCTTCTAGTGAGAAACTCCAAAACAGTTTATATCAATGCATGAACAAGTATAAAACGTATGAGGAAAATAACGAGAACTACTCCGAAGTGTCTCATGAGCATGTCAGCCTCCTTAATCGAGAGCTTTCTCAATGGCGCACTCATAGCGCCTCTCGGGAGGTCCCTAACCATGTCACCTCGGCCCGACCTCATAGAACTCATGCAAACACCACATCCGTTATCCCTTAGACTCACAATCTTCCCCACGAGTGCTTTCTTGATGGTGCACACATAGCGCCTCTCAGGGGATATCTGACTTTTACCCTCGGCTAACAAAAAATAGGTGTAACAGTATGACCACATGAATTTTATAAATGCAACAGTTAAAAAGCCAATAACATATATTTTTCAAAAAAATTCATTTCATATAATCAACATGATTTCACGTAAGAGAACAATAAGAGTTTACGTATAAGAACTTCGCAAAACACGTCTCATGCAATAGAAGTCTCTCATAAGAGAATAAAAAATAGGATTTAGAGTATAGGAGTCTCACCTTGTTGGTTTATCTCTTGGACAGTACGATTTCACTGCAAATGGCCTAGGTTTCTTCAAAAAACACCTATTTCGATAAAACTAAACTCAAATATTTTTACATAGGGTTAAAGGGCATTAAAGTAGGGATAAAACTAAAACAATTGAAGATAAATGGACCCCTCACGTGCCCTCACACTCCCTAGAAACGTGGACCACGCACCCTCACGCGCAGCACTTTTCGGCGTGTGTATCTCACATGCGGCCTACCAGTTTTCAGACAGCTTCGCCTTATTTTCATATTTTGGCCATAACTTCCTCATTTTAACTCCGATTTGACCCCCGTTTGGGCCAATGCGACCCTCTCTTCCCCTTCTCTAGGATTATAAAAAAAAAAGACTTACCTTACTTTTTTTATGACTGATTTTGGTGAACTTCGGTGAAGACCTATAACTTTGGCGACGCTCGTTCTCCCCCGCTTCTCCTTTGATTTCTTCCTGCCTTCTTGCAAAACTTCCCCCCTCTCTCTAGAGCAAGCTCCTCCACTTAGAATTCCTCAACTCTCAAACTTCTTTGGAATGATTTGAGATCAACTCATAGCCTTTATTTATAGATTTCTTGAACCAATCACATTATGCCACTTGTCACAAACTAAGCCATTGACTCCAAAGGCTCAAAGATATAATTGAATCAAATCTAAAGCTAGAATGGATTTAATTTTTGAAATCCAAGCTAATTCTCCAAACTTCTTCCAAATGACATTTTAGCCCTTATTTCAAGTTCTCAAACTTTGATATTTTACCACTTGAAGTCCTAATTTCATCCTTATTTCATTTGGATAATTTTCTAATTACAATTACACTCTCAAAAATCAAATTTATCGAGATACTTAAAATTCCAAAATTAATAACTCAAAATTACTCGATATGTAGGATTTCTCGAAAGCCCCTTACCATTATTCGGTCTTTTTAGGCTACAACTTAGCTTAATCGAAAATCGTCTTTGATTTGATTTCTTTTAGCGTCATAAATCTCACCTGGAGACACTCCTAAAAAATATACCTTTCTCCTTAATTAGATATCTAAGCTCCAGGGCACTTCTTGTTGCTGATTCGATCACTTATTTCAAGCCTATTTTTTGATATTTTAAACTCACTTAAAATACGTGGCAACTTCACAAAATATGGGGTATTATAATGACCATGTTAGCCAGCCAAGTGGTGTCTGGTACTTCCCTAATGAACCCAACCCTAAGGAGCTTTGCCGTCTCTTAGGCCAGGGCAGCTAGTCATTCCCTCAGGTCGGTAAGGAGTGTGGAGCCGATCTTAGTGATTTGACCTGTGGTCGATTATCGAGGAGCTTGCTTTGAGATTCTAACTTGGCCATGTTAACATCGTGACAGGGAGCTTAGCTGTCAGTGTTTCTGTTAGGTTTAGGAGTTTGGACCTTCAGGCTAACATTGTAACATTGTCGAACTTCCTTCTAATAGGCATGGACAACTCTGCCCTTAGTGGTCGATATTGGAAACTTTATTACCAGATGAAGAGTGGAGATGTCCGTGCCTAGAGCATTAAGGGATGGGCAGTCGAGCAGGGCGTTGTTTGGAGTCTGCCAGTTGATAACTAGATACTTGACGCTGATGGTCCAGAGGATGGGAGCTGTCCCAAACGTGCTAAGCAGGTCGACGTATCCCTTGACTTGCACCTGTTCCCGAAAAAATCAACTAGACTCCCATGGAACAATTTAAGCTTATTTTTGGGGATTTTTAGCTTCTTCAAGGTTGACAGGTACAATAAGTCGACTAAACTTCCTTCGTCGACAAGGATCTTCCTGCTAACATAGTTGGCGGCCATGATGGATTTTACCATGGGATTGTCTAGTTTTTGGTCGATTCCTTCAAAGTGCTTATCAGTGAAAGAGATCACTAGGTGTCCGGCCATCCTCTTCTGTCTCTACTTGGTTCTACTGACTGACATCACTGCCCTGAGATGTTGCTTTCTTACCGAGCTAGAGTCTCCTCCTCCTGTGAAGCCTCCAAAAATGGTGTCTATGACTCCCATTATCTGATCCATGGGAGCCGCCTTGGCATCCTTGTAATGACCCGTTAGAGGACTTAGAATTTATTTAGAATTACTTAATGATTTATTTAAGTTTTTGATTTGGTTTTTCAGAATTTCTTTTCTCCATTGGAACTCTATTAGCTTCCTTAGTCATTGGAAGAAGGGCCTCTCCCGGTTTGTTGATCTTGAGAGAAAACGGGATAGAGTTGTTATCTGGATTGTTAATCGTTGGACTTCCTTTCGTTAGCAGGGATGCGCATCTCGAGGATGGCTTTGCATTTGTCAGGGTTAGCCTTGATTCCTCTACTGGTCATCCTGAAACCAAGGAATTTGCTAGCTTGGACTCCGAACACGCACTTGTCAGGATTGAGCCTCATGTTGTGTCGCTGAAGTTGGGTAAAAATCTCAGATAAGTCCGAGCAGTGGTCTTAGCTTTTTGATCTCTTGGCCACCATATCGTCGACATAGACTTCTATGTTTCGATCGATCTGTTCGGGGAACACCTTATTCATCAACCACTGATATATTGCGCTCACATTTTTTAGTCCAAATGGCATGAATCGGTAGCAGAAATTAGCATTTTCTATGATGAATGTTGTCTTCTTTTCGTCTTCAGGGTGCATTTGGATCTAGTTATAGTTGGAGTAAGCATCCATAAAGCTTAGGTACCTATATCCGGAGGCTACATCTACAAGTTGGTCGATGTTGGGTAGTGGATACGAATCCTTCGAGCATACCCTATTCAAGTCGGTGAAGTCGATGGACATTCTCCACTTTCTCGAGGATTTCTTTACCATGGCTACATTAGAGAGCCACGTAGTATACGTGACTTCTCTGATGAATCTGGCTTTGAGGAGCTTCGTTGTTTCTTTGACAATCACGCTCTGCCTTTCTTTTCCTAGCTTTCTTTTTCTCTAGGCGACTGGTCTAACCTTCGAATCTAGTGCCAGTTTGTGGCAGATGATAGATGGGTTATTTCCAGGTATGTCGACGGGCATCCAAGTAAAGAGGTCGGCATTTTGTTGAAGTAGGTTGATCATTCTTTCTCTCAACTCTTCTAGCAATGTGGAACCAATGTGGGTAATCTGTTCTGGGCGAGGGCCCAGGCTCACAGGGTGAAGCTCTTCTGTGGGTTGAGGACGAGTGTCTGAGAGTTTACCTCGTGGGTCCAGCTCTCACTCAAATTTACATTGTGATGTGGGGCTTGGTTATTAACACTTGTGGTTTGGCTATCAGAAACTTGATTTCCCTAGTCATCCTTATCGAGTCTGAAACTTCGAGCCCTGAGGTTATCATGGTAACACTGACAGGCTTCCTTTTGGTCAGTGTGGACAACTCCGACCTCGGTGGCTGACATTGGGAATTTCAGAGCCAGATGGGGAGTTGATACAACTGCACCCAAAGCGTTGAGGGATGGGTGGCCAAGTAGTGCGCATCTGGCAATCAACACAACCAGGTACCAGATACTGATCATTTTGACTAGAGGTGGGGTTCCAAATGAAGTCAATGGATCGATGTACCCCTTGACTCCAACCTACTCTCCAAAAATGTCGATTATATTTTCAAGGAATGGTTTCAGTTTTTCTTCTAGGATTCCCATCCTTCCTAGGGTCGATAGGTACAACAAATCGGCTGAACTTCCTTGGTCAATGAGGACTTTCTTCACCAGGAAGTTGGCAATGACGATCGAGACCACCATGGGGTCATTAAGGTTTCGATCAATCCCCTCAAAATCCCTATCAGTAAAGGAGATTACGGGGTGTCCGGCAACCTTTCTTAGCCTTCTCTCAACATTATTTATTGACATTACCACTCGAAGGTGTCATTTTCTCACCGAGCTCGAATCTCCTCTTCTCATGAAGCCTTCAGAGATGGTGTCAATGACCCTGGCTATCTGCTCTGCCTATCGTCTTCTCGAGGTCCTCTCTGGGGGCTGTGGCTCATTTTCCTGTCTAGATTGCCCTGCGGGGACTACCTTTCATCCGCTCTATAAGTGTACTGGCAGAGGTAACCTTCTCTGACCAGACGCTCAATTTGGTCTTTCAGGGTGACACATTCTTCAGTTGTGTATCCAAATATACGATGGTAGTCACACCACTTGCTGGTGTCGACATTGCCACAGAGAAGCTGCTGGTCCGAGGTGTCTAGGAGCAGGATTATTCTTGAGTTGTAAACTTCCTGGAGGATTCGTTCTCTCCTGGTCGTGAGGGGAGTGTAGGTATCATAACGTAGTCAAGGTGGCACTGGGAGCTGGGCTGGTTCCCTTCTTCCCCTACTGCGGTCTTTGTTGTCCTATCCTCGGTTGGAGTCTCTCTTGGGGTTACGCTGGTGCTTGACAGAGGGCCTTGACTGGTGGACTAGTTGTGGCTGAGCTGATGGTTGGGTGTTTCCATGCCAAGTAGCTGACGCTTCCTCCATGTTTATATATCCCACAGCTCATACCCTGAGGTCATCCAGGTTGGATGGGGGCTTCTGGGTCAGCGGGCCGGCAAAAGGACTTGCTCTTAACCCAGCCATAATGGCGTGTAAAGAGACTGTCGGGTTGAGGTCTCTAATTTGGATGGCCTCCTGATTAAATTTGTATAGAAATGCCTAGAGTGGCTCATGCTCACCTTGCTTTAAGTTAATGAGACTGGCCAACGTCTTGCGGTGAGCTCAGCTTGTGGAAAAATGAGTGAGAAACCAGGTGGCTACTCAAAAAAATCATGGATGGAGTTTGGCTCTAAGGAGGAGAACTATAACATGGTCAACTTCTTTAACGTGCTGGGAAAGGATAGGCACATGATCGGGTCCATACCCCCACTCAGTAGCATCGTCGCATTGAACATAGTATGGTGCTCTTAGGGATTAGTAGTATCGTCATATGGCTTTAAGGTACCAAGAAGGCGAAAGCCATCCAGCAAGGGGATGGTCATGATGAACTCTGAGAAAGGATGGATTAAAGAATATAGGGATGTGGAAAGAAGGGAAATAGGGGTATGGGTAGCTTGATAGTGTTGGTGGCAGCTACCTTCTGTGTCGTAGTCAAACCATTCACTAGGTTGGTCACGCTGTTGAGTTTGGGTTAACTTAGTGACTTGGTTTTGAAGTTGTTGGACGGTTTGGAGAAAGACCTCCACGACGGCTGGGTTTTGTGGGAGATGGTGTTTAGCTCCTGAATATTGGCATTTCTGGTTTGCACCATGGTAAGGTGATAGGGCTGGCTCGAAAGGCTCTAGTGAGGTTATGGGGTAGGTAAGTATTATCGGGCCCTACGGTCTGTGCCAGATGTTCATTCCTGGCCAAAGGGACGGTCGCAGGTGAGCCTGCAACAACAAGGGATAGGCTCTGGCAGCCAATCTGTCGGGGGACAACTGGCACCTGCAAGCACTCCAACGCTCAAGTAAGTCAGAGAGTAAAAGTAGCAGAGTTTAGGTAGGCTAAAAAGAGAACATACCTTGGCTCTAAAGAGAGCTAAGTTATATATAGGAGGAAAGGTTCTCCTACATGCATGCATCGTGTGTTTGCAAGGTGATGGGACTGGATATCAAGCATTGATAGAGATTCCCAGATGATACCATAGTGCTGATGGGACCCTCATTAATGTGGATGAGATCTCGAGCGAGCACGAGAACACCTAAGATGTTGCTGTAATTATGCTGATGTAGGCTGGTGCAAAGCCTGGATCCAACTTTAGCCGAGACTGGGTCGTGTGCTGAAAATAAGGCCGTGGGCCAGGACAAGGCTGAAGGTCGTGATTGGGTAATTGGGCTGTGGGCCAAAGACCAAGATGGGGCCGGTACGATCCAGTGTTATTTTCCTCATTAAAGATGAGATGTTTCACGAGAGAACAAAGCATATTGATGTGCGATATCATTTTATTTGCGAGATTATTACTCATGGTAAAGTTACTATGAGAAATCAACACTCATGAAAATCTTGCAGATATATTAACCAAGCCTATTGTAAAGTTCAGGCATTGTGTGGATTTGATTGGTATTTGTCAGAGTTAATTCTCCATGATTTTGTTGGAAGAAAGAATTCTGGATAATTTCATATATGGATTTAGAGTCAAGGTGGAGATTTGTGATAATTGTGACTCAAAATCTTAATTCATTTGTGATTGGGTTTCTTAATTTTGACTATGATTATGACTTCAAATTTGACTATGATTAAGATGCTATCAAATTCGTTTTTTATTGGGGTTTATCTAATCTGGAGAAATATCCTCATAAATCATCTTCTGACCAGGATATGATTTTATGTGTACATCTATAAATGATTTTAGGTCTATAAATAGGTGTCCAATGCCATGGAATTTTGCATGCAATTTTACTTTTGTTCTAACAATTATTTACTTATTGTTCTTTCTGCAGTGATTTTTTTCTTGATTTAGGTTTTTCACATAAAATTCTATATTTGTGTGTGTGATTGATAGTTTGATAGTGGTTTGTATTCGATCCAATTTTGTAACACTCTTCAGTTGTTTTAACTGACTATAATAAGGGAAGAAAAGTTGAAGCAAGAAATATAGAAGACAAGAACGCTTGTTGCATTCTTGAAACTCTCTTGGTAGTCTTCTGATCGAGACTGTCGAACCTCGATGATTGTAAAATATATATTTCGGATCTGCAGCAAGGGTGTGACCCCAAAGTCGTCTCTCAAAGGAACCTCAATACAAATCTGTCATGACAAGAACTGAGTGAGGGGTTTTTTTTTTTTGATGAAAAAGAAAGTATGAAGATTGAGTAAGAATATAAAAATGAAACTGTCTATGGATCCAAACGCAACCAATTACAAATCTTTCCCTTAAACCAGGTTTTCATCATCCCTTCTTATAGATTAGATCTAGCCGAGTTTCAACACCCAAAATCTACATAAATAAATCTCCAACAACCGTCTAGAGATCAACTCAAAGCTGATATAAAAATCAAAGAAAACCTCCTTCAATCAATCTACCAATTTTAATCTTCATTCACACAGATTCCAGAACCTAGTATCCATAACCATCATACCAAGTTATTTGTTTCTGCTTCTTTCCTTCGTGTGTTATATCAACCGACTATAACATTAAAGCCGCAATGTAGAAAAGAGAAATCCACCCCGTATATGTTCATACAACCATCTTGAACATGCACTAGAATAAGCAGAAAAGAAGTAGAGAAAACTTAAAACAAATATAATTGAAATTCAAACCAGATTTCGTAGAAGCTTTCGGGATTCAAACCATGAAATAAGTTCGGATTTGCAACTGATTATAAGTGTTTAGCCCTCCATGGAGAAGAAAACAGGGAAAAAATGGCTACTGTTCATGAGACAGAAGGTAAAAATTAATTAAAAATTAATCCTCAGTTAATGGCCTCCTAAGGTGCTTAAATAGAGCTTAGGGAGGAAACCCTAGGTTACCGCCACTTCACATCCAATTTCGAATAGGATAACGTGTGTTATGGGCTTTGGACCCTTCATAAAAATTGTATATCAGGAAGAGTAGATGAAATTGGGCTTTTAAATCACTTGATTTGGATATCGACCGCCCAAGTTATGGCCTTTTAAAGAATTAGTGTTCAGTGTAGCTTTCCTAATTTGACCCAGCTATCTGGTCCCGACTTTGAAGCGATGTTTGGAGGCCCAAACGAACTTGGATTTGGACAAACCATACCATTGCAGAAATCCCAAGAAGTTCTCTACAATATCTCTGAAGATGTCATTCATGTTCTGAGATTATAACTTGGCCAAAAACTTGAAAGAAGCACATAAGGTCAAATCTGTGAGCACACTTTTGCTTCTTTGTCTCCAATCTCCTTGTTTCCCTTCTTGCCATCAAAATTCCTCATGACCCAGGAAGTCCTAATCTGTCCAAAACAAGATAAAATAGTGTGAAGTCCAATTCCTATAAAATAAAATAAAACAAAATCAAGATGAATAAAATGACCCAACTAACGTGCAAAAAGACTAAATATGAGGGCTAAATAATATGAAAATATGTGCTCTATCATCTTCTCATTTCTTCTTCTTCCTTGAAACCCTTCCTTGTTCTTGCTCCCTATTGCTTGTTGCTTGCACTCAACAGCGAGATTGTTGGTTACTGTGTCGATCTTGAATTTTTTAGGGCCTAGGGCAAAAGTAAAAATTAGGCCCCCATATATATATATATATTTAAATTTAGTGATGAACTCACTATTATTTTTCAACCAAAATCTAACCTGTCCAAATTAACGAAAAATTTAACATTCAAGTCAAATAAATTGTATCGATTCAAACTTCAATATATTAAAATTTAAAATAAAAGGTTACAATACATAAACAAGATAAATGCTTATAACAATTCAATAAGTTCTTTTTTATCCAGCAAAATAAATTCTTTTTCATCCAACAAAAAAAAAAAAAAAATCTCTACATGCTGAATAGCTAAAGCAAAACAACATCAATCTATTTGAAATCTCTTTGCATCCTTAGCATTAGCAACCAACAATACAAAAATGTCTTTACATCCTCAATGGCCAAAGCAACCTACAATAGCCTACTTGAATCTCTTTGCATCATCAGCAACCGCCAAAACAAAAATGTATTTTCTTTCTTAATATCCGAAGCAAACAATAGTAGCCTACTTGAAATACCTTTGCATCCTTAGCAATTGTCAAAATATTATCACCACTTGCAAGATAAGGTGAAAAACAACAAAATCACAACTAAAAAAATATTATTTAAATGATTTTCTTCTTGCATTTTGAGAAGCAAAATCCTCAATGATGCTTTCAAATTCAAGCTTTTCTGACATCTCAATTTCAATGGATAATATTGCTATCCCATTTAGCCTTTCTTGTGACATGGTAGACATCAAGTAAGATTTCAATAATTTTAATTTAGAAAATCTTCTTTCTACAGATGCTATAGTCACAGGTACAGTCAATAGTATTCTATAGGCAATCAAAACATTTGGAAAACAGTCCATATCTTTTACAAACTCTACAATTTCAAGTGTTGTGTTTACTGTTGATGGTAAAAGATATTGCAACACCTGTAACTCTAAAAACAAATCACTTGCATCAACATCAAAAGACTCACCATTTCTTAAAGTAGTTTCAAGCTTCACACAACAATTTTTCAATTCCTCATCACCCAATGAAGTTAACTTCTTTGAATTAAACAAGAACCCAAAAATACCATCATATGTTTGCATTTATTTAAATCTACTCGTTAATGAAGAAAGAGCCATATCCACTACACAGATGAAATAATTGACTCTAAATGATTCTTCAATTGATTGTATTGTCTCATCATTGGCATTTTCATCAAATTGTTTCTTTCTATGACTTTGACATTTTTTAGGAAATTTAAGTTCAATCCCCATATCACAAGCAATAGTTTTAGCTTCAATCATAGCAGATGCAAATCCATTTTCTCTATAATTCTTAAAAAAATAAATGAGCCCTTCCAAATTTTTTAAAGCAGCATCAATGCACATATCTTCAGATTGTAACTTTTAGCTGACTAAGTTAATTTTCAACAAAATATCATGCCAAATAACCATGCCTAATAAAAACTCAAAATTTTCCAGTTCATGTGTTGCTAAACTTTTATCTTCACTTTTTGTTTTAGCATCTTCACTAGTTTTTGCTACTTTAAATAAAATTTATTTTATTTGAGTAGTTTGGGATTTTATTGCTTTAACACTCTCTACGTGGCTTTTCCAACGTGTAGTTGACAATGTTTTGAGAGTTAAACCATCTACATAATCTTGTAAAATTTTCAAACGCTTTGTAGAATTAGCAAAAACACAATAAATGCATTGAACCACCCCAAAAAAGGATACAGTTTGCCATATCACATAGTGTTAAATTAAGAGAATGACAACCACATGGCATGAACAAAGCTCTAGGATTTATTTCAAATAATCTTCTTTGTACACCTTGATGTTTTCCTTTCATATTAGAGCCATTATCATAATCCTGTCCTCTAACATCATCAATTTTAAGACTAAGGGACTCTAGGACAGATTGCAATTCATTAAAAAGTCCTAATCTTGATATATCTTTCATAATTAAAAACTTTAAAAAGTACTCTTCTATTTTCACTGGACTCCTTGACACATCCACACATCGTATTATCAAAGTTATTTGTTCCTTGTGACTTGAATTAGGAGTGCAATCAAGTATCACTGAAAAATATTTTACTTGTTTGATTTTCTCAATAATTGCACTTCCGACTTTTGAAGCTAGCAAAGCTATTAGCTCATTTTGAATCTTATGGCTTAGATAGTGATAGTGAATCTCATCATTTTGAATTTGTCAAAAATTTTCTCACATTATTGGATCAAATTCAACAACCATTTCCAATATACCTAAAAAATTACCATTATTTTCTTCATAAATTATCTCTTTTGTTCCACAAAATGCAATATTATTTTTAGCAAGACATTTGACAACATAAATTATTCTTACCAAAACATGTTTCCAGTGTTTCTTCTCTCTCATAATTTGTTCTTGTATGCCTTTATCATTGTTTCATTTTTTTCAATCTATTATGTAATTCAATCCAAGAACTCATGTTAGTTATGTGTTCAATGCTATTTTCATGTTGTTTAAGCCTTTCACTAAGATGTTTCCAATCTCTAAGTCCTTCATTTGCTAATTGGCTTCTACAACACATTGTTTTAAACAACTTACAACAAAAACAAAATACTTTATCCAATTTCTTTGAGTATACTAGCCATTTTCTGTCATGAGTCTCTCCATTTGGTAACTTTCTCATGTAATAAGTCGAGGAAAAATGTTTAAAGTTTTCATCCTCGGGAAATTTGATATTATTATCTCTTGCAAGACCTTTTTCCACAAGTAAAACTCTCATTTTTTTATCTAGATTATCCCAAATTATAGGATAAAAAAAGTTTAAAGGAAAACTTGGTTCTACATCCTCAGGTTCAGTGTCTTCATTATTATAAAGATGATCAAAACCTTCATTCTCAACATGTTCATCTTCACCTAAGTCGCCTACATGTGCATTAAAATCATTCTCAGTTCCTACCAATTCTTCCACATGATTTTGCTGTTTAGATTCATTTACTAAATCATTATCAATTCCTACAAATTCTTCAACATGATTTTACTGCTCAGATTCATTGACTAAATCTTCAGTTGAGTTATCAAGTGAACTATTTGTTTTGTTTTGAAAAAATTTATCCAAAGCTCTCTTTTGAGATTGAGTTAATTCTTCTCTCTGTCATTTTTTTTTTCTTTTTTAACTTCCATGTGGGTGTTTCTTACTAAGCATTGTTACTTAGAAACAAAAATAATACAAGGGAAGTCAATGCAATTTTAATACTTCAAAGAATAAACAAAGAATAATATAACCTGGAATTTGAGAAACCTCCTTTGAGAAATCCCCCTCCATAGAAAGTTCACAAGGATCAGTTTAGAATCTAAGATCAACAGACTTGAAGAATGAAGAGTCCGCCCAGCACTAAGTAGAAGGATTATCTTAGATTCTTAGATCAACGGAGTTGAAGAGTCCGCCCAGCACTAAGCGGACTTGAAGTCTGACCAGTTCTTTTTTTTAAATATTAAATCAATTAATAATTATAATAATATAATATAATACTTACTAAAAATATTTTGGGCTCCCCTGAATAATGGACCCAGGGTAATCGCACTGACTGCCTAGTTGTTTATGGAAGTAAAGCAAGATCACTACGGGGCAAGCAGCGTAGTTCAAAATTTTTTAACCTTACCCCGATCCAAGCGATTGGATCAATGATGAAATAAAATCATTCACATGCAAAATAAAATAAATTTAACCTTTAGATTTTCGAGTTGTTTGCGGATCCGAGCTGTTCAAGCATTTGGCCTCTAACTCGTGATATGTGACACGTGTTCGTTGGCGAGGAGAGCAGAATAGGAGTGCTAGCGCCTTCTCCTTTTTGTGGCTTGTGTATGGAAGGAAAGAACTTCCTGTTTCAAATCGATGCGGAATAGAAACGGGAGAGAATGAATGACAATTTTTCAACTCTTGAAAAACCATAAAAATAAAATCATTCATTTGGGCAACCCTTAAAAGGGTACTTATAGAGAAGCCTCATTGGGTTTCTTAAATCCTAATGGAATGGGCCTGCCCATTTATCCTAGTCCAACTAGGAACTTAATTAAATGGGTTTATTATAGTCCAACTATAAGTTTAATTAAATAGCCTAAATCCAATTATAAGTTTAAATAAAATATTTGTCCCAAATTTAATTCAAGCCCAAATATAATATTTAGCCTAAATCTAATTTAGCTCAAATATTAATTTAATTTAATATTTATCCCAAATACTTTATTTAGATCAAATATTAATTTAAGTCCAAATATACTTTATTTCCTATTTACCACTCGAACAAATAAAAAATTATTAAATTAGAAACTCCTTCTTAATTTAATCAATTGTCATTTTAGGAAACTTTTTCCTTTATGATGACCCCTCGCCATATTGACGTCATTACGTCTATTTGTTCTTTTTCTGTGAAATCTTACGATAGGAAAACTTCTTACCGAAGTGTCCCACTTAACCATACGTCTACTCTCCTAGCTTAAGCCATGGATCGTACCTTTTGCGTATGAATCATTAGACTTTCGAATATGTTGGCAATGTGTCGGTACGAACACATAAGACAAGATTGGCCTCTAGCAAGGTATCATGCCTACCCAATTACTCAGAATGATTTATAATCCGCAAATAACCTTTCACGAGTATGGTTACTATGTAATTCGATCCTCTCGTTAACGTATCCTATGTGATCTCAAGTTGGCGATGTGTTGCTTGAATACAATCACATAAGTTTTCTTCGGTCTTCCAGATATCTTCACTTAATAGAAAGCGAATTAATAACTCCTTATTGATTTCTTTCACCATGACCATGGATTTAAAGTAAATATCCACCGAAGGCGCCTTGGATACATCATCCTCCATCAAGGGATAGACGAGTCCCATCTTGATTTTGTACCCATCTCCATAAGCCTTACGATATGCCTAACGATCACCCATGTGCAGCCTTTGTCTAGGTCCATTGAAACGATGTCAAAGCATACCGGTCTTCTTATGAGATGACCGTGACAACCTCAGGTCCAAGGATTAGTTACACACATCTCGTATGAGAATTCCATCAACATATAATCAAAACGGATTCTCATGGCAAGTCATGTTCAATGACATGTTCTCCAACATTAGTCACCTATGTACTTATCTAGAAATTCCCATGCCTAGTGGGACCCCCATTGCTATCACATAGAAAAAACATAGCACATACATGTCTTACTGCAATTGTCAATGTCTATTCTTGACATTGCTACTACTTGGGACATTTAATAATGTCTAGAAACGATGATGCATCATCTCACATCTTTATAGATTAATCACAGTATATATCATATGGACTTCTATCTAGTTTTATCTGATCATTACAATAATAACAAGAAATTAATAGAATGACTTCTTGTGAGATTGAGTAACTCCTTATTTAATAATAAATATGATTGCAATTGTCAGTGTACAATATGCCTAATCTGATTGGGTTTAGAGCACCTACATTGACAGGTTATTCCATTCAAAAAACCTTCCGTTGTATCTCATCACCTACGTAAAAGCTTGACTGGCACAAAAGCTTCTCGTGGGGTTCCAACATAACTTGGAGCATGAACTAACTTGGTCCCTCGTGTTAGCGAGGGTGGATTTGTCATCCAAACAAGCAAACTCAGAGATGTTCATGACTATTTGTGAGATAGTTTTCGGGAGCTTGCAGTAAGAGCGGGAGCTACACAGATCTGTTTTCAGCATAGCTAGCACCTTCTTGTTCATCCAGTGAGGTATATTTTCTTACCCTCTATGAATGGTTTTGTTTTAGTTGCATATGGTTGTTACATACTGACTTTTTCAAGGTGATTTTGTATTATGTTTGCTACCATATATTGTTGTTTTTGAAAATGTTTTGAAAAACTAGTTAAAACCCTTGCACGAACCACCAAATATTGGCATCATCTTTCAAGGAGGTCATGGATGAGCCAAATACTTCTAAAACTTCAAGGAGCTGTGCCTCTGATCAAATCACCAGTTCATCAGAAGCAAGGGAATCCTCTCTGGGTAAAGGTGAAGACAAGAACAAGGCTGATAAATTTATGCATTATTTGTAGACTATTGATAATGTGGTCCATGCATTAGTTGGAAGTGGAGAATTTCCTCGTAGTATTCAATTACCTCAAGCTTGTGTCAAAAAAGTTGCACCCTCCAAAAGGAAGTTTCTTATTGAAAGATCTGAAGATCTATTGTTCCCCTGCAATATCTCTTTCCAGATTGCAGCTGCAATAAGGCCGGCAGAGAAGGCTGTAAACAATTCAAAATTGTCAGGAGATCAGGAGATGGTGCAGGAAAAAATCTTCAGTCTCTCCAACTTTCACCAGAGCTGATTGCAGAAAAAGTCACAAATTTACTAAATCAATTAGCTGAAAGCTCTGGTGTGTCAATTAGAGCTTGCAATGGGTATATTAACTTCTATTCTGCTACAAAGCAAGCATGGTTGGATGAGGTGGTTGAAAAAGTTCCTGTCTTTAAAGGGTCTCTTACAGGAACTGGAACTAAAGGGAGTGGTTCAAAGATCTCTAAATCTCCTCAGGGAAAAAGACGGAAGCTTGAGTACCGTTTAAAAAGGTCAAGTTTTGATCCAGAAGAATATGCCTTGTATAGGAAATACCAGATTTAGAGTGCATAATGATACATCGGAGCGCGTGATAAAAAGCCGGTACAAACGGTTTTTAGTTGACACTCCCTTCGTATTTGTTCCACCTACTGGTAATGGTTCAGTTGCCTCCTGTGGTTTTGGTTCATTCCACCAGCAATATTTGATTGATGGCCGTCTAGTCGCAGTTGGCGCGATTGATATCCTCCCTCCATGTTTATCAAGTAAATATTTATTCTGGGACCCAGATCTCTCCTTCTTATCGCTAGGCAAGTATTCAGCCCTGCAAGAGATAGATTAGGTGAAGCAGAGTCAACTCAGCTGTCCAAGCCTCGAGTATTATTATCTTGGCTATTACATTCGCTCCGGCAGCAAGATGAGATATAAAGCAGCCTATCGCCGGTCTGAGCCTCTCTGTCCCCTTCGTTACCAGTAAGTTATCTGCATCATATAACTGACCAACTATACCCTGGGAATGTAAATTGTGATCTTTGAGTATCTCTATAGTTTTGGTTGTAAGAGACGTTGCTTACCAGCTTTGAAGTACACTGGTTTTCCAAATTTTCTACCCTGTTACACCTGCAGTTTATTTGTTTGTCTTACTATAATAAATCTGTCAGAGGATTTGCAAATATTAATCTCAGTTATTGTTTGTGATTCTACAATTGGGAAATTTTTACTGGCATATTTAATTTTTTATATGTAAAATAATGTAGTAAAAACTATATAATCTGGAAAGATGATCAATTGGAAAATTATTTAAATAGTTTAAATTATTGAGTTGGAAACCCAATAGGCTTGGCTACCCATAAGGCATATTTTAACTAAAAAAGGTACACATTAAAATAGTATTTGTTAATCAAGATATATATTAAAAAAAATAACATATGAAAAACATTTAGTACAAAAGTGTTTTCCATTGTATTTGTTAAATTTATCAGAAAAGAAGTTATGTGATTTCTTATGTTAAACTTTCCAGATAAATTTATCTCTCTTCCCCTTTGAATAAATTATCTTGAATCTTGCAGATAAATTATTTTGATGCAATCTTATCTTACTCATTTTAAAAAACGCTAACTAACTAGGAACTCCAAAAAAACATTTGTAAGTTAGGAAGGCATCCCAAAAGACATAAGAAGTCCAAAAGGATTGCCTTTAAATGTTAAACATTCATAATGAAAATATATGAATACACTATTAAAATATGGGGTATCTAGATTTTAGGTTGAGAAGCACTTGGTTCCTATTGGTTAGTGCAAAACTGCAGGGAATGTGATCGAATCCGAGCTAAGTTGAACCCCGGAGATAGAGTTGCTGGATACCTTGCACAGTGGGAGGCCCTAGCAATCTTCAAGAAGCATCATTGCGCCTCTTAATAAGAGATTTGACATTTGTCTCAATTCTAGTTTTTTCTATAACAATCTCCTACCATCTGAATCTTAGGTGGATCATGTTACTTCATCAAAGATTTTCATTGGAAGCTCTCTACTTTATTTCGAAGGATAGGCATAATATGGGTCTCAAAAGAAAATTAGGATTTGTGTAGCAAATTTTAAGTAGATTTGTCGGGGCTTCTTATATTGTGTGACAAAATCATTTGTACTTTGCAAGCATGATTTTACCCTTGGCTTGAACTAAGCTGCATGTGTGCACCATACGTCATACTGGTTAACCTGGAAAAGCTCATGCTGCACTTGGCAATGAACAAGTCTTGAGGTAAATGCTGCCTACCAAATCTATAATATCAGGATGGTTGATAACTGATAAGCTACCTTTCTGGAATTATATGGCCAAGATTCCTGGGAAAATTAGACTTCAGTGTATTGATATGGTCCATGCCCACAGCTTAGAGCTATTTAACAAATGAACTTCTTACCAGGTTAAGGATTTGAAAATAAGTCCCAAAGGCTATGAACCATCCTGCAATAGGTATTGAGAGTATACTGCGTTCAAATCTTTTTATTGGAGTGATCAACACAAAAATCAAGCATGATGACCTTGCGTGCTGTTTGGCTGTGTTGTAGGACAGCTTAAAAGTGTTTTTAAAGTAAATATTACTTTAACATAGTTTTAATGGTATTTGGTCAATGTAAATACTTTTATACACGGTAGAATTTATTTCTCCCTTGTGGAGGAGAAGCAGGAAATTGAAAATTCACAGTAAAGCTAAATAAGCTCTGAATTTGCTTCTGATTTTTGGTAAGTGAAGATATGAGGGACAAAAATGTTTATCTGAGCTTGCTAGAACTTTAGTTGATCTGTCATTTGCTCTGATATTTAATTGCATCAAAGCTCAGAAGATGACTTCAGCGATGTGTCATTTTCCCTAATATTCAATTGTTCCAAAGCTCAGCAGATAACTTTAACAATCTGTCATTTGCCTAATTCAATTACCTCCAAACCCAGGAGACGTTCCACTGAGGATGCTAAATTTTTATCATGTTGCACACTGTTGGATTTGGAATTTCTTAATGCCCTAATGTTCATTGTTCTGCTTTGATGCAACAATTTGATCAAGAAAAACTCCACACATCACCTCCGTAGTTCCATAAGCTTTAACTATGTCAACTTCAATAATTTCCTTTTTCAAATCTAACTCTTGAATGAATTTCTTTGCACTGTCATGAAAACAAATTAAGTCAAATTGATGTTTCTCTTCCAAAATATCATCATGAACATCTTTTTCTACATTTTCTTCCTCAACCATCTCAATTTGCTCATTTTGTTTTCACCACCTCCAATTTCTTCACAAACTTTGTTTTTATTCTCCTTTAATCTATCTTTGACCATGAGATTTTTCCATTTTAATAATATTTCCTCCATATTGTCAATGTCTTCTTGAGTAATTTCTTTCTTGACTTCTTTCACCTTGTGAAGTTCTTTTTTTTTCAATCACATATTTTCAAATTCTTCACTTTCTATGGATTTTTTGACAAGGCAACTTTTCTTCCTGAAAAACACTATTTTCCTTCTCTCAAACACATTGGGGCATACCCCTCTATGGCTCTTTTCCTACATCTCATAAGTCACTTGCTTTGAGATAGGTAGGGAGCCTAAACTTCATTCCCCTATAATTTTATAACAAATTTTGATCAAGGGTAGACATTTTTACCTGGCCTTCAGAATCCTCTTCAAACCACATCAAGCATGTGCTATCCATGCCTCTAATGCAATAACCTCTCACTAGCGAGTTAGCACTTATATGTGGCTGCTTTCTCAAAACTGACCTAGCTCTTATACCACTTTGTTGGATATTGAGAGGGCTGCTCAGACACATTTCTAACCAAGTGAGAGAAAGAGGGTAGAATAAATTAATTTACTTAGATTCTACCCCACATCTTGTGAATGCTTAGGAATCAAAGGTATTAATAGGTTCTATTAAGCATGTATCTAATCTAATACATGTATCTATCATAAATTCACACTTATGTTGTCTACTTTCATTTATCATAACAAAAACCATTCATTTATCAACTGAAAAGACATGTGACCATACATAAACTAAAGCACCAAACAACGTAGCAGCCCAAAAGATGTATGTATAGTATTAGCTAGATACAAATCAAGTTTACTATTCTAACACAGTCCTTCCATCATGAGCTTCTTGTTTTTATTATTTTTCTCTTTCTTGACATGCATTATTTCTTTGGAGGTGGGTGTCATTTGATATTGCAAGGCCTTTACTTGATAGGAAACTCTATGTTGTTCTGTCTGATTTCTCCAACACACTGAATTGAAAGCCCTTGGCACCTATTTCTCTTGATAATAGTATGGAAGTCCAAACTGATTATGCTGGCCAAGAAGACGTGAATGACATGCCCATTGTAAACTTGTTTTGACTTCTGTGCAAATAGAAGATGGAAGTGTTGGTGATATTTTGATTGGTTAAAGGGATTTTGCATAAGATATAAGGTAAATATACTCGAATATGGTTAATCTGAATGCTTTTTAGATGTCTTTGTAGTTGAGAACGGGATATATGTCTGTTTGGTAGACACATGCTCAACCTGAACTAGTTGATAGGAAAAATGCTAGACTGTAAAATGAAGGAAATGACCATTTTTATCTTCTTTTTCTCTCTACTTATTTCTCTGAGCAGAAAAAAAAAATGACGGGTTTGTTAATTTGTGCGAACATTATGAACAAAGATTAACTGAAATGGAAGTTACTCTTTGTATTTGCTTCTCTCCACTTGCCTGTATATAAACTAACAGTCTCCATCTCCTCTTCCTTTCCTCTCCTTTCTACCTTTGTTTGAATTAGATTTATATCCTCCCATATTTATTCTCCTCTTCTCCTTCCCCACTCCCATGTGCTCTTTCTCTCAACATAAACTTTTGAAGATCTAGGAACAAGTTGTGAAAAAAATAGGAAGGGAATAACAAATATTTGTTGCTTTTTACTTGTTTTCCTTTCTCAATTTCTCATGCTTTAGTCAGTGCCAGTGTTAGACTTGATCACCAATCTGCACAATGTCTCCCAACTTTTGGTAGATGCATTGTGCATGCCCCAAATGCAAGAACTATTGCATGTGTTCTTAGTCTGTCTTATATACAGCCCCCTATCCCATAGTACCACAACCCTTTGACATAATCTAGGAGTGATTTCATGATAAATTGAGGTATTTTTATGAAAGTCTTGAGTAACACATGGACTGCCAAATTTAGTATGTTCAAGTTTCCAAGTGCGGAAAGGATCTAGCAGGAAATGAGCCATCATTAGATTGAACTTCGAGGTTAAATTTGATGGGTAGCCATTTAATATTTAATATATAAGGTATAATGCCAATCAAAATTTGAAAAAATAAATAAATTGTGGATTAAGAAGTGAATTTTGACCATAGGAGCAAAATGGAAATGTTGAAGATACATGAAATATCTGTCTTCATTCTCGGACAAGATATACTCACTTGATTGGTTTTTCTTTCTAAAGATGTATGTTATATCTTCTAGAAGATATATGGCTGTGAATGTATTCTAAATTAGTTGTATCGTAAATTGTATAGGTTTCCAAATCTGGATTTGGAAACCTTCTATTCTGATAGTCTACCTTGTACATAAATTCAGTAATCCCTTCAAGTGAAATAAGATTGAATTTTTCTCTGGTCATTCTAGACAGGAAATTTTTGGAAAAAATATGGTATGATCTCAAGACAAATCAATTTGGAGGATAAAATTTGAGTGGCAACTAGTTTTCATTTCTAAATGATTATTGGAGGCAGAGAATTTGGAGTTTAGTTTCTAATGATGGTCCAGTTTAGAACCTCATGTTTCTAGTTCTTATATGATACCTATGAATCTTTGGGCAAAATTTGACCAGTGAATAAGGATCTCACTTATTATGAGACTAGAAACATCAATTCAAGTTATATGACTCAGGAAGGACCCTAATAATATGAATGAATTATAAGTACCATGCAATTTTATCCATGCGACTCATTTTTTACATTTCATGCTTGACAAGTCTTGGTATAGGTCCCACAATTTTGATATAACTTATACACTCAAAATTTACCTATTTTGGAATGGCAAAAAGGTTAGAAGGAAGCCTATGATGGACAGGGGAGTAAAAATGGTAAAGTTTGTGGAAAGAATTATGCCATTTCTAGTAAGAATCTTCAACATCTTCATTACCATTAGATAAAGGCATCTCAAAGAATAGATAAACACCCAAGAGTGGAGTGAATTGAGTTTTAAAAACTTTTTATTAGATTTTAAAGACTATTTGGATAAAACAGTTTGAGTCTTTCAATATCTAAAGACTAATGCTTTAAATAAAATCTTGACAAAAAATAATGTGAGTTGAAGTGAAATAAATTTACCACATAAGAATTGATTCTTTTAACGTTTCAAAAGCCTATTGCTGAGATTTTTAAAACTGATATCAATGATGTTGAAAAATGACTCAAAGAAAACACTTGCTGAGAATAGAAGTAAAGCTTGCTGAAATAAAGACGGAAATGTTGGAATGAAATGAAGAAATGAAAACAGTGCAGCACACAGATTTATAGTGGTTCGGCCAACCAGCCTACTCCACTCCCTAGTTCCTCACCAAAGATTTAACAATCCACTTACCTTTTCTAAGTTAGCTATAACCTCATTTTTTCGCAGGTGTAGCTGTAACCTTGGCTTTTAACTGACTCAACAATAACCAATACAATTGGTTTTTAAAGGCTCAATCGAAACCACTGCTTTTTATAAGATCAGGCGTAACCTCTTGCCTTTTAGGGCTTGGGTGTAACCACAAGTTAAGAGTATATTCCAAATAAGCACACTTGAGAAGCTCTCACAACATTGAGATTGAATACAAAGTTTGCTCTCACGAATAAAAAGAGAGATAAAGAAATGTGGAGAATGTAAGCACTCTTTCTCTTTTTTTTTTGTATGTGAGGATGAAAGCTTGAAGAACTTTTGGCTCACTTCATAAGTAGAAAGAATTCCAAATCATCAGCCTTTATCTTCAACTTCATCTCCTTTTATAGTTGTTGTCATAAGGATGGAAATCTACAAAGACATATTTCTTTTTCCATAAAATAATCATTAGAATATTCAAATATCATCCTCAATAATTTATGGAATATTTGGAGCCTTTTTGAAGCCAAAACAATCAAGCCAGTGCATTAAAAGCACATGTAACGGCTAGTTCAACGGCTTTATTTTTAAACTTCAGAACTCATTCACTCGACTAATTTTAGCCCTCACTCGACTAATGATATCTATACTCGATTGTATAAGCTTCATACTCGAATATAATTTGACTGCACTCTACAATACTTCAAATACTCAATTGAACTCATCAGATACTCAAGTAAGCTCATCAGCTACTCAATTTAACTTGAAATACATAGAGCTTTCATAAAATACTTGAGTATCACTCACTAATAGTCAATTATCAATCAACATACACTTGATTGCTCTAAAAATCCTCAATTAAACCCTTATAAGCAATCATACTCAACTAAGGAACCAATATAGTCGACTAATGCAAGGATGTACTCGATTATGCACAACTCTTAGTCAATTACAAATATATAGCACTCGGTTACAACATAGATCACACAATTATATTTGACATAGCCGATTCTTGCAATAAAATACTTGATTAAGCTAAGCATTTACTTGAGCGACATTCAAATATACTCAATTAAGCTCAATGCTTTTACTCGAATATCAATAAAACAATATATATATATATATATAAATCATATTCCCCTTAAAAACAACAACTAAATGAGAAACATAAATCATTTATATATGAAGCACAAGATTCTCATTATCATCTAAACAATATAAACCTCAAGCTCAAATAAACACAAGTGTTGTTTGTGAAAGTTGGATAAATCTAACTTTCCAAATACATCCACTTCGTTACATAAAAAAACCCTTAGAGGAGCCAAGCAAAAGAGTATTCTTGAAGCACATGGCTTTGATAACAAGTTGAAAACAACACATGTTACTCAACTAAAACCATCCTATTTCTAGATTCAAATAAGAATCATTTCAGCATGAAACATAAGGATGCAAAACACATAGAAACATTCATAAGTCAAATAACTTATATTTTACTTGACTGAAATAAAGCACGCAGAGAAATTCAAATATATGCTACTAAACAATAAAGCACATCACTAACACAAAGATACTCTACCTTGATCATAATGAAAACTCATTTATATATCAAGACAAGAGCACATATCAAGATGCTCTAATTCTAGCATCATGATTTATCAATCATTCACAAGAAAACATATACACCTAATGAAGCATACATGATTTCTTATTCTATAAGCCCTCAACCACATATGCTACTAATGCAAACATTGAGTAATTCTTGAATGATAGAAACCTTATAATTTTATTACTCAAATGCATTGATCCTAAACATAAGCAACACTAGAAAGCATTGCTTGGAACACATACAACATTTAAATTTTAACTATATCCAGATGCTTTAAGATAACACAACTTAATATCATCTTCATTCTCATTCGAGTAATTAACCACTTCTCGACTATAAGCTTAGAAGATGGATTTTCAGTAACTTAACCAAATGCTGTCTGAAATCAATAATCCTATAGATACTTGAAATAAAGCATCAAACATTCAAAAACTCAAATGTTCTTTCATCTTAGAACATTGAGAGCCTTATCAAATAGATAACATATGCTCTATAAAATAAAACTTAGGATCACAGCCTAAGCAAATGCATATACTCAAGAGCAAAGATGATTGATACTAAAGCATCAACAAAAACACAATGCTCTTAGACTTAAGGAATGCTTTTCACATAATTTGAGTGCTTAAGATATTTTTCAACCTCAAGCTTACTCTAAGCACCATGAGATCCACATGACACTTATGCAATATGATGTCAAAATGTGATTTTGATAAGAGAGAGTTTAATTCAGTGAGAATTGTGCAGGAACTAGTGAATTAGAAGGAAAGAATGGAAGGAGAGAAATAGAGAGAGAGAGAGATAGAGAGAGAGAAGATGAGAGGGAAATTGAATCAATTGAATTCCCAAAAGATATCACTCATGGCCGTGGGGGTTGGTTATATAGGTCCTAAGCCTTGGCGCCAGTATTTGGGTTACATTTGAATTAGACCCATGTGTTGCAACTGCCAATCTAATTCATATTACACTAGTTCCCTTTACCCTTCTACCTTATTTTTCTCCTTATTTACATAATAGTCCCGTGACAGTTCCCCCTGCTAGAAACATTACTTGTCCTCAAGTAAGTCACAGAAGTCTGGCTACCTTGGGAAACTGCTTTAGGAGGTATTCCCAAGTGTTGTTTTCAGGGTGGAGATTGGACTAGCAGACTAACACCTCTACAATAGGTGCCTGCTGCTTATTCTCCTGTCCACTATAGCTATTAGCTCCATCTCTTGTTGTGCTGGTTGTATTGCTGAGGGTAGGATAGAATTGATTAGACTAGTGCCCAGGGATGGTTTGAGGAGTGACACATGAAACACGGGATGTGTGTGAGACCCCTCTAGAAGTTGGAGTCTGTAAGCCACCTGTCCCACCTTGGCCATTACTTCATAAGGCCTGTAGTATTTAGGACTCAACTTAGTAACTGACTTAGGAGCCAAAGTCTCTAGTTGGGCTTGTCTTAGCTTCACATACACCATGTCTCCCATCGAGAAGATTCGTTCACTCCTCTTCCTGTCTGCATATTGCTTCATTTGATTTTGGGCATTGGCTAGCTCCTTCCTTAGGGTCTGCAGCATTTGCTGCCTTTGAACTAGGTAATCGTCCACTGTGGTTACCTAACTGTGGCTTCCTCTCAGTGGTAAGCGAGGGGGTTTGTATCCATATAGTGCTTCAGACGATGTCATCTTCAAGGAGGAGTGTAGAGTGGTATTGTACCACTATTGAGCTAGGGAGAGCCATTTGTGCCATCCGATAGAATGCATTAGGCTCACACATCTTAAGTATATCTTGAGGCATTGATTAGTTATTTCAGTCTATCCATCTGTCTCCGGGTGATAAGAGGATGACATGTGTAGTTTTGTTCCTAGGGATTTCATCAGTTCTTTCTAGAGGAGGCTTGTGAAGACTTTGTCTCTATTCGAAACAATCACTTGAGGTAGCCCATGTAGGTTACCCACCTAATCTAAGAAAACTCTTGCCACCTCTTGTGCAGTAAAGGGGTGTGCTAAACCAAAGAAGTGGGCATATTTGGTCATACGATCCACCACCACTAGCACACAATCCTTACCCTCTGACTTCAGCAGACCTTCTACAAAGTCCATGCTGATGTGGGTTCATGCTTGGTCAGGAATGGGTAGAGGTTGCAGCAACCCGGGAGGGTGTATGTTCTCATGTTTGCATCTGTTGCAAGTGTAACAACTTTTCACATACTCCACCACTTCTCTTCTCAATCCTGGCTAGAAGAATAGTTATTTAATCTTGTTGTAAGTGTTATGTATCCTAGAATGGCCCCCCATTGGGGAATAATGTAATGCCTCTAGGATCTTTTGTCGGAGAGCCTTATCCTCACCAATTATTATTCTGTCCTTATACCTCAGTAACCCATTCCTCAAGGTATAACCTGGTTTTTTATCTGGTTCTAGGATCATTTGCTCCATCAGCTCTTTGATCCACTCTCCTTTGGTGTAATTAGGTTGTTACTTCTTGGAACCAATCTGGAATAATTGCAGTGATGGCAACTGAGGCTCGTTCTTCCACACAACGAGATAGAGCATCGGCTACATTGTTCTTTTGGACTCTTCAGTATTGAATAACACAGTCAAGTCCCATTAACTTTGACATGCCTTTCCTTTGAAGGTGGGTATGCAGTTTCTGTTGTAATAAAAACTTAAGGCTCTCGTGATCTGTTTTTATAATGAACCTTCCTCCTTCAAGGTAGTGTCGCCATTTCTCTACAGCTATTAGAATAGTTAGAAGCTCTTTATCATAGACACTTAGACCTAAGTGCTTAAGGGCTAATGCCTGGCTGATAAAAGCCAAAGGCCTTCCTCCTTGCATCAATATTGGTCCTACTCCACTATCACTTGCATCGGTTTCTAGTATAAAAGTTTGATTAAAATCGGGTAAGCTTAGTGTAGGCACCTCACTCGTGGCAGCTTTCAACCTTCCAAAAGCTTTCTCAACCCTCTCATTCCAATGAAATCCCTCATTCTTTAGCAACTCTATCAATGGTTTACTTAAAGTTCCATAATCTTTGGCAAATCTGTGATAGTACCCTATGAGGCCCAAGAACCCCCTTAGGGCTTTCACATTGACAGGTCTTGGCCATGTCGTCATTGCTACCACCTTTTGGGGATCTGTGCTAACCTCTGCTCTTGAAATGACAGGGTTGAGATACTCCACTTGGGATTGTGCAAATGCTCATTTAGACTTCTTAATATGAAACTAATTGAATCGGAGGACTTGTAAAATTGTCCTTAAGTGCTTTAGATGTTTGGCAAATGTGGGGTTGTATACCAGAATGTCATTAAAGAATACCAAGATAAATTGGCGTAGGTAGGGTTTGAATATTTGGTTCATAAGGGCTTGGAACGTTGCTGGAGTGTTGGTTAATCCAAAGGGTATGACCAAGAATTCATAATGCCCTTGGTGGGTTCTAAAGACAGTTTTGTGGATATCATTGGGATGCATTCTAATTTGATGATATCCCGATTTGAGGTCAACTTTAGAGAAAACTTTAGCTCCGTGTAATTCATCAAACAGGTCTTCGATAATGGATATAGGGAATTTATTCTTTATGGTTAAAGAATTGAGTTGGCAGTAATCAATACAAAATTGCCAACTACCATTTTTCTTCTTTACTAATAGCAAGGGAGAGGCATAAGGGCTGGTACTTGGCTGTATAACAGAAGTATTTAGCATGTCTTTGATCATGCGTTCAATTTTAGCCTAATTCTGTTTTAGAGGGGGGGTATCTATATGAGCAGATGTTAATTGGTTCAACATTGGGTTTGAGGTTGATAGTATGGTCTATTGGTCTTAAGGGTGGTAGAGACTTAGGTTCCTCAAACAAGTCCCCAAATTCATCCAAGAGTAAATTAAGAGAATCTAATTGAGTTACCTCCTAAGAAGTTTACGTAGCCTCCACTGAATTCAGCCTGTAGTGCACTTCATCTTCTGTGTCCTTTTTCCTTTCCACGACATGTACCTAGAAGACCTGGGCTACTTGCGTCCACTTGTTCTTGAATAACTTGTGTAGTCTTTTACCAGAGATCATCTTGCATGTTCTTGTCTTTATACTACCCGTTAGAGTCATCCTCCTTCCCCTCTTCTCAAATGTTACCTCCATCTTATTAAAGTTGAAACAAATGGGGTTGATTTCCCTCATCCAATCGACTTCTAGGACCATATCACATCTCCCCAACTTCAATAGGTGTAGGTCAGCCTCAAAGTCTTCCCCCTACATTTGCCATCAGAATCCAACATAAGCAGATTTGCACAAAACCTTTTGGTCATTAGCTACGATTATCGACAAGGGTTAAGTCCCTATGAGGCTACACTTTAGTGTTCTTGCTATCCCTTCATACAAGAAGCTGTGAGTGCTTCCACTATCAATTAGAATCATTAAACGACTATCTCTTGGCTTTCTCTCCACCTTGATAATTTTATTGGTAACCACTCCTCTTAAAGCATGTAGGGAGATCTCTACCTTCCCCTCTTCCCCATCTTCTTCCAGAATGTTTATGTCCTCTTCTTCTCCCACTTCTTTTGCCCCTTCTAATAACAACAACTGTATTTTACATTGGTGGTTTGGTGTGTATTTGTCTCCACACCTAAAATAGAGGCCTGCTAATCACCTTTGCTCCCCCAAGTTTCCTTGAATTGGTTGGGGAGGTGCTAGTAGGGCTGCCAACCCTTTGCTGCAGGAACCCATGGGTCCCTCATTCCTTCCCCATCCTCTACTATTCAGTGGCAAGGGCACCATTTACCACCCTCTATTTACACCCTTCTATTTCTTGACCGGTGCCTCCACTTTCAACTCCTGAAGTTTAGCACACTAAACTGCTTGTTGGATAGTCTTGGGTTGAAACATCTTGACTTTAGGATGGACCTCATCATTTAAGCCATTAATGAAGCTTGACACGAAGTAGCACTCTATCAAGGTAGGATTCGAGAGTAACATAAGGGCTTTCAACCTTTCAAACCTTTGTTGATAGACTTGCATGGATCCCCTTGTCTCAATTTGTTGAACTCTTCCACCACATCCAACATTCCTTTCTCCCCAAACCGTTCACATAATCCTTCCACAAATTCCTCCCAAGAGCATTCTTCTTTCACCCCACTCCAGCCTTGATACTATGCATCTCCTTCGTCATTTAGATAAGCAGTCACGAGTGTCACCTTCTGAGTTTCAGCCACATTGTGTAGGCTTCAACCCTCACACAACGCCTTGCCCACCACCTTGGGTTCTAGCCATCAAAGAGAGGTATTTGTAATACCCGAGAACTTTGAGTTAATTGAGAAATAAGTATTTTATTAGAAAAATGGGATTTGAGGAAAATAGCTATCAGAATAGCTCGAGAAATTAACCAAATCGGCTGCAGGGAGTACCCTAATGCCGAGATGCCTAAATAAAATGATATGGAAGTGTCGAGAATTTCATGGTATGATTTATGGCATCAAAAGAAAATGGATTAGAAATAGTTTTCAGTACAACAAAAAATACAGTTATGAGACAGGCTGTAAAACTGAATAATCATAGAAGACTCCTGAAAAGATAACGAAAGCCTCAACAAGCTTCGATTCATTGAGTAGAACAACCATTTAGAGATTTTTGGAAGAAACAAATGGGTTTATGGCCAAAACGAAGATTCAGGCCTAAGTGTAATTTATTAAAATTACTCAAGAAGGATCAAAATGTCATTTTTCTAAAAGTTTCAAGGGAGAAATGAAAGTACTAAGACTTGAGGGACTCAAAGAAAATTATCAAAAGTTAAGGGGCTTTGTGAAAGAGGTTCAAAGCAGAAAAGACAAAATAGTTAGGGCAAAACTACAAAATTCAAAAAATCATGGCAGTGGGAAATCGAACGACCACTGGTGGTCTCCGATCGGCCATTTGGACCACAGGGATCGCACGAGGAGTGGTCGGGGAGGCCTTGGGCGTGATAATGAGCTGACAATGACTATCGGGGTGGCTGAATTTTTGAGAAATTCGACCAAGAAAGCTGGTCGAATTATCGAGGCTTGCAACTCACGTTTTTGGTCAGATAAGGCTTCATCCAGGGTGATCTAAGGAAGGTAGAGGCGTCTGAGGCAATGGGTTAAGCAGCCAAAGGCATTTCGGGGTTCAATTTTGCCTATAAATAGGGGTTGAAGTGGCCGAATATTTTAGAGAGTCAAAGCTCAAATTGAAGCCGTTTTACATCAAATTGAAGGGCAAGGATAGAGGGCTTTTGGTCCTTAGAGGCAGTAGAGCAAATATGGAGATTTTGGTGAGCAAAGGAGTGGAATCGAGTGAGATATCGAACGTCGCCGGAGCCCTAGGTTGACTGCCTGGCTGAGGCTTCGAGCTTCTAGTTGGACCCTTTTCGGCGCTCCTTTCAAGCATCGGGGCACGCCATTAGGATCAACTGAAGCAGTAGAAGAAGATGGCATCGGAGTTCTGCATCGCCGGTGTACTGACGCTAGAAAAGATGACCGGCGCGTGAAGCTCACGTGCTAGTCTCAATCTCACCCTCACTAGAAGCGCGTGCGGGCGCGTGGCAAGCTGGAAAATTCTAGAAAAATTTCTAAAAATCCTAGAAAATTGTGTTATAGGTGTTTGTGCAAAAAGTTTTGAAGTTAGACTTTCTGTTTTCTCAGTTTTTGCATTGAATAGCCTCGTTTAGCGTGAAAACACAACATCCGGGTAAGTTCAGTAATTTTCTCTTGAAGTTATTTGGATATTATGAATTGTTGTGAAGAAAGATTGGAGAAAATAGTTTGGGAGATATTTATTTGGAATTTTAGGGACAAAAAAGGGAGAAAATAGGTTTTTGCTGATTATATGTTGATTAGGGTGCCTTGAGGTTTAAGATGAAGTGATTTGTGCGAATTTTGAGATTGACACAAAAATCGAAGTCAGGCACACAAATCGAGGTGGTGCACATTTTTCAAGGTACCTTGAATTTTGTCAAATGTGAGTTTTTCTACTTGCATAAAACTTGGTTTTGACTTGTGAGTTGTTCTACCCTAAAATATTTGATTTTATGAGAGTTCTAAACCCTAAAATTGGGTTGATTCTATCTTAAACTTGATTTGATCCATGCAAAGGTTTTGTTGCATGTGAATGGTTTTAAACTGTGATGGTTGTTTTCATATGAGTTTGTCCCGAAATGTTTTATGCATGTGCATTGACTTTTGTGTGATAAATTGTGTACATGAAATGTTGTTTCATATGGTGCATCGAATTATGTTTTGTAGCATTCCCGTGTTTTTATGGGATGTCAACCTGGGATGTTGTCCCGATAATGTAGTTATAATTCCCCAAGGGTACTGATGGAAACGAAGGGTGTTCCGTACCTGGCTGGGTGGCCAAGGAAGTTACACTAAGGTAACGGGTTGTGTAATACCCGGGAATGATTTGAGGTTATAAATGGTATTTAATGAAGGGCATAAATGGAATTTGCGGAAAAATGAGACTATAGGGTATATTAATGCAGATTTGGACGACCGAATTAGTCGAAGAGAGTACCCCGGACCCTAGATGACTAAAGAGAATGGTATAGTATCGATGAGTGATTTAAGTTATGATTTTTAGTGATGAAAGAAATTCGATCGGGAACAGTTTTCGGTACAACTATTGATCGGGCTGAGAAAATCGAATTAACATAGGAGACGTCCGAAAAGACAACGGAACGTGTCAAGAACTAATATTTTATGTGTAGAACAACCCTTAGGTGATTTCAGGTTGAAACGAATGGATTTAAGGTCAAATTAATCAATCTGGCCTAAGTGTAATTTTCTAATTTTGCCCGAGGGAGGTCAAAACGGTAATTTTTTGGAAGTTTCAAGGGTGAAATGGGAAGTACCAAACTTGTGGGCCTTAGTGATGGTGTTGGAAAAATCAGGGGTGTCTTGGTAAGGGTTAAAATGGAATTAGAAGAAAGTAGGGGGTGAAAATGCAATAAACTGAAAATTGGTGGTGTGAACGCAGCAGGAAAAATTAGCTTTCGCCTTCCACGCACATGGCCGTCGTTTTCGGCCATGGGATGGCTGAGGCTTATTTGGGGGAGGTGTTATACGACGATGAGAGTCTTGGGGAGCAAGGCTCAGCTGGTGATTGGCTGAGAGGTGGCCGGAATTTGAGTATAAATAGAGGCCGAGGGTTCGACATTTGGAGCACAAATCGACCACGTTTTTAGACGATTTTGGGAGCTTTGATAGAGGGCTTTTGGTCTCAAGGCATCAAGGATCACTTTGGGAGTGTTTTGAGGCATTTTTGAGTGAGTTTGGTGGCCATTTGAAGCTTGGCTATGAGTGGGAGGCGGACCGCCTACCGCCTCCTGTAACCGGCCATTTGGTGGGTTTTCCAGTGTTGTTTCAACCTGAAAATTGCACTATCAGGATTGATTCTTCAAGGGCTTTAAGGGGGTACTGGTTTCGGGGTCATCGGAGCAACCGCTGGTGATCGGAAAAAGGTTGAAGACGGTGGCACGTGAGTTGCATGCGCCAGCCTTTACTTGCATCCACGCGCCAAGCGCGTGAGGGAGCGTGAGCAAGGGGTTTTTGGTAATTTCAATTCCAGAATTTTTATTTAATTATTTTAGAATTTTATGTATTGAAATATTTTGGAAAATAGTTGAGGAAATAATTATTTTGGAATTATCGAGGTGAAAATTGGGAGAAAATAGAGAAAATTATGGAAAAATTGAGGAAAATGGATTTTAATGCTTCCTTAATTAAATATGGTGTTTAGAAAGTGTTGTGGTTCGAGGTTGACTGTAAATTCAAGTGTCTGTGATTTGACACGCATAACGAGGTTGTGCACGAGGATCGAGGCGATCCGAATACGTCGAGGTAAGTTGTTCACTACCAAAAATTTGGTTTAAAGTTGTGAATGTTCTACCTGAAAACTTGGTTTTAAGTTGTGAGTAGTTTACCCTAAAAACTTGGTATTTGTGTTACTTAAATGTGTTGTGGATTTCATGCAAAATGGTTTTGTGCATTGAAACGGTAACCGGTGACGGTTGGTTTTATGAGGCAGGTTTGTCCCTAAACGTTTTGAACTTTTACATTGCATTTTATAAATGTTGTTTATATGATGCATTGAGTTGTGAAATGCGATATTGTCTTGCGTTTTATGTGTACGTATGGAATGTCAGACTAAGATGTTGTTTGAATAGTGTAGTCATAATTCTCTAAGGGCGTGACGGAATAATAGGGATATCTGATGCTAGGTGTGCATGTCAGGATAGTCGCCTTGGTTTTCGTGCCAAACCGTTTGGTCAGGGAAGTTGCACTAGGACAACTAGGTGGTCCATACTATGTTTTTCATGTGGGATGTCAGCCTAGGATATTGTCTGGATAGTGTAGTAGTAATTCTCCAAGGGCGTGACGGAATAATAGGGGTATCTGATGCTGGTGTGCATGTTAGGATAGCCGCATTGATTTCCGTGCCAGGCCGTTTGGTCAGGGAAGTTACACTAAGATAACTAGGTGGTCCATGTGAAATTTTGGAGTTGGGATTGTATGGTGGTTCCTGGATGCTTAAGATGGGAACGTAATCTGGTGAGATGCGTTGGCAGCCCCATTTAAGCTAGAATCGCGTCGTGCCGTCGAGTCGGTATGGTGACATAGCTTTTAGAGAGATTGCTTTTTTCCCATGGTAGGGTTAAGCGTTGGGGATTCTCTTAGGCTAAGGCTTACCGGGTGTATGGGTTTATTTCATGTCTTGCATTCATTCATGAAAAATGTGTTTTGAACTCTCACTTAGATGATTCATCATCTAATTTAGACTATGTTCCTGGAATATTCAAACATTCCAGGTGAAGGCAGTGGTGCAAAAGGAAAGGGAATTGTCAAGGAGTGACGGCGATTAGTTGATAGCTTGTAATATGTCGCTTTCAATAAATGTTGTTTATTTTGAGGATGTCTTGTAAGCGTTGGTTGACTTTATATTATAAATAAAGTGGTTTTGGTTATGACCTATTAAGGTTTCGATCTAGTTTCTGCATTTGTGTTGGGGAACCTGTCTTAGTTTATTGATGGTTCATAGTTGATTTACTGAGAAGGTGTAACAGGATCTTCGAGGAATGGTTTTTGTGATTGGTTTTATTTGGAAAAAAATTATATCCCCGGAATCTTACGTTACATAACGCTTTTCTGGGAATTAGGGTGTTACAGGTTGTACATATGGGGTGTGATGTCAACTTATGATGTGGCATTTGAAGTAATAGCACTAAGGAAGCATGCCAAGGTAAAATACCCATTTGCGATTGGGGTTGAGAGTGGACACCACCCTTGTGAATAGACAAATGGAGGGGCTGAGAGTGGACACCAACCCAGACCGGCTTAAGTGGCGGGGCTGCGAGTGGACACTACCCCAGGAGGCCTTTGAGCGGTAGTATTGTTTCCGATGTGGACGTGGATTCCCATGATGGTGTTAATCATCGTTTGGCCAGGGCTTGTGTTGACGTACTTCGGAAGCTTTTGAGTGGGAACGTAATGATGACAGGGTGATTCCTGGGTTCATGCATTGATGTTGCTCCCTCTTAAGCTAGGACTGTGTTGTGCCAATGTGTCGATGTGGTTGTATTGCCTTTAGAGAGATTGCATTTTCCCCGGTTAGGGTTAAGTGTTGTGTGGAATTCTCTTGGGCCGGATTTTGTCATGATATTTCAGTTGTTTCATGTCTTATATACATTCATGAAAATGTTTTTGAATTCTCACTTAGATGATTCAGTATCTAATTTTTAGACTTTTGTCCCTAGAATATTCAACATTCCAGGTGAAGGCAACGGTGCAAAAGGGAAAGGAATTGTTGAGGATTGATGGCAACTTGTAGGTGGATTGTAGCATGTACTTTGGATTATGATGTATTTCATTTTGATGGTGTCATGTTAGACGATAATATGGTTTTGGATATTATGGATGAAATGATTTCAGTTATGTACCATATCAGATTTCGATCTAACTTCCGCATTTATGATGATATTACTTGTCTTAACTTGATGATTCTAGTTTGATGTGCTGAGAAAGTAGTCGGGATTGTCGGGGAAGTTATGGATTTAAGTGTGGTGTAGTGGAAGTGTATGTTTAGGAAAGTTCTGGCTAAGGAAAGACTAGGTATTTAAGTGTGTTCGTTTGTGACTCACGTCTCTTTCCTGGGAACTTACCTGGTGTACTATTCACATACAAACGCTATTCCAGTATACGGTTACTATTCGTAGTGAATAGTGATTTATGTTATGTATTTGTGAAAAAAAATATATACCCCCGAAATCCCTGATGACAATGTCCAGTTATTTATTCCACATTAACGCCCATCGGATGGAGCGGGGTGTTACAGTATCTCCATCTTAGGTTTTGGGAAGCCGGTCTGATGTGATTTGATTCTGTGGCCTTACCTCCTAACTCCCACATTCTCTTCCATCACCTGTGGTTTAACCTTCAATTCCGCCGATCCCTCTGATCGAGGATTACCCCCTTAGCCATGTAAAATTGGCTCCGATCTATCCCTCGGGGGAAACTCAGGTGAAATTAGTACCTAAGTTTGGTGAGTGAGCATCAGAACAAATTGTTGCATCTGATCTTTAAGGGCCTAACCTTGCTCCCTCATTTGCTCTTCCAACCTCATCGTCTGCAACCTGTTTTCCTTGTGCCACACATGTACCGCTCCTTCAATTCTCCAATCCATAGAATTCTCTAACGCCTCCAACCTATTCTATATCTCCCCTATCGTCATCGATACCTGATGGAGCTGCAATTCCATATGCTTCATCTGAGTTCCGTCTGTCATCTCTTACTCCGATTGCCCAAGATGATGCTCTGATACCAAATTGTCAGAATGTGATTCTGACAAGAGAGAGTTCACTCGCAATTCAGTGAGAATTGAGCAGGAACTAGTGAATTAGAAGGAAAGAAAGAATGAATGGAGTGAGAGAGAGAGAGAGAGAGGGGGGGAGGGGAGAGGGAAATTGAATCAATATGTGTGTATAAATAGTTAATTCTCCTAATATTATCACTTGAAAATTATCTCTACAAGCTAAGGTGTTATCTCTTGGAGGTGTTAGGGTTGAGATGAATGGCTAGGATTACAACAATAATCATAAGCCTTGATCCCACTAGGTGGGGTTGACTACATGAATTATAGACATCCATCTATAACCATGGCCATGCCATATTCTCTGTATGACCATTCTATCCTAATTGATTAAGATGGTTGGGGTTTAGATGAAGAGTGAGGATTAAGTTTGGAATTTTTAATGAAATTTTCAGTGGGTATGAAATTTCATAATTTTCTCCCAATTGTAAACGTGGTTGTATTGAACCAAATTAGAGAATGAAAAGGTTGCTAAATGGCGTTGGTAACCCTACACTTGAATTCAAGGCAAGGCACCCTCCTAAGGCTTTTACTTAAGGTCATGAGGCATACACCTTGTGCACTTTCTTGATACAAGTTATAAGCCTATCTGTTTTAGGTTGAAGTCATGAAAATATAAAAACAACCAAAGCATTTCTAGTCGATTGCCTCAAAGACCCTATTTACCTTCAGTTAGAATAAAGAAAACACTTCATAGAATAAGAGATAGCTTTTGTTAATCAAAACTTCACAAAACACTTTGGTTGTACCAAAGGTGAAAAACAAGCTATTTTCAAGGATTAGGAGAAAAAAAAAATGATACAAAACTGAGTGTAAGAATCAGATGGCGGGGTTTAGAAGGCGAAAACAAACTATTGTCAAAGAAAAGTATGTTGTAGTCTAGAAAAGACATTAAACCATAAAGAGAGAGAGACTAACCAAATGTGGATTGAGGGAGAAAAACTAACATCTCTTAGAATCTATTTGTTTGTATGCTTGGTAGGTAAACAATGGGCGCTATTTACTTATTGGGAAGCTTAATAGGAAGGTCCAGAGATAAACCAAAAGATGTGAATGTGGAATTTATAGACTTGAAAAAGCTTACAATAGAGTACTTGGAGAAGTCATGTGGAAGGCATTGGAGAAGAAAGTTATTGAATACTTGTGTCAAGCAAAAATGTTTGCTATAACTTGTGGAGGAGATATTAAGGCTTTCTAAATTACAATTGAATTACATCAAAGATCTACATTGAGCCCTTATCTCCATTTTGTATAGGATAAATTCACAAAACACATCCAAGAAGAAGCAACTTGGTTTTATATTATTTGTAGAGGATATTTTCTTGGATAGATCAAACAAAAGAAGGCATGAATAGTAAATTTGAATTATGGACAAACACTTTATATTTCAAAATTGAAGTGAGGATGGTATCTTTGTGAAACTTGGTGACAAGTCATTCCAAAGAAAGATTGATTTTGATAACTTAGATTAATTGTTCAAAGAGATAGAGAGATTATAGAGAATGTTACTATAGAATTAATATGGGATGGTTGAAGTGAACAAATGCTTCTGGTAATTTATGCAATAGTAAGATTCCTTTTAAAACTAAAAGGGAAGTTTTATTATATGGCTATAAGAGCATTTTTGTTGTATGGCTTAAAATGTTGGGAAGTTAAATGCAAGCATGTGCAAAAATATGAGTGTAGTTAAGATGAAAATGTTATGGTAGATACACAACTATATAAGAAAAGACAATAAAAAATGAGATTATATGTAATATGGTTGGGTGATGCCTATTGAAAATAAGATGAGGGAATCATGATTAAAATGATTTGGACATGTGAGAAGAAGACTGATATAAGCATTGGATGAAATGGAGGAAATTTGTAGCAAAAGGAGAGGAAGAGCAATGAGAATTTGGTGGGAAACCTTTAAACATGGTGTAGGGTATGATGGCTTTATAGAGGATATGACCATGGATAGAGATAATTGGAGATCTATAATTCATGTAACAAACCTAACCTAGTGGGATTAAGACCTATTATCTTGTTGGTGAGGGAATGCTAAGGAAGAAAGTGGGTGTCTTTCAGGACACCCACGAGATCTAGAACTTTGAAAAATTGTAAATTCTATTATCTAGATGTGCCAATTTTCAGTACGTAACGTCAAGTGCTGTGCACAAATTTTTCTTTAAAGAGAATCTAGGAACTTGTTGCTCTGCAATTCCAATCTTTCCTATTTTTCTATGCAAGGGGAGTTTAAAAATTTGTTATTGATATGCAGTTCCTAGGAACTTCAGATTGCTTGAGGAACTTGAACGTGGGGAGAAAGGTATTGGAGATGGTTCTGTTAGCTATGGAATGGATGATGTTTATATGCGATCTTGGACTGGAACCATAATTGGCCCCCACAATGTAATTACCCTTTCTGCTGCTTTTCTTATCTTCTTTCTATTCCACTTTTTAATTCCAAAAGAAGTATATTTTGTTTTGTTTCTTTGTTGACACTCGAGAAATTATTGTTGGTTTAGAGAATCAAAATCAATTTTTTCATGCTTGTCAACGGTTCCATTTATGATACGTGTCATGACTTTGTTACTTCCAGCAGTAACATCTTTTGTTTGATTCTGCAGGTTAGTCTGTGATTGGTTATTGCATAAAGTATACTAAGTGTTCCATTGTGCTTTCTGAGTATTGGTTTCTTCTGGTACCCTTGATTTTGCGTTTTCCTGATTCTTTGGATTTAATTATTGGATAAAGTCAAGAGAGATATATTGAGGGAAAATCATCAAACATGTTGGAGAATAAGCATGTTCTCAGGTTCAATTGGCAAGTTTGTAATTGGATTAGTTCAAGAGAGGTGCACTGAGCAAAACATTATCAAAATGATGGAGAAAAGGCTTGTTCATGAGTTCCTCAACTTATGATTTTCAAATATATGATTTCTTTATGATGTTTAAATAGGATGATCCAGTATATAAATTCATTATAAGAGAAAATCATGAGAGTATGCTTTGGATTCAACTATTCACACTTTTTTTGGCAGTCCACACAAAATGTATAACTCAGCTGATACCATCCATAAAGGAGACTGCTACATTATAAGTTTGGTTTATACTAGGAGATAGACTTTGAGCTAATTTCTGACTTTCTGTATTGTTTAGGAAATAGGAGAAAACACGGTAGTAATTTAGAGGAAGCATTCATGATTTTTAACATGGTGAGGATTGCTACTCTTTTGGAAAAAGGGTATCAAATAAATCTTTCGGTACTTGCGATGCAGTCATAACTAGTGGGAAAAATGGAGGTGCATTGAGTGGATTGTCTATCCTCGATATGGAGGAGAATCTATCTGCCCATCCTTTTTGACTTGTAAGACTGATTACCATTTGTTTAGAATATTGTGGTATTTGTTGTTTGTGAATAACATGGCTGTACATTAAACAAATAAGGTACCAGTTCTATCAAAATGTCAGTTTTGGAATGATCTAATTGTGTTGAGGCAGGCAGCAGAATATTGATGGCTAAGATCATGTTTTGTTGCTTGGATTGATTTTATTGGAGATTGCTAGTATATGGAGATCATTTCCAGATAATTAACGTGAGATTGATGATCATAGAGATATTAGTGTATTGTATACAAAAGGTTGGCTGGAGAGGACAGGAATGTAGTATGCCACACATTCATAATGAAGGTAAACTTGCAGATATTATTACATTTTTTAGCTATTTTTGTTTTAGCAATTTGATATATGATGAAATAATACAATCTAGTCAGTTGTCATGTCAAATTAATTATACAAAAACAGGTTTCTTGGAAGATGACAATCAAATTTTCCCTTAAAATTTTCAAGTCAAAACTCTAATATTTAAGAGGACAGACATGAAAAAACATTGGACGCTATAGCCACTAAAGGAAAGTGTATCATGTTCTGTAATGTCATGGCAAGTCATAATTCCCAAGGCATTAGCATTTTGCAGCAACATTATTATTTTTCTTCTCCGACATATATACATTTAAGATAAAATAGATAAAATATGGCAGAATATTAAGTTAGATATCTGTTTTGACATACTATTTTTCTTATGTTGTTTGTTACTCTGTCAATGGTCAGAGTCCAGGTGCTTGAAAAGAAGTTATTTGACAAAGTGAAATGGACCAAAACACCAGATATAGGATGGTTGTTGAGCCTATTCCGCCTATATCTTTTTCTAATTTCTGGTAAAAGTCATAAGAAAATCTAAATAGTGTCATAGCTATCCAGGTATAGCAGAATAGAGCAAGGCATATTCGAAAACAGTGAATTGGAAGTGTTGTGAGCCCTGACTTTTGGAGATTTTTATCTCCAGTTGGAAAGCTAGTTAGGTGATCCTTTTTTTTTCCCTTAGGTTTTGTGTCTAATTAAATGTAGTTTTTAAGAAAAATATAAGCAGAAACAAAGGAGCTACCAAAATCCAAAAGTCAAAGCAAGAATCATTGACTTTTGGAGAGTTTTATCTCCATTTGAAAAGCTAATTAGATGATTGCAAGGAAACCACACTCTCTTTGTGCTTTTGGTGCTTTTGGTTTGGTTTGTCTTATTTGTGAATGGATTGTTGAACCTTGAACTACTGGTACTTGTTTTCACGTTCTCTTGTTATGATCCTTTGATGGATTTGTATGGCATGGAAATTTCTCGTGGTGATTATGGAACATGTTTTATGAACTGTGAGCGCATTGTCCTGATCTGATTGCTACCCTGAGTAGCTGTTTGGCACTTAGCACAATCCAAGCCCCCCTGGTGGCTAAGTTAGCCTTTCCCCCCAGGTCCATCCAAGGAAAGCTAGCCCACCTCTTTATAGAGATTCACAATGAAGCGTTCTTGAGAGAAACTCTACTACCATTTCATTAGAGAAAAGAGGATGGACACAAAAATGATGAGAGGGCATCCTTCTACATCTCAGACCAATGACTCTGACCAAAATGATCAGGAAACTTACAAAAGATGTCTCTTTGTATGGGTGACCAGTGGCCTTCTAGGTACCATATCCCTAAACGCTACAAAAGACTACTAGGGAACCCTATAATTGTAGAAAATTCTAGGAGATACTAGCAAATAGAAGAACAAACGTGGACTGTGCCGAAGAATACTAGAAAAGACTAGAATATTCTAGAGAAGTCTAGACTGATTATGCCATGCAACATCTCAATTGGATCCATGTCTACATGGTGATGAGCAATATTACACGCATATAGCCATGCCATACAGTCATTTGTGTCATGTCCCCATCATGTCTATGTTGCAACTGTATGGATTTTAGCCCACAAAAAATTTAGGGTGTGACAACGTGCACTCCGTGGACATATTTTTGATACCCTAGGGCATTATACAATGATATTTAGGTTGTCCCGGCATCGGGTGCAGGCTAGGGAAGATTCATAGAAAGATTCCCCGCGTTGGTTAGAAGGTTAGGTACTGTACTATTATATGATGGTATTTGGAAGAGTCCTTGCGTTGGGTGTGATGTGTAGGGAAAGATCACTGGGAAGTCTCAACGTTGATGAAACATGTTGGGGAAAGTGCTGTTGATGGCATAGCATGGCCCCATAATTTGAGAAATGGTCCTAAGATAAGGATATGTGAGATAATTTGCCAGGGTTGTGGTTTTTGAACGAAGTATGATGCATGAAAGTGTTTTTGGAACAAGCATGAAATGCTTTCTTAATTGTGAATGATATACTCATGCAATGCAAGACTTATTTTTTCTTACTGGGTTTCCTTATTGAACTTTACAACTCATATTGCATGTTCCATCTGTTAGACTCGGATGTAGGTACCAACAAGGGCAGAAAAAGGTGGGCACCTGAGACATATCATAGCTTATACTGATGGTCTAAGTTCGGGGTTTTGATGAATTGCATTTTGACATTCTATTGTTCTATCTTTTGGAGGTTTTGTGTATTATGAATCTTGTAACTTGATTTGTATTAGACACATTGTGATATGAATATATTGTGACTTGAATATTCTAATTAAGTCATATTCAAAGGAAGTTAGGATAATCTTGTTAGGATTATGGAACATATAAATAGGTTAAGGGTTAAGAATGCCTCAATTGGAATGGGATTAACCCAACTAGATTCAAGGAACATAATTAAGATACTAGCTTCTAGATAGAGAGGGGGGTTTGTCAACCCCCCCGCCTCCCCCAGCACCCAAAACTTCAAAAAAAAAAAAAAAATAACCCACCCCCACACAGCCAACGAGAGAGAATCCCAAAATTTTTGGTTATCAGTGCACCAGCCTAAAACTAGGACTTCCTTTTGGGGTGGGTGGTGGGTTCCTGCACATATGAAATTCCTAATGGGAGCTGTTTCTTGTATCTTAACCATGAAGACTGGAAATATAAAAAAAGTGGCGCATGCTTGTTGCGATTGACTCCCTTTTTTTTTTTTTTCTGTTATCACAAGTTATTTTTATTGGTTCCATGTGGTGCTCTCAATGGGGATTTGTTTCTTAATTGCATATATCTTGGCTAGGAAGATTTGAAAAGTACAAGAAAACAGTACTTGCACATGTTGCAACTTCTTCATAGGTGTCCTAATTGATATACTGTAATAACTGGCACCACCCCATGTTGTTGTTGTGTTTGAAGGATCTGCGACATGCATTGGTTCCTGGCGGAAGAGGCTACTTGGAAACTGAGTTGCACAAATACATGGCTTTATTCACTTGACTGATTCACAAGTAAAGGGGGATGATGATGGATGATAATGGTGCAGTCTTTTTTTGTAGTGGAGAGTTTACGCATACGTGTCTGTATCCGTGATCAAGTTGGAGCTCTAGATGCGGGTGCTGACGCTTGGCGTTACATTCTCAGGTTATTCCTCTAAATTCTTGGTTAAGTACTGTTGGTTCATCTTTCTGGAATCAATTAGCAATGGATTTGCATCTTCGGAAGATGTTGATGATGTTTTGGACTTGTTAACTGCCGGCTGGACTTTTATTGGATAAATTGATAATGATACTCTGGTTATATTATTCCTTCGTTTACTTGATAATCCTTTTGATTTGTTGATGGAAATGCATATATGTGTGTGTGTGACAGCTAATTTGGTGCAGGACTAAATGATGACATGAGCATGATGATGGTATTCTTTCAATTATTTCAACGAGGGTGAATGTATAAATACATCTTTATACTTTTGCAAAAAAAAAAATTTGTAAATTTTTAAAACGTTTCATTAGACATATTTATTTTAAAAAAGTGAAACTATTAAGTGCTTTTTGATTTGTATTAAATTAAATTAATTTTTGTACTTTATAAAAGATGTACCATGACACCCGAACTTGCTTAAAAAATATTTAATAATTTTACTTGTCAATTTTTTTTTTTAAAAAAAGTTTAGGGTGTCACAAATTTTTTTGTTAGTAAATTATAGGAATATATTTAATTTAATATAAATTAAAAAAATTAATAATTTTATTTTTTTAAAATAAATATATCTAATGTGATGTTTTAAAAGTTTGAGGTAGTATAAGACCTATTTACTAAAATATATGAATACATTTATGCATTCATTTTTTTAACAAGAAGAGAGTCAATAACACTCTGTGTGACATTTTTATATTAGTTATTGTACATTTGCATTAATTATAAATATAATATGATATATTAATGTAAGAGTTACATTAAATATCATTTCTAGGTGTTTACTTAATATTTTTTTATAGATAAATATATTAAAAGAATCTTGCACAAGACCACAGTTAAATTGGGGATTCGTGCCTTTTAGGCCTTCGGCTTTGATGTGCTTTGGTCAAGGTGTCATTGTCAGTCCTCGTATTTCAGACACCAAACTATGGAAAACTTATTGACTTTTAAACTTTTTTGTTTAAATTTTAAACAAGCTTTTAACTTTTGAACTTTATTATTTGTTTTAAAGTTAATTGCACTCGACTCCTTTTGGGTTATTTCATTTTTTATAGTTTTAAATTAATTTTTAAAGTTTTTGTAATTTAAATTTTTATATAGACATCTACTTTGTCACAAACAATCTTAATTTAACATTAATTAAGTTAATTATAAAAATTAAGTTAAATTAATTAAATTAAAAAATAAAATTAAACATAAAAAGAATGATTGCTTAGTTATCTCACTTCAAAAGAAATGATAAAGACTCAATAGCAGAGATAGACATCAACGTAATATACTTTAAACCTAAAGGTGTTGGGACCCAACAACTAGATAACGACGGTCATCATTGATAGGAATGTACGAATTGAAGGAACCATTCGTTTTTGAATTTCTTTTAACAGCCAATGAAACCTTTTTAGTAGCTAAATAAGTTTTTTTTTTTATTATTATTAGTTAATTTTAATTCAATTAATTTAATTTATCTTAATATTTGTTTACTTAGTTTAATCTAATTTGTAAGTGGAAGGTGTCCATGTAAAAAATTTTAACTAAAAGATCTTAGAATCATTTTTAAATTATAAGGGATCTCCATCAACAAGCCTTAAACCATATAAAATCTAAGTACAATTTATCTTTTATTTTAAACCCTAAATTATTACCGTCATATTTTGCCCGAATTAATAAAATATATTTTTATCCTGTGCCACACAAATTTTATGCAAATAAAAATTTAATAAAATAATATTTTTGGTCAAATAATAAAACAAATTTCATAAAAACAAAAAATTAATTATACTTTTATATAAGAAAATTTTCGGCATAGCAAATTTTATAATCCCAAATTTTGAACTAAAACTTTATATAAAATTTTTTTATATGAGAAAAATATTATCAAAGTAAATTTTGATAACATTTCACTATAGTTTGGTATAAAAGATTTTATAAAAGAAAACTTTAACAAAATAAATTTATGCAAGCAAAAATTTTATACTACATAATTTTGTATGGATTAATTTTTTTACTATAATTGTGTATGAAATTCTTGTAAAAATATTATATAGCTTTGTCAAAGTTTGCTTATACAATTTCTTTGTTTTTTTATTAGATTTATCAAATGTGTACACTTGAAAGTCAGGGTTTGGGGTAGCAGTATGAGTTCTCAATGATAATAAAAAAGAAAATATAAATAATAACAAAATAAAAAATTGCTTATATAAATTAAGTTTATTTTATCAAAGTTTTATTTGTGTAAATATTCAAAAAAATATTTATCTAAATTTATGTGGCATGAAATAAAAATAATTTTAAAATATTAATATTTACCATATCATCTAGAGGTGACATTTGATGTCATTTCTTGGGATGACCCCCCCTTGCACGACTTCAGTATACTCATATTTTTATTACACCAGAGGAAGTAAATCACAAGTGTCTTATTGCGCAAGACAATCATCGAACTCATGACCTATCGAACTGATATTGATATATCAATTGTCCAACTACTCGAGCAACGCTCTGAGAGCCATTTGATGTCATTTCTATGTCATATTTGGGTTGGTAGAAGACTCCTTGTAGGAGTTTAGGGTTTAAAGTTTGGATTTTCTTTTTTTTTCCCTAGTCTTGACTTGGCGACATTGTACGTGGAAGAATTCTTCTCACCATGACGCGAGAGCAAGAACTAATGTTTCTTAACTCTCTCTTGACAAAATTTTTAAAATAATATTATATTTAAAATTATTTTAAAAAAATATTACTTCTTTCAAACAATTTAACATTGCACTACAAAGAGGTCATGTTAGCTTTTGAAATTGGCAGAAGGGACTAGCTGGGGGAGCAAAACATGCTAATAGAGGTAGCGAGTTAACTAGTAGAGAACATGCTACTTGGGTGCCCCCAAGGAACCGAGTTACTGAAAACCAAATGTTTTGTGAGAACCATCTACTACTAATAACAAGTTTTAGATTTACCCAACACAATAATGCTATACACAGATATAGCCCAACACACCTGTATAAACTTTATATTTAATTAATAACCTGCCAATGTCGTCTAATCTGTCAAAACCATATCAAAATCAATGATAAAGATATCATATGTACACAGAATATCATATGTGCAAAACCCCCTAAAATTGAAGAACATTATCTGACATTGAAAAGAAATAAAAACAAACAAACAATCAATCAATCCCTAGGCATGTAGAAACAAAGGCGTGAAAGCTTCTTTTTCTATCTTTGTTGAGGCTCCTGCTCCGTACCTAGAGGATCCTCAACCACAATCTACTCCTAGATTTGATGCTATCACCTGTGGTTTATGCGCGTACACTTGTAATAGTGCCCTCGGAGAAGATCGTCATGGTCTCAATGGGAATGCAATGGAGGTGTAGACAAAGCAAGTGATGATGGTTTCTTGACCTTGGATGCCACTCACACCTCCACCTCAAAATCAGTCTATGCTAGGGAAATCTCCAATGACCTGATAAATGGAGGAACCCATATTCTGGTTGGATTACACTCTTGAAGTTCCAAAAGACATATAAGCCGAGAGGATTTAGTCATTTCCTAGACGAACAACAACTTTTGAGGTACCCAAAGATAGCCACAAAGTAATCTCCAGGCCTAGGGATAATCTCTGCCAAGATACAATTCAAGCAGAAAAAGGTCAAAGAGTATTAATTTGATAAGCTCTCGGAAGCAGTTATCACAGGATAAGCCCTTAACATGAGGCAAATCTCAACAATCCCAAAAGTAGATGAATTTGAGCTCAATAAAGAGAATCACATGATGGGCATTCCAACTTCTTAGTGCCACAAGTTATGGCCTTCATGAACCATTGACAAGATATATTTCATACTTATTTGATAATCCCAATAGAATTCATTCTTAAACTTGTGAAACCAAGAGAAATCAACTAATTCTCCTTTATATGAGCAGGGGCAACTAATTCTCCTCGTAATTTTTATTTCGAATCTCAATTCAAAAGATATAAAAAGACTTTGAATGGTGAGTCTAAGATACAATATCCTATATTACTGTTTACTCTTTATAAATTTCTACAAATCCTTACTAATTTAAGCATTGAAATGGCATCATTTCAAACAAGTCTCGGGACAATCATCATTAGTTCAAGTGTGCAAGAAGCACGAAGTTATATCAGTTTGGAACAAGATACAAATCTAGTAAGATAATGCAATTAGTGACTGATTCCGACGTCCTCAGTAATTTTTTTCACTTCTTTTTAAATTTTTTATGGTATAATTTTATGTCAGCTCCCTATTAAAAATAAAAGAAATAAGTTACCCGACAGTTTTGATCTATCTCTCTCACCCTCTTGTCTCTGAAATTTGTGTGCCGATGCCTTTGCACATGGCAGTTTTTAGTTTATCGTATGTGCCGTTGTGTAATTAATTAAGGATTCGCGAACTAGCTAGCTAGATAGGTGCATGAAACAAATCTACTTGGATACTCAAAATGTATGGATGATAAATAATTTAATATTAATACATAGTTAATGCTGCACATCATTCATGTGCTTGCATGCTAATACCAATGCCAATTGAGCTAGCTAGCTAGCTACAAGAGTCAAGAGTCGCCTCCTTCCACGACCCCCTACTCCCATGAATCTACAGTTACCAAATTCTCCTTTTTCTTTCATATTGTAACAGAAAGGTTTCGACTTTCTTCGGTTAGTTGTCCTACAGATTCATATACACTTATCCATACAATATAAATGACATGACATGGATAATTGTGGTCAGTCATAATTTTCTCATAGCTTTTAATATGGATATATAGATATATGAAGAAGCAGCAGATTAGGGATGGATCATATTTTAATAATATCGTATAATATATTATTATTAATTTTATTAAATATATTCTTTTTAATATACATAACTAAACTATCATTTCAATTAACAGTAGTTTATACATGTTCAACCTTCCAACTATAATATTATCATACAGTTTCACTTAACAATGTCAAAAATCAAAGTAATTAATTCCAACATACAATCTTAATCAAATATTATAATCCCAATAAAATATTATGATTCTAATAAAAATTCTCAAAATAGTTGTCTTGGCATCCAATGAAGAGCTAAGTGGAGGAATGACTGAATAAGGATGAAAGGCAACAAGCTACAGTCGTTTACCTACTAGACTATTAGCAAAATCTTCATAAATGTCAAAAAAAAAAAAAAAAAAAACCTAAGAGTTTTCAAGAATGCCTCAAAATGTAGTTCCAAAATCCTTCAAGACCTTTAAATTACAATTCTAAAATTCTTAAAAATGTCTCAAAATATCAGTCTCTAAATACTTCAAAAAAGAAACTCCAAAAAATCAGTCCATAAATTCTTTAAAATAGTCCCAAAATCCAGCACCTAAATTATTCAAAAAAAGCTCCAACCTTCAACCCCTAAATCCTTTAAAAAAAATCCTAAAATTGAGTTCCAAATCTCTTCAAAACAATCAAAATAGAGAAAGAAATGCTGAAGAAAGAGAAAATATTGTCGTCCAGTCTTCGACAACCAATTTTGTTTGATCGACGACAGTGAAAGAAAATGATGAGAGATCAAAAAAGTGAAAGAGGTGGAGATTAAAAATTTTTGAATATTGTGTTGAATTTGTTTTATGGTTTTTATCTACTATTTATTAATTTTTTTAGTAATTCATTTTTAGCTAATTAAAAAAAAATTATGTCCCACCCTTGGCCATATGGCTCCGCCGCTGGGATCAGAGGCATGCGCGTTGGAGACAAGAGCTCACTTCAGCAGCAGAGATTAGCTAAAGTGTAGATGTTGATAGGTACACGCATGTACACGACACAACAGACACATTCACGGGAACTATACCCGCATTAATGTCACTGCTTCCAATGCGGCGGGCATTGTCATTATCATTATCATTTAGGTGAATTATTAACTTAAAAGTTAAATCAATCGCAATTTGACACATTACCCGTCACTTCATAGATTCCGAAACGAAATCTATTGCCATCTATCGATCTGTATATATATAAACAAAGAGGCGTAGATGGATGTTGATAGATCCGAAAGTAATTGATATGGGGCCAATGTCTCTGCTCTCCTTCAACATTTATTCATTTGATTGGAAGTTTAAACCTTTGATGAGTTAATTGGTGATTGAAAATTGAGTTCAAAATCACCTTTAATACCATTATATTAGTTCTATGACTTAATTATAGCCTAATTATATTGTGAAATCTAGTAACATGTAAGAGGGAGTCTTGAAAGTAAATACATGTACATAATAATGCAAAAGATATTAAGGGTTTGTTTAGTTCTAAAAAAAGAATTATTTTTTTATTTTTCATTTTAATTTTTTTTAAAATTTAAATCGCCCGAAATAGAAATCTTACTTTCGTAATTTTTTAAATTTATATCATGAAATTTTTGATATTTTTTAATTTTTTTTAAAAAAACTAATGTTATGATTTTTTAAAATATAAAATGTTAGGATATCTTTAATTATAAATTAGAGAAAGAATAAAAAAAATATGTTATAAAATTAAACTAGACCTAGACGTTTAAGTGATAATCAATTTAACCTTGACAAAGAATGATAATTCTAAAAATATAAGACTTAATTCAGCATTTCAAGAAATAAAGGTGAATAAAAAAAAATCAAACCGCTCAAATCGATAAAGACAGATTACCAAATTGTCAAGCAAAAGAAAAGATCACTTATGATTTAACAATTTTGAAAACAACCTACAATGGTGTAGTTTGAATTTTGAGTTTTAGTAAAATACAAAATTGACCCTATTTTTATACTCTTTTTTTTTTTTTAATTTTTCTTATAAATTGAACCTCTCATTAGGAAACAAAAATCTTAGTTTCGTAATTTTTTAATTTTATATTATGAAATTTTTTATATTTTTTAATTTAAAAAAAACTAATGTCATGACTTTTTAAAATATAAAATGTTAAAATATAATGAATTATAAGTTAGAGAAAGAATAAAAAAATATATTTTAAAACTAAACTAGACTCAAACGTGTAAATGGTAGTCAATTTAACCTGGCATAAAATGATAGTTTTGAGAATATAAGACTTAATTCAGCATTTCGTGATATAAAAATGAGTAAAAAAAAAATCAAACCACTCAAATTGATGAAGAGAAACTATCAAATTGTCAAACAAAAGAAGAGATTTAAAAACTATTTAAAGTGGTCAAGTTTGAATTTTGAGTTTTAGTAAAATACAAAATTGACCCTATTTTTATGCTTTATTTTTTATTTTAATTTTCCTTAAAAATTGAATCTCTCGTTAGAAAACAAAAATCTTAGTTTCATAATTTTTTAATTTTTAAAAAAATTAATGTTATGACTTTTTAAAATATAAAATGTTAAGATATCTTTAGTTATAAATTAGAGAAAGAATAAAAACAATATTTTTTTTAATACTAAAGTAAACCCAAACATTTAAGTGATAGTCAATTTTATCTGGACAGAGAGTGATAGTTTTAACAATATAAGACTAAATTCAACATTTTGCGGAATAAAGGTGGTCGACAAAAAAAAATCAAACCACTCAAATCGATCAAGACAAACTACCAAATTATCAAACAAAAGAAGAAGTCACTTATGATTTAACAATTTTAAACGCGGTCTAAAATGATCGAGTTTGAATTTTGAGTTTTAGTAAAACACAAAATCGACCCTATTTTTATACTTTATTTTTTAGTCATAAAACTATCAATTTTATTTGATTTTGAAGTAAAATAATAAATTTTTTAATTTTTAATTTAATAATTTAAAATAAACTATAAATCTTTCAAATAATCAAGATATGATCACCTTTTTTAGATCAAAAAATAAAAAAATATTATTCTACTAGAGAGAATTGAAATTTGCAAATTGGCGTAAATAATGGGTGATAAAAGAAAGAAAAGTGAGTTGTACGCGGAACTGCCGACGTGCATAAAGGTGGCTTGGGGGGCCATAACACACTTCGCAGCCACGTCTCATGTGAACCCAGAAATCAATGAAGCCATGCTCACCTTTTCTTGTACATATCTTGTGTCGACACATTAATATATTCTCCTTCATTCACGTTCATATCTCCACCTTTTCTCTTTATACTCATTTGTGACCAAACTAATAGTACGACAACTGCTGCGCCAATGTCATGTCATAATTAATTTTAATAAAATTAAATGTCGATTTTTTAGTTGAACTTTTTTTTACACAAAATTTATATATCATATTTTATTTTCATATTTCAAATATTACCATTAATTTGTGATAAATAAATTGTGTTTCTAAACATATCATTAACTTATTGTGAAATAATTAAATATTTCTTAATTAAAAATAACTCTTATAAGGCGTTTATTATTTAGGATCGATAGAGTTAAGTTGTCCTAAAATTAGTTATAAAGTCTTTAGAATAATAATTGCAGTTAATCCTTTTCTATGGGATTAACAACTTCTCCTATCATCTCCCTTTCATTTAACTTATCTTAATCTTAAAAAGATGTGATTTGATCCTCATGTCATGACACAATGACGACTCGGGCAAGTTATTCATTAAGTATTAGAGATTGATTTTTGGAGTCTTTGTGTCATTGGAAGAAGTTAGCTAAATATTTAATTTATGTGTGTATAAATTGTATTCGCATTCAATTTTACTTAGAAAATGTATAAGGAGGAAGGTGATCCGCTTTTAAAAATTAGTTGAGCGAAACTTGAATACCTTCGTGACAATAAAAAAAAAAATATATGATTTGGACCAATTTGCCGTCAAACTGCAGAAGACAAATTAGGTCATTCGTTGCCCATCCATGTCCCTGATTGTGTGTCTTCCATTTTGCTCCTGGGTCGTCTTCGATTTGCAGCGTGGGGCTCCACCGCTTACATCGACCACCATTCTGGTGGAAAGCTGATTTTGACTTTTCTACGCGTGCTGACATGACATGCATACATTGAAGTGCTCAGATACTTGGTGTGTGAATAAAGCAAGGGGTAAAATGGTAAATTACTATCGTGAAAAAAAGTATTGCCTCCTCCTTATCATACCCAACAACCGATACAATAACCACAAGTAATACCATTGCACGCTAAACAAAGTACAATATTATATAATTTCCTCGCTATTTTATCGTTTCGATTAACCCCCCGCATTAAGAAAAAATTAAGAAAGAACAGATAGCGAGAGGTTGATCAAGTAGGCAGGTGGGTAGGGAGGCTAGTGTGCTCCTAAAGTGATTTCAACATTGACTTATCTGGTCGGCAACCTGCTTTTCATAATTAATTGCATCGCATGTCGCCCTACAAACAAACAAACAAACTCACAAACACATGCATGCATGCATGCATCTACCAACTTCTATACACACACACACACACACACACACATTCATTAAATAGAATACTTGTGTTCATGCACCCAAGCTCAATTCTCTCTCTCTCTCTTAATTGATGGAACGAGATTTACAAGAATGAACAATCATTAAGTATTAATTACTCCCAATCACAAGGTCTCTGCCGGTGTGCGTGCGTTGATGCTCATCCTGGCTTAGCGTGGAGGAATCTCCTAACCACGACTCGACTGTGTTTATGACTATTATTATTATACTTTTTTCTTGTTAAGTAGGAGGAGGTGTTATACAGAGTCCGACGAGCTAAACCGTCCAAATCCAGTTACATTCTAAGGAATTAGATTCTACACTAAGTGGAAGCTTCCTTAATTATGCTCCCATCTTCAAGGGATGCAGTTCAACTGACTTTAGGCCAACCAAAAGCTTCGATCGGATTTATTACAGTTCACTACTTCTGTGGGGGGATAATTAAATATGATAAATGATAAAGGTGTATTAAAATTTATGTGATCATGCATCAATAATCTGATCCAAGAAATTGAGTGACATAAATTCTCTACTTAATCTAATACAATAGTATTGATGTTGCCAAGGAGGAACACCAGATATACCAAGCGTTGGACTCCTGTAAAAGTAGGGCTTGGCCTTCCGAAAATAATCTTCAATTATCAAGTTAATACTTGGAAAGGAGTTAAGGCGAATATTAGAGTGCTTGTACAGATTAGAAATTTTTTATCTTCTGTTACCTATTGAGAGTTAACCATTTATATATAGGTTGAAAGATTGATTAACTTAAGAGGGGAGGAGATGAATTAAGTTCACCCAAAAAATATTTACTTAAATGTAAAAAAAACAAGAATACAAAACACAATTTTTAAATTAACTGGTTCTGCTTCAATTGCCTACTCTATTCCCTTAACAACTTGTTAAAGATTTTAATCAACTTACTATTCGTAGCTTTTGTAGGTTAAGTTATGACCTTTATATAGCCTTTAACAAAGTAAAGTTGGAACCTTTACAATTTGTCTTTAGAGGCACAAGCACTTAACCTTCGATAAAGAGAATGATAAAGGTTTTCAAAGTAAACACTCAGATATATAAGCTGTCTAGTGTGTTGCACACTATATGAAAATAGACTTCTCACTTGGGTTCAAAGAATAAGGTGTTGAATCGATCCTTGATTTTGATGCTGTTGTGCCATGAAAAATAGGTTGAGAAAAATGAGAATTTTTAAAGAAAAAAATAAAAAGGCTCGCGGCAGTATGCCACAAGCCCACTTGCGGCAAGGGCCTTGCTGCAGTGTGCCGCAAGCCTGTTTGCGATAGCGACCTTGTAGAAAGCCTTGCGGCAATGTGCTGCGAGCCCCTTTTGCGGAAGTGACCTTACGGCGAGATCTTGTGGCGGAGCAAAACCTTGCCGCAAACCTTGTGGTGAAGGCAAAGCCTTGCGGCGAGACCTTGTGGCAAAGGCAAAACCTTGCGGCGAGACCTTGTGGTAAAGGTAAAACCTTGCGGTGAGATCTTATGGCGGAGAAAAACCTTACGGCGAGACTTTGTGGCGAAGGCAAAACCTTGAGGCGAGACATTGTGGCAAAGGCAAAACCTTGCGGCGAGATCTTGTGGCGGAGTGAAACCTTGTGGCGAGACCTTGCGGCAAAGGCAAAACCTTGCGATGAGATCTTATGGCAGAGTGAAACCTTGCGGCGAGACCTTGTGGCGAAGGCAAAACCTTGTGGCGGAGGTAAAACCTTGCGGCGAGATCTTGCGGTAGAGTGAAACCTTGTGGCGAAGGCAAAACCTTGCGGCGAGACCTTGTAGCAAAGGTAAAACCTTGCGACAAGACCTTGGCGAAGACAAATCCTTATGGCAGAGGTAAAACCTTACAACGAGATCTTGTGGCAGAGTGAAACCTTGCAGTGAGATCTTATAGCAGAGTGAAACCTTGCGATGAGATCTTGTGGCAGAGGTAAAACCTTGCGGCGAGACCTTGCGGCAAGCCTTGTGGCAAGCCTTATGCCAAAGACTTGATTGTAGCCACACACCTCGAGCATGGTCCATTCGGCAACCTCCACGTGTCGACACTAGCCACCCTTAAGAATCATGCCCTATAAATACCCAGCTACAGAACATTGATGAGGACTTCCAAGTTCGGTAAAATCTATACACTTTGAATGCACTTTTACTATTTTGGTGAATAGTCATTGGGATCCGTGACTGACTTTGGCATCGGAGGGTCTTCGCAGGGGAAGATTCTCGCGACCCTTCTAACCCATTTTTTGGAGTATCAACAGGGCTAAATCTTTGTGGCGAGCCTAGCGGCGAAGACAAAAGCTTGTGGTAAGAGCTAGTGGCGACACCTTGTGGCGAGAGCTTGTGGCAAGAGCTAGAGGCAAGAGTTAGTGGCGAAACCTTATGGCAAGAGCTAATGGCGAAACCTTGTGGCAAGAGCTAGTGGCAAGAGTTTGTGGCAAGAGCTAGTGGCAAGAGCTAGTGGAGACATCTTGTGGCGAGAGCTTGTGGCAAGAGCTAGTGGCAAAACCTTGTGGCAAGAGTTAGTGGTGAAACCTTGTGGCAAGAGCTAGTGGCAAAATCTTGTGGCAAGAGCTAGTAGCAAGAGCTTATGGCAAGAGCTAGTGGCAAGAGCTAGTGGCGACAGCTAGTGGCGACACCTTGTGGTAAGAGCTTGTGGCAAGAACTAGTGACAAAACCCTGTGGCGAGAGTTAGTGGCGAATCCTTGCGGCAAGCATTCTAGTGGCAAACTCCCTTAAGACGACATCTCTTACGGCAACCTAACTTCACCCGACACCAAGCTCGAGTGGATCCCACATCACAAATTTTAATTATTGTATTTTGACAACAATAGATGCTTAGTTCAAAACATATGCACTTAATTGAAATTAGAATGTTTATCGAGTAATGGTGTTTATTAATTGATTAACATGCCTCTTACTCAAGTAAAACTCATTATTAATCGAGTATATATGTTTGGGAAAGTCAATTATAACTAACTTTCAAACATTACTCAAGAAATTACATATCTATAATTGAGTAAAAAATGCTAGGACTTGAAGATTAATCAACTAATGTATGAGCTTAATAGAGTAATTATTGTTTTAATCTAGTAAGGAAATGGTTTAGTTGAGTAACAATTATTGCACTTGATTAATTATCTTTTTAATTGAGTAAGAGTTGAATACTCAAAGGATTAACTGATCATGCGGTTGTGCTACTTGAATATGTGATAGAATAACATTAATCGAGTAACCAAAATGTTAATCGACTGAGTGATATATTAATTGAGTAACTGTATTCTTTAATCAAGTAATAAATACAGGACAAAATGACAAGTCTTTGTACTTGTATCATTAATCGACTTAGAAGAAATATTAATTGAGTAACTCATTCCTTAGTCGAGTAATCAAAAACCTTAATTGAATAATAATTTGAGAGCAAAATGTCAAGTCTCTGTACTTGAACATTTAGTTGTAAGAATTATCTTGTGGCTCACATGATAATTAAGTAAATATCTCAACAGATATTATGGTGTTTATCTAATGAGATAATCAAGTTCATTATCAGATATAATTGTATTAATCTGATAAGATAAATATAAGGATGTAATAAGATAATGGTCAATCCTAATTCTATTTGGTTTAGAAGATATTAATGATAACTCCTAAGAGTCTTGATGGGAGACTACTTCTACAGGGGTCTGGTCCTCTCCCTACCCAACACAATCAAAAGCATTACAGTTATATTATTCTATCATTACGGTTGAGGTGAAGGGGGAGAAATCAGATTCCGGCATTTCGTCTTCAGCCTGTATTTCTCATTATGGTATTATCTGTTATGGATTCAAGTACACATTTAATTACAGTTTATGTGATTTACATGAGTTTTACGATTATGGGCATTAATGATTAATTGTATGTTATGTTCATTATACAATATTATGATTTTATCTAACATGTGGTATCAAAGACTACGTTATAAAACTCGTGTATTTTATATTTAGAGTTATGTTTTATGTATTTTGCATAAATTTAATATGCGTGAAAATAAAAGAAAAAATAAGGAGAACAGTAAAGCACTGTATCTACCTGTCGCGCATGTTGTGCGATTTTGGTGGCTGTGGGATTATATGTTCCTCCATGGCCATGGCGGTGACTGTTGTGCGTCGGCTATAACCACGATTTTTCTAGTGGCCAATGACAGTCACATAAAAGTTCTTCTTCATCGCGCATGGCAAAGAAGACCAATCGATCACGGCCTTATGGGCTGCCACCATCGATCGTTGGTCATCATCGATCTTGGTAATAACAAAGGCATCGATCTCCGCTGCTCGCGATGAAGCTTGCAATGCCATAGCCGCGACCTTGTGTATTCTGTCAATGGGCCATTCGAGCTATTACTAGTATGATGGTGGCCGATTAGCCTCATGCTACCATCGATCGATGTTTCACCATGGGTGATCTAAAGTGGGTTGTTTTCGCCATAACAAAAACGGATCAATCGATCATCGGCTATGGGATGTCTTGCTCCCTATTTGCGAAGAGCGATCGGCATTAAGTGTTAACCGATCGATCGAAGGCCGCGATTGCTTGGTTATCACCGTTAATTCAAGCTTCTTTCCATAACAGTGGCTGGTAAGAGCTTGCTGCTCGCCATAGCTATGGGTGACAGAGCTTTCAACGCCATGGTCGTCAATCCTTGTTCTTCACCAGCGGTTGGATGTATAGTGTAACATCCCGATCGAGCGATAGGAAGGACCATAACAACTTACCCTGATGGGCCTACGCGAACTTCCTAGGGGGGTCACCCATCCTTGGATTACCCCAGGTTAAGCACGCTTAACTTAGGAGTTCTTTGCCAACATTCAACCCAAAAGGTATCCAGCTGGTGTTGTTTCCTTTCTTACACTATCCTCAATATATTTTTAACTTCTCTGAGCTCTCGGGGTATTACATTCTCCCCTCCTTAAGCACATGACGTCCTCGTCATGCGACCTTACAACCGGTCTCAGATCTCCCCCCGTGCATGGCTGATGTGGGATTTGCCTAAGGTGCCTACACGCATCCCCCATAGGGGCCTCACACCCCCATTGGGACTCAGCCTCCTCGCTGAGGTTTGCCTCACCACCGCGCTTAGAGGCTCGGGGGTCGGCTTTGATACCGCCTGTAACATCTCGATCGAGCGATAGGAAGGACCGGAATAACTTACCCTGATGGGCCTATGCGAACTTCCCAGGGGGGTCACCCATCCCTGGATTACCCCAGGTTAAGCACGCTTAACTTGGGAGTTCTTTGCCAACATTCAGCCCAAAAGGTATCCAGCTGGTATTATTTCCTTTCTTACACTATCCTCGATATATTTTTAACTTCTCTAGGCTCTCAGGGTATTACATATAGGCCACCATTAATGAAGGTGACGAACTAGGTGATGGAAAGGGGAAAAGAAAGGAGTGGTGATGGTGGAGCAATGAAAGGGCAGAAAACCCTAACAGATGAAGAAGAAGATGAAGTTTCAGCTGGGTCGAGCATCTGGGTCGGATCTGGGTCGGTCCAACCTGATCCATTAAGAAACCCATTGAATAATTTGGGTTAATTCCATCATCGGCTTGGATTGGGTTACCCAATCTATTAAGGCCCATGACTGACCCATCTCATTGCGCGGATCTGGATTCATTATCTAGATTCGTGACCCAATAATAGATCCATAATCGGATCTATTTAATATATATATATATATATATTATATAATTATGGAATATATATATATAAAAGAAAATAAAATATTTATAATTTGAAATTTATATAAAGAAAAATTTGTTAGTCACTAAAGTGACCAAATTTTGTAAAAAAAATAAATTTTAAATTATAAAATAATAGATCCATAATTGGATTTATTTATATATATATATACAATTATGGTGTGTGTATATATATAATAAATGAAATAAATATTTATGACTTAAAATTTATATTAAGAAAAATTTGTTAGTCACCAAAGTGACCAAATTTTACAAAGTAAATAAATTTTGAGCTATAAATTATTTTCAATTTTTCCATAAACATTATAGTTGATGACATTAAATTTCTATTTGATATTTGTTTATGGGTAAATTGAAGTTTGCATTATAAGACTATTTGGGATTAACTCAAAATTTAATTATTTGTTCTTATATTTGTCAAACATAATTGTGATAATTATTATGCTTTGTTAATTTTATTCTGCATATCCAAAGATAGCAAATAGATTTAATTGGTGCATATTTAATTATCAATTATTATTTTATTTTATAGATCTTAGTATCCCCCAAAGGAGAACTATGATGTGCCTTATGATTAATATTTGAATCTGAAATTATGTGAAATTTTTTTATGTATTAATGTTGAGTATTTAAATTTCTTTTGCAGTATCTGTGTCTGTTTCAATGCATTCGCAAGCATCATTTGTACCGTTTTTCAACAGATTAAATTTCTCCGACTGAAGTGAACAAGTTCAGTTTCATTTAGGTTTTTTGAATCTTGATTTAACACTCAGAACCGAGAAACCCGCTAATCTCATCAATAAAAGCACCGATGAACAGAGGGAATTCTATAAAGTATGGGAGAGATCGAACAGATTGTGCCTTATGTTTATGCGGATGACTATTGCAAACAATATAAAGTCTGCGCTTCCTAAAACTGAAAACGCTAAGGAACTTATGAAATTCGTGGAAAGGTGTTCCCAGACTGCTGATAAGTCTCTGGCCGGTACATTAATGAGTTCTTTGACTACCATGAAATATGATGGTTCTCGTACCATGTATGAGCACATTCTAGAAATGACCACCTTAGCAACAAAATTAAAGACCCTGGGAATGACTGTGGATGAGTATTTCTTGGTACAATTTATTCTAAATTCCTTACCTCCAGAGCAATACGAGCTATTTCAAATGAACTATAACATTATAAAGGATAAGTGGAACGTTAATGAATTGACCAGTATGCTCATTCAAGAGGAGACGAGGCTGAAGAACCAAAGATCTCATTTCGTTCATTTTTTGAAGCATCAAGAAGTTGGTAACAATTTCAAGAAGAAAAGTGGCAAGAGAAAGAAGAAAGGTCATCGTAACCTGAACGATTCTTCAAAGGTGCTCATAAAGAAGCTATGGTTGTTAAGTGCCACTTTTGTAAGAAAAGTGGACACATGAAGAAAGACTGCCTGAAACGTAAAGCTTGGTTCGAAAAGAAAGGTAAGCCTTGTGCTTTAGTATGTTATGAATCAAACTTTATTGAAGTTCCACATAATACTTGGTGGATTGATTCTGGTTCCACTACTCATATTTCTAATACGATGCAGGGGTTCCTTACGATCCAAACCACAAGGCCAAATGAAAGTTTCGTGTTCATGGGGAATAAAAGTAAAGCTCCCATTGAAGGCATTGGCACTTATCGTTTGATTCTGGATACCAGACATTATTTAGATTTGTTAGAAACTCTTTATGTTCCTATATTTACTCGAAACTTAGTTTCATTATAGAAACTTGATATAGCTGGTTTTTCTTTTAAATTTGCTTCTGGATCTTTTAGTTTATTCAAACATAACAGTTTTATTGGTTCCGGCATATTATGTTATGGTCTCTACAAGTTTAAACTTGATAATGTGTTTGCTGAGACTCTGATAACCTTGCATCATAATGTTGGTACTAAACGCAGTTTAGTTAATGAAAATTTAGCTTACTTGTGGCATAAACATTTGGGTCATATATCTAAAGAAAGGATGGAAAGATTAGTAAAACATGAAATCCTTCCATATTTAGATTTTACTGACTTGAAGTGTGTATTGATTGTATTAAAGGCAAACAAACAAAACACACTAAGAAAAGAGCCACAAGAAGCACACAGCTTCTTGAAATTATACACACCAATATTTGTGGGCCTTTTGATGCTCCATCTTTTGGTGGAGAAAAATATTTTATCACCTTTATTGATGATTTTTCACGTTACGATTATGTTTATCTATTGCATGATAAGTCTCAATCTATCAATGCACTTGAGGTGTATATTAAAGACGTTGAGAGGCAATTAGATAAAAAGGTGAAAATTGTAAGGTCAGATAGAGGTGGTGAATATTACGGAAAATTTGATGAATCAGGTTAATGTCCAGGACCGTTTGCCAAATTCCTTGAAAGATATGGTATTTGTGCTCAATACACAATGCTAGGTACACCGCAACAAAATGGTGTTTCTGAAAGGCGTAATAGTACCCTAATGGAAATGGCTAGGAGTATGATGCGTCATTCATCTTTACCCTTATCCTTGTGGATGTATGCATTAAAGACTGCTATGTATTTGCTTAACAAGGTTCCTAGTAAGGTAGTTCCAAAAACTCCTTTTAAACTGTGGACGAGTAGGAAACCTAGTTTAAGACACTTACATGTTTGGGGTTGCCTAGCAGAAGTAAGCATTTACAATCCACATGAAAAGAAATTGGACTTTAGAACTATCAGTGGTTATTTCATTAGATATTCGAAAAAGTCCAAGGGGTATAGATTTTATTGTCCTAATCACAGTACTAGGATTGTTGAAACTGAAAATGCGAGGTTCATTGAAAATGGTGAAATTAGTGGGAGTGATAAAATGCATAATGTCAGCATTCAAGAAGTCAGGGTGGAAGTTCTTATGCCCAAGACTGATACAGTTGTTGTTCCTCAAGTTGCAATCCAACCAAATAACAGTCAAGAACAACAAACACTCCCTGATGAACCGGCAGCAGTTGAATCACAAGCAATAGCATTAAGGAGATCTCAAAGAGACAGAAAATCTGCTATTTCTGATGAATATGTGGTTTATCTACAAGAGTTTGAATTTGACTTAGGAATTGACAACGATTTAGTTTCATTTAAGCAAGCCATGGAATGTGATGATTCTACTAAATGGTTAGATGTCATGAAAGAAGAGTTAAAATCTATGGATCAGAATCAAGTTTGGGATCTCGTTGAATTATCTGAAGGGTATAAAAGAGTTGGATGTAAATGGGTTTGTAAGACCAAACATGACTCTAAAGGCAATATTGAACGACATAAAGCCAAACTTGTTGCCAAAGGTTTTACTCAGAAAGCCGGCATCGATTATAAAGAGACTTTCTCACCAGTCTCTAAGAAAGATTCTCTTAGAATCATCTTGGCTTTAGTGGCTCATTATGATTTGGAATTACATCAAATGGACGTAAAAACTGCTTTGCTTAATGGGGATTTGGAGGAAGAGGTCTATATAGATCAACTTGAGGGTTTTTCAATTAAAGGAAAGGAACACATGGTGTGTAAATTAAAGAAATCAATATACGGACTTAAGCAAGCCTCCCGCCAATGGTATCTAAAGTTTAATAATACCATTACATCTTTTGACTTTCAGGAAAACACTGTTGATCGATGTATATATATGAAAGTCAGTGGGAGCAAATTTATTTTTCTAATCTTGTATGTTGATGACATTCTGCTTGCTGCTAATGATCTTGGTTTATTACATGAAACCAAGAAGTATCTCTCTGAGAATTTTGAAATGAAAGATATGGGAGAGGCAACTTATGTGATAGGAATAGAAATATTCCGTGATAGATCACAAGGATTGTTAGGGTTGTCTCAGAAAACATGTATTGATAAAATTCTAGAGAGATTCAATATGGATAAGTGCTCATTAGGGGTAGTTCCAATTTAGAAGGGGGATAAATTTAACCTTATGCAATGCCTGAAAACTGAATTGGAACGAGAGCAAATGTGAAATATTCCTTATGCATCTACAGTTGGAAGCCTAATGTATGCTCAAACTTGCACTAAACCAGACATAAACTTCGCTGTCGGGGTTCTAGGCAGATATCAAAGTAATCCAGGTCTTGAACACTGGAAAGCTGCAAAGAAGATTTTCAGATACCTGCAAGGAAGTAAAGATCACATACTCACTTATAGAAGATCGGATCATCTTAATGTGATTAGCTATTCAGATTAAGATTTCACTGGATGCGTTGATACCAGAAAATCAACATTCGGCTACTTGTTCCTATTAGCCGGAGGAGTAATCTCTTGGAAAAGTGTGAAGCAGTCTGTCATCGCTGCATCCACTATGGAAGTTGAGTTCGTGGCTTGCTTTGAGGCCACCGTTCATGGTTTATGGCTACAAAATTTTATTTCAGGGCTTCAGATTGTCGACAGTATTGCCAAGCTGCTGAAAATTCATTGTGATAACTCTGTAGCAGTATCCTTCTCTAAAAACGACAAGTATTCTATAGGTGCTAAGCATATAGAAATCAAATACTTGGTCGTTAAGGAAGAAGTTCAGAAAAATACAATGTCAATAGAGTATATTAGCACTAACCTTATGATTGCAGATCTTATAACAAAAGGACTACCACCCAAAATATTTAATGAACATGTTGAAAGGATGGGCATTTTGGGTATTACGTAATTTGACTCTATTAAAGTTTATGCATTTGATACTTTGATTTCATATGTTTCTAATATTCATGTTTTCTATTTGTGTACATAACTGTTTAGAATAAAGTTGACAGGAATAATTAAAGTTGGACCGTCATGTTCATCTTCGTTAAAGGTCATGTTAAGTTGGAAGTTAGTGTTGTGGTACATAGAAGGGACTGGGTCAGAAAGAATTGACTTACAACCGCCATGACCCGCATTAATATTTTAACTTAATAATGACATTATGAGAACCAAAATAAAGAGAATTAAAGAATGATTGTTTGTGCACATTATGTTCTTTCTTATTAAATCATAAAGGTGATATCATATGAGCCAAGTGGGAAAATGTAAAAATTATCTTGTGGCTCACATGATAATTAAGTAAATATCTCAACAGATATTATGGTATTTATCTAATGAGATAATCAATTTCATTATTAGATATAATTATATTAATCTGATAAGATAAATATAAGGATTTAATAAGATAATGGTCAATCGTAATTCTATTTGGTTTAAAAGATGTTAATGATAACTCCTAAGAGTCTTGATGGGAGACTACTTCTACTATTATAAATAGGGGTTTGGTCCTCTCCCTACCCAACACAATCAAAAGCATTACAGTTATATTATTCCATCATTACGATTGAGGTGAAGGGGGAGAAATCAGATTCCGACATTTCGTCTTCAGCTGGTATTTCTCATTACGGTATTATCTGTTATAGATTCAGGTACGCATTTAATTACAGTTTATGTTATTTACATGAGTTTTACGATTATGGGCATTAATGATTAATTGTATGTTATGTTCATTATACAATATTATGATTTTATCTAACATTAGTCGACTAAAAAGTTGATATTGTTGTTTTGCTTTTGATAAAATGTTTTGATGATGAAAAACTACTTTGAAATTTAAAAATGATTAGTGAAATTAATTTGTAAAATATCTAAAATGGTTTTGATGATACTGGTAACATATTTAAACTGGTTTTAATAATATTGTTGTTCAAAACCTTTATATATTTCAATGATGCCAAAGGATAAATTCCTAAATGTCCTTTCAATATAAAATCCCCTGTGGGAAATATTTCATCTTGGAAAACAACATTATGACATTAAAGAAAAGTTATTTTGAAACCAAATGAAGTGTTGGATGAAATGTGAAGTTATTTTGAAATCAAATGAATTGTTGTATGAAATGTGTCAAAATTATTTTGTTTTTGATATTATTTTGATGATGAAGAACTTCATGATTATTTATTGATGAAAATCATCACGTTGAACATCTTTGATAGAAAATATTTTGATAATGAAAATTTTCATTTTTGATAATGAAAAATATTTTCACGTCATCTTTTATTTTTAAAATAAAAATAAAGTATATATTCTTGAAAATGGAAAATGAAAAATCCATTTATTTCCTAAAGATGTTGTTTCAATCATTTTGTCAAATCATATAAAATCCTTAGTGATAATCTCTTTATATTAGAAATCATCATTTTTCCATTTAAGAAATATGATTTTAATATCAAATGATTTTGTGTATGAGGTATGTTAAGAATTCTTTTAAAATCATTCACATCATGTAAAAATAAGGTAAAACTGTTAACCGTTTTATGCCTTTATATTTTGGGCTATCATTGCAAGTCAAAATAGTTGACCATCTTGTTACAACTGTCAACTATTTAGGCCTTTTAGCAAAAATAGCCATTCATTCTCTTAAACTGTTGACAGGGTAAATTTCTAATCTCTGTTATTTTCTTTTCAGTTCAAATTATGTTGACATTGACTGTATAGTGTCGACTTTCTCCCACAACTATCGACTTGTTGCTTCAAACTATCAAATGTTTGTCAAAGAAGTCGACTTCTTTTATAAAAGAGTCAATTGATTAACCAAAGCCATTGTGTGCTTCAATTTTCTCGAAGAAAACTGTCGACTAGCTTGGAGAAATTGTCGACTGTTGTAACATCTTGGTATTTATGGAAAATAATAAATTAATTTATGTAATTGAAATGATTTATTAGTGATTTTATGGAAGTTGGTTTAGTATAAAGATTAATCTTTGCAAATATATAAACAAAAGGTTCTTGTAGCCTAGTGGTTACTTGTGTATAAGGGAGTTGATAGGTTTAGGGTTCAAACCTTGGGGAGTGAAATGCTAAAATTTATTTTTAGCAAAGGGAGCTAGCATTAATATATGATTAATTGGTGCATGTATATTAATAAGAAGGCTTGTAGATGGAGTGGTCATGTGTGTGTGCAAAGGAACAAGAGGTCTTGGGTTCAAGACTTGGAGGTAGTTGAAAAATATTTTTGGAGGGTGTGGGGCCATACGGGCCCACGGGCGCGGCGCTGCTATGAAAACGGGCTGGCATGCAATCATGGGGTCATGTGCGACCATGTGGGGTGGGGGCAGTGTGTTAGCTAACCACACACTACCACATGGCAATTTAGTGGGCTGGTTTAGCTAAAAAAAGATAGCCAACCACACACTACCATGTGGCAATTTAGTGGGCTGGTTTGTCTAAAAAAAGATGGGCAATTTAGTGGGCTGGTTTGTCTAAAAAAAGATGGGCATAATGATGGAATTAGGTGAGGATTTAATTATATTTATATTAATCTTAAATAAATTCCCTATAAATACGAGGGATTGGAGATTGGAGAAATTGTTTGAGAGAGAGAGATTGAAAGATAGCAACAAAAATTGGAGATATGAGAAATTGAGTTTGAGAGAGAGAAAGAGAGAGAGAGAGAGAGAGAGATTGAGAGAGAGAGAGAGATTGAAATAGGCATCACCATAGAGAGATTGGAGGAAAGAAATAATTAGTGTGAGTTAAACAGTAAGGAAAGTACAAAATATTTGAAATTGGATAGAAGTTAATTTTAGTAATATATTCTTTTATCTTATTATGTTTAATTTTTGTTAGAGGAATTTCGAGGCGTGCATCAGTGATTTTTAACAAATTAAAGAAATCTTCCAAGGAAGGCAGTAAACACTATTTCTGTAAGGGTTTATATATTTTATGTACAAATTATTCTATCATGACTTGCGTATGATGATAAGGGAGTGCCTAGGCATGAAGCTGTGATTTAGGACTATTGGGGCTCGTGTTACGACTTGGGAAAAATCATATGGAGTCACTAAGAGTCTAAGATGGATGAGGTGGATGAGCCCACATGAATGATTCATTTCATATATATATATATATTTATGTTTGCCATGAATTCATGATTTGCTATTTTACATATTGCCTTTACTAAGTCTTAGAACTCACCCCTTATCACCAACCATACAGATGGCTCAAGTTCTAGAAAGGGGAAAATAGTAACGGTGTATGCACCACTGGTAGATGTAGTTGATGAGTCATAAGAAGATTTTTGATATTTATGGGTTTATTTAGTGAATTATCATGTTTCGTATTTTATGTGTGTAGAACAAATGGATCCTGTAGTGAAATTAGAATTTTTAGTATTTATTGATAAATTATGGATTTTATGTAAATTTGCTCCATGATCTCATTATGTTTTTATAACAGCTTTGAGAATATCAAACGTGTAGCTTGACAGAGATTTGAGTGCCCTTCGCTGTTATTTTTCTTTAAGAGCTCAAGTTCTCGGCGAGCTAGGGTGGCAAAACTTAGATCCTACTTAGGGCGCCCTAACCTGTAGGGGCATAGTCTACCTTTAAAAATTCGATAGGTGGCCGTGGCTGTAACCGTGGGTTAAGATGGCACCACGGAGGTAGGATCGAGGGTGCCACAGTTGGTATCAGAGCTTGGTTGTTATCAGAGTTTGGTTGCAGAATATGGTTGAGGATACTAGGACATGGTTGAGGATGAGATTGCAAGGGGAGATTTAGGTGCCAAAAGTTATGACTGTTGAATAGTGTGTTGAATGGGTGCCACTATAAAAGTAGATTCTCTACATCAGAAAATAAGTTAGACTATTTATCATTTTTTAAGGTAAGAGGTACTATTCACTCGTCCGATTATTGGATTTAACTGTGGTGTGTGGAAGTGCATGCCTAGGAAAAGTTATGGCTAAGGAAAGACTTAGTATTTAAGAGTGTCCATTTGTGACTCACCTATCTTTCCTAGGAACTTACCTAATGTACTATTTACATACAGACACTATTCCAGTATACAATTACTATTTATAGTGAATAGTGAAAGTCTAGTTCAAACCTGATGGAAGATAGGAGTCTTCGTTACCACCAGTACTGCATGTACATATGACTCTAGCTAAGTGGTATGGTAGTAAGTTGTTATTTAAATAATTATGTGAAATAGAATGTCAATTTCCTTCGTCATGCATTAACTTGAGTAGTTAATGGATATTTGTTATGATAATTCTGTGATATGAGGTTGAAAGGAGCAATAAATATTGTGTTGATGGCAACGGTTACTCGACAAAATGCCTATAAACTAAGCACTTCTAGTGCCAGAAATGCTATTCAGAGGCATATGACAAAAACGTTAGGACACTCCATGGAGGAACAAAGTCGTCAGGTGGGCGAAAAGACACCTAATGAGCGATGGGTGGATATTGAGGTAGCCATTTTGGTTTAAAGCTTCCATAGATTTGCGACCCCCAACATTCAAGGGGCAGCTTGAGGCTGGCCCTAGTGTGGTAGAATACTAGGGTACAATACTGGTTGGAAGATATTCACTAGCCATTAGAATATATGGACTGCCCCGAGAATCAGTGGGTAGGGTGTGCCACATTTACACTAACTGAATAGGCTAGGCTCTGGTGGACATCTATAGCCGAGATGCTGAATGAATGGAATACTCAGTTGGAGGGGCCTGAGAAGCAATCACTTCCAATCTGCTGGAACCAATTCAAGGAAGCATTCAACGAAAAATATTATCCTCATGATTGATAGCTTCAGAAAAAGCAAGACTGTATGGAGTTCAGGCAATCTTCTCATCTAATGGTATCTCAGTATGAGGATAAATTTGTGTAATTATTGAAGTATATTCCAACCTATATGTTGACGAATGCTTACAAGATGGAGAGGTTCATTCATGGATTTTGCCCCAAGGTGCGTCGAGGGATGAGCTATGTAGAGATGACTACTTTTCGGGATGCAGTTGCTAAAGAAGTGAATATTGAGAAGAAATTAATGAATTATGGGGAAATCACTTGTGAGAAAGAAACGTTTGGTGATTATCAGAATATGACCATGACTAAAGGAGCAGAAGCCATGCCTATACTGCCATAAACCTCATAGGCAGAATTTTCCTTATAAGGCTGCAAAGACAGTAAAGGGATGCCACTATTGCGACGAGATTGGAAATTTTATCAAAAATTGCCCAAAGTGGAAGGAACTATCTACTGACAAGAAAGCTCCATTAGCCATTGGAACCCAAAGGAGACCTGTGGGGAGTTTCACTTGTAATACACCAGGACACATTTCTTCTCAGTATCCACAACATGGAAGAATTGGATCGGCAAGGCTGATAGAGAGATGAGTACTGGTGGCTAAAGGAAGAGTATTTAATTTGACCAAGACCGAAGCTGCGGCTAATCCAAGGGTGATAGAAGTTACACTTCTTGTTCAGGATATACTTATACATACCTTGATAGATTTAAGAGCTACGCATTCATTCATATCATATGCTGCAATAAATTGTGCATGACTAAACACTAAGGAGTTGTGCGAACCCATGGGTGTGCAATCCGCAATAGGAATCTTGTCCCTTACTCACTGAGTTGTGCCAGAATGCCAGATCACAATAGGGGATACCATATTTCTGATATACTTGAACTTATTAGAAATCCAAGACTTTAACGTCATATTGGGTATGGATTTCTTGTTCTGGTATCAAGCACAGTTGGACTGTGGGAAATGAACAGTTAGTTTAGTTGGACCTGATAGGCAAGTTGTGAAATTTAAAAGTCCACATGTGGGACAACCTCTAAAGATCATATTAGCAATAGGAGCTCAAATGTGTTTGGGTAAGGGAGCCTTTGGGTATGCTGTGTAAGTTACTGTTAGTGAAAAGTTGCATAAAAGGGTAAAGAATGTAGAGGTAGTAAAAGAGTACTTAGATGTGTCCTAGAGGATCTATCAGGTTTGCCTCTTAATAGGGAAATTGAATTTGCCATTGATTTATTGCTTGAGGCCCAAACCTGTCCTATATCAATTCCTCCCTATAGGATGGCTCCAACTGAGTTACAAGAGCTTAAAGTGCAATTACAAGATTTGTTGGACAAGGGTTTTATTTTCCCTAGTACGTATCCTTGGGGAGCTCTTGTGTTGTTTGTAAGAAAGAAAGACGGAAGTTTGAGAATGTGCACAGACTACTGTGCTTTAAATAAGGTGACCATTAAGAATAAATACCCTTTATCTCGAATTGATGATTTGTTTGACCAGTTATAAGAGGTTAAAATATTTTCTAAGATCACTTTGCGATTAGGGTATTATCAATTAAAGATAAAGGAAGAAGATATTCCCAAAATGGCATTTTAGTCATGATATGATCATTACGAGTATTTGGTAATGCCTTCTGGTCTAACCAATGCACCTGCAACATTTATGGATCTCATGAATCGAATATTTTGATCGTATCTGGACAAATTCATTATTGTTTTCATTGATGATATACTAATATACTCACCAAATAAGGAGACTCACCGGGAGCATTTTAGAATCACTTTTTCCACATTAAGAGATCACAAGTTATATGTTAACTTTAGCAAGTGTGATTTTTTGTTGAGAGAAGTTGCTTTCTCTGGTCACATAGTTTTGGGGCAAGGAATATCAGTGGATCCTGGCAAGGTCGAAATGATGAAGGAGTGGCCACAACCTACTATTGTTTCTGAAATAAAGAGTTTCCTTGGGTTGGCAGGATATCATCGCAAGTTTGTTGAAGGATTTTCGAGTATCGCTGCTCCTTTGAGTCAACTAACTCGAAAAGGGGTCAAGTTTGTTTGGAATGACCTTTGTGAAAGAAGTTTTCAAGAACATAAGCATCGATTGACGTCAACTCTAGTACTAGCCATACTTGTAGGTTCTGGAAGGTATGAGGTGTATACAGATGCCTCGGGAGTAGGTTTGGGGTGTGTGTTGATACAATATGGAAAGGTAATTGCATATGGATCTTGACAATTACAACCCTATGAGAAGATCTAACCAGTGCATGACTTGGAATTAGTAGCTATGGTGCATGCTTTGAAATTGTGGCAACATTATCTATATGGGGAAAAGTTTATCATATATGCAGATCATCAAAGTTTAAAGTATATCTTTTCCCAACTAGACTTAAACCTTCGCCAACGTTAATGGATGGAACTCTTAAAGGACTACGATTATACAATTCAATATTGTCCTAGATGAGCAAATGTCATCGCAAACGCACTGAGTTAGAAGAGTAACATGTTAAGAGTTCGTTTGGTCGCCCATTTGTACACCTTAACTAAAGAATTTGCAAAGTTAACTCTCAAGGTGGAACTATGTGGAAACATTGCAGTTGTGGCACAAATGCACTGGCAGGTTGACTTATGGGAAGAAATTAAACATGCTACAGCTCATGAGGGTAATTTGAAGCAATGGATGGATGAGAACGGACAACCAGAATGACCTAAATTTGAATACTATAATGGGATACTTAGAATGAATGGAAGGGTGTATGTGCCTGCCTATTGTGGATTGCAACAAAAAATTCTAAGTGAGGCACATTGTACTCCATATGCAGTGCACCCCGAAACCACCAAGTTGTATCAAGATCTTTGGGAGGTATATTGGTGGTTAGGAATGAAGAAAAGTGTGGCTGAGTTTGTGAGAAAATGTGACAATTGCAAATGAGTGAAAGTAGAACACCAAAAACCATCAGGGAGTTTGCAACCTTTGGAGATTCTTGAGTGGAAATGGGAACATGTGACAATAGATTTTATCGTGGGATTACCTCGAACACTAAGGAAAGCCTATGCCATTTAGGTGATTGTGGATAGATTGACAAAGTCAATGCATTTCTTACATGTGAAAAGTACCATAGGCCCTGAACAGTTTGCCCAAGTTTATATTCAAGAAATTATTCGGTTACACGGAATTCCAATAAGTATTGCGTCTGATAGAGATAGTCAATTTATGTCCAACTTTAGGAGGATTGTGTAGGAGGAACTGGGGACCCAGCTAAACTTTAGTACAACATATCACTACTAGATAGATAGTCAAATAGAGCTTGTCAATCAAATTCTAGAGGACATACTGAGGGTATGTGTGCAAGATTTTGGGGGCAGTTGGGATGAATATTTGTGTTTAGCAGAATTTGCCTATAACAATAGTTATCAGGCAAGCATATGGATGGCATCCTATGAAGCATTATATGGACGACAATGTCGATCGCCAATATGTTGGCTAGAAGTAGGAGAAAAATGAACTTACTTGGACTAATCTTATGGATAAAGTTACCTAGCAGATTGAGTGGTGGTTCACAAAAACATGAAAGTAGCCTAAGATTAACAAAAGTAATATGTAGATCGTTGAACCAAACCTTTGGAATTTTCTATGGGGGATTTAGTGTGCCTTTGAGCTACCCTACTATGACCAGCTTTTAGACACCAACGAGGTGGAAAGTTGGGACCTTAATATTTGGGGCCATATTGTAACACCCCACCCTACACGGGCGTGTCACTATAAGGCAATTCTCGGGATTTCTTTTTTTTTTTTAATTCTGTCACTCGCGGCGTCATGAGCACAATCTTCACATGCAGATGAAACACTCGTCGCATACAATGGCTGGCACCAGCGGTGATTTCAAGAACAACCTTCACATGCAGGCACAAATCCCGAGAACCCCAGTCTTGTCCGTTTAATAACTAAGATAACAATCTTAACTAAACGAAACATTATACCACACAGCGGAATACTTAATATCAAAATGTCATGGCCTACCATGAGTTACATACAAGGTGTTCCCACACCGATATACATGCTACATCGTTACAAAATGATTACAACATCGTCATGCGTTTGTTCATACATATAACAAAGTAAGTACTAACGCTTTCAAAATGATACAATGTCTATCAACTAAACACCACTGGCTCACCGGCCATGTCCTCGATCTCGCAGCTGTCCCTGGCTGGAACGTTGAATGTTCCAGGGGCATAACCCAAGTTAGATGCTAAAACATCTAAGTGAAGGTATGAAACAGTTTATACAATGCATGAGAGACACACGAGCATAGCATACCTAAACAAACGACAACATGCAAGACACGTCTAACTTGAGAAATCTCCCTGACATACTCAACCTCCCATGGAAAATACCATTCCACACACCATTGGGGTTGACCTTGCTGCGACATACTTAATCCCTCGAGTGCCCCACCGTGACACTCGTTCACCTGGATTAACATTGTCCCATTCCCATGTAGACCCCATCCCGTCCCACTCGGACACAACACCGACATGAATATCAATACCCCGATAATATGAAAATCACACGCCATGCACCGACTCTTTTGTAAGTAAAAACAGTTGATGTAATATACTACACAATCAATATGCAAATGATGTCATATATACATAAATAAAACGCCTTTGCAAAACAACCCAAGTTCTGGAGGGTATAATCGCTCACTAAAACTAGTCTAATTGCGTTTAACCTAGGTTCGGGAGGGTAACACCGCCCACTTGAACCCACTACACACCTTCCAACACATTTTCAAGATAAGGTAAAGTTAGAATCAAACCATTCACCTTAAATCGAAAAAGTTTAGTTTTTACCTCCAAAAATGTGTCGTGCCTAAAAAAATGTGCAATCCTTCTTTCCAACACACCAATCTTCTCCTATTCACCATTAGGACCTTAGAAATTAATATTTCTATTTTCTCTCAATTTTCTCTATTTTTCAAACTTTTCTACCATCGAAAATTCATAAAAAATACCTAACATCAAGTTTCACCAAATATTTTTCCACGATAATTCCTAAAATAATTTTACCAAAATTCTAAAATTAAAACCAAGGAAAAATACTACCTCACGCGCCTTCGCGGGCCACCTAGGGGATTGGCAAGTGAAGCCCACGAGCGACCGGCGTAGTTGTCTTCTCCGGCCTTCTTCTCTGATTCTGACGACCTCTAATGCTCTAAATTCTTATAGGGGCTTGTAGAGCTTGATGAGGTGACCTCAATGGTGCCTTTGAACGTCAAAAAAATCCACCAAAAATGGCTTTAAAAGCCAGTTGCAGGTCGCGGCGTCGACGAGCCCGATTTTTCGGCCAACTCCAAAAAAACCCACTTATCCTATACCAATCGACTCCAAATGCTCCAGAAATGACCCTCTCAACCCAAGGAACAAAAACCCCTTATCCCTTAAGCTCGATTCAAGCAAAAACACAAGAAATTTTGGCCATTTTTGTTTTTGAAACCTTCGGCCAAGAACCCCATTTTATACTCATTTTTGACCTGATTCCCCACCATATCTTGCTCGTCCTTATCCCTTAAGCCTAGATCTAGCCTTTAATCCCCTAAACTAGCCCTATTTCATGAGCTAAATCTGGCCAAATTCTTGGTCCTATCCGCCATAAATTCTGATCACGTCGCCGTCGTGCTCGGCCAATGGCCACCCCCAGAAGCTTCATCATCACCTGAAGGTTGTCCTAGCACCCCTAGGAGATCTTCCCGACGTCCAGAGGCGGCTTCCGGAGGCCATGTGCAGCGGTCACGTTCACACCATGGTATTTTCAAAAATTTGCATTTTAGCCCCTAGCTAACTTTTAATTGCATTTTCTCCTAACCCTAGATACCCCTGGACTATCTAACACTTTCACTACTACCCATAAATTCCATATTTTTCATTTCCTCAAGAAATTTCTAAAAAAATCATCTTTTCGACCTCCCTTGGATACTTTACAAAATCCGTACTTTTGCCCGAATGCCCCTATTTGCGTGCTTTTGACTTCAAACCTTCGAAAATCCCTTGATTTTGTGGAATATTGCTTATTTGGACAATTTGACCTTTATTGGCTTGCTTGACATAGTCCCTCACCTTTCGTTTATGTTTTGAGTATTGCACTTTGGCCCGAAACTATTGTAAGTTCCATTTTGACCCTGAATTTTCTGAAAATCCTTACAATATTGAACATTGGATATTACACATATCGAATTAAATAACGAATTGCTATATGATTTAATTTTAGCAATGGTTGCTAGCCTTAGTATATGATTAATTGATGCATATATATTAGTAAGAAGGCTTGCAAATGGGGTGGTTACATGTGCACACGAAGGAACAAGAGGTCTTGGGTTCGAGACTTGGAGGCAGTTGAAAAATATTTTGGAGGCTATAAGGCCATGTGGGCTTACGGGTGTATGCTGAAGGACCGATTACGAGGAACAAAGCATGCAACGAAAGCGATTTAACCATTAAATCTATCCTCGTATTGATTTGAGTCTAGGAGACTTACTTTTTCTTCGGATTACCGGTCGGAATGGAGCGTTCGAAGGAGGAGGGGCGACAGCTTCTTCACGTTGTGGAGATGATGGCTGTCCTACGATCCTTCGGCTCCTACGCATCAGATCTTTCGATCTTCCAAGATATGGCTCGAACTCGTGGCCTCTCTTTGGTGAACAAGAGAAAATCAAAAATCAGAGATTAGGGTTAATAACAACTAGAGAGAGAATATATATAGGGAGCATCCTAGGGTTAAAAACCCTAGTGGGCCAAACCCTAGTGGGCCAAGTCCATTTTTAATTAATTCTCTAATTGGGTTAGCCCAATTAATTAATTAAATCCCAATGAACTATTAAATAATTCTCTCTCAATGTAATTTACCCAACAAGCCAAAATGTATTTAAAAAATACATGAGTTACATCGAGCTACCCTAGGGACCAAAAGACAAATTATTCATGGCTGCTAAAATGATCAAAATATCCCTGCTACCCAGTAGCTATATTTTGTCATTCTAAGTGTTCCAACTATCACCATATGGCAACACTGACCCCACGAATAATTTTGCATGTGCGATGTCTTTGACCTACTAGTGTAATGACGAAAATACCCCTCTGTGTAACACCCATCATTTAGAAAGGAATAATGTACTAACACCTCTCTAAATGACTTCTACCATCCTTAGATCACTAGTCCAATAATCCGTGACTACTCGAATGTACTTGCTTATCACTGGGAGCTACCCAGAAGCACACACTCTTAAGTCACGTTCCCAGGGCCCTGGATTATTAGATTATTCTTGGACAATCACAAGGGGGGTGAATCACATAAACTATCTTGTATTAGTCTGTCTTAGCTAATTAGAAACTACACTCCCAACTCACAAGGTTGCTGATCTTTGATAGACCTCACCTATAGTGAATCTAAGAATATAGCTCTAGGTTCACTAGACCACCAACTAATACTCAAGTATTAGAGTACTCGTCCACGTAGTAGCAGTGATAGACTAGCTCCATGATAATCAGTACTTTGTCATTAGCTTCTATCACAGGTCCACTCTACGCATTCCAAATGCGCTTGTACAATTAGAGTAAACGGACTGTTTACTGGCTAAGGCAAGCCATCCTCCATTAGGATCTATTGCACAATGATCTTATCATGATAGAATGCCCAGTTCTATCAAAAGATCAAGAGTAATATTTTTCTTGCATATTAAGTACCCATGATTCATGCCTAACTGTGAAGAACGACCCATCACATGAATCACTTACTTAATAGCATGGACACTTTTCCAACAGTTAAATGCAAATGATATATGTGCCATAAACAGACTAAAATAAAACATCATTTACCATAAATTAAATAAAACGTGTCTTTAGGGCATACATTTCCAACATATGCAGCCATGTGTGAGCGCAGTGCAACCATAAGGGCTCGCGTGGGTGTGTTGGTGTAGGCCAGCATGCAGCCACAAGGCCATGTGTTGCTATGTGGGGTGGGGGCAGGGTGTTAGCGAATCAGATGCTGCCACGTGGCAATTTAATGGGTTGGTTTGTCTGCCATGTGAGTTTGGGCTAAAGAAATGGGCTAGTGGGTTGAATAAATAATAAAAGAGATAGAACAATTAATAAAAGAGAGAATAATTAATTAAAAAAAAGATTGACAAAATGATGGAATTAGGTGAGGATTTAATTATATTTATATTAATCTTAAATAAATTCCTTATAAATATGAGGGACTAGAGATTAAAGATTGGAGAAATTGTTTGAGAGAGAGAGATTGAAATAAGAAGCACCATTAAACAGAGAGATTGGAAGAAAGAAACAATCAGTGTGAGTTAAGCAACAAGGTAAGTACAAAATATTTGAAATTGGATAGAATTTAATTTTTAGTAATATATTCTTTTATCTTATTATGTTTAATTTTTGTTAGAGGAATTTCGAGGCATGCATCAGTGATTTTTAACAGATTAAAGAAATGTTCCAAGGAAGGCAGTAAACACTATTTCTGTAAGGGTTTATATGTTTTATGGGAGTTCCTGTAACGACCCGTTAGTGGGTCCAAGTGATATATATATTTTGGAATGAGATATTTATTTTATTAGAGTAATAATTTGATGAGTTATATGTGACATTTTTAAGTGATGTGCAAAGGAGGTGGAAAAGTCAAAGATTTGACTTAAGTGGTAATGGGACTCGAAATGAATCAAGGTATGTATTGAAATATTATTTGGTGTTGATGGTGTTTAATTGGTGTCCAATCTAACCTTGGAATAATTTTCATTTAAGAGATTTTGTGATAGGGGTATATAAGTAAAAATGGAGATATATGTGTATATATATAAGAAAGGCTCATGTTTGCATGAGAGAAGGGAATTAAAAGGCAAAGGAAAGAGGAGGAGGAAAAAGACTGATTGGGAGAGAGGAAGCAAGAAGGTAGGGTTTCCTTTTCTTTTCTCTTTCTTACTTGTTTATGATTCAAAAGGGTTGTGGGAGTCAAAGTTATCTTTATCTCTTCTTCTATTTCTCTTCTTGCTAGTGTCTCTTGTGGAGAGTGAGAAGTAAAGGGTTTTTGAAGGCATCATCTCAAGTAAGATCTTCAAGAAAGGTTTTTAAGGCAAGTTCTAATCCCTCATATCTCTTTAAAGCATTTGATCATAGTATTTGGGGATTTAAGTATAAAATCCCATGTTTTCCTAATAGTTGCCTTTGTTGATGGTTATGTAGAAACCTTTGTCAATCTTTCTTCTTGTTGGTTTAACCTTGTTGTTCTCCCTTGAGTTTCAAAGTAGGGTTAGTTTCACCCTAAAATCCTAAAAGGAATGATGTTTTGGGGTTAAACGGTTGATGGTGTGAGCTTCTTCCCATTTGTCTCGCATTTGGTATGTGTCGGGAAGGTCTTTGTTTTGCCACCTGTCAATAGTTTGAGAAGAAATGTTGGCTATTTCCAAAGCCTGTTGATAGGAGGCCCGACGTTGTTAACCATTTGCTTTGGGTGAGGCAACTATCGACCGCTTTTGCTAGTTCTTTTAAATAGGGTTTAAGTCCCAACCTGGATCATTCCTATCGGTTTTAAAGCACATTTAAATGTTCTTGTGGGGGGGGGGGTAATTATGCATTCATTGGCATCGTATTGAACCCGTTTGTGTGCATGTTTAAGGGGTTGGATGGCACGATGTGAGCATGTCTTACTTACACATATATGGTTAATCTGCATAGTGTGGGCTTGTTGGCATTCTTTTTCCTTGTGCATGATATAAGGGTAGATTTAGGCATTGGGTGGGAGCTGATTGTCCTTAAGGGTGTATGCATTCATAAGCATAACCCTAGGAGTGAGCATTCTGACCCCAATAACCTCGTGGTATATGATGTGACTGTGACCTTGGGTGGGAGCTGATTGTTCTCAAGGGAACACAGCCCTAGGAGTGATCTATCTCTCCCAAGAGTTAGTTATGGTGGTGGTTGTGAGACTTGGAATTTTCAGTATTGTGCATGATTTGTTTACTCGTGGGTTTTTGGTATGCATGGCATGGGCATGTTTCACTGGCTTTATTTTTTTCCTTTTTGTTGAGTTGCCTATGTTGGGTTATAGGTGATGAGAAATTCCAACTATTGGAGTATCAATGCAAGGGTTCAATCGAATTTTTAAAACTTTTTTAAAAAACCAATAAAATGGCAGCGAAAACATAAATCAAAATCACCTTACAAGATTTGTTTAGATGTCCATATGCTAACCAAAAACTAAGGCTGCGTTTTCTTTGGTTTTCAATTTTCAGTTTTGACTTTTGAATTCATTTTCAATTTTCTATTTTAGTAGTCTGTTTTTAGAAAATTGAAAACATGTTCTCTTTGTCATTTTGAAAAACTATTTCTCAAAACAGAAAATTAGAAAATGCGTTCTCCTTGAAATTTTGAAAATAATTTTTTAATAATATTTTATACAAAAAAATTTGATTATTTAGTAAATTATAAATATTTAATGTTGATATATTATTACAAATATATACATTTTAAATTTAATGAATTTTGTAATACTTTTTCCCATTACAATAGTAAAATATGCATAAATACATAAATAAATGTGTTTTGAGTTTAGAGTTTATTTTACATGAAAACACTCAAAACAACTTTTTATTATTTTGAATTTTCTTGACAATTTTTTTTATTTATTTTCAAAAATGCATTTTTAAAAATAGTAAAGAGAATGAGTTTTCATTATTTTAGAAAATTGAAAACTAAAAAAGACTTGAAAACAACAAAGAGAACGCAACCTAAACCATGCTATAAGGGGTTTAGTAGGTATACATTTCAACTCTTGAAGGTCGATGCAGAGGCTGGAATCCTTCGGTGGAAACAACACCTTGCTCTAAATTGCTCTCGGACAATCTTTCGGTTAGACCGAATCAACTCCCGAAAACACGAGAGGCCTAGTCAGTCCATGCTCCGATGAGATAGTGAATCCCACTAGTCTCTCTTTGTACTAGATAGAGAGAGTAAGGGAGATTGAGGCTGTAAATGAAATTGGGTTCAAAATGAAAAACCTAAGAACGAAAATAGTCTCACTGTTTTGCTTGGGTTGCTACTATAGCAATGGTGGAATAAGAAGCAATGGAAGAAGGGCAATCAAAGAGTGTTTCGAGCTATCAATAATGAGAGGGATTCGGGCTAGGGTTGGGAGAAAATTCGATGCAACAGTTGCATTCTCATTTTTGGCTTATATATCGAAATACATAAAACCCTATCTGTCCAATCATTCTCATAACGGATAAGGGACTTGCAAATCGAACTGGCGACATGGAGGAGACTAGGAGAACGCACGTTGTCCTTCCTTTGTTCGTTGTTGTCATGTGCCCCTGCGAGTTTGATAGAAACTGTCGACAGTTTGGAAAGAACTGTCGACAGTTTCACCAAAGTTGTTGACAATTTCACAAGGTTGTCGACAGTTTTGACCCCTTATCCAAAACTTTCAAAAATTGCATTTAGCCCTACTATTAACTCTTAATAGCACTTTCAGTATGTCATAATGACACTAAGGCCCCCGTTAACTCTTAACGGCATGCACGTCAACTCTTAACGATCACTCCTTATTAATTAATCATTTAACCCGATTCGTTAACTCTTAATGGTAACGTCATTAACTCTTAATGACGATTTTAACCTTAATCACTTAGTCAACCATCACACCTAGGTATTCGTGTGACCTTCTAGGTTCACTATTAAATAGCAATCAGGACACATCAAACTCTTTGATGTTAACTAAACATTTTTGGTCTACAAAAAGGATCTCTCCATCTCTTCGATGTATCCTAAAAGATCCTGAGTGACAACTAGCATTATGTCAGGGCGACCTTACTAGTAATGAAGTCTTGCTTCATAATATAACTTATTTGGGCTTTTGATTCTCGTGTACTATAATTCCTCAATCAGTTATCATCCCAATCGAGTGAGAGTCATGGACTGATCAAACTCATTAATTCGATAACTATACCAAAATCAGTGTGGTGAGATTGAGATGACACATCGAAACTCTTTCTAACATTGGAACACTTTCCAATTAAGTGTACCTTGGTCAGGGGTTTCTACAATCAAGACTACCACTAATTGCATAAGATGTTCACTTCACGTTGGATATTGACGGATCCTATTAGCAATCACTTGCCTCCACATTCCACAAAATAGGGACCACACAGTGCATCTCCGACCTGACAACTAGATGGTTCTTAGCAACGACAAATATCTGGCACTGACACACAAGACAATTGTGTTGCCTTTGGTCAAAGGACCAGTAACACAATCGAATCCTGTGATAGAAAATAAATCTTCTTAGCCATGTGATCTATCACATGCATCACATTCGATAGATTTCCACTAGCATCTACCCACATGTATACTATATCCATCTCATGGATTATGGCATGCGACTCACCATCCTTTATCATTAGCATCTCATACTAATCAAATGTAGTATTCCATGTGCCAGTCCGTACTTGACTAATCATAGTCCCCTTCTGAGAAGTCTAAGGACTAACAATGATCATTAAGATATCCTTATTACAAAGTTTAATTGTCACATATTCTTAACACTTAAGAATAAGACCTTTAACAAGAAATCTAAGGACTCATTAATAAATAATGATTGGAGAGTTATGAATAAAGATATGACCTTAAAATATAAAAACAGATTTTATTACATGTTGCAAGAATTATATCATTAGTCTCATAATTATAAATATCAGATGCCATCTAAATCTAGTATTAGGGCACCAACACTAACAATCTCCTACTTGCACTAATGCTAATTTACAAGCTACAGGTCCTCATTGCATCATCTGCTGGTATCTAATACCCATCTTCTCAAGATGGCGATTAAGATGACTCTGTGGTAGTGCTTTGGTTAGTGTGTCCACGACATTCTCTAATGACACGATCTTCTCCAGCTGCAAGTCTCTACGTGCTATGATCTCTCGGATCAAATGAAAATGCCGCTCGATGTGTTTGGACTTCTGATGAGACCTGGGCTCCCTTGCCTATGCAATATTGGCTCCATTATTGTAGCAATATAAGGATATCAACAACTCAATGGACGGGACCACTTCAAGTTCAACAATGAACTTCCTCATCCAAACAGCCTCCTTTATAGCATCACATGCCGCAATATATTCGGCTTCTGTAGTGGAGTCTGCAGTTATTTCTTCCTTGGAACTCTTCTAGCTAATTGCTCCTCCATTACAGACAAATACAAACCCAGATGTAGACTTTCTATCATCCATATCAGATTTGAAATCTGAATAAGTGAACTTGTTAACACGGAGATCACCCTCTCCATATATCAGTAACAAATCCTTAGTCCTTCTTAAGTACTTAAGGATACACTTTACTGCTGTCTAGTGTTCCATGCCAGGATTGGACTGATATCTACTCATGACACTCACAACATATGTGATGTCAAGTCTTGTACACAACATAGCATGCATAAGGCTCCCTACAACTGAGGCATAAGGGATCTTTTGCATGCTTTCCATCTCTTCGGGTGTCTTGGGAGACATCCCTTTAGAGAGATGTATTCCATGCCTGAAAGGTATAAAACCTTTTTTGAAGTTTTCTATGCTAAACCTCTTTAGCATATTTTCTATGTATAGACTTTGGGAGAGACCTATTAATTTCCTTGCTCTATCTCTATAGACATGAATTCCCAAGATATAAGTCACATCTCCTAGATCTTTCATAGAGAATTTATTGGACAACCATAACTTAATTGACATCAACACGCCAATATCATTCCCCATTAAAAAGATGCCATCCACATACAAGATTAGAAAGGCTCGTGTGCTCCCATTGACTTTCTTGTATATATATATGGTTCATTCGGATTTCTAATGAAACCAAACTCTTTCATCTCATTATCAAAATGAATGTTCCAAGACCTTGATGCTTGCTTAAGACCATAAATGGATCTCTTAAGCTTGCACACTTGATTTGCATTAGAAGACTCAAAATCATGAGACTTTTCCGTCAATATATCTTCCTCAAGATAACCATTCAGGAAAGTCATTTTGACATCCATTTGCCAAATTTCGTAATCATAGGCTAGCATCAATATGATGGATTTAAGCATCATGACTGGCAAAAATGTCTCCTCATAGTCAATACCATGTTTTTGATGATATCCTTTCGCCACTAGTCGCACCTTCCCATTGGAACCAATCTTTCTCTTGTAGATCCATTTGCACCCTATAGGAACTATTCCTTGAGGTGGATCTATTAGAGTCCAGACTTGGTTGGAATACATAAATTTCATTTATGACTGTAGAGCCTCTAGCCATTTCTTAGAGTCGATGTTTGACACCGCCACTTCATAGTTAGTAGGATCAACATCTTGACCACTATCTCAATATAGAAACACTTCCCATATCTCCTCCATCACGAAACAATATCGTTTTGGAGGATGAGATACTCTACTAGATCTACATGCCTCATGTGGAATGACAGTACTAGGACCTGTTACATTTGGATTGACTTCTTCATTGAGCTCAACTTGTGGTTCAGAAGATATTTATTCTAATTCTACTTTCTTCCTAATGCCTCTCATTTGAAGAAACTCTTTCTCCAAAAATGTGGCATCCCTACTGACAAACACTCTTTGGTTGCTGGGAAAATAGAAGTAGTACCCTTTTCAATGCTCAAGGTGCCCCACAAATCTTCCTTTGCTGGAACGAGATTCTAGCTTATTTGTCTTGAGTTTCTTTACATAGGTAGGACAACTCCATATCCTAACATGCTTAAGACTAGGTTGTCTTCTTGTCCATATCTCATATGGTGTACTCTTAATAGATTTATTAGGAGTCTTATTATGGAGATAAATAGTTGTGCATAAAGAATAACCCCATAGTGATAATGGTAGAATGACAAATGCGATCATTGATTGTATCGTGTCCAATAAGGTACAATTTCTTCTCTCAGAAAACCCATTCAACTGTGGAGTTGCAGGAGAAGTTAACTGGGAAACTATGCCATTAGCCTTGAGGTATTTATTAAATTTCATACTTAAGTATTCACGCCCTCAATTTGATTGAAGTATCTTGATACTCTTTCAAGTCTGGTTTTCTACTTCAGCCTTCAATTCCTTGAAGTTTTCAAAGGATTCAAACTTGTATTTCATCAAGTACACATAACCATACCGTGTCAAGTCATTAGTAAAGGTTATAAAATAGTGATAACCACCTCTTTCCATTGCAGAGAATGACCCACATACATTTGTGTGGATTAACTCTAACAACTCATTGGCTCTCCCACTTTGTCTCACAAAGGGTGACTTTTTTCGAGGAGATAAGATTTACAAGTTGGCTCTGGTTTAGAACCTACTGCATCAATTAATCCTTTTTGGCCAATTTGCTAATCCTTCTCTCGTTTATGTGGCCTAGTCTAAGGTGCCATAAGTGTTTAAAGTCAACACTGTCATCACAAGAACACTTCCCGCTACTTGTGGATACAACATTTACATCCCTCTGTCTGACACTTTCATGTAATTCCAAAACATAAAGACCATTCACGATAATGCCCATGCCAGCCACATCATTACCATAATGAATATAACATGTATTAGAAGTAAAAGATAGTTCATAACTATCCCTCACAAGTCTAGGAATTGACACTACATTCCTAAAAGCATTCGTAAAGAGTCTTTAAGAGTTATTACATGCATAAAATTAAGAGTAATAAAAGTTGTCTCTATTGCTAATGGCTCTACAAGAGCTCCATTTCCCACACGGAGTGTAACACCCCACTTTCACAGGCATGTCATAACTTGGGAAATTCTAGGCAATTTTTTTTTTTTGAAACAATCTTTGCATGCTTAAACAACCATTCTAGCATTTCAAAAATCTCCATCTACCTATCTAGCATGAGATTCATCATACATCAATAACTTTCAAAATGTTTCGAATTCAGTGTAGCACATTTAAATACATAGTTGCATAATCATAAAGCTAAACAACATGCACTTGCTAAGTGCCATTACATGCTTCTTCCATGCCTGTCTTTGCTACATCTTCATCTGGAACATTTGAATATTCTAGGGACAAAGTCTAAGTTAGAAGATGAATCATCTAAATAAGAGTATAAACTTCATAATTCATGCATGTATGCAAATGCAAAATGTCTTCATTCTTTTTATTTAAGATGACGAGGCATTAACCACACTTTATTGCTATTCTCCATTTTTACAATCTCCTTACTTGGCCGAGGTGTAGGAGGACACCCTGATGTTCTACCCTTGTGTTTAGTTTTGATGATGAAAAATAATACCTTGTTTTATCCCTAAGTCACGAGTCAAGTCTATGGTTTTCAACAAAAATCAATTTCAAGTGCTTTGTTAAAATGAAAACCAAAATGATTTATAATTTTCTATATCAGTTGGAGATTTGCAAAGTCAAGTATTAATCTTAAAAAAATCTCCTAAAATGATTTTTCAAATTAGCTTTGAAGTCGTTGGTCAACATAGAGCTAAAATTGTTCTAAGGCAAAAGACCAATTAAAACATAAATATGTTTGATAAAAAATCAATCTTAAATATGAAAAATCATTTATGTTAATCGTATATTTCAAAATAAGCTTTTCATATTTTGAAACATGCATGAAAGATTTTGGCCCAAAATTCAAATGTCTGAAAAATCTTTTAGTTCATGCATCATGTTTCGAAACTCCTTTTGGTAAGGTTTCAATATTTTTCTAAGTCTGGAAGGTTATAAGAAAATGATTTCATTTTGGAAAACCATCTCCCAGTATTTTGATATCTTTTATCCATTAGTACTAAAACGATTTTTAATGAATTTTTCATGAAAGAGAAAGTAAGTATTTTGGAGGTGGTAATATTGTTAAATCTTGAGTTTGTACTAAAACCTAAATTCTACTTTCTTATTGTTATGGATTTTGATTTTCTAGATATTTTTATTGAATCCAAATGGAGGGTATTTTCTTATTTACATTTATGTATTAAAGTAAATGGAAGGTAAAATATAAATAAAATAAAATGAAGACATTTACTTTAGTTATGTAAATAAGTTGTAGTGTATTCATGTCCTGAAGGTTGGCTTCATCTGTTAATAGATATCTCATCATCTGTCAACCGATCTTGTATTTTTCATGAATCTGTTGATCGATGCTCTTGCATCTGTCGACCGACCGAATGTCATTCCTTGATGCTTCGGTAGTGAGCAAGCCAACTGTCAACCGATGTCTATGCATTTGTCGACCGACAAAATGCCTGCACAAGGAACTGTCGACCTACTCAAATGATCTGTCGACCAAATTTTAAATATTTGCTAATCTATCGACTGATGCCTTGCATCTGTCGATCGTTTGTGTCGCAGAAACCCCCAACGGCTAGTTTTTCCACTCACCTAAAGTGCTCATTGCACTTTCAACGGTAAGATTCATGCATGGGCTATCAAGCGGCTATAAATACAAGTTAAATGGGTGATTCAATTTAACCAAGAGATTACATTACAAGCTCCCAAGTGCTAAGATCATTGTTGTGCTTCATTGGTAAATTCATTCTCTTTCCAATGCTTTGTATTCATTTTATTAAATTCATTATCAAGTCTTGTCATTATATTTGAGAGAATTTGTAACTGAGAATATTGTTTCTTAGATCCTTTCATATTTTGTATCTCTTTGTAATTTTCCTAACTTGTTTTGCTAGAAGGCCTACATTGCTTATAGGAAGATTTTGATTCCTAGCTTGTTGTGTTAGAGGACTTGTTTATTGAAGGAAGGGGTTGAATTATCTAGCTTGTTACTGAGGGCTTGCTTGTCTAAACAAGAGGTTGTAATTTCCTAGCTTGTTGCTAGAGGGCCTATCCGGAGAGATAGTAGGTTTTTAGTGGATTGATTGAAAAATCCTTACTGAGGAGCTAAGGTAGTGGATTAAGCCAAACCACTATATATCGTGGTGTCTCTTATTTGCTTGTGCTCTTTGTTTCATTTATCGCTCCAAGCATTTCATTAATCCTTACTTTCACTAAAATCTCATTTTTCATCAAAAGGATTTTCAAGTTCAATCAAATTTTTAAAACAACCTAATTCACCCCCTCTCTTGGTGTTGGTGCCATTGCTATTTAAATCTAACACACCCTTGGTAGAGTAGCGACGCCTGTCCGTACTCTCAAACATATGTGATGCATGATCAATAATGTTATCGTGAGCATATGCATATTTCATTATCATGACATGTGAATGCAATCTACATGACATACAACATAATAAAGCATGTTAACATGATAAAATCATTTACATAAAACCGGATCTAGGGTTGAATCACTTTGTATAACGATAACCTCAAAATACATGTCGAACCCGCATATCGTGCAATCCTCAAGTCTCATCATCAAATCACGCTGATCAACGATTTATCCAAGGAAAATCAATATTTCTAATTTTCCTAATATTTTTTCAATTTCCTTATTTTCTCTTATTTTCCATAAATCCATTTTTCCTTTAAAATTCCACTATAAATATTTACCACCTATTTTTCCAATTTCCTTATTTTCTCTTACGCGCTGGTTGTCTTTTTTGATCCTCTGGTTGTCGACAATTGCTCCGATCATTGATTTTTTTTTTTTTTTGCACCACTTTGAAGTCCACTTCAAGTCAATCTTGATGACACCTTTGGATGCCCGAAATAATGGCTGAAAGTGCCTCTGTAACAACCCGTTAGAGGGCCTAGTATTTATTTAGAATTAGTTGATTAATTATTGAAGTATTTAATTAAGAGAATTTGTAAATTAAATGTTAATGTGGCAATTTAGATTTTTGATTGAGAAAATAGAAATTAAATAGCATTTAATTATATTTATTTAGTAAATGTAAGGACATGATGGTTATTTAAGAATTGGTTATTAGAATTTAATTATTTAAATAAAGTTATTATGTTTTGCGGAGTCCAAACATGAGATAGCTTTGGGCTGAAATCTCCTAGCCTAGTAAGAGAGGGTTTAAGGGTCTCCAAGTTTGATTAGGAGAGGGAGATGGGCATTAGGGCTTCTCATAAGCATATGTATATATATAAAGTCTCTTTGGCCATATTGTCTTCATGCCGTGTGAAGAACAGAGGGGCCGAGAGGTAGCAGTGTCTTGTAAGAGTTTCAAGATCATTCAAGGGTTTGATCAGAGAGTGTAAGGCAAGTATCTTTTTTCTATAATTCCTTTCATTACAGAACCACCTTAGTTTTGTTGGGTTTCAGATTATACAATATATGTATTTATATATATATATGCAAGTAGTGAGTATATACCAGTTGATGCATTTTTATTTGCAACGACTCCATTCAATATGATTGCTAAATCATTCCTAAAGTCGCTTCAAATCAATTGGGACTTGTTTTCCCAAGTTTTATTCGGAATGGTATAGATTTGATTAAGTTTGAATCAAGAACAAAGTCTTTGTGTCGTTGTTTCTGGGTTTAAAAGTTGCAAGCATCCGGATAGGATCCCTTATATTCGGATAGATTTTTTAGAGCTTGTGAGTAGCATCCGGATAGTTTAGAGGCTATCTGGATGGGTCAAAAAGTTTTATGTGAGTGACATCCGGATAGCTCTTGTTCATATCCGGATGGTCCAGTGATATCCGGATGCTTCGTTTCCGTATCCAAATGTGTCCAGCAGTGATTGTGAGTAGTATCCGGATACTTTGAGTCGTATCCGGATGTGTTTAATTGTCTGTGAGTGATATCCGAATGCTTTGTATCATATTCGAATGAGTCTAAGACTTTTTGTGAGTGATATCTGGATACCTTGTGTTGTATCTAGATGTGTCCAAATATGTTTGTGTTACGTATCCAAATGAGGCCTTTCTCATCCGGATGTCTCTCACAACTTATCCCAAAGTTCATATGTCTTGTACCCGAATGGGTTCTTACTCATCCGGATGTCTCTCACAATCCCATCCAATTCATGTGTCTCATATTCGGATGGGTGATTTTCATATCCGAATGGGCCTAGGGTGTATAACACTCACACCGAAATTTCATCTTTTCTCCTATTTGGTTCCATTATCTTCAAAACCCCAAAGTTAAGCGTGCTCAGGTTGGGGTAATTTTATGATGGGTGACCTCCTGGGAAATCTTCATGTTGCAATAAATAAATTATTAAATAATTAAATAAATGTCAGAAAATATTGCAAATCAAGGAAAAATACGAGTAAATCTTTATATTCCAATATATTAGATCAAATTACATGTTTAGTATTTAATTTGACATGATCAACATTATTTTGTGAATATATATGCATACATCTTGGTATAAGCATTGAAGATGACTTTTATGGAGCACTACATATTGTGTGCTAACATGTATGTGAGGATCCCACCAGTTTAGTTTTAGTTTGTGTGTTGCTTGCCTGATGTCGATTAGGGAACTAGGGGCATATTACCCACAGTATGTACTTACAACTTTTATGTTTGCAGGTTCAAATTAGCTAGGTATATACTACAATTATGTGGGCCTATGTGCAAAGTTGCATACCTGCATTTATCTTACAGTTTATTTGCATTACAGTTATGAATGTAAACAGATAGTGTTTTACTCAGTACAAGTTCAATAAGTTTTTCTTCGGTATCGATATTCCTCGATTCAGCTTCAGTTATTCTTTCCAGTTTATACTTGCTGAGCTTTGTAGCTCACCTTGTACTTTTCACCATTCCAAGTCCTAGCGGGGGAGGACTAAATGTGGGGCCTAGCAGCAGTGTCTAGTAGTGTGTGTACGTGGAGCCGCTTAAGACCAAAGATGTCTGGGAGTTGATTAGTTGGTGTTATACTAGTTTAGGTTTATTTTATGTTTCAGTTTAGGGGTTTCCCCTTAGATGTAGTTTATGGTTTTCAATTTTGTTGACTCAGAGTTTATTTCAATTGATTGAGATATTTATATTGGTATCAGATTTCAGTTATCTGTTAGTTTTGTTTCATTTCCCCATAGCACTTCTTCTGGGGTAGTTCTAGGAGAGGGGGTGTTATAGTATTTGTATCATAGTAGTGTTCTGAGGAGTCTCCAGTACACACATAGGATGTTGGGTAGAGTTAGGACTTGTGTCCGTCAGTTAGATAAGTGGCTCAATTCATAGTATTCTAACCCTAAGTGGTGATGCAGAAAGATGAGTAATAGAAGAGGATGGCCCCATAGCCACAGACATGCAAATTCTACGCCAAACGAGGTTCTAGTTCCCACACTAAGCTCACTAGGGGAGTCTGGTAGTGACTTGCGACAGGGTATGGTCGAGATGCGAGGCATGTTAACAGGTTTGATGAGGGTAGTCGATACCCTAGTTACCAATCAGGCGAGACAACCACATGTGCCACAAGAAGCAGGAGGCAGTAGAGGTGACCCGCCAATTGTTCCAACAGTTCCAGTTGTAGAGACAGACACTGGGAGCCAATTACTAAAGGATTTTATGGCCTTTCGACCACCAGCATTCCATGGAGGTACAGTTGCAGCAGCGGCAGAGAACTAGATGCTATCGATAGAGAAGCATCTCCGATCTATTGGTTGTGCAGACGACCGACGAGTACGACTTAGCACATTCATGTTCAGAGGCGATGCCAAGAGATGGTGGGAGACTGCTCGCGAGAGGTTTGGTAATCGAGAGTCCACATGGGTCAAGTTTTAGCAAGTGTTCAATGATACTTATTGCCTAACATGGGTCAAGGAACAAAAAGTCTATGAGTTCGTTGAGTTGGTGCAAGGTACTAACTGAAGGACAATCACGAGGATACATAGCAAGAAACAGAAGCGTTTTTTTTTTATTTAAAAAAAAAAACCTTTCCTCGTATTGATTAGAATCTAGGAAACTTACTTTTCCTTCGAATCACTGAATGGAATGAAGCGACAGGAGGAGGAGGGGCGGGAGCTTCTTCGCGTGGTAGAGATGACGACTGTCCTGCAATCCTTCGGTTCCTTCGCATCAGAACTTGAATGTTCTCTTGATCTTCCAAGGTATGACTCAAGAACTCTTGGCCTCTCTTTTGGTGAAGAAGAGTAAAAAACCTTAGGTGAAAAACAACCAAGGAGAGAATATATAGAGGGAGAACCCTAGGGTTAAAACCCTAGTGGGCCAAACCCTAATGGGCCAAGTTCATTTAATTAATTTTTTTAATTGGGTTAGCCCAATTAATTAATTAAAAAACCAATGAACTATTATTTTATTCTAGCCCAATTAATTATGGACCATTCTGAATAAAACAATTCTCTCTCAATGTAATTCACCCAACAAGCCAAATGTATTAAATAATACATGAGTTATATCGAGCTACCCCGGGGACCAAAAGATAAATTATTCATGGCTACTAAAATGACCAAAATATCCCTACTACCCAGTAGCTATATTTTGTCATTCTAAGTGTTCCAACTATCACCATATGGTAACACTGACCCTATGAATAATTTTGCATGTGTAATGTCTTTGACCTACTAGTGTAATGACGAAAATACCCCTCTGCGTAACACCCATCATTTAGAAAGGAATAATGTACTAACACCTCTCTAAATGATTTCTACCTTCCTTAGATCACTAGTCCAATAATCCGTGACTACTCGAATGTACTTGCTTATCACTGGGAGCTACCCAGAAGCACACACTCTTAAGTTACGTTCCTAGGGCCCTGGATTATTTGATTATTCTTGGACAATCACAAGGGGGTGAATCACATAAACTATCTTGTATTAGTCTGTCTTAGCTAATTAGAAACCATACTCCCAACTCACAAGGTTATTGATCTTTGATAGATCTCACCTACAGTGAATCTAAGAATATAGCTCTAGGTTCACTAGACCACCAACTAATACTCAAGTATTAGAGTACTCGTCCACGTAGTAACAGTGATAGACTAGCTCCATGATAATTAGTACTTTGTCATTAGCTTCTATCACATGTCCACTCTATGCATTCCAAATGCGCTTGTATAATTAGAGTAAACGGATTGTTTACTGGCTAAGGCAAGCCATCCTCCATTAGGATCTATTGTACAATGATCTTATCATGATAGAATGCCCAGTTCTATCAAAAGATCAAGAGTAATATTTTCTTGCTTATTAAGTACCCATGATTCATGCCTAACTGTGAAGAACGACCCATCACATGAATCACTTACTTAATAGCATGGACACTTTTCCAACAGTTAAATGCAAATAATATATGTGCCATAAACTGACTAAAAGAAACATCATTACCATAAATTAAACAAAACGTGTCTTTAGGGCATACATTTCCAACACTAACATGGTGGCTCAATACGAGGTAGAGTTTACAGCCTTGTCACGGTATGCTCTAGAGTTGGTGTGCACTGAAGCAAAGAAGGCTGCCAAATTCCAGAGAAGATTGCGTGCAGATATCCGACATGCTTTTGGAAGAGCTCTAAGCGTGGATTATGCCATGGTAGTTCAGCGAGCATATGCTATCGAGCGGGATCGCAACTAGTGGAGAGCAACACAAGCAGCCAAGAAGGGCACATGTACTTCTCAAGGTTCATCCAATAATAATAAGAAGAGGAAGTGGGCAACTGGATAAGGAAATAAGACAGAGAATAATCCACAGTGTGGTCAGTGTGGGAGGAAGCATGGGGGACCGTGCCTAGCTGGGAAGAACGTATGTTACAAGTGTGGACAAGAAGGACATAGGAAGAAAGATTATACGAGGAATCAAGCAGGGCTCCCAGCACCAGCGATAACTTGTTTCAAGTGCTGACAGAAAGAACACACAACCAAGATGTGTACACAACCGCCGCAGAATAGAGGCCAGCAGGCGAATCAAAGGCCACTAGCAGCTAGAGGGCCAGGAGCACCTATACCAGCACTACCAGTAGCTCAGCATCCACCGCCCGCAGATAAATAGGTGTAGGGTAGAGTTTATGCCCTCACCACAATTGAGGCAGAGTAGAGCGACGGGACTATCCAAGGTATTCTATCCCTATATTGCATTATGTGCGTGCATTATTTGATACTGGTTCTACACATTCTTTTATTGCATTGCACACAGTATGTTATGTTCCTCATTCCCGAATTTTTTTTTCTGTATCACTTGATTGTGTCTATGCTGGGAGATAAGATTTTGGTAGCTAGAGAAATGTTTGAGAATTGTGAGATCGAGGTTCATGATAAGAAGCTATTGGGAGATTTGGTAATTCTCGATGTTAGGGATTTTGATTTGATTCTTGGCATGGATTGGTTGTCATGGCATTATGTAAGAGTCAACTTTCGGCCAAAGATTATTGACTTCAAACTACCTCAACAGCTGATTCTTAATTATGGATGAGTTAAGCCTATGTCTACGATTCCTATGATCTCAGTGATGAAAGTCGAGAAGCTGATGCATGACGGATGTGAAGCCTATCTAGCCTTTGTAATCACTGATGAAGGAAATAAGAAGAAGTTATCTGAGGTGCTAGTAGCACATGAGTTCCTAGAAGTTTTCCCTGATGAGCTACCAGGATTACCTCCTCGAAGAGGATCAGAGTTTACTATTAAGTTATTACCTGGTACACAGCCTATCTCTAAGGCTCCATATCGGATGGCATCTAATGAGCTAAAAGAATTGAAGGCCCAGCTAGAAGAATTAATAGAAAAGGCTTTTATCCAACCCAGTTCATCCCTATGGGGCGCACCAGTATTATTCGTGAGGAAGAAAGATGGATCTCTGAGACTATGTATTGACTATCGCCAATTGAACCAGGTGACAGTGAAGAATAAGTATCCCTTACCTTGAGTAGATGACTTGTTAGATCAGCTACGAAGAGCTAAGGTATTCTCAAAGATAGATTTGAGATCGGGATACCATCAGGTGGGAGTTAAAGATGATGATATTCAGAAGAATGCTTTCAGGACTTGCTATGGACATTACGAGTTTGTGGTGATGCCATTTGGGTTGACGACTTGCTATGGACATTACGAGTTTGTGGTGATGCCATTTGGGTTGACGAATGCCCCAGCTATTTTCATGGATTTGATGAATCGAATTCTACATGAGTACCTAGATTAATTCATTATTGTCTTCATTGACGATATTCTAGTCTACTCACTTAATGTGGAAGAGCATACGGAGCATTTTACTCTAGTATTGTAGAGGCTTAAAGAGGAGCAACTGTAGGCTAAATTCAGCAAGTGTGAGTTTTGGCTTACTCAGATTGGATTTCTTGCCCATGTGGTTTCTGGAAACGGTATTTCAGTGGATCCAAATAAGACTAAAGCTGTTATGGATTGGCCGAGGCCAATGACAGTGACAGAGATATGTAGTTTTCTGGGACTTGCAGGCTATTATAGGTGATTCATTGAGGGATTTGCTCGTTTATCTTCCCCTATGACTAAGGTAACAAGAAAAGGAGAAAAGTTTGAATGGAATGACGTGTGTGAATGTGCCTTCCAAGAATTAAAGATGAAGTTGACCACTACACCAGTTTTAGCCATTCCAAGAAGTGGAGACAAATACTCCATTTACAGCGATGCATCCCATTCAGGTTTTGGTTGTGTATTAATGCAAGAGGATCAAGTTAACGTTTATACTTCCAGACAATTGAAGAAACATGAAGTGAACTACCCTACTCATGATTTGGAGTTGGCAGCGGTAGTATTTGTTTTAAAGATATGGCGACACTATTTATATGGTGAGAAAGTTAAAATTTATACAGATCATAAGAGTCTATATTATCTTCTATCCCAGAAAGAATTGAACATGAGACAGAGACGTTGGGTTGAGTTATTTAAAGACTTCGCTATGAGATTTTATATCATCCAGGAAAGGCTAATGTAGTAGTCGATGCTTTGAGTCGACGAGGAGCTTCTATGGCTACAATGATGGTTTAGGAATGGAAGTTATTGGAGTAATTGAGTGCTCTATCTATTCCAGCCCCAGAGGATAATACAGTGATGAGTTGCGCTTATATGAGGGTGCAACTCAGTTATTTGATTTAATCAAGGACCAACAATCTAAAGATGAAAAGTTGGCGTGGATTTTGGCAGATGTATAGAAATTTTCTCCTTTGGGATATACTCTACGGAGTGATGGTATACTCTTATTTTAGGGACATATTTGTATACCTGATGATGGAAATCTTAAGTAGGAGATTTTGAATGAAGCACACAAGAGTCGTTACACTATTCATCCAGGTGTTGCGAAGATGTACCATAACCTTAAGCAACAGTATTAGTGCAGTGGTATGAAGAAAGATGTAGCTAGATATATTTCACAGTGTTCAATATGCCAACAGGTTAAAGAGGAATATCAGAAACCCGCAGGTTTATTACTTCCATTACCTATTCCGAAGTGGAAGTGGGATAATATTGCCATGGATTTTGTGATGGGTTTATCCAGGACTAGTAGAGGATATGATGCTATATGAGTGATTGTTGATCGTTTGAATAAATCAACTAATTTCCTACCTATTAAGAAGACTTACCCATTGAACAAATTTTCCAGGATTTATATTGTAGAGACCGTGAAATTGCATGGTGTTCCATCCAGCATTGTATCGGATTAAGATCCTCGTTTTATTTCTCAATTTTGGGGAGCTTTGCATGAGGCATTAGGATCTCAGTTGAAGTTTAGTGCAACATTTTATCTGTAAATAGACGGTTAGTCAGAGAGGACTATTAGGACTCTTGAGGACATGTTGAGAGCTTGTGTTCTAGATTTCCAAGGTAGTTGGGATGAACATCTATCTTTGGTGGAATTTGCCTACAATAATAGTTTCCATTCAAGTATTGGAATGTCATCATATGAGGCTTTGTATGGGCGACCATGTCGATCGCCGATATGTTGGGAAGAGATTGGAGACAGGGCTTTATTAGGTCTTGAAATTGTGGAGCAGACGACAGAAAAGATTCGAGTGATCAAAGCAAGAATGAAAACAGCCCAAGACAGATAGAAGAGCTATGCAGACAAGCAAAAATGAGACCTCGAGTTTGAGGTAAGCGACCATGTTTGGTTGAGAGTCATGCCTATTAAAGGTGTGCGAAGATTTGGCGTAACAGGGAAGCTTAGTCCTCGTTACGTTGGTCCATTTGAGATTTTGAGACTGCTAGAGACTTGGGCATATGAGTTAGCTTTGCCATCTCAGTTGTCCCATGTTCATAACGTGTTTCACGTTTCGATGTTGAGGAAGTATGTGCCAGATCCTCAGCATGTGATTGATTTTCAGAATCTTGAAGTTAAGGAAGACGTGTCTTATGAAGAGAAGCCTATCAGTATTTTAGAATGGAAGGAAAAGACTTTGAGGAATCGATCAATTCCTCTTGTGAAAGTGCAATGGCAACGACACTCGTCAGAAGAGGCGATGTGGGAGCTAGAAGAAGAAATGAGGCGTCTTTACCCCTTGTTGTGAAAGTCAAGCAAGATCGCTACGGGGCAAGCAGCGTAGTTTAAAATTTTGAATCTTACCCCGATCCCGACGATTGGATCAACGTTGAAATTAAATCATTTACATACAAATAAATAAATCTAACCTTTAGATTATTGAGTCGTTCGCGGATTCGAGCTGTCCAAGCGTCTGGCCTCTAACTCATGATACGCGGCGCGCGTCCATTGGCGAGGAGAGCGGAATAGGAGTGCTAGCTCTTTCTCCTAACAAGGCTTATGAATGGACAGGAAAAGAATCGATTTTCAACTCTTGAAAACCAACAAAATAAAAGGCTTAATTTGGGCATCCCATAAAGGGCTATTTATAGAGAAACAACCTCCTAGGGTTTCCCAAACCCTAATGGACATGGATTAGGCTAGCTCATTAATCTTAGTCCAACTAAAAATTAAAGTGGCCCAAATCCATTTATAAAATATTTGGCCCAAATATAATTCAAGCCCAAATCTTATTTAGGCCAAATATAATATTTATTATTTAATATTTGACCCAAATCTAATTTAACCCAAATATTTAATTTAATTTCATATTTGGCCCAAATACTTTATTTATCCCAAGTATTAAATTAAGCCCAAATTATTAAATTAAAAACTTCTTTCTAATTTAATCAATTGCTATTTTAGGAAACTTTTTTCTTTATGACGACCCCTCGTCATATCGACGTCATTACGTCTATTTGTTCTTTTCGCGTGAGAACCTACAATAGCACAACTTCTTGTCGAAGTGTCGCACTAAACCATACGTCCGCTTTCCTGGTTTATGCCAGGGACCGTGCCTATTGCGTATGACTCATTAGGCTCCCGAATATGTTGGCAATGTGTTGGTACGTACACATAAGACAAGATTGGCCTCTAGGAAGGCATCATGCCTACCCAATTATTCAGAAGGATTCATAATCCGCAAATAACCTTTCACAAGCATGGTTACCGTGTAATTCGATCTTCTCGTCAATGTATCCTATGTGATCTCAAGTTGGCAATATGTTGCTTGATTATGATCACATAAGTCTTTCTTCGGTCATCTGGATATCTTCACTTAATAGAAGTGAATTAATAACTCCTTATTGATCTCTTTCACCATGGCCATGGATTTAAAGTGAATACCCACCGAAGGCGCCTTAGATACATCATCCTCTATCAAGGGATAAACGAGTCCTATCTTGGTTACGCACCCATCTCCATAAGCCTCATGATATTGCCAACGATCGCCCACGTGCAGCTTTTATCTAAGCCCATCGAAACGATGTCAAAGCATATCAGTCTTCTTATGATATGACCGTGACAACCTCAGGTCCAAGGATTAGTTACACCCATCTCGTATGAGAATTCCATCAACATATAACCAAAACGGATTCTCATGGTGAGTCATGTCCAGTGACACGTTCTCCAACATTGGTCACCTATGTACTTGTCTAGGCATCCCCATGCCTATGGGTGTGAGACCTCCATTGCTATCACATAGCAAAAACATAGCACATACAAGTCTTACCGCAATTGTCAATGTCCATTCTTACCATTGCTATGACTTGGGACATTTAATGATGTCGAGAAACTGTGATGCATCGTCTCACATCTTTATAGATTAATCACAATATACATCATATGGACTTCTATCTAGTTTCATCCGATCATTACATTAATAACAAGAAACTAATAGAATGACTTCTTGTAGAATTAAATAACTCTTTATTCAATATGAAATATGATTACAAATGTCAGTGTACAATTTGCCCAATCTAATTGGGTCTAGAGCACCTATACTAACACTTTGTTTGAGTAACCAGGTACGAATTTGAAGGAGCAAATTCTTTAAGGAGGGGAGAAATTGTAACAACCCATTAGAGGGCATAGTATTTATTTAGAATTAGTTAATTAATTATTGATGTATTTAATTAAGAAAATTTGTTAATTAATTGTTATTGTGACAATTTAGATTTTTAATTGAGAAAATGGAAATTAAATAGCATTTAATTATATTTATTTAGTAAATGCAAGGACATGATGGTCTTTTAAGGATTGGTTATTAGAATTTAATTATTTAAATAAAGTTATTATGTTTTGAGGAGTCCAAACGTGAGATAGCTTTAGGTTGAAGTCTCCTAGTCCTAGTAAGAGAGAGTTTAAGGGTCTCCAAGTTTGATTAGGAGGGGGAGATGGGCATTAGGCTTCTCATAAGCATATGTAAATATATAAAGTCTCTTTGGCCATATTGTCTTCACGCCGTGTGAAGAACAGAGGAGCCGAGAGGTAGCAGTGTCTTGCAAGAGTTTCAAGATCATTCAAGGGTTCGATAAGAGAGTCTAAGGCAAGTATCTTTTTCTTTAATTCCTTTCATTATGGATCCACGTTAGTTTTGTCAGGTTTCAGATTATACAATGCATGTATTTATATATATATGCAAGCAGTGAGTTTATTCCAGTTGATGCATTTTTATTTGCAACGATTCCATTCAATATGATCGCTAAATCATTCCTAAAGTTGCTTCAAATAAATTGGGACTTGTTTTCCCAAGTTGTATTCAAAATGGTGTAGATTTGATTAAGTTTGAATCAAGAATGAAGTCTCTGTGTCATCGTTTCTGGGTTTAAAAGTTGCAGACATCCGGATAGGATCCCTCATATCCGGATAGATTTTTCAGAGTTTGTGAGTAGCATCCGGATAGTTTAGAGGCTATCCAGATGGGTCAAAAAGTTTTATGTGAGTGACATCCGGATAGCTCTTGTTCATATCCGAATGGTCCAGTGATATCCAGATGCTTCATTTCCATATTCGGATGTGTCCAGCAGTGATTTTGAGTAGTATCCGGATGCCTTGAGTCGTATCTGAATGTGTTTAATTGTCTATGAGTGATATCAGAGTGCTTTGTATCGTATTCGGATGAGTTTAAGGTTTTTTGTGAGTGATGTCCGGATACCTTATGTTGTATCCGGATGTGTCCAAATATGTTTGTGTCACGTATCTAGATGAGGCCTTGCTCATCCGGATGTCTCTCACAACTTATCCCAAAGTTCATGTGTCTTGTATCCGGATGGGTTCTTACTCATCTGGATGTCTCTCAAAATCCCATTCAATTCATGTGTCTCATATTCGGAAAGGTGATTTTCATATCCCAATGGGCCTAAAGTGTATAACACTCACACTGGAATTTCATCTTTTCTCTTATTTGGTTCCATTATCTTGAAAACCCCAAAGTCAAGCGTGCTCGGGTTGGGGTAATTTTATGATGGATGACCCCCCTGGGAAGTCTTCATGTTGCAATAAATAAATTATTAAATAATTAAATAAATATAAAAAAATATTACAAATCAAGGAAAAATACGAGTAAATCTTTATATTCTAATATATTAGATCAGATTACATGTTTAGCATTTAATTTGACATGATCAGCATTATTTTGTGAATATATGTGCATACATCTTGGTATGAGCATTGAACATGACTTTCTATGGAGCATTACATATTGTGTGCTGGCATGTATGTGAGCATTGCATGGTGCACGCTAGGCAACTAGTCCACGGGAATCCCACCAGTTCAGTTTTATTTTGTGTGTTGCTCGCCTAATGTCGACCAGGGAGCTAGGGGCATATTGCTTACAGTATGTGTTTACAACTTTTATGTTTGCAGGTTCAGATTAGCTAGGTATGTACTACAGTTATGTGGGCCTATGTGCCAAAGTTGCATACTTGCATTTATCTTACAGTTTATGTGCATTACATTTATAAATGCAAATAGATAGTGTTTCACTCAGTACAAGTTCAGTAAGTTTTTCTTTAGTATCGATATTCCTCGATTCAACTTCAGTTATTCTTTTCAGTTTATACTTGCTGAGCTTTGTAGCTCACCTTATACTCTTCACCATTCCAGGTCCTAGTGGGGGAGTATCAGATGTGGGGGGCTTAGCAGCAATGTCTAGTAGTGTGTGTACGTGGAGCCGCTCAAGACCAAAGATGTTTGGGAGTTGATTAGTTGGCGTTCTACCAGTTTAGGTTTATTTTATGTTTCAGTTTAGGGGTTTCCCTTTAGATGTAGTTTATAGTTTTCAGTTTTGTTGACTCAGAGTTTGTTTTAGTTGATTGAGATATTTATATTGGTATCAGATTTCAGTTATCGGTTAGTTTTGTTTCATTTTCTCGTAGCACCTCTTCTCGGGCAGTTCTAAGAGAGGGGGTGTTACAGCCTCGATCGAGCATTTTAAACTTTAGCTCCGGCGAACCGTCGCAATTCTGGCCAAGCTCAAACCTCACTCGATTCAACTCCAAAACTCTCCAAATTATCTAGATTTACTCCTCTCAACCCTGGGAACAAAAGCCCTCTAACAATTTCTCTCGAATCACCCTCTAAAGTTTTGATTTAAAGCTTGAAATTGATGAAGAAAACCCTCTGCCATAAGCTCTATTTATACTCGATTTTCTGCCAAAACGAGCTATTCCTTGTCAAATCGAGTCACATCTCGAGTATTAATGGCTTTGGCTTACCTATGGACGTTCAATATATACCAAAGATTGGCCTAAATTGTCTCAAATTCCCTTCCTATTTTTTCAGCGACTCTCGACCATGCCTTGCCATACATCGTCCAATCATAGCCATTTCTCGTCCTATACTCACCCCTATTTGATCCACCATTGTAATACCCCGAGAGCCCTGGGTCAGCTCCAAGAAGGGACTATAGAGAAGCTAGTATATATATCGAGGATAGTAAGGAAGGAAACAACACCGGCTAGATACCTTTTGGGCTAAATGTGAATAAAGAACTCGCAGGTTGAGAGTGCTTGAACTAGGGTAGCTTAAGGATGGGTGACCAATGGGAAGTTCGTGTCGGTCCATTAGGGTAAGTTGATCCAGTCCTTCCCATCACTAGATGTGACATGTTACGATCATACCCTAGGGCCCACTCTGGACCCTGAAATGACACTCCCAAAAATGGCAGGAGATTGGCCAGCAGTGGCCATGGCTGTTATTTAGCAAATTATGCTTTAGCTACCTTTTTTTTTCTAACTTTCATTTTGACCTTACCTTTCTATGCATTGAGTTCTTGAGAATTCCACAACAAACCTTAAAATTTCATCTTTCACATTTTATCTGCCAAATTTCATTTTACCATTTTTAGCTAAGATTCAAAAATTACACTTAGACCTGAAAATATGCTAAAAATCAAGTTTTGATCATGAATCCTTTTGTTTTTCCTTGAAATCACTTTAGGGTTGCTCCTTATGCAAAACGTAGATCCTCTCAGGGTTTCATTGCCTTTTCGGAAGTCCCTTATGATGATTTGGTTTCCCAGGCTACATAGCAGCTGTACAAAAAACAAACTTTGATTTAGTTTCTCTTAGTGTCAAAAAACTTGTCTTAAAACTCTTGTTAGTAACCTACCCTTTTCTTTAGGCTTTTATGTTCCGGGGTATTCCCTTCCATTGACTCGGATGTTTAAAAATATTTAAGCTATCTTCTAGACTCTTCTTAACATCACGAAATATGAAATATTTCACATATTAATGATATATTTATTTATTTTGACTAGGGAGATTACATATGAGGACAACTTCCCTCATATGCAAACACAAATATGAGAAGTTGCACCTGAATCAAGAATCCAAGAAATGGGAGAATGACCAATCACATTGATCACCTCACTAACATATAAGGAAGATGTATTTGATCCCTAATTCTCAAACCGCTTGACCTTCAAGCCGGCGAGATACTTTGGGCAGTTCTTCTTCCAATTCCTATCTTTTTGGCAGTGGAAATACTTTCTCCTCGATCCCTTCTCTTTGTGCTTGCTCTTGGAAATTTCCTTTTTTGGCCCGAGCTTCTTTTTCTTAGAGGATGAACTCTTCTTTTTCTTTTGAGATCTTGAAGATGAGGCTATCGTAAGAACTCTTTCTTGCCTCTTTCCTTTGATTTGGGCTTTGGCAGTTGTCAACGTATTTAACAACTCTGGAAGCGGACACTCAATCTTGTTCATGTTAAAGTTAAGAATAAATGAGGTGAAACATACTGGCAATGACTAGAGGATAAGGTCAATCTGCAGCTCGACATCCATGTAGAAGTCCAGTACTTCAAGTTGACTAATCAAATTGATCATCTTGAGTACATGGTCTCCCACATCAATGCCTTCTGCCATCTTGGCCTTGAATAATTGCTTAGATATCTCATATCTAATCGTTCAACTATGTTTCCCATAGAGCTCTTGCAGATTCACAATCATACTACGAGTGTCAGTCATGTGCTCATGCTGAAGTTAGAGCTCATTAGGTAAAAGATGCCAAAATATACGTCCTAGCCCTCAAGTCTTGATCCCTCATTTCTTCCCAAGTAACCCATTCCTCTTCACTACAGCTCTCAAGAAGAGATTCATGGACATGTTGTTCCAAGACATTAAGAATTTTCTCCATATCCAAGACCAGTTTTAGGTTACAAAGCCAATCTTTGTAGTTTGCTCTAGTTAAAGTATTTTTATCGAAAAGACGCATGACAGGGTTTGAAAGTGACATTTTGAAAATGCTGCATAAATAAATAAATGATTGTTAGATTGATTTATCTTACAAAATCCACTTATTTTTTGTCTCAAACCAAATGGTACCTCCCACTCAATTTTTCGAATCTCACATTTCCCATGGTGGAAGATGCGAATCCCCAAGGGGACTTGTGGCGGGTAATCGAGTTCTCTCTTACATGAATACCCTTCAACACTTGGTGGTATGTTGGGATACCCACATATTTGAGTAGGCAACTCTTGCCTATCATATCTCATGTGAGGTTTGATCCACTGACCCATATGCCACCTATTCCTTAACGCTTTGGTGTTATGTTGGAGAGTGACATACATAGAGAAGATTCACCATCTTAGCCAATGATCCACTTGAAGTGTCTATTATCTTAACACTTTTGTGGTATGTTAGCCATATCCATGTGGGGTAACCAACAACATCTCATACTTAGAAAGAAAATTCAATCAACCCTCATGGAATGCACCCTTAACACTTTGGTGGTATGTTGGGCACACCCAATTGAGTGACGAATTCCTATGATGGTGGAGGGTCATGACAAATCTTATTTATCATATATAATATTAGTTTGTGCGTTTGGGAAGATTTTGGTCTTTATTTTAAAGGTCTTACTTTGCACATGCATTTAAGTTTTTTCCATTATGTATCTCATACATAAATAAACTCATGCATACAAAATAAATTCATAATCTATTTTCGGAGAATTTTTGCTTTGAGCATGCATTTAAGTTTTCCCTTTATGTATCTCATACACAAATAAACTTCATGCATTCAAAATAAATTTATTTTTGAGGCTTTACTTTGCACATGCATTAAATTTTCCTTTTAAGTATCTCATGCATAAACAAATTTAACATACAAAGTGGGGTGATCATGGACTTTTAGCTAGTTGATTAAATTCGAGCCTCTAGACTTAATCAATAGATCATTAGGGGATCAAACATGAAGTGGGTAGCACCTATCTCATGGTAAATCTCCTTGCGGCCTTCTTGCTCCTTGGGTCACCAACTCTTGATGGCTCCTTCATTTTACAAGAAATGTGTACTATATATTTTTCCTAATAAATTATAGGGAGACTTATGTCTCATCATATCCCCAAAAACCAAATGGAATAAATTATTTTACAGACCATTGAATACCTATAACATACATCCATTCATACATGCATTCATACAATCACATTGTATAAGTCCATGATCACCCTCCTAATTCAATATCATTGAATATTATGGCGATTTAAGATTAATATCCTTGTTAATGTAATATGCATCATTTTTTGGGTCATTGATATCTCATATCATGAGCATTAATTGGTTCTGTATCATATCAATCAGATTGCATAAAAATAGAAATCGAAAAATTCCAAAATTTCAGACTGGGCTGAAAATGGTCGACAATTTCAAGGCAGTTGTTGACAGCTTCTGGGTTCTGCTTGGAACTGTCAACAACCTCTTCCATACTGTCAACAGTTCACTAAGGAGAAAGCCTAGAATTGTCGACAGATGGTAGAAAACTGTCAATCGGTAGAAGCTGCAACTGCAAAACAAAGAGCATTCTGCTATTTTTCTCAACCCAAAACTCATACACATTGGATTAACAACTACATAGGACATGGAAACGAGTTGAGGCTCTAATACCACTGATGAGAAACACCAACTATTGGAGTATCAATGCAAGGGTTTAACTGAATTTTCAAAATTTTTTCTAAAAATCAATAAAATGGCAACAAAAAAATAAACAACAATCACCTTGTAAGACTCATTTTGATGTCCATATGCTAATTGAAAACTAAACCATGTCATAGGAGGTTTAGTAGGTATACCTTTCAATTCTTGAAGGTTGAAGTAGAGGCTAAAATCCTCTGGTGGCAATAACTTCTTGCTTCAAAATGACTCCCAAATAGCTCCTGAACTGATTTCAGTGAGACCAAACCGACTCCCGAAAACACAGAAGGCCTAGTCAGTCTATGCTTCAACAAGATGGTGAATCCCACTACTCTCTCTTTATGCTAGACAGAGAGAGTAAGGGAGATTAAGGTTGGGAATAACGTGGGATCAAAAGAAGAAAGGCTTCTCAAGCTTGATAGTTTCACTATCAAGAACAATGAGCTGCAAAAGCTATGAGAGAAGCAAGGAGTAATGGGAGTTAGGGTTTCTGGGTAGGAAGAAGAACAACAAGAATGATAGAGAAAATGAGCCAACACTCACTTTGATCATCCCTTTCTCATAGCACAAACACAAGCATATATATCTTGGAAACCCTAGGGCACACCTAAAAGAGGGAAATTTGACAAAGGGATCAAGAAGGGACAAGGGAGATAAAAGAAATAGTGTTAAGGATGCACGCCATCCTTCCCTGAGCCTCCCATCATCTGCCATTGCCACGGGTCCATCTTTCAGTTATAGAAGGTGACAAAACGGTCGTGCAATCTACCAATGAGATCGACATAAATTGTTGATAGTTTGGGAGGAATTGTCGACAGTTTTTGCCCCTTATCCAAAACTTCCAAAAATTGCATCTAGACCTGCTGTTAACTCTTACTAGCATTTTCATTATCTTATAATGACACTAAAGCCCCCGTTAACTCTTAACGACATGCTTGTCAACTCTTGATGATTTATCCTTATTAATTGATCATTTAACCTAATCTGTTAACTCTTAACGGTAACGTCATTAACTCTTAATGATGGTTTTAGCCTTAATCACTTAGTCAACCATCACACCCAGATATGCGTGTGACCTTCTAAGTTTACTACTAAATAGTAATCAGGACACGTTAAACTCTTTGACGTTGACCAAACATTTTGGTCTACAATGAGAATCTCTCCATCTTCTCGACGTAAACTGAAAAACCCTCAGTGATAATAAGCATTATGTTAGGGCAATCCTTCTAGTAATGAAGTCTTACTTCATAATAAAACCTATTTGGGCTTTCAATTCCCATGTATTATAATCCCTCGATTAGTTATCATCCCAATCGAGTGAGAGTCATGGACTGATCAAACTCACTAACTCAATGACTATGCCAAAATCAGTGTGGTGAGATTGAGATGACACATCGAAACTCTTTCTAACCTTGGAACACTTCCAATTAAGTATACCTTGGCTAGGGATTTCTACAATCAAGACCACCACTAATTGCATAGGATGTTCACCTTGAAGGGAAACACCAACTATTGGAGTATCAATGCAAGGGGTTAACCGGATTTTCAAAACTTTTTTGAAAAAACAAATAAAATGGTAACGGAAACATAAACCAAAAATGCCCTTGCAAGACTCGTTTTAATTTTCATATGCTATCTCAAAACTAGACCATGCCATAGAGGGTTTAGTAGGTATACCTTTCAACACTTGAAGGGCAATGTAAAGGTTGAGTCCATCCGTTGGCAGAAACTCTTTGCTCCAAAATAAGCTCCCAAACTTGTTTCGGTTAGACCAAATTGTCCCCTGAAAATAGAGAGGCCTATTGAGTCCACGCTCCAGAGAGATGGTGAATCCCACTACTCTCTCTTTGTGCTAGGCAGAGAGAACATGGGAGATTAAGGATAAAATAGAATGGGTTTGAAATGAAGAAACCCAAGAATCAAAACTGTCTCACTATTTTTGCTTAGATTGCTACTATAGCAATGAAGGGATAAGGAGCTATGAATGTTAGGCTTTCTGGATGGGGAGAAGAACAACAAGCAATGGCTGAGAGAACGAGCCTACTTTTACACCAAAATCGCATTGAAATATGTTCCTTGTATATCATATATACCTCCCAAAATTGAAAACCTTAAGGCACAAATAAAAAGGGCAAAATTGACAAGTGAATCACAAGGGGACAAGGGAAAGAGAAGAAGAAGGTGTGCCAAGGATGCATGTCATCCTTCCTCGTCCTCCTATCATCCATCGCTGCCACGTGTCCCTTTTTGATTGCAAAAGACAACAAATAGTCATGCAATTTGCCCAAAAAATCGATAGGAACTAACGATAGTTTGCAAATAACTGTCGACGGTTCATCTTGCAACGATCGACAGTTCACAAGGAACTGTCGACAAATTGGGCCCCTTTTTCAGAAATTGCATCCAGGCCCGTCAATAACTCTTAACAACACTTTCATTTTCTCATAATGACACTAAGGCTTCCGATAACTCTTAATGACATGCATGTCAACTCTTGACGATTGCTCCTTATTATTTAATCATTTAAACCCAATCTGTTAAGTCTTAAAAGTAACGTCATTAACTCTTAATAACGGTCTCATCTTTAATCACTTTGTCAACCATCGACTTGGATATGCATATAACCTTTTAAGTTCACTACTAAATAGCAATCAAGAAAATTCAACCACCTTGACGTTGACCAAACACCTTTGGTCTACAACGAGGATCTCTCTATCTCCTCGATGTACCTCGAAAGACCCTGAGTGACAACTAGCATTATGTCAAGGTGATCCTACCAGTAATAAAGCCTTACTTCATAATAGAACCTATTTGGGCTTTCAATTCTCGTGCACTATAATCCCTCCATCAGTTATCATCCCAATCGAGTGAGAGTCATGGACTGATCAAACTCACTAACTCGATGACTATGACAAAATTAGTGTGGTGAGATTAAGATTATACATCAGAACTCTTTCTGACATTGGAACATTTTCCTATCAAGTGTACCCTAGATAGGGGTTTCTACAATTAATATCACCACTGATTGCATAGGATGTTCACCTCACATTGGAGGTCAATGGATCCATTAGCAATCATCTACCTCCATAAATTTTCGTAACCCAAACATTAACTATTTTTACATAGGATTGTAGGGCATTAAATGAGGGGCATAACTGTAAAATTTAACAAAAAACAGAGCATGCATGCATCCTCATGCGCCGCCAGAAGGTGGCTAACGTGCCCACACATGCAACCCCTTGCCGGCACGTGAGCTGAACGCGCTGCCCTTAAAAATCGCGCAGCCTTGCATCCTTTTTTTTTTTGGGCCATATTTCCCTCATTTTAACTTCGATTTGACCCCTATTTTTTCTATAGCTCTTTTTTTCACCCCTCTACAAGATTATCTAATTAAATTAGACTTGCCTTGAAGTTTTGTTGCAGTTTGGCATAGATTCTAGTGGTGGCTCAATTTTCTCAATGTGACTATTTTTCTCTCTACTTTTTGACAGAATTTCCTTATTTTTTTTAATCTCCCTTATTTTTCACTCCTCAAAGCGACCTCAAAGTTGCCTTGAAAACAAGTTTCCCAAAGGCCACTTGGGTGACCCTCAGCAACTTGGGATTTGTGCCTCATAATTATCTGTAATTATCTGTTCATTTGGTTTGGTTACTTTAACATTCCAGTTACAAGGTTTTAAAAATTACACCTTTGCCCCAAAGTTTCCCTTATTTTCATTTTGATCCTTGCCCCTTAAGTTCCTAGGTTACCCTTAAATTTCCCTCATGCCCTTGAGAATACGATTTATTAAACAAATACCCAAAGATTATGGTGAATTATGCTTTTACCCCATGCTTCCTAGAACCTGACATTTTTACCCTAGTTCGGAAAAATGCGTTTCTAAGCCTATGTTTTCCATTATCTTTGAAATATTTTCATTCCTTCACATACATAAGAGGTTACAAAAGTCTGGGGTGTTACAACTATGAAACAATTCCACACGCCTTAAGATAATCAATAAATTCAATACTCAAGTATTTACCTCCTCAATCTGATCGAAAAATCATGATATTTTTTCCTTTTTGGTTTTCTACTTTTGCCTTGAACTTTTTGAACTTTTCAAAGACTTCACACTTGTACTTCATTAAGAACACGTAACCGTACCAAGATAAATAATCAATAAAATTTACAAAGTAAACATAACTATCTTAAGGCATAACATTTATATGCCCATGCACATCTGAATGTACCAATCCCAACAATTCAGTAGCCCTTTCCCCTTGTCCAACAAAAGGAGACTTGATCCTTTTTTCAAGAATACATGACTCACAAGTTAGTCTGGGTTTAGAACCTAAATCAGAAATAAACCAACGCTGAGCTAACTTTGTCAGTCGACTCTCATCGATAAGACTTAGTCTAAGGTGCCACAATTGCATAGGATTAATACAATTATCTCGAGAATGTTTCTCTTTTAATGTGGTACTAGTGCTAGTAACTATTTCCTGAGTATCTTCACACTCATGTGTTTCTAGGAAATATAGACCGTTCACTATTACAGCTTTGCCCACACACTTATTACCATAATGAATGTAACAACAATTGTTGGCAAAAGAGAATTCATAATTCTACTGTACAAGCTTATGGATAGACAAAACTTTCCTTATAGTATTCGATACATGTAAACAGTCATATAAATACAACACATGTTTAGAAGGTGAATGTACAAAAGTAGTTCCTATGGCTAACACAACAAATGTTGCTCCATTTTTAACCTCCAGAACCACCTCACATTTTCCAAGCATTCTATTTCAATTGAGATCCTGCGTAGAAAAACAAATATGTGATGTAACGCTAGAATCAACAATCCATGAAGTATGGTACTGATCAATCATGAGATCAATCTCAATAACACACAAAGAAGAAGAAATACCTTGATCGTCATGTCGCTTGACCTTAAGCTTCTGAGATAGTTAGGGCAATTTCTCTTCCAATAACCCTTTTTCTAGCAAAAGTAACAATTACCCTTGCCAACTACCTCCTTGCCTTTCGACTCAATCTTTCCCATGTCCCTCCTCGCCCCAATTGTAACACCCTAAATTTCTTGAGCGTGTTATAACTTAGAATTTCGGGAATATAAAAATTTTCATATCACAATAGCTGTCATACATCACACAATGTCCCAAAAATCATAATTTTCACCTTGTCAGCTTAACAAACCCAATAATCGAATAGCTAAGACAGGCGTTAAAATTTCAAATCTAGAAGCTAGATCGAACCTGATATGGTTCACAATCATAATGCTTTATTTATTATAAAATTGTTTAAGACGTCTACAAAATGTATTACATGGACATCATCTCTAGCAAGTGATAACTGAACATCTTAAACATATCCAAAATTACATAGGTTCGCACATATACAAAAATATGCTAAACATGCTACAGGCAGTAATTTAAGCTTATTCTTCAACTATCTCCTTTCCCTTAGAGCCGCTCGTGGAACCTAGAACGTTTGAATATTCCAGGGACATAGTCCAATTAGAAAATGAATCTTCTAGTGAGAAACTTCAAAAATAGTTTAGATCGATGCATGATCAGGTATAATAATGTCTGAGAAGACAATGACAACTACTCCGAAGTGCCTCGTGAACACGTCAACCTCCTCCAACGAGAGCTTTCTCAATAGCACACGCATAACGCCTCTTGGGAGGTCCCTAACCATGTGACTTTGGCCTGACCTCATAGAACTCATGCAAGCACCACATTCGTTGTTCCTTAAACTCACGGTCTTCCCCACGAGAGCTTTCTCGATGGCTTATGCATAGCGCCTCTCGGGGGATATCCGACTTTTGCCCTCAGCGAACAACAAATAAGTGAAATAGTATGGCCACACGAATTTTATAAATACAACAGTTAGAAACCCAACAACATATATTTTTTAGAAAAATACATTTCATATATGCAACATGATTTCACATAAGAGAACAATAAGAGTTTAAGTATAAGAACTTCACGAAACACGTCTCATGCAATAGAAGTCTCTCATAAGAGAATAAAAAATAAGATTTGGAGTATAGGAGTCTCACCTTGTTGGTTTATCTCTTGGACGGTACGGTTTCACTGCAAACAGCATAGGTTTCTACAGAAAACACGTATTTTGGTAAACCTAATCTCAAATATTTTTACATAGAGTTGAAGGGTATTAAAGTAGGGACAAAACTGAAAAGGTTGGAGAAAAATAAGCCCCTCATGTGCCTTCACATGCCCTGGAAATGTGGGTCATGCGCCCTCACGCACAACCACCTTCCGGCGCGTGTATTTCACGAGCTGCCTACCAGATTCGGACAACATTGCGTCGTTTTCGTATTTCGACCATATCTCCCTCGTTTTAACTCCGATTCGACTTCTATTTGAACCTACGCGACTCTTTCTTCCCCCTCTACAGAATTATCAAAAAAATGACTAACCTTGCTTTTTTCTGACTGATTTTGGTGAACTCCGACGAAGGCTCGTAACTCCGCCGAGGCTCGTTCTCCCCTGTTTCTCCTTCGATTTCTTCCTGCCTTCTTGTCGAACTTCCTCCTCTCTCTCTAGAGCAAGATCCTCCTCTTAGAGTGCCTCAACTCTCAAATTTGTTTGGAATGATTTCAGAACAACCCATAGTACCTATTTATAGATTTTTTCAACCAATCACATTATGCCACTTGTCACAATCTAAGTCATGGATTCTAAAGGTTCAAAGATATATTTGAATGGCTTTTCAAATCCAAAACTATAATGGATTTAATTTTTGAAATCCAACGTAATTCCCCAACTTCTTCCAAATGACATTTTGACCCTTATTTCAAGTCCTCAACTTTAATATTTTACCACATGAGTTTATAATTTCATCCTTATTTGATTTGAATAGTTCTCTAATTACAATTACACCCTCAAACATCAAATTTATCGAGATACTTAAAATCTCAAAATTAATAAGTCAAAATTACTCGATATGTATGATTTTTGGGAAGCTCTTATCATCATTCGGTCTTTTTAGACTGCAACTTAGTTTAACCAAAAACTGTATCTTATTTTATTTCTTTTAGCATCATAAATTTCGCCTCGAGATGCTTGTCAAAGATATACCTTTATCCTTAGGTATCTAAGCTCCAGGGCACTCCCTACAGTCGATTCGGTGACTTACTGCCCTCTCAAACACATCTTTCGATATTTTAAACTCACTTAAAATACATGGTAACCTTACGAAAATATGGGGTATTACACCAATAACCTTTCTTTTCTTCTTCCTAGATTTTGACTTCCTCTGGGAAGAAACCGAGGCAACAATAAGAACCCCTTCTTTGCCTTTACCATTCATTTGTGACTATGTTGTCGTCAACATATTTAACAACTTGGGGAGAGGACACTCAATCTTATTCATATAAAAATAAGTGATAAAAGTAGAAAATAAGTTCAGTAACAATTACAGGATTAGATCAATTCAAAAATGAGGATCCATATATGGGGAAATCCAATACATCAAACTAACCAATTCAATTGATAATGTTGATGACATGATCTCCCACATTTGATCCTTCCATCATTCGAGCTCGAAATAGGTTCTTCAATATCTCATATCGAGTTATCTGACTGTGCTCGCCATAAAGGTCCCTCAGATTTTAAATCATGCTTGCAACACTAGGAAAATTCTAATGTTGTTGCTCCCAAGTGGACCTTTCCTCTTTAGTCACATCATTAAGGATAGGTATAGGAGGATTAAGGAACAAGACATTGTCTATTCTTTCCATAATGATCACTATCTTAAGATTGCAAAACCAGTCAAAAAAATTAGGGCCGATAAGTCTATTTGTATCCAAAATATAGGATAATGGATTCATGTTGCCTACCATTTTATCTGCAGACATAAATAGATATATTAGTTGATGTATCTTTATAAAACACCATTTAATTAAGAACTTTAAACTAAATGGGCACTCATGCTAAATTTTTCGAATCTTGTACTTCCCAAGTAGAAAATGTGATCATTCTGAAAGACGCAATAACGAGTGATCAAATTTTCTTTCATATGAATACCTCTCACTTTTAGTTTTTGAAGTACTCATATAATTGACTAAACAACACTTGCCACCACATCACATGTGGAGCTTGATCTTTGCCTTCTAACCCACCATAAACCTCATATTTTAGTTTTTCACCAGATAGATTAGTTAGATCCCACCCACTGTTCAACTAAGTACAATAAGTTGAACATCACCCTGAAAGTAAAGCAAGATCGCTACGGGGTAAGCAGCATTGTTCAAAAATTTTGAACCTTACCCCGATCCTAGCGATTGGATCAACGTCGAAATCAAAACAATCACATACACAATAAAGTAAATCTAACCTTTAGATTTTTAAGTCGTTTGCAGATTCAAGCCGTCCAAGTGTCCGGCCTCTAACTCGTGATACGCGGCACGCGTCTGTTGGCAAGGAGAGCGGAATGGGAGTGCTAGCTCTTTCTCCTAACAAGGCTTATGAATGGACGGGAAAAGAATCGTTTTTCAACTCTTGAAAACCAACAAAAATAATAGGCTTAATTTGGGCATCCCATAAAGGGCTATTTATAGAGAACCAATCTCTTAGGGTTTCCCAAACCCTAATGGCCATGGATTGGGCTAGCCTATTAATCCTAGTCCAACTAGAAATTAAAGTGGCCCAAATCCATTTATAAAATATTTGTCCCAAATCTAATTCAAGCCCAAATATTTAATATTTAATATTTGGCCCAAATCTTATTTAGCTCAAATATAATATTTATTATTTAATATTTGACCCAAATTTAATTTAGCCCAAATATTTAATTTAATTTAATATTTGGCCCAAATACTTTATTTAGCCCAAGTATTAAATTAAGCCCAAATTATTAAATTAGAAACTTATTTCTAATTTAATCATTAAGTTAGAAACTTCTTTCTAATTTAATCAATTGCTATTTTAGGACACTTTTCCTTTATGACGACCCGTTGTCATATCGACGTCATTACGTCTGTTTGTTCTTTTCCCGTGAGAACCTACGACGGCACAACTTCTTGCCGAAGTGTCCCACTTAACCATATGTCCGCTTTCCTGGTTTAAGCCAGAGACCGTGCCTATTGCGTATGACTCATTAGGCTCCCAAATATGTTGGCAATGTGTCGGTACGAACACATAAGACAAGATTGGCCTCTAGCAAGGCATCATGCCTACCCAATTATTCAGAAGGATTCATAATCCGCAAATAACCTTTCACAAGCATGGTTACCGTGTAATTCGATCCTCTCGTCAATGTATCCTATGTGATCTCAAGTTGGCAATGTTTGCTTGATTATGATCACATAAGTCTTTCTTCGGTCATTCGGATATCTTCACTTAATAGAAAGTGAATCAATAACTCCTTATTGATCTCTTTCACCATGGCCATGGATTTAAAGTGAATATCCACTGAAGGTGCCTTAGATACATCATCCTCTATCAAGGGATAAATGAGTCCCATCTTGGTTACGCACCCATCTCCATAAGCCTCATGATATGCCCAACGATCGCCCACGTGCAGCCTTTATCTAGGCCCATCGAAACGATGTCAAAGCATATCGGTCTTTTTATGAGTTGACCGTGACAACCTCAGGTCCAAGGATTAGTTACACCCATCTTGTATGAGAATTCCATCAGCATATAACCAAAATGGATTCTCATGGCGAGTCATGTCCAGTGACACGTTCTCCAACATTGGTCACCTATGTACTTGTCTAGGCATACCCATGCCTATGGGTGTGAGACCCCCATTGCTATCACATAGCAAAAACATAGCACATACAAGTCTTACTGCAATTGTCAATGTCCATTCTTGACATTGCTACGACTTGGGACGTTTAATGATGTCTAGAAACTATGATGCATTATCTCACATCTTTATAGATTAATCACAGTATACATCATATGGACTTCTATCTAGTTTCTTTCGGTTATTACAATAATAACAAGAAACTAATAGAATGACTTCTTGTGAATTTGAACAACTCCTTATTCAAATAATAAACATAATTACAATTGTCAGTGTACAATATGCCCAATCTGATTGGGTCTAGAGCACCTACACTAACACACCCTCCCTCACATTTTAGTTTTTAGTTAGGTGAGACCCGTTGAACATTGCCCCATCATATGATTAGATAGGAGAGTCAAACAATCTTTCATAAAATGCACCCTCACATTTTAGTTATTGGACACACCTAGTTAGACTGATAAACCCCTACGATAGTGGAAAACCATAATAAATTAGATTCACTGCTTAAATCTAATATTCTTTTGCACAGCGGAAGATTTCTGGAGCTTCTATCCTAACAGTCTCATCGATACAACCATTCATCTCATTATACATCGCATGCATAATAAAATGAATTAACAAACATAAGTAACTAGAATGATCATGGGGCTTGTGCACAAATTAAACTCGAGACTCAATGGTTTAAGCCATGCCTCCATCATATTATACATAACATGAAAGATCCTCTTGGCTTTGCTACTTCTTACTTGAGAGTCCATCAACTCTTGACGTCTTCCTCATCAACTTCTTGATGCCCATCTTCTTTTACAACATTTGTAAATAAAGACTAAAAGAAGGTACTTGAGACTTATGTCTCAGTACATAACTGAATGAATAAATTATTACATAGTACTCAAACCAATACGAAGCTCCTGTAATATTCATTCATTCACATCCAAGCCCATGTCCATCCTAAACATAGATTCACAACTATTTTGCCTCCGCAAAATAAATTTTTGAAAACATTTATGCATATGTCAAGAATTAACATTCAAGCATTCATATCTGCACAGTCAACATCCACATGTTGTTGTCCAATGTGAATACCACACAACCAACAACATTAGGCATGCAAAAGTATGTTGTTTAGGTAAAACAGATGGAGAGAGTCAACTAAAACAATAGGGGAGCCGACTGACTCTTTGCTACATGAAAAGTCAACTATGAACTACTGGGAGTTGAATAACTTTAAGCGGGAGTCGACTCTTCTACACACATAGTAACAAATTTAATAACTATACATCCATTAAATAGCCATAATACTGCAAAACTTGACACATACAATCCTGTATATGCATTAAATACCAAGTTGAGGCTTTGATACCATTGATGGAATACACGTATGGCAGTGTAGGTAAAATTTAAAATTTTTACATATTAGATACACGTAGTGGAATACATAAATACACACACCATACACAACTTGGGTATTTAAGCAATGTGATATTTCATCTTATGAAATACAATAAATAACACACCAATAGCCTGATGTCAGATGGAGTACAAAAATAGTTTCTATACCAAGATCGATTCCACCTCAACTTATGGTGGGCCTAGTTTGTCCACACCTAGCCTGCTACCTGGTACCACGTTGCAGTCGTCGTCCTGTGCAAATCTGAGGAACATGATTCACCAACACCCCTATGTCTCAGGATTTACTACGCGTAACACTCACGCTCTGTGAAATTAACAGAAGAAAAAGTAGAAAAGAATAGATAGCAAAGGAAGTAGAATCCAAGCACCCAAATCCTCCCTTTCCTCTAGTTTAATTTCTCTGCTCGACCACCCCGACCCCCTTGCCAATTTACTGCCATATGTAATCCATTTTTTTTATGGTATGGTGTGGGAATCAACTACTTCAGTAGTGGACTAGCTAAACGAGTCAATCAACTCTACAGTTATTTCTCGAAGAAAACTCAAATTGATCCACTAACAATTTAATGAACCGTTGTCATTAAGGGGGTGTTTGGCTTACCAATTTGACCTCGTATAAGCTATTTAATTAGCTTATAAGTTACGTAACTTATTTTTTCACATGTTTGGCAACATTTAAGAGGTTTAATGCTACCAAACTTATAAGCTAAATTAGTAGCATTTGAGAAAAGCTTCCCCCTCCCCAACTTTTCCAAATAAGCTCCTAGGAGCTTTTTGCATTAACCAAGGAAATTACTGATTTACCCTTAAACAAAATACATATTTCCAACCACTACCTTTCTTTATCCATCTGGCTTTTCTATTACCATCACCACAAAACCCATCTTTGGTCGTCGCCTCCAGCCAGACCCATTTTTGTCACCATCACCGTTGCCATTGTTGTCGTCTGTTGCCCCAGCCCATTGCCGTCGCCTCCATATCCTCCTCTATTGCCTCCATCGCCACCTCCTCTCACTGTTGCCCCTCTGCCTCCTCCTTTCATTTTATATATATATAACATATATATATTTAACATATATATATATTTTAAAATATATTGACTTAATATATTTAATATTTTTATTAAAAATTAGTATTTTTATGAATTTTATTTATATTATTCAACAACGTATCTATTTTCGTCTTTTTGTTAAGTTCTGATAGCTTATCAGCTCTTTCAAACTAAACATATAACTATATAACTGATAACTTAAAAACACATTTATCCAAATTTGTTATCAACTTAAACGTCACCTAACTTTTAAGCTTTATATAATTTAAAATCTAAATAGCTTAAAAGCTACTAAAAAAGGGGTAGGCCAAACACCCCCTAACTCTTAATGACACATCCAAGTCCTCCATTAACTGTTAATGATGTTCAAGACGCAACGAGTGCACAGTATTGATACCAAATGACATGCTATGGTGTGTGACTTTCTAAGTTTTCGACTTGCTAGCAAACAGATAGCACCAAAACCCATTTGGCACTTGTTGAAACACCTCAACCCCCTACATAAATCTCTCCATGCTTCTATGACTAGCAGTGATCCAGGATAATATAGAAGGTAATGAAGTCTAAATTCATTTTAGAATCTAACTGGTAGCCTTACATTTTAGAATCAAATTCATTAAATGCTGATAATGAGAGAGCAAGAGTCCATGGAAAACTATGCACTTGAAGCCATTTAAGATAGTGTCAATCTCATTGAAAAGAAATGAGAGCTCTGTAGCAACCAAAGATTCCAACAAGCTGTTAGAATTTGTCTAAGCAATGACATTGTAAACCCCAGATGGACGATGAATTTGGTTATTAAAATTTTGATTGAGCTTGAAAACTTTTTGCCAAATGGTGAGGTTTTAGTGTAAAATGATGGTGTTTGAGAATAATGCTTGTCAAGATCAATGAAATGAAAAATAAATACAAAGAAGACACAAGCAATTTAAAGTGGTTCAGTCAAATGGTCTAATCAACTACCTTAGCTCCTCACTAAGGATTTTAAAGAATCCACTAAAACCTCCTACTTGATCCCAAGTAAGCCCTCTAGTTCCTTCACTAAGAAAACAACCTCCTACTTTGCTAAGTAAGCCCTCTAGCAACCTTGCTAGAGAATTACAATGAGATTACAGTAAGAGAGAATCTACGAGATGAATATCTCAGTTACAAGATCTTTCAAAAATTAAATGCAAGTCTTGGAACAAAATAATACAAATTAAGAACAAAGCCTTTTAGAGAGAAAGTTTAAAACACTTGAGCACTTGAGAATAAGAGTTTCTATGATTGGAGAAAAGCAAACTCATGAGGACCTGAATATAAACTCAGGTGAATCCTCTAATGGTACTCATGATATAAAAGAATTTGATATCAGAAAGATAACACCTTGATATGATGTTGAGGTGAGAACAATTTGAAGCAAAGGCATAAAGAACCTCTTGCAAAGAAAGTAAAATCACCCAAGACAAAAAGGGTCAAACACGTAAGAGGTTGTGCTTGCAAAGGAAGTTTTGAGATTAGAAACTTCTGAGAAAATGGGATAATGATGGGCTACGAGAACTATAAAATCAAATTTTGAGGGTTAGCATGCGAGTTTTGAGAAGTGATGTAGTGAGAATTGAAAAACTTCAAAGATTTAAAGAAAATGGGAATATGAGTTGATTTCCTAGGAAGGAAATTGGAAGCACTGTCATAGATCAATGAGTTGAGGAATGACTACGGATAGTCTAAAAGGTGAAACATTGCAATGCTTGCTATAAATTGAGAGATTTTCATTGGTTAAGGATCAAGATCGTAGAGAAATTCAAGAACTCAAATGATCAATTCTCTAAAAAATAAATGCCTCTATTAAGAGAATATAAGGCTAAGTATGTGCTACAAATGTCTTTGAAGATGTAAAGACTATTGATCTAAGGCTATTATCTTTGTTGTTTTTAGGGCATTTTGAGTTTTCATTTTTTCAAAATACTAAAAACGTGTTTACTTTGTTGTTTTCAAAAACACATTTTCGAAAACAAGAAAAAATTTAGTAAATGAAACTCAAAACAACAAAAAGTTGTTTTGGCTGTTTTCAGCCAAAACAAGGGCAAAATCTCAAAACCCAGAAAATGACTTTCTACCACTTCTCTCTTCCTTCCTCGTTCTCACACCAAGCCATTGAGGGAGGCTTCCCTGGAAAATAGGGGGCAAATTCCAAAAGCCCTAAATGGCCGAGACACAAGACGCCTATATTTTTTGTAGCATGTCTTTCCTTCTTCATCTTTCTTCTACAACACAGATCCCCCGTCACTTTTCCCTCCACTGCCAATCTTCCGTAGTGTTGCTTCGAGGTTATCATCCTTTTTCGATCGTCGCTCACCACCGTTGGCCGCCATCACATGGATTTCTTCCAAGTGGCCTCTGTTTGCCTTTTTCCATTGAATAAGCTTCTGATTTTAATATTCAACATAAATCCTTTTCTTCCACCTAGTTTCCACGGGAAGCTATGCATTATAATATATATATATATATATGTGCCTCATGATTTCCTTTTCAATATTTTTTTTTTTTGGTGATTAAAGCAATAATCAAAAAACAAAACAATGGTAGGTGCAAAAATATTAAACGAATGAGCATACTATTAATGATTATCACATATGTATAATGTTTTCTTTCCCAATTAATTTGATTAGGCTTCCAACATCTTGGGATTATGTGAGATCTATTGTATTCATAAGCTTTTTAAGACAATATTGCTAGATATGATTAGCAAAAAAAGGACATAGAAGATACAATATTGTTGGCTCTTCAAAGTCCTGAAGTGTATGATAATCAAATTCATTAAATTAAATGTCATTAAAACATTATTCTTAAAATTTCAAACAAAACTCTTGTAATACCCAAAAATTTTGGGCATAAGTATTTGGATAGAAATATGAAATTTTGTGGAAATTAGTATTAAAACAACCCGAAAAAGTGATCGAATCAACTATAGGGAATGCCTTGGAGCTTAGATACCTACAAAAAAGGGTATGAGATTAACGAACATCTCGAGACATGTTTTTTAGCATTGAAAGAAATTGGATTAGAGATAGTTTTTGGTATAGCTATGGTTCAGGCTAAAAAATTGAATTGCATAAGGGACTTCCGAAAAGTTAATAGAACCTTGTAAGAATTTAAGTTTTGCGTAAGAAACAACCCTAAAGTGGTTTCGGGATGAAATAAGAGGGTTTAACATACTTTTAGGCCTAAGTGTAATTTATGAAACTTGGGGGATAAAATGTGAAAGAGGAAAGTTAGGGGTTCATTATAGAATTTTGGAAAGTCAAGGGGTTGCTTAGAAAGGCCCAAAATGCAATTTTAAAACTTAAGGGGGAAAAAGTGTAATTTTTGAAAGTATGGCAGTGTGAAACACTGCCAACCGCCAGCCACCTCTTTCATCATTAATTGCTGCTGGTAGAGGCTTCAAGGGAGGGCTCAGAGGGTTCAGGGCTAGGGATAGACTCACCAGGGCCTGTCCATGACCAAGGATCGACAATGTCGACAATCAATTTGATCAAAAATTCGGCCGTGACTTGGCCAAAAAATTGAGGCTCTGTAATCGGGTTTAGGGCCAAATGATGATGGTTTTTGGTTGATCTAAGGCAGTTTGGGGCATCAAAGACCTCAGATGTGATGGCCAAGGAAGTTTCAAGGCTCAATTTCTGGTATAAATAAAGGTCAAATTGTCGAGGGTTTCTTCATAATTCAAGATCAAATTCAAGGCTTTGGAAGGAGAATCGAGGGTTAGGGATAAGGGGATTTTGTTCCTTGGAGTTTATAGAGTGTTTCTGGAGCTTTTGGGGAGCTTTCATTTAGGTTTAAGAGGGTTTTGAGTGGTTGTCAGAAACCTAGGCAGAAGCCTCGATAGAGTTTTAAATAGCCGGTTGGGCCACCTCCGGTGTTTGTTTGAAACCAAGGTTGGTACCTCTGTGATCAACTAAGGGTGTAGAGTAAGGTGGGAGCAAAATCCAGTGATCACTAGTGGCCGAAGCTAGAGAAGACGACTGAGCACGTATTTATTTTGAACTTATCAAGGTAAAAATAGGAAGAAAATAAAGGAAGATATGAAGAAATTATGAAAAAATAGGTGTTGATATTTCTTTGCATAAATATAATGACCAGAGTACATTGAGGCTCAAGGTTGAGAGATTGTGTAATTTTTGAAGGCTGGACACAAAAATCGTGGTCGGGTATTATATTCAAGGCGTACTGAGTTTTCGTTTAAACGTGAGTTGTTTTTTCTCGAAAACTTAAACGTGATATATTTGCCTATATTATACATGGTATTCACAAAGGTTGCTAAGGCTTATGTAATTTATGAACATTTTGTCATATTTGTACATGTACTGTTGCATTGATAGTCGTGATTTTTCACATGGCATGATTTGTTGGCATATTGATACTTGTGGATGGGATGGATGTCACCTTGATAGTGTTTTTAGAGTTATGTCCCACAAGCCAATCATGTTTTATGTAATTGATCATACTTTACATTGGGATTCTTTATTTTCAATTAATTATTACTGCAAGGCATTATGTTTTTCATTTGTCATTGATGGTTGTCATCATTATTTATTGCAATCCATACTTGACAAAGTCCATAGATCAAATAGACTCATGAAATATGGTCATGTATAGAGATGATGATCATGAAACATATTCCTTGCAAGCCTTGATCTTAAATGTTCCTAGCCATAGAGTTACTAGGATTGGACACTAATAACTCGGATAGACTAGCACATATTATGCATGCTCAATCAGGAGAATGTCTTGTAATACCCCATATTTGTATGAGGTTGCCACGTAATTTCAATAAGTTTGGAATATCGAAAGATCAGTTTAATAATAAATTAAGTTGCCGAATCGACTGCAAAGAATGCCTCGGAGTGAAATGATCTTAGAAAAAATGATATGGTCTCGATGAGCGTTTTGAGGTAAGATTTATGGTATTGAAAGAAATCGGATCAGGAACAATTTTCAGTACAATGAAAATGTAGCTGCCATTTAGGCTGCAAAATGGAATTGTTGTAAGGGATTTTTGGAAAGTCAACGGAAGTCTGAAGGGGCTCCGATTTTTCGTAATAAGCAACCTTTTAATGGTTTCAAGATGAAACAATGGCCCGGTAAGGACACTGGGGCAAAATCATCCAAATCAAGTAACTTTAAAGTTATTAATTTTGTATTTTCGGTATTATAATGCAAATTAATTCGATGTTTGAGGGTATAATTGTAATTAAAGAATTGCTTAAATGAAACAAAGATGAAATATGTAAATTTATTTATATTGTGGTGTAATATTATATAGTTATATATAATATATATGTGTGTATATATGGCGTGCTGTGTGCGTGGGATGCAGGCAACCCTCTGCAATTTACCATGCTCTGCAACTCCAATCTCCATGCCTTACAACCTTCACTCCATGTCCTGCAACGTGATGACTGGCAGTAGGGAAGGATTTGCATGCAATAGGTGATGACCATGGCAAGTTTGGGGCGTTGGGATGGCTATAAAAGGGGGGAAGAATGAGAATGAAGAGGCAGGGAGTTGAGCTTGGCCGATATAAAGGAGGAGAAGGAGGGAGATCGAGAGGGAGTCGAGAGCTCACATCAACGGCCGGAGGCAGTCGCGGGGATAGTCCGAAGTAGCTGCAATGGGTGGGCAGCCACCACAGCCGCAAGTCGCGGCCATGGCAGCACATGTGGAGGTTGGCCAACAGTTGGGTCGAGGTCCAGCAAGCTCAGGGGATGTTCAGCGAGGTCGGGTGGGCTCGGTTGAGGTCGGAGCAACGATGGACAAGGCCAAATGCGACTAAAGTTGGCCGCACAGTTGCAGGTGGCCATGGTACTTGCAGGGAAGCAAGAAGAAAGAATGAGAAGGAAGAAGAAGGGAAGAAAAAAAAAAGAAGAAAGAAAAAAACAGAAAAGAAAAAGAAAAAAATAAAGAAGAATGGTGCACGCAGGAGCAATGTGAGAGGAAGAAGAAGAGATGAAGAAAAAGGAGGGAATAAAAAAAGAAAAGAAAAAAGAAAAGAAAGAGAAAAAGGAAGAAAAGAAAAGAAATGGAGGAAAAATAGAAGAAAATTTCTGAAAAAAATCCAAAAATTGGGAAATAGAGATTTATTAATATTCCGGAGATTTTGGGCGAGAAAGCAGTTCAGGCTCGCATTTCGAGAATATGGCACACATGCCAAGGAAGCCTGAAGGGCTAAATCATGGTGAGTAAAATTTCTTAGAAAATTTCAAAAATTCAAGAATATTACTTTATTAATTTTTATAGCGAAATATTTGAGAAATATTTAATTTGGATTTATTGAGGAAAAATAGGAAGAAATAAAGAGAAAAATAAAGAGAATGCCAGAAATTATGGAAAAATAGATTTTAATATTTATTTAAATAAATATGATTATTAGGATGCTTGAGGCTTAAAGTTGAAGTGACTTGTGTGAATTTTGAGGTTGATATGTAAATCGAGGTGATGTACGTATTTTGAGGCAAGACACGAATATCGAGGTAACCTGATACTCTTGAGAACGTAAGTGGTACTTCCCAACTGGATTTAATTTTATGAAAAATGCTTAGTTTGTAAGTGATTTATGTTTCAAATCCCGATCCTCAGAAATGTTTTTGTCATATTGACATACCCTGATATGTATCTATCACGTAGACTACATACATGAGATGACTATGAAATGCATATGTACACATTGATATCATTGATCACGTGCATTGTGGCCATAAGGAGTACGAACTAGCACCGCTACTTTACCAAGGATGCCCCCATACACTCCGACTTTGAAAGAGGTGGCCATAAAAATGGTAGGTAGCATGAAGGGTAAAGTTGACACCTACGATGAGTAAGACATTGCATACACGCATGATAAAATATTTTGTACCCTTACTTAGATGATTCATCATCTAACTTGGGTTTTGTCCATGGAATATTCGAACGTTCGAAATGGAGATTGTAGCAGAAACGAGGATGAATGAGGCATGAAATGATACTTAGCGGAGTGCATGATGAATGGTATGTCGAGTTGAATGTATGTAATGTAGCTCATATATTTAAGTTCTGCTACTTTGAATTCTGAACGTTTTGAGGAATAATGACGTATAACCTTATTTAGAGTTAATGTTAGTTGAGATCTTATGCCTTGTATTAAGTTGAGGAATGACGATGTAAGAACTTATTTAATGTTAAAGTAAGATATCAGGTTCGATCCTTGCTTCTGCATTTGATGTGTATGATAATTCTCTTTAGAGAAAAATGATTGGAAATTCTGGGATAGATATGAGGAATGTTGTGATTTAGCTTTAAGTTTGAAAGAAAAAAAAAAAAAAAACTATCCCAGAATTGTCCTAAATTATAACGCGCCCGAAAGGCGGGGCGTTACATGTCTTGTTTCATGGACATTGTGTGAGGACATTAGTGCATATATGTGGATGTTGCTATAAGAATAAGTATACTGAATTGATCCGCTACAGAATTCCTAATAGTTATTATTTAATGTCGAATTGGAATTTCTGTGTTGCAATAGTGCAGATTGATTATTAGACTTGAGACATCATGGTAGTATTATATTTAACTGATTATGCTTTGGTGCTTTTTTGGATTCTAATGGAGTCATTCACAAACTATCACTGGGCGTGGCCTTATCACATATAAAGGCTTGCGAATGTCGAAATAGGATTCGTCACTTATCGTCAAGATGAGAGGATGCCCTATGTATTCCGATAATTTCATGACTGAGGAAATCATTGGCTAAGGTGAGGTGGAAATCAAAAGGTGTTTTGATTTCACCTATCAAGTCATAAATCTAGAATGGATACATAGTTATTGAATGATTAGGGTTTCGTCATAATACTATACTCTAAATTCAATCAGGACATAGATTGATGAAAGAATTTTACTGCATGGTAATTGCAATTGAAAAGGTCTGTGTTTTTTCATCGTTGGTTACGTATTCATGGCATGTTGCTAGATGGTAACCATGATATGTAGGATTTTATAATTAATTTGATTAATTTTAAAACTATTAATTAAAGAGTTTAATTAAGAAACCCATGAGATGTGTTAATTTAAAAACACATAAGTTTAATTAAAGAGTTTAATTAATCTAATGAGTTGGGACTTGATATAGCCCAATAGAATTGGCTCTACATCTAGTCTAATGGTGGACCTAAGGGGTCACACACTTAAGTCGAGTCCATTTCACAATTTAAGAGAGAGAGTCGGCCCAATGTGATTAAGGGCAGGCCTCAAGTGTTTAGGGTTTTTCCAAGGCACAATTAGGGTTCTTAAACTCTATTTATATGCCGCTTAAGAAGCTGGATAAAAAAAAAAGAAGAAAAATTCGTATTCTCTCAAAAAGGCGCCTAGGGTTGCTAGCACTTCTCGAGGCGTTCGTGGAAGGGTCGATCGTGTGGACCGACTTAGAGGAGATCGTACTTGTGTGTCGGCGGATTGAAACTAGGCAGAATCGAAGCCTATACAGTCATGGATTCCTAACAAGTGTAGCTGTAATTTCCCAAAGGTGATGCCAGAATAACATATAGGAGTGTCTCGTTGCCTTGTGTGCATGCCGAGATGACTGCCTAGGGTTCCATATAGGGCTGGATTGCGAGGGAAGTTACACTAGGGTATTTGTTTATACATGTTCATGCATTATTTATTCATATTGTTTTAATCTTCTCTTAGAATATTCATCTTCTAATGCTAGACATTTGTCCCTAGAATATTCTACATTCCAAGCGAGACGAGCAGCCAGAAGGGCAAAAGGGTGATTGAAGCTTAAGCGTGGTAGAGGTTGTGGTGGGTTCTAAGCTAAGGCTAGGACTAGTTATCCAGTTAGTTTTTGTTTGTTTTCATTTTCGGTTATTGTAATGTTATGATGGACGAGCAATATGTATGAACTTATTTATGTAATGATTTACAAGATTTCATAAGGTTTTGATTCTACTTTTGCTTATGAATATGGTTATTGTTCCTTAGTTCTGTTTTGGGAATGTTATCCTCATGTGAGTATGTTGAGGATTTTAGCATGAACTGTGAATGTATGTGAAAAAAAAAAAATCCTAGCATAATTAATGCCCTGAAAAGGCAGGATGTTACAATGGTTTTTCTAATTTTCTGTTTTGAGAAATAGTTTTTCAGAATGACAAACAAATCGTATTTTCAGTTTTCTGAAAACAGACGACCAAAATAGAAATTGAAAATGAATTCAAAAGTTAAAACTAAAAATTGAAACGCAAATAAAATGGGCCCTTAAGAAATGATTTAAGGTTTGGAATATTCTAAATTTAATAATAAGGAATGACTACTAGTTTAATTCTCTTGAGTAGGAAAATTAACCATGAATAATTTCGAGTATGAAATTATTTTTAGAGGTATTGGATGTAATATCCCATATTACATTTTTACTTTAAACTGAGGATTAAGTCATGTCTAAAAAAGAATCTAAGGATTAAAGACCATTACTGATATACCCGAGAAGACAAGGCGGATATATGATCAGCTGTGGGCCCCAACATCAAGGAAGCAAGGAAGACCCATTCGGCTGGGTCGAGTGGAAGGCCACTCGGCACAATCGAATGGACTGTACCACTCGTCATGGTCGAGTGGCTAAATCCCCCACTCGGCGCAGTCGAGTGGGGGCCACTCGGCATTGTCGGGTGGTGAGCCACTCGGTAATGCCGAGTGGGGGTCACTCAGTCACGCCGAGTGGCCCCACTCCCTTACTCGGCCTAGCCGAGTGGGGTCCACTCCGCTAGGCTGAGAGATCCCACTCGGGAAATGTAACACCCCGCCCTATACAGGCGTGTTACTATAAGGAAATTCCCGGGGTTTCTTTTTTTTTTTTCATTTTCACCAAGTCTGATACTCGCGGCGCCTGTGAGCACAATCTTCACATGCAGATGAAAACCCCGAGAGTTCCAGTCTTACTCGTTTAGTTAATAATAACATAATCTCAACCGAACGAGACAATATAAACACAGCGGAATACTTAATTAATCAAAATGACGTGGCCTACCACGTGTTACACAAGTTGTTTCCTACCAACATACATATAACATCAATACTAAAAGTTTACAACACCGTCGTACAAACGTTCATACATATAGAAAAATAGATTACTATGCTACCAAATGATACATTGTCTATCACATAAACACCATTGGCTCTCCGGCCTCGTCCTTGACTTCGCAGCTGTCCCTAACTGGAACGTTGAATGTTCCAGGGGCATAACCCAGGTTAGATGAATAAACATCTAAGTGAAGGCATGAAACAGTTTATGTAATGCATGAATGATATATGAGCATGGCATACTAGTCGATAACATGTATGACACGTCAAACTTGAGAATTTCCCTGACAAACTTAATCCCCGGGTGCCCTACCGTGTCACTCGGTTACCAGTCCCGGATGCCCTACCGTGTCACCCGATCACCAGTACCGGCCCCGGATGCCCTACCGTGTCACCGGGTCGCCAGGACTAATCGTGTCCCATTCTCAAGAAGACCCCGACCGCCCCATACGAACCAAATGACGTAATGAAACTAGACTTTAAATGATATAAAATTTCACACGCCATGCACTAACATTTTAAAGTAAATCAGTTTATGCAATGTAGCGAATGCCGACACCATGACCATAAGCATAAAACTTGTAAAATAGGCTAAGTCTAGGAGGGTATAATAGCTTACTAGAACTCACCAAATGCACTTTAAAACACTTTAAAGACAAGGTAGAGCTAGAATCAAACCACTCACCTCAATTCGAAAAAGTCCGGATTTCGCCTCGAAAAACGTGCCACACCTCGAGAATTATGTAATTCTTCTTCCAATGACCCAATTGACTCCTATTTTACCATTTAAGACCTTTGGAATCAATATTTCTATTTTTCCACATTTTTCTCTATTTTTATTTAATTTTTAAACATTTATACCTTTGGAAATTCATTAAAAATACCAAACATCATTTTTTTTCAAAATATTCTTCCATGAAAATTCCTAAAATAATTCAACCAAAATTCTAAAATTAAAAACACTCAAAAAACCTACCTCACGCGCCACCCCGAAGCCCTGCGAGTGGGATCCACGCGCCGCCGCATAGGTCGTCTTCTCCGGCCTTCTTCTCCGACTCTGGCGACTTCCTTTAGCTAAACCAACTATGGGGCCTTGAAGATCTCGATGAGGAGACCTCAATGGTACCCTCAATTGCCCAAAAACATCACCGGAAAATGCCTTAAATGGCGGTTGCAGGTCGCGGCGGCGGTGTTTCTGATTTTCTGGCCAAGCTTCGAAACCCTTCCAAATCTACACCAAATGATCTCAAATGCTCCAGAAATGATCCTTAGAACACCAAGAACAAAAGCCCCTTATCCTTGTGCCTCGATTCAAGCCCGAATGCCCCTATTTTTTCTCGATTCATTTTGAAACCCTCGGCCATGGTTGGCTATTTATACCCGATTTCGACGCTAAAACTCACTAAAACTTGTTCGTCCTTATCCCTTAAGCTCGGATCTAGCCTCTAAACCAATCGAGAAGCACCAAATCGCGAGCCTAAGCCCTCGAAAGATCCGGCCAAATCGGAAATCTTTTGGCCATCATTTCCGATCACATCCGGCCCAAATCCAGCCAATAGAAGCTCCCAACGAAGCCATCATCGTCTGGAGGCTATCCTAGAGCCTCTTGGCGACCTGCCCGATGCCCCAGAAGCGACCACCGGCGGCCGGTCGGTTTCACACCCAAGAAGTTTGCAAAAATTGCATTTTAGCCCCTAGTCACTTTTTAATTGCATTTTCTCCTATTTCTAAACACCCTTGAACAATCCAACACTTTCACGATGACCCTCTAGTTCCATATTTTCCATTTCCTTTTGGAATTTCTAAAAAATTCGTCGATTCGACCTTCCACTGACATTTTGTAAAAACTGCACTTTTTCCCGAACTCTCCTAATTGCGTGCTTTTGACTTCAAACCTTTGAAAATCCCTAATTGTTATCAAATATCCTCCAATTGTGCCATTTTTCCTCAATTGGCTTATCTTAACTTGGTCATTCGTCTTTCGTTTAAGTTTTGAATATTGCATTTTGGCTCGAAACTTTGCTAAATATCGTTTTGACCCATATCCTCAAAAATTCTCTTATTATTTAATATCGGGTATTACATCCTCCCCCTCTAAAAAGAAATTTCATCCTCAAAATTACTAACTTACAATATCAAAATAAATGCGGATAAGAAATCTTCATCTCTTCTTCGCGTTCCCAAGTTGCCTCTTCTTCGTCATGATTGCCCCATAGTACCTTTACTAAGAGAATAACCTTGTTCCTTAAGACTTGATCCCTTTGATCTAGGATTCGAAATGGTTCCTCAGGGTACGTTAGATCATTTCGTATCTCAATGGTCTCATTCCGAAGTACCTGCGTAGGGTCTGGCTCATGTTTTCGTAGTTGAGACACATGAAATACGTTGTGGATGTTTGATAATGCCATAGGCAAAGCTAATCTGTAAGCCACTATTCCAATTTTCTCCAAAATTTCATAGGGTCCTATGTATCTTGGGCTTAATTTCCCTTTCCTTTTTCCTCGAATCACGGATTTAAATGGAGAGACTTTCAAGTATACCTTGTCACCGACCAAAAATTCTAGGTTTCGCCTTCGTTGATCAGCGTATGATTTTTGACGACTTTGACTTGTTCTCATTTTCTCTTGTATTTGCTTGATCTTCTCAGTGGTAGTCTGTACAATCTCGATCCCTATCAATCCTACTTCTCTAGTTTCTACCCAGCAGAGTGGTGTTCTGCATTTTCGCCCATATAATGCCTAGTAAGAAGCCATTCCAATGCTGCTGTGGTGCCCATTGTTGTAGGCAAATTCTACCAACGGTAGATGTTTCTCCCAACTTCCTGATAATTCCAAAATGCATGCCCTCAACATGTCTTCGAGTGTTTGAATTGTCCGCTCGGACTGTCCGTCAGTCTGAGGGTGATAAGCTGTACTAAGCTTCAACTGTGTTCCCATACATTTGTGGAAACTTTCCCAAAATCTTGATGTAAATCGTGGGTCCTGATCTGACACTATACTTGCGGGTATTCCATGTAATCGTACTATTTCCTCAATGTACAGCTGAGCCAGAACGTGAGTCGGTTGCCCTATCTTAATAGGCAAGAAATGTGCGGACTTGGTTAGTCGATCCACTATTACCCAAATAGCATCGTTTCCTTTGGGACTTCGAGGTAGATTGGTCACAAAATCCATAGTGACGTGATCCCATTTCCATTCTGGAATATCCAATGGTTGTAGCTTCCCTCCCGGACGCTGATGCTCAATTTTGATACGTTGACAGGTATCGCATTGTGCCACGTACCGTGCCACGTCCTTTTTCATTCCTGGCCCCAATAAATTTTCCTAAGATCCTTATACATTTTTGTGGATCCTGGATGTATTGTATATCTTGCCCGATGAGCTTCTCCCAAAATAACTTGTCTTAGATCTTGATCCCTTGGCACGTATGTTCTTCCTTGAAATCGAAGTATACCATCACGGTAACTGAATTCAGTTGCCTTAACTTGATCGTTCTCGTCTAACCACTGACTTCTTCTTGTGTCTGATTGCAGAGCTAATCTGATTTGATGTATCACATCAGGTTGAATTGTCAGATTTGCCAAATATCCCTTGATTGGTTTAGGCTTAACACCTACTATCAGGTGGCTAAATTCCTCGATCATCATGTTAGCCACAATCTCGGAGCTTCTTCGACTAAGAGCGTCTGCAACTATGTTTGCTTTCCCTGGATGATAGGAAATGATACAATCATAATCTTTTAAATATTCCATCCATCTTCTTTGTCTCATGTTTAACTCCTCCTAAGAAAATATGTACTTTAAACTCTTATGATCCGTAAAAATCTCAAATTGTACCCCGTAGAGATAATGTCTCCACAATTTCAAAGCATATATGATAGCTGCTAATTCCAAGTCATGAGTTGGATAGTTTTGCTCATGTCTCTTCAATTGCCGAGATCCGTAAGCAATTACTTTCTCATCTTGCATTAAGACACACCCCAACCCTATCCCAGAAGCATCACTATACACCACAAACTTTCCTGACTCAGTCGGCATTGCTAAAATTGGTGCCGTAGTTAACCGCGTCTTAAGTTCTTGAAAACTTTGCTCACATTTATCATTCCATTCAAACTTAACTTCTTTCTGCATCAATCGAGTAAGTGGAGCAGATATCTTTGAAAATCCTTCTACAAATCTTCTGTAGTACCCTGCTAGTCCAAGAAAACTTCGGATTTCCCCAACGGTCTTAGGTGCTTGCCACTTTTGAACTGCTTCTATCTTTGCTGGATCGACAGCTATACCTTCTGCAAAAATTATATGTCCAAGAAATGCCACTTGAGTAAGCCAAAATTCACATTTCGAGAATTTAGCGTACAACTTATGGTCCTTTAAAGTCTGCAAGACTATCCTTAAATGTTCTTCATGATCAATCTCACTTGTAGAGTATATCAAAATGTCATCTATGAACACTATCACGAACTTGTCCAGGTAAGGCCTAAAAGTTCGGTTCATTAAATCCATAAATGCAGCAGGTGCATTGGTCAATCCAAACGGCATTACTAGATACTCGTAGTGACCATACCGTGACCAAAATGCAGTCTTGGGTACATCTTCCGGTTTGATCTTCATTTGATAGTACCTTGACCGAAGATCTATCTTAGAAAATACTCTAGCTCCTTGAAGTTGGTCAAATAATTCCTCAATCAAAGGGTACTTATTCTTTATGGTTACCTTGTTTAACTATCGGTGGTCAGTACACATATGTAAGGTACCATCTTTCTTTTTCACGAACAATATCGGAGCTCCCTAGGGCGACACACTTGGTCTGATAAATCCTTTGTCGGTCAAGTCCTGTAATTGCTCCTTCAATTCCTTCATCTCAGCAGGGGCCATCTTGTACGGAGGTATGGATATTGGCTGTGTACTTGGTACAAGATCTATCGAAAATTCGATTTCTCTTTTGGGAGGTAATCCTGGTAATTCCTCGGGAAACACCTCAGGATACTCATTCACGACCCTCACTGACTCCAATTCGAGACTTTTCTTTCCTGATTCGGGTTTAGCTGACTGCAGCGTATGCAAAGTCTTGCCATTTTCTCTCTTAATCTTCCTACTTTGACCCTGGAACACGATCCACTCTCCATTAAGCTTGGGTATGCTCAAGGTCTTACTCTTACAATCTATTTTAGCCTCATGTAGTGATAGAAAATCCATTCCGATTATTACGTCAAAATCTTGAATGTCTAACACTACTAAATCAATCTTGAAACTTTCTGATCCCATATTAAAAGTACACTCGCGGCACCCTACCGCGGTTCTTAAAGTTGAACCCATAGGAGTGGCTATTACCATTTGATAACCCAATTCCCTAGATTCTAATTGTAAACTTTCTACTGATGCATGTGACACGAATGAATGCGTAGCACCTGGATCTATTAAAGCATGAACTGGAATATTCGAGAAGAACAGTGTACCTTTAATAACTGCAGGATCGGCCTCAGCGTCCTCACAAGTCAGATTGTACACTCGGCCTGGACGAACATTTTGTGTACTTCCACTCGGTGGTTCCGTCTTTTGTCTTTTTGAGCAATCGCGAGAGATATGCCCTGGTTGACCACAATTGTAACACACCACCTTCCCTTGATACCCAACCTGGGGTGTTGCTTTGATCTTTGGGCAGTTTCTTCCGATGTGGCCTTCTTCGCCGCATCCGTAACATTTTATAACACATCTTTTTCCAAAGTGTTTCTTCTTACATCGAGGGCACTTTCCATTGTCCCTTGGTTGAGTCATCGTACTGCCTGATTTACCACGCTTACTTCCTTCCTCTGTCTTGATGATCTTGGCTCGTGTCAGATTTCTCTCAATGGTCAACGCTCGGTGTAATGCTTCTTTGTAAGTTTCAATGTCCCATCCACTCAGAACTTGCTGGAGATGTCCTTGTAATCCTGAAACAAACTTTTGTGCCTTCTGACTCTCGTCAGTCTCGTACATGGGCACGTACTTAATCAGTTGAATGAACCGATTATCATATTGACTCACGGTCATCTCATCTTTCTGCTTGAGCCTCATAAACTCCCAAATTCTTTCTTCCTTCCAACTCTTGGAAAAGTACTTGGCGTTAAATTCTTCCTTGAATCCCGCCCAAGTATACATTGGTGCATCCTCATTCTCAGCTTCACGCTCCTGTTGAGACCTTATTAAAGAACGCTCGGTAGACTGCCACCACCGGCCTGCTTCTTCCTCCAGCGTGTAGGTTGCACACCTCACTTTTTCCTCTTCACTACATTGGAGATGTTGAAGTAATTTCTCGTTCTGCTCTAGCCAGTACTCGGCTGCGCTAGGATCATCGCCAGTCCTTCCTTTGAACACAGGGGGTCTCAAATGTCGGTATCGCTCCAAAGCTGTGGTCGTGTGCCGAGTAGGCTCCTCTCGACTCACGTATGTCAACATATTTTCCAAAAATCGCTCCATTCGCTCAAACCGGTCTTCACTGGAGCTTGATTCTCCTACATATCTTCAATTTCCTCCTGAGTGATTCCTGTGATCACCCATATCTTCAGGGTTATTTTCTTCTCTTCTCCCATTTTCAGCATGGGCTGCATTTCGAAGTCTTCGTGTATTCACCATCTGAAGTGAATCACGGAAATGAATTATGCACAAGACAAAATTGTTTCTATACAAAGGGACAGTTTTATTTCTTTATATTATCCCATAAACAGAACAACGTAATACTATTGAAAAGAAATAGACATAACATCTTATTATATTTTATATCTACATATCCCTTCTTTTTTTTTCAGTCACTTCTTCGGCCTTGCTCAGTAGTTCTTTGGCCTCCAGATCCAGGACTCTTTGTGGTCCCCATCATTGTCGGATGCCACCGGGGGTCCTTCGTCGTCATCTTGGACTTCCTGAGTCTCCTCATCTGATTCCTCATCAGAGCTAATATCTATGACCTCATTTGCGAGATTCGCAGCAATCTCTACTTGTTCCTCCTCGTCCATAACATCCCCAAGTAGATCTTGATGCTCGTTCCTCATTCTTGCGCAAAATTCACGTAGAGTGTCATCTTCCCAGTCCTGCCACAACCACTGTGCAAAAGTTTTCCATTCTCCCTCAAACTGATCAATAAGGAAGCCAATCTGAAACTCTGATAAATCTACCAACTGTCGATAGCTGGGGGGCACATCATCTATGATTTCTTCCATTGCAAACAGAAATACATTCATGTCCTCATTTTGGGGGTTTCCTCGAGCTTCAATCCTATTTGCCCAGTGTGACAACAGTACTTGGTCCACCATTTTTCTACTAACATTACACAAAGATTTTCTCAAAAACCTCAAACAAGTGTTTCCTAAGGTTTTCATATGTTACCTAAAATCCATATCCCTATTCTAAGTTAACAAGTCTAACTGTGCTAAGTTTAATAACCTAGCCTAATCATCCTAGGGTTCTAACCTAGGGCTCTGATACCAATTGTAACACCCCGCCCTATACAGGCGTGTTACTATAAGGAAATTCCCGGGGTTTCTTTTTTTTTCATTTTCACCAAGTCTGATACTCGCGGCGCCTGTGAGCACAATCTTCACATGCAGATGAAAACCCCGAGAGTTCCAGTCTTACTCGTTTAGTTAATAATAACATAATCTCAACCGAATGAGACAATATAAACACAGCGGAATACTTAATTAATCAAAATGACGTGGCCTACCACGTGTTACACAAGTTGTTTCCTACCAACATACATATAACATCAATACTAAAAGTTTACAACACCGTCGTACAAACGTTCATACATATAGCAAAATAGATTACTATGCTACCAAATGATACATTGTCTATCACATAAACACCATTGTCTCTCCGGCCTCGTCCTTGACTTCGCAGCTGTCCCTAACTGGAACATTGAATGTTCCAGGGGCATAACCCAGGTTAGATGAATAAACATCTAAGTGAAGTCATGAAACAGTTTATGTAATGCATGAATGATATATGAGCATGGCATACTAGTCGATAACATGTATGACACGTCAAACTTGAGAATTTCCCTGACAAACTTAATCCCCGGGTGCCCAACCGTGTCACTCGGTTACCAGTCCCGGATGCCCTACCGTGTCACCCGATCACCAGTACCGGCCCCGGATGCCCTACCGTGTCACCCGGTCGCCAGGACTAACCGTGTCCCATTCTCAAGAAGACCCCGACCGCCCCATACGAACTCAATGACGTAATGAAACTAGACTTTAAATGATATAAAATTTCACACGCCATGCACTAACATTTTAAAGTAAATCAGTTTATGCAATGTAGCGAATGCCGACACCATGACCATAAGCATAAAACTTGTAAAATAGGCTAAGTCTAGGAGGGTATAATAGCTTACTAGAACTCACCAAATGCACTTTAAAACACTTTAAAGACAAGGTAGAGCTAGAATCAAACCACTCACCTCAATTCGAAAAAGTCCGGATTTCGCCTCGAAAAACGTGCCACACCTCGAGAATTATGTAATTCTTCTTCCAATGACCCAATTGACTCCTATTTTACCATTTAAGACCTTTGGAATCAATATTTCTATTTTTCCACATTTTTCTCTATTTTTATTTAATTTTTAAACATTTATACCTTTGGAAATTCATTAAAAATACCAAACATCATTTTTTTCAAAATATTCTTCCATGACAATTCCTAAAATAATTCAACCAAAATTCTAAAATTAAAAACACTCAAAAAACCTACCTCACGCGCCCTCACGCGCCACCCCGAAGCCCTGTGAGTGGGATCCACGCGCCGCCACACAGGTCGTCTTCTCCGGCCTTCTTCTTTGACTCCGGCGACTTCCTTAGAACACTAAGAACAAAAGCCCCTTATCCTTGTGCCTCGATTCAAGCCCGAATGCCCCTATTTTTTCTCGATTCATTTTGAAACCCTCGGCCATGGTTGGCTATTTATACCCGATTTCGACGCTAAAACTCACTAAAACTTATTCGTCCTTATCCCTTAAGCTCGGATCTAGCCTCTAAACCAATCGAGAAGCACCAAATCACGAGCCTAAGCCCTCGAAAGATCCGGCCAAATCGAAAATCTTTTGGCCATGATTTCCGATCACATTCGGCCCAAATCCGGCCAATACAAGCTCCCAACGAAGCCATCATCGTCTGGAGGCTATCCTAGAGCCTCTTGGCGACCTGCCCGATGCCCTAGAAGCGACCGCCGGCGGCCATAGGCGGCCGGTCGGTTTCACACCCAAGAAGTTTGCAAAAATTGCATTTTAGCCCCTGGTCACTTTTTAATTGCATTTTCTCCTATTTCTAAACACCCTTGAACAATCCAACACTTTCACGATGACCCTCTAGTTCCATATTTTCCATTTCCTTTTGGAATTTCTGAAAAATTCGTCAATTCGACCTTCCACTGACATTTTGCAAAAACTGCACTTTTGCCCGAACTCTCCTAATTGCGTGCTTTTGACTTCAAACCTTTGAAAATCCCTAATTGTTATCAAATATCCTCCAATTGTGCCATTTTTCCTCAATTGGCTTATCTTAACTTGGTCATCCGTCTTTCGTTTAAGTTTCGAATATTGCATTTTAGCCCGAAACTTTGCTAAATATCGTTTTGACCCATATCCTAAAAAATTCTCTTATTATTTAATACCGGGTATTACAGGAAACGATTGAGTGGGGGTCCCTTTCGGATTTGCGATCCTATCGATTGCCATCCTCTTGTTAGCCAGATGGGCTTCGAAATTTCTGGAATGGGCCACAAGAGTCACGCCAAAAATATGGCGAGACCTCTCTCTCTCCTCCACTATAAATATAAGACCGTGCCTTCATCATAAGGTACGCTATTTTGAGTAATTGAAGTGCAATTTTCCCATTTTCTCTCGAGATCTAATTTAAGCATCGGAGGGTTTGCGCGGGGACCCCCACCCATCGCCCTAACGATGTTCTCGTTTTGTAGGCCACTCATCATCCTTGAGGCCACTCGTCATCAAGGCCACCCATCATTCTTGAGGCCACTCGTCATCAAGGCCACCCGTCATCCCGAGGTTACTCGTCATCAGGGCCACCCGTCATCCCGAGGTCATCGTCATCCTTGAGGCCACCCGTCATCCTTGAGGTCACTCGTCATCCTCAAGGCCACTCGGTCATACTAGGCCACCAGATCACTTTGGGGCCACCAGATCCCTCTAGGCCACCAGATCACTTTGGGGCCATCAGATCATCAGCCCATAAGACCATCCGCCCACAAGATCATCAGCCTGTCAGATCATCAGCACTGTCGGATTATCAGACTTGGAACTCGTCAAGATTCTTATCAGTAAAGACATGACTCCCGAGACTCTTGCGTCTGTTTGCAATTAAAAATAGATTGTTGTATTTTGGCAAGAACAATTGGCACCGTCTATGGGAAATGCAAGACAAAAAAGTCAACTTAAGAATGACAAACACCCGTGGACACCGACGAACTCTCTCTCAAGGTGTAGAAACACGCCTACCACCATGGAACTCTCAGCAACAGGGAACGCCTCCCATTATCCCCAATTCTCAACAAGGAGCACCTCTGCCCTCTCATAATGCTCAACCCCAAGGAGGTGATCATTCCGTTTCCCCGAGCCAGCAAGTGGGGAAAAATTCAGTTCCACCACCATTACTTATCGGCTCAAGGCCACCGCCTACTGATCAAGCTGGGACTTCACGACAACCACCACGCACGGTCCCGTGGGAAGAGTATGAAGCATTGAGACAACAACTGTAACACCCGGTGTTACAGGTGTTAAAAGAATGAGGAAATGAAGTGAGAAAAATTCCAAAAATGCCCTTGAGAAGGGGATGGACCCTTGAGATTAAGAATGCTCATGGGAAGGGTATTTTGGTAATTTGGATAGTGAAATCCAATGAAGGGTAATTTGATAAATTAAAAATAATTCCTATGTGGAATTAAGTGTGTAAGTGAATAAAAATCCCAATTTGGTAATTATGAGGAGATATATGGGATTAATAAATTCACAAAGATTATTTAGGAATTTTGGAGTGATTCCATAAAGGAAATTAAATTTTGGAAATAGGGAAAATGGTGGATATTAAAATTATTTGAGGAGAATAATTCTATTTTCCCTAAATTGTGATTTAATGTGGTAATGCCACTTGGAGAGATGAGATTAAATTTGGAAGCCAAGTTAGTGTCTTGTTGTGACACTTGGCATTATGTGGTTCAAGTATAATTGGGTGCATTAATTAAATGCAAAAGAAATGTTAAATAGTCTTTCAAGCATTTAATGAGAGGCATGATTATTTGGATTAAAGAAAATCCAAAAGAAAATGGTAAATGGTCACCATTAATGCCTTGGAAAATATGAGAGTTAAATAAATCCAAGAGAAAATGGGAAATTAGTCTCCCATTAATGATGGAAAATTTGTGGGATTTATTAAATGTGAAATAAATGTTTTATGTCTCTCAAGTTGATGGATGAAAATGGTTCAATTAAATTAAATGGGATATTATATGATATTAGTCTTTCAAGATGATAGCTTGAAAATAGTCCCATTTAAATAAATGAGAAAGAAATGGGAATTCAAGGTAATCCAAGGGTGGAGGATTTGTCTTGAAAGAGGAATTAAATCCAATGAATGAAATTAAATCCTTTAAGTGGGCATGGATTGCCAACATAATTTAAGGGTGTGTTTTCTCAAAGAGACAAACCTTGTTCACTTGAAATCAATGGTTGAGATTGAGATTCTCAAAAGCACATGGATTGTGCTTGTAATGAATGGCTTGGATGCATTCTTGAAATGTGGGAAAACTAGTATAAAAAGGCAAGTGTGGGAGACTTGTCTCCCTTTTGGCCATTTGTAGAAATGAAGGAGAAATAAAGAAAGAGAGAAGAAGAAGTCTCTCATGGAGGAAAGAAATGGAGAAGAAAAGAAGAAGAAGTAAGGTAAGCTTTAATCTTTCTTCTCTCCATTTTAGTATACTTGAATGTAAAGTGAGTGGTTTGTTGAAATGCCATTTTAGATGGGGGAAAATGAAGATGGAAGCTCTCTTGAAATGGGGATTTAATATTCGAGAAAAGGTAAGGGATGGCCCCATGGGAGGGTGGCCTTGCAATGTGGTATAAATGTGTTTCATAAATGTATATGTTGCATTTAGCATGTTCTTTTATGTTCATGAGACTTATGGCCATAGGTTAGTTTGAGAACATGGTTGAAAAGGTGGGTTGATGCCTCAACCTAGGAGGGTTGTGAAGGCAAAGAAACCTAGCCACATTTGCATGCATTTGGCATCATATAACTTGTTATGTTCATATTTATTTGTCATTGCACCCTTATTGAGCTTAATGGCTCATGAGGTTCTTACCCTCACATGTAGGTTGTGAAGCATGGTAAAGTCAAGACAAAGTGAAATGACATGGGGAAAGCATAGAAGAAGATTCAAATGTACATATTTGGCTTATGGAAGCCTATCTTGTTATGATGGATTTATAAAATGTAAACTTGTTGGTTGGTGATGGCTTATTTAAGCCTAAGATCGTGTATGTAATTTATATTTTAGGATGTTTGATTTTATTGTGAAATGAGGCATTGGCTTAAGGCATGTTGAAGCCTAGGTTGGATGAAAGCCTCATTGTTTGGTATGTTGTGTGAAGCAACTAAGATGTATAGTGAATGGTTTTGTTGGAAAAATTGTGTGTATTTGATAATGTGGTGGAAGCATTGAAAGTTAGAATTAAGCCTTGATTATGGAGAATTAGAGGCAAAATCAAAAGGAATGAGGAGGATTTTGATTATTTTGAATTCTGGAAAAATTTGGGTTAGGAGACCCAAGAATTTAAAAAAAAAAAAAAAAAAAAAGGGGAAAAGGTAGCAGCAGAAGGCTGCTGCAGCAGCAGCAGGCGCGCCAGGCGCGCGCGCGGGGGAGGCCGCGCGCGCAGGCGGCCGCGCCCGCGCGCGGGGGCGCGGGCGGGCGGCCGCGCCCGCGTGCGGGCGTGCGCGGGCGGGCGGCCGCGCGGCAGCGCGCGGGCAGGCGTGGCCAGCCCGCGCGGCCAGTGGCCAGCGGGGCCGCGCGCGGGCCAGCGGGCCCCGCCGGGCAATTTTTTTTAAAAAAAATGGAAAATTTTGGGATTTTGGGCCATTTCTCAATTGATTTTGGGCCCCGGAGGAATTTTCAAAATAAAGGGATTTTTCGGGCATTTTTGGAGAAAATGCCAGAAATTTGGAAAAATTAAAAATTTGAGTTTTTCCTCCAAATTGAGTAATCAATCAATGGATTGATTTAAATGGTGAATTATGGAGCCCGGTAAAATTCTTTGTTTGGAAAAGAATTAAATAAAATTGTGAAAATGGCGATTGGGCATCGGAATGAGGTTTCCTCTTTAACCAACGCGGTGTGGTTTAAAGCCCAATTCTGCTAGTAAATCCTGGGGTTTAAGGAAAGGGGAGGACGAGCCTAGTTCCCACCTAGGACGTTTCTTATTGAAACATGGTCCGCCCTTCGCCAAAGACCGGGCAGGTGGATAATTTGGGTAATTATTCACGAGTAACACCCGTAAGTGGGAGCGGGGCGTTACAGATTGGTATCAGAGCGTGGTTGGAGCATCAAGTGGAAGATGCTTGGTGAAATGTGGTCGAAGGTTGATCGAAAGGCCTTGGAATTAGGACCACAAGTGACCGAGGACCCTAGGGGTTGGGTCGAGACATGGAGGTCGGTGGTGATGCGAATGGAATGCTCGGATATTCCTGCTATGGGAATAGGGAAAATATCATGTTTGAGATGATATACCGTAAGAGATATACGGGTTGAGCAATGAAGAGTCAAATGCCCAAGTGTGGGTATTGGTATCAAGAACCCGAATATGAAAATTTGGGGGTTCATGAGGCATTTTGAGGATGAGATTTCCTTGAGATTAAAGTATTGAGGCTTGTGTGGGGACACAAAGCCGAGTCATGATAAGGATCATGATGGGACAAGGAGAGCCCAAAGTATATCTAATCCGTGAAGGGATTAGTGGACCAACCTATGTTGGGGAGATGTATAAGTCTGTATGAGGGAATGGAGTGGTTCCCGTAGAGGTAACGTGCTAAGGGTTGCATGCTGGAACTAGGGTGAGCTAAGGTTGAAATTAGCTCGAAGCCCAAAGAAAGAAGTCGTCAACAGGTTGTGTGACGAGCTCCGGGAATGGAGCAAGCTAAAGTTGCTTGTAGAGAGGCTCTAGGTGGATCGAGCATGTGAAGCATATGTCAGTCATGGCAAGGGTAGGCATGACGTTGGTAGTTCATTAAAAGACTCCAAGGGAAGTCAGGTGTGAGTCATGCATGAGGGATGCATATGGTGCCACGCAAATGTATCGTTATAACGATCCTGGAGGGGACGTGCCTAGGGTATGAGTGGACCCTAGTTGGTTTCATGATAAAACAAGATATATCCTGAGAAAGGATAGGTAGGTGGCAAATGGACCATAGCGGGTGTTTGTGTGGGATGCGAAATCCCAAGTGAGTCGAGCTGGAATTCAAGAGGATCCAGATTTGGGATAAAAGAGTTGGGCATGTGTAGATATGCGCGTGGGAGCCATGGGATTAGGAGTCCTAATTGTGAAAGGCCAAGTGACCGTTCATGTGAATGATGGATGAGGGGTCAATCTAAACTCTCATTGACGCTTGGAGACAGGCGAGATGCCTGAGGTCGAGAGATGAGAGGTAAATAGACCCTCATTATGATGCCTGGGGTCGAGATGATGCCTAAGGTTATGAAACCCTTGATGGGAGACGCGGAGGTCACCCAATGAAGGGTATGAGCGGTATGTGGGCCGAGGGTAGTGAATTGCGGCAACAGGACATCCGTGGGCTATGCGCGCACAAGAAATGCCAATTTTGGATGCCAAGTGGGCAGGGGCATGGTAAGCAATGTGGAAACCCGGGAACTTTAGTTCCAAGTCATGGAAGCCCGAGCGAGGTGTGCGGGAAGGCCAGGCTGGGCGTAGTGACGAAATGCATTTATGAGTGTGCAAGGTGAGACGAGAGGTCTCAATTTACCTAGAGGGTAATGGTAAGTACTTTATGGTTATGGTGCCAGAGCCTGAGATGGGCTCAGCATATCGATTGTGGATTGCGAGATCTATGATAATCAAGCTCTAGGATGAGCTGGGTGGCGAATGAACCATGATGGACTGGGATCCATTGTCGTGGAAAGTTGGAGCTTTCAAATGTTGAGTGAGAGTCGTGAGGTGTGATCTTGTGGGGTAAGATCATGAGGCCTCAAGAGATGAAATGGTTTGAGAGTCTCTTAAGTGGTAAGAGATGTAGAGTCCTGAGGAGCGAGGTTCATGGTGTGAGCTTGGGGTTATCGAGGCAAGGATAACTAAGTATGAAGGCTAGGGTAAAATGGTGGTGGAACCATCGTACCTTGGAAAGGCTTTAAGTAGCTTCGATGCTAAGGGTGCAAAGCTCGATGTAGCGGATCTGATGCTATGGACCGTGTGGCAGAGGACTAATGAGTTGGCTCGCGTTGAGGGCAAGTGGCCCATGGGCCTGAGCAATTTAGTGAACTGCAGGTGACGATCAGATGCCGAGGGTGTGGAGCAGCACCTTAGAAAATTGGTCAGGTGAGATCGAAAATCTTCCATGCGGGATAGGACATTTAGAGTAGTCCTAAGGAGGAATCGTGGAACGCGGTAGTGATCCAATTGATTCGTTGTCGAGTAGGACGCCTGGTAAGAAAAATGGCTGCGAGTGTGGTGTAGTAGTCATACCGAGTTCGATATCAGAGGTGTGACTGGAAGGTGAAAGTCACGATACGGGGTGCGAAACAGATCAGAGTGGGACCTGAGCCATGCTGTAAGAAACTGTTGTTGGGCCAGTGTAAGGGACAACACAGTAAAAATGATTTGGTGTTAACTCTCCAAAGCACAGGGCAACACGATGGGGAACCAGTGTTGGGCCAGTGTATGGGAGTGACACGTGATTGGGTGTTGACTCTTTGAAGCACAGGGCAACACGATGGGAAACCAGTGTTGGGCCAGTGTATGGGAGTGACACGATGATGGTGACAAGGTGTTGGCGCGCCTAAAGCACAGGGCAACACAGTGACTATGCAGATGGTCAGGGACTAAAGATCGGTGAGATGTTTGAGAAAGAAACCTGAGGAAAAGAAACGGGTCTAGCGTGGGAATAATGCTACAGTTGACGCTTACCAGTGACGGGTCTAATGCTATGGACCACTAGATGCAGACGGTTAGTCCACAGGAGGGACTGCAGCCCTCCACGTGGAATAACCTGTCTGTGGTGGAGACGATTAGACACCGAAGACCTGGGGTATGCTGTAGGTTATGCCTGAGCCAGACCTAAAATTCCGTAAGGGTTGAAGTATGGTGGTAGTACTGTTGGTGTCAAGGCAGCAAGAAAGTTTGTGAATCGATGGAGTGATACCTTGTGGTGTGATAACAAGAGGTGTGGCGATGCTCCTTGCTAAAGGATGCTAAAATAGTTGTGGTTAAATTTGATCGAAGTGATCTGGTAAATTGGGATGATGGACCCAGTGTGATCTTGCAGTAATGCATGAAGATGGGATTGATTGGTAGAGTTGGTAAATGGCTCGAGAATGATACGTAAGTGCCGTGGAGGGCAAGATTTACAAAATGGAAGCCAACCATCAGATGGGGATATTGAAGCGTGTGAAGGCTTCGAATAAAGGAATCTCTAATCCAGTGATGTGAGTTGTGGTAGGCTAAACGTGTGGCTAAGGCACGGTTTGAAATCTGTGAATGTGCGTAATTGCACAGTCTGGTGTAAGTCTTGGTAGTGTCAATGCGAAATGAGGAAGTGTCCTCATGTGGCATTGGAAGGGTTTCCAGTTGATGACACATAAGAAAATTGCCAGGTGGTAGCACCTGATGGCACTAGTGGAGCGTGATGCTCGAGGGCTGTGGTGTAAAGTCGTGTTGGTACCGTGCATGCCTTTAGTAGAAAGGTTCAGCGGGTCCTGGTGGTTAGATCATGCAAATTGTGAGAAAGAGATACAAGGTGATGAAGATGGTTGGTCAAGGCAGAAATGTGCTACTCAGAGGAGTGTGGCTTTGGAATGAGAGCTATAAATAGTAGGGTTGAAATGTGGTCAGGGTAGAACTTGAGATGTTCTCCCAAGAAAGGTTGCGCGTGAGGCAACAGTGTGAGATAAACTTCCTAAGGCGCTACAACTCTATCAGGAAAGATCACCCGAGGAAAAGCCGGCGTAATGGCAGGTGCCTGAGTAGGAAGGTGAGCCCTACAGCATCCAGTGGAAGTGTGAATTCCACATGAGTGGCAGAGGTGATTTTCAGTGAGTGGAGTTTAAATCGAAGCGGTAGTCGATGATTGCAAGAGTAGTGCCTGGAGTCTGGTGGTGTTGGTTATGAGCCGGGTGATCCGGCTAGAGCTAAGCGAGTTGGTTAGATGAAAGATAATGGCAAATTTAAAATATCGCCAATGGGTAAAGAGAGCTCGAAGGAAGAGCTTATGGGACGAGATTGGTCTCTAGTAGTGGTGTTGAGGTGATGAAATCACCTAATGGCTGTGAGTGATGCAGTTAAAGGGATGCCTTGGAGTATGGGCAATTGATGAAAATTAACCTCGTGTCTAAGGTTAATGGTTGTGAAAAGAAATCGGCTAGTGAAGCTGTAGTGGTGTTAGAGCCATGTGGTTGCTCACCGAGGGGTGTGAGCTGGCTGTAACAAAGTGTATAAGAAATCCGAGAGAAGTCAGAGTCTCTCAGAGATTTAGCTAGATGCTATATGTATAAACGGTGATGTGAGGAAGGCGACCTAAGAGTGGGGTCGTGCTGGTTGTGGTGACCAGTGAGATTCAAAGAGCAGCAAGTCTTTTGAGATGGCATGGTGGTGTCATCGTCGTGGTTAGGGAAAAGAAGTTGTCAAGAAGGTCAAAGGTAGCCATTGTGTATGGTAAGACCTTGAAGCCGAGTATGAAAGGCCATGAAGGCTGGTATCGGTGAATTTGAAATGCAACGATCGTGGGGGAGAGATTCGTTGCTATAATAGTGTTGTCCTTGCCAAGGAGGACAAGAAGAACCATTATGGATGGTTTAAATCAGGTGTCTATTGCGGGTTGAGAATGAACTTGATGTATGATGACTGAAAGTTCGTGCCTCAAGAGTAAGAGGCTTTGTTGAGAAATTGTGAGATTTGAAAAGTCCCAATGAAAGTGAAGCTGGGCGAGAAAATTTGGCCAGAAGACCGCTACAAGAGAGGGGGGTGTAACCATAATGGCTTGTTGTGGTGTGGACTAAAGGCACGAGTCATCCTATAGGTGCGATGCATAAGTGATTGTGCAGATGGTAATAAGCCAATCACTTGTGCCACGCACCGTGGGTGATGACGAGGGCTGATTATAGATTCCACGACCTTAAGCGCGATGGTAGGATCCTGGACTCGTGGTAGGGTAAATAGCCAAGGTGAGGCCTAGCATGGGAATGTGATTATAAAAGTTGAAATGGGGAATTAAAGAGGGGTTGCTCAGTGAAGAGTTCCCTGGTATGGGTATGAGACCCTACTAGCATGTGATATCGGCTAGTAAGTATCGTTGTGTGCTTAATGCGAAGAACTCCTGGTTGGGAGAAGGTTGTGGCCCGAGCATGCTTAAGCTCGAGGTGAGATTGAAATGGTGCATATGTCGCCAAGCTCGATGTGAACTCGGGCAATGCACAGGGTTGAAATGTGTGATAGCCTAGCACGGTGTTAGGTAAAGTCGATTTTGCGTAATCGTGCCGATAAATGAGGGTCGGCTGGTCAAGGTAGAAGACCATGTATGAAATGGTCGAAGTTGGCAAGGTGGGCCAAATGGGTGCTTCCCAGGTAGTGCTAGCATGGTAAGTTGATCGGTAATGAGAGGTTACCATGAGGATCAACTCAAGCTATGCAGACGTGTGATTAATGGCGGTATGCCATGGTGGAATGGGTGTCTGAGTGTCTAGTGGGCACCAGAATGTGACATTGCAGTGAATGATCAGTGCTAAGACGTTGCTGGTTGGACCAGCGTAAAACCGTGGCCATGTGAGTTGGTAGTGAGAAACGTTGCCGTGTGTGATCGGCGTAAAATCGTGATAGACTGATCAATGATGCAATGTTAGTGTATGTGGTTTTGACTGATGGGGAAAATGGATGTGGACTGCAAAGTGATTTTCGAGGTAGCGAAAATCCATCCAGAAATGGATAGCATTGCGGTAAACGTGATTAGCAACCGGTTGTGCAATTTGGCGAGAGGCCAAAACGGTGTTCGGTTGTTGAATGTCCTCGATAGTTGGAGGATCGAAAGCCTAAAGTGAAGCCTTGAGGTAGGTGTAACCCGAGGTAAATGTGAAGAATGGATAGGCTATAAGATTTTCGAGCAGGAAAATTTGGCAAGTAGCCCGAGAATGTGATTGTCTTGGGTATGAGATGATGGTAAAGCGAATTTCGAGGACGAAATTCTTTTAAGGGGGGAGGAATGTAACACCCGGTGTTACAGGTGTTAAAAGAATGAGGAAATGAAGTGAGAAAAATTCCAAAAATGCCCTTGAGAAGGGGATGGACCCTTGAGATTAAGAATGCTCATGGGAAGGGTATTTTGGTAATTTGGATAGTGAAATCCAATGAAGGGTAATTTGATAAATTAAAAATAATTCCTATGTGGAATTAAGTGTGTAAGTGAATAAAAATCCCAATTTGGTAATTATGAGGAGATATATGGGATTAATAAATTCACAAAGATTATTTAGGAATTTTGGAGTGATTCCATAAAGGAAATTAAATTTTGGAAATAGGGAAAATGGTGGATATTAAAATTATTTGAGGAGAATAATTCTATTTTCCCTAAATTGTGATTTAATGTGGTAATGCCACTTGGAGAGATGAGATTAAATTTGGAAGCCAAGTTAGTGTCTTGTTGTGACACTTGGCATTATGTGGTTCAAGTATATTTGGGTGCATTAATTAAATGCAAAAGAAATGTTAAATAGTCTTTCAAGCATTTAATGAGAGGCATGATTATTTGGATTAAAGAAAATCCAAAAGAAAATGGTAAATGGTCACCATTAATGCCTTGGAAAATATGAGAGTTAAATAAATCCAAGAGAAAATGGGAAATTAGTCTCCCATTAATGATGGAAAATTTGTGGGATTTATTAAATGTGAAATAAATGTTTTATGTCTCTCAAGTTGATGGATGAAAATGGTTCAATTAAATTAAATGGGATATTATATGATATTAGTCTTTCAAGATGATAGCTTGAAAATAGTCCCATTTAAATAAATGAGAAAGAAATGGGAATTCAAGGTAATCCAAGGGTGGAGGATTTGTCTTGAAAGAGGAATTAAATCCAATGAATGAAATTAAATCCTTTAAGTGGGCATGGATTGCCAACATAATTTAAGGGTGTGTTTTCTCAAAGAGACAAACCTTGTTCACTTGAAATCAATGGTTGAGATTGAGATTCTCAAAAGCACATGGATTGTGCTTGTAATGAATGGCTTGGATGCATTCTTGAAATGTGGGAAAACTAGTATAAAAAGGCAAGTGTGGGAGACTTGTCTCCCTTTTGGCCATTTGTAGAAATGAAGGAGAAATAAAGAAAGAGAGAAGAAGAAGTCTCTCATGGAGGAAAGAAATGGAGAAGAAAAGAAGAAGAAGTAAGGTAAGCTTTAATCTTTCTTCTCTCCATTTTAGTATACTTGAATGTAAAGTGAGTGGTTTGTTGAAATGCCATTTTAGATGGGGGAAAATGAAGATGGAAGCTCTCTTGAAATGGGGATTTAATATTCGAGAAGAGGTAAGGGATGGCCCCATGGGAGGGTGGCCTTGCAATGTGGTATAAATGTGTTTCATAAATGTATATGTTGCATTTAGCATGTTCTTTTATGTTCATGAGACTTATGGCCATAGGTTAGTTTGAGAACATGGTTGAAAAGGTGGGTTGATGCCTCAACCTAGGAGGGTTGTGAAGGCAAAGAAACCTAGCCACATTTGCATGTATTTGGCATCATATAACTTGTTATGTTCATATTTATTTGTCATTGCACCCTTATTGAGCTTAATGGCTCATGAGGTTCTTACCCTCACATGTAGGTTGTGAAGCATGGTAAAGTCAAGACAAAGTGAAATGACATGGGGAAAGCATAGAAGAAGATTCAAATGTACATATTTGGCTTATGGAAGCCTATCTTGTTATGATGGATTTATAAAATGTAAACTTGTTGGTTGGTGATGGCTTATTTAAGCCTAAGATCGTGTATGTAATTTATATTTTAGGATGTTTGATTTTATTGTGAAATGAGGCATTGGCTTAAGGCATGTTGAAGCCTAGGTTGGATGAAAGCCTCATTGTTTGGTATGTTGTGTGAAGCAACTAAGATGTATAGTGAATGGTTTTGTTGGAAAAATTGTGTGTATTTGATAATGTGGTGGAAGCATTGAAAGTTAGAATTAAGCCTTGATTATGGAGAATTAGAGGCAAAATCAAAAGGAATGAGGAGGATTTTGATTATTTTGAATTCTGGAAAAATTTGGGTTAGGAGACCCAAGAATTTAAAAAAAAAAAAAAAAAAAAAAGGGGAAAAGGTAGCAGCAGAAGGCTGCTGCAGCAGCAGCAGGCGCGCCAGGCGCGCGCGCGGGGGAGGCCGCGCCCGCGCGCGGGGGCGCGCGCGGGCGGCCGCGCCCGCGTGTGGGCGTGCGCGGGCGGGCGGCCGCGCGGCCGCGCGCGGGCAGGCGTGGCCAGCCCGCGCGGCCAGTGGCCAGCCCGCGCGGCCAGTGGCCAGCGGGGCCGCGCGCGGGCCAGCGGGCCCCGCCGGGCAATTTTTTTTAAAAAAAATGGAAAATTTTGGGATTTTGGGCCATTTCTCAATTGATTTTGGGCCCCGGAGGAATTTTCAAAATAAAGGGATTTTTCGGGCATTTTTGGAGAAAATGCCAGAAATTTGGAAAAATTAAAAATTTGAGTTTTTCCTCCAAATTGAGTAATCAATCAATGGATTGATTTAAATGGTGAATTATGGAGCCCGGTAAAATTCTTTGTTTGGAAAAGAATTAAATAAAATTGTGAAAATGGCGATTGGGCATCGGAATGAGGTTTCCTCTTTAACCAACGCGGTGTGGTTTAAAGCCCAATTCTGCTAGTAAATCCTGGGGTTTAAGGAAAGGGGAGGACGAGCCTAGTTCCCACCTAGGACGTTTCTTATTGAAACATGGTCCGCCCTTCGCCAAAGACCGGGCAGGTGGATAATTTGGGTAATTATTCACGAGTAACACCCGTAAGTGGGAGCGGGGCGTTACAACAACACATTGAGGGCATGCAAGCACTTTGAGACATGGCTGGTAACCTCCAAGGTATGATGCCTATAGGGACGTTGCCTGATACTCTGAAAAAGTTTATGCCACCCCCAAAACCTCAGCCCGAGGTGGGGGCTGATTCCTACCAAGAAGCTACTCCCAATTCTCATTCTCGATCCACGCCTCGACGGGAGGTATCATGAAACAGTGGCCAGTACCCCAACAAGACATGACAATCAGACAACAGCTACTATGCATGATGATATGAAAAGAGTAGTAGAAGAGGTGCTTGGTCGAGGCTGTCGAACTGACCAGATTAGTGTATGTATTAGAACTGGTTTGCAGCTAGGATGCTCCCCAGGTCGTTTCCCAATGAACTGTCAAAACAAGATTAAACGAGGGGGGTTGTGATGAAAATCGAACTTAAAAACGTTCAAGAATGAAATAAAGATGAACTAAAACGTAACCCGCTACAAACCCTACCTCCTTACCATGGTAATCCTCGTCTCACTTATGAAAACAATCTGTTTGGTTTGATTTTCTTTTGATTTGAAAAACTCTTCTACAACTGTAAAAGATTAAATCAAAATGAGCAATCGCTCATACAAATATATCGTTTCTTTCTAATCAAAGCCTCAACCGAGTACGTCAATTAAACCCATCCAAAGATCATGCATGCATTCACACAACCGCATAAAAGAAACATACATAAACTTAGAGAAGGAAAATAAACAAAATCATCAATAAAAACATGAAAGTCGAGTTCCAAACCAGATTTGACTATATGACCAAGACTCAAACCGGGCAAGGGGTATGAGAATGTAGCAGATTACAAGCGAATTAGCCTTTCATAGCTTCTAGGTTGAAATCGATAGAATCTTTTCAAAATCGGCCACCCCCTCATGCCTCTTAGCTAGCTCTTATTTATAGGGTTTTGGAAAAGAAAAACCTAGGCTAAATGGGCTTAGGGTTTTTTTATAACAAATGGCCCATAATTTAATTAATTAAAAGGGCCCAATGGATTCTAGATTCGCCCATAACCCATAATGAAGTATGGTCGCCTCTTTCAAACCCAATGTCTGTCCACCTTGCGAAGCCCACTTGCGCCTCTATCGAAATAGCTCAAATCTACGGCTCAAATCTGTCAAAAAAGAATAAAAACAGTGTGAAGCCCAATAAAATAAAATAAACACAAGACAAATGAAATAACCTAAATAGAGTGCAATGAAGATGGAATAAGAGGGATAAATAATATAAAATATGCGCGCCATCAGTGCTTGAGCAAAAAAAGTTAATCCCTGCAATGGAAGAGCACCAACGTAGAAAATGTCCTTTTACTGCAGATATATTAGAGAGACCTCTGCCTCGGAAGTTCAAAATGCCACAAATCACCCTCTACTCAAGAAAAGATGATCCATATGATCACGTTCAGAATTATGAGTCACTGATGATATTGCATAGATGGGATAACAACATAATGTGCCGAGCATTTTCCTTAACACTATCAAGACATGCTCGAATATGGTTTAACACCCTTCCAGAGGCCTCTATTTCATCATTTGGGCAACTTAGGACAGAATTTACCAAAGCTTTTGCGATTAACAGTCGAAGAAAAAAGGATGCCGCATATTTACTCAGCATACGACAAGGGAATAAGGAATCCTTACGTCAATTTATGGATAGATTTCGCAATGCCACTCTCGAAGTCCCTGACTTGCCGGCTCAAGTGGCAGTGTCTGCTATGCTCTAAGGGACACGTCTCACCTCTCTCCAAGAATCACTTTCTTTAGACCCTTCAACGTCCCTGGCTGATTTATTTGTCAGAGCAGATTGGTATATCCTCCACATTAAAATTATGAGGAATGTAGCGGGGAATGAAGACAAAGAAAGGAAGAGAAAGGAGCGTGAAGGGGAAGAAGAGTCTATTTGACGACAGGAAAGGGTTAGAAGAATGGATTTACCTAAACCTCACTTTAATCATTATACTCGGCTTTTACAGCCCCAATCAACTATATTAGCCGCAGTAGAGGGAGAAGGACTCCTTAAACTACCCCACAGAGTTAACTGACCTATGGGGAAAAATCAAGAAGAGTATTGCAGATATCATCGAACTCAGGGACATTCCACTAATCACTACAGAGAATTGAAGAATCAGATTGAGATGCTCATTCGTGAGGGGCACTTGCAAAGATATGTGAGAAACGAGGAAGAAGAAAACAGAGAACCCCGACAAAGGGAAGACAGACATGATGGGCATGAAAGGCCAAACCCACTGCAATAAGAGAGAGGAAGAGAACGTCGGCAAGATACTCGTGTAGATAATGAGCCGACTCAACAGGCCATTCACATTATTTTCGGTGGGAAAACCCTAGGAGGGGACACATCAGCCTCCCGAAAGGCATATGCCCGTCCAGCCTACCAGGTGAACTCAGTAATGGAGGTAACAGATGATGAAGAACCAATCACCTTCGCCCCAACTGATCGAGGTGATATAATACTCCCACATGATGATGCCATGGTAATCTCAACAGTCGTGGCCAAGCACCCCATCAGTAGAATTTTAGTAGATAGTGGCAGTTCTGTCAACCTGATCTACTGGAACTGTTTTGAACAAATACATTTATCTCATGATCGATTGAAGAAAGTATCCTCACCCCTGTATAGCTTTACTGGAGAAGCGGTTCCAGTTGTAGGTGTTGGAAATGTATGCCCTAAAGACACGTTTTATTTAATTTATGGTAAATGATGTTTTATTTTAGTCTGTTTATGGCACATATATCATTTGCATTTAACTGTTGGAAAAGTGTCCATGCTATTAAGTAAGTGATTCATGTGATGGGTCGTTCTTCACAGTTAGGCATGAATCATGGGTACTTAATATGCAAGAAAAATATTACTCTTGATCTTTTGATAGAACTGGGCATTCTATCATGATAAGATCATTGTGCAATAGATCCTAATGGAGGATGGCTTGCCTTAGCCAGTAAACAGTCTGTTTACTCTAATTGTACAAGCGCATTTGGAATGCGTAGAGTGGACCTGTGATAGAAGCTAATGACAAAGTACTGATTATCATGGAGCTAGTCTATCACTGCTACTACGTGGACGAGTACTCTAATACTTGAGTATTAGTTGGTGGTCTAGTGAACCTATAGCTATATTCTTAGATTCACTATAGGTGAGGTCTATCAAAGATCAGCAACCTTGTGAGTTGGGAGTGTGGTTTCTAATTAGCTAAGACAGACTAATACAAGATAGTTTCTGTGATTCACCCCCTTGTGATTGTCCAAGAATAATCTAATAATCCAGGGCCCTGGGAACGTGACTTAAGAGTGTGTGCTTCTGGGTAGCTCCCAGTGATAAGCAAGTACATTCGAGTAGTCACGGATTATTGGACTAGTGATCTAAGGATGGTAGAAATCATTTAGAGAGGTGTTAGTACATTATTCCTTTCTAAATGATGGGTGTTACACAGAGGGGTATTTTCGTCATTACACTAGTAGGTCAAAGACATCGCACATGCAAAATTATTCGTGGGGTCAGTGTTGCCATATGGTGATAGTTGGAACACTTAGAATGACAAAATATAGCTACTGGGTAGCAGGGATATTTTGGTCATTTTAGCAGCCATGAATAATTTGTCTTTTGGTCCCCAGGGTAGCTCGATGTAACTCATGTATTTTTAAATACATTTTGGCTTGTTGGGTAAATTACATTGAGAGAGAATTATTTAATAGTTCATTGGGATTTAATTAATTAATTGGGCTAACCCAATTAGAGAATTAATTAAAAATGGACTTGGCCCACTAGGGTTTGGCCCACTAGGGTTTTTAACCCTAGGATGCTCCCTATATATATTCTCTCTCTAGTTGTTATTAACTCTAATCTCTGATTTTCGATTTTCTCTTGTTCACCAAAGAGAGGCCACGAGTTCGAGCCATATCTTGGAAGATCGAAAGATCTGATGCGTAGGAGCCGAAGGATCGCAGGACAGCCATCATCTCCACAACGTGAAGAAGCTGTCGCCCCTCCTCCTTCGATCGCTCCATTCCGACCGGTAATCCGAAGAAAAAGTAAGTCTCCTAGACTCAAATCAATACGAGGATAGATTTAATGGTTAAATCGCTTCCGTTGCATGCTTTGTTCCTCGTAATCGGTCCTTCAGTAGGATCTATTCAGTTGCCTATCACGTTAGGTGGAGACCCCCAACTCGTAACTCGACAAGTGAATTTTATGGTGGTTAAAACTTCCTCGGCGACATACAATATGATCTTGGGATGCCCGTTACTCAATGATCTAAGGGCCGTGGTATCCTCATGCTATCTATTGATGAAATTCCCCACACCCGCTGGAGTGGGACAAGTTCGAGGAGACCAAAAGAAAGCACGAACTTGTTATGTGTCGTCTACCAAAGGGAAAAGAGCTGAAGAAACCTTATCCATAGCCGAGAAAGCCATACGTAAATCCTTGGAGGAAGGAGCGGCACGTAAACCTCAACCTGTTGGAGAATTAGAAGTAATTCATCTGAGTGAATCAGATTCAGAGAAAGTAGCATATGCGGGGTCCCCGCTCCCGGAACATATGAAAGAAGAAATTGCAAGATGCTTGCGAGAAAATTCAGACGTATTTTCCTAGAAACCAAAAGATATGCCGAGAATCAGTCTAGAAGTAATATGCCACCACTTAAATGTGGATCCTTAGTTCAAGCCAGTTCGACAAAAGAAGTGAAACATTGCCCTTGATAGGCTACATGCACTAGAAGAGGAAGTTGATAAATTGCTAAAGACGGGCTTCATTCGAGAAGTATTATATCCAGAATGGTTGGCCAATGTTGTTATGGTCCCGAAACCTAATGGAAAGTGGCGCGTCTGTGTGGATTTCACCAATCTCAATAAGGCGTGCCCTAAAGATTCCTACCCGCTACCATTGATCGATCGCCTTATGGATGAAATGTCTAGATACCAATTTCTAAGCTTTCTGGATGCTTTCTCAGGGTACCACCAGATAAGGATGTACCCTCCAGACCAGGAGAAGACGTCATTCATCATTGAAAAGGGGACATACTGCTACCAACTCATGCCTTTTGGACTCAAGAATGCTGGAGCCACTTATCAGCGCATGGTGAATAAGGTCTTTAAAAAACTGCTGGGCGACACAATGGAAGCATATGTTGACGACATGTTCGTGAAAATTCGAGAGAATGAATCCTATGTAGAAAAGCTAACGCGGGTGCTTGGGGTCTTTAGACAATACAAGATGCGGTTAAATCCAGCGAAGTGTGCCTTTGGAGTGCAGTCTGAAAAATTCTTGGGATACATGATCACACAAAGAGGAATCGAGGGTAACCCTGAGAAAATTCAAGCAATAGTGGATATGGAACCACTCGCATCAACTAAAGAAGTTCAGCGATTGACAGGGCGAATGGCAGCTCTTGGATGTTTTCTCTCAAAGTCAGCTAAAAGGGAGCTACCTTTCTTACAAACATTAAGAGCAGGGAAAAAGTTTGAGTGGACAGAACAATGCCAAAAGTCATTTGAAGCATTAAAGGAGTATTTGAAAGGAGTTCCCCTATTAACATGACCAGAAACGGGAGAGACGTTGTACTTATACTTGGGGATAAGTGATGAAGCCATAAGTGCAGTATTAATCAGGAAAGAGGGACAGATAGATTGACCAATATATTATGTCAGCAAGGTATTACAAGACCCCGAGACATGTTATCCCACGGTAGAAAAAATGGCATTGGCACTGCTAAACGCATCCAGGAAGTTAAGGCCATACGTCCAGGCTCACTCGATTATCGTACTTACAGATCAGCCCTTACGAAGTATTTTACAAAAACCTGAATGTTTTGGTCGCTTTACCAAATGGTCCATTGAGTTAAGTGAATATGATATCCAGTATCAACCTTGACAAGCTATAAAAGGACAGGCACTGGCTGACTTTATTGTGGAATGTACCCACTCAGGTAAAATAAGAGGAAATGAGCAGACATAATGGTTGTTGTTTGTAGATGGAGCATCTGGTTCACAGGGAAGCGGAGTTGGAATAGTACTCGTATCCCCTGAGGGAGAAACGTTGGAATATTCTCTGTGATTTGCGTTTCCAAGTACCAACAACGTGGCTGAGTATGAAGCATTAATTGCCGGAATGAGGATAACAAGGAAATTGGAAGTAACGTGATTGGTTGCCCATAGTGATTCTCAGTTAATTGTGTACGTAGCAGTTTTAGGGACAATTCGAAACCAGAGAGCAAATAATGGCTCAATACTTATGTAAAGTTAAAGACCTGGCCCAGACATTCCAGAGTTTCCAATTAACACAAATAAATAGATCACTTAATGGGCATGCTGATGCTTTATCTAAATTAGCATCCACTAGAGAGGTAACAGGAAGAGCAGTGTTTGTGGAGATGCTACACCATCCAAGCATTGAAGAAAAAGAGGTGTCATGCGTCGAGGCGGGAGCAGACTGGAGAACGCCCTTCTATCGTTATCTCACTAGCAATGAATTACCAAATGATCCATAAGAAATGAGAAGGCTTAAGATGCGGGCTTCAAGGTTTACCATCATAGATGGGATATTATATAAGCGAGCATACACTGCACCTCTTCTCAAATGTTTAGGCCCTCAAGAGGCTGAATATATCCTGGCAGAAGCTCATAGTGGAATGTGTGGAGAACACTTGGGAGCAAGAGCCCTAGCAACCAAAATTTTAAGAGCTGGTTTCTTTTGGCCCCACACTAAGGTCAGATGCGCTAAAGAAAGTCAAATCATGTGACAAATGCCAACGACATTCTCCAGTCCAATCTACCCCAATATCCCAGCTGCAGCCTGCGTTCCAACCTATACCATTCGCTCAGTGGGGTTTGGACATTTTGGGACCTTTTCCTCAAGCACACGGGCAAAGAAAATTTTTAATAGTGGCTACTGACTATTTCACCAAATGGATTGAAGCTGAGCCATTGACCACCATTACAGCACGAAAAGTAGAGGCAATGGTATGGAAAGACATTGTGTGCCAGTTTGGGATACCAAGGATTATCGTCACGGATCATGGGAAGCAATTTGATTGTGACTCCTTTAGAAAATTTTGTGACGACCTAGGGATCCAACTAAGGTTCACTTTAGTGGCGTACCCCCAAGCTAATGGACAAACTGAGGTTAGTAACCGAACCATATTGCATGGCCTAAAAACTCGACTTGAAGGAGCCAGGGGCACATGGGCAGACGAGCTACCCACCATTTTATGGGTATATCGAACGACTAGTGGAGTCGCTACTGGAGAAACTCTGTTCAATCTTGTATATGGGACAAAGGCCTTAATTCCCATCGAAATTTCAGCTAAATCCCCAAGATTGATGGCATATGAGGAGGAGGATGGTGTGAGGAATTCTGAAGCATTGCGAGAAAATTTGGATCTGATTGAGGAGCAGATGGATAACACTGCCATAAAGATAGCTGCATATCAGAGAAGAGTAGCCAGTTATTTCAATTCTTGGGTTAAGAACAGACCCATGAAAGAAGGAGATTTAGTACTTCGAAGATCTGTTGTAACCAACGCGCTAAGGGACAATGGAAAGTTACGAGCAAATTGGGAAGGGCCATACCGCATCCTAAAGCTGATTGGACCCAACACTTGCATTTTACAAACTCTTGCGGGAGATACCTTGGGGAAAACATGGAATTTAAACTATCTGAAGTTGTATACAAACGATGTACCTGAGAAAATATCTACAGTAATATAAGTCCTAAACGGGACCGTGGGCGTAGGCACATTTCGCCGAACCACGTAAAAATGCTTGTGTGTAAATAATTGTCATTTTATTTTAGATTTGCAGAAAGAGAGCTCACACGCGATCAAGACTGTTACCCTGCCTATGGCCCGGCAATGGGGTAAAACACAATCAAGCCCGTTGCCCCGCCTATGGCCCAGCAATGAGGTAAAACGCGATCGAACTCGTTACCCCGCCTATGGCCGGACAACGAGGTAAAACGCAATCAAGCCCGTTGCCCCGCCTATGGCCCGACAACGGGGTAAAATGCGATCAAGCCCTTTGCCTCGTTTACAACCCAGTAACGAGGAAAAATACGCTCAAGCTTGCCACATCGGGCATGATTTAATAACAAGAGAAAAGTCCTGGCCTCACAACACTAATGACAGCAATGAAAGATTAAATCAAGCAATAAAGAGAAGAGCACGTTGAATGGAGCAAAGAAGAAAATATTCCATTGATAAAGCAATAGCTCTCCTTAAAAAAAAGGGGGGGGAGCAACAGTGAAAAGAAAACTACAATAAGGGCCTACTCGTGGGGACGAGACTTGCGAGTCGAATGCTTAGTAGACCCAAGTGACACAGTAGGAACCTCAGGAGACACTATGGGAAGTTCCCCTTCTTCAACCTTGACTGTGTGAGGGACATCTTCAGCAGCTGCACCAGGATCTTCTTCAATGGCTTCGGGATTGACTACCATGCCTCCTTCCCCACAATTGAAAGGAAACGAAATCTAAGAGCCCGTCAAATTTTTCAAATCACCCACTAAGTAAGAGTCCAAGTAAGAAGAAGGACTCAAAGGCTCATTCAGTTCGTATTGACGCCAATTTATTTGATGAGACTCTTCAACCTCGGGAGTATGAAAAAGTTCAGGACAACTCTCTCCCAGACGCTGAGATTCCAGATGGGCACGAGCCAGATAGAATCCATATTTCAGAAAGCCTGAAGCATATCTTCCCTTCCTATCTTGACAATCTTTTGAGAGACGATATTCCTTCATTGCTTCAGCTCGAATAGCCCGGGCATCTCTATGACTTATCTTCAGTTTTGACAGGCGTAAAAAGTGTTCCTGCACAAGTGCTTCATGTTGTGCCATTAAATCAACATTCTTGTGCTTTTCAGCTTCCAGCTTAGAGCGTAAATCTTGAATTTCCCCTTGAAGGCCCGATGTACCAGCGGAAACCTCAGACAACCGAGCATGCATACGCCCAATCTCTTCCTCTGCATTATTCTTCCCGAGCTCCGCCCGATGAGCACGACCCTTTAGGACTTGACGTTCTTCATTCCAAGAAGATTGTCATCTCCTCCAATCTTACATTTGGACCTCCACTTGCTCACGATAGGCCCTATCCCTGGCATTGGAGGCGACCATTCCTTGGATCCCTTGCACCAGGAGCTACTCTGCTTCATCCCTAGTTTGGGCATAGTTACTACCAATAAATCGTCGTTCCTCTCGAGGGAGAATGGTGGAATAAATGAGACGAGCGCCAATCCCTGGTTCAGTAACGGAGTCTGTCTCTAATACCACTGGGGAAACTTCAAAGTCCCGACCAGTAAGTTTCGTACCATCTCCGAGAATCATAGTATGTCTCACGTCGCCTGGAAGGGGAAGTATAGGAGGTGGCCTCAATGATTTCTCGCCTTCAAGACAACAACGATCCTTCCTATTAGGAATTACGGGATGACGACATTCTTCCTCCACCCGGGCCATGTCACCAACAAATTGAGAAGACAAACTTCGCCCCCCTCGAGAATTGGGAGCAGGAGATGGGATATTGACGGCTTCTTCATGAGAGAGGGGAATTGATGATGGACTTTCCGTATGGAAAGGAACTTCAGCGCTCGAGGGGTCGCTTCTTGGGTGACGCTGCCTTTCCACCCCAATGGGAGAAACGCCCGCAGGCCTACGTGACCGAGGAGGGCAAGAACTTGTAGCTCTCTCAGTACTAAGGGCAGGAACTCTAGATGTTGTCGCAACACGTGCCTCCTCTTTGCGGTGGCGTCTATGCAACTCCATCAGCCTATTCAATCCAGGCATCTCTGCAAAAATCAATGCAAAGCATTCAATATGGGAAGAATAATACAATAAAGGAAAAAGAAAGACAATGTCCAAAGATATTCTACCCCCAGGAGTGTTTTCCTCCTGAGGATTGAAAAAAGGATGCGAAGACGATTCAGGCATTTCCATCTCCCCCTCCCGGACTCCCTCCATTTCCTGATTGGATAGCGTAAAAGATTGAGTAGGAGCAGTTGGCGTCACGACCCCCCAGTCGCACACCCCAGTGATGAAAGTGAGACGTGGCCTGAAAAATGTGTCGAGACCTGAGAGAATTTGAGTTTTGGAGGCAATACAGATGACCCTTATGAAATTTAAATGGAGATTTCAAGCCCTATTTATAGGGGCTCAAAAGGCAATAAACCCAAAGCTGCTAGATGAATACAGAAAATGAAGAATAAACGGCCTTCTAAAGATGAGCAAAAGTACGGCCAAGAGCCACGCAAAAATTTCCCGAGATCTTATGCTCTTTTACCCGACCTTTCGGCTAAAAAAGCAAGGAGCAATTGATATACCCAAGAAGACAAGGCGGATATATGAACAGCTGTGGGCCCCAATATCAAGGAAGCAAGGAAGACCCATTCGGCTGGGTCGAGTGCAAGGCCACTCGGCATGGCCGAAACCACTTGGCATGGCCAAGTGGCTGCCACTCGGCAATGCCGAGTGGGGGTCACTCGGTCACGCCGAGTGGCCCTACTCCCTTACTCGGCCTAGCCGAGTGGGGTCCACTCAGCTAGGCCGAGAGATCCCACTCGGGAAACGACCGAGTGGGGGTCTCTTCGGGATTGGCGATCCTACTAATTGCCACCCTCTTGTTAGCCAAATGGACCCCGAAATTTCTGGAATGGGCCACGAGATTCACGCCGAAAATATCGCGAGACCTCTCTCTCTCCTCCATTATAAATATAAGACATTGTCGTCATCACAAGGTACGCTATTTTGAGTAATTGAAGTACAATTTTCCCATTTTCTCTCAAGATCTAATTTAAGCATCGGAGGGTTTGCGCGGGGACCCCCACCCGCACCCTAACGGTGTTCTCGTTTTGTAGGCCACTCGTCATCCTTGAGGCCACTCGTCATCAAGGCCACCTGTCATCCTTGAGGCCACTCGTTATCGAGGCCACTCGTTATCAAGGCCACCCATCATCTCGAGGTCACTCGTCATCAAGGCCACCTGTCATCCCAATGTCACTCGTCATCCTTAAGGCCACCCGGTCATATTAGGCCAGCAGATCACTTTGGGGCCACCAGATCATCAACCCACAAGATCATCAGCCCACAAGACCATCCGCCCACAAGATTATCAGCCTGTCAGACCATCAACATTGTCGAATTATCAGACTTGAAACTCTGTTAGATCCAATCACTCGTCAAGATTCTCATCAGTAAAAACACAACTCCCGAGACTCTTGCGTCTATCTGTAATTAAAAATAGATTGTTGTATTTTGGCAACAACAATTACCATTGGTCGATATAAGCTAATTTGAGTAATAATGGATTGAGGAGTTGGGAAAAATACCAAATCAATAGTAGAGATGGCTCAAAACCTTGAAAAATGACATGTAAGTGTGAAATTAAGATGAGGAACTTGAGGCAAGTTCAGTGATGCGATTTGATCCTAGAATTTGAATAACGCCCGAATAATTGAAATGTCAACCTAAAAAATCAAAATGTCAAAATATACTTTACGAAAGGGAGTCGGAGGTCAATGAGGGAATGTTTTTTGTTAAGTACTAACCTTGAAATGAGGTTAGGTAAGATAAAGGACCCGAAGGTTTGCAATTATATTAAACAAGAAAATTGATTAGTTAAGGGACTTAGATTATGAGAATTCCTAAACCAAACATGAAACCCTAAAGGTTAGACTCAAGAATATTTTAAGAAATGTCAGGTCCCAAAAATAATGACATATTAATAGTTTAGGGATAAAATAGGAAATTAATAAATGTCAAGAAAGATTATAAAGGCACTTAAAAGAATGTTGGAAACTTCAAGGACCCAAGTAAAATTAGGGGGGGATGATGTGAGATTTATGGAAGTTAAAGTGATAGAAGGAGAAATAAAGAGGGGTTTATGTGAGATAATGATGAACGAGAGGGTTAATATAGCTCTCCACCTGTAGCCCATGGTATTATAAAGAGCACTAGCTTTCCTACTTGGGGAAAACACCCAATTGGTAGTTACCAATTAGGGATAATCAAGTTATGAGCCGCTAAATTGTTCTCCCGCTCACCAAACGAAAGAAAAAGTATATTAAAACATAGAACCATTCCCGTTGAGTGTTGAGTACATTCTTTGTATACCTCACTTGTGCAAAGGTAAGCTTTTTATGTCCTACACCTATATAAATTCCATAATATCATATTACATAAGCTCAATAAGGAATACCATAGGTGCATAGATGCAGAAGATGTGCAACATGAATACACCTAAAAAATTGTGTGAAAACCCTATTTCATTGATTGTATGTAAACAACCTTGCAAAACACATATTTTTTTACGTCGAGATTACATTGGTTATGCATGCTTACCTACAACGACCATTTCGGATGCCACCTTTCTTGACCTTCAACATAGGATTCAACTTTACAACATCTTACTAGGTTTGCTCAATTTGTCTAGCCTAAGAATAAGGACTTACGGAACTTAACCTTGTCTTAAACAAAAAGTACGAAATATGCACCATCAACTAAGTTCCTAGAATAGTCAATGACTGAAAACTTTATGTAAATTAGATAACTGATATGTATCAAAACAATGCAAAGGTACATGCAATGCACCATCTACTAGTACCCACCCTAGATAGTCCTTATGTGTCTCTTTCAATCATTCCTTGTTTATGGGTTTCTTAGGGATTTTGAATGCCTCTGCCATGAAAAACATGAAGCATCGCGTTATTATATTAAGGTTTATTTACACTAAAACTCTTAAATTTCTAAAAATTACACCTTTATCCTTGAATGCCTAGAAATCTCACTTTGACCCTTAAAGTTCTTGAAATCACATTTTTGACCCATTTTATTCTAGAAGTTTCATTTAAACACAAACTGGTCCTAAATCAACCCTAGGCCCAAAAACTCTGCAATATATAAAAACCTTTTACTTTCATAAATTATGCCTTAACCCTATGTTTTAACAAAACTAGATTTTAGGCTCATACTTTACTAAAACCTCATTTATGACCAAAGCTTTATACTTTCAGTACGCTTTAACCCAAAACAATGCCCTAATCACATAAAGGCCCTCAAGGTTTCAAAATAATCTACGTCATTTTCCAAAAATTACTTTGAGGCCCTTAATCTTTCCCAAAACTCCACAAAATCGCCAAATACTGAACCAACACCCCTAGAGTCTTTTTTTGTCTCAGTTCCGGCACCTAAACTTTTGAATAAACTGCAGTCCAGTCCCTGGTTTTCATAAAATTACACAACCACCCTTTGACCGAATACTCCATCATTAATAACCTCCAATTTCTTTCATTTCTCTTGCAATATTTTTAGACACACGGTTAAATCTCTGCTTCTTGAGTTTCATTTAAACAGATTATAACCCAAAATCGTAAGAACAAGGCAGAAAGTTAATTCACCTGAATGTGTTCAGTTTGGCCACAGCAACCAGCGGCTGTTCCTTCAATTTTTCCAGTTTTCCTTGCAGTTTTCAACACATGCAAACAATCTTGGGGATCCTTAGAATGGGTAGAAGAAGATTATAACCTCAAAGTGAAGAAAAAAAACTTATTAGAAACAGAAATAAATAGATAACTGGACTGCTGTAACTGTTCACGTACGCCGGCAACTTCTTCTTTTCTCTGGTTTCCGGCAGATACTCCGGCCACCTCCGGTAAGCTCTCTGGTCACGGGCCAGCCTCCCTGCCCGTCTTCCTTCCTTCTTTTTTCTTCCTCCTCCTCCTCCTTTCCCGCTTTTTCCGTCGAAACAGTGCACATAAACACGCATACTTTTGCTAAATTACACATTCGCCCATTTTTCCTGTTTATTCCCCTTTACTTTAAATAACCTCACCTAGCCCCTTTAATGTTCTCTGGGTCCCCTTTTATCCACTTAGTCCCCCAGAATTCCTTAAATGCCCTTATAACTTTTCTAGGCATGTATTAATCTCTCACTAACCCCAAATTTTTAATTTTTAAATTTCCTAAACCTTCAAGATTTCTTAAGATACTCCCAAGACTAACCTTCAAGATCCTTTTGTGCTCATTTCAAGAAATTTTTATTACCTATTGCCATTAATTAATTAATTTCTTTGTTTCAAGTAAGTGCGAATCTTCAGGTCTTATATTCTACCTAAAGTTAATTTAGAGTTAGTCCTTAACCACAAACAAGGTCTCATGCAGGTTTTGTTCATTTTTCCAAAGTCTTTTATGACATTATGGTTTTCTCAACCAATACTTTCGTCATTCTAGTATTGTCTTGATTTTGAGATCAAATCTTATTTATGAACTCGTCTCAAGTTCCTTATTTTTATTCTATACTTACATATCACTTTCTAAGGTTCAAAGCCATCCTTATTACTCATTTAGTACTTTTCCAACTCTTTGAGCCATTATTCCTCGAATCAATTCCTTTCAACTCTCAGTGCTATTTCTTAGCCCTCAATCCTTATTTAAACATGGATTAAGCCTCATTTTCAGAGTATGCATGCAATACGGGGTATTACATTTAATATGTAAATAATAAAAAAATGTACTTATATAAGTAAAATGTTTCTTGGACCTTCAAATTGAGATAAAAATTGGGGAAAGAAATAAGAAGAAGGAAGAAATGAAAAGAAAAAGAAAAAAATAAAGAATAGAGGCAATCATCAGTGACTCAACTCATCGGAAGAGAACTAAAGTAGTGGCTATAATTTGGGAAAAAGAAAAGAAATAAAGAAAAAGAGTTGTTGAACAGAATAATGTGTAGGGCTAATTAGCTTTTGCTAATAAATGAGGGAATGACTTGGGCAATTTCAAGTGAGGTTTTTTCTTTAAATTTCTTATTAAATATGGTTCCTAAATCCTTGATGGATGTTTACACATAGGGATTATAATAAGAAAGGAAAAAAATATAGGAGTTTAGTAATTGGTTGTTTTGGTTAAGAGGTTGTTGTGAAGTTTTGTAAAACTGATGGGCATTTGTGTAATTAAACAAAAACCTTAGTTGTTGGAAATGAAATAAAGAAATACCCTAGGGATTTTGATATGTTGAATGTTAAAGATTTGGGGTTTTGTGAGGTTTTGAAAAAGTTTGGGCTTTTTGTAAATTTTGTAAAAAAAGATGGGTAAATGGTTTATTTAGAACCCTTGATGGTCTTAATGTGATTAATGCATTATTTTGGGTTGAAGTGTACTTAAAGTTTATGGTTCAAGCTCAAATGAGGTTTTTGGTAAAGTATGAGCTTAAAGTGTAATATTTTGTTAAATATGGGGGTAAGTTTATTCTAGATTTTGCTATGGCATATGAGCTCATCATAACCAATATTAGGTTCAAAAAATGAGACAAACAGTTAATCACATATAAAAATGTCACATCAAGCACCCAAATAGATTATTTTCTCATGAGACAAGAGGATCAGTTATGTTATAGGAATTGTAAGATGATACCAGGGGAGTGTTTGACTACTCAACATAAACTTTTGGTACTTGACGTCCAAGTAAGAAATTGGAAGAGAAAAAATCTCATAAAACAAAATCCCAGAATTAAGTGGTGGGATTTAAAATGGGAGAAACAACTAATCTTCAAAGAAAAAATAAAGGGTAGAAGAGAATGGAATGGAGAATGACAGACAAATCAAATGTGGAGGGAAATGGCTACTACTCTAAGAAGCACGGTAAAGGTAGTCCTTGGAGAGACAAATGGCAGAGCCTTAAACCTTAAGGAGTCTTGGTGGTGGAATGAAGAGGTACAATTAAAAATTAGAAATGAGAAAACTTGCTATACGGCTGTATATCAGTGCAACAATGAAGAAAATCTAAAAAATTATAAAGAAGCAAAGAAAGTAGTAAAAAATAGCTGTTAGTGAAATAAGGTAAAAAACATATGAGAATCTATATAAATGACTTGATATAAAAGATGGAGAAAGGGATACATAAAAATTAGCTAAAGTAAGAGAAAGAAAAACTAGGGATCTAAACCAAGTGAAATGCATAAAAGATGAAAATCAAAATGTATTAGTGAATGAGGGAGCAATTAAGGAGAAATGAAAGGAGTATTTCACAAAATTATTCAATGATGGTGGGGATGCAAGAGTTAGGTTGGGATATCTTAATAACTCCGAAGGGAACATGAGCTATACATTTTATCGATCCATAAGTTCAAATGAAATAAGGTAAGCATTAAAAAAGATGAAAAATCATAAGGCGGTAGGACCAGATAATATACCAATAAAAGTATGGAAATGCATGGGAGAAGAGGGCATCTCCTGGCTAACGAAATTATTTAACGCGATCCTTAAATAAAAAATGATACTAGATGAGTAGAAAAAGAGTACTTTGGTTCCTATATACAAAAACAAATGAGATGTTCAAAATTGTGAAAATTACAGAGGAATTAAGTTAATGAGCTATACCATGAAACTCCGGGAGAGAGTAATAGAGCAAAGGCTCAGAAAAGAAACAAATGTCTCAAAAAATTAGTTTGGTTTCATACTTGCTAGGTCAACAATGGAAGCTATATATCTACTAAGGCGCCTAATGGAAAGGTATCAGGATCAACAGAAGGACCTGCATATGGTGTTTATAGATCTAGAAAAGGCCTATGATAGGGTCCATAGAAAAGTATTATGGCAGGTTTTAGAAAAGAAAGGAGTCTGAATAGCCTATATACAAACCCTTAAGGACATGTATCACGGTGCAGAAATAAGAGTTAGAACATACAGCGGGGATACCGAACCATTTCAAATTATAATGGGACTGCATCAAGGTTCTGCACTAAGTCCATACTTATTTGCTTTAGTAATGGATGAACTCACTAAACACATTCAGACAAAGGTGCCATGGTGTATGCTCTTTGTAGATGACATAGTGTTGGTGGATGAAACAAAAGAATGAGTAGACACTAGGCTTGAATTATGGAGAAACAATTTAGAATCTAAGGGATTTAAATTAAGTAGAAGAAAAACAGAATATATGGAATGTAAATTTAGTAAGAATGCAAGAGTGGAGAATGTTATAATAAAATTGGAAGACCAAATCTTACAAAGAAAAGACCATTTTCGATATTCGGGATCAGTGATTCAATATATGGAGAAATTCACGAGGATGTCATGCATAGAATTAAGGCAGGTTGGTTAAAATGGAGAAATGTATCTGGGGTATTATGTGATAGTAAAATCCTATTAAAATTGAAAGAAAAATTTTATAGAACAACTATAAGACTAGCCCTGTTTTATGGCTCAGAATGTTGGGCAGTCAAATACCAGCATGAGCAAAAGACGAGTGTAGCGGAGATAAGAATGCTAAGATAGATGTGCGGCCATACAAGAAAAGATAAAATTAGAAATGAGGTTATTCGTAATAAGGTAAGAGTAGTGCCAATCGAGGAGAATATGAGAAAGACTAGACTAAAGAAGTCTTTGGGAGAGACATTAAAATTTGATATGAAGTATATGGGCTTAAATGAAGATATGACAAAAGACAGAAATACATGGAAGTCTAGAATTCATCTAGCCGACCCCATATAATGGGATAAAGGCTGGATATGTTGTTGTTTATAAGGTCAAGATGCAATTTATCAAATTAAAAAGGTTTTTATATATCTATTGCATGGTCGTGGGGCCCTGGTGTTGATTTAGTGAGAGTTTAGGCATAAATGAATGCCTAGAGAAAAATGGGTCAATAGTGTAATTTCAAGAAGTTTAAGGGTTCAAGAAGGATTTTTAGGAGTTCAAGGAAAAAGATGTAATTCTTGAGAATTAAAGGGCCTAAGTATAAGTAAATCTCCATGATAATGAAAAGCAATGATTGCGCACGCTAACATTTAGCAGTAGATGCAAGAATACAGAACTAGTTTTTAAAACTTTTTCAAAAACCAGATAAATAAGAAGCGAAAACGAATCATCTCTTACAAGACATAATGATAGCAACCATATGCATATTAAAACATAACTAGATAATGTGGAAATATAATAAATGGTAACTGTTACCTCAAGCTCAAAGAGCATGCCGGTTGTTTCTGTTGAGTGTCTAACCCTAACATTTTGGTCTTTTGGTTGAGCTCTCGCAATCCTATCACGTACCAGCTCATGAACCAACTTCCTAAACTAGCTTTGATACCTATCCTTGGCTAACCAAACCACCCCCACAAGTGTAAGAGACTAAGTCAATCCACTCGTAGGCCGCCCTAGAACCATTTGTTGGACCTGTGCTAGGACCATCTCAATGAAGGTAAATAAGAGCTAGGACCATTCTTCCAAAGAGATGTCCATTTCATAGACTTTGAGCGGGATGTAGCAAAGGGGTTGCGTCTATAAATTCACCACTGAAAACTCTTGTTGAACAAACACAGAAGCTCACTGAAAACCACAGTCACTGTCACCGCTAACAACTCTTGTTGTCACAGTTGCTGGAACTATTAGAGAACGAACCATGATCGCTGCTAGCTGTCAATAATAGCTCACTATGGGCCACGAGCAATAACCCATTGCCAGCCACTAGCAACTCTTGTTGCGCCGAATATACTATTTTCCAATTGCTTGCATTGGACTCTTGCAATGATGACGACAAACTCTTTTGTCGGATAAGCTCATAACTATCCGTTCTATGGCTATTAATTTTCCCGATCGCATTCCTTCTTCTCTTAATAGAAAGCTGTCCGAAAGCTTCTGCTTTATCCATTAATTCATCTCCCACATAATATACAAATACATCTCCTACATTTATAAATAATCCAGGATAATGAAAATATGAAGCCAAGACATGATAAGCTTCGGCCAATCCTTTCTTCCTTAGCCCACTTTCTTCCACTGCCATCATTTCTCACACTTCAATACATATCATATATATATTCAAATGGTCGAGGGAGTGAGAGATGATGCTTGCAACATATTTCCATATATATCTTATATATAAAATGCATGATGGGAAGGAAGAACAGACGAAAGAAAGAATGGAGGAATAGAGGAGAAAATTGGAGAGTAAGAGAGAAGCCTCTGTCGCGTATTTAATGTGCCTGAAGCTACCACTCAATTTCTCTTCAATAAATGTTACTGGTACCATTTAGGCTACCCCCTTGGCTACCCAACATTTGACATTTTCTTTTTTAAATTTCTTTTCCCTTTGCAATCCCTAATGTCCTGCCTAATGTTATCCGCAAAAAAACCCTAATGTCCCAACCAATGTTATCCCCCCCCCATTCTCTTTCTTCCACTCTCACGACGCATCTCTCTCTCTTCGTTGGCCACCCTCACTCCCTTACACGACCATCTTCCCTCCTGGCTCCCTTTCTCATGACCTGTCTCTCTTTCTCTCTCTCTCTCTCTCTGGCCACCTTCACTTCCTCACACGACCGTCCCCTCTCTCAGTTCTCCCTCTCACAACCCATCTTTCTCTTTCTTGCTAGCCACACTCGCTCCCTCACATGGTTTTCTTTCCCTCTTGGCTTTCTTCTCACGACCCATCTCTCTCTCTCTCTCTCTCGCTTTCATTGGCTATGAACATTGCCTACATTCATTGTTTCTGTCTCTCTGTGTAGGAAAAACCCTCTCGGCTCTCCCTCTCACAACCGTCTCTCTCTCTCTCTCTTTTCAACCACGAATATCTCCCTCTCCACTTGGCCACAAAACTTGCCTATTGCACCTCCAGCAGTTGTGCCTACCATCGCCCTCACCTGTAGGCCAACCACTATACTCGCTACTGCTAGCCAGTGCTCCTTTACGGAGAAAGAATCATTTGGAGCAAAATGACTAGTTTTTCAATTAATTTCCTAGATTTATTACCTACTTGATTTATGACATTATGTTGATTAGAACCCATAAACCATAACATAGAGTGAAATGATTACTATAGGTATCGAAAAGTGTATCAATTATTTAAGTTTGCTATTGCACAAAAGGAAAAATAATAACAGTTGTAGTTTGGATACTACCACTCATTTATTGATATTATTGGTACCATAATGCCACAACCATATTTGTTATGCCCAGAGGGTACCATGACTTAAGGCTATGGATGAAATAGAAAATGAGGTATTTACATCCTTAAAATTTAGGAATATGGCTTAAATTTTTCACATGCTATAGAAGTTAATCATTATTTTCAATAACTTTTTGCATTAATTGGATTTTTTCGGATTTAGGGGCCATGAGTGTGTATGTTAACCCCCATGGCTTGGCGTTTCCAATGGTGGGCTTTGATCTTTTGAATATCCGGCTGGTAGTAGTTTGTCAATGATCGTTGATGGCGATGTTTTTTGCAAACCATACATGGGAGAGTTCGACAATGGTCTTGAAAGGAACCTTGCATTGCCAGTACTTACCTTTCTAGGTGGAAATACTCTTCTAGTGCTAAGAATGGCCTCTGAAGTTGGGTCGTGACAAGGAAGCACTACAGAGTGACTATCATAGATGGAAGACAATGTCAATGGGCACTATCTTTGGATAGGGTGTACTTGACATGGGATTGGAGAAGCCTTGTTGCAACAAATGGCCCTTATCCCTTCTTTAAGGCCATTTGCAGTAGCAAGGCTTCTCCAACCTTGTGGTAATCTACCTAGTTTGTGTAATATTTCCAAGCCCTTGCCATGTAAAAGTAATTTGAAATTTAGATGCAATTTAAAATTCATCTTCTCTATTCTTTTTAGCTCATATTCATTTCTATAAAATTTGTGGGCAATTCATGTGTTTTCCTTACTACATCACATACGTAAAACCCATAATTTTAAATTATTTTTCATTTTTATTTCTTTTTCCTAACATGAGGTATTCCAACTTTCAAATATGTTGATATATACCAAACACACGTTTCCATAAATTTTACAAGTAAAATATTTAGTTTTTTTTTTCAATAGCATTCATATTTAGCATAAGCATAAAAAACAAGTGGATAATTAACCCTTTCATAGAAAAAAAAAATAGGTCCATAAATATGTAAATATAAATTTACTACTCCCATAAGAAAAGAATCATAAGTATCGAACAAACCACCTAATTGATACACACATATGAACAATACACTATTTAACTACATTGGAATAAGATGACAATATTATCCATGGAAATGTAATTATAAAACAACAATAATTTAATTTTGTGTCTCTTGGGTCATTAGGAACCCCTCCCTCCCCCCCCGAAAAAAAAAGGGATTAAATGGTTTAAGAGCATGGCCAGGTTTAATTGGCAATTTAAGCTCGATGGTTGTGTAAGGTGGAGAGGAAGGCCAATGGTTACATAAGGAGGAGAGGAAGGCCGATGGTCACACAAGGAGGAGAGGAAGGCCAATGGTCACACGAAGCCTCTCGGGCTTCATATGGCGATAAAGCCCAGACGACAAATGGCCTGGCTTCATTGCCTTATGAAGCCCGAAACGCTAGCCTTTCTAGTGCAAGGAAGGTCGCCCAGGCTTGCTCACGTGATAAAGCCCAGGAGGCAAATGGCTAGGCTTTATAACCTCATGAAGCTAGGGAGGCCGACCTTCCTAGCGTGAGGAAGGCCACTCAGGCAGCAAATGCTAATGGCCTTTTCGCCCTATGAAGCCCGGGAGGCTAGCCTTCCTAGCATGAGGAAGGCCTTCCAGGCTTCCTTGCGCGATAAAGCTTGGGAATTAGCCTCCATGCCTCATTGCCCTACGATGAAGCTTGCTAAATAACCATTCTACACAACTATGTATATACAACATGGACATTTCAACATAATATATATTACATATCAGCATAATATACATATTACATATAAACAAATTACGTATACCAACTACACTACTATGTCTATACAAATACATATAAAAAATTACATATTACATATATGGTGAACTATTAACTACTTTGTTATATCTATACAAACACATCGCAGGTTGGCTATAGGGGGTATGCATATCATCTAGGGTGTGATGGGTTGGTGTGTCGCACGATGTCCTAGATGTACTTAATAATGTACACTCTACAACTGTCCCTGTATTAGAAATAACCAAATTCAGTTAAACATCCAATGATAACAATAAACAATTGACTCCATAATAAATTAAATTAAATTAAATAACTGTAGTACTCGTTGGGTTGCTGAGGCAGCAACTCCTTCCCTGGATCAAGACTTTTGACTACCAATTTTCTGTATGGAGGCACAGCTGTGGAGATATGCTTGTAATATCCACTACGCCTTAGGAGAATGAGGAGGGGGCTGACCAATGGCTGCATAGCCCTAACGAGGACTACCTACTATCTTCTGGCATCACTATGGAGTCACATACGACAACTTTCTTCTTTTTTAGGCAAATCTTGGCAAGCACCCAATGAGAATTCCTTACATTGCATGGAAGCAAAACTTGCATATATTTAAAATATGTTAGATTTTGTACAGGATTAAATCTATAAATAACTTAAAATAACACATACAAAATCCACTGTCCATTAAGGGTGTTCGTTGTCAGCCTTCCCACGGACAAAGTTCATCCAACTTTCTGGGATAATTGCCCTAGCAGGCACGAACTGCTTCTCGACATATTTATTGTTCTAGTGCATTCCCATAAGTACCTGGATGGAATATTTGATTAAGAACGAAACATAGATGCAACAAAGGAGTAACCTAAGATCTGTGTTTAGCACTCACAAATAGGGAAATCGACATGAATGAGTAGTTGGTGTCATATACAGGATGAGATTACATCTTTCTTCTTCATCAGAGGCAACACATATAATTGTCAATGTGTGCTCTAACCAGTTAGGCTTTTCCACTATTCATTATAAGTCCTTCAGTAATAAATGGACCAAGTAACCTTTGTCACACCTACAACCAAGAATTAAGGGTGAGACTATACCGATGTAAATAGAATAATAATAAAAAATGGTTTAGGCTTTGTATACTTACGTAGTGTCTTCCTCCGAGCATATGTAATCAGTGTAGCCCTCAGGGGGGTTAGGATCATCATCCCCCTCTGGGTCTAGGTGATGCTTTACTATTTGCACCACCACCTCTGCAACCACATTGTCAGGTAGAGGATTAGGAACAACATCACTTGTCTTCTTTTGGTTCAGGTGATGTTCCACAACTTCAAACACATTATCCACCACCCCGACGACCCCACTATCTTGCTGAGGAGCAGGAACATCCTCTAATGGGCCTTCTGAATTAGACTGCAGCACTGTATCTGCATCTAATACAGGCAGAGCTATCTGCTCGTCTATCCTGTCCACCACGACATCATCATTTATCGTCTTTCGTCGGGTGGGATCGGTGTATGGTGGCTGACAAAACTGTGATGGCAATTGATCCCACACAATTCGTCTGTCGACCATAATCACTTCCTCATGCAACTATACAAAGGCTAACCATTAGAAAATGGTATTGCAGACTGAAATGTAAAACGTATAAAAGTAAAGTTCGAGCCTACTCTGACTGGAGATGTCTGATCATCCACTTCATCACAAGCTGGATTTGTTTGATGACCATATGGTTGCTCATCATCACCATCCTCGATGTGATCTGGGGAATGCACAATAGGCGGGACATGTAGATAAGTAAATAGTGTTGCTTGCCCCATTTCTACTTGCCTCAACCTTTACTTTACTTGCCCTGACCTCCTATCTATCAGTGTCATCCATAAGCTCATTAGATCAATTTCCCAGTCCAACTGTTTGCTCATCTGTCTTAGTTCTTCATTCATGCTTTGCAACATCTCCAGCGTGAGAGTTAGCTTCTCGGTGATTTGCAAAAGGAAATTAAACTATTACAAACATATAAAACCTATTGCAAATAATAATTAAAAATTACAGAACAGGAACATTTTAATTAGAGTAATCATATGCCATCATTGTGTTGTCCGCGGTGAGTACTAGGAGGGAGTCCTACCTCCGCCTTACACGTTGGCCTCCCCTCTTTAAGAAGAGCATCCTTTGTAAGTAAAGCAAGGTCGCTACGAGGCAAGCAGCGTAGTTCAAAAATTTTGAACCTTACCCCGATCTCGGCGATTGGATCAACGTCGAAATCAAATCATTCACAAACAAATAAATAAATCTAACCTTTAGATTATCGAGTTGTTCGCGGATTTGAGCCGTCCAAGCTTCCGGCCTCTAACTCGTGATACGCGGCACGCATCCGTTGGCAAGGAGAACGGAATAGGAGTGCTCGCTCCTCCTTTGTACAGCTTGTGTATGGATGGAAAAAGAACGCCCTCGTTTTCTATTGATGCCAAAAGAAACAAGGAAGAGTGAGCGGCAATACATTTTTCAATTCTTGAAAAACGACACCAAAAACTACTTAATTTTGGACAACCCATAAAGGGATATTTATAGTGAAATATCCTAGGGTTTCTAAAACCCTAATGGATTGGGCTAACCCATTAATTCTAATTTAATTAGAATCTTAAGTGGGCTTATTCTAGTCCAACTAGAAATATAATTAAATGGCCCAATCCTTTTATAGGTTTAAATATAATATTTTGGTCCAAATCTAATTCAAGCCCAAATATAATATTTAATATTTAGCCCAAATCTAATTTGGTCCAAATATAATATTTAATATTTGGCCCAAATCTAATTTAGTCCAAATATTAACTTTAACCCAAATATATTTTATTTCCTATTTGCCACTCCAACAAATAGAAAATTATTAAATTAGAAACTCCTTACTAATTTAATCAATTGCCATTTTAGGAAACTCTTTCCATTATGACGACTCTTCGTCATATCGACGTCATTACGTCTATTTGTTTTTTTTCCGTGAGAACCTACGACGGCATAACTTCTTGCCGAAGTGTCCCACTTAACCATACGTCTACTCTCCTGGTTTAAGCCAGGGAGCGTGCCTATTGCGTATGACTCATTAGGCTTCCGAATATGTTGGTAATGTGTCGGTACGAACACATAAGACAAGATTAGCCTCTAGAAAGGCATCATGCCTACCCAATTATTTAGAAGGATTCATAATCCGCAAATAACCTTTCACGAGCATGGTTATCGTGTAATTCGATCCTCTCGTCAATGCGTCCTATGTGATCTCAAGTTGGCAATGTGTTGCTTGATTATGATCACATAAGTTTTTTCTTCGGTCATTCGAATATTTTCACTTAATAGAAAGTGAATCAATAACTCATTGATCTCTTTCACCATGGCCATGGATTTAAAGTGAATATCCACCGAAGACGCCTTAGATACATCATCCTCTATCAAGGGATGGATGAGTCCCATCTTGGTTATACATCCATCTCCATAAGCCTCACGATATACCCAACGATCGCCCACGTGCAGCCTTTGTCTAGGCCCATCGAAATGATGTCAAAGCATACCGGTCTTCTTATGAGATGACCGTGATATCCTCAGGTCCAAAGATTAGTTACACCCATCTCGTATGAGAATACCATCAACATATAATCAAAATGGATTCTCATGGCGAGTCATGTCCAGTAACATGTTCTCCAATATTGGTCACCTATGTACTTGTCTAGGCATCCCCATGCCTATGGGTGTGAGAACCCTATTGCTATCACATAGCAAAAACATAGCACATACAAGTCTTACCACAATTGTCAATGTCCATTCTTGACATTGCTACGACTTGGGATGTTTAATGATGTCTAGAAACTGTGATGCATCATCTCACATTTTTATAGATTAATCACAGTATACATCATATGGACTTCTATCTAGTTTCATTTGGTTATTACAATAATAACAAGAAACTAATAGAATGACTCCTTGTGAATTTAAACAACTCATTATTCAAATCATAAATATAATTACAATTGTCAGTGTACAACATGCCCAATCTGATTGGGTCTAGAGCACCTACACTAACATCCTCCTCCTCCTGTTCCACCTCGTCAGACCCTTGGACTACATCCTCCTCATGATTGTCAACCCATCCACCCCTATTTTTGTAAACGTCAACGCTAACCGAGTATAGAGGGTTAAAGGACCTCCAGAAGTCTATGTCTCAGTCCGCATCAGTTGGCTCGAGCATCTTACTCGTTCCTCATGCCTATAAAATTATTTCATCATTTACACAGATATTATATATAAAAAGTAACAAAATTTACGTTGAGGTTTCGAACTTACATTCCTAAGGCATTCTTTGTAGATGATTTTTTGTGGCCTTCTTTTAGAGCACCACTTTTGGCATCTGGGAATGGTGACCAAAAGGGATAGTCTTATGGCCCACATACTATCCACCCATGGGAACGTTTCGATCGGCCTCAACTGTCGATAGCAAATAATTCTTATAATAAAACATAAAAAACAAATGGAGTAAAACAAAAGTGTAGCTGGCATAGACAAATCATATACAATAATGTAATGAAATACAATACAGACCGAGTAACATAATACTAATTATACCTAAAATGCCCAAACAAAATCAGAAATGTTGACTTTTTCCCAACCTCCTGAGTCAGTTTCCCTTCTGTTGTGGCCATACAAAGGTATTGTAGGCTTTTACTTTAGACGTACTTCCCCTAAGGGAACGATTGGAATACATGTAAGTCCTTGGCCATAGTCCACAGAAAATCCTCCACGAATGCATGCTCATCGTGAAAAAACAACATAATGGTTACCACAACAATATAACCTAGATTGAGGACATCATCTATAACTAGGTCATGTGTGGAATCAAGTGCTACTTTTATGTGGGGCCAAGACACCACCTATTGCTATGGGAAAAGGCGCATGCATAAACTATCCACCTCGATGAGCGTCGCTTCAAATTGTTCTTTCTCAATTGCGTCAAACCGAAGTCCACTGATTAGGATAAACTCTTATTTCCCATACCTATATGGAACGGTGTCAATCTCAAACCACATCTCATCGTGTCGGGCATCGGGAAATGTCACCTCCCTAACTAGAACTTCTCTTATCAATAGTGGAGCAGAGTACTAATCGTGAAGAGGGACCTACATGAAATGTCGTGGTAGCCCCTCGATAAATCTATCCAATACGCAATAATGGCTCAAAGCCTCACAAACTAGCCCAAGCTAGTACATCCCACAGTGAGTAGTGAACCATGTACTCGGTAGTATTACCTGATGAGTGTGAATATAAGTAAATTTTCTATTTTGCTTGACATCCATCTGAAAGGGGTCAAGCATAACCAAAACAATAATTGGAACAGGAATTAAATTAAAATGGAGCACATAACCATAATCGCTTAATCAGGCTTCACTGTGCCATTAAGTCCGAGCCTTAGCTTGGATGCCCAATAAAGCCTTAGCCTAGTGAAGAAGGTGGATCGCCTAAAAAGACTGGGCATACTTGCCCGATGAGACTCGATTGGCTATCCTTGCCTGATAGAAAAATCCTGAGCCCCACTTTCCTTTTTCTTCGGGTCATACAAAGGTCAACCGGCCTTCATCAGGTAAGTATTCCCTATGGAGGCCTAGGTGGCTATCCTTCCTCGCTGGTCTAGCTTTATCAAGCTGCATAGGCCTAGGATGCCCAGGGGGATGCTTGTTGATGGGAGTTCCTTATGAGCATGGCCCATCGGCAAGCATGCCCTATGGCCTCCAGCTAGATAGCTTGGCGAGAAAGATAGGCAGTCATCCTTACCAATGGGGCTTCATCACGAGAAAGTGCTGTCGACGAGCAAGACAGTTCACCTTCCTTGCCTCTTCAAGCGACATAGCCGAGCAAGGAAGGTAAATGGGTATTCGAAATGTTGAGCGACGTTGCATGATGAAACCCATCGTGTTGAAGCATGTCCATCCCCACTGCAAAAAATCACACAAAAGGAAATGAGAACTAGCTTCTCGACTGTCGACGATAAGGGTTCCATGGTGATGACGTTAAAGGCTGTGATAAGGTGGTGGCTCGCTGATGCTGTAATGGTAGTGGTTGGGTTTAAGAAGAGAAAGACAAAGAGAGATCGAGTTTTGATAAAGGGATATCGGGTTTAAGGAGGGGGGCTAAAATGGAGTGTTATTAGTTTGAGTGGGTAAAATGGAATTGGAACGGGTTTACTTAAGATTGGGTAAAAAAATAAAATTATTTTTAAGAATTACATTTCCATTCTTTTGGGTAATCAAAAGTCTCATATCATCATCATGTCAGTCCAAGGATTTGTAGGGGAAAAAATAAATAAAATAAAAAAGTGTAATCACCGGGTTTATTTAGCCAATTAAACCCAGCTTAGGTTTATTTGACCAATTAAACTCGTCCATGCTATTGGACCTAATAATCCTCTATTTATTGAATTGATTTTTTTTTTTGGGGGGGGGGGATCCTAATGACTCAAGAGGCAAAAAAAAAAAAATTATTGTTTAAGAATTACATTTCCATTCTTTTGGGTAATCAAAAGTCTCATATCATTATCAGGTTGGTCCAAGGATTTGTATGGAAAAAAAAAATTAAAAAGTCTAATCAATGGGTTTATTCGGTCAATTAAACCCGACCATGCTATTTCTATTCTATCAATCAATATTTTACAGGTTTTTAACTAAAATTAAAATACTAATGAGCTATAAATAGATGCATCAATGTTTTTAAAGGTGTAAGGATTCCATCGTTGTCTCTCCTTTGCTGCTTCTCAGGATCATTCATTAAAACCTGGTTCCATCATTGTGTTGCATATATGGAATATAGTAATGGATAGCAAGACCTCCTATAAAGTATTAACACTAATAAACATACACATGGCATAATGTTTTTGATCTTTTTAAAAACTGAACAATGGAATTACCTTAAAAATTAAATGTATTAATTGGTAGAGATGGAGGCCTTAAGGTGGGAAATTACAACGATTGAATGTATGGAACATGTTGCCATGACAAGGCATTATGCTTCTAGTGTAGTCTAAACAGCGATTGCATCATCTTATAGATTCTTTTGTGGCACTTTATTGACTTTCTTTGTACCTAAATACACATATGCATCATCGAACCTCGATTAATTTATATTCCACCTAGTAGGTTACTTGAACACTACAAACTAGTGCTTACCATAGCTCTTTTCGATGTTGTCTTTAACGGGCCCTTCTTGTGAAGCTTCTTAGGCCTCCCCTTCCTTCTCAAGTACTTCAAGTCCAATATATGCTCGCTTGAAGCATTCTCTGTCATTGTATCAGTGGAGCCTACTTGAACAGTGGACTGAGAATGACGATTACTTCCATTACTTGACTTTGACAGGGAAAGCTATTTTTTTTTTTAAATTTAATCCACTCTATAAGCTCAATGGTACAACCTTCATCATCTATTGTGGGATTAGCTACCTCGATAAATCTTTGCATAATTGGTCATATCTTAAGTGCCCAGGACTACTAATCCACCCATCATAGTTGATTGCAACCTTTGTGTAGCATCTGGTCACATCTCTTCTCTGCCTCCTCAACATATACCTATTGGGAAGTGATTTTACCTTACAAAAAATCAGTACTGAGATAGCATGCCTATAGATAATTCCTCTAAACTTGAATAGGTGGTAGCAACAAACAAATTCGCAACTATTCCTCTAAAATAAAATAGTAAATTTTTTCCTCTTGACACCCTCACCAACAATGACATCCTCTTCTACCTTGAATGTTTTTCCTGAAGACCCCTCGTTGGCAGATATAAGGTCACAATACATCTTTTTGTTGATTTCTTCCTGAAATTTCCTGAATTTTGATATGGTGTAAACCGACTGAAATGGATTTTTAATTTCATATGGTGTAATGCATGGAACCATTTGCGAGAAGGATAAAAAATCTACTTGGAACTCCTTTTCAACTTTATCGACCTCTATCAAAGTAAAGTGTGGTCAACCAATCATTATCATGCCATTCAAGTTGTTCAACCATTCTAATCTAACCTTGTTTGAATTCTTGATGAGCTTGTGAATCATAGAGTAGTTCATGTGTAGCTGAAAATATGGCACCCTTTTGACCGTGGTTGCCAAATTTTTCAGGGAGCTTCTTTAATATGTGCCAAAGCACCAACTATGCTTTGTATTTGGAAATACTATTTGGATTGCATTTTTCATAGCCTTGTCTTGGTCAGTAATTATTCCGTTAAGAGCCTGGCCTTGCATGCATTGAAGCCATGTCCTAAATAGCCAAACAAACATCTTTGTATCCTCATTCGACACTAACCCACATCCGATCAGTGTAGATTGTCCGTGATGATTCTCCTAACAAAAGGGGCGAATGGCATGTCATACTTATTTGTGAGGTATATGGTATCAAAGCTCACAACATCGCTAAACTCTTTATATGGTTGCTTGCATCTATTATTGGCCCAAAACACATTGCCAAATGGGCATATGGCATCTCATTCTTTAAGGTCATTTTCTATAGCAAGGCTTCTCTAACCCCATGCATGTCAAGTACATCTTATCCCACGACAATACCCGTTGATGTTGTCTTCCATCTGTGATAGTCACTCTATAGTGCTTGCCTATCATGACCCAACTTTGGAGGGTATTCCTAACATTGGAGAACTTTTTCCACCCAATAAGGTAAGCACTGGCAATGCAAGGTTCCTCTCAAGACCATTGCCAAACTCTCCTGTGTATGGTCTGCAAAAAACATCGCCACCAGCAGTCACCGGCTCACCATCGTCGGCCAGAGATTCCAACGATCAAAGGCTACCATTAGAAATACCAAGCCATGGGGGTTAACATACACACTCATTGCCCCCCAAATCCACCAAAATCCAATTAATGTAAAAAGTTTTTGAAAAATAATTATCAACTTCTATAACATGCAAAAAATTTAAGCCACATTCCTAAATTTTAAGGATGTAAATACCTTATTTTCTATTTCATCCATACCCTTAAGTCATGATACCGTCTGGGTATAACAAACATGGTTTTAGCATCATGGTACCGATAATATCAATAAATGAGTGGGAGTATCTAGAATCATTATTTTTTTCCCTTTTGTGCAGTAGAAAACTCAACTAATTGATGCACTTTTCAAATCCTACAATAATAATTTCACTCTTTGTTATGGTTTATGGGTTCTAATCAACATAATGTCATAAATCAACCAGGCAATAAATCTAGGAAATTACCAAGCAAACCAGTCATTTTGCTCCAAATGATTCTCCGTAAAGGAGCATTGGCCAGTGGAGACAGGGTGTAATGGTTGGCTGGTGGGTAGGGGCGACAACAGGCTCGACTGTCGACGGGTTTTGCTACAGAGAGAGACAAAGACGATGGGTGAGAGTAATGTTTGTGGCTAGTGTGAGCGAGAGAGAGAGAGAGAGAGAGAGAGAGAGAGAAACGGTCGTGAGAGGGAGAGCTAAGAAGGAGAGATGGCCAACCGTGTGAGGGAGTAAGGGTGGTCAGCAGGAAAGAGAGATACAAGTGTTATGAGAGAGAGATAGCAGAGAGAGCAGAAAGGGAGGACTATAGTGTGAGGTAGTGAGGGCAGCCAACGAGAGGGAGAGCCGAGAGGGAGGACGCTTGTGTGAGGGAGTAAGGATGGCCAGTGAGAAAGAGGAAGATGGGTCATGAGAGTTAGTGAGGGTGGGAGAGAGAGAGAGAGAGAGAGAGTTGGGGGGGGGGGGAGGGAGGGATAACATTGGGTAGGACATTGGGGTCTCTTGGGGATAACATTGTGTGGGACATTGGGGATTGCAAAGGAAAAAGAAACTAAAAAAGAAAATGTTAAATGTTGGGTAGTTGAGCGAGTAACCTAAATGGTACTTGTAGCATTTCTCTTTCTCTCATTCCTTTGTTAATCGACTGGTCTTATCACAGGTGAATTTTGACTTTCCAACAATTGTCTCCTTATTTTAATTAATTAATTATTATATAATATATATATAACAATTATGCACATAAATATTGCACAAAAATTAATTACACACTGAATTTTTTTTTCATATTTAATATTCCACTAAAAATTTCATTAACTCTTAATGATGTTTCTATCAACCATTAACTCTTAATGGTGTAAAAATAGTCTATCAACTCAAATTCACTAATCTAGTGCTTTACCTACTTAGGGTGTGGCCTTCTAGCTTCATAGTCATGTAGCAATCAAGATACACCAACTCTTTGATACTGATTGAACACTTCAATCTACTAAGAGGATTTCTTCATCTTCCCAAAGCATCTTGAAAGATCTTGGATGTCTTCTAGCTAGGACTCAAGACGATTCTAATGGCAATGAAGTCAGAACTTTTTATAAACCTATTTAGGGCTCTCGATTACCATGCATTATAGTCCTTCCACTGACTAACATTCTGACTGAGTGAGAGTTAAGGACTAACTAAATTCACAGGTCTTGGTAACTATGTGAATATCTAGTCCCCAGTCTTCAAATTACCTTGCACCATATTTAGCATGTTCAACATGTCTATTGGAGTGCACTCTATCGTATTCATATAGAAGTTCAAAATGAAGCCTCCAAATGAATCTGACAGAGATTGAAGAATTAAATCAATTTGTAGGTCAGCATTAGGCTTAACCTCCAAATCCTTTAATTTCTCAATTAAGGAGATCATTTTGAGAACATGTTCTCCAACAGATCCTCTTGGTGTAATCTTTTCCCTAAAAAGTACTTGACTTTGTTCACCATACAACTCTTGCAGGTGAGTGATCATAGTCTAAGCATCAGTCATCTTTTCATGTTAACGCTACAACTCATTACTCATCGAAGGAAGCATATAACTCTTAGAGATGAGATCATCATCTCGCCATTGATTAAGAGTATCTTGCTCCTCTTAAGTAATCTATTGAGTCGTGGGCATAGGTACAAGCGTATCCAACACATAAGCAATCCTCTCCAAATTGAAAACAATTTTTAAATTTCGGAGCCAAACATTGAAATTTGGTCCAATTAAGCGATTAGTGTCAAGTATTTTTGCAAGTGGGTTAATTGATGTATTTGTAGAAAATAAATAGATTGTTAGATATCTTATCTTTCTTAACTACTTGATTTTGGTCTTTAAATCAAATAGTATCTCTCACTAAGTTTTTCAAATTCCTTACTCCCAATGAAGGAAAAAGCGAATTCACATTGGTATGAATTCCAATGGATATTTGGATTCTTATTAAACTTATTACTTCTCGCATAATAGATTTTTGGAATAATAATTTTAATAAGTGGATAACTCTTATCTAGTACATCTCATGTACGGCCTAAATATTTTAATTTGGCTCCCAGTCCAATATACCTCACGTTATAGTTTCTTAGCAATTGAACATGGTTAAATCACACCATCACGCTGACAACTTTACATAGTTGAATATTGATTCCCTCACATTTATATATTCTTAGGTCATGATATTTGTGCATCTCTATCACAACAAATGTTATATAGAAATTAAAACATTTGAACCAATGTGCAAGCACTATGCTTTCATAGCCGATTAACACACGAATCAAAATGTCCCAATTTCTACTGTGATAGAGAACCCCGATTAGATTGTCTTAACTCTTAAGGCTTAACCGGTTACAATTTAATTTTATAATTATAGGAGATTCTCGGTCTTTAATTATTAGTCTCACTTTTCATATGCAACATTTTTACATACATCAACTATATACATAAAACATTGCATGAAAATAGTTGATGTGGTCATGAACTCAAACATGCATACTAGGTGAAAGGAAATGAAGGCCTAAGGCCGAAAACCAACAACATGTGGATCTATGCAAGGATTTATGGGTTTTAAAATATTTTCAAAACCAAAAATAAACAACAAAGTAGCATAAAGCGGAAGCGAAGACAATCCTTGCAAGACTCGATATACTTCATCCATATGCGCAAAATAAAACCATGCCATAGAGGTTTTATTGGTATACCTTTCCAAAGAATGTTGTTGTCGTTTGTCCCAATGGTGGATGCTCATTGTTGTTGTCCATCTAAGCTCCCACGAGTAAGCCGCTACATCGGGTGACTAACCTGCCTCATCACTTGTGAAGGACCTAATCAGTCCATGCCTGAGATGCGTCTGGAACCCTCCAATGGAGTTATGCTAGGACTTTCTCAATAGAGGTGACCCATTGCTCTATGGGTGTTCCTCCTTAGGTTGCTTCTTGGCTATCCAATAACCTCTTTGAATGGGAAAAGAAATGGAGATGTTGTACCAGTTATCTCTTGGAGCAACAACAAGATGATTGCCAGCAATGGAGAAGAAGAAGAAGAAGAACCAAGCAAGAGGAGAAAGGAGAATCAAAGAGCAAGAGAGAGGGGATTAGTCGTGAAATTGTTAGCCTCCTCTTAAACCCTCTCCTATTAATATCTTAGCAAATCCCACTTTTTCAAAACCCTTGCACACCTTCCATTCATCTCTATCATGTCCTTTGTATGCAGAGCGTCAGAGCATCAAACACTCGTGTTAAAATAAGCGGTGAAATTTTTATCAACCAAAGATCATTGTTCGGTCGATCGAAGTCGACTAAAGGTCTGCTGCCTATGTTTGTTCGACCAAACTGCCCAGTTTGGTAGATCGAAGTCAATTGCATTACACAGTTAGATCGACCGATCTCGACCAGAATCGCGTGGTTCGTCTTTGGTTGACTGACAAGAAAGATACGGTCAACCTAAGTTGACTGACTTCCATCTACTTCGTAGTTATTGCATTCTAGCCCCGCTATTAACAAATAATAGCCCTTGCATTATCTAATAATGTCACTAAGGCTCTTGCTATCTAATAGAAATCTCCCATGCACAATAGCAACCAACATCATTGTCTCATAATGATGAGAAACACACTAAGAGAAATGGATCACTAATTCAGTGCATTACTCAGTATATGTGTGACTTTCTAGGTTCACAACCATGTAACAATCGAGACATGTCAACTGCTTGACGTTAGTCGATCCCATAGACCTACTAAAGGGATCTCTCCAAATTCCCAAATCACCCCGAATGATCCTGAGTATCCTCTAATCAGGACTTAGGAAGATTCTAATGGCAATGAAGTTCAACTCTATATGAACATATTAAGGCTCCTCAATTATCATGTACTAGAGTCCTTCTATTAACCAACATCTCGACCGAGTGGGAGTAATGGAGTAATTAAACTCACAAGACTCAGTGATTATGACAGATCCAACGAGGTGTGTGGTATAGGTAGCATGTAAGATCCAATCTAACATTAGAACTCTTTTCAATCTCATGCTCACCTTGGCCAGGGGATTTCCGACCACAACCATCAATATTGATTGATTACATAGGATGTATGCCCCCATCTAATGAAGGTCAATAGATCCCATCAGTGAACATTTGTCTCTATACACCACTGCACAAAGACCACACAATGAGCATCTCCATCTCTTACACTTGATGGTTTCACTCAACGATAAATCCCTAACACTAGTGCACAAGACACTATGTTACCTCTAGTCCAAGGACCAATTATATAATCGAGAGCCAGCAAAAGAACATTAATCCTTAATGATATAATAGTATAACAATGGCACTAACACGAGAGTGCGGATGAATTGGGTTACTTAAAAAAAAATTGATTGGACTTGAATTTCTTTCTAGCTAGAAAAATAAGAATTTTTAAACCTACAGTGACAATTTTAAGAAAATGCTTAGGACAAAAATTAAAGCAATAAAGGGATACAAGAATTTATAGTGGTTCATCCAAATGGCCTAATCCACTCCATTAGCTACTCACTAAGGATTTTGAAAACTTCATTAATACCTCCTACTTGATCATAGGTGGGTCCTCTAGTCCCCAAGATTAGGAATTACAGTCCTCCTACAATAGATGTAAACCCTCTAGCGCACTTGCTACAAACAATACAACAATACAAATGAATTAGAGGATGTGAAAAAGTAAACTCCTCAATCATAAATTCTCTCAAAATGATACAGGGCCTGAAGTAATTAAATACAATGAAACAAAGCCTTACAAGAAAGAATAAAAAATTAAACACTTCAACACTTGGAAGCTTCTGCAATAAATTCTCTAACCCCATAAATGGTTCACCAACCATGTATTTATAGAGGCAGATGAGAGCTTTGAAGAAATTAGTTGTTGGTGGTAGTTAGGGCTCATTTAATGAATTGACGAACTAGTCGTTGGACGACTTTACAACAAAAACGATCGATAGATTCAAAGAATCGGTCTATAGGTTAGTTTAAAAATATAAAGAATGGTTGACACAATGTGAAAAATGATCGACACCTACTGATGCAAAATAGTTGACAGGAAACAGATGAGATCTATGTTTTTGATTAGTTGATAGCCTTTAAAGGTTGGTCAATAACAAGGACAAGAGCGGTCGACAGTTCCTTAGAACTGGTCAACAGCCTTCCTTTGTATTTTAAAACATTTTGCTCCCATTTTCTCAAGCACTCAAAATCCGATTTGAAAATCATTTTTGGAGATTTAATTGAGACATAATACTTTGTTTATCCAATCTCCATCAAAATAAATTTGAGATGCATTGATTAGGATTTGCTAAAGAGTTTGAAATTGATTTTTATTTCATTAAAGTCAAGAAAACATGCTTATAACTTTGTTTAGGATATAGATATAAAACCATTGTTTATCATCATAAAAAAAGAACACAAGAGAAAAATATCACTTAAGCTAGTGATTTGTTGTAAGCATCACATTCAGCAGATGTTCTACCAACACCTACCCATATGTTTACTATATGTATCACATGCAATGTGGCATGTGACTCATCACCCCATTCCAATTAGCACCCCATACTAACAATGGTAGTAGCCCATGTGCGAATCCACTAATAGATATATCATATTCCCCTTCTGATAAATCTAAGGACCAGGAATACCTTTAAGAAATATTGAACTAGAGATCCACGTTACACAGTTTCAACCTCATGAGAGTAGGAACTCTATTAGGATGTCTAAGGACTCATTCATAAAAGTGAAAGGGAGAGGTATGAATGAAGATATGACATTTTCATTAATATCAAGAATATATCAAGAGTGTTATTCACATCCATCCCATGTAATGTAAATCTAGCATCTAGGGCACTATCACTAACACTAGGATCAATTCCAGCCATTGGAATTGTGCGGTACATTCATGGGTGCATAACATGAAATGCCTATAACTATTACAAGCATAACCCTTTTACATAGGGCCTTCGTTTCCTTGATCATTTTGCCATTGACAACTTCACTCCAAGTCTGCCTCGATTGATATGAATCCTTTTCTTTTACATTCACTATAAACTACTTTTACAATAATATTACAATAGTCATGAAAAGGGGAAAACCTTGGCACACTAGCCGTCAAATAAAACAATCAACACATACATCATCCATGTATTGTCCTAGGTCCATGACCAATACCGATATGCGACAAGACATCCATAACATGCTATTAACAATTAAAAACATATTAAAAACAATTATATGATTATTGGATATAGGTATAACAATTTATACCTTATTGTTTTGAAAAACATTGAATATATATATTTTTAATTAAAAAAGTGTTGAAAAAAATCGACGAAGCAGGCAAAGGGAAGATCAATCCACTCGCGCTTATCGCGTAAGGTCCAAGGATTAGCCATGACCCGGTCCAAGGCTTGCAGCCTACCCGAGGTGGGCTTGCACCAAGTGCGACCCAACCCGAGGCATGCAGGCATACACCACCTAAGGTGAATGTGTGCCCAGCTCGCGTTTCTGGCGAGTCCACCACCCCGACCACCAGAACGATTCATTCTCTTTCTCTACCATCACTGAAGACAGCAATGACACTACCTTGCAGCGTCTTGCTCATTGTCATTGAAAAGGAAAATGTCATGCTCTATCATTGGTGCTACCTGAGCACACCAGATCCAATCTCCAACTATTCCCAACAGCACTAGATCCTTTCAAATCTAGTCATGGAGTTGGTAGCACCGGTCGAGACTGTGGATCCACCGGATGACGCCTTATCTGGCAACTTAGTGCCACCTTTGATTGAAGATTATTCGGTGTCGCTTAACGGCACTAGATCTAGATGGGAAACACTGGTTCATGATTGATGGCTTTGCCCAGTGATGCCAGATCAAGACCATGGCATCGCCTAACAGGGCCGATCTAGATCTTGGCACTGCCCAACAGTGTAGGAATGGATCCACATTGTTGTTGATCCAATTCGTGCATACAAACAGTGATGTTGGATCCAATCTTTATGATCAAATCTCATATAGCAAAAACTTTTGGGTTTTTCAAAAACACATATTTATGTCCAACAATCAGATAAATAAATCATAAATCTGAAAAATGATGGCTCTAATACCACTGTTAGAAAACTTAGATATGAAGATATGTCGCAGAATAAAGAATAAATTTTTTAGGTACCACATTTTTAGAATTTTTTATTTACAATCGAAGAACAAACAGAAGAATACTTGTTGACAAAATCTTATTTCTGTCTTAGGTCATTCACTATTAAATCCTCCAAGTGTAGGATGTTGAGTCGATCTACTCGAAACCACTTTTGATCCAAGAGCATCTCGAGAGAAGAAGTAGAAATTTTTTAAAAATTTTTGACTGAATTTGAATTCACAAACTGATTTAGGGTTTTATAATTCTATTTATAAAAGACCATATGAAACCCTAGGTGCCCTTGGGCTGGGCTTAATGTGCTACAATTAAGCCCAATCTAATTATTAATAATTAAATAATTTCATTCATAATATAATTATTTAATTATTCTTATTTATCTAATAAATAAATGCACCAAAATTAGTAATTTCCAAAATTACTAATTTGTCCTTCTTCTCTTTAAAAGAGATTTCTTATTGGGTGGGACTTTCTAAGTTTACAATTAAATTAGTAATGAGAATAATAAAAAATTAATTCTTGTAAATCATGAGTGACATCTAGCAATATACATGATTACCCAATTTAATGTGAAGCAAGTATAGTAAACATTTTACTACAATACCTTGCAATACGATCCTTCTATCATCCTATATCCCGACAAGATACGAGATCATGGACAGTAGGTCAAATCCCTTAATCTCGTCATATAACCAAATCCAAAATCAATCTTGACTAATATAACACAACATATGGAGCACACATTCTATTGTCATATTACCTCAGCCAAGGATTTATCGTCAAGTGATTATCGGATTACATAGGATATCCTCCTCACAAATCTTGAGGTGATAGATTTCATGACTGATGCACACATACCTCATGTACCACTGAATTAGACACATAGATACGTATGATAATTCCAGATTAGAACAACCATATAGTATCGTTGATATCCTAATTCACCAATGCACAGATATCCATGTCATCTCAGGTCTAAGGACTAGTTGTATATTCGCAATTGTTGTTACCAAAATACAATAATTTTTTTTAATCGTGGGAGAATATAAAATGTGTGGTTGATTATGAGAATTTCGAGAGTGTAGAGTCTTATGAGTCTCAGGGGTCCTAAGAGTCTTGAGAGTCTCGAGGGTCCTGAGAATCTTGAGAATCTCATCACCAAGTGTCTTGAAAGTCTCGAGGGTCCTGAGAGTCTTGAGAATCTCATCACCAAGTGTCTTGAAAGTCTCGTCACCAAGTGTCTTGAAAGTCTCATCACCAAGTGTCTTGAGAGACTCGTCACCAAGTATCTTGAGAGTCTCATCACCAAAGTATCTTGAGAGTCTCGTCACCAAGTGTCATGAGAGTCTTGTGTATGCTGGGTGATGGGAGATTCTCAAGATCTTTTGAATGGGTGACTTGATGAACGAAAGACTCCTTTGGATTTGACGGGAGGCTTTATGATGATCGAGTGACTTTTGATAGCCGAGAGAGTCTTGACGACTAAGAGACCAATAAGATGAACGCACAGTTAGGGGCGTAGGTGGGTGTTCCCCTCACAAACCCTCCAATGCTTTAGTCAATTCTAGAGAGTGGGAGCCTAAGAATGTATTCAGAGTGCCTAAGATAACGTACCTAGGTAGGGGGCAATGCCTCTTATTTATAGAGAAGGGTGATGAGGAATACGTGGTGGCCATCCCAAGAGTCTCGCAGCCCATCATGGGAGTTTCGCGACCGTCCTAGGAGTTTCAAGGCTGTGATCACTACACAAAAATTGATTTTTAGCGGCGTTTTTGTTTTTTGCATTTAGTTGCGGTTTTGAAAACCGTCGCAAATACAGTCGCCGCACAGCATTTAGCGGCAGTTTTTAGCAACAACTGGTATAACCGCCGCTAAGTGATAATTTTAGGGGCGATTTTTTAAATTTAGCGACGATTTTAGAACCGCTGCTAAATTTAATTAAATTTAATTACCAAAAAAATATTTTAATGGCAGTTTTGGTAATTTTTTGTGACGATTTTGAAACCGCCACCATTTTCCTCACGCGGGCTACCATTTCCCTCACTCATGTGCATTCGCGCATGGCCACTGCTGTGAATCCTCGCCATGCGCGCGCCCGTTCGCCCCATCGTGCCTGCTAGAATTTATTCCAGTAAATATCTTCCCTGAGTTTCGATCCCATGACCTCCTGTACACAAGTGCATGTGCGAAACCACCTGATCTGCAAAGCCACCTTGTAATATACTTGCGCGTATTAATTATAAAGTAATTGAATCACTATTTTTCAGAATTCCCTTTAGACCCACAAACTCAAGTTTTTGAAATTACACTTGGCCCCAAATTAAATAAAATAAAAAATAATTTTATTTTTAATTAAATTGAATTAAATTAAATTAATTAATTGAACTCTCAAAACACCTAGAGTTAACATATTAAATTAATTAATTGAACATAAAATGTTTTAAACTAATTAATTAAATTAAATATATTAATTGAGTAATTAATTTAAAATAAATAAATTATTTAATTTAATTTAATTAAATTATATAAATTAATTGGTTAAAAAAAATAAAATTTTAGATTATTTTGTAAAATTTAATTTAATTTAATTTTTAAATTATTAATTTTGTTTTCAAATTAAATTTTTTATTTTTTATTACTTAATTTTGTAGCAGTTTTAATAAAATCGTCGCTAAATTTAATTTTTTATTTTTTATTACTGAATTTGGCTGTGGTTGTTCAAACCATTGCTAAATTCAATTTTTTTGAATTTTTTTATTAATGAATTTTGCGGCGATTTTGACAAAACTGCCGCTATATTTAATTTATTATTTTTTTATTACTGAATTTTGGGGTGGTTATACAATTGCTGCTAAATTTAATTTTTTTTGAATTTTTTTTATTAATGAATTTTGCAGTGGTTTTGATAAAATAACTGCTTAATTTAATTTATTATTTTTTATTACTAATTTTTGCAACGATTTTGAAAAAATTGACATTAATTTTATAATTTTAAATTAATAAATTTTGCGGTGGTTTTTTAAAATCGCTGTAAAATTTTGGATAAACCGTCGTAAAAAACATATATTTTGCGGTGATTGAAAAACTGTCGCAAAATACCATGTTTTGCTGCGATTTTGAAAATCGTCGCAAAAAATCCATTTTTTTGTAGTGGATGGTGTATCTGATGGATGAGGTGTGAATGGGAGACACCCACTCGGTCTAATGATCATGTTGGTGGCCACTCAGTCAAATGATCATGTGGGTGGCCTTGCTTCTTCATGTGTCGATTCTTAAATAGGGTAGAAGGAAAAGGAGGATAAAGGCCTTTACTATAATACCCGGTGTTACCGATGTTATGAGAATGAGAAAAGAAGTAAGAAAACAGCCAAAAATGCCCTTGAAAATGTGCTAGATCCTTGAGATTGAGGGTGCCCTATGAGAGGGGTATTTTGGTAATTTGGATAGTGAAATTCAATAAAAAGGGGTATTTTGATAAATTGAAATAATTCCTATGTAGAATTAGGTGAGTAGGTGAATTAAATCCCAATTTTGTGTATATGTGGAGATATATGGGATTAATAAATTCACAAAGAGTATTGGGAATTTTGGAATTTAATTCCATAAAGGAATTTAATTATGGAAAATAGGAAAATTGGTGGATATTAAATTATTTGAGAAAATAATTATGTTTTCCCTAAATTGGTGAATAAATATGAAAATGCCACATGGGTGGATGAGATGAGATCTTGAGAGGGATTTATGTCTTTCAAGTTGTCTCTCATGTGATGGTGGAAAATTGTCCCATTAAATTAAATGGGAAAGAAATTAATTTTGTCTCTCAAGTGTGATGGTTATGAAAATAGTCTCATTAATTTAAATGGGAAAGAAATGAGAAATTGGGAGATGGTGGCTAGGGACACATGGCATGATCTTGTGAATCAAGAATAGGCATTTAAAAGAAATTCAAATTGGTAAATAAATGGTCTTTCAAGTGTTAAATGCAAGCCATGATGTTGTTGCCTAAAAAGAAAATGCAAAAGAAATGAAAATTAGTCACTCATTTATGAGTGAAAATGGGAGGATTTATTTAAATGATAAATAAATGAAAATTTCAAGAATCCAATGGATGAAATGAATTCTTGAGAAAGAGAAGTAATCCAAGGGTGGAGATTTAAAGAGAGTGAATGGCATGGATTGCCAACATATTTAAAAGTGTGTTTTCTCCAAGAAAGAAATCTTGTTCATTTGAAATGGAGGGTTGAGATTTAGCTTTCCCCTAAGCACATGGATTGTGCTTTTTGTGAGTGGCTAGGATGCATTCTTGAAATATGGGGGAACTAGTATAAAATGGCAAGAAGGGAAGTCTTGGTTTCCTTTGGCCATTTGGAGAATGAAATGAAGAAGGGAGGAAAGAAATGGAGATAAGAAAGTCTCCCATGGAAGAAAAAGTGAAGAAGAAGAGAAAAGAATCAAGGTAAGTGCATTCTTCTTCTCTTTAATTAGTGTTCTTGTGTGCAAAGTGAGTGAATCTTTGTTGAAATGCTATTTTAGGTGGGAGAAAATGGTGTTGGAAGCTCTCTTGAAATAAAGATAGGGAGGTTCAAGAATAAGGTAAGGGATAGCCCCATGTGGAGGTGGCCTTGGATTGCATTGTAAGTAGGTTGGATAAACTTTTATGTATCTCTTTGCATGCTTTATTTGTTCATGAGACCTATGGCCATGGGGGTGGGAAAGAAATGGTAGGCTGATGCCTCAAACCATGTTGGGTTGTGAGGATGGAATGACCTAACCAAGCTTGCATGCATTTGCATTACATAGACTTGTTATGCTTGTATTTACTTTGCATATGCACCCTTACTGAGCTTTTGAGCTTATGAGGTTTTATCCTGCCCTTGTAGGTTGTTTTTATGTCAAAAGAGAGAAGAAAAAGTTGCAAGCTTGTGGGTGGAAGCTCATGGTGTTTATTTATTTTTGTTGTAAATTTATGGCTTATGGAAGCCTATGTTGTTGTGTTTGATTTATGAGATGTAAAATTTATTGGGTTGGTAATGGCTTGTTAAAGCCTAAGACTATGAGTGTATATTCCTTTGAAGTGTTGATTTTTTTTAAGTGAATGAAATTGAGGCTTATGGCATGTTGAAGCCTAGGTAAAAATCTCACTTTGGTATGAGTTGTTGTGGAAGCATCAAGGATGTTGCTTAAGCTTTAAATCATGAAGGAAAAGAGGCTTTGGAATGTGAAAAGTGCATATTTTAAATGCATTTAGAGATGAGAAATTTTTTGGAAAAATTTAGGTTTTAATGGCCCAAGAAAAAAAAAAAATGAAGTTGCAGCCTGCCTGCAGCAAGGGCAGCAGCAGCTCGGCGCGCAGCAGGGCCGCGAGGGCGGCCGCCCATGCGGGGGCGGGCGCGCGGGGGTAGCCAGCCCGCGCGGCTAGCGCCCCGTGGGGCCCTGCGCGGGCCCCGGGGCGCACCTGGGCCCCGCCGGCCAATTTTTTTTAAAAAATTGAAATTTTGAGGAATAAAAGGGGCAGTTCTAAAATGATTTTGGGGCCCCGGAGGAATTTTCAAAATAAAGGGATTTTCAAGCATTTTTGGAGAAAATGCCAAAATTTTGGAAAATTAAAAATTTAAGTTTTTCCTCCAAAATTGGTGATCAATCAATGGATTAGTTTAAATGGTGATTTTTACGGAGCCCGGTAAAATTTTTGGTCGGAAAAGAATTCAAAAATAATTGAGAAAATGGCATTTGGGCGTCTGTATGAGATTTCCTTTTTAGCCAACGTGGTGTGGTTAAAGTCCATTGCCGCTAATGAATCCTGGGGATGAGGGAAGGGAAAGACGAGCCTAGTTCCCACCTAGGGCGTTTTAGCTTGAAACGTGGTCTACCCTTCACCTAAGGCCGGGCAGGTGGACAATTTGGGTAATTGTTCACGAGTAACACCCGTAAGTGGGAGCGGGGCGTTACACTTACTCACTCGGTCATATGACCGAGTGAGTCATGTCCCTTTGGGAGAAGGAGCCTCCACTTACTCAATCATATGACCAAGTGGGTTTTCACCCGCTCGGCCTTAAGCGACTCCCTTGTCCTTTTGGCTTGGTTCAAACCCATAGTTGCTCCAATGCTTAGATCTGTTCTTTAACCTGATATAGGTGCAATTTTCAGGGCATATCAACAACTAACATTAAATCATTGACTCGTGAGATAGAACCAATGTGATTTAATGTTAACAGTCTCATTCAGTGAACTCATTCCTATAACAAGCGTCCACTCATCTTTCTTCTATATCTCATATAGAATGACACGAGACTCAACAACCTTAACTTTTAGTATCTCATACTGAACAAGGAGAAAGACAATGTGCTAGCATTTCTGAGTTGCTACTATCTACATTAGGAACTTTACCGCTAAGAATTTGTTTATAGCATAACAAACCGTGGATTAACCAGTACTCATATTCTTAATACTTAAAAATGGTATCCATTTCTTATTATACTAATAGATGTATGTTTAAATTAAATCATATTGTAATTTAAATAATAACATAAACTTGCCATTTAAATAATATTTAAAGAATTACAAGATCGAGGTTTTAAGTGCTCATATATAACAAAATCATGCAAACTATAAACATATATAAAAAAAATCAAATGAGAAAATAACAACATATAGAAAATTAACATGGTTGGGCTCCACAACCTATGCCCACGATCCTACTACAAAGGGAAAATCTACTAATCAAAACAAATAAGCAAACCTCACAACTTCAAATAACTAATCATACCATATATTGAGACTTTGATTGTCAAACTATGGAACACAATCCATAATAATCTAGATATATCATTTCATAAATTATTAGGGGTGGTCCATCAATAATTGAACCAAAATTGACTACTCATAGGATCCAAATCACAATCATAGTTAGATTTTTAGTGTCTTGAACCTATTCTAATCTCCTAATCATAGTCACCATTAGATAATGATTATTTGAGAAGCCTTTCCTCCATTCGATTAATGTTATCAAATGAGATAAATCAATCCTAAAAAAAAAAAAAATCAGAAGTAGAGGGGTTGTTTGACAAATTATTGGGTTGCGTCTAGCATTATCAAAGATAATATCTGGTAAGATTTTATGCAACAAAACTTCTTGTTGAAAATTTGATTTTGTCTAGATAAATGTGCAAACAACAATAAAACTAAAATGCAGAATTGTAATACCCCGAGAGCCCAGAGAAGTTAGTATATATTGAGGATAGTCTAAGAAATGAAACAACACTAGATAGATACTTTTTGGGATGAATGTAGGCAAAGAACTCCCAAGTTAAGTGTGCTTGACCTGGGGTAATCCAAGGATGGGTGATCCCCCTGGGAAGTTCGTGTAGGCCTATTAGGGTAAGTTGTTCCGGTGCTTCCTATCGCTTGAACAGGTCATTACAGGTGGTATCAGAGCCAACCCCCAAGCCTCTAAGCGCGTTGGTGGGGTAAACCTTAGCGAGGAGGCTGAGTCCCTAGGATGGCGTGTAGGGCCTTATAGGGGGTGCGTGTAGGCACCTTAGGCGAATCCCACATCGGCCATGCAAGAGGGGGAGAGATTTGGGACCGGTTGTAAGATCGCATGACGAGGACGTCATGTGCTTAACGGGGGGAGAATGTAATACCCCGAGAGCCCAGAGAAGTTAGTATATATTGAGGATAGTGTAAGAAATGAAACAACACCAGCTGAATATCTTTTGGGCTGAATGTAGGCAAAGAACTCCCAAGTTAAGCGTACTTGACCTGGGGTAATCCAAGGATGGGTGACCCCTCTTAGAAGTTCGTGTAAGCCCATCAGGGTAAGTTGTTTCGGTCTTTTCTATTGCTCGAACGGGTCGTTACAAGAATTATAAAGAAAATAAATTTGAAAATAGAAAATAAAATCAAAATGAAGTGAGGTATGTCGAAACAAATCTCTTTTCTTTATAATTCTACATTTTAGTTGTATTGTTAATTTGCACATTTTTTTAGTCAAAATCAAATTTTTGACAACATTTTTAAGGCAAAATTCGCCAACCACAACGATGCTAACAAGATCGATGATTGTGTGTCTCCCAAGATATAACATTTCTTCTAAGAATTAGTACAACACAATATTAACCTTGTCAGGCGAACCAAAAATTGATTATACTCTTCTTGACCGAAGGTAAAAAATTAAAATCTCCTGCACTTGAAAAATAATCGAGATAGTAAGAAAATATTTTTGAGAAGAAAAGAAAAAAAATCAGTTAAATTGAATTAATTTTGGATGGAGAAAATAGAATTAGAGTGGTTCTATTTATAGATGTCAAGTGTCCAATCATGAAAGGTCATATTGTTTGATCCAAATTAATCTAGATCGTAAGATTGCATCATTTCAAATTTAGGTGCGACCTAGCGGTCCAGATTGTACCCTCTTGCAAAGGTCCACAACTCTTTCCATACATCTATCACACTCAAACGAACGTGTCCACTCACCACCGCCCTATCAGCACCCATATGGACGATCGTGTTCATCCGAATGAACAATAAGACTTTTCCCTATATTTGGGTTTTGTTATCAAGTCTAGTCTTGAAGACTTTTCTAATTCACACATTTAAGACCCAGTTAATTATAACAAAACTAAACTTTGGGGAATAAGTTAGTTAAATAGAGTTAGGTTGAATAGTTCATAATTTGACTTTTGATTTGGAAAAAACTGGCTAATTTTTTGTTGATCTAGTTTCTTTACATATCTAGATTAGACGTTGGATCAATAATCAATTTTTTAATAGAAATTGGTGGCTTAGTCTGATTTTATGATATTAATTTTTGTAATAAATTTTTATAAGTATTTTCCTTCTGTTATCTTTTACTTTCTTGACACTTTTATCTCTCCTTCATGAACTTCTCGACCCAACCTAGTACTGGCATTGAAAACCATCTCTCAAACAAAATAGGACCAAACCCATCCCAGTGCAAGGTTCATTATTCAACCATGGAAAGGTCAAAGAACAAGGTTTATGACATCATGTGTCAAATGCATTGAAGGCTTCACTAACAACTCTATTCGGATTTATTTGGTAATTTTGTAAGTGTTAAGTTTAGAATAAGAATTTCATCCCAAGAAAGAAGATGTTTTTCATTGTGTTAATAGTAATATTTTTGCGATTGATGAATTTGGAGGAGTGTCAACTATGACAAGGGACTTGATCTTGTATTTGGGTTGAACAATTATTTGAAGAGTCAAGTACCAAATTAGAGCCATATAACAGATTGGTATGTTCTTAACTGGCATGCTTAAAGCACAATTGTGGAACATACATGCAGTTTGTGTGAGTGCGTAACAAAGAATTATATTTTAGCCTTAATGCATTCCATGTAGGACTTTTGCACATAAACTATCCTATAAATTTGTTATCTAGATTTGGAACTCAAAAATATTCCAAATGTTTGCTTTCTTGTCCAATTTCCAAATAAAAGATTGCGGGGACGTCAAAAGCTGGGTTTTCTTTTCTTTTCTTTTTTTTTTCTTTTGTCTTTTTCTCCAGTTTCCAAATCAGAAAGCATTAGTTGAGACTTGATTGGGATATGGAAAGGTTGATTCTTTGGGTCTAACCAAAAGTGATATAATCACAATCAAAAGTGTCTGGTGATTACAAGAAGATAGATTAGAATGGTGGTGTACGGTAGCAAATGAGGCAAAATTTGGCAAGATTTTGTATAACAAGACAAAATTTTGGGGAACAAGGTGGTCAAATCGAGTCAAGTTACTTGGTGACCTTAAATGTACCCAGTTAGCATAAGGATCAAAAAGTTAATAAAGTAGATAAAAGGTAATAATAGAATAACGTTAAATATTGCTAAGTGATGTATGATTTATGTAGAATGGCCAAACATTTGAGAGTATATATATAAAGATTATATAATAATACTATATATGTAAATTGGTGGATGGCCAGGTGGTACAGATATTTTTAATTTCCAAGCCAAATGGCTAGGGCCAAATTCTCATGCGATTGACAGTTAAAGTGATTATGTGTGTTCAAGTGGTCAAATGTGATTTTAGACAAGTTGCTAGGTGGCCTTGTTTTATCTTTTGATAAAAGTGTTCTAAAGCAATTAATTAAATAAGGGATCAAGGCAAGGGAAAGTTGAAGATTGTGCTCAAGGTGATGATTTGGGTTATATATATATGTATATATGTATGTAAATCAGGAGACTCTTCCAAAGTGAAGCATTTTTTATTCATGTAAAGACCAAAAATTCCTCCTTAACTCATATACAATGGAAGGATGATATAGTATATAGCCAAATCTTTTACATAACATTCGGGCCCACCGCACATAAGATACAAAACAACATAACTCGACAAAAAATGACAATGCCCTTCTCTGACACAACACGCACAAAGCCACCCAGGGATCTTTAGGTCAGGGCATCTCTGCACACACCATCTACCCATGAAGACTTAGACACAGCTAGACCCACCTTTAGTGACCATTTTTCCCTTATTTGGAATGATGTAAAGTAAGGGTGAGTCACAAGACTCAACAAGCATAAAGAAAGAACGAAAAGTGGATAAGGACCGAGCCTTCCCAAAACATCACACATACATGCTATGAACTGAATCATACATCAATCCGACATATACATAGGTACTGGTAGGAAAATAACTCAAATTGTAGGCACCCCAAACTAAGGACCCACAAGAAAGATGACATACTTACCAAACCAATTAGAAACATCACACACATCCTCTTTTTATTGAACATGGAATCCACACTCGTACATTTTTACTCATAAGCATACATAATAGGGTTCACATGCCCACATAAACTAACGTAACTTAATATTACATACCAAATTAGGGTCTATAAACACCTCATATCCCCCCAGGGGTATAACCTAAAACATAAACAAACACAATTGAAAATCACACATCACAAAAACCTTCCAAAGACCTTTGATTGAGATGGCTCTGTACACACTGCTATCTCATGGATTTTGATTCACTTGACTCGCCCTTTACTTTAGCCTTACCCTTACCTGGAATGATGCAAACAAACATGAGCCACAAGACCCAGCAAGTATAACTGAAAGAAAGCGAGCATAAGAGTCATGAGTACCAAGAAGCAAAAAGAGACATGAATATCATTTAAAGTACTTTCACATGACAATATGATGAAACATGCATCCATGCTCATATGCAATATTTTTAAAACCATAATCATGGGACCAAAGTCCAAAACCATGGGACCAAAGTCCAACTCTGAGCTTAAAACTTTCTCTATGGATATATCTTGCGGACTTGTCCGCTACGCGCATCATGAGGCCTTTACACATTTTTTAAAAACCATTTTCATGCACATGCTTCATGCATTATCATAACATGCATATTTGATATAACTTCTCATATATAACTGACATGCAATTAACGAAGCAATAAGCACAACAGGGCAACATTCATGCAATACAACATCAAACCCTTGCATGTCCTCAATAGAGCATCATTCCCAAAGAAAGATAGGGTGATACAAAACCCTATTTGAGACTCAATAGGTATAAATGTAAATCATGAAATAATTTACTACCAAGGGGAAATAACTTATAAAATAGGAAAATGACTTGCAATTTAGAAAATTAAGAGGTAGGATCTTGCAATAACAAGAGATAGAGAATGAAACTTGCAATTTAAAACATAACTTTAGGAAAGAGGAACTGAACTTGTAAAATATGAGAAGAACTTGCAATAACAAGGATAAAGATTGGAACTTGCATATTAATAAGAAAACTGAGATCTTGCCTCTTAAATGGAACAAAGAGGAAGAAGAACTTTCAAAAACTAGGAAGAGAACTTGCCTTAAATATCTTCTTAATCCTTGCAGCATACCGGGGTTGCTTATGTCAAGCCCAAAATCAAACGACAGAATTTTCCCTAATTTCTCCAAAATTTTCCCTAATTTTTCCCTAAAATTCTCATGTTTCTCTCAAGTTTAATCTTCCAAAATTCTCCCCTTCCACTGCCTATTTATAGGCTAAGGAGATAGGAATGTTGCAAGGCATCATGACAACAAAATTATTAAGTTTTTGGGAGCAAAAAAAAGTATTTGGATGCGTGAGAGGCAGTTGGTGCGGCCGGCAGCCGTGTGGCCGCGCAGCAGGGTCACGCAGGGCCCTACGTGGCGCGATCGCGCGTATGCAGGGCGTGTGGCCGCGCGCACGCGCCTGGCCACACGCGCGCACTTGGGCCCTTGCCAGGCCGCATACGGGAGCCTTGAAATGGCGTCGTTGGAGCCTACCTGGCTAGGAATAAAAATTCCCAGTTTGCTCCTGCCAAGGCTCAAACCCAAGCCTCCCACCTGCACATGTACACCTCAATCGCCTGCTCTAGCGGTCCCCTTGGAAAATAATTTGCACAAATTATTTTTAAGGTATTTCCATTTTCTAAAATTACACTTTAGCCCAATAACTTTCAGAAATTAACCCAAATCAATTTATTTTAATCTTTCCTTATTTCCATAAATACTTCCAAACAAAATAATTAATTACTTATTTCCTCAAAATAACATAAACTATTATTTTCCCTTAAATCCCCAAATATTCCATAACAACCTCAAATAGTTTTGAATAATTACCAAAACTCACTTGATAAATTTTAATTTTTTTCTCCAATTAATTCCCTATGCCCAAATTCACATCAATTCTCAAATAAATGGGTCGTTACACAAACCACCCAGACTCTTCATGCACATCACATGCACACCCAATCCATGAATCTCAAGCTATGTAGTAAATGCATAATTAAATATGTGCATAATGGTACTTAGGGCCCACATAAGGTACACACACTAACGCCCAAGACCTTGTATACAAACCTACTAGCAGTCAGGAACAAGCTACCAAATCAATATCACTAGTACCGCCACATCACACCAACCCCCGTCATCATCACTAATATGTGCCAAGCACTCACAAGAATATCACATCGAGCCTGTACTTGTATATCAAGATCAATTGAGTCTCTGCTCGTATATCAATATCACAGAAGTCGCGCTTCCTTTCCCTTAATTCGATCACTCATATCCTTACCGTGCAATGCCACACATAAGAAATGCAATAACTTTTGCAACATAAACATGATGGCAAGGCCCCCATAAGCCAAGCGTCAGGCCATGCTCTACCTACATAGTAATTTCCACATACGAAATGATCTACTTGCATATGCTTGCCTATCATACATGAGTCAGCACTTATAGGCCAACTGTATCATGCCAATGCTCATGCTCCCAACAAATACATAACATGATCCCTTATGAATGCAACCCATGACCCAACATCACAATACAATGCCATACAACAATAGGTCGAAATACAACAATAGCTTACTAATGACCATTTGAAACTTATCCCAATAAGGTATGACATCATTCCACAAAGAAATGTAGGGAGAAACAAGCCCTACTTGGCTATTGAATACAAAATGCATCAAGATACACATTATACTCATTTCACTCTCTAAGGAGCTTGATATTAGAAAATATAATACATAACCCATCAATGGCTTTCAACTTTTCTTCTTTTTAACACTCCTTCTCGGTTTCCTTGGTTGTGGGGACTCCGAGAGTGGGGTCGTTACACAAGTGATCCTAAGTTCTATTTCATAGAGCTAAAATTCCTAAAGTTCTCAAGTCCTTAAATTTAAGAATCTCTTTAAGAACATTATGTTGAATGTATGTTGCTTGATAAGAAAAATCATTCAAGTTCCTGAATGAATGTAAATGTTGTATGTTTTCCAAGCAACACTCCCTAGTGTTGCTCATGTTTAGGTTTAATGAATTTAAGTAATAGAATTCTAAAATATCTATCTTTCAAGAATTACTCAAAGTATGCATTAGTTATATTTAGGTATGATGGCTTAGACCTTATAGGATAGAAGTCATATATGCTTTGTTAAGCTTATATGTGTTCTTGTTTTGGTAAGTATGATTGAATGATGCTTTAAAGTTTATATACAACATAGATAATTTTTTGTCTTAGGTGTGCTCTTGTATTCATAAATATAAATGAGATATCATAATGTTCAAGTTAGAATATCTTTGTGCTAAATGATGTGAATTGTTGAGTAACATATTTCATGTTCAATATATTTGCAAATCTTCTATTTGATCTATACTAGTCAAGTAACAAGTGAATTACTTGACTTATATGTGTTTCATATGTATATATTTGTTATGTGAATAAAGAGTTATTTGAGTAATGATATTTCTATGGAGTGTGTTATATTGAGTGCTAAGTAGAAAATTTCTTCTTTAATTAAGAAGGAAATTTTTTTAGTTGAGAATCATATATTGTTCTCAACTTATTATCAAAGCCGTGTGCTTTAAGAATATCTCCTTTATTCTCTAAAGGCTTTCTATGTAACCAAGTGAATGTATTTGGAAAGTTAGATTTATCCAACTTTCACAAATGCCACTTGTGTTTGTTTGAGCTTAAGGATTATATTATTTAGATGCTTATATTGAGGAGAAAATTGTTTTGATAATGGTATTCAAAACAATATATTTTGTTTGAATCATATTTGAGTAATGCATAAAATAAATTGAGTATTTATTGCAAGTCTCGGCTATATCAAAAGTAATCAAGTGATCAAAGTCATAGTTGAGTGCTATACCTTATTAATCGCCTAAGAGTTAAGCATAATCGAGTAATTTCTTGTATTAATTGAGTATGTTGATTCCATAGTCGAGTAATTGTGTTTGAGCATTGATCATGAAGTTTTGTTATCTTTTAATCTAGTATTTTTCATGAGCAATCGAGTAAAAGTGATGTATAATCGACTATTTGTGAGTGATAGTTGAGTATTTAATTCATGTCTTGTTAATGTAGGTGCTCTAGATCCAATCAAATTGGGCATGTTGTACACTGACAATTGTAAGCATGTTTATTATTTGAATAAGGAGTTGTTCAAATTCACAAGAAGTTATTCTATTAGTTTCTTGTTATTATTGTAATAACCGAATGAAACTAGATAGAAGTCCATATGATGTATACTGTGATTAATCTATAAAGATGTGAGATGATGCATCACAGTTTTCTAGACATCATTAAACGTCCCAAGTCGTAGCAATGTCAAGAATGGACATTGACAATTGCGGTAAGGCTTGTATGTGCTATGTTTTTGCTATGTGATAGCAATAGGGGTCTCACACCCATAGGCATGGGGATTCCTAGACAAGTACATAGGTGACCAATGTTAGAGAACGTGTCACTGGACATGACTCGCGATGAGAATCCATTTTGGTTATATGTTGATGGTATTCTCATACGAGATGGGTGTAACTAATCCTTGGACCTGAGGTTGTTACGGTCATCTCATAAGAAGACTGATATTCTTTGACATCGTTTCGATGGGCCTAAACAAAGGCTGCACGTGGGCGATCATTGGGCATATCATAAGACTTATGGAGATGGGTGCATAACCAAGATGAGACTCGTCTATCCCTTGATAAAGAATGATGTATCTAAGGCACCTTCAGTGGATATTCACTTTAAATCCATGGCCATGGTAAAAGAGATCAATAAGGAGTTTTTGATTCACTTTCTATTAAGTATAGATATCCGGATGACTGAAGAAAAACTCATGTGATCGTAATCAAGCAACACATCGCCATACTCGAGATCACATAGGATTCATTGACGAGAGGATCGAATTATACGGTAACCATGTTCATGAAAGATTATTTGTGGATTATGAATCCTTTTAAATAATTAGGTAGGCATGATGCCTTGCTAGAGGCTAATCTTGTCTTATGTGTTCGTACCGACACATTGACAACATATTCGGAAGCCTAATGAGTTATACACGATAGACACGGTCCGTGGCTTAAACCATGACATATTCACATTATCAACATAAGAACCAATGTCTTTCCGCACACTGTTTTTTCACTAGGCGAGGATTCTGATCTGAATCTCACATGTAGTGACTTTCTTCAGGTGAGCATTATTAACTAGAACTTACACATACTGACCTTCCTTAAGTGAGCATCATGAGATGAAGCTCACACGCATTGACTTTCTTCATGCGAGCATCGTGAGTATACTATGTGCACTAGTCTCCATACAACACTTAAACATTTTATATCACAATTGTAATATCCTGTATTATGTAGTCTTAAGTAAGTTCAAATAACTAGAAATTGGTTTAAGAATTTGGTTAATTAATTATCAAATCATTGGAAAGGAGTAACCTGAAACTTAAATGTCTTAAGAAAAAGGTATGACATTGACGAGCATCTCGAAACAAGATTTATGGCATTGAAAGAAATAGGAACAAAGACAATTTTTGGTACAACTATGATTTAGGCTGAAAAATCGAATTATCATAAGAGACTTATGAAAAGTCAATGGAACCTTGAGTGGATTCAAGTTTTGCATAAGGAATAACCTTAAAGTGGTTTCGGGATTAAACAAAAGGATTTGCAATCAAAACGTGATCTTACATATATTTAGGCCTAAGTGCAACTATTAATCTTAGCTGAGAGTGGTCAAAAAGATGTTTTGTCTAAATCTTCAGGGATGAAATAAAGAGTTTTAAACTCATGGGTCTTAATGGAATTGTTGAAAAAACTCAAGGGCTTCAGGGAAATGGTTGAAATACAATTAGGAAAAGCTGAAGAGGCTAAAATGTAATTTCCAAAAGTCTGCAAGTGTGAAACCTGCAAAGTCGTTGGCCGCTAGTGAAAGTTAAGGATTTTGGTGATGGGACGGTCGAGGTCTTGCTAGGGGTAGGTCCATCTAGGCCTAGGAAGCTTGGGGACCAAGTCTTGGCCTATGATTGGTCGAGGGATGGTCGAATTTCTCGATAAATAGGGGCCAAGGGTTTCAAGTTTTCTACTTCAAATTCCTCGTGCTTTGGAGTGTTTTTGAGAGATTGGTTAAAGGAATTTTGTTCCTTGTGTCTTGGAGAGTAATTCTAGAAATTTTGGAGGGTTTCTGTGTGGATTTGAAGGTGATGTGAAGCTTGGCCGAAAGTTGTAGCAGTCATCGGAGTCAAGCATTAAATCATCCAATTGGAAGCCTTCCGATGGTGGCCAAAAAGGTTACCATCATGTTCATAATAGTTCATAGGCTAAGGTGGTGCAAGAAAATCGAGCATTGGAGCAAGCCAAAGATAACTACCTAAGAAGACAAGGCGCGTGCATCACACGCATGGATCCCACTCCTAGGCCACGCACCTAGTGCGTAAGGGATCGTTGAGGCTCAAAATTGAGTAATAGTACAATTAATTGAGGCCTGGCATGAGAATTGAGGTGTTCTAAGTTACGTTGAAGATGAGCGTTCCTACCCAAAACTTGGTTTATTGTGGGTGGTTCAACCCTATACTTGATTTAGTTTCATGCAAATGATTTAACCTATGAATGATTGATTTCATGTGGATGGCTCATCCAAAATCTTTATTCACATGTGCGTTGAAATGTCATTTTATGTAATGCATCATTACATGTTGTGGTTATGGCATTGGTATGTGTATTGGAAATGGGTAGTGTTTTTGAGTTGCTTTTGAGTGGGAACGTAATCCCTAACATGATTGTGGTGTGCTGGGTTCCTGCATTGATGTTGACCTCCTGTGACGGAAGTGGTAACGATTGTTTCTGAGGTGTCAGGGAGATGCACTGATGTTGCCCTTCTTAAGCTAGAATTGTGCTATGCCAATGTATCAATGTGGTTATGTTTCCTTAAGAGAGATTGCTCTTTTCCCGTTGTATGGGTTAAGCGCTATTTGAGATTTTCCTGGGTTGAAACATGTCAGGATATGTTAGTTTATTCATGATCTTGCATATATTCATGAAAATATTTTTCAAACTTCACTTACATGATTCAGCATCTAATTTGAACTATGTCCCCAAAATATTCAAAATTTCCAAGTGGAAGCAGCAACATTAAGGGAAAAGAGGTTATCGACATGTAGCCATTATTTACATTGGTGCTCTTTAGCATATATTTTGACTATGTTTTTTGACTATGTTTGAGGTATTTAGTTGTTATTGCTGAGGGATGAGTCTCTATGTATTTTGTTTTGAAGATGTCATGTCAAACAATGGTACAGTTTCTATATTACGAATAAAGAAATTACAGTTATGTATCATTTGAGATTTCAATCTTACTTCCGCGTATGTGACGATATTACCTGTCTCAGCTTATTGATTATTAAGTTTGATATGCTAAGAAGGTAGAATGGGATTGTTGGGAAATAATTTATGTTAAGTGTATGTTGCAAAAAAAAATATTCTCGAAATCTCAGGTTAATGCCACGCTTGGGAAAAAACGGGGTGTTACAACAATTACACATATACTCATACATGGTCATGCACTTATATATACTTCCCAAGCAATTGCTTAACATGGTTATATGCAAACTCATCATTATGCACTCATAATATGCTTCACCAATTCATATGATAATGTATACATACATATATGCTCCCATGCCCACATCATATATAAATAAGAATGCAACATAAGCATTGATGCAAACATATGGTCCTTGGGGTCTATTTCAATCTTAGCTTAACCCAAGGCCTTTACCCCACAGATATAATCCATCGCGCAAATAATAGTCTCGCTAAATCAATATCATAGACATGTATCAACTTTATAAATACATATAAGATCATGCACTTATCAATTTCCCCAATAATAAACAACAATCACATGAGATCAAAGTATGTGTGCATTAATGCCAACATCACTCAAACATTTCTAAGCATATGCTTACACATGGGTACACCTTAAATTCTTCATTATGCTCCCATTGGTAATATCATCACATTTATAAACTCATGCATGGTTATATTTAATATATAACTTCATACTCCTAGTTGTACTATATCTCCCCCAAAGGCAACCAATTAATAATAGAGTTGATGAACAAACATGATATTAGATAACAATTAAGTTTGGGGGTTCTCAACAAGATTTAACAAGGATCCAATTAATACCACAAGATTTAACAACGAAAGGGAAATAAAACCCACTCATCCAAAAAAAATTAGGGTTTTCAAGAACAAATTTCGTATATGGAAGGAACAAGTGATCTGAACTAGAAATAGTGTAGGTAAGAACCATAACATTAAACATAGGAAGTGCAACCAACACAAGAAATGATTGAATAAGCAAAATCCCAACAATTTTAGATTTTAGTTTTGAATTCAGGGATCTATTTTGAGTTCATAACTTGGTCAAATATCAAGAAAAATGTGGTTAAATTGAAGTTAAAGATTTTTAGTTTATGAAACAACAAACAAATTCAAAATTAGAAATAATCACAAGAAGTTATTCCCTAAAAATTGAAGTAATGTCATAATATTAGGATAGTAAAATTTCCAGATTTTTGTCAGAGACTAATAGGACTGTTATAGGCTCAAAACACAACCAAATAATTCAAGTAATATGTTAAATCGAATATTATGAAATCTACTTTATGGACAAAAAAGCAGATCACAAATTGGATATACCCACATAAAGTTATACGCTAAAGAGTACAGTATGTGCAAATCTACTAAGCAAGATGATTGACAGCAGAAAGACAACGGTTGATTGCCAAAGGCTATTTTCCAAACGGTTGACAAACGAGGAGCAACAGTCGACCACTAGAGCCAATTCCACCACAACGGTTAACATGCCCAACTAAAACGGTCGATCGACAGCAACCCAAAACATGAAGAACACACACGAAACCAACAACAAAAATACACCAAAATCTTACATTGCTCCTAACTCTAATCAAATAAAGCATCATTCCTTGGGAAAATGAAGGATGAAACAAAACCCTATTGAGATTTACAACCAGATTCATTTATACGAAATTACGATTTTAAGAATGAAATTCAAGGATGGAAATAATAGCAATATGAGCTAGAAGGAAAGATTACGGACTTGCATAAGGAAAGAAAAAAGAAAGGAAGAGAACTTTCATTTGAAAATAATGAGATATGAAGCTTGCCTCTTAAATGGAAAAGAGGAAAAATAACTTGCCTTAGAGATTTGTTTGATGTTGGAATCAAAGACGAAGAATGAAAAAGGAGAGAATGAGAAAGAGTAAGAAAGAGAAGAAGGAAAAAGAAGATGAAGAATAGAGGAGTGGCTTGCACGCCACTTAGCCAACTGCTCGCACCTTTTTCTTTTCCTTTTTCCATTTATTTAACCCACAATTAAACATATACACACAAATATATATATAATACCCCATTTAAATATAATATCCATAAACATATATGCATACTTGGTGACTCATTCCAATTCTCCCCAATCAATTTTGACTTTTCCACACTCAATTCTTTTGACTTTTCAACTTACACATAATTCCTCATTTCATTTGACTTTTCAACCCCTTTTACTTTTGACTTTTCGAGCACATTTCCAACTCTTCTTTACTTGACTCTTCAATATAACACAATGTATTAACTATGACTTTTCAACACAATAATTAAAAATCTTCTTTTTGCTTTGACTATTCCATATAATAATCTATAATCCTCATTTTCTTTAACTATCCCACATCTTAATGCTTTATTTATTTTTACATTCCACATGAATCAAATTCCATCTATTTTAACTTCTCAACATGATGCATGTAATTTTTCATTGTTTTATATAGCAAATACTGAGCCCAGTAGAAAATGATTGACAGATAGAAGAAGAACATATGACCGTTCGCGACCAGTCGACGACTCCCTTACTAATGGTCGACAGCTTGCTATGTCTTCCCCTCTTAGCTTTTCTTTTCCTCTTTATACCCCACATATACATACACACATATATATATATATATAATAATCCACTTAAGAAAATATCCACCCCCATAATATACATAAAACAGATATACATTTATACATATGAATGTATGTGTATAAAATGATCTCATAATGACAAAATATACTTCCCATAAAATGATGGCAAAATGACCTAGACCCGCCAAGGGGTCATTACAAGTATAATCAAGTGCAGTCAAAAGTTAGTCAACTAATGAAATCTGATGGTCGATTAATGAGCTATTTAGTCGAGTAAGAACCTATATTACTCAATTAATTGTGAACTGAAGCTAAAAAATAGAGCCATTGAATTAGCCGTTGCAAGTGTTTTTAATGCACAATTTCGATCGTTTAGGCTCCAACAAAGGCTCTAAATTTTTTCTCAATTATTTAGCATGATATTTAAATATTCTAATGATTATTTTATGGGAAAAAGAAGGTTATCCTTGTAGATTTCAATCTTTTGACAACATCTATAAAAGGAGATGAAGCTGAAGAACAAGGTTGTTGTTCTTAAATTATTTCAACTGACTTAAGGTAAAGAGATTCTTCAAGCTTTCATCTTCAATTAGAAAAAGAGAGAAGGAGTGCTTATATTCTTTTTCATTCTTTCTATCTCTCTTTTCCTTGTGAGAAGCTAATCTTGTTATTTGTTCTCTATCTTGTAAGAGCTTCTCAAAATGTTTCAAATTATAATTTTTACCTATCTTGTTGTGGCCCTACCTAATCCCTAAAAGGCAAGAGGTTACGCCTCATTCTTTGAAAATGTAGTAATTAAGCCTCATCTTTTAAAAGGCAGTGGTTTTGGTTGAGTCTTTAAAAACTTTTGTAAAGTTATGTACTCAGTTACTGCTGAGCCATTGAAAAGTAGAGGTTACAGCTGCACCTGTCAAAAGCGAAGGTTATAGTTGCGCCTGCAAAAGCTATAGTGCATTATTGAAATCCTTGGTGAGGAGCTACGAGAGTGGACTAGGCTACTTAAGCTAAACCACGATAAAATCCTCGTGTGATGCATTTTTCATTTCTCTCTTTTATTTCAGCAATGGCATTTTTCTTTCAGCAAGATTTATTTTCCAACAAAACTTGAGATCAATTTTATTACTTCAACAAAATCTTTCTAAAACTTAAAAAGGATAAGTTTTCTTGTATTGAATCTATTTTACATTTATTAGTTTTTGTCAAGATTATACTTGAAGCATTAGTGAGAAAAAGTCCAAACTGTTTAATTCAAAGATTTTTTAAAATCAAGAAAAGTTTTTTAGAAACGCAATTCATCCCCCTCTTGTGTGTCTTTTATTTATTTCAAATACCATGCTTTTGACGATACCCTTTCACCACCAGTCGTGCCTTAAAGGTCTGCATATTTCTATCAAGACCAATTTTCCTCTTATAAATCCATTTACACCCTATAGGAACTATTCCTTTAGGTGGATTCACCATAGTCCAAACTTGGTTGAAATGCATGAATTCCATTTTTGATTGCAAATGCTCTTGCCATTTCTTAGAATCGATGTCTAACATCGCTTCTTTGTAGTTAGTAGGATCAACTAATTGATCACTATCTCCATACAAGAACACTTCATGTATCTCTAACATTACAAAACCATACTATTCTGGAGGACTAGATACTCTACTAAATCTATGAGCCTATTATGGAATGACATTACTAAGACCTACTAGATCTAGATCAGCTTCCTGACTAGGCATGATTTGAGGCTTAGAAGACTCATCTTCTAGCTTTACTTTTTAATCAATGTCACCCTCTTGAAGAAACTCTTTCTACAAAAATATGGCATCTCTGTTGATCAACACTCTTTGATTACTAGGAAAGTAGAAGTTATCCCTTATAATGAATAGGATAACCTACAAATCTATCATTGTTAATCTAGACTCTAGCTTATTTGTCTTGAGCTTTTTAATGAAAGCGAGACAACCCTAAATTTTAACATGCTTAAGATTGGGTGGCTTTCCATACCACATCTCATATGGCATTAACTCAACAAATTTGCTTGGAGCCTATTATGGAGATATGTGGCAGTAGATAAAGCATAGCACTACAGTGATAATGGTAGATCAGCAAAGGCGATCATCGATAGTACCATGTCCAACTAGGTACGGTTTCTTTTCTCAGAAACACCATTTAACTATGGAGTTGAAAAAGGAGACAACTAGGATATTATGCCATTAGCCTTGAGATAGTCATTAAATTTTGTACTCAAGTATTCCCCACCTCGATTTGGTTGAAGTATTTCAATATTTTTCGGTTTGATTCTCTACTTTAGCTTTAAACTCGTTAAACTTTTCAAAGGCTTTAGACTTGCACTTCATCAAGTACACATAACAAAATTGTGACATATCATCAGTAAAGGTTACAAAGTAGTGATAAGCACCTCTTGTCATGATAAAGAACGACCCATAAGTTGACTGGCTCTCCCACTTTATCCGACAAAGGGTAACATAGTCATTTTTCCAAAAAGACATGATTCATAAGTTGGCCCCGATTTAGAACCCACTAGATCAATCAATCATTGTCTGGATATGACCAAGTCTAAGATGCCACAACTATTTAGGGTCAACTTCGTTACTGAGAGAACATTTTATGTTGCTTGTGGATGCAACATTTACATGCCTTTGTTTGATACTTTCATGCAACTTTAATATGTAAAGACCATTTACCAAGATTCCCATGCCAACAACTTTATTATGATAATGAATATGCCATACATTGTTAGTAAAAGAAAGTTCGTAACCATCTCTTATAAGTCTTGGAATTGACACTACATTCTAAAAAGTATCAAGTAAAAATAAACAGTCTTTAAGTGTTATTACATGCACAAAATGAAGAGTAACAGAAGTTGTCCCTATAACTAATGTCTTAATAAGAGCTTTATTTCCCATTCTTAGGACAATTTCCTACTTCTTAGGCAGCCTACTCCCCTCAAGGTCCTACATGCAAACACAAATAAGAGAAGTTGCACTTGAATCAAGTATCCAAGAGATAGGAGAATGACCACTCGCTTTGATCATCTCAATGACAAGTAAGGAAGATATACCTGCTTCTTGGTTCAAGCTGTGGAGATACATCGGGAAGTTCCTCTTCCAATGCCCATTTTCTTGGAAATGGAAACACTTTCCTCTTGATCCATCCTCCTTTGGATTTGTCATAGAGATGTCCTTCTTCAACCCCAAATTTTTCTTCTTGAAATAACTCTTGTTTCTCTTAAAAGTTCTAAAAGAGAAAGCAATAGCAAGAACTCCTTCTTTGCTCTTTCCTTTGATCTAGGCCTAGGTTGTTGTTAATATGTTTAACAACTCTAAAACTGTGCACACAATTTTGTTTATATTATAATTTAGAGTGAACCGAGCAAAAGATTCTGGAAATAACTAGAGGATGAGGTCTATTTGTAGGCCTGCATTTATGTAGAATTCCAAAATGTCCAATTAACCAATCAAATTGATCATTTTAAGGATATGACCCCTTGTATTTGTGCCCTCTTCTATTTTGGACTTGAACAACTGCTTAGATATCTTATATCTAGCTGTTTTTCTCTACTTTCCATAGAGCTCCTTTAGATTTGTAATCATGTTGGACACATCAGTCATGTGCTCATACTGACATTGTAACTCATTACTTATGGAAGCCAAAATGTAATTCCTCACTCTCAAGTCTTGCTCCCTCATCTCTTCCTACATGGCATGCTTTTCCTCACTAGAGCCTTCTGGAAACGAAGTAAAGACACAAATTCAAACCAATTTACCCTTCTATTAGGTGCTCACTCCTTAAAGTTCTTGCATAAATTGTTCCTTCTTCTTCAAGACTCAAAAATAGCTTAAGTTATGATCAAAATCCCCAGCTTTTGAAACCTAAAATTTCCTTACAACTATTGTTAACAATAAGCTCTATTTTGTTGTGATTACAACACCAATTCCGACCATGATCGCCTTAACCCTATGTCCTAGCCTGTAGCTAGCAAGTCATTCGTGGCATTACTAACATTGCAATTTGACAATTTTAGAAGTTATAGTGTTCACATTATAAATTTCTAAAATTATGTTTTGATCCCTTGATTTCATTTTATCTTTCACTTTACCTTAACAAGTTCAGATTTCTAGGATTGCACCCAAAAGTTTGGAAAAGTTTCACACATTTCACTAAATCTTTGGCAAATTACACTTTTATCCACAAAATTCAAAAAATTTGATAAATTTATATTTTCCTCCAAAATATCAAAAATTGATAAAATTTCAAGCATTACAACATTAGTAATTTTAAACTAGCCTGTTCCTTCCTGACCAAAAGGGGCAATCGGAGGCAGGGTCTCGACCACAGGGCGCGGGCTCGGGTGACGGGTCCATTCGAGGGGCGGCTGGCACCTACAAAACACTCTGATGCTCGAGTGAGTAAGAGTAAGGAAAGGGGTAGTGTATCAGTAGGTCAAAGGGTTGAACATACCTTGGCTCAAAGAAGAGATGATAGATACAGGAGGAGGAGACGTCCTCCTGCAAGCATCTCTCGTGCATTTGTAGGTGATGGAACTGACTATCTGGCATCGGTAGAGGTTCCCTGGTGGTAGCATGGTGGCGATGGGACCCTCATTAATGTGGATGGGATCTGCCATTAATGAGGATGGGATCTGAAGTGGCCACATGGATACCCAGCGGCTGTTACAATGATGTCGTGGTAGGCTGGCGTTGGGATGAGATTGGGCCCAGAGGGAGGACCAAGATTGAGCTCAAGGAGAGGGCCGAGATTGGGCTGAGATTGGGCCTAGAGGGAGGGTCGAGATTGGCTCTAAGAAGAGGGCCTAAGATTAGTTGGAGATTAGGCCCAGAAGAAGGGTCGAGATTGGGCCCAAGGAGAGGGCCAAGATTAGGCCCAGATGGTCCACAACCCCCCAAGTCGAATGCTCAAGTAGAGAGCATTCGGGTTAGAGAATGGAGGCCTGGGCAATTTTTGCTACACGCGTTAGTTTTGGAGAGTTGGATTAAAACATAACCGAGGCGAACGGCCTAGCTGACTTTGGTTTTGCTTAAATGGTGGCCTTATAGTCGTTCAAGGTCAGCCTAACCTCGAATACTCATGGCTGACCCGTAATACGCGTGGCTTCGGGATTCGAGGCATTATTCCTAGGAGATGGGGGTGCTATCTAGGTAATACCTAATGATTCTTTTAGATGTGTGACAAGTGGCGGTTTTGTCACGGTAGATCCGTGGGATGTGTCATAGGCGCTCTTCAACGATCCTTATAAGGATCCCTCTTTAGGCCAGAGTTTCCTTGTTTTCTCAGTGATAGGAAGAATGAGGTAGGTACGGGGGTTTTTGGCAGACTTTGATAACGATAGTCTACTCGATTGCTCTTACACCTATGCGCTTTGTAGGGCGAATGGCTTTCCGATATCATAAGAAACATATCAGGAAAAAGATGGATTTACTTCACAGGAAGGGAGGTAAGGTTGCGTCAGGTTCCACTCCGGTGGATAAGGCAGTTGGGAGGGCCCTAACTACGTCAGCACCATCTGCTCTTACCATGCAACCCGTTATTATGGTTGTTGCTACCACGGCTCTGAGCGTTGGCTCTGGGGAGTCTACCATTTCTGAAGAGCTGGTCCGGCATAAGAAGCGTCAGAAGGGTCCTGATGATGAGGTTTGATCACCTAGTGGTTTGAATCTTGTCGAGAGTGGTGGCCACTTGGTTTCATTTCAGGACCTAGAGTTTCGAAGTGACCTCTTCATCGATGCCTATCTTGATCCACTGTCTAATCAGGGGGAATTACCCGATGTTGGCTTGTCGGCCACATTTCATGAGGTCGAGTACCAGGCGCTCCAACTTACCACGAATTGTCGCTTGCTCAAGCCAGACGTGGCAACTCGTCTTTTCGAGATGAAGGTGGATTACGAAGAGAAGTTACGCTGGGCTCGGGAATCAATAAGAGGAAAGGTTAAGAAAGCCATGGAAACAGCTATCGTCGAGGAAAAGAAGCGGGTTGATGAGGTCGATCATATAGTTGGCGTTCTCTAAGTTCAGTTGGACGCTGCCAGCGTGGAGCTGAAGAAGTTAGAGGCAGATGTGGCATTGGCCAAATCTGAGGTAACGACAACGAGGATGAAAGCGAGGGCTGAGGTGGTTGTTGCTCAGTTTGAGATGGCAAGGGAGAAGACGGAAGCAAAGGAGTCGAGAAAGGAAGGGTATGAAGTGGCCCTATCCCATGTTCGAGCTATTTTCCCAGAGCTAGTTCTTTCGACTTTTGGCTTTCTCAAGGAGGTTAAGGACGGCTGCCTTGTAAACCCGTCAGAGGAAAGTCAAGCTAAGCCGTGATTTTGTGTGGTAGCATAGGTTTTTGGCGTGCATCTTGTAATCTTGTAGAGTACTTCTTGGTTATTAACAAATTGCATTTCTTTCCCTATCGTGATGCTTTGTTCTTGTCTTTCTTTTTGTGTGTATCTTGCTCAGCCTTTGCAATTTTGTTGTCCTGACGAGTTTGTCATGCCCATAATTTTGGTATGTGGGGTGGGCCCAAGTTATCGTTCCTTTGAGGGGTTCGGCGCTTCATCTTTGGGTTTTTATTTTGGCATCTTTATTTGATTGCTTGGGGCTCCATGAGTTTTGGGAATCGAGGCGTCTGTTTGAGGGCATGAGGCGTCACCTGTAGGCATAGAGAGGTCTGCTACTATAGGTGGGCCAGGTCCATCAGGGTGCTCATTGTGGGACACGCGATGGGATCTCGTTGGCTATCAGTCGGTTGTTAGGCGCCTCGTGCGATGCCTATTTATATGCATCACGTCCCTTACTTTGGTTCTCAAACCGGTTCTTTAATTTGGGATCCTTATTTTGACGTTTGATTGCTTCGGCTAATCATCCTTTGGATCAGTCTAGAGTGGTTTGCTAGTTTGCTCATCAATGGCTATCTCCACTTCTAGTCTTGTTTGAGAGTTCGACTGGGTAAACGAGGGGGTTGTTCAGATCATGTTGAAGTTTTGTACGGATTCATCTTTGGGCGCAATGAAGGAGAAGATCACCTCCTAGAGCGGAGAGGGGAAGAAGAAGGATGGGGAAAGGGAAACTCGGGGGAAAAGTTTGTCTGTCATCCCTGTGGCAGGGAAGAGCGTGTTTGTCATTCAGCCCCTGACTTCGAGTTTCTATATATGTACAAGGCGCTATTTATGAGGCTACAGTTACGGCTTTCTCGTACCAAGTTTCAGGGTTTGGTTTTAGAGGTGATGAACGTTGCCTCGACGTAGCTGCACCTGAACAGTTGGGGGCTTCATTCGCAGCTTCAAAGTGCTGGTTGAGTTTCTTAGCCGCAAACCTAACAAGGCAGTCTTCTTCCATTACTGTCACTAGAAAGAAGCCTATCGGGATGGTTGGATTTCTTTGACCATTCGTACGAGGAAATTGGTGTTGAAGGCCTTTACTACATCCCTCAAACATTTTAAGGATGGTTTCTTCAAGGTGGGCTCGAGCAAGGAAGAGCTTAGTTTTTTCCTGGACGAGGGAGGCAAGGAGAAATACCCCTTGTTCTAGTAGTTAGAACCAAATCCTCTTATGGAGGTAGAGTATAGAAGTCTTGATCTGGAGGACCAAGCCTGGACGGATGCCTTCACATTTTCCCCCAAGCTTGAATCTGCAAAGGTTGTGGAATTGAGAGGGGGTCCTCGGGATTTAGCCAAGTATATGGGTATGTTGTCACTGTGTGTCCACATTCTGCTTTATTTTAGTGAGGGTTTTTATCAGGACTTTATGTTTCAGGGTAAAGGGCACTGGGTTTAACGACGAAAAAAGTGGCAAGGCGAATGGTGAAAAAAGGTGTCGGGATGTCGTCTAGGGCGTTTGCAGGTAAGGGGAGAGCCATCACTGCGAAGCTGAGGGATCTCACTCACGCCCAACCAATTGTCGCAATTACCGCTAGTACCCCCTCCCCGCCGGAGGTTGAGGAGGTGCCTCTCCAGCAAAAGAGATGCAGGGTAGCTGTCGAACTGGGGTCCTCTGATCAAGCTCCTAACTTGTCAAGCTCTCTAAGCAAAGCTGCTGATGTGTCGAGCTCTTTGGGTCCTAGGCTGACTATCGACATTACAGGCCATTCGGGCTCAAATCCATTTGCCGATGCCTCAAGCTCATTGAGCTCGGATCAGGTTGATAGCAAGTCGGCACCTCCCAGATTGACATGTGCTCTGAGGCCAGGCTTGTGGGGTTACAATGATGACAAGGATGATCTTCGAAGTCTTTGTTGTCATGCCTTTCAATCGAGGAAATTTATCCATGACCAGCTCCTCATGGAGGCTGATCGGAAGAGGCTCATTTCTCTTGAGGAGGAGAGGTTGTATCGATGGGTGGAGATGCTGGAACTACACGTTGTTAGTGCCACCTTTATTATTCATGGAGTCAAAGCTAAGGAAGGCTAAGGCTAAGGCTGACTTTGATAGCCTTTACGGGCGGGTTGTTTCGGCCGGTGAGGAGGCACAGAACCTATTGTCTAGATATCTGAGAGTGGCCAGTCAGAGGGACGAGGCTTGAAAGAAATTAGCCTAACTAAGCAAGAAGGTTAAGGAGTTAGAGGCGGAACGAGATGCTTCTCGCCAAGAAGTTATCCGCCTAGAGGCTTGTACAATGAGGGAAGCTCTTTTGCAATATCTTGGGGTCTTCGACACAACGTTGGCATAAGCTTCATTACTCTACCCGAGGGCGAATTTTATTGGGTGTGACCCTTCCAAGGAGGTAGTAAGTGGTTGACTTGTGGATCTAGGCTCGACGTATCCAGTCGCTTAGTCAGAAAGAGGTGCCGAGCAACAAGATAGGGTTCCTAATTCTACTCGGCCTTTAGATCAGTCGAATCAGCTTGCCGTTGGTCCTTAGAGCGGCCTTTGCTTCTTTGCTTTTCATTGTATTTAATCGGTTAACATTGTGACCTTGGCTTTATTGTTTAAATAAAAGAGATATTTCTAAATATGGCTCGGCTTGCCTTTCTTTCTTTTCCCTTTGCTTTCCCTTGTTATCGCCATAGGCCTGGGATTGGGGCGCCAAGGTTGATCGGTGCCTACGGGTTAGTAGGGTGTGTGGTGACTGTGTTCTATCCTCGATTTTCCTTGGGATGCCCAAGTATAGCAGTTCGGGCACCGTGATTCAATAACATGCGCAACACAAATTTAGGGGCATATGGTTGTGAAGGTAACATGACGCTCGGTGGTGTAGGACACGCCACCTTCCCAAGGGGTGCGTTCAAACGGTGAGGGGGGGCGCTCCCCCATGAGGTGCGTCAGTTCCCTAGGGCAGGGTATTAACTACTTAGGCATGTGGCTCTATTTTGATGGTGGCCTTTCCATTAGTGAATGTGGGTTATTAATGTTGAGATGGGCGGCGTTATTATAGGTGAGGCAGATGATGCTTGGTGCTCCCCATTACATCTATAAAAGAGGGTTGTTTCTGCTTCCTTTTTGTATATCCTTTACTTGGTGGCTGACCATTCTTCTTTTAGCTAGATATCTTAGGGTCTAATGGTTAGTGATGTCAAATCGAGTCGAGGCTCTACTGGTCCATGGTATTATTTTCGGCGGCGATGTTGGCAATTCAGGCTATGCGCTGAAGGCCGGAGTTAGCCGTGATTCGTGGTTTTAGGTGTTCGCAATATACAAATTGGTAGTTCTAGGTGGTCGTGATACGAGGGCCGATTTACTCCTTAGCCTTGAAGACTTTGCCCTTTGTCGCCTTCACCTTCCTTCCTTCCCTGAAATTTTGGGTTTTCAGGGGTCTGTTATCATCATGCTAGTGTTATCGCATTTCTTGGACCTCACTTTGGATTTCATGCTTATTCCTTTACTTGCGCGGGTCTACATCACTAAGGTGTGGCTTATGGGGGTTCCATTTAGCCGAAGTGCGACTGAGGGGGCCTCTAGTCGATATCTGCCCCAAGTGATCGACTCTGGTTCTGGCCATGTTGTTAATGTTGGTCTCTAGCAGCTCGTGCTGGGAAGTTGCTAGGGGCTCTATGGAGGGTGAGTATTCGACAGTTGGGTCAGCCTTGTTGTGCCAAGACTTGACTAGTTGTGTTGGTCTTATTGTGCTAAGATTTGATTAGGGTAAAATATTGAGCTAGTTCGGTTGTATTTTTATTGTAAGTGGACCACCAAAAGTGTAATAAAAGATCTTGTATTGTTGATAAGTTTTGTAATGGAATAGAGTAATGAAATAAAAAATTTTCGAGTATAAGTACCTTGTGCCTTGCCCTTGCTTTTTTTTGCTTTAGTACTAAACCGTCTAATCGTTGTGAGTGCTAAGCAATTTAGGGTTGCTGCATCTGCTTATTTTGCAATGGGTTTTTGCGAGACAGAAGGAGTTTCTGATTTTCCAGAATTTGAATAGACTCCGTGCCATTTTAAGTAATAAGAAAGGGGAGTACTAAGGTGACTCATGGAGCAGACTAAGGTAACTTGAGGTCCGTCAGGACTTGTTTGTTACAAAGCTTTATTGGAGATAGGCCAAGATAACTCGAGACCAAAGGTAACAGACCGAGGTAACTCGAGGTCCGCCAGGGCTTGCTTTTTACAAAACTTTGTTGGAGATAAAACGAGGTAACTCGAGACTAAAGGCTACAAACTGAGGTAACTCAAGATCCGTCGGGGCTTGTTTGTTACAAAGCTTTATTGGAGATAGGGCAAGGTAACTCAATGCCAAAGGCAGCAGACCGAGGTAACTCGAGATTTGTGATAAAAAAGAAAAAACTTTGGGTCAAGACCCGTATAAGGATTTACCAAGTAATAGGAGGAAGTATATTTATCTGAATGATATAAGAAAATAGCTGCTTAGCTATAATACTTCCGCAAGCTAACTGTGTTCCATGATCTGGTCAAGGATCTTCCTAAGAGTTTAGCTAAGTTGTAAGCTCCAGCGCCGAGGTTGTTGGTAACTCGGTAAGGGCCCTCCCAATTGGCACTGAGTTTTCCTTATGAGGGTTGTTTTCTTAAGCCTTCAATCTTCCTTAGGACCAAGTCTCCTTCTTGAAATCATCTGGGACGAACTCCTTTGTTGTATTTTCGAGCTGTCTTTTGCTTTGCGGCCTGTTCATGAATTTGAGCCTGGTCTCGGATTTCCTAGATAAGGTCGAGGTCAATTCGTTGTTCTTCATTGTTGGTGTTTTCCCAAAAATATTGTCACTTGGGGATGGGTTCCTCAATCTAGACCAGGATCATGTCTTCTTATCCGTAAGTTGGTCGAAAAAGTGTTTCCCTGGTTAAGGTATGAGTTGTGGTGTGGTATGACCACAGCACCATGGGGAGTTCTTCTAGCTAGGCTCCTTTGGCGCCATCAAGTCACCTTTTTAGGCCTGCCAAGATGACCTTGTTGGCGGCTTCAGCTTGGCCATTGGTCTGGGGATGCTCGACTAAGGTAAAGACCTAGTGGATACCGAGCTCTTGGCAAAAGTCCTAGAGCTTACCCTTGGTGAATTGATTGTCGTTGTCCGAGCTTAGCACCCCAAGAAGGCCGTATTGACAAACAATATTCTTCCAAATGAATTTTTGGATTCTTTCGGCGGTGATTATAGCCAGGGGCTCAGTATCGATCCATTTCGTGAAGTAGTTGATTGTTACTACCATGAACTTAAGTTGTTTTGCTGCAATCAGAAAGGGTCTAAGGATGTCTATCCTCCATTTATAAAATAGCCAAGAGCTACCAAGGTTGTGGAGCTCCTCTGGCGGGGAATGATGCACGTTTGCGAACCTTTGCCAGTTGTCACAAAGTTTTACATAGGCCAAGCAGTCACTCCTCATCTTCGGCCAATAGTATCCGTCTCTTAGCACCTTTGCTACCAGAGATCGTCCACCGAGGTGGCTTCCGCATACCCCTTCGTGTATCTTGATTATGATGTAGGTGGACTGATCGAGGTTGACACATTTGAGAAGTGACATAGAGTAACCTCTCTGGTATAGCTGGTTCCCGAGCAGGGTAAAGTAGCAAACTGCTCTTTTAAGCCTTTTGGCTTCTTCGGGGTTGGCAGGGAGCATCCCGTCTTATAGGAATCGGATGATAGAGGTTTCCCAAAATGCTGACGGCACTTCCACTATTTGTATGTCGGGAAGATCAACAGTGGGTAAGTTTAAGGTTTCCTATATGACCGACTAGTTTTTTTTGGGTTCTTGGTGCTGGTGAGTTTTGAGAGCAGATCTGCTAGCGTATTTTGTTCTCTGGGGATATATTCAATTTGAAAATAGTCGAAAGATTCGTCTAGGGTTCTAACCCTGTAGAGGTATCAGCCAAGCTGTGGTTCTTTCATCTGGAATTCGCCCTTGACTTGGTTGGTTACCAGTTGGGAGTCACTTTAGTGATTAACCAGGATGCTCTGATTTCCTTTGCCAGGTTTAACCTGGTTATAAGAGCCTCATATTCTGCTTAGTTGTTGGTTGCCCTGAAGTTGAAGTGAAGTGACTGTTCAAGTCTCAGCTCGTTGGGTCCTTTTAGGATGATTCTGGCCCCACTTCCTCTAATGTTGGAGGCTCCATCGACGAACAATATCTAAATGTTGGGTTTCGAGTTTAGATCAGAGGGAGAAAGTTAAACACAAAAGTTGGAGAGTCCTTGGGATTTGATGTGCTTACGTGGTTGGTATTGTATACGAAACTCGGAGAGCTTGACTGACCATGTGATCATTCTTCATGAAAGCTCTAGCTTCTGGAGTACTTGCCTAATCGATTGATCAATCTGGACTGTGATCTGATGGCTTTGGAAATACTGTCTGAGCTTTTGGGTTGTTGTTACCAGTGCCAACGTTAGCTTCTCAATCTTTTGGTAGCATAATTCGGTTCCTTGAAAGGTTTTACTGATGAAGTACACCGGTCGTTACGTTTTGCCTTCTTCCCTGACTAGTACTGTGCTGAGGGCATTAGCGGTGATGGGGAGGCAGAGTGAAAGTTCATCTTCAAGTTCTGGCCATGAAAGGATGGGGGGGCTGCTAGGAAGACTTTTAGCTCTTGAAAGGCAATTTCGCACTCTTTCTTCCACTGGAACTCGACTGACTTTTTTAAGCATTAGAAGAATGGCTTTTCTCGATCTGCCGTTGGGAGGAAGCGGGATAAAGCTGTTATTTGACCTGTTAGCTGCTGGACCTCCTTCAAGCTGACATCACGAGAATGGCTTCGCATTTGTCACGGTTGCCTTTAATTCCCCAGCTAGCTAACATGAATCTTAGAAACTTGCTAGCTTGCATCCTGAAGGTGCATTTGTCAGGGTTAAGCCTTATGTTATGCTATCGGAGTTGCGCGAAGATTTCGGTTAGGTCCGAGCATTGGTCTCATTTTTTAGAGGTCTTTGCCACGTGTCTACATTGACTTCAATGTTTCGGCCAATCTGTTTAGCGAATACTTTGTTCATTAGTCATTGATATGTTGCGTCTGCATTCTTTAATCCGAATGACATGACCCGATAACAAAAGTTGGCATTTTTCGTGATGAATGTTATTTTTTCTTCGTCTTCAGGGTGCATCTGGATTTGATTATAACCAGAGTAAGCATCCATAAAAGTCAATTACCTATTCCTGGAGGCTGCATCTACAAGTCTATCAATGTTGGGTTGCGAGTATGAATCCTTTGGGCACACTCTATTTAAGTAGGTGAAGTCGACGCACATTCTCCATTTTCCTGAGGATTTTTTTACGATGACCACATTGGCGAGCCACGTTGTATATGTGACTTCTCTGATGAACCCAACCTTCAGGAGTTTAGTTGTTTCTTCGGTAGTTGCACACCATCTTTCTTCTCTTAGTCTTCTATTTCTCTGGGCAACGGGTCTGGCTTCTGGATCCAGCGCCAGCCTGTGGCAGATGACAAATGGATCTATCTTGCGCATGTCAGCGGGGGTCCAAGCGAAAAGGTCAGCATTCTAATGGAGCAGGCTAGTGAGCATTTCTTTCAAATCACTTGGTAACGTAGAGCCAATACGGATGACCTGTTCTAGGCAAGGACCCAAGCTCACAAGATGGAGCTTCTCTATGGGTTGGGGGCGCATGTCCGAGAATTTGCTTCATGGATCTAATTTAACCATATGTACATGGTGTCGTGGGCCCTGGTTGTTGATGCTTGTTGCTTGGCTACTACAGTTGGGGGCTTCATTTCTCTTCTCACTCTTGCTAGGCTTGGGGCTCCAAGTTTTGAGGCTATCATGGTAACACCGTCGGGCCTCCTTTTGGTCGGCATGGATGACCCAACCTTGGTGTTTGATATCGAGAATTTCATAGCCAGATGAAGAGTAGATACTATTGCGCCCAAGGTGTTGAGAGAGGGTCAACCGAGGAGCGCGTTGTATGGCGTATGGCAATCCACAACCAAGTATCGAATAGTGATGATTTTAACTAGCGGAGCCGTCCCGAATGAGGGCAACAAGTCGATGTAACTCCTGACGCCTACCTGATCTCTTGAAAAGCCGATCAGGTTCCCGTGAAATGGTCCTAGCTCTTTTTCAAGGATACCCATCCTTATTAGGATTGGCAAGTATAATAGGTCAGTCGAGCTGCCTTGGTCTACCAGGACCTTCTTTACCAAAAAGCTCACGATGACGATCGAGATTACCACATGATCGTCGGGGTTTGGATCGACTCCTTCGAAGTTTTTATCTGTGAAGCAGATCGTAGAGTGTCAGGCCATTCTTCTCGATTTCTTCTTGGTATCATCTATTAACATGATTGCGCGGGAGTATTGTTCTTGCATTGAGCTTAGCGTTTCGTTGGTAAAACCTCTGAAGATGGTGTCAATGACTCCGGCTATCTAATTAGCTAGGGGTGGACTGACATGGGTAGGGGTGTGAGTGGTTAGGTGGTGGTAGGTGTCGCTCAGCCCTTGGGCAGAGGCACTTCTAGTTCGCACCATCGTATGGCAAAGAGGAGGTTGGTTTGAAAGGCTTTAGTGAAATTATTGAGTACATAAGTTTTAATAAGCCACGGTAGGTGCCAAATGTTCCTTCCTGATCAAATGGGGGAGATCGGAGGCGAGGTCATGATGGTAGGGTGCGGGCTCCGGCGACGGGTCTGTCCAAGGGGTAGTTGGTACCTGCAAAACACTCTGATGCTCGAGTGAGTAAGAGTAAGGAAAATGGTAGTGTATTAGTAGGTTAGAAGGCTGAACATACCTTGACTCTGAGAAGAGTTGGCTGATATAGGAGGATGAGGCATCTTCTTTCATGCATGTGTTGTGCGTTTACAGGTGATGGAATGATTATTCAGGGCTAGTGGAGTTTCTTAGGTGGTAACATGGTGGCGACAAGACCCTCATTAATGTGGATGGGATTCGTTATTAGTCAGGATGAGATCTGAGGCGACTGCGCAGATACCTAATAAGGGTTGCAATGATGTCATGGCAAACTAGCATTGGACCGAGGTTGGGCCTAGAGGGAGGGCCGAGATTGAGCCCAAGAAGAGGGCCAAGATTGGGCCCGGCGGTTCATAACCCTTAATTAATTCTCTACTAGTCACTAATTGTGTTAGCTCAATTAGTTAACTTTTTTAACCTTATATTCTCATTGATCCCCAGGTCCTAAAACCATTACAATGTCATTCCTTGTAATACCTTAGATTTTTCCTTGTAATACCTTAGATTTTTGGAAAACTTTAAAAGAAAGAAAAAGAATTTCTCAAATAAGGACCTAAACAGGTAGTTTAGTAATTTTGGACCTTTTTAAAAGGTACCATGGTACTTGTGACCTCTCTAGGGACACTTATATAATTTCTCAAAGAATGAGAAATTTTAATAATATTTTAGTAATTTTAAGACCTAGTGAAAGAAATGGAAAATTTTAAAATTGTTCTAGTAATTTTAAGAATTCGTGAAAGAAATTCGATAATATCAGGAGGGATTAAAAATCCTCAAAACTAAATTTAAGGCATTTAAGTAAAATGGAAATCACATCAAGGGCATTTTTGGTAATTTTTTAATAGGGTCTTACTGTTAAAAGGAGTAAAAAAATACAATTTTGGAAACATAAGGTGGTGAAAATTAATCAATTTTTTTCTTTGGACCCATGAGTAAATCAGGAAAGACCTAGGGAGGGCTTGAGAGCAATTATGCAAATGTCTGAGGGACCTAGGTTACAATTTTTAGAAAATTTAAAAAATTACAGAAGACGGCAACGCTGATTAGGGAAAGGCCCGATCGACCATACCAGTAGCAAGCTTGAGGTCTATTGCGACCACCAATGACTTTGTTTTCTTTTTGTCGGCAAGCAAACTCTAAATATGACAATTTTGGAGAGTGTCGAACAGATGCTTCAACTATAAATAAGGGTTCAGGTTTAAAGGTTTTGAGCAAAGACATTAAAGACGTTAACCGGGAGGTTTTAGTGTGGGGGTTTCAGTTCTTGAGGTTGAAAGGATGAGTTTGGTACTAATTGGAGGGATTTTGGAGTTTGTTTGAGTGGATTTTGAAGTTGGCCGGAAAATCATGAGCTGAGCTTACTGGATTCTTATGGAAGTTTGGGGTTTCAGGAGGTTGAGAAAGGAGGGTAGAAGAAAAAATAGAAGAAAAGAAGTAGGAAATAGACCTGCAAAGTTGTCAGTGGCATAGAACGAACCAGAAGGCCAACGGACACGTAAAGAAAGGAAATTTAAAAAAAAAAAAAACAGGGGAAAAGTCAGAAAAAAGATGACAGAAATTGGAACAAAGTAGAAAAAAATTTAGAAAAATTCATGCCTGACAATTGGACCTTTAAGCTTTGAATGATCGTGTTCATGCATCATGCACGGAAAATATTTGTAAACTTTCACTATTTAAGTGGATTTAGCACTTGTCAACTATTCAACATGCTAGGTGACCCAAGCACTAGGAGGGGAAAATAAAAGGGTTGATTAGGCATCCCATGGTATAACTTAGTTATTATGGATTGCCTTAATGATTTATAATAATTTTCTTATTGTATGTGAACCATTTCAAGTCTTGGTCCTATTACTTCCTATCATTTTGAAAAATACAATGTACTGAATCACTATCACTTTAATTTTATGAAACTATGTTGCTTAGGTTGCAATTTGTGTTGATCTGAATTACTAATCTTTCATATATATATATATATGTATAAATCTTAAATTCCCTAGGTAGTAATATGCCTACAAAGCAAGGTGTTACATTTTTCGTACCCACTTATACTCTAGTTAAGTACTAAAAGCTCTTGAGTGCCTATAGAATACCTATTTAAGGCCTTTGTAACCACATTAGTCTTCCCTAAATGGCATATAATCCTACAATCACAATCCTTGAGAGTTCTATTCCTCTAGTTTTGGGGGAGAAATCCACTGACAAAGATGTGCTTATGGAGAAATCGATCTCAAAAAACCTAGATCATCTGGTGGTAGAAACCTACCACTACCATGTGGGTTTTCTCTCTTGAATGTGTTTATGGAGAAATCGATCTCCAAAAACCTAGATTATCTTGTGGTTAAAACCCACCACCATGTGGATTCTCTCTCTCTCTCTCTCTCTCTTCTTTATCTTCTCTTAAGTATAGGTTTGAACCAAGAAAATTTTTTGGGATTGAACCTAAATCTAGATCTAGGTGGTCGAAATCCACTAGTGTGTGGGGTTGGGTTTCGATTACTCTCTCTTCTCCTCCTCTTCTTCATCATAATCACCTTATTTCTCTCTCTCTCTCTCTCTCTTTGAATCTAGACTAAATCTAGAATCCAATGCAGAAAAAAAATTTCTAAGTTTGAACCCAAATTTCAATTTGGGTGGTTAGAATCCACCATTATGTGGGTTGAGTTCCAATCTCTCTCTTATAGATTGTTGGCAAAGCCCATCGCTAATGATCAACAATTCCCATCTCGGAAATGACGATTCTTAAAATTTTTTTATCATAATCTAATAAATTTAAAATGCATAATAGAAGTAAAAAATACATATTATAATTAAACAATAAAATAAAAGGGAGAGTTGGTTACAAGTCAAGAGGCTGCCGCCTATTGGTTGCCTCAAGGTAGAAATGCACTAAGGTACTATAGCATTTCCCTAACAGATAATGAATAAGTTATGCAATCATATCCATGACAATATCAAATGACCAATAAACATATATAATGCATATGGAATGAATAATACTAAGGCTTGTCCTGACATTCTAAGCTTTGTAATTTCATAAAATGAACAAATTTTGCATATAAAGAGTTAATTACAAATGTTTTGAGAAACATTCTTTCTCAAGTGTTGCAATTTGAATTTATGCAATCATAGAAAAAGATATTTATTCATATATATATTTTTGTCATCCAATAAAAAGATAATTAAAAATTTTGCACAATGTAAATTGCTTATTCATAAATTAACAAAGCAAGACAATCTAAAATTCAAAATAATACAATAAATAACTTAATTAAAAATTTTATGTCAAATCATAATTGCTATATTATTCCTACTTACTTTCATAATTTTGAAATATGCACTTATACAAATATACCCATTAACATACATAATTTTGAGCTTAGGACAGGTTATACCAGGTTCAGCAGAGCCTCATTGATAACCCTAGCAATGTTGATCTTAGGCAGAGAGAGTCTGAGTTGAGTGGTAATTTATTGGTTTCCTTATCCCAAGAGTCAAATTTTTTTAGGGTGAGAGCTCGAGTGTAGTGGTTGGCAGAGGGTAATCGCTGCTCCTGGTACTTCTTTTAGTCTATGGTGCCCCATCGTAATCAAAGAAAGATTATGAGTCTGTAGAGGGAAAATGGTACCATAACGGAATCAAATGAGGAGGTAGTCGGGATTCTAGTTAGCCATTACCAAAATTTATTGAGAAGTAGTGCTCGAGTGTCAGGTATCCATTTGAGTGATATCACCCCATATGTGGTCAACCAAGTGGCTGGTGATAGTTGGGAGGGCCTCACAGCTCCTATGACTTCAAAAAAGATAAGGCTAGGCTTGTTCAATATGGGAGACGATAAAGCTCCAGAGCCTAATGGTTTTACCATCAAGTTCTTTAGGAAAGCCTGGGATGTGGTGGGATCTGATGTGGTAGAGGCTGTTAGGAATTTCTTTGGTACAAGCCGTTTGTTGGGAAAGGTCAATGCCACCGTGATTAGCCTAGTCCCTAAGGTTCCTCATCCAAAGTCCCCGGCTTAGTTTAGGCCGATCTCATGCTGTAATGTTGTCTATAAAATCATTTCAAAGATCTTGGCTAATAGGCTGAAGACAGTGCTTCTAGACTTGGTTAATGAGTCCCAGATAGCATTTGTGCTAGGTTGATCGATAGGTGATAACGTCTCATTGGCCCAAGAACTAGTGCATGAGTACCATCTTCATAAAGGTTAGCTGAGGTGTGCTATGAAAGTTGACTTGACATCGGTTTATGATTTGGTGGAATGGGATTTCCTATTAGCTATCATTCAATTGATGAACTTCCCACCTAGCTTCTGTGGTTGGATTCATGAGTGTGTCACCACTATTCACTTCTCAGTCAAGATTAACGATTAACTTCATGATTTTTTTTGAAGGGGGGTAGAGGCCTGAGGTAGGGGGATCCTTTATCATCCTATCTGTTTGTGTTGGTCATGCAAGTGTTATAGGGTATTATCAGTCGTCACGTTCAATCTCCCAACTTCAAGTTTCATTAGAAGTGTGAGCAATCCAAGACGATGATGCTTATGTTTGCTGATGACCTCTTATTATTCTCCCACAGAGACATTACTTCCATTAGAATTCTCAAAGAGTGCTTAGGGAATTTTGCTCTGATGTCTAGTCTGTGCGCTAACCCAGCAAAGAGTGACTACTTTGTGTCTTGTTAGGATGAGACCTTGAGGGAAAGCTTGTTCCTTGCCTCAGCATTCTGTAGAGGTTAGCTCTTAATAAGATACCTGGGTGTCCCCTTATTATCGACAAAACTAGCTAATGGGGACTGTAAGCACATTTTGGATAGAGTTAGGAGTCGGGTGTGCTCATGGCGCAGTCAGTCCCTGTTGTTTAGGGGTAGGCTTTAGCTGACTCATTAGGTCCTTGCTACGATTTACCTTTATTGGGCATCTATCTTTCTGTTGCCCAAGCGGGTGATTAAGGAGTTAGAGTGTATCATTAGGAATTTCCTGTGGAGTGGGTCAGTTGAGGATTCCCACAAAACTAAGGTCACATAGTGTGATATGTGTTGTCCCAAAGAGTAGGGAGGTCTTGGATTAAAACCTCTTTATCTGTGGAATTAGGCTATGCTGACTAAGTTAATCTAGAGGCTCTTGTCAGGCGAGAGCAAGTCCTTGTGGGTTAAATGGATTCACACGTTTCGGATTAAGAACAAGTGCTTGTGGATGCTCCCAGTGCCGCATTTGTGTCCCTGGTACTAGAGGAAACTATTATATGTTCGAAGTGCGGTTAGAGATAAGTTTGGGGTGGAAGGTGGGGGACGATAGTTGTGCTTTTCTATGGTATGATAAGTGGCACCCCCTTGGGATCCTTATCGATCGTTTCTCCTATCAGCTCTCCCAGTGGCTTGATAACTCGATTATGGCTCGTGTCTTCGAAATCATTGTTGATGGTAGGTGGGAATGGCTTTGGACTAGACATCTTAATCCCTGGAGCTTATCTAGCACCGGATGCTAGGCCCCTTTAGGGTTGGTTGCCATAATGTGCTCGTTTGGACCTCGGTTCAAGATGGTGCCTTCTTTGTTAAGTCTGTCTTACAAGGGTTGTTAGAGCAACGAGACCGTGTCCCTTGGTATTGGCTTGTGTTGTTTGGGTATGGAGTCCCTGCGCGTTCATTTATTCTATAGTTAACAGTTAGGGAACGATTATATACTCTTAATCGTGTTAACCTATTTCTTCCATTTCCCAATAGGTGTTTCCTTTGTAGGGCAGAGTCCAAGAGTCACAACCATCTATTCTTTGATTGTTCTTATTCTAGGCAGGTGGTGTCATTTTTTCGGCGTTCAAAGAAATTTGCAAGGCCCTAGCGTCGATGGGAGACGAGTGTCCTATGGGCAGTGGCTCGATGGAAAGGTAAAAATCCTTGGCATGTTGTTAATCGTTTAGTTTTGCAGGCGATGGTCTATTTTTTGTGGTGTGAGCGCAACAACCGGTGTTGGTGAGAGTCCGAACAGTCTGCGAACCAGCTCATCCATCAGATACAGTGTGCAGTGTGGGCACGATTGGTCACCATCCCGTTTCCACATACTTTACAGAGCTGTATGTTTCAGCATTTTTGGCGACTCCCTGCCAACCAACATTCTTGGCTTAGATCCATATATTAATGGTTCTGGCCCGGAATGTGTGTTCTTGTATGGGTCCCGGGATCAATTGATGACATTTACATGCTCATCATCCCAGTCCTGGGGTTGCTCTCTGTATTGTAGCTCTTTCGTGGCTACCTTCAAGTCTGTTGTTTGTTCCTGTTCTTCTCATTGATCATGTTGTCGTGCTTTGGAGCGTCGTTCGCCTTGGAGTTTGAATTCACCTGGAGTTGTTCCTTATTTTCTATTCCTTATACCTCTGTTGTGTTTCCTACTATGTTGTTTTGATCCAGTCGTGTGTGGATCTTGAGTGTTTGTTTTCTCTTTTGTGATTTCATTCTCTAGGGTATGACCTAGTTTGTGTTCTATACAGACATTTTCATTCTTTTTATACATTTCTTTTACTTAAAAAAAAATCCATGTATAATTCCACACGTAACAATATAATAAATGAAAATATTACTTAGACACTTAATTTTGATGTTTTTAGTAGTATTTATATATTAATGTGTTGTATATTATATTAATATGATAAAATACAACACATTCATAAATTAAGTATCATAATTAAATATCAAAATAATATTTCTATAAAAGAAAATGACGATATTAATTAACTATCACATGTTAAGTGTCCGTTAAAAGATTAAATACAATTAAGTAATAGATTTGTTCTATCTACATTAGGACATGCAAGGAGAGTGTTTAGGTGGGCACATACTCGAGTCCATGTCCCCTTTTTATTTTGCTCGTATCGAATAAATGTTATATCATCTTGCTCGTATCAAGTAAACGTTATACCATCTGACACAATATGACACAATAAGTAAATGAAGATCAATCCTATTTTCAGTATCAATCCCATTTTCAGTAATCATTTAGAAGAATAGTATTACTTACGGTCCTACTTTCTTTACCCACATTGATTCATACTTGAGCCATCCCAATCTGTTTGACGTCAAGGAATAAATGTATACACACTTGCCGACGTGGAGGAGCGTGGTTGAAATTCGTAGGTAAACACGGGAGTAAAATTGTAAATTCACCAAGCCATGATTGCAGTTCTTAATAATCTACCTTCAATCATTACTTGTATATAGATATATATATAAATATATACATACACACAAACAGACGGGAGAGAGAGAGAGAGAGAGAGAGATGGAAGGAGACACTAGTGGAACTGCAAACGATGTGTACAAAGAGTGCTTGAGAAACCATGCGGCGACCCTCGGCAGCTACGCCACCGACGGCTGCGGAGAGTTCACACCGGACGACACCCGTCCGGACGGAGCCCTACAATGCGCAGCCTGCGGTTGCCACCGCAACTTCCACCGGAAAGTCACCTACAGCGGCGGCGGCGGCGGCAGCCCTACATCAGGAATAATGCCGATGTCGACCACCTCGACCAACCCAGAATCGTCGGAGGCGGAGGGGGGCGGGAGGAAGCGGTTCAGGACCAAGTTCACTGCCGAACAAAAGGAGAAAATGCTGGCGTTTGCGGAGAAGCTGGGGTGGAAGATGAAGAGGAAGGAGGAGGACGACGAGATCGAGCAGTTTTGCAGGTCGGTGGGGGTATCGAGGCAGGTTTTCAAGGTGTGGATGCACAACCATAAGAACTCTTCTCCCTCTAATTCTTCTTCTTCTGCAACTTAATTCCGCTGCCAATGCCTCAAATTCTCCTCCCTTCCACCATGCAATATAATATTAATTGTAATGTTTCCGATCTCCGATCTGGTCTTTGTGATTGCCATTTCCTTCTTGAGATTAAAGAAAAAGGGAAAGAAATTTCAAATTTGTATCCCCAACCCATCCCTTTCCAACCAAAGACTCGTTTACATTTGTTCACACCCCCCATATATAGAACTGAAAACTCTTACCTTTCACACCATCTCTCAACAAAGAATGATTCATATGCCTTATTTTTACCTTATATTTGATTGAAATACGGAAATCTTATTACTTTGATTTGATATGGAACATCTTCAATCGCCTATATATGATTTGAATTAGAATTAGAATTGGTCTATATATCCTTCATATATCTTAAGTATTGAAGATCCATACAAAAGTCTTAAACCAAAACCTTCATTTTCTTTTCATGGACTTTCATCTTTCTTTTTGTTTTTTTTTTTTTCTTTTGCTTTAATGTGCCATTCCATTCATCTCCCTTGTCACCCTTAATCTTTCTCACTAGCTATATAATAAGCGTGTGTGTCAGTGTGTGTGCCTAATATGCGAGACATTGAACAGTTGTCCAATACCTCAATTAATTTGCAGGCAATTCAATATGGATGGATACTAATGATTTATTTAATTTATCTTATCACAATTACAGTTGAGGCAATGAAATATATATAAAAAGCTAATGAAAATTTCAATTATTTGTTTTCATATTTTTAGTAGCAAAAATATGTAATAATTCCTATTTCTACATATACTGCTGATTAGCTAGGTTCCTACTAGAAGACCTTTCTTTTCCCTTGAAATACATATACATTCATGAACAGGGTCAGCTAAGCCATGACTTAGATTCAATGGGGACATTTTTTTTAATTTAATTTATTTAAATTTTTAAGAATTTTCTCCATCATTTTGGCTTGAAGAGATGATAGAGTGTTGATCCCTGAATGCCATTTTTCTTTTAGGGCAATTGTTCATAAGTACTATAATCTATTAAAATAAATTTTAGATTAAAAATAAATATAACTTAAAGACTACCAATTATTTAGGAATGATACAATTATTAATTATAATTAATTAACACCTTTAAAAGTTTAACTATAATGTAAAAATTGTTAATATGAAAAATGAAAAAGCTAAGTTTTCTCCCTTAGATCTCAAATTGTCACACAATTGGGAAGGAATTTTTTTTTTTTATCATTCTTCAATATTTTTTTTCCCTTTTTTCTTTCTTCAAACAACTATAAGCAGTTAATTGTTTATAAAAAAAAAAAAAAGAACCTTACGAGTAGCTAGCTGTTCTCAATCAACTAATGAAGCTAAAGGAAACAAATTATTGAATCAATTATCAGGATTCAATGCATTAATTAACTAATTATGATGCTCCTTCACTGCAAAAGAGAACTTAATTTTGGTTTTTTTCTATATTTTGAAATTTATGGAAATCACTATTGATATTTTTACTGTTTAAAAAGCTTATAAAATTACAAAATACACCACATTTTCTTTTCTTGGCCTTGAATATTTTAGAACGTTATATATTAATCAACATTTTTATTTTTTATTAATTAGAATTTTCTTTTTTTTTCATTTACCCATATTTTATAAACTTAATAGGGGCAATTTTGGGAACTCAAAAAATTGCATACCTAGTGTGTAATTTGGAAAAGTTGAGGGGGGCAAATTGAGGAAATTTTAAACTAAAAAGTATAAATCACATACCCTATTGTCCCCTTTCGACTATGCGTGGCTAAGCCATTATTCTTGAAAGCCCACAATGATAGTCGTTGTGTTGAGAGACTTACCCCAGAGAACCCATAGAAGAAGCCTATAGGAAACAATCACACAATATCCAAATCTAAACACTAAACTAAATAAGAGTGCAAACCAAGCAAGAGAATGCATCACAAAAGTGTCCATCAAGCAAAAGCATTAACCCACAAACAAATAACCACCTAAAATTGAAAATAATATATAAATAAAAAACTCCAAAATCTAAAAGTCAGATTATAACAAGGGCCAAAAAACTCACAATAAGAACGCATAGAGTACAATCCACAGAAAAAACATCAAACCCCTTAGTTGCTAGGAATGATGAAAACACACTAGTGAACCTTAGTTCTTGATGCATATCTTTGATCTCATGGACGAGGCATCAAAGAGACATCCATGTTGCTTAAAGACTAAGCCAAGATGATGGGTTATATTTTTAGAAAATAAAAAATTTGATATAACCCGTTCATGTGATATTGGCAAATTTTATATAAAGTATGCATGTTTCATATACACTTTGAAGATGAAAAGGTAAATAAAATACACCCTCAATAAACACAAGATTTTTATAGAGGCTCACCTGAAACAAGCCCACATCTCTCTAATTAAATTATTTATTTAATTATGATAAATTAAAATAAATTCAATGGGAGGGGAAAGGATTGTTAAATATGTTAGTTATGTACTTTAGAGATATAAAACAATCTTGAATTAATCAACTGTGTGTGTGAATTATTTTATAGAATTTGTTTAATTAACTTTGATTAATTAATTATAATTCTTCTTGAATTATATTTTGAAATTCTAGAAGATATGAATATTTTCACGTATGTGTGTGAATTATCTTTTTGGATTTGTTTAATTAATTGTGATAAATAAATTCAAATTCCTTGTGAAATATATTTTAAAAATTCTAGAATTGTTAATGTTTCACTTATGCGTGGGTGAATTATTTTTAGAATTTGTTTAATTAATTTTGATTAATAAATTCTAATTCCTTGTGATTATATTTCAAAATTCTAGAACTGTGAATGTTTCGCTTATGCATGCGTGAATTATTTCCTAGATTTTGTTTAATTAATTGTGGTTAATTAATTATAATTCTTTGTAAATTAGGTCTTAATATGAAGTTATGCATAATGGTGATCTGTTGATCTTGTTCTGAATAGTAGAATATTTTTAACTTAATTATCTTAAGTATAATATGTGCCTAAAAATGTTTAACTTTCCTTGTGTGTTGTGATAATAACTTCAAATTAAATATATTGTTGTTGATTTGACAAGGGGTGAACAATTAGATGGCCAAAATTAAGGCACATGGAGTAGAAAGATTCAATATTTGCTCAATGAAGAAATGAAACAAGACATGTTCGACACTACCGTGCCAAAGCCTCACAGGGATACTTTTCCACTTGTCGTGCAAGCTACCTATGACGGACAAGAGGATTAATAAAGATCGAAGTGCTCACTTTATGGTGGTAGGAGCATCCAAAACCGATCTGCAAAGCTCCATACCTTGCAACTAATTAAGCTTCAGCAATATGTCAGAAACCCAAAACACAGTGTGATAGAACATCTCCGAGTGAGGAGTTCACTCGTAACAGAATTAAGGGATGGCAATGTTACAATCAGCGATAAAGAACAAGTCTTTACAATAATTAGATCCTTGTCGGGACCTGTGTGGTCCCAAATTAAGCCTGCAATGACTCACAGTAAAAATGAAAAGACTTCAGCTGACATGACATTTCAAATCATTTAAAGCTTAAGGAAAAAAGCATGGAGGCAATTCGATCTATTGTGTTTATCGCAGGGCAAAGGTGGGTAAGGGTTCTAAACGTAAACCCAAAAGAGAGGAAATAGGACCAATGGTTTTAAGAACCAAGACCAAAAAATGGGCAAGTCAAGAAGGAAATTAAGTTGTGGCAACGTTAAATGCTATATATAATTGCCAAGAAAATGCCACTTTGCTCGGGATTGCTTTGAGTTTGAGGCAAAAATGAAATTCTTCTTTTCCTACTAGTTCCTTTGCATTCATATGCTGATATGCATTAGTTGCAAACTTATCTCATTTTATATTGGACAATTGGTACAGGAGCAACAAAGTGTGTGATCCAAGATAAGGATGGGCTCGTTTATTACCACTAGGTGCCTGCGAGGACACAACTTGTCACAATTTGGAGTGACAAGACAGAAGACATCTTGGAAATAGGTTTGTGCCATCTTAGGATGCCTAATGAGATATCGTCTCTTACATGGTGTGCGCTTATGGGTTTTGGTGTAATACAATATTAGTAGTAATTTTGCATATCTTAGAAAAAATGATAGTTTTGTCCTAAAAATGATTATTCTTTTTGTTTTAGAGATAGCGTTTTTGAAATTGATTGTCCAAATATTTTTTACTTTCGATATGAATACTTGGTGAATGGTTTATTTTTAATTGGATTTGAATGATGTTCCTATCTCCAAATCCTCTTATATCTTTCTTTATTTATAACTGTAATGTAATGCATGACATGGATGACTTCACTAACTAGTTTAGATCTACAGGGATATCTCTCAACAAGGTAAAGCTTTTTAAGTGTGAGTCTTGCTTAGCTAGCAAAATAATGAGAAAACGTTTTTTGTAAGACTATAAGCAAGCATCTTATCTATTAACTCTTATGTGTAATGGACTGATAAGAGACTAGACCTAGGGCACTTTCTTAGGGATTAACATGATATGTTCACAGCTTTCTTCACAAGTGTCCCTTTTGTTGGGACCAAGACCCAACAAAAGGGATGTTCATTGTAACACAACCTGATAGGGTAATATAATCTTGGAGCATGAAATTTTTTTGGAATGAGATCACAATGTTAGACAACCTTTGCTTGTATGACACCACACGCCAAAAGGAGTGGGTGAATTAGGTGTTTAAAAAAAAAAATTTAAAAGGTGTTTTTAAAAAATAGTGAGCAATATATATGAATGCTGAAAAATTTTATATTTGAAGTGTAATGTAATGAAAGACTTTCAAAAAAATATAAAAACACAAGAAACTAGAAGATTTTAGAGTAGTTTGACTATTCCCAGCCTATATCCACTACTCAAGCTCCTGCTAGATATTTCCAAATCCACTAGAAACGGTTTAAACAAATACAACGGCTAGCAATCCATGCTAGTCTTTTAGCATACTCGTTAGAAAACAACAAGATACAAAATTAAAGACATAAGATATGCAACTCTTAACAACAAAACTCTCTCTTAAATTTCAATAACAACAAAGATGAAAATATAATTTATAGAGAATAGACCAAGACTTGTGAAAGAGAGAACATTAGTGTAAACAATGTAAGCTCAACGAAATGGTGAGTTTTTTAAAAGAAAAAGCTTCAACACTTCTTTTCTCAAATCTCTTGACCTATCTTAAATTTTTAACTTTAAACAATTGAGTGTATATAGATTTTGATCTCTATTCATTTAATATAGCCATTAGAAGTTAAACTTGTAAGTTTCAAACTATAGCAAAGTAGTCGTTTAGTATTTTTTTTTTTTATGGAAATGATCAATAGTTTTAGAAGACAGTCAATAGTTTGTTTCAAAATTTTGAAAAACCAATCAATAGTTTTTTCTAGATAAAAAATTAGTCAATTGTTTAGTCTTGGAACATTTATCCAAAAGGTATGCACTAAATTGATCGACTTGCTTCAAGGAATAGTCGACAGTTCTGAAGAATCAATCAACAAACTCAAAGAAGAAATCGACAGTTCTGAAGAATCAATCAACAAACTCAAAGAAGAAGTCGACAGTTTAGAAAAACTAGTTGACAGGCATATAGAATGGGTTGACAGTTCTTATTGTATTCGATGTTTAAGTGTCTTTTCTTCCTTTTTTTTTTTAGAGCTACTTTCCTTTTCTTTTAAAACTTTGGTCCGATTTTAGAATTCACAAGATTTCATTGATTTAAAAGACAAGTTTTAAAACTATTTTTAAAAGGTATTTAAAATAGTTTGAATTTAAAACCTTGAAGTCCATAACACTTATTTCAAAATTATTCATTTAAACAATATTTATTAAAGTTTTGTTTAAAGACATCAATCATCAAAACCACATCAAAATTAGACTAACACACAAGAATAAGTGCAATAAATAAGGACTTCCACTTATATAAGTTATAAGAGAAAGTGCCCACATATAGTGGGAATGTGCCAAAAGATAGGAAGAATGAAACCATACGTTGGTACAATCCACTATGGTCTCAAAATTTTAAGTGATCTATAACCTGTTGGATTTGTTATTGAAAGGTAAGAGGAAAAGGTTCGTTACCCTGAGTGATCTACCTATAATCTCAAAATACTAATATAGGTGATGGTATTTTTGGTTTAACTAAGTTAAGACACCCAAAGGAATGTCCATATGAAGGAAGACTAGTGAGTGTATGTCTAAAAGGGAGAAGAAGAAAGATGCCTTGTTGAGAAGGGATATACCTTTAACGTTAACCAATGCGTTAAAACAAAAGATAGGGGGAATGTAATGAAATCATATACTAGTTTTAACAGGTACCTCTTGTCAGTTTATCAAGAAAATTTCAAAATAATGAAGTGAAGAGTATTAGAAAATAAATCTTCCAGTAGATGCATTAAAGAGATGAACACTATATAAAAGGGCTAGAGTCTGAAGAAAAAAGGCCGATAAGAAACTAACTTATCTGAGATAGAAGAGCCTTCAAGTGTGCTTCATTGCTTGTGATCTTTTAGAAAGAAAAGAAGAGGGAGATTGTGTTTATCATTCACATTCTTATATCTCTTAGAACACCCAAGAGAAGTGTTTGTTTTCTTGTATCATTTGAAACCTTCTCTTGTATCCTTTATTATCACTTTATTGTGAAGTTATAAAGGTTAAGCCTGATCCTTGTAAAATGCATTGGTTATGACTGATTTAGTTGTAAAAGCCATCTATTGTAAAGGTTTGGAACTAAGCCCGCTGTAAAAGCTACAAAAAGTAGGTTTGGTTGACTAAATCCTTGGTTGAGAGCCAAAGTAGTGGAGTAGGCAGGTAGTTAAACCACTGTAAAATCCTGGTGTTCTATGTTCTTTCAATTTCTTTTTATCCTTTGATTTATCTATTTGAGAATTTTTTTTAAAGGATGAAATCATAAGCTAACTGTGTTTTAATGCACCTAGTTTTTACTTTTCAAAACATTAAATGTTGATGAATATTTTCAAACAATTAATGTTCTAACTGATTTGTGAGATGTTGTAGAGACAAAAATGACACTTAAGACACAAGGAACATTCTTTAGTCAAGGATATTCTAGTAGATGCATTAAAGAGTGGAAAACTATATAAAGGGATTAGAGTCTGAAGAAAAGAGACCAATGAAAAATTAACTTATTCCAGATAGAATAGCCTTCAAGTGTGCTTCATTCCTTGTGATCTTTCAAGAAGAAAAGAAAAAAGAGCTTGTGCTTATCATTCACATTCTTATATCTCTTAGTACAACCAAGAGAAATGTTTATTTTCTTGTATCATTTGAAACCTTCTCTTGTATTCTTTATTTTCACTTTATTGTGAAGTTGTAAAGGTTAAGCTCAATTCTTATAAAAGGTGTTGGTTGAGGCTGATCCAGTTGTAAAAGCCATATGTTGTAAAAGTTTGTAGCTAAGCCGGTGTTGAGTTTCATGTTCTGAATGTTTTGATGATGACTGCATTATACCAAAACTTTAATGTCCTCTTATGTTATCATTCTCACAGGCTCATTAATATGTTTTATATATATAGAAATTATCCTATTCTTATTTAAATATTGGTAAAGGATCCCATCTTGATAGAATAGTTAAGGTTGCCTTGAGAATATATATAAGGTCAAGGACCCTTGATAACTTTATCTTTTAGTATGCTTAATGTTCACATATGTGCTAAATTTGTTTTAGTCATATGTTTTATTGATCTGTCTTTTAATATGCTTCTCTTTGGGGTCATCCTAAAGATAATGCATGAGTATTTTTGTAGAGCTTATGATATGTGATACAAATGTTAGCTTAAGAGGGGGGTAAATGAAGCTTTTTCACCCTTTTAAAGTTTTAACTTAAATAAATGAAATTGAAATAAGAATGCAATAAAGAAAATAAAAAATTGCAGTACACTGGATGTAACGTGGTTCAACCTCAATGCTTAGTCCACTACCTTGGTTCACAACAAAGGATTTGGCAAACATACACAAAGTGTATTTTACTATACCTTATAACTTTTAACAGGCTCAGGTACACAACCTTTACAGTTGGTTTTTTCTTACAAGGCTCAACCACAACCATTGCATTTCCAGGATAAGGCGTAACTTATTACAGTTGGTTTTTTATACTTGGCTTAGCGAAAACCAATACACAACCTTTCAAAGGATCAAGCATAACCTTTTACAAATTTCACAAATATTGTGAAATGATATCTCAAGAGAAAAATATGAAATAAAACAGTAAGCACTTGGGCTTTTCTCTTGAAAAAGAGTTACAAGATTTGAATGAAGATCTCTCTCTTAAAAAAAAATATCACCAAAAGATTTTGAAAGATAAGCTCGTGAGAAGTAGGAGAATTTTGAAAATGTTTGCTAGAAGCTTTCAAATGTAGTTCTTTGAGTTTGTATTCAGTTCTTCTAACCTTTTTCAAGTAGTTTCATCTTCTATCTATAGATTTTCTGTATTAAATATTAGCTAACATGACATATTGCAATTGAAATGTTTCAATTGTGTCACAACTGTCACTTTTTGTCTCTATGAGCATTAAACAACAGATATAAATTTACAAAAGTATGCTAATATTGTTTGAAATGCATTTAATGAACTGAAAAGTTGAAACTAACAAGCATTCAATACATTCAATTACTATATTTTTCAAAAACTAACACAAAATACTCGACTAAATATTTGACTTAATCAACTAATATAGAAGCTAACTCAATTGGCTATGTAATGTAATAGATTATATAAAGGGCTTTCTCGACTATAACCAAGTCATTACTCGACTAACACAGAAGCCACACAAACTTTTCATAATGCACTCGATTACAAGGCTAGTTTTACTCGACTAATATAAGACTTCACTCGAGTACCAACACATGTTACTCAATTACCTTTAGGTCCAAAGACTTAGCCAGAAACCAACCTATCTTCATTTGACTAAACATATATTTACTCTATTAATAAAATACATTAGTCGATTGAGAAATAAGCTTCACTTGAGTAAAAAAGTGCTCAGATTATATAGCTTTGGAGATACTTGATTTTTCTAAAAAGCTTGGTCTACACCTGTACGTGAATTCATACGATTCCTCTTATCCCTTCCGAGAGTTGTAATTTATAAAGGAGAACCATTCTCCACCCCCGTCTTAGTTCGTACTAGGCGGTATCATGAACCGTAGCTCCCATGGTCGATACTTACCATTGGCATCAAATGTGGATTGTCATCCACTTCTGCCATAGTCCATACTAGGTAGTATCACGAGTCGTAGTTTCCACGGTTGGCACAAGCCACCAGCATCAAATGTCAATCGTCATCCACCCCTGCCCTAGTCTGTACTAGGCGGTATCACGAGCCGTAGCTCCCACGATCAGCACACGCCACTAGCATCAAATGTGGACCATTATCCACCCCTGTCCTAGTCCGTACTAGGCAGTATCACGAGCTGTAGCTCCCACGGTTGGCACATGCCACCAACATCAAATGTGGACAGTCATCCACTCTCGACCTAGTCCGTACTAAGAGGTATCACGAGTTGTAGCTCCCATGGTCGATACATGCCACCAGCATCAAATGTGGACCGTCATCCACCCCTTCCTTAGTCTGTACTAGGAGGTATCACGAGTCATAGCTCCCACGGTTGGCACACGTCACCGACATCAAATGTGGACCGTTATCCACCCTAACCCTACTCTATACTAGGTGGTATCACGAGTCATAGCTCCCACGGTAGGCACATGCCACCGGCATTAAATTTGGACCGTCATCCACCCCTGCCCTAATTCGTACTAAGTGGTATCATGAGCCGTAGCTCCCATGGTCAGCACACGCCACCGGCATTACTAGGATATCCTTAGTTCACATGCACGTTCAATGCCATATAAAATAATTCAGAGTGCACACATGCATGCCGCCATGTACTTTGTATCCTTACTACCAACTACATGGAATGACGCATTCCCAATGTTATTAACTCCCATATTAGCCAAGGATAATTCCATAATAGAATCCCCTTCTAACATGCTTTGATACATTCAATGCACCCTAAGGATCCCTACGCGTAGGAACCTCAACAAATGCCCAACCGTTGGTTGAAAACAACTAGATCTGTTTTGGAAACAAGGTTAGACCACTCAAATCTTGTCCAAATGATCTGAAACCTATACCAAAACAAATCCTATCAAGTCTATCATGTCTAGTTTACAAAGTAACAAATGGTTCTCAATTCCAATCTTTCTATAAAAAGTTATGGCTGAAACAATGAGAGGTGTGTAGTTTGAGTTGACTTGCACCGAGTTGACTCGGGCTCAAACAAGTCAACTTGACTGATGCCAAGGCGACTCAAACCACCCTCGAGTCAACTTGGGATGCAATCGAGTTGATTCGAAAGCCTAGAATTGTGAACGGACGAACCAGAACACTGAAAAATCGCCCAAATCCATCCCCCAACATCCACAATGATCAATTCAAACCCCACATACATCATTTTTATGAAAGGATGAGGTAGGATGAGACCTTATCATGATTATAAAACCAACTTACCAAAATATTTTGGAGGAATCACACAACGCAATCAACCAAATTTATATGCAAAAACCCTAACCCACACAACACCCAAAATTTCACAAACTAACCACAATCTCCCAACTCGAAGACATCCATGAACCCACAAAACCATAAAGCAAGATTTGTAACCATACAAGGAGAAAAACATTGAAGCTTGCACACAAAATGAAAAGAATAGTGCAAGCAAGAACTTGCCTTGCTCGAATGGAAGATCCTTTGAAACAAGAGATGCGAAGTCTCAAAAACTCAACCAAAAGCCCTTAATCTTGACTACCAAATCCACTCTTGAAGCTCCAAGATGAATAAGAAGATATTGGGAGAGAAGAGGGAAAGAAGAAGAAAGAAACGAGAAGGAGAAAAGAGTGAATGGGCCTACTCTCTTTCTTTTCTCTTTGATAATATATCCTCTTTCCCATTTTACCCTCAAGAACTATATAAATGCCCACTTAGTCCTTCTCCCATTTTTCATCACTTAAATAATTACAAAAATCTCATACATATCAACTTGCCACACTTAACACTTCTATCACCATTAATATTTCAAAATTCCACTCACACCACATAATACCCAAAATGCACCCGTAATCGGGTCGTTACACCTTGAGTAGCCACTATCAATGAACCATCAGACCTTCGAGCTACTTGTTTTAAGGCATAGGCATTGCATTCAAGAAAAACTAAATTAGTACCCAATATCCTCCTACTATTTCCTTGTTCTTAACTGCCCAAATTTTTTTAGGAGCTGGTTTTACTTTTTCTTTAGGAACCCAAATCTTTTTAATTTTATATGGGATTCCCATTGCTATAAGGAAGAACAGACTTATATGACCATAATTTTTACATTTGATACACTTTGGTCCTAAATCTTTTTATTTTGTTTTAGCCTTAACTAATTTTCCAAAGGTTTTTTGTTTCTATTTCCATTATATCCTAAGCTTATTTTATCATAAAAACCTTGTAGAGATTCAAGAATTTTTTCTAAGATGGTATTGCTTGCTATGGATTTTGTCAAAACAAGTTTTGAATCTTTTAGCTCATTTTCTAAAGCAATAACCCTTTCTTGTGAACCATAATTTTCTTTTTCAAAAAACTTGCATTTTTCTCTTATCTTTTCTAAATTAAAAAGAAGCTTTTTACACAACTTCCTGAATGTTAAACCATTTTCATTTTCACTATCACTATAGTAATAGGATGAATTAGAAAAAAAATCAAAATCACTTACTTCTGAGTTTTCTTTAGCAATGAGACAGAGATTGGCAATCTCTTTGACTTCATCTTCTAATGAGGATTATGTGTCCTCATCACTCTAGGCTGCTAACACTTTCTTCTTTTTCTTCTTGTCCTTTAGCTTCTCATCTTTCTTACCCTTTGGACACTCCAATTTGATGTGGCCTAGCTGTAACACCTCGTCCTACCAGGCGTGTTATTATAAGGGTATTTCTGATAATTCTTTTTTTTTTTTCCAAGCTCATCACGCGCGGTGATTTCAAGAACAATCTTCACATGTAGATAACCAATCCCAAGAACCCCAATCTTGCCCGTTTAACTAATAAGATTAATAATCTTAACAACTAAATGAGACATATTATAATGCAGCAGATACATTAACATCAAAATACCGTGGTCCACCTCGAGTTCCATATAAGGTGTTCTCACACCGAAATACATGTAACAAACTACTAACTGATAACAACATCATCATACAACCAAAATACATACTAAGCCCCTCAATATGATACAACGACTATCAAACTAAGCACCATTGGCCCTCAACTGACCATGTCCTCGCCCTCGCAGCAGTCCCTGGCTGGAACGTCTAACTTGAGATAATAAAACATCTAAGTGATTGCATGAAATAGTTTACTGAATGCATGAAAGACACACGAGCATGGCATATGCAGACAACAACGACATGCAACACGTCTAACTTGAGAAATCTCCCTGACATACTCAACCTCCCGTGAAAAATCCATTCCACACACCATTGGGGTTGACCTTGCTGCGACATACTTAATCCCTCGAGTGCCCTACCATGTCACTCGTTCACCTGGATTAACCTTGTGCCATTCTCAAGAAGACCCCATCCCCTCCCACACGGACACAATACCGACACGAATACTAATACCCTGATGATATGAAAATCACACGCCATGTACCGACTCTTTTATAGGTAAAAAAATAGTTGATACAATATACCACATGTTCAATATTCAAAAGATGCCACAAGTACATAAATAAAATGCCTTCGCAAAACAATCCAAGTTCCGAAGGGTAAAACCGCTTACTAGAATTGGTCCAATCGCATGTAACCTAAGTTCGGGAGGGTAAACTGCTCACCTGAACGCACTACACACATTCCAACATATTTTCAAGATAAGGTAAAGCTAGAATTAAACCATTCACCTAGAACGTATTCGGATCGCCTCAATCCTCGTGCACTACCTCGATTTACGTGTCAAATCACAAACACTTGAACTTATACTCAATCCCGAGCCACAATACTCCCTAAACATCATATTTAATTAAGGAAGCATTAAAATCCATTTTCCTCAAATTTTCCATAATTTCCTCTATTTTCTCTCAATTTTCACCTCAATAATTCCAAAATAATTATTTTCTCAACCATTTTCCCCAATTTTTCCACATAACAAATCTTAAAATAATTGAAGGAAAATATTGAAAAAATAATTACCAAAATGCCCCTTCGCACGCGCCTTCACGCGTTTGGCGCATGGGTACAAGTGATGTGTGACGCATGCAAATCACGCGCCACCGTCTTTTCCATTATTCCGACCGCCGACGACGACTCTGATGGCCGATCTGATTGCACCCTCTTCAAGCCCTCATCAAGTCGATCTGAATAGCACCATTCTCAGGCCAAAAGGCCACCAAAAAAGGCCCCAAACAGCTAGTTGCAGGCGGCCCTAGGCGGTCCGCCACCCGACTTTGGCCAAGCTTCGAATAGCCTCTAAACGCACCCCAAACGCTCCCAAACTCTCCAGAACCCTTCCCCTCGATCTAAATAGCAATAACCCCTTATCCAATCTTTCAAAATAGCACCAAAATGCAGTCGATTTGATGCCAAAATCGTCGAAACCCTCGACCCCTTTTATACCCAAAAATCAATCAAATTTCGGCCAATCAACGGCCATAGCTTGGTCCCTAAGCCTCTACTCGCCGGATACCACCTACCCCAAGCCACCCTCAGCCTTCCCATCTCTTGAAAACGACGGCCACGTGCGGTGAAGGCGACGATTGAATTCTTCTCTGAGCGTTCACACCACCATTTTTGTTAATTACACTTTGACCCCATGCTTTCATCTAATGACTTTTTTACCCTTTTCATGATGCCCCTGTCTTAACCAACTATATCACTAAGGCCCACAAGATTAGCACTCTTCATTTTATCCTCGAAACTCCCAACAAATTATCATTTTGACCTCTCTTAGGTAAATTTAGAAAATTGCACTTAGGCTTGGTTGCTCGTTTTGACCCCAAATCCATTCGTTTCAACCCAATATCACTTAAGGGTTGTTCTACATGTAAAATATTGGTCCTTAGCACACTCTGTTGACTCTTCAGATGTTTCCTACATCGATTTGATTTTCTCAGCCCGGTCGACAGTTGTACCGAAAACTATTTTCGATCCCATTTCTTTTATCACCTAAAATCATAAATTGAATTACTCATCCTTACTATACCATTTTCCTTAATCATATGGGGTCTGGGGTACTCCCTCTGGTTGATTCGGTCCTTTAAAACATCAATAGTGTACCCTATGGCCTCATTTTTTTAAAAATTCCATTTATACCCTTCATCAAATATTATTTATATCCTTAAGAAATTCTTGGGTATTACACTAGCTTTCCACAGCCATAACACTTCACTTCCTATTTTTTATCTTTCTTGGTTGCTTTATAAGACCTATTCCTATGAAAATACTTCGAAGACTTCTTGTTGAATCTTCTAAAAAAACCTTTTAGAAACAGGAGTAGCATTTTCCATATCACTTGATTCAGATTTAGATTCAAAAAAATCATTTTTGGATACTTTTAAGGTTACTCCTTTATTTTTAACATTAGGAATTTCTTCTTGTCTTCTCATAGAGAGCTCATGAGTCATGAGGGATCCTAATATCTCATCTAAGGATAGTCTTTCAATGTAACGACCCACTAACAGGTTTAAGCTCTCTTAATATGTTTGGCATTGCTTGAGTTATATGTTAGACATATTTAATGTGTTGTTGAGAAGCCTAGAATAAAGGGAATTTATGTGTATGGAATAGTCAAAGGGAAGTGAATTGATTAGATAGTTGACAATTCAAGGCAATGGAAATTTAAATTGTTGAAAAGTCAATGAGAAAGGAAATAAGTAGAAAAGCTAGTTGTTATGTAAGGAATTATTAAAACAAGAATAAAGTGAGGATTGAAAAGTCAAATGAGTTAAGTGAGGAAAGTCTAATGAGTTGAGTTGGATTAGTCAAAATACAAAGGCTAAGGAAGAGTCAAAGTCAATTAAAGTTGAAAAATCCAAGTCAAATGAAATGTATTATGATAGGGTTGAAAAGTCAAAAGAGTTTGATGGTTGAAAAGTCAAAGGGAATGGTGTGGAATAGTCAAAATGTGAGGCCTAATTGAGAGAAGTGGGTTGACAATGTGTGTGTGTGTGTGTATTTCTTTATATTTGTGGGCTTTAATAAAAGGAAAAATAAATGAAAAAGAGAGAGAAGGGTGCAAGTGGGCTTAGCGTGCAAGCCACTCCACCTCCATACTTCTCCATTCTCCTTTCTTCTTCTCTTTCTTCTTGGCTTCCGAGTTTTCTTCTTCTTCTTCTTCATTTCCTTCTTGGCTTGAAGCTTCAAGTGTTGGAATTTTAGATTTGTGTATTTCCCATTCTTCTTTTATATAGCAAGATCTTTTTCGTCTTTGATCCCTATGAAAGCTATTATATTTCTCCTTTCCTCTACATTTTCATAGCTTGATTCTTCTCTTGTCATGATATCACTTGATTGTCCATTTTTGGACTTTTGATCCTCGAAATTCCTATCTCGTTGATAAGAAGGGTTTAACCCATTTGTTTTGTATCTTGTATAGATTTTCTTAAAATTTTGGAAAATCATTTTAAATATTCGAATGGAGTTTTGGTTCACTCCTTGTTTCTAAGGAATGATGAGTTTGTTGTTAGAGTGTAATGACCCGATAGTCGAGTCTAGAATATGTTGGCCTTGTTTGGTGTGTGTTACACTTGGGTATGATTGATTTAGAAGGTTAAAATATTTCAAGTGTTGTGAAGGAGGAAAACTAAAAGAAATCCATGTGTGTTGAATAGTCAAAGTCAAAAAAGAAATGGAATTGGGAAGAAAGTCAAATGCAAAAGATGTGGAAAAGTCAAAATTGGGCTTTGAGATTGGAGAGGAAATGGGGTTGTCGATTGTGTTATGTGAGTGTGTATGTATATATAAGCTTTGCTATTTAATTTAACGTGGGAGAAAATGGAATGGCAACCCTATAAATACTTGCAAGTGTAAGGGTAAATTGGGAAGAGGGAGAAGTATATAAAGAAGCCTTGTATAATTCTTCTTCATTTCTTCCTTCTTCTCCCGACTCTTCTTCTCTTCTTGTTCCATCTAATCTTCTATTTCATCTTTTTCTTGTTGATCCCAAAAAGGAGATCGATTGCAAAAGCTAAGGGGCCTATTTGCCAGTTTTGGTGGCTTGATTCGTGGCTTTCCTTTTCCTTCAGATTTATCCGTCCACTAAGGCAAGTTCTTATTCTCTCTCTTTTCTATGACAAGTTCTCTTTTTGGATCCTTGTGGATGTAAGTCTTGATTATCTTTTTCCTTCATGAACCTTGAGTTATCCATTTGTGGGTAAAGATTTCATAAAACCCTTCGTTGGAAAGGGGTTTTGTACAAACTTGGTTGTTGTAGCTTGTGTCATTTTTCTTGTATTTTTGATAAACTGTGGCTATCATCTGAATGAGGACTTAACTCACCCCGTACTTTTAAAAGGAATGGCGTGTTTGAAGCTAGAGTGTAGTGCATACAAGAGTTTGGTGATTGCTTGCATGAGTTTCTGGTCTTCTGTGAGTAATTTTTGAGTTGGAGAGGCTATCTGTAACACCCCGCCCTATACGGGCGTGTCACTATAAGGCAATTCCCGGGGTTCTTTTTTTTTTTTCCTTCAAGTTTAACATGCGCGGCGCCATGAGCACAATCTTCACATGCAGATGAAATACTCGTCGCAATACATTAGCCAGCACCCGCGGTGATTTCAAGAACAATCCTCACATGCAGTTATAAACCCCGAGGATTCCAGTCTTGCTCGTTTAACTAATTATAACATAATCATAACTAATCGAGACATTATATAACACAGCGGAATACTTAATCAGAAAAATGTCGTGGCCTACCACAAATTATATACAAGATGTTCCCACACCAATATACATACAACACTTTTACTAAATGATTACAACAACGTCGTGCGATTGTTCATACATATAACAAAATAAGTACCAATGCTACCAAATGATACTAAGACTATCACATATACACCACTGGCTCACCAGCCACGTCCTTGACCTCGCAGCTGTCCCTGACTGGAATGTTAAATGTTCCAGGGGCATAACCCAGGTTAGATGATGAAACATCTAAGTGGAGGTATGAAACAGTTTATATAATGCGTGAAAGACACACGAGCATGGCATACAAACGACAACATGTAAGACACGTTCAACTTGAGAACTCACCCTGACATACTTAATCCTCGAGTGCCCTACTGTGTCACTCAATCACTAGCCCCGGATGCCCTACCGTGTCACCCGATCACCAGTACCAGCCTCGGGTGCCCTACCGTGTCACCCGATCACCAAAATTAACCTTGCCACATTCTCAAGAAGACCCCACCCTGTCCCATATGGACACAACTCCGACACGAAATATCAATTCCCGATGATATGAAAATCACATGCCATGCACCGACTCTTTTGTAAGTAAAAATAGTTGATGCTATATACTACATGATCAATATGCAGATGATGTCATATGTTCATAAGTAAAATGCCTTTGCAAACAACCCTAGTTCTGGAGGGTAAACCGCTCACTAGAACTGGTTTAAATTGCGCGTAACCTAAGTTCGGGAGGGTAAACCACTCACACAAACCCACTACACACGTTCCAACCCCATTTCAAGATAAGGTAATGCTAGAATCAGACCACTCACCTCAAATTGTAAAAGTTTGATTTATGTCTCGAAAAATGTGCCACTTCTCGAAAATCGTGCAATCCTTCTTTTTAATACACCAACCGTCTCCTATTCATCATTAGGGCCTTAGAAATTAATATTTCTATTTTTCCTCAATTTTCTCTATTTTTCTTTATTTTTCAAACATTTCAACCTTCGGAAATTCACAAAAATTACCTAACATCAAGTTTCACCAAATATTTTTACACGATAATTCCTAAAATAATTTTACCTAAATTATAAAATTGAAATCAAAGACAAACCCTACCTCACGCGCCCTCACGCGCCACCTAGGGGCTCGGCGAGTGAAGCCCACGTGCGATCGGACTGGTTGTCTTCTCCGATCGTCTTCTCTGACTCCTGCGACCTCCAACGCTCTAACTTCTTACACGGGCTTGTAGAGCTTGATGAGGTGACCTCAATGGTGCCTTTAATCGTCGGAAAAAGTCACCGAAAATGGCTTTAAAAGCCAGTTGCAAGTCTCGATCTAGCAGCCCCTGATTTTCTGGCCAACTCATTGAAACCTTGCTATTTCTACACCAAACGATCCCAAATTCTCCATAATTGATCCTTAAAACACAAAGAACAAAAGCCCCTTATCGTTGCGCCTCGATTCAAGCCAAAATGCCCTTAATTTCACTTGATTTTTTGAAAAAGCCTCGGCCTCGCGACGTCTATTTATACCCTATCTCGACCCGATTTTCCACCATAGATCGGTTTCCCTTATCCCCTTAACCCTAGATCTAGCTTCTAAACCAATCAAGAAGCACCAAATTGAGAGCTAGAACCCTCAAAAATATTCGGCCAAATCGAAAATCTCTTGGCCATTATTTCTGATCAAATTAAGCCATTTTCTGGCCAATGGAAGCTCCCAACGGCCTTATCATCGCCTGGAGGCTACCCTAAAGCCTCCGGACGATCTGCCCGATGCCTCAGAAGCGGCCGCCGATGGCCACAGGCGGCCGGTCGGTTTCACACCAAGCAATTTTGAAAAATTATATTTTAGCCCCTAGCCCAGTTTTAGTTGCATTTTCTCCCTTTCTTAGATACCCCTAGACTATCTAACACTTCCACAACGGCCCTCAAGTTCAATATTTTCCATTTCCCTTTAGAATTTCTGAAAAACTTGCCATCTCGACCTCCCTTGGGCAGTTTACAAAATCTGCACTTTTGCCCGGGTGCTCTTAATCGCGTGCTTTTGACTTCAACTCTTTGACATCTCTTGATTTTTATCAAATATCGCCTAATTGTGTCTTTTCACCTTAATTGGCTTACATTAACTTAGTCATTTGTCTTTCGTTTAAGTTTCAAATATTGCACTTAAGCCCGAAACATTGCTAAATATTATTTTTACCCCATAACTTCCAAAAATTCTCTTAATATTTAATACCGGGTATTACATCCTCCCCCTCTAAAAAGGAATTTCGTCCCCTAAATCACTAACTTATAACATCAAATAAATGCGGATAAGAAATCTTCATCTCTTCTTTGTGTTCACAAGTAGCCTCTTCTTCATCATGGTTGCTCCATAGTACCTTTACTAAGGGAATTACTTTGTTTCTTAGGACTTGATCCCCTTCATCTAGGATTCGAACTGGTTTCTCAGGGTACGTTAGATCATTTCGTATCTCAATGGTCTCATTCTGAAGTACCTGCGTAGGATCTGGCTCATGTTTCCATAGTTGAGACACATGAAACACATTGTGGATATTTGATAATGCCATAGGTAAAGCTATTCTGTAAGCCACTAATCCAATTTTCTCCAAAATTTCATAGGGTCCTATGTATCTTGGGCTTAATTTCCCTTTCCTTTTTCCTCGAATCACTGATTTGAATGGAGAGACTTTCAGGTATACCTTGTCTCCGACCAAAAATTCCAAATTTCGCTTTCGTTGATCAGCATACGATTTCTGACGACTTTGACTTATCCTCATTTTCTCTTGTATTTGCTTGATCTTTTCCGTAGTAGTTTGAACAATCTCGGGTCCAATTAATCTTACCTCTCCAGTTTCTACCCAGTAGAGTGGTGTTCTGCATTTTCGCCCTTATAATGCCTCGTAAGGGGCCATTCCAATGCTACCATGGTGCCCGTTGTTGTAGGCGAATTCTACCAGCGGTAGATGTTTCTCCCAACTTCCTGAGAAATCTAAAATGCATGCCCTCAACATATCCTCTAGCGTCTGAATTGTTCGCTCAGACTGCCTATCGATTTGAGGGTGATAAGTTGTATTGAGCTTTAATTGTGTTGCCATACACTTGTGGAAACTTTCCCAAAATCTTGACGTAAATCGCGGGTCTCGATCTGACACTATACCTGCAGGGATTCCATGTAATCATACTACTTCCTCAATGTACAGCTGAGCTAGAGCATGAGTCGGTTGCCCTATCCTAATAGGCAAGAAATGTGCCGACTTGGTCAACCGATCTATTATTACCCAAATAACATCGTTTCCTTTGGGACTTCGAGGTAGATTGGTTACAAAATCCATAGTGACGTGGTCCCATTTCCACTTGGGAATATCCAATGGTTGTAATTTTCCTCCCGGACGTTGATGCTCAATTTTGATACATTGACAGGTATCGCATTGCGCCACGTACCGTGCTATATCCTTTTTCATTCTTGGCCACCAATAAATTTCCCTAAGGTCCTTATACATTTTTGTGGACCCTGGATGTACTGTGTACCTTGCCCAATGAGCTTCTCCTAAGATAACTTGTCTTAGACCTTGATCCCTTGGCACATATGTCCTTCCTTGAAATCGAAGTATACCGTCGCAGTAACTGAATTCAGGTGCCTTAACTTGATCATTCTTGTCTATCCATTGACTTCTTCTTGTGTCTATCTGAAGAGCTGACCTGATTTGATTCACTACATCAGGTTGAATTGTCAGATTTTCCAAATATCCCTTGATTGGTTTAGGCTCGACACCTACTGTCAGGTGGCTGAATTCCTCGATCATCATATTAGCCACAATCTCGGAGCTTCTTCGGCTAAGAGCGTCCGCAACTATGTTTGCCTTCCCTGGATGGTAGGAAATGGTACAATCATAATCTTTCAAGTATTCCATCCATCTTCTTTGTCTCATGTTCAACTTTTTCTGAGAGAATATGTACTTCAAACTCTTATGGTCCGTAAAAATCTCAAACTGTACTCCATAGAGATAATGCCTCCACAACTTCAAAGCATAAATTATGGCTGCTAATTCCAAGTCGTGAGTTGGGTAGTTCTGCTCATGCCTTTTTAGTTGCCGAGATCCGTAAGCGATTACTTTCTCATCTTGCATTAAAACACATCCTAACCCTATCCCAGAAGCATCACTATACACCACAAACTTTCCCGACTCCGTTGGCATTGTTAGAATCGGTGCCGTGGTTAATCGCGCCTTAAGCTCTTGAAAACTTTGCTCACACTTGTCGTCCCATTCAAATTTGACTTCTTTCTGCATCAATCGAGTAAGTGGAGCAGATATCTTTGAAAATCCTTCTACAAATCTTCTGTAGTATCCAGCTAGTCCAAGAAAACTTCGGATTTCCCCAACGGTCTTAGGTTCTTGCCACTTTTGAACCGCTTCTATCTTTGCCGAATCGACAGCTATACCCTTTGCAGAAATTATATGTCCAAGAAATGCTACTTGAGTAAGCCAGAATTCACACTTCGAGAACTTGGTGTATAACTTATGGTCCTTTAAAGTCTGCAAGACTATCCTTAAATGTTCCTCATGATCACTCTCACCTGCAGAGTATATAAAAATATCATCTATGAACACTATTATGAACTTGTCCAGAAAGGGTCTAAAAGTTCGATTCATTAAATCCATAAATGCAGCAGGTGCATTGGTCAATCCAAACGGCATCACTAGATATTCGTAGTGACCATACCGTGATCGGAAAGCAGTCTTGGGTACATCCTCCGGTTTGATTTTCATCTGATAATACCCTGACTGAAGATCTATCTTAGAAAATACCCGAGCTCCTTGAAATTGGTCAAACAACTCTTCAATCCTAAGCAGAGGGTACTTATTCTTTATGGTTACCTTATTTAACTGACGATAATCAGTACACATACGTAAGGTACCATCTTTCTTTTTCACGAACAATATCGGAGCTCCCCAGGGTGACACACTTGGTCTGATAAATCCCTTGTCAGTTAAGTCCTGTAATTGCTTCTTCAACTCCCTTATCTCAGCTAGAGCCATCTTGTACGGAGGTATGGATAATGGCTGTGTACCTGGTACAAGGTCTATCGAGAATTCAATTTCTCTTTGGGGAGGTAATCCTGGTAACTCCTTAGGATAAACCTCAGGATATTCATTCACGACCCTCACTGATTCCAACTCGAGACTTTTCTTTTGGCTGATTGCAATGCTTGGAAAGTCACGCCACGTTCCCTTTTGATCTTCCTACCCTGGCCTTGGAACATGATCCACTCTCCGTTAGGCTTGGGTAAGCTCACGGTCTTACTCTTACAATCTATCTTAGCCTCATGTAGCGATAGGAAATCCATTCCTATAATTATGTCAAAATCTTGAATGTCTAACACCACTAAATCGATCTTGAAACTTTCCCCTCCCATATTGAAAATACACTCGCGGCACCCTACTACAGTTCTTAGAGTCGAACCCATAGGTGTGGCTATTACCATTTAGTAAACCAATTCCCTAGGTTCTAGCTTTAAACCTTCTACTGATGCATGTGATACGAATGAATGCGTAGCACTTGGATCTATTAAAGCATGAACTGGAATATTTGAAAAGTACAGTGTACCTTCAATAACTGTAGGATCGGCCTCAGCGTCCTCGCAGGTCAGATTGTACACCCGGCCAGGGCGAACATTCAGTGCACTTCCACTCGGTGGTTCCATCTTCTGCCTTTTCGAGCAATCTCACGAGATATGCCCCGGTTGACCGCAGTTATAGCAAACCACTTTTCCCTAATACCCAACTTGGGGCGTTGCTTTGATCTTTGGGCAATTTCTTCCAATGTGGCCTTCTTCGCCTCATCCATAGCATTTTACAACACATCTTTTCCCAAAGTGTTTCTTCTTACATTGAGGGCACTTCCCGTTATCCCTTGGTTGAGTTATCGAACTACCTGATTTACCGCCCTTACTTCCTTCCTCAGACTTGATTATCTTGGCACACGTCAGATTCCTTTCAATAGTCAAAGCTCAGTGCAATGCTTCTTTGTAGGTTTCAATGTCCCATCCACTTAAGACTTGTTGGAGATTTCCTTGTAACCCTGAAACAAACTTTTGTGCCTTCTGACTCTCGTCAGTCTCGTACATGGGCACGTATTTAATCAGTTGAATGAACCGATTATCGTATTGGCTCACAGACATCTCATCCGTCTGCTGGAGCCTCATAAACTCCCAGATTCTTTCTTCCTTCCAACTCTTGGGAAAGTACTTGGCGTTAAATTCTTCCTTGAATCCCGCCCAAGTATACATTGGTGCATCTTCATCTTCATCCGCTCGTCCTTGTTGAGTCCTCATTATAGAACACTCGGTAGATTGCCACCACCAACCTACTTTTTCCTCCAACGTGTAGGTTGCACACCTCACTTTCTCCTCTTCATTGCACTGGAGATGTTGAAGTAGTTTCTCGGTCTGCTCAAGCCAATATTCAGCTGAGCTAGGATCATCGCCAATCCTTCCTTTGAACACATGGGGTCTCAAGTGTCGGTACCGCTCCAATGCCGCGGTCGTGTGCCGAGTAGGCTCCTCTTGACTTACGTATGACAACATGTTTTCTAAAAATCGTTCCATTCGCTCGAATCGGTCCTCACTGGAGCTCGATTCCCTGACGAACCTTTTGTTTCCTCTTGAATGATTCATTGCGACCACCCTGATCCTTGGGATTATTTTCTTCTCTTCTCCCACTTTCGTCATGAGTTGCGTCTCGTAGCCTTCGTGTATTCACCATCTGAAGTGAATCACGGAAATGAATTATGCTCAAGATAAGATTGTTTCTATACAAAGGGGACAGTTTTATTTCTTTATAATATCCCACAAAACAGAACAACTTAGCACAACCGAAAAGGAAATAGACATAACATCTTATTATATTTTATGTTTACATATCCCTTCTTCCATCAGTTACTTCTTCGGCCTTGCTCAGTAGTTCTTCGGCCTCCAAATCCATGACTCCTTGTGGTCCCTGTCACTGTCGGACGCCACCGGGGGTCCTTCGTCATCCTCTTGGGCCTCCAACGATTCCTCATCAGAACTAATATCGATGACCTCATTCACGAGATTTGCAGCAATCTCTACCTGTTCTTCCTCATCCATAGCCTCCCCGAGTAGATCCTCATGCTCGTTCCGCATTCTTGCGCAGAATTCGCGCAGAGAGTCATCTTCCCAGTCCTGCCATAACCATTGTGCGAAAGTCTTCCATTCCCCTTCCAACTGATCAATAAGAAAATTAATTCGAAATTCTGCTAGATCTACCAACTGTCGATAACTGGGGGGCACATCATCAATAATTTCCTCCATTGCAAGCAGAAACACATTCATATCCTCATCTTGCGGGTTTCCTCAAGCTTCGATCCTGTTTGCCCAATGCGACAGCAGCACTTAGTCCACCATTGCTTACTAACAACACATATAGATTTTCTCAGAAACCTTGAACAAGTGTTTCCTAAAGTTTTCATATGACACTTAGAATCCATAACCCTATTCTAAGTTAACAAGTCTAACCGTGCTAAGTTTAATAACCTAGCCTAACCATCCTAGGGTTTTTAACCTAGGCCTCTGATACCAATTGTAACACCCCACCCTATACGGGCGTGTCACTATAAGGCAATTCCCGGGGTTCTTTTTTTTTTTCCTTCAAGTTTAACATGCGCAGCGCCATGAGCACAATCTTCACATGCAGATGAAATACTCGTCGCAATACATTAGCCAGCACCCGCGGTGATTTCAAGAACAATCCTCACATGCAGTTATAAACCCCGAGGATTCCAGTCTTGCTCGTTTACTAATTATAACATAATCATAACTAATCGAGATATTATATAACACAGCGGAATACTTAATCAGCAAAATGTCGTGGCCTACCACGAATTATATACAAGATGTTCCCACACCAATATACATACAACACTTTTACTAAATGATTACAACAATGTCGTGAGATTGTTCATACATATAACAAAATAAGTACCAACGCTACCAAATGATACTACGACTATCACATATACACCACTGGCTCACCGGCCACGTCCTTGACCTCACAACTGTCCCTGACTGGAATGTTGAATGTTCCAGGGGCATAACCCAGGTTAGATGATGAAACATCTAAGTGAAGGCATGAAACATTTTATATAATGCATGAAAGACACATGAGCATGGCATACAAATGACAACATGCAAGACACGTTCAACTTGAGAACTCACCCTGACATACTTAATCCTCGAGTGCCCTACCGTGTCACTCTATCACTAACCCCGGATGCCCTACCGTGTCACCCGATCACCAGTACCAGCCCCGGGTGCCCTACCGTGTCACCCGATCACCAAGATTAACCTTGCCCCATTCTCAAGAAGACCCCACCCTGTCCCATATGGACACAACTCCGGCACGAAATATCAATTCCCGATGATATGAAAATCACACGCCATGCACCGACTCTTTTGTAAGTAAAAATAGTTGATTCTATATACTACATGATCAATATGCAGATGATGCCATATCTTCATAAATAAAATGCCTTTGTAAACAACCCTAGTTCTGGAGGGTAAACCGCTCACTAGAATTGGTTTAAATTGCGCGTAACCTAAGTTCTGGAGGGTAAACCACTCACACGAACCCACTACACACGTTCCAACCCTATTTCAAGATAAGGCAATGCTAGAATCAGACCACTCACCTCAAATTGCAAAAGTCTGGTTCTTATCTCGAAAAACGTGCCACTTCTTGAAAATTACGCAATCCTTCTTTTCAATACACCAACCGTCTCCTATTCATCATTAGGGCCTTAGAAATTAATATTTCTATTTTTCCTCAATTTTCTCTATTTTTCTTTATTTTTCAAACATTTCAACCTTCAGAAATTCACAAAAATTACTTAACATCAAGTTTCACCAAATATTTTTTCACGATAATTCCTAAAATAATTTTACCTAAATTATAAAATTGAAATCAAAGACAAACCCTACCTCACGCGCCCTCATGCGCCACCTAAGGGCTCGGCGAGTGAAGCCCATGCGCGACCAGACTGGTTGTCTTCTCCGGTTGTCTTCTCCGACTCCGACGACCTCCAACGCTCCAACTTCTTATACGGGCTTGTAGAGCTTGATGAGGCGACCTCAATGGTACCTTTAATCGTCAGAAAAAGTCACCGAAAATGGCTTTAAAAGCCAGTTGCAGGTCTCGGTCCAGTAGCCCCTGATTTTCTGGCCAACTCACTGAAACCTTGCTATTTCTACACCAAACGATCCCAAATTCTCCAGAATTGATCCTTAAAACACAAAGAACAAAAGCCCCTTATCTTTGCACCTCGATTCAAGCCAAAATTCCCTTAATTTCACTCGATTTTTTGAAAAACCCCCGGCCTCGCGATGTCTATTTATACCCTCTCTCGACCCGATTTTCCACCATAGATCGGTTGCCCTTATCCCCTTAACCCTAGATCTAGCTTCTAAACCAATCAAGAAGCACCAAATCGAGAGCTAGAACCCTCGAAAATATTCGGCCAAATCAGAAATCTCTTGGCCATTATTTTCGATCAGATCAAGCCATTTTTCGGCTAATGGAAGCTCCCAAAGGCCTTATCATCGCCTGGAGGTTACCCTAGAGCCTCTGGGCGATCTGCCCGATGCCTCAGAAGCGGTCGGTCAGTTTCACACCAAGCAATTTTAAAAAATTGCATTCTAGCCCCTAGCCCACTTTTGATTGCATTTTCTCCCTTTCTTAGATACCCCTAGACGATCTAACACTTCCACAACGGCCCTCAAGTTCTATATTTTCCATTTCCCTTTGGAATTTTTGAAAAAATTACCATCTCGACCTCCCTCGAGCAGTTTACAAAATCTGCACTTTTGCCCGGGTGCTCTTAATCGCGTGCTTTTAACTTCAACTCTTTGACATCTCTTGATTTTTATCAAATATTGCCTAATTGTGTCTTTTCACCTTAATTGGCTTACATTAACTTAGTCATTTGTCTTTCGTTTAAGTTTTGAATATTGCACTTAAGCCCGAAACATTGCTAAATATTATTTTTACCCCATAACATCCAAAAATTCTCTTAATATTTAATACCGGGTATTACACTATCTGTCAACTAGAAAGGTTGAATCAGTTGAAAGATGGTGAGAAGGCATTCTATCAGTCGATAGCTTGGGGTTTTGGCTTTTTGTCGGTCGACATATCTCTTTCATCTATTGACAGTTTACTTCCCATGGTTGCTTGTTTCTTCATTTTATGCTTCCAATATGCCCCCAATTCATTTTCCAACCTTCTAGCAGGTCCTTTATATATTCTAACCTCATTTACCATCTTTGGAGGGTGGGTAAAAGATTGTTCAACTATGTGTGCACTTGTGCAAATGCTCTATAAAATGGAGCGTTGGGGGCTATTATTGTGGGAAGGTGTGGAAGAGGGTAATCTATACAAAAAACACTTTCTAAGGAGATAATGGGAATAAATTCAAAGGCATTCATGATGATGCTTAGTGTGGGGTGGGTGAGTGTACACCCATTATCTTATATGGCGGTGTGTCCATTAGCGGTGCGTTCGTGTAACTTATATGGCAGTGTGTCTGTTGGTGATAAGTCCACGTATTCTATAAAAGTTGTGTGTTCGCATATCCTATAATGACGGTGTGTCTGTATATTGTATTTTACATGACGTTGTGTTCGTGTATCTTGCATGGCGGCATGACCGCATAATTTTATAAGACAATGGGTCCACATGAAATTAGAAAGAACCTTGTTAAGCCAGTGGGTTTATGACCGACCATGGAAATTTGACTCATAATGCCGCCTAGCGTGAACTGGGTAGAGGGTGAATGCAAGTCCACCTTTGCATATGATAAGTGTTCATTAATGAGCTAGTATGCAGCAAGACTTAAAGGCACAATCATTGTTATTTTATTCTTGGTAGGAGATTTCTTTATTAAGCTTGTATATGTTGATACCCATTATGGTTTCCTCCTTGATGAGATGATCATGTGCACTCATGGTTGTTGTATAATGCTCATTTTGTTATGATTCGACTTGCTGAGCCTTGTGGCTCATATTGTTTGCCATTCTAGATAAAGATAAAAGGAAAGCTAAGGAAGGAGGATGGGCCTAGTCTGGTGTGTCCTATGTTTGATATGCACACAGATGTCTTCCTAACCTAAAGATCCTTGAGGGTTTTTTTGAGGGCGAGAAGTTGAGTTTACTTTGTAATCTTCATAGCCTCTCAATATTTTGTAATGTATGGGGGTTAGGCTTGAGAGAAATGTTGTACTGGCATGGTGTAACACCCCTTCTCCTAGAACTTCCCAAGAAGAGGTGTTTGTAGGGAAAAGACTGAAATAAACAAAACTTAATCATAAACTGAAATCTGATACCATAATAACTCAATTGCTCCATCAAAACTAAGCATCTCAATCATCTAAAATGAAACTCTAAATCCAAAATAACTGGAAACATAATCTACTGTCTAAGAGAATTCCCTTAACTGAAACTAGAGATGGCAAACGGGCCGGCCCGGCCCGGCCCGGCCCGCCACCAAACGGCCCGCGGGCCAAATTGGCCCGCTTGAAAACGGGCCAGCACATTGCTGGCCCTAGCCCGGCCCGCCACGGGCCAAGCGGGCCCAACGGGCCAAACGGGCCCGCCCGAATATTTTTTTTTAATATTCATAAATAATTTAACCCAAAATTAATAAATAATCAGAATCCAAAATTAATAACTTAACCCAAAATTAATAAATAATTAATAACCAACTTACCAGGGCCAAACAAGGGCAGGTGAGGGCGAGGCGCGGCCGAGGGCGGGCCAGGCGAGGGCGAGGGGCGAGGGCGGGCGGCGCGGCCGAGGGGCGAGGGCGGGCGCGAGGGCCGCGGCCGAGGGCGAGGGCGGGCGAGGCGAGGGCGAGGCGCGACCGAGGGCGAGGCGAGGCGAGGGCGAGCGAGGGCGAGGCGCGGCCGAGGGCGAGGCGAGGGCTAGGGCCGCGGGCGAGGGCCGAGGGTGAGGCGAGGCGAGGGCGGGGGAGGGCGAGAGGGCGAGGGCGAGGCGAGGCGAGGGCGGGTGAGGGCGAGAGGAGGGCGAGAGGCCGAGGGCGAGGCGACTGGGCGAGAGGCGAGGCTGGGGGGAGGGGTGTTTAGGGCTAGGGCGACTGGGCGAGAGGCGAGGCTGGGGGGTTTTGAGCGAGGGCCGCGGGCCGGACGGGCCAGCAAAATGCTGGCCCGAGCCCGGTGCCGGGCCGGGCCCCAACGGGCCGGCTCGTCAGGCCGGGCCCATTTTGCCATCTCTAACTGAAACATAAAATAAATCTAATCTAACAAGACACCATAAACTAACAACTGCTCAGACATCTTTGATCTTGAGTAGCTCCACGTACACATACTACTGACCGCTGCTGCTAGGCCCCACATCTGGTACTCCCCCGCTAGGTCCTGGAATGATGAAGAGTACAAGGTGAGCTACAAAGGTTAGCAAATAATAAGTTGGAAAGAATAACTAAAGCTGAATTGAAGAATATCGATACTGATAAATTATTTACTAAACTTGTACTAAGAATAATCATTGTCTGCTTACATTCACAAAAATGTAATGCACATAAACTGTAAACTATATGCAGGTATGCAACTTTGGCTCATAGGCCCACATAATTTGATAATACATACTTGATTGATTTGAATCCTGCATACAAAAACTGTAAGCATATATTGTGGGCAATAAGCCCCTAGCCCCCTGGTCATCACTAGGCGAGCAACACATAAACTGAAACTAAAACTGGTGGGATCCCCGCGGACAAGCTGCCTGGCGCGCATAATGCAATGCTATGCTCATACACATGCTGGCACATAATATGTAGTGCTTTATATAAAGTCATGCTAAATGCTCATACCACAATGTATACATATAATCTCACAGAATAATGCTGAACATGTCATAATAAATACTAACCATGTAGTCTGATCTTCAATATATTAGAATACAAAGATTCTATGAATTATGAATTATGGCATGGGCATGATTAACTTGATAAATTCTGGCATTTAAATTCAATATTTGGAGGTATTGAATATTTTTACTGGAATAAAACTTGAATTTACTGCTCTGGAAGATTAATTGGGTTTCTAGACAATCCATCCGGATATCCGGAAAGATATCTGGATATGATGAAAGACATCCGAATATGAGAAAGGCTCATCTGGATATGCTGGTGCTCAAACAGAAGCTATTCGGATATGTTGGGGTGTATTCGGATATGAACTAGGACATCTGGATATGATTTAGGTCATCCGAATATCTTACTGAAGCATTCGGATGCTACAAGAGACTATTCGAATATGAATTTCAACTTTTGAGAGAGGCATCTAGATATCAGACAAGACATCCGGATATCAACTTAACTTATCCGGATGTATAAACAAACCATTCAGATATCTCAACAACCCATTCGGATGTCACTCACAAAAATCTTTTTGACACATCCGGATAGCCTTTAGCCTATCCGGATATCACTCATATTCTTGGATAAACTCATCCATATATGAAGGCTCACATCCAGATATCTGCAACTCTTAAACCTAGAAGTGACCTCTCATAGAGACTCTGATCTTGAGCAAATTCTATCGAAACTATACCATTCCGAAGGGAATTTTGGGAAATCAAATCCCAATTGATATGAAACGACATTATGAATGAATCAACGTTAATATTGATAATAATCATTGGAAGAAATCATGCATGATTGATATGAACTCACTGTAACGCATATAGGTATATGTATATACGTATCTGTAAAATTGAAACTCAACAAGAGTTTAATTTGGAAACACTGATATGAACCTGTAAATGAAGGATTTACAGGGAAGATACTTGCCTTATGATCTCCTTAATTGACTCAATGATCTCATGAGAGCCTCCTATGCAAAGCCTTGAACTCATTGTGACTGCTTCTTGACTCTCTGCTTCTTCTTCTAAGCAACCCTAAAGCCCATCTGAATCTCCTATTCGAACTTAAAGACTCTTAAACCTTCTCTTATTGGGACTAGGAGACTTCAAACTCAAAGCTCTCTCACGTTTGGATTCCCATTCTCAATATAACTTTAATTAAATAATTAAATTCTAATAACAAATTCTTAAATGACCCTTATGTCCTTGCATTTAATTTCCACACTAATTAAATGGAATTAAGTGCTATTATTTTCCTTTAAAATCTCTAAATTTCCACATTAATCAATTAATTGGAAAATTCTCTTAATTAAATACTTCAATAATTAATAAAAAAAATCTAAATAAATATTGGGCCCTCTAACGGGTCGTTAACCATGGTGATGTATATATACGTTTAGGGTTGTTGTTTCCAGTATTGTCTTTGTGTTTGGCCTTTGGTTGGATGGTGTTTTTGTACCTTATCTTTGACGACTCTCATGGATCTCCTATGCTAGCGTGAGCTCCGGGACGCAGGTCATTACATAGAGTTAAGTTGTATGCAAGAGTTTAGATTTCTTGCACGCATTTTTTCTTTGTTCTTAGCATTTTCATTGTTATTTGTCGACTGATTTGGCTATATCTATTGACTATTTGGGAAATTATATTTTGTCAGTCGACAGATTCCTCTCATCTTTCAACTGATCGTTGTTTTTGTATTTTGTCAGTCAATAGATTCCCTCTATAGTCAACTGATCTTTGAGTTTGGCTTTGTTGGTCAATAGATTCTTCTCGTTTATTGACCGATGGTTGGAATAAGCTTCTGTTGGTCGACAAATTGGGGTTTATCTGTTGATCGATGGCTCGCGTTGGATTCTAGCTGTCGATAGAACCCTTCTATCTATCGATCAGTTGATACCTTTAGTTGTTTTTTTCTTCATTGGTGCTTGCAATCCACCACCAAATCACCATGTGAGCTTCCAATAAGCTCTGTCATATGATGTTAATTGCTATTTTTGGAGGGTGGGGAACATATTATGTGGGTGTGTGTGCAAAATTGTTGGGTTTTATGTTATAATTGATTAATGAATGGGGATGACTATGTTGTGCATGGAAAAATGAGTAATTCCAAGCATGATAATGGGTGTTTATTTCGGTCATAACCAATACATGTGGTTTGTGGTGTATGTCAATGGCATTTTTATATATGTGAAAAAGTAGCGCACCTATTATTTTGTGTGGCGACTACGACCACAAATGAGGGAAAGGATATCCTAGCAAGCTGATAGGCACTTGCCTGTTGTGGGAGGTCTAACTCATAACACACACCTAGTGTAAGATTAGAGTGTGGGTGGACAGTGGTCCACAATGTGATGGTATGATAGAATTAAGTATTGCATTGGCATATGGTATGGATAATGGTGAGGCATGATGAAATGATATGTAAGTGGTGAGAATGTATGAATTGTTGTGAGAAAAGTTCTATTTCATTTTGTCATAATTATTTAGGCCTTAATTCTTTTCACTCATTACTTGTTATATATTTACATACTTGTTGATCCTTGTGGCTCACCCTTTGCTTCTTTTGTCATCATTTCAAATAAAGGTAAGGCCAAGGAAGGGGTCAGATCGAGTGGGGCTTGAGTATAGGCGTGCACAGGGTTCTCCCAACCAAAAGGTCTTGGGGCATTTTGAGGGCAAAGATAGAATAGCTTATGATGTATTTTTAAATTCTTTCCCTTTATTTTGTAATGTATGAGTGATTCAGCCCTATGGAGTTGTTAAAAGAATGATGTATTTCTAAGAAATGTATATGTACTTTTGGGATTGTGTTATTTATGGGATTCCTAGTGGATGGTTTTAATTGAGTCTTCATTTTTGTCTATACTTTTAACAACTTCCTTTTAGATGTCCTATGCTAATAGGATTTTCAAGAGTGGGCCATTGCATTCAAGGTCTTGAGCTTCTTGAATAGCTATGACCTTAGGATGCCATTCATAGGGAAGGCATTGCAAAATGTTCTCTACTATATCCTCATTAAAGATAGGTTTTCATAAGTTTTTATGATCCGAAACAATATTATTTAACCTAGTATACATAAAATAGTTTTGATAATGACTATATGAAAATCAATCTCTAAATCTATACGAGTGAGTAAATCTATATGGATAAGTTTGATTTGAAATCAATCTATATGAATTAGAAAATCAATCCTTAAATCTCTTTGAAGCAAAGTTATGAAAATCTATATAGGAGAAATGTTGAGTGTGTTTTAAATTCAAAATAATTATGTTTTTGATAATCTGAACTTGTTTTCAAAAGAATCAAAATGAGGATATGTTAAGTGTTAAATTTTTCAAAAAGAATAGTCGACTATGTCTATTAGTGCTGTCGACTATGCCTGTCAATAGTCGACTATGTGTTTGAGGATAGTCGACTATGCTTGCATGTTCTGTCGACTACGTGTGGCTTCTGTCGACTATATTCTAATCTGTCGACTATGATGAATGGTCTATCAACTATGATTTTTCTTCTGTTGACTATGTATGTATATGATGTTATAAATTTTTTTTGCATTTTTGAATCTATTGACTATGTGAATGTGTTTGTCGACTATCAATAGCTTTTGTTAGACAATAGTCGACTATGCTTTCTTGTCTGTCGACTATGCTTAGATTTATTTGAAAATATAGTCAACTAACCAATTTTGTCTGTCGACAGTTTGTTTCTCAGAAACTTGTAACAGCTAGTTTTTGGCACAATTAATGCTCGTCCAACCACCCACAACAGTCCAAATTTTAAACTTATCCACCATCAACTATAAATATGGGTTGAGAGAATTGATTGCGGCTGCTGAACACATTGAATATCTTCAACCACCGAGCTTTCACTATTACATCGAGCGTTAAATTTTTCTCTCTGTATTTTCATTTCTGAGGCCTTTGTATCTACACTATTCCATTTATTTTAAGCCTCAATTCTTTATTTTGAGAGAGCTTGTAACTAAGAGTTGTACTCTTAGACTCTCATTCTCATGATTTCTATAATTTTCCTAGTGTAAGCTAAAGGTCCCACTAAATTGGGAGGGTTGTACATTTCCTAGTCAAGGACTAGAGGACCTGCGCGTATTGAGTAGGGGTTGATAGTGAAGTTATTTCAAAATCCTTAGTGGGTAGCTAAGGTAGTGGATTAGGCTTGGAAAGCTAAAACATTATAAATCTTGGTCTCCTGTGCTTTCTGTTTTTATTTGTCTCAGTTGGCATTTTTATTCTTACTTAATTCGTTTATTCATTCATAAGATTTCATATTTATTTTTCACAAAACTAGATTATCTTTACACTGTTGATACCTCATCGTGCCATTTCAAAGTCTTGAGGTTTAACGAATCCGTGGTCTTAACAGACGACATCTCTGTTTTTCAAAAAGATTTTTTTAATATACCAATTCACCCCCCTCTTGGTGTGTGCCATATCATTTTAGTTCTATCAATTGGTATTAGAGCCAAGTTCCCTTGTTCTTATCGGTTTAACAACCTAGGGAAAAAGATCTTGTCAGATGGCACATTTTGCCTCATCATCCCAATCTGAGGGTCTAAGCACCACTTGTCCCCCATTCTTTGATGGAACTAACTATAACTACTGGAAAAGAAGAATGCAAATTTATTTAATGTAGGACTTAAGCTTAATGTAAGTTGATTATAAGGATATCAAGCTAGCTGACATGGAGAAAATTGAGACCTAGACAGCAGAAGAAAAAAGAAACATGGAGATAAATGCTAAAGCAATGAATATACTAATCTGTGCATTGAGCTAAGAGGAATTCAATCGAGTGTCAACATGCAAGACAGCTAAGGAGATTTGGGACAAATTAAAGGTAACTCATGAAGGAACCAATCAGGTAAAGGAAACAAAAATCAATCTTCTTGTCCAGGATTATGAGTTATTTTCAATTAAGGAAGACGAGTCTATAAAAAATAGGGTTATGGATTCTAAGAGACATGGAAACTTTAGAAAACACAATCATGGATCAAGTGCTATTGTCACACTGGGCACAAAGGATCAAAGCTCGAGGGAACCACCTCGATGAGGATGTGATTGTATTCCTGGACGCAATGGAGGAGATCATTGACGATGTGCCTCCAAGCTATCGACAACTAATAGATATGGTAGATTTCCAAATCGACTATTTGATCGGCATAATGGAAGGGGAATGGAAGACATATGCCTAGTGGATATGGGAACACGTGGATTTTCTAACCCTACGTGAATTTTGCGCAAGGGTTCGGGATCAGCATAGGGAATTGCACATGGTAGCTATGGACGAGGAGAATCCGAAAGATGGTGTTACAGATTCCGAAGCAGAAGATGATGTCATCAACATCAGTTCCGATGAGGAGTCTCAGGAAGATAACGAAGGACCCTCAGTGGAATCTGGCGATGATGAGGATCACAAGGAATCATGGATCTGGAGGCCAAAGGACTAGTTGAAAGAGGCTAAAGAAATAGTTAGAGGAAGAAGAAATATATAATATAATAAGATGTTATGCTTATTTTCTTTTCGGTTATGCTAAGTTGTTATGTTTTGTTGGATACTGTTAAGAAATAAAACTGTCCCTCTTGTAAAGAAATGATCTTGTCTTATGCATAACTCATTTCCGTGATTCACTCCAGATGGTGAATACACGAAGACTCCGAGATGCAGCCCACGATGGAATGAGAGAAGGGAGGAAAATAATCCCAAAGATTAGGGTGATCACAGGAATCACTCAGGGGGAAATAGGAGATATGTCTGGGAATCAAGCTGTAACGAGGATCGGTTCGAGCGATTGGAACGATTCCTAGAAAACATGCTAACCTACGTGAGTCAAGACGAGCCTACTCAGCACACGACTACAGCATTGGAACAGTACTGACATTTAAGGCCTCCCATGTTCAAAGGTAAGACTTGTGATGATCCCAGCTCAGCCAAGTACTGGCTCGAGCAGAATGAGAAATTACTTCCACAACTCCAGTGCAGCGATGAGGAGAAGGTAAGGTGCATAACCTACAGGCTGGAGGAGGAGGCAGGACAATTATGGCAGTCTACTGAGCATTCTATAATAAGATCTCACCAGGAACGTGAGGATGATGATGAGGATGCACCAATCTATACTTGGGTAGGATTCAAAGAGGAGTTTAACAATAAGTACTTCCCAAGAGCTAGAAGGAAGAAAAGATTTGGGAGTTTATGAGGCTCAAGCAGACTGATGAAATGTTTGTGAATCAATACGACAACTGATTCACTCAACTGATTAAATACGTGCCCATGTATGAGATTGACGAGAGTTAGAAGGCATAGAAGTTCATTTTAGGGTTGCAAGTGAGTCTCCAGCAAGTTTTAAGCAGGTGGGACATTGATACCTACAAAGAAGCGTTGCACCGAGCCCTAACCATTGAGAGGAACTTGATGCGGGTAAAGATAATCAAGACTGAGGAAGGGAGCAAAGGTGGTAAACCAAGAAGTGTAATGACTCAACTTAAGGATGAAGGGAAATGCCCTTGATGTAAGAAGAAACGCCCTAGGAAGAAGTGCGTCTTGAGATGCTATGGATGTGGTGAAGAAGGTCACATTGGAAGAAATTGCCCGAAAAGAAAAGGAACGCCCCAAGTTGGGTACTAGGGAAAGATTGTGTGCTACAGTTGTAAGCAACCGGGACATATCTCACGAGAATGCCTGAAGAGGCAGAAGATGGAGCTGCCAAATGGAGGAGCGTAGAATGTTTGTCCAGGCTGGGTGTATAATCTGACTTGTGAGGACGCTGAGGCTGATCCTGCAATTATTGAAGGTACACTGTTCTTTTTGAATATTCTAGTTCACGCTTTAATAGATCTGGGTGCTACGCATACGTTTGTTTCGCATGCATCAGTAGAAAGTCTAAAGCTAGAACCTAAAAAATTGGATTATCAAATGGTAATAGCTACCCCTATGGGTTTAACCCTAGAAATTGCGATGGGTTGCCAGGGATGTATTTTCAATATGGGAGGGGAAAGTTTCAAGATAAACTTAGCGATACTGGATATTCAAGATTTCGATATAATTATAGGAATGGATTTCCTATTGGTACATAAGGCTAAGGTAGGTTGTAAGAATAAGACAGTGAGCTTACTCAAGCCTAGCGGAGAATGGATTACGTTTTAAGGCCAGAATAGTAAGAGTAAGAGAAAACATGGCATGACTTTGCAAGCAGTGCAATCAGCTAAACCCGAACCAAGTAAGAAAAGTCTCAAGTTGGAATCAGTGAGGATCGTAAACGAATATCCTGAGGTTTTTCCCGAAGATTTACCAGGATTACCTCCGCATAGAGAGATTGAATTCTTGATAGACCTTGTACCAAGTACGCAGCCTAGCTATATCCATACCTCTGTACAAGATGACCCCAACTGAAATAAGGGAATTAAAATAGCAGTTACAAGACTTAACCAATAAAGGATTCATTAGATCAAGTGTATCACCTTGGGGAGCTCCGATTCTTTTTGTAAAGAAGAAAGATAGTACCTTACGGATGTGAACTGATTATCGGCAGTTGAACAAGGTAACCATAAAGAATAAGTACTCGCTACCTAGGATTGAGGAATTGTTTGACCAACTTCAAGGAGCTAGGGTGTAGACACCCCCTTTCAGACCAAGGGAGGTGCCACATGAAATAAGGAATAAACGAATAACAATAAATAATAACTCTCATAAATACTGAAAATATAAATCTCAACGTACTAGTCCCAAACTAGACAACATCGAACATAAATATCCCTTATAAAATAAATGACAACTGCGGAATTAAACAAATAAATGTCAAATGACCAAAATACTAAGTGACCCAAACATCTTTCAGGTTTTGAGTGGCCTCCACGTACACAATCTAACACATCCCACTGCTATAACCCACCTCGGGAACTCTCTTGCCGCTACCTGGAATGGTGAAGAATACAAGGTGAGTCACAAGACTCAGCAAGCAATAGGCACAAAAGAAATAAACTGAGAGAAAACTAATCTCATAACTAAGGGATATCTTAACTCTTCTTATAATCGAACTCATTAATGAAAGTTTGATATATTTGAATAAACTGTTATGGTTGCACAAGTTCTCATATGATGATGCTTAGAATGAATATATCTCATGCAGGTATGCACATACTGGCCTCACGGCCCACATAAATCTCAATGCACTTTAAATGCAACTCAAGGCACAAAGGCCTAAATATAAACTCATACCTACCTGTGGTTGAACCTACAACCAAAAGAAATAAGTACATATACTCACTAGGGTTTTAAAACCCCTACTCCATAATAAGCAGCGTAAATAATTATCTCGCTAGGGCCGTAGGGTGCCCCTAATTACCGATAATCAAAGATCTCAAAATGAGCTCAAAGGATCCCATTGCGAACTAAACCGCCTCAATGCAACAATGCACAAATAATATGCTAGCACACATTATGTAGTGCTCCACAATAAATAACATGCTCAATGCTCACACAACATGAATGCTCATATTTCATAATAGATCTCATCACAATCTCATGCAATGCATGTATCTTAATTCTCAATGTATTGGAGACTAGATATCTTGGAACGATTTTAAGAATATGAAATCTCTGACTCTTATCTTAATTTAATTACTACTCTACAACCAAGGCAATTAGCTTAGCATTCATTTAACATGAAAAGCAATATTAAACTCCAATTACAAGTCTTAAGGATTTTAGAACATTAAAACTTTGAATATTTGATAAATTATTTTGGGGCAACCAATATTAGATCTCTTAAGAATTAATATGGAGTAATGGATCCAATAATGTTTATTTTAATTACAACTCAATGATAAATAATACATCTCAAGTCTTATGGCATTAAGGATAAGCTAGATGTATAAAACTTGCTTAAGAATTATTTACAAAGTATAAGTGTTCATTAAATCTTACTAAACTTTATTAATAACTATTTTAAATTTAATTTTAAAACTTATTAAGAAGGAGCAATTAAACTATAAGAGAAAAATAATTAAATTAAATGAAATTAAATTCAGGTGCTACAGTAACCCGCTAGCTACAATACCCTACTACAGTGCAGCCGCTACAGTAAATTGCTACAGTGAAATCTGCTTATTGTTTGAAACTCCTACGAAGAACTCTCTGCAACTTCATATAAATCATACCTCTAATGGACATAACCATGGATAAATCATTGAAACAACATTAAACTCCATTGAAAAGGATCAAATCTGGATTACAACTCTCAAACTCAAAATCTCTATAACAATGAATGATATATGTATATGCATATATATATATACACGTTACTACAACTATATAACTCAACATATATACATATACTTCAAAGCCAATCAAACTCTAAATGCTACACCATTACAAAGGAAAGATTAGGATGATCAAATCCTAATAGAGGAGGATTGAAAACTCAATTTATAAATCAAGAGATTCATACGTTGTTTTAAATAAAAGTTATACAAATCTATATACACATGGATGGACTCAACAGAGAACCAATGGGAGAACCAATGGGACAATAATGAACGTCGAGCCTCCAAGAAAATCATGGACTTAAGAGGTATAATCTAAGTAATGAAACAGAAGAGAAGAAGGATAAAGGAACTTGCATAGGAACAAGAGGGATTGGAACTTGCCTTGATAATCAATGACCTCTCTATAAATCTCCTCCACTCTATTTCTCCTTCTCTCAATCTCTCTTTGCTTCTCCTCCCTTCTCTGTTTTATTCCCAACGGCGTGAGATCTTCAAGCATCAAATCACACACACACATACACACACATATATATATATATAACATTGCCCCTTGAACCCTACGTGACTCCCTCTCCCAATATAACTTTCAATTTTCTCTTTAATTAAATGCTTAATTAATTTCTTCCAAAACTATCCTTAATTTAATTAACTCAAAATATCCACAAAACTCAATTTCTTAAAATCTCAAAAATTCCTTTAAACCCTTTTTCCATAATTTAAATATCTCAAAATTCCAACTTATTAATTTATCTCCAATTAATTCCCAAAAATTCCATTCTCAAAATAATTATTTTAATTAAAATTTCTAGGCCCTATAACGGGTCACTACATAGGGTATTTCCTAAGATAGACCTTCGATCAAGGTACTATCAAATGAAGATCAAGTTAGAAGATGTACCTAAGACTACTTTTCGATCTCGGTATGGTCATTACAAATATCTAGTGATGCCATTCGGACTGACAAATGCACCTGCTGCATTCATGGACTTAATGAACCAAACTTTTAGACCCTACTTGGATAAGTTCGTGATAGTGTTCATGGATGATATCTTGATATACTCTGCAAGTGAGAGTGAACATGAAGAACATTTGAGGATAGTGATGCAGACCTTAAAGAACCACAAGTTGTATGCCAAGTTCTCAAAATGTGAGTTCTGGCTTACTTAGGTAGCATTTCTTGGACATATAATTTTTGCAGAATGTATAGCAGTCGATCCACCAAAGGTAGAGGCAGTTCAGAATTGGCAAGCACCCAAGACCGTCAGAGAAATTCAAAGTTTTCTTGGACTAACTAGATACTACATAAGATTCGTGGAAGGATTCTCGAAGATATCTGCTCCACTTACCCAATTAATGCAGAAGGAAGCCAAATTTGAATGGGACGAAAAGTGTGAGTGAGGCTTTCAAGAGCTTAAGGCACAATTGACTACGACACTGATTCTAGCAATGCCAACGGAATCGGGAAAGTATATGGTGTATAGTGATGCTTCTGTGATGGGTTTGGGATATGTTCTAATCAAGACGAGAAGGTAATCACTTACGGATCTCGATAACAGAAAAGGCATGAGCAAACCTACCCAACTCATGATTTGGAGTTAGCAGCGACAATATACGCTTTGAAGTTATGGAGACATTATCTTTACAGAGCACAGTTTGAGATTTTTATGGATCACAAAAGTTTGAAGTACATATTCTCTCAGAAGGAGTTAAACATGTGACAAAGAAGATGGATGGAGTACTTAAAAGATTATGATTACATCATCTCCTACCATCTAGGGAAGGCAAATGTAGTTGTAGATGCTCTTAGCCGAAGAAGTTCAGAAATTGTGGCTAGTATGATGATTAAGGAATGGAGAATGATTGAGGAATTCAGCCATCTAACAGTAAGTGTCAAGCCTAAGCCAATCAAAGGGTATTTGGCAAATCTGACAATCCAACCTAATGTAGTGAATCAAATCAGGTTAGCTCTGCAGACAGACTCAAGAAGAAGTCAATGGATAGACAAGAATGATCAAGTAAAAGCACACGAATTTAGTTACCATGATGGTATACTACAGTTTCAAGGAAGGACTTTCGTGCCGAAAGATCAAGACCTGAGGCAAATTATCTTAAGAGAAGCTCATCGAGCTAAGTACACTGTACATTTTATTGGTGGCCTAGAATGAAAAAGGATGTGGCACGATATGTGGCGTAATGTAGTACTTGTCAACGAATAAAAATTAAGTATCAATGTCCGGGAGGAATGCTACAACCTCTGGACACCCCCGAGTGGAACTGGGATCACATCGCCATGGATTTCATGACCAACCTACCTCAAAGTCCTAAAGGAAACGATGCTATTTGGGTAATAGTGGATCGATTAACCTATTGAGACGAACTGCTCTAATCAACTTATTGTGTGTTTTGATGATTAACAAAATATAATTTTAGTAAAACCATTTTTGGCATATTTAAAACCTTTAATGTATTTTTGATATGTCTTAAGTATTATATTATTTTGTGTATCAAAATGAACCGAGTAATGATATTTTTCTAAGTCTAGAATATTAGCACCTTATAAGGGAACATATTAGAAAATGTTTTCATTTTGAAAAACTAACTCCTGGTATTTTCATATCTAATATTCAATAGTGTTAAAATAATTTTTAATGAATTTTTTAAGAAATAGAAGGTATCTATTTTGGGGGTGGTAAAATCGCTAAATTTTGATTTTGTACTAAAACCCAAAATCTACTTTCTTATCTATTTAGATTTTGATTTTTTAGATATTTTTATTGAATCCAAATAGGGGGTAATTTGTTATTTACATTTATGTATTAAAGTAAATGGAACATTTACTTAAACTAAAGTAATGGAAATAACTTGTAGTGTATTCATGCTATATAGATTATGCCTTCAAACATTTCCTATATGTTTAAAATCCATTTTCTATAAAATCTGGTCCAAAAGTCGACTCTTATATATCTAGAGTCGACTCTCCTTCAGCTAGAGTCGACTCTTTCAAAGTGAGAGGCGACCTAGTCGAGAGCAGTTGATGCAGAGTCGACCTAGCAGCATGGTGTTTTTCGAAGAGTTGACTCTAGCATTAGAGAAGTCAACTCTTGTATAACTAGAGTCGACTCCTACTTCAAATAGGAGTCGACTCCTATTTCAGAGAAGTCGACTCTCGGCTCCAACGGTCGAATTTTTCGTAGCCGTTACAGATCTGTTGGAAGCTCTACTATAAATATCAAGGTGGAATTTTTGGAGAAGGCTAATGCACAATCAAGATCTATCATCCTAAAGCACTTCCAAGCTCTCAAGCATTCATTTCAAAGCAATCCAAGGCTCAAGCTCAAAGATACATCCATTGGAGCCCAAGGCAAAGGAGAAGAAGATATTCTCTCCAAGTTGGTAAAAAATTGTATCATTGTATTTGCATATTTGCCTTGTATATTGTTCTTATATTGGTATCCATTTTAGTCCAAGTGTGTTGGACATAGGATTGATTATCTATATTTATTGTGGATTGTGAGTGGCCTCCTAGAGCCCAAGTAATCTAAGTGTGTTTTGTTGTATTAGTTTTCGGGGTGAGCTAAAGGGAAAACCTTGGTGTTGTATAAAAGTTCCCTAGGTGAGCTTGTTGAAAACCTAGGTGTGGTTTTAGTGGAACCTCAAGTGTCGGGTTGACCTTGACAGAGTGGAGTAGGTGTTGGAGACACCGAACCACTATATTTCTTGTGTCGATTATTATGGTTGTTTGTGTATTTATATTGCTATCATTTTCAAACAACATATATATTTATAACAAGGGTATTTTGGTTATAAGAAAATCTCAAGCTTTTTAAAAGGGAAGAATTTGATTTAATTAATTTTAATCACTCAATTCACCCCCCTCTTGAGTGGCCATTGTGTTTGTCAAGGGACCAACATAACCAAGTCGGCACATTTCTTGCCTATTAAGATAGAGCAACTGACTCATATTTTAGCATACATTGAGGAAATAGTTTGGCTACATGGAATCCTTGCAAGCATAGTGTCAGATCGAGACCCACGATTTACGTCAAGATTTTGGGAAAGTTTCCACAAGTGTATGGGAACACAGTTGAAGCTCAACACAGTTTATCACCCCTATACTGACGGACAGTCCGAGCGAACAATTCAAACGCTTGAGGACATGTTGAGGGCATGCATTTTAGATTTTTTAGTAAGTTGGGAAAAACATCTATCGCTGGTGGAATTCACTTACAACAACGGGCACCATAGTAGCATTAGAATAGCCCCTTACGAGGCATTGTATAGGCAAAAATGCAAAACATCACTCTGTTGGGTAGAAACCGAAGAAACAGGATTGATTAGACCTAAGATAGTTTCGACTACTACTGAAAAGATCAAGAGAATTCAGGAGAAAATGAGAACAAGTCAAAGTTATCAGAAATCGTATGCCGACCAACAAAGACGAAATTTGGAATTCTCAATCGACGATAAGGTATACTTGAAAGTCTCACCATTCAAATCAGTGATTCAAGGGAAAAGGAAAAGGAAACTAAGTCCAAGATATATAGGTCCCTACGAAATTTTGGAGAAAATTATATTAGTGGCTTACAAATTAGCTTTACTTGTGGCGTTATCAAACGTCCATAACGTGTTCCACTTGTCTCAACTATGGAAGCATGAGCCAGATCCTACTCAAGTATTACGAAATGAGACCATTGAGATTTGAGATGATCTAACTTACCCTGAAGAGATTGTTCAAATTTTAGATCAAAGAGATCAAGTCTTAAGAAACAAGGTTATCCCGTTGGTAAAGGTGCTGTGGAGCAACCATGACGAAGATGAAGCCACTTAGGAACGCGAAAAAAAAATGAAAATTTCTTATCTGCATTTATTTAATGTTGCAAGTTAGTGATTTTGAGGATGAAATTCCTTTTTAGATGGGGAAGATGTAATACCCAATATTTAATATTAAGAGTATTTTAAAAAATTATGGGTCAAAATAGAATTTACAATAGTTTCGAGCCAAAGTGCAATATCTAAAACTTAAACGAAAGGTGAGAGTCGATGTCAAAGCAATTCGATGAAGGAAAAATTGCCCAAATAAGTAATATTTGACAAAATCAAGAGATTCATAAAGGTTTGAAGTGAAGAACACGCGATTAGGGGCATCCAGGCAAAAGTGCAAATTTTGTAAACTGCCTGAGAGAGGTCAAAACGACAAATTTTCTAGAAATTCTAGAGGGAAATGGATAAATTGGAACTTGAGAGCAATCGAGGAATTAACAAAAGTTCAGGGGTATCAAGGATTGGGAGAAAATGTAATTTGAAATTTCTTGGGGGCTAAAGTGCAAAATCTAAAAATTCAAGGTGGAAAATCGATCGGCTACACTGAGGCCATCAGCCAGCTACCCTGGGCGTCAGGAAGGTCACCTGGGGGCTCAGGAGTACCCTCCAAGTGATGGTGGTCATGATGGTGGTCGTCATTGGCCGTGATGCGATCGAAATTAATGACGGATGGGACCAAAATTTTGGCTAAATTTTTCAAACGATTTAGCTCATGATTTAGGGTTAGTTTATGGGATTAAAGGCTAGATTTGGGCTTAAGGGATAAGAACAAGCAAGATTTGGTAGGGAATCGAGTCAAGAACAAGTATAAAATGAGGTTGAAGGCTGAGGGTTTCGAAACACAATCGGCCAAAATTACTCTTATTTTTGCTTGAATCGAGCCTCACAGATAAGGGGGTTTTGTTCTTTGTGGGTTGGGGATCTTTTCTGGAATGTTTGGAGGCATTTGGTGTAAAGAAAGTGGGGTTTTAACGAGTTGGCCGGAAAGTCGGGGGTAATTGGACCGCGACTTGCAACTGGGTTTTAAACCCTCTTCCGACGATTGTTTCGATCATTTGAAGGCACTATCGTGGTCGCCTCATCGAGATCCTCAAGACCTTGAAGTCATTTTGGCCAAATGAGGTCACCGAAAAGCCGCCATCATCGGAGAAGACGACCTGCACCGGCTGCGCGTGGGCTCCACTCGCCAAAGTCTTGGGTGGCGTGTGAGGGCGCGTGAGGTAGGATTTTCTCTTGAAATTAATTTTGTAATTTTTGTAAAATTATTTTAGGAATTTTCATGGAAAAATATTTGGTGAAATTTGATGTTAGGGATTTTTTATGAATTTCCAAAGGCAAGGAAGGTTTAAAAATAAAGAAAAATAGAAAAAATTGAGGGAAAATAGAAATATTGATTTCTAAGGTCTTAAATGGTAAATAAGAGACGATTGGGTTGTTGGAGGGAAGGATTGCACGTTTTTTGAGACATGACACATTTTTCGAGGCGAAAACCATTTTCTAAATTGAGGTGAGTTTTTTTATACTAGTCTTACTCTTGTTTGGAAGTATGTTGATGTGTGTGTAGTGGGTTTAGGTGAGCGGTTTTACCCTCCCGAACTTAGGATATATGTGATTGAACCAGTTCAAGTGAGCAGTTATACCCTCTAGAGCTTGGGACATTATGCATCAGTGTTTTACTTATGTACATGTGGCTTCATTTGCATATTGAACATGTGGTATACTGCATCAACTATTTTTACTTGCAAAGGAGTCAGTGCATTGGTTTTCGTGTCGTTGTTATTTCCGCCGGGACGGGATGGGGTCTTCTTAAGAATGGGACAAGGTTAATCCAGGTGAACGAGTGACATGGTAGGGCACTCGAGGATTAAGTCGCAAAAAGGTCAACCCCAACGATGTGTGGAATGGATTTTCCACAGGAGGTTGAGTATGTCAAGGAGATTTCTAAAGTGAGACGTGATGCATGTTATCGTGTCTGTATATGCCATGCTCGTGTGTCTTTCATGCATTCAGTAAACTGTTTCATGCCATCACTTAGATGTTTTATCATCTAATCTGGGTTATGCCCCTGGAACATTCAACGTTCCAATCAAAGACTGTTGCGAGAGTGAGGATGTGGCAAGTTGAGGGCCAATGATGATGTATATGATAGTCGTTGTGTCATTTTGGAGGAGTTAGTATTTATTTCAATAATTGTACGAACGGTTGTATGACAATGTTGTATCGCTTGGCGATTTTGTAACGCGTATTTCGATGTGGGAACATCTTGTATGAAACTTTTGGTAGGCCACAATATTTTGATGATAATTATTCCATTGTGTTATATTATGTATCGTTTAGTTTTAAAACTATTGATCTTGTTAGTTAAACGGGCATGACTGAGGTTCTCGGGATTTTTACTTGTATGTGAAGATTGTTCTTGGATTCACCGCAGGCGCCAGCCATTGTATGCGGTGGGTGTTTTATCTACATGTGAAGATTGTACACATGGCACCGCAGGTGACAAACTTGGAAAAAAGAAAAAGATTCTCAGGGATTCCTTTATAGTTACGCGCTCGTGTAAAGGCAGGGTGTTACAGTTTACATGTTGAATATCTATTTGATGTATATTTGTGATTAACAAGAATGTTAATTTATGATTTGCATATGTAAGTAATAGTTTTCTTGAATGAATTTGATTATACATGCTTTAACAATGTTATGATGACATATGCAAAACCTTAAATGTGGTTTAGGCTTAAGATGTCATTCTTGAGTGCTTGTATGTGCTTATATGCAAGACTTCTTAGCAGTTTTAATTCATTTTGATGTGGGTGCTAAATGTTATATACTTAGTTCTATTAAACCTTAAGTGTTAAAAGAAATTGTAGCTTATTTCTAGAGAAAGCGTGTCCTCTATTTAAAATCTATCTAAGATTTGATTCCTATCTAAGGTTTTATTTCTTCAGAAGAGAGTTAAATCCTTTGTTTGAATAACTTGTTGATATATATTTGTTTTCTTATGAATTGGCACTTAGTATTAGGAGGAATATTTCATCTAATATATAAAGGGGGAGAAATTTTTTTATGTTTTCTATTACCTTCTTATGATTAGCAAATGGTATTCTCCTTCTTGAAAGAAAAATTAAAAGATTATATCTATTATAGAATAATTTTTGTATCTCTCATAAAAAAAGGAGAATCTTATTAGAAAAATAAGCTTAATATTTTCAGAGTGAACTTCTCAATAAATTAGGGGGAGCCTCTTAATAAAGTATTCTCAAGAGATTTTTTTCTTAAGGTTTCATTGAGCAATAGGCATAAACTTAGGGAGAGTTTTGTCTCTTGATAATTTACTCCTCAAATGAATGAATTTAAAAAAAAAAAAAGTAGAAGGTTATTTTAACGACTCATTATTGGGGTCCAATTTTTGTGGCATTTAAGTATATTTGTAGTGTGTAAGAGAGGGAGGTGGTTGCAGGTAGCAGCTATCGACAGATTGCCTCAAAATTATTGATCAATTACTACCGGGTTCAATTTCCCAAGCCACTTTTAGGTCGGTTAGGCAGTGGTGGAGCTCAGTGGGTGCCTTCAAGAAGACTTTGGCTCGTGTTAGGACCTTCCTACATCATCTAAGGGCTATATAAATAGAGAAAAGAGAAGAGAAAGACAGGAAGAAGCAACCGGCTAAGAGAAATCGAGAGGAAGAAAGGAAGGAAAGAAGAAGAAAATGAAGAGAAGCAAGAAACAACAGCCTAAGGCAATTCCCCATCTATTTAAGGCAAGTTCTTTACCTTTTTTGTAAGCTCCTAACCTTAATTTGGCCTTGGTATATCTTCTTCTAGCTTCCAAATCCATAAGTTGTTCAAATGAGCCCTGTTTTGAGAAGTCCTTGTAACTCTTGTTGTGTTTGGTTCCATTTGGCTAAGAAGGGCTAGTATCACCTTTCAATTCTTATGGAATGATGCCTTACCTTGATGGGGTAGGTTCTAGATGGGTGGATGGTTGGTTTGTTGGTGAATTTTGGTGTCTTTGTATGATGTATGGACTACTGGGCATTCGGGTTGTCAACCATTTGCACTTAATTGTCGATCGTTTGGTGTTGTAGGAGGGAACTGTCGATCGGCTCAAGCAAGATATCGACCATTTTTTCCCTAAGACACAATCTGTCAACTGATGTCCTGAAGCTTTCGATCAACCCTACCCTGCTTCTGATTTTGCTACCTTTAATTATGTTGATGTGAAGTTGGGGCTTGGGTTTGCATCATTAGGGGACCATGTACCATGAATGCTTGGGCAAGGGTATGTTAGAATAACTAGGGTTGTGCACGAGTATTGCATTGTGTTTGTATTACTATGTGAGTAAAGCATGGCTTGATGCCTAATTTCATAAGGCCCTTATATCACATTTATGCTTACTACACTGTTACATTTCTTATATGTTGCATTGCATGGTTATTGATGTCGTTGTGGATTTATCCGCGGGATGTACATCCACAGGCTTGGGTGACGAGAGGACCATTCTGAGGGAGCTTTCAATTCAGTATATTGGCATGGGAGTTTAAGCTCAATTTATTGTTGAGGGAGGGATTGGTATATTAGTACAAGAGCTTCGGCTTGGTTTATTATTGTGGGAGCTTTGGCTTGGTATGTTGGTATGAGGATTTGAGCACTTGATGCGAATTTTGGAGCAACAGCTCATGTTGATTTGCTTGCCAGTTCATGGCAACAGGCATGTTTGGATTTATGGACTAGGGTGCCAGTGTGTCTTATGTGGGCCCCAAGAACCATTATGTGCATGTTTATTTATGCATTTACTGCATGGTTTGAGGTTCATGGTTTGGATGTGTTTTTGGATATGCAAGTGTCATGCGGGTGGTTTGGGTTATTCCCTCAACTCTATTATCCTTTTGTTCTTTATGATTGCTAAGTTTTGTGACTCACTTTTGCTTTACCTCATTCCAAGTAAGGGCAAAGTGATTGTTAAGGTTGGGTCTAGCTAAATCTGATCCTTCATGGGTAGATGGTTTGTACAAAGATCCCTTGCCTGAAATATGCCTAGGTGGTTTTGTGTATTTGTGTCCAAGGAGGACACTGTCATATTTTGTTAAATTATTTTCTTTTGTATCTTATGGTCAGATCAGGGCAGATGTTATGTAAAAGAATTGGGAATATATTGTAACACTCTACTTTCTTGGACGTGTTATAACTTAGAAAATTTCGGTCTATATTTTTCAAGAAACAATCTCATCATAGTACAAACTCCCAAAATTTCCATCTACCTAGTTAGCAAGAAAAAATCATACGACATATAAGCTAGACTAGGTGCTTAAACGATAGTGGAAGTAAAAATCGAACCTTAACTTTATCATTAACCATAAATAAGGTTATACATCATCATTCTTCAAAACATTCAACTTAAATACATAGGCTACATAAACATAGCGCCAATACATCATACACTTTGCTATGTGTCATTACATGCCTCTTTCATCCTCATTTCTGCTACAATCTCCATTTGGAACATTCAAATATTCTAGGGACAAAGTTCAAGTTAGATAATGAATCATTTAAATAAGGGTACAATAATCATATTTCATGCATGGATGAATAATGCAAAATGTCCTCATTCCTTTCATTTGAACCGATCGTACCTTAATGTTGTTTTCCATTTTTACGACCTCCTTACTAGACCAAGGTGTATGGGTGCACCCATGGTAGAATAGTGGTACTAGCCCGTACTCTCAAACATATACGATGCATGATTAATAATATCATCGTGAGCATATAAATATTTCATCATCACAACATGTAAATGCAATCTACATGATATATAGCATAACCAAGCATGTCAACATGATAAAACTATTTACATAAAACCAAGTTTAGGGTCGGACCACTTACAATAAAGGTTTACCCTTGCAAGTTACTGTTTCACAGCACGCGAGTCTAGGTTTTTACAGAAAACACTAGTTTCGGTAAACCAAACCACAAATATTTTTACATAAGGTTGAAGGGCATTAATTGAGGGGCATAACTAAAAAATTATATGGTAAGGGGGCCCCACACGCGTCCTAGGAAGGTGGCTCACACGTTTTCATGCACAACCATTTCCCGGCGTGTGAACTACACACGTCTCCATTTAAAAACGCACAGTTTTGCCTAATTTTCGTATTTCGGCCATAACTTTCTTGTTTTAGCTCTGATTCGACCCTCATTTGAACCAATAGGTCCATCTTTTCCCCCTCTATAGGAAATAGAACTTACCTCATTGTTTTTCTAACTATTTGGAATGAACTCCGACAAAACTTTAGAAACTTTGGCAAGGCTCGTTCTCTCTCAATTTTGCTCCGACCTTCCTCTTTCCTTTTGCAAATTTATCTCTTCTTTATCAAGCACAAATCCCTTACCTCAATCTCTCAGGTGGATCTCAAATAGAATGGTTTTGAGATCAACCCCATGGCCCTATTTATAGGCTTGGACTCCAAAGTGATCCAAAATTAGAATAGAATAACTTTTCAAATCTGCAACCATACCTCTCACTTTTTCCCATTCCTAACACCTCACCTCATTACTCCTCACCGTGCCTCTTACTTTTTCTCATTCCTAGCACCTCACCTCATTACTTCTCATAATTAACTAAGGTCATACCCTTACAATTAACCTTAATTAACTTCAAAATCCCATTTTAGATTTTACACAATCCTCAAATATCAAATTAATAATCATCGAGATACTTAAAATCCAAGATTGATAACTCCAAGTTACTTGATAAGTATAGTTTCATCCCTGTACCCTCACATGACCTTTTTTTCATCCTGAAACCACTTCAAGATTGATCCTTACATAAAATTGGAGCCCCTTTAGGGTTCTGTTGACTTTCCAAAAATCTCTTACAACCATTCGATTTTTCAGGTTGTATCTTAGCTATACTGAAAATTGTCCCCGTTTTGATTGTTTTCAGCATTATAAATCTTGTCTCAAGACATTTGTCAATGATATACCATTTTCTTTAGACATTTAAGTTTCAGAGTACTCCTTTCCATTTATTCGATTGTTTAAAATTAATAAATTGCCTTCTAGATCTTTGAAATTGACTCTTCTAACATCACGAAATATGGAATATTACTTATTTTGATTTGGGGTATTACATATATTATGTCATGTTTTCATTGTATAAAAGAAAAATTAAGGAGAATTTTCGGTAGTTATAGTTATATTCTTTCTCTTGGAATCATATGCATTATGTGGTATCAAACTTCTTATCCTTTTTTCTAATGACAAAAAGAAGGAGAAGGTTAAGTGGAGAATTTGTAATAAATGTTCTTTTAAACATTAAAGTTTTGTCATCATCAAAAAGGGGAGATTGTTGAGTTTCATTTTCTAAATATTTTGATGATGACTGCATTATGCCAAAACTTTAATGTCCTCTTATGTTATGTTCTCATAGGCTTATTAATATGTTTTGTATACGTATATAGAAATTATCATATTCTTATTTAGAATATTGGTTAAGGATCCCATCTTGATAGAATATATGTTAAGGTTGCCTTGAGAATATATATATATATATAAGGTTAAGGACTCTTGATAGGTTTATCTTTTAGTATGATTAATGTTCTCATATGTGCTAAATTTGTTTTAACCATATGCTTTATTGATATGTCTTTTAATATGTTGCTCTTTGGGGTCATCCTAAAGATAATGCATGAGTATTTTTGTAGAACTCGTGATATGCCAAGTGTTTTATGTGGTAACATTACTCAATGTTTAACAGTAATGTGTTCTATGTTTAATATATGATGTTTAAGTGTTAAACATCAAGATTTTTGAGTAATTGATCATATACTCAAGTGATGGTACTTGAGTTTTGAGTTATAGAATTTAAATTGTCTTATCCTTTATGTTAAAGTTGTGCTAAATATGTTTTATTTGATAAATAAGTATCAAACATCTTTGCTCTCGAGCAAATGTATATATACTTAGCCAATTGATCCTAAGTACTAATTCATAGAGCTCATATTCTCAAAGTTCTTAAGTCCTAAAATTTAAAAAAAAAAAAAACTCTTGAAGAAATTATTAAGTTGAATGTATGTTGCTTGATAAGCAAAAGCATTCAAGTTCTTGAGAGAATTCAAATGTTATATGTTTTTCAAGGAATACTTCCTAATGTTACTCAAGTTTAGGTTCAATGCATTTGAGTAATAAAATTCTAAAATATCTATCCTTCAAGAATTACTCAAAATATCCATTAATAGTATATGTATATGATAGCTTAGAGCTTATGGCATAGAAGTCATATATGTTTTGTTAAGCTTATATGTATTCTTGTTTTGGTAAGTATGATTGAAAAGTCATGATGCTCAAGCTAGTGCATCTTTGTGTAAAATGATGTGCTTTGAAGTACTCAACATATTTGCAATATTCTATATGTTTTATATCAATCAAGTAACAAGTAAATTACTTGACTTATGTGTGTTTCATGTGTATATATTTGATATGTGAATGAATATTTATTTGACTAATGTTATTTCTATTAAATATGTTATGTTGTGTTTCAAGTAGAATGATTCCTATTTTAAGTCTTTAAAAGAGAAAGTTTTTAGTTGAGTAACATATATTATTCTCAACTTGTTAAGAAAGCCATGTGTTTTTACTTTCTATGTAACCAAGTGAATGTGATTGGGAAGCTTGTTTTACCAAACTTTCACAAATAGCACATGTGTTTATTTAAGGTTAATGTTTATGTTTCTTGTTTAGATGTTGTTGTTGTTGAGAAAATTTGGTTTGATTATGATATTCAAAACAATATATGTTGATTGAATGATAGTCAAATAAGGCATAGAATAAATCGAGTAGTTATTGCAAATTTTGGCTATATCAAAAGTAATTGAGTGATCAAGATTATAGTCGAGTGTTATATCTTTTTAATTAACTAAGAGTTTAGCATTATTGAGTAAAATCTTATATTAGTAGAGTATTTCAATTCAACAATCAAGTGATTTTGCTTGAACAATGATTATGAAGTTTTATTCCTTTTTAATAGAGTATTTTCAATTGTAATTGTAACGACCTGCTTCCCGGAGCCGTGAGAGGGTCATTATTCAAATGATACCGAACAATAACACAAGCTAAACACACTCACAACCCTTATTGAAACTATGCTTTTTCTTTTACATCATATAACTCATAATAACCACCCTTACATAACTGTTTACAACATGAGCCCACCAAGGCTTACACAACATACCTCCATCTCACAAACATAAAATATTACTCTTAACACAAGCACCGTGACAGCCAGGATCTAGTTTCAGGAGAGCTCTGCACTTGTTACCATGACATGACGACCTGGACTCAAACCTCGTTGAACATACCAGCTATCATAGACGTTTCTCTTACCTAGAATGATGGAAAGCAAATGTGAGTCGCAAGACTCAGTAAGCTCTAGAAAGAAAGGTTGGTTACAGATAGGACTCTTTCCCCATATCCCATGCAATTCATGCCAATGCAACCACTCCATGTCATGATCCATATGTGCCTTACTTCTAAATTCATAACATAAAGTTAACTGTACATAAAGGTCCTTGGGGCCCACATAAGCCACACATTGGCACCCAAGTTCCGCATACAAGCTTGTCGCAGCCTAGCATAGGCTACTATACCATCATTCATAAAGACCCGCCTTTTCCAGGCCTTGGTCGGCTTTTCCTGACATTCATAACATGCTTTTCTTGTCATACATAACATATCGCCACAATTAGCCTTTTCTGTTGTCGTGGGTCTCACTCCCAAGGTCTTACCGTGGGCCACGCCGCCGTGCGTCTCACTCCCAAGGTCTTACCATGGCCACGTCCACCACCCATACTCAACACTTAAAACCATACATTCTCACCATGCAGTGCAACAAATAAGAAATGCAATGGTTTTTGTAGCATAAACGTGATGACAAGGCCCCCATAAACCAAGCATCAGGCCATGCTATGCCCACATAGGAATTCACACATGTGATATGCTCTAAATGCACCGACTCACCTAGAGAACCCAAACCGACTCTTGAACCAACTAGGTCATACAAATGCTCATACATCCCGTCACACACAAAACATGTCCCACCAGTGAGTGCAACCCAGTCCCCTGCAGTACACACATCATGTAATGCACAAACCAAGGCGGGAATCTGGCGGTACTAGCTCTTCTGGCCCGTCTAATGCTTATCATCACAGCTGATGACTGGCGCCCATACATCCAACCATCAACTGCCATGACCCACGGTCGACAGTCAGTGGCTTTGTATCCCATACCCTTAGACACACTTACAGATAACACTAAACTTAGTCACTTAAACCCATCATTTTGCACACTTTATTCATGACAACATAGACACCATTATGTCATTCACATTCTCATCTATTATCATACAAAGGAACCCATCTCCACATTCATGATAATTATTAATAGAACCCTATAATCTTGACCATAACCATTTTCTAAGAACCTAGCCACACAGGTTTGGCATCATTCCCAAGGGAAGCAGAGTGATACGAAGCTTCGTGACGGTCGAAAAGAATGACACCAAGACATCATTGTTTAGCTCATTCCATTAACAATAAACCCATAAATAAAATGTAAGTCATAGGGCGGTTGCCTTGCGGATTATTTGTTTTTTAATGTGTGAAACCAAGTCACGATGAGGGAGAGAATAAAATACGAGAAACTACGGAGACTTTCACGAGAAACAAAGAACACGAGGAGAGGGTTAGGAGCTTGCCTCTAAATGATTAATCTTTACCTTTTCCGCACTCCCACTGCGAAATAATACACTTTATAGTAAGTAACAGTGTTCTAAAAATTGGTCTAGGCAGCCACCTAGGCGCTGCCGAGGCGCTAAGCGGCCCCTGGCCGCCGCGATTTTGGCCTACTCGGCCCCCTTAGGTGCCAACCCATCTAATCAGTACCGAGCGGTGCCTAATCGGCCACAACTGCCGCCTAGCCCCGTGAACCGCCTCGGCCGTTTGCTCTCTCTGTTGCAGCGCCTAAGAAGATTTAGGGTTTTTTCCCCCTTACCTATTCTTTCTCTCGTCTCGTCGTCGCCGCTTGCTCTCTTTGTTATCATCGTCGTCGACTGTCTCTCGTCAGTTTCTCTTTGTGCCTCAGCCTCTCTCGTCGCACATCGCCGCCGCGGCTATCGCCGCTTGCTCCCTCTAGTTGCAGTTGCAGTCGCCATCGCCACTTGTAGAAGATTTGCTCTCTTTCTCTCTCTTTCTCTTGAGTCTCAACTTTGCTCTCTCTGTGTTGCGATGTTGCCATCACCACTTGTGGCCTAATCCCTTATGCACAATATTATATATATAATATAATAATTTTATTAATATATAAGCATATCATATATATATATATATATATGTTTATAACTTTATACATATATAAATAGGGATAGGTTTTATTTATATATATATATGTATGTATGTATGTGTATTTAGAATAATATAAATTTTATTTAAATAATTTTTTATATACCACCTAGGCCCCCTAGGCGCTAGGCCTCAATCTAGCTCCCGACTAGCGCCTAACGCCTTTTAGAACACTAGTAAGTAATGAATCTACGACTCAAACTAGTTAAATCTAACCGTGAGAAACTTATGATTAAATGCACAAAAACTTCCAATAATTTATTCCACTTACCTGACTTCTTTAAACTTTCATTACACAATTTTCCTTCAATCTTCTTTTGATTCTTCTCCCATTTATGATGGCTACTCGTGCTGCTTCCTCGCTAATTTGCTCCTTTAATTTTTTTCTTGTTTGCAGCCCAAATGCTTACCCAGTTTTTGCCACAATTTCTCCCTAAAGTCAAATAATATTATATCATTTATTTAGCTAATTTTTCAAGGAAAAGTGGTGGAATTCGAAGCTACTGGAAGTTGTTCGCTAATGCAGCTGCTTGGATGCTTACTTGGGCGCCGTTTGGTGCCTCTTAGCTGCTGGAAATTTCCAGCAACTTCTCCACTTCCTTTTAACTCCCAAAACCTCTCAAAAATCCTCTTGAAATGTGGCCAAGATACGCTGGAATCTTCCAGCAACTTATATAATCTTTGTGTATTCAATATAATATTATATGCTATTTACTCCTCTCACCAAATGGATTACACCATATTTGTATGCCACATATTATATATATATATATACAAGTACACACACACAGTAATACACGGATGCACCCACCAAATTGAACCCAATTGCCTTCCAAAAGTTTATTTTTCTTTAAGTATAATCTATAATATTCACTGAATATTTTATTTTGCCTATCTTAACACCCTAGAATCCAAGACTTTCACCCCCACATTAATAATTTTATTTTTACCCAATATTTTTTTATTTCCTCAAACCAATACAAATCATTATTTTCTCTTAAATCCCCAAATAATCAATAATGACTCCAAATACCGGAATCATTCATTATTATCTATCTTTGACTTTCAGGATGTTACAATTCTCCCCTTCTTATTAGAATTTCGTCCTTAAAATTCGCGTTCGATCCATTTCATCAAGATATACTCACGACCCCCATGATATTACTCAACATCACCTCTGAGACATTCCATATCATCATTTTTTAGTATCCCACCAAGCATCTTGTTTCCTAAGGTTATCCATTAGGCCCCTATCACTAGTTCCATTTCATATTGCATTTACCAAGTCAACTATCAATTTTATTCTTTTTCACAAAACAGACTTTCATTTCATTCATGATTACTTGCTTTACATATATGATGTCCGACACACATTCACATATATATAACGGGCAACATCAAAATTAACTAGGTCGAAGAAGTTCATACGTATCTTACACTACTGCCTATCCCTTACATAGTTCCCTCCTCACTTCCTTGTTCAACATGGGGTGTCGTGAGGGCGAATACCCACCCTTGAGCACAGGACCCATCAAAATTTTCCTGTTGGGGTGCTAATGGCGCCATTATCTGCCAAGCGGCTCTTCCTTGCGATCCAGGTGCAAGAGATATTTGGTCAAACCTAGATCCTTGACCACCATACCAAGATTGAGGAGCTTACGGGCAGCTACTTACCTGGTGCCTTTTCTGTCCACATCAGAAACATGTTAGACCCGCATCTTTAATGACGTTCATTTCCCCTCGACGCTAAAGGCAATTTTGCCGCTGATGCCCCACTTACCCGCATACATAACATTCATTGCTACCAAGACGACAGGTTCCCCCATGCTTCTTCCCACAATTGTTACATACCGGATGACTTACCACATTGCCATCCACCTGCTCTTCTCCTCTCCTCTCATCTTCTTGCTTCCACTAGGTCCTTGTGAGAGCTCTGTTCCCTTTCGGGATGCCTGGCGATTCTTGAATTCGCTTTGGTCCTTCTCTATGGCATAAGCCCGCTGTACGACCATCGAAAAGTCTGGGATCCTTGCTCCAGCCAAAGAATACCGGATTTCAGCTCAGAGGCCCCTTTGAAACTTTGCCGCTTTCATATCCTCTAAAGATACCAGACCTGGAGTGAACCGAGCTAAAGAGGAACTTGGCCTCATATTGTGCTACTATTCTATCTCCCTGCTTGAGTTTGATGAACTCGTACGTCTTTTGCTCCCATACCCAATCGAGAAAGAAACACTCATTAAAGGTCGTCTGAAATTCTGGCCACAAGGGCTCTTGGTTTCCAAATCGTTGACGAGCAATTTCCCACCAGCGTTCAGTGTCTCCTCTCAAGAGGAATGTAGCTAACCGTACCTTGTGCATGTCCGCACATCCAATCGTCTGGAGATGTTTTTCCATAGCCATCATCCAATTCTCGACCGCAATCGCATCAATGCCACCGCAAAACTTAGGAGGATGGTTTTCCATAAAGTTCTTAAGTAGCTAGCCATTAGTACTGCCTTCATTTTCTTGAACCCCAAGGTTTGGAATCCGCTCTTCATTGTTGCCAACGAGGTTTCCCCCGGCCCTCTGGCTCACTGGTTCCTGCCTTGCCTAACTTGCAGCGAGCATCTCCATCGTCCTCATCATCCCAGCTAGAATACCCCGCACCTCTGCCATCTCCTTGCGCCAATCCCCACTAGGCTCCCTTGGAGTCTCAAGTGCGGTTGCAGCTTGGATTTGACCTAGCCTGAGAGTTGGTGGCCTTCCTCTTCGGGCACTCATTCGTCCTGCATATCCCACATACACAAGAATTCAATACCAAGACCACACTCAACCCTAGTCTTAAATCTCATCACTATAACCTTGCGAAAACCCATGACATAGAGCCTAGCCTCACCCGACCAACCTATGTGTGCAGAGTCACCTCCCTTAAACTTGCTCGGATACCAAATTGTAACAACCCGCTTCCCGGAGCCACCCCATGCACAAGGGGGATCCGTGAGTGTGACGACCCGTTAAAGGGTTCAGTATTTAATTAGAATTATTTAAATAATTGTTGAAGAATTTGATTAAGAGATTTTGCCAATTAATTATTTAATGTGGCAATTTAGAGATTTTGAGGGAAAAGAATAGCATTAAATTCTTTTCAATGTTGGAATTAAAGGAATTTGCCAAGGTGGCGATCTAGTAATTTCTAATTGGGGGAATAGCATTTAAAGAGCATTTAATTCTAATAGAAATTAAATGCTAGGACATGAAGGTCATTTAGAAATTTGTTATTAGAATTTAATTGTTAATTAAAGTTATATTGATTAAGGGATTAAGATAATCCATAAGTGAGATGGTTTTAGTTTAAAGTCTCCTACTTATAAGATATCCATATGTGAGGTGGTTTTGGGTTAAAGTCTCCTAGTTATATTAGGAGAAAGAATCCATGTTAGAAAGGGAGTAGGATCTAGGGTTTTTATATAGCATTTAATGGCATTTATTTATTGTGAAAATTAAATGCAAGGGCATGAAGGTAATTTTAGAATTTTATTATTATTTGAGAGTTTTAATAATAATTTTTGTATTATTATTAATTAAGTGAGATTATGTATTTAAAGGAGAATGAAAATCCATGTATGAGATGGTTTTGGTTTAAAGTCTCCTAGTTATATTAGGAGAAGGAATCCATATTATAAAGGAAGTGGGATCTAGGGTTTTTATACCCCTATATATAGAGCCCATCAGTTTAGCTTTTCTTCATGCCATGTGAAGAACCAAGAGGCCAAGAGATAGCAAAGGCTTGCTAGAGTCTTCAGGATCGCTCTAGGGTTCGATCAGAGAGTTCTATCAGGCAAGTATTCTTCCTGTAATTCCTTCCATTACAGGTTCTTTTGAGTTATTTCTAGATTATCCAATATCATTGTTCAGTTTTTAGTTTATATCAACCAACAGATACGTATGTATATATATATGTGTGTTACAGTGAGTCTTCTAGGCAGTTCATGCATGTTTAATACAGCGATTCAAGTTAATATCATCGTTGAATCATCCCTAAAGTTGCTTGATATCAGTTGGGACTTGTTTTCCCAAAAGTTCTAATTCATAATAGTGTAGTTTCGTTAAGAATCGTTCAAGATCAGAGTATCTGTGAGCGTTCGTTCTGAGTTTATGAGTTGCAGATATCCGGATGTGAGCTTTCATATCCAGATGAGTTTTTTCAAGTATGTGAGTGATATCCGGATAGGCCAGAGACTATCCGAATGTATCAAAAAGATTTATGTGAGTGACATCCGGACGCATTGTTGAGATATCCGGATGTCTCAGTTGTTCTTTGTGAGTGGTATCCGGATAACTCTTGTTCATATCTAGATGGTCTAGTGGTATTCGGATGCTTTGTTTTCGTATCCGGATGTGTCCAACAAGTGATTATGAGTAGTATCCGGATGCCTTGAGTCGTATCCGGATGTGCCTAGTTGCTGTGAGTGATACCCGGATGCTTTGTGTTGTATCCGGATGAGTCTAAGACTTTTTACGAGTAATATTCGGATACCTTGTATCGTATCCGGATGCGTCTAAAGTTCTTCGAGTATGATATTCGGATGGTTTGTTTATACATCCGGATAGGTCAAGATAATATCCGGATGTCTCGCCTGATACCCGGATGCCTCCCTCAAAAGTTGAAATTCGTATTCGAGTAGTCTCTTGTCCGAATGCCTCAGTGAGATATCCGGATGGCCAGAATCATATCCGAATGTCCTAGACCATATCCAAATACTATCCAGCTAGCATATCCGAATAGCTCATTCTTCGTGCTTCCAGTGTATCCGGATGACTAGTATTATATCCGAATGTCCTAGTTTCTATCCGAATATATTTCAGCATATCCGAACAACTTCTTATTTGAGCGTCAGTGTATCCGGATGAGCCTCCTTCATATCCAGATGTCTTTCATCATATCCGAATATCCTTCTTGGTATCCGGATGGCTTTTCCATAAATTTAATTAAACTTCTAGAATTGTTTAATCCAAGTTTTAATTAAATTAAATTATTCAGTAGCTTCCAGTAACGAGTTTATATGCTAGAATAAAACAAGTTAATCATGCTCATACCATAAAACATAATTCATTGAATCTTTGTATTCCGATATATAGATGAAGATCATTTCATGTTCAGCATTATTTTATTATGACATGATCAAAATTATTTGGTGAGATTATGTGCATACATTTTGGTATAAGCATTGAGCATGACTTTATATGGAGCACTACATATCGTATGCCAGCATTTATGTGAGCATTGCATTGCATTATGCGCGCTAGGCGACTTGTCCGTCGGGATCCCATCAGTTTCAGTTTCAGCTCAGTTTATGAGTTGCTTTCCTGGGGGCCACTAGGGGGCTAGGGGCTTATTGCCCATAGTATGTGCTTATAGCTTTTATATTTGCAAGATTTAGATCAGTCAGGTATGTATTACAGTTATGTGGGCCTATGTGCCAAAGTTGCATACCTGCATTTAGTTTACAGTTTATGTGCATTACATTTTATGAATGCAAAATAGACAGTGATTATATAGTACCAGTTTAGTGAATTATTTATCAGTATCGACATTCTTCAATTCAGCCTTAATTATTCTTTCCAGCTTATTACTTACTGAGCTTTTTAGCTCACCTTGTACTCTTCACCCCTCCAGGTTCTAGCAGGAGAATACTAGATATGGGGCCTAACAGCATTGGTCTATAGTGTGTGTACGTGGAGTCGCTCAAGATAAAAGATGTCTAGGAGTCTGTTGAGTTTTGTAGCATTTTGTCAGTTTAGATCTATTTACATTTCAGTTGAGGGATTGTCCCTTAGTCAGAGTTTATGCTTTTCAGTTTGTATTGACTCAGAGATTTTACTCCAGTTGATTGAGATGTTCAATCATGGTATCAGATTTCAGATTATCAGTTAGTTTATTTTATTTTCCCCGTAGCACCTCTTCTCGGGCAGTTCTAGGAGAGGGGGTGTATAATACCCCATATTTTCGTAAAGTTGCCACGTATTTTAAGTGAGTTTAAAATACCAAAAAATATATTTGAGAGGGCAGTAAGTCATCGAATCAGTCACAGGGAGTGCCCTAGAGCTTAGATACCTAAGGACAAAGGTATAATTTTAACGAGCGTCTCGAGGTGAGACTTATTGCGCTGAAAAAAATTAAATCAGAGACGGTTTTTCGGTTAAGTTAAGTTGTAGTCTAAAATAGCCGAATGATGGCAAGAGGCTTCAAAAAATCGTATATGTTGAGTAATTTTAAGTTATTAATTTTGAGATTTTAATTATCTCGATAAATTTGATGCTTGAGGGTGCAATTATAATTAAAGAATTATCCAAACGAAATAAGGATAAAATTAAGAGCCTATGTGATAAAATATTAAAGTTGAGGACTTGAAATAAGGGCCAAAATGTTATTTGGGAGAAGTTTGGGGTTTTAGCTTTGATTTCAAAAGTTCAATTCATTCTAGCTATGGATTTCAAAAGCCACTCAATTATGGCTTTGAGTCTTTGGAGTCCATGGCTAAGATTGTGATAAGTGGCATAATGTGATTGGTTGGAGAAATCTATAAAAAGGCACCATGGGTTGTTCTCAAACCATTCAAAAGAGATTTGAGGAGTGAAGCACTCTAAATGGAGAAGGTTGCTCTAGAGAGAGAGAAGGAAGTTCGGCAAGAAGGCGGGAAGAAAGCGGTGGAGTAGTGGTGGAGAACGAGCCTCGTCGGAGTTGAGAGTCTTCGTCGGAATTTATAAAAATCAGTCAGCAAAAAAGCAAGGTAAGTCCCTTTTTTCGATAATCCTATAGAGGGGGAAGAGAGGGTCGCGTAGGTTCAAACGGGGGTCTAATCGGAGTTAAAAGGAGGGAGATATGGCCGAAATACGAAAACGAGGCGTTGCTGTTTGAATTCTGGTGCCCGCGCGTGAAGGCGCGTGGCCGACATTCTTGGGGAGTGTGAGGGCGCGTGAGGGATCTATTTTCCTTAAAATTTTCCATTTTTGTCCCTATTTTAATGCCCCTCAACCCTATGTAAAAATATTTAAGGTTAGGTTTACCAAAATGCATGTTTTCTGCAGAAACCTAGACCGTTTGCTGTGAAATTATACCATTGAAGAGATAAACCAACAAGGTGAGACTCTTATACTCCAAATCCTATTTTTTATTTCTCTTATGAGAGACTTCTATTGCATGACACATGTTTCGTAAAGTTCTTATACGTAAACTCTTATTATTCGCTTACATGAAATCATTTTGCATTTATGAACTGAATTTTCCTGAAAATATATGCTATTAGCTTTTTAACTATTGCATTTATAAAATCCGTGTGGCCATACTGTTGTACCTAATTGTTGTTGGCCGAGGGCAAAAGTCGGATATCCCCTGAGAGGCGCTATGCGTGCGCCATTGAGAAAGCTCTCATGGGGAAAACCATGAGTCTAAGGAACAACGAATGTGGTGCTTGCATGAGTTCTATGATGTTGGGCCGAAGTGACATGGTTAGGGACCTCCCGAGAGGCGCTATGCATGCGCCATTGAGAAAGCTCTCGTTGGAGGAGGTTGACGTGTTCACGAGGCACTTCGGAGTAGTTCTCTTTGTCTTCTCATACATTTTATACCTGATCATGCATCGATATAAACTGTTTTTGGAGTTTCTCACTAGAAGATTCAACTTCTAATTGGACTATGTCCCTAGAATATTCAAACGTTCCAGGTTTGACAAGCAGCTCGAAGGGAAAGGAGGTACCTGAAGAATAAGCTTAATTTACTACCGTAACATGTTTAGCATATTTTTGTTTATGTGCAAACCTATGTAATTTTGGATATGTTTAAGATGTTTAGTTATCACTTGCTAAAGATGATGTACATTAATACATTTTGTAAACGTCTTGAACAATTTTATGATAAACAAAGTTTTATGGTTGTGAACTATATCAGGTTCGATCTAGCTTCCGCATTTGAAATTTTAACACCTATCTTAGCTATTTAATATTGGGTTTGTTAAGCTGAGAAAGTGAAAATTAGGATTTTGGGGAATTTCTGTGATGTATGGCAGCAATTGTGGTATGAAACATTTTTATATTCCCGAAATCCTAAGTTATAACACGCTCGAAAAATTTAGGGTGTTATAGGGTGTTACAGTGAGAGGGTCATTACTTAAATGATACCGAACAGTAACACAAGCTAAACACACTCACAACCCTTATTGAAACTATGCTTTTTCTTTTACATCATATAACTCATAATAACCATCCTTACATAAATGTTTACAATGTGAGCCCACCCGGGCTTACACAACATACCTCCATCTCACAAACATAAAACATTACTCTTAACACAAGCACCGTGACAGCCAGGATCTAGTTTTGGGAGAGCTCTGCACTTGCTACCATGACACGACAGCCTGGACTTAAACCTCGCTGAACGTACCAGCTATCATAGACGTTTCTCTTACCTGGAATGATGGAAAGCAAACGTGAGTCGCAAGACTCAGCAAGCTCTAAAAAAAAAGGCTAGTTACAGATAGGACTCTTTCCTCATATCCCATGCAATTCATGCCAATGCAACCACACCATGTCATGATCCATACGTGCCTTACTTCTAAATGCATAACATAAAATTAACTGTACATAAAGGTCCTTGGGGCCCACATAAGCCACACATTGGCACCCAAGTCCCGCATACATACCTGTCGTAGCCTAACATAGGCTACTATACCATCATTCGTAAAGACCCACCTTTTCCTGACCTTGGTCGTCTTTTCCTGACATTCATAACATGCTTTTCCTCTCAAACATAACATATCGCCACAATTAGCCTTTTCTGTTGCTGTGGATCTCACTCCTAAGGTCTTACCGTAGGCCACACCGCCATGGGTCTCACTCCCAAGGTCTTACCGTGGCCATGTTCGCCACCCATACTCAACCCTTAAAATCACACATTCTCACCATGCAGTGCAACAAACAAGAAATGCAACGACTTTTGTAGCATAAACGTGATGACAAGGCCCCCATAAACCAAGCATCAGGCCATGCTACGCCTACATAGGAATTCACACATGTTATATGCTCTAAATGCACCAGCTCACCTAAAGAACCCAAATTGGCTCTTGGACCAACCGATTCATGCAAATGCTCATGCATCCCGTCACACACAAAGCATGTCCCACTAGTGAGTGCAACCTAGTCCCTTGCAGCACACATACCATGCAATGCACAAATCAAGGCAGAAATCTGGCGATACTAGCTCTTCTAGCCCGTCTAATGCTTATCGTAACAGTTGATGACTGGCGCTCATACATCAGCCATTAACTGCCACGACCCACGGTCGATAGTCAGTGGCTTTGTACCCCATACCCTTAGACACACTTACATATAACACTAAACTTAGTCACTTAAACCCATTATTTTGCACACTTTATTCATGACAACACAGACACCATTATGTCATTCACGTTCTCATCTATTATCATACAAAGGAACCCATCTGCACATTCATGATAATTATTAACAGAACCCCATAATCTTGACCATAGCTATTTTCTAAGAACCTAACCCCACGGGTTCGACATCATTCCCAGGGGAAGCGGAGCAGTACGAAGCTCCGTGACGGTCGGAAAGAATGACACCAAGACATCATTGTTTAGCTTATTCCATTAACAATAAACCCATAAATAAAATGTAAGTCATAGGGCGATTGCCTCGCGAATTATTTGTTTTTTAATGCATGAAACCGAGTCACGATGAGGGTGGGAATAAAATACGAGAAACTATAGAGACTTTCATAGGAAATAAAGAACACGAGGAGAGGGTTAGGAGCTTGCCTCTAAATGATCGATCTTTGCCCTTTTCGCACTCCCACTGTGAAATAATACACTTTATAGTATGTAATGAATTTACGGCTCAAACTAGTTAAATCTAACCGTGAGAAATTTATGATTAAATACACAAAAACTTCCAATAATTTATTCCACTTACCTGACTTCTTTAAATTTTGATTACATAATTTTCCTTCAATCTTCTTTTATTCTTCTCCCATTTATGACGGCTACTCGTGCTGCTTCCTCACTAATTTGCTCCTTCAATTTGTTTCCTGTTTTCAGTCCAAATTCTTGCCTCTTATTTATACTTCTAATGTGCCTGCCACTAAGCTTCCCTCTTTTCCAAGTTACCCAATTTTCAACTCTCTTAAACCATCATAATTAACTCCACATGGCCCCGATTACTTGGCCTATTTTCGGCTACAATTTCTCCCCAAAGTCAAACAATATTATATCATTTATTTAGCTAATTTTTCAGGAAAAAGGGGTGAAATTCGGAGCTGTTGGAAGCTATCTACTGATGCAGCCGCTTGGATGCTTACTTGGGCGCCGTTTGGTGCTTCTTAGCTGCTGGAAATTTCCAGCAACTTCTCCACTTCCTTTAACTCCCAAAACCTCTCAAAAATCCTCTTGAAATGTGGCCAAGATACGCTAGAATCTTCCAGCAACTTATATAATCTTTGTGTATTCAATATAATATTATATGCTATTTACTCCTCTCACCAGATGGATTACACCATATTTGTATGCCACATATTATATATATATATATACAAGTACACACACAGACACAGTAATACATGGCTACACCCACCAAATTGAACCCAATTGCCTTCCAAAAGTTTATTTTTCTTTAAGTATAATCTATAATATTCACTGAATATTTTATTTTTCCTATCTTAACACCCTAGAATCCAACACTTTCAACCCCACATTAATAATTTTATTTTTACCCAATATCTTTTTATTTCCTCAAACCAATACAAATCATTATTTTCTCTTAAATCCCTAAATAATCAATAATGACTCCAAATACCAGAATCATTCATTATTATCTATCTTCGACTTTCAGGATGTTACAGTAATCGAGTAAAAGTTAATGTATAATCCATTATTTTAGAGTAATAATCAAGTATCTTATGTCTGTCTCTATATAATCAAGTATTTGTTGAGTATAATTGAGTGCAGTCAAAACTTACTTGACTAATGAGCTATAATAGTCGAGTAAAGACCAAAAATACTCGAGTAAAAAGTGTGTTGAATCTTAAAAACTAGTCGTTAGAGATGTCCAAAAGGTGTCATATTCGATTCTAACCATCACAAAAAAACTTCCCTTGAGCATAAATTAAATATCTAACCTTCAGGATCAAATAGAATAGAACATATCTTGATTATTTTTCAGGTTTTACCCATTGGTCAAGAAAGCTAATGGTTATGTGGAAAGAAAGGCTATAAAAGGGAGATGATGTGATGACCACCTCCCGGAGATCCCGTTACTAAGAGAAATCAGGGAAGTGGGTCATTAAAGGAAGCGGTATAGATACAAACTAAATCAAGACATCACACATTTCTATTGCTTAATGGCAAGGCCACAAAATTGATTACAACACTCTATATACAATAGTAGTCTCCTTAGGCTTAGCCTATACATTACAAAACAAAAAGGGCATAATATTTTAAATACATATAAGCTCTGTCCTCATGGCCTCCGAAAAAAACCCCATGGATCTTTGGTTGCGATGTCACTGTACATATGCTACCCAAGACTTAAGCTTCACTGCACTCGACCCTTTAGCCATTTTCCTCACTTGGAATTATGCAAAGCAAGGGTGAGTCACAAGACTCAATAGGTATAATCAAAGCATGCATACGAATTACAAACATGAATAGAGCCATGGACACACAATAAGTAAAAACTACTCATAACATTCACATAACTCTCTTCCATACCTTATCGCATCACATATCAACAATATTATCAAAGCATCATCATGAGAACCAATGTCCTCCCATGCACTAGATTTACATTAGGCGAGCATCCAAAGTCAAAGCTACCCATGCACTAGATCACGCTAGGAAAGCATCATGAGCCAACACTCCTTATGCATCAGATTACACTAGGTAAGCATCATGAGCAAATGCTCCATATAACATATATAATCATATGTTCCAAATATTTCCCAAACATCAACATACCCACAAATACACATTAGTTTAATATCTTGCTATACCTGTACCAGTATGGATATATTTATATATACCCCACAATTTCACCCAAACATTACTTAACACAATTACATGCTAGCCCTTCTTCATACATACATACATACATACATAGGCCATTCCCATCACATGTAATACAATCATGTCATACCATAATTTATTACGCATGTCCACATATCAATCATCTATTCACATATTTGTGGCTACTCATCTCATCATACGCATCGTAGCCTTCCATATCCATGAAAAAACCATAATATAGAAACCAAAAATTGCACACATACACATTATGGATTCCCCACCCTCCTAGAATGACAATCAAGATTATGATTTGTGGAGGAGCTTTTTAGAAGTTACCATGATGACTAGAAGGTGGATTGCAAACACCAAAAAAAGAATCAAGCAACCACAGGGGTAAATCGGTTGATAAGCATGAAGCATCTATCGACCACCAGAAGCCTTTCATCCCAATCGCTCGACAATTGGAAGATAACGATCAATAACCAAGGCCAAATACGCCACATCTGTCGACAAACTTGAAAGCATTTATCGATCGACAAAATACAAACAACTCATGAATAGCATAAATTCACAAAAATGATTGACAATTTAGGCAAGGTGGTCGATAGACAGCAACGAAGGAGATGTGCACTAAGCTAAAATACATGCAAAATGCACCAAACTCTTGCATGTTCTCAATCCTAGCCAATAAAAGAAATATAGGGTGATAGAAGACCCTATTTGAGGATCAAAAGGAGTTCAGCACTAATTAGCAAGAAATAAGATAAATTTACAAACTTTTCACCTAAACAACAAATACATACCCCTAAAATCAAAACGAGGATTTTCTTGCATCAAATCTCACAAAGAGAGATATCATATGACTATGGCAAGAAGGAGAAATAAGGATTTTCCATGATAAGCAATCCAAATATAAAACTTGCCTCTTCAATGACAAGAAAGAGGAAGAAGAACTTGCCTATGAAAGAGAATGACAAAAAGAACTTGCCTCTTAAATGGAAAAGAGAAAGAAGAACTTGCCTTGCTTTGGGACAATTGGACTGAAGAAAAGAAACAACCCTCTGGAAATTTGGAAATTTCACCTTCTTGAAGCTTCCAAAATCAAGGAAGAAGAAAGAAGGAAGAGGGGAAGAAAACGAAAGAAGAACAAGGAGGAGAAAATGAAATAAAGAAGACTTACATGCCAAGTTTCTGCATTTTACCAACTCCCTGGACTTCAAATTCCATTCCAATCCCATTTATAATACACAAACATCACACACATATATGTTTTCGTGGCTACCCGGTAGCACTCGATCAATAGTTAACCCATTTTGGGCCAAACGATCGACAGCCTTAAAGGAATCTGTCGACTGTTTGCAACTGATCGCCAGTTCCTCACCCAACAATCGACAGTTGCTACCTTTTTGCCACCATTTTGCATATTTAACCCCCCATTTCATTTAACCTATCACGCTTATATTTCTTTAATCAATTAACCAAAATAAACAAAACATATCACACACATATATTCCTATCCACTCTCCATCCTTACCATTTTACTTTTCATCTTCATTTTACTGGCCTTTTTAACATTCAAAAATTTATGCCTATTGAACGTTCCACACTTACATCATACTAATCAAGATACTCAAGAAATATACCACCCATAAGGAATTAATAGGGCGTCTTGAACCCACTAACGGGTTGTTACAAATGAGCTCTAAGAAGAAGTAGTGATGATGCTAAGCTAATCTTGTCTACAATCATTCTCAAGAAAAGTACCCTCAAAGCTTTCATCCTTAATAAGAAAAAGAGAGTGTGTGTGTTTTATTTTATTATTCTTTTCATCTCTATTTTCCTTGTGAGAAGCCAATCTTATCATTTGTTCTCTATCTTCTAAGAGCTTCTCAAGGCATTTAAATTGTAAACTTCTCTTAACTTGTTATGGTTGGTGCTTAATGTTGAGTATAGATTTTGATGATTGATGATTGGCATGTGTGAATGTGAATGTACATTTATATTTTATGTACTAACAAAGCATGAAGCCTTCATAAGGCTTACAAAGCTATTCTTTAGTGATTTCATGATACAGGTTATATATGGAAACTTCTTATACTTATATAGAGATTTCATTGTATATGGAAATAAGTGTTTAGAGAGCTTTCTAGAATTTTGAGTATTTGAGCTATGTATGGAAAGTTCTTCTTGGAATGGAAAGTCTAGAAGATATATATATATATATATGGAATCCTTGTTCATATATGGGAAGTTCAAAATATCTATATGGAAGTTTTTGAGGAGATTGGAGTAGTCCATTATATGGAGTTGCCATATATGTAACTTGGCGACATGGCATTGTTAATGTGGCATTTTGATGACATGGCAGCCACGTGGAACACACTTATCAAGGCTACATCATCTCATTGGTTTAAATATGGTAAGAGAATCATGGAGTAAATTTAAAGGTTCTTAGAAGCTCCTTTACTCAGTTAAATATGGAAGAATTTTTTGAATTGCGTTCAAATGGAGAAGTTAAAGATTTAACCTTATTGTTCATCATTAATGGAGGAAATTAAGGTTTGAAAGTCAAAACCTTGATAGATAGATATTACTTTCCTTTATTGTTGATTCTCTCTCATTAAAAGGATATGGAGACTCAAATCATGGAATCAAGTATCCTACTCATTATGGCTAATTAATGTCTTCATTATGGGAGAATATTCAAAGGATATTTTGCATATATTCAGCTACACAAATCGATTCTCTTCTTATTGTCAACATTTTTACTATAAAAACTTAATCAATTAAGGGATTTTGAAGTTATAATTGATATCTTTATTGTTGGACAAATTTGCTTCATTATTTGAGAATATTTGGATGGATTTTACACCATTGGAGGTTTAAATTCAAATTTCAAATTAGTTATGCTTGTTATGGAAGCTAAGGGGCCAATTGCACAATCAAAGGTGATTGAAGATCAACTAGAAGTCAGAATTGATCATTTCTTATTTATGGTCTATTTTACAAGAATTATGAAGGATTTTGATGATATTTTAATCCTTAAAATCAGCCATGCATTATTGGAATTGATTTTCTCATTCAAGGCTGATTGGAGATTAACGAAAGTCAAAGGTCTTGATGATCAATCAAGTTAGCTGATTATGGAATGTAAATCAAGAATTCAAATGAAGGGCTGAGATTGGCTTGAAGACTTGACACATGGAGAGCTGAGATTGATCAAGGAAAGCCTACTCTAATATTATAAAAAAGGGTATCTTGAAGGCTTTGGAACAACTTTTGGAAGCCCTATTATTTTCTACAATATTGGCCAAGATTTTCATTCTCTCTAAATCTTTCTGTTCTTCTATCTTCTTGAGAGAAAATTAAGAGAGTTCTCTACACTTCATTGTATTATTTTGAGAGAACCCTATTTCTTTATCACTACTATTTTTGTATCTTGAAAAGAGCGTACAAAATCCAATCTAGTGAGTGTGAGACTCCAGAAATAGTTTGGTGGTGGTGAAGCTAAGTAAAGGCTTCGGTGGTTGTAACAAAATTTTCATATAGTGGATTTGATTGAAAATCCTAAGGAAAGAAATCCTTAGGTAGTGGATGTAAGCCATAAGGGCCGAACCACTATAAATCCTTGTGTTCTTCTTCTCTTCACTCTTACTTATTCTTGTTTGATTGTTCTTATTTGTTTTTGGTCTTGTGCTATCTGAAGTGGCCGAATCCTAAGGCCTACATTCTTGGTGGTTATTTTGATTATATTTTGATTTACTTTAATTGATCATTCTTTGTACTAATTTAATATTCCATTTGGTTTATTTAAAGATTTGTTATTGTGTGCATTCAAATCACTGATTTTCACCAAGTTGTAATTTGTAGAGTATATTGGATCAAAGCACATACTAGCACAACTGACGAGTATTATATTATCCATCTAGTATTTAAGTGCTCCTGTACTCTCAACTACAATTTTTGTTTATATTAAATTTGTTTTCTCATATATATATATACGTGCATAAGTTTTGTATTAGAGTTTTAAAAAAGGTGTCAATTCACCCCCCTCTTGACTAGGTTAGAACTCAACACTTAATTCATTAAAAAGCATAGTGTAAGAGGTTTCAGGTGCTCCTTGTAAAAGCTATTTTATTTTTAGTTACTGTTGAGCCATTGAAAAATAGAGATTATAGCTGCACCTGTCAAAAGTTGAGATTATAATTGATCCTATAAAATAGTTATAATAGATTGTTGAAATCCTTGGTGAGGAGCCAAGAGAGTGGAGTAGGCCGATTGAGCTGAATCGCTATAAAATTGTTGTGTGCTGTTTTGTTTGTTCTCTTTCATTTCAGCACTCTTATCCTACTTTCAACAAGAGTTATTTTTCAGCATTTTGATATCAGTTTTAAAATTCACAGCAATAGGTTTTTGAAACTTTAAAAGAATCAATCTATTTGTATTGAATTTATTTTACACTTATTTCATATCATTTCTTGTCAAGGTTATATTTAAAGCATTAGTCTTTATAGTTTAAAAAGTCCAAACTATTTTTTCCAAAGAGTTTTAAAAACTAAGAAAAGTTTTTGAAAACTCAATTCACAACCCCTCTCTTGGATGTCTTTTATTTCTCATAGCCTATTATAAAAGCTACCCTAAGTAAGTTTGGTTGACTTAATCCTTGGTTCAGAACCCTTAGTAGAGTAGGCAGGTAGCTAAACCATTCCAAAATCCTAGCATGCTACATTCCTTCAATTTCTTTTTATCCTTAGATTTAGCTATTTGAGAATTTTTTTTAAAGGGTGAAAACTTAGTTCACCTCTGTAATACCCCGAGAGTCCAAGGTCAGATCCAAGAAGGGACTCTAGAGAAGCTAGTATATATATCGAGGATAGTAAGAAAGGAAAAAACACCAGCTGAATACCTTTTGAACTGAATGTAGATAAAAACTTCCGAGTTAAGAGTGCTTGAGCTAGGGTACCTCGAGGATGGGTGACCTCTGGGAAATTCATGTAGACCTATTAGGGTAAGTTGATCCAGTCGTTCTTATCGCTCGATGCAAGATGTTACAACCCCCCTCTTAAGCTAACTATGTTTTGCAAGTTTCATTACCTATAACAAATTGTGAAAGCTAATTGTAAAAGTCTTGGTAATTTATGGTCTTGCTCCTTTTTATATGGTCTCTAAATTTCTATTATTACCAAGATTAAGTGTAAGTCTTGCTTCTTATGATTTTATCAAGCTCCCCATACATATTTCTTCTTGATCATTCTTTTGTTCCTTAAGCCATATATAGGTACCTAAATTCATCACTTGTAACTACTTGGCATATCAACCTAAATTTCATTCAATAAATCAATATACTTCAGAAGTCTTCAAAATGCCACCTAAATCTTAATTAGAGACTTGATACATCAAAAACACCAGTTATAATATCTCAAGCAACCTAGGGTTTTGTGGATTTTTGAATTATCAAAAGAGAAAGAGACCTTTTTATCCCAAATTTTAACCTAAGTTTTCTATTATTCTAAACCCTTCTCAAAGTCTCTCTTTGACTCCCAAGCAAGTCTTCCAAAAAAATAGACATGGATGTGTTTAGTTGATGTAATTGTAAATTATGGATAATAATCATAGGGCCATTCTAAGGTTTATAAATTCCAATTTATTTGAAAAATCTAGCAAACATTCTTGTGTTAAAATTTCTCAACAAGACATGTCTAGAGGTCTTATCATCTCATTATAATGTGTTACTTATCATTCATAGGCTTCTAGACTTTCATAGTAAGTAAATGGTCCTACCATGTCATTTTGGTCACTCAAACTTAGGACCTAACCCAAACATAATCCTAGTAGACTGCTTCAATTTTTTTTTTTTTTATAGTATTTGATTGTCTCCATAGTACACTTTGTTGCCTCGGTTAGGGGACTTCCTCCCTTTACTATGAGTCATCCATTAATCATTTGTCATTTTGGTCCTTAGCATAAATGGTTATACCAACTATTACTTCTACAATATATCTTTATCATTTCTCCTCACCCTTAAACATCTAAGTCACATGATGCCATTGGATTCTCAAAATGTCTAATAATTACTTCCTTGTCCCTTTATTACTTAAAATCATTATCCAATAAATTAAGTTTTGTCTTTCTTTTCAAATTACTTTTGAATTTTTATCCAATATGTATAACGATCATCCATCTAGAATTTGATCATGTATGGTCGTGTCAAACCCAACTTCCAAAGATTATTCAAGTCTTTAGTGCCTCAAAAATCCATAAGCCTTATTATGGTTTCTCCTTTAACCCAAGTTGGCCAAATTAATCCTTATATCTCCAAAGTTTCATGCTTAAATGCTAAATAAACCCCAATGGATTCTCCAATAATAAATATTTTATACAATCTCTTCAAATTTCATTTCACTTAGGCCCTTGTCCTTCACTCTTCAATATCTCTAAAATTTTCATTTCATCCCCTTTTCTTTTCTAAATTCCATTAACCCCTTAGATTCTTTTTAGAAATGATATGAGGACCCAAAACTTTAGGAAAATTTACCCTATGCCCCAAAGTTTAAGGTGTTGGTTACCTAGGCCTTTTTTTTTTAAGAAAATTTCTAAACAATCCCCGATGGAGTTTGTTTCCTTTAAATTTACCATAATATCCTTATTTTAAAAATAATATTCAAAATTGCTTCAAAATTTCAGGTATCTACCACCTCCATAACTATTTCCTTTGCAAATTAACATTGATGCCAAATGCATGTATATATCTCAATCACTATTAATCTTCATTGTGTTTTGGTCAATAATGGTGGACCTACAAAAAGTAGAAAGAAGCAACATTGTTCATGTTGATAGATAGAGATATTAGCAACTCTCTAACTTGAGATGCCACTATTGTCTGTTGTTGCCAGTTAGAAAATAACCACCATTGTTGAAAGAAATTGAGAGGCGACTGAGCAATGACTGCGATATTATTGTCAATTTATTATTATTTACAAAAACAATGAAGCTTTATTAACAAACTAGTTGGTGGATTTAACATCTCTTATTTTTAGAAATTTTAGGGAGAAAGTGTCTTTCCACTAAACTTGAGATTGCCATATGGACTTTACCTTATTCTATGCCTTCCTCCTTTACTTCTATTCCTAGATCAAGAGTTTTCGCTTTAAATTGCTCAAGTTTATCTAATAACTCTTCCTTATATTGGCAGAGATTTCAAGTTGGGATCAAATCATTGAACTATTAAAAAATGGTCCGAAGAATAGTTCATTCTCTTGTGGAACTTTGTTGGAATATTCTTATGTAGCTTAAAGATGGTTTTAAATTTAAATTTTCTCAACCTTTCAACTATGAACATTTCAAACATCTCTTACCTTCCAATCTCCAACTTCTAGTGTTAAGCTCGACCAGTTAACTCATCCAATGTCTCTCTCTCCTTTTTTGGTGTCGTCCTCGTTACTTGTGATAAATGGACTCTCTTTCTCTCTTTGGACTCCTCAAATTTAAAAGAACCTAGCGATGTGACCTAGAGAAGGGTTTCATCACATTTTTAATTTTTATTTTAATTCGAGTTGAAGGATTTGAAGAATGTTGCTTAATATTAATATAATTTAATTTTAACTAATCTCGATTGTCTTAAAACCTAATAGACAAGGTTTCCAAATAGAAAATTATGGAGACATTCACAGTGAAAACAAATATGGGATTACTAAACCAAAAGTCTAAATCACATGAGACTTGAGAATAATGTATCTAAAAAATTTTAAACTATTAAATAACTAAAGATCATTTATAAACGCTCTCTAACCACACACAAAAAAAAAAAAACAAAGACAATATCTCTATAAATAAGTAGACTTCGGCATTGAGGTGGGTGGATTGACTTTAGGTGAGACAATTGAGATAAGTGTGATTATATAAAAGTGTTTGATAAATTAGTTAAATTAAATTAAGTTTCAACTATGATTATTTAATAAAATACTTAAATATACTTCACACACTCAAATATTCAGTTGAGTTTAACCTTTTATCACGCCTAAAATATGTTAAAATTATAAATGTTGCAAATATCCTATTTTATAATATTTGACATTAACTCTCCTAACCGCTAGTGGAAACCCAATGCCTATTGGGGCTAAGGAACCGGGTCATGTGGTCGGGTCGATGAGGAAGTTTACCAGTGAAGAGCCCAAGACGCCGTTCGCGCTGCAATTTGCTCCTTCCTAGTCCTGGGGTACATTCCCAAGTTCCCAACTTTGCTGTGTCGTCGCCATGTCTGTAGAGCTCAAACTCTCCCGATTCAACCGCATCTATCGCCCTAGCGTAATTCTCTCTCTCTCTCTCTCTCTCTGTGTTTCTTCGTGAGCTGATTATTATAATTAATTTCTTAGGAACCACTTGAAGGCAAAATCATCATAAAGCTTCCATCGTCAATCTCCCACAATGGAATCCGCCTCACTCTCAGTGGATCAGTCAATTTGCAGGTTATAGTTTTCCCCTCCATTTTGCCTCTCGGAAAAGAAAAGTCCAGATTATTATGTTTTCCTGTGGTTCTGCTTCTTTCTACTCGAAACAGGGACTTCTTTGATTTTCTGCATTTTGTAAGTGCCCAAACACATACTAATCGAGCCGGCTTCTCGCTCATTTATTTACTTTTTAGGTCCGTGGTGGATCGGCTGGAGTGATCGAGTCCTTGTACGGTGTTCTCAAGCCAATCTCCATTTTGTAAGTCCTCTTACTTTCTCTGCTTCGCTGTGCTTCTATTTGAGGGTGTGGGATTGGGATAAATAGAAGGAAAATTGAAGTGGGATAATGGTTGAAGAATAAGGGAATATGAAAATTTCAAGTTCTTGATTTTGTTGATGCTATGTTGTGGTTATTTCTTTTCTAGAAGTAGAAGTGGGATAATTTCAGTAGAGGCCCCAAAGAGGGAAGAAAATGGAGAAGAAATGTAATTTTCATTATTTCACTATTATGGAGTGGACAAATATAAACAATCAATTATATAATAGCCTAACAACAAAATCAATCATAAGCCTTAATTCCATTTTGCTCTTTGGTGGTTCGTTTAAGGGCATTGTTGTTTATTGTCTTAGTGATGAAGTGTGAGATGAAGAATCAGAAAAACAAGTGCAAAATTTGGGTTAAAACAGCATAAGATCAAATTTGGAATGATAATATGAAACTTAGGGAACCTCAAATGTTGAATTAAAATGAAAATGGTTACACTCACCTTGCCAAAGTTTTATCTCACTCAAAATGCCCACCCTAAACTTTCTCCATGAAGTTCCGAAATGATTTTCTCATGCAAAGAACCTTTTAAAATACATAACCAGTTACCTTGAAATAAGTAGTGTATCATGCACAACAAAATGATTGGATGACTCATGGTGGAGATATGCCAATTTTTCAACACTTGGCTAAAATAAAGAAATGCTTGGTTTTGATTTTTCAGCTCCTCAAACCTAATGACTTGTGAAGAGCCAATAAGAGACCTCATTTGCTAAGTACATCAACCACTCTTATAGAATCCCCAGACTTACACTTCAAAGTGAAAGAGAAGTTTCTGGAAAGCTCTCCACTCTGCATGTTTTGGATTGAATTTCTTTTGGGAATTCAAATATCAAAGCATCTCATGGATCTGAATACAAAGCAAAATCTCGTTAAAACACCAATATTGCTGTCAATGAATAAGAGCGTGAATAGGGATGTAAATGAGGCCAATTAATCCCATTCATATTCAACTCAAAGATAATTTAGAAATAACCCTTATGCCTACATCCACATTTTTATATTTGTTTTAAATTTAAATGTTGTTAATTGGGACCTATTTGCATCCCTAGGCGTGAATCAGAGCATAGAACTCAAGCTCTTACCTTGAATATCGACACTTTGCATCAGACAACTTCTCACTAAAAAAGCAACAAGTCTTCTATCTTGGATAAGGAGAACTCCTATCTCCGCATCACCACAAAGCATTTTTCAGAATCTGGTAACATCAGAATTGCTGCTTAAGTCATGGTTTCTTTGATATGTTTGGAAGCCTCTTCTCCCTTCTTAGTCCATGTAAACGTCTCCCCTTGTAAAAGTCTCCCCCTTCAAGCACTTCCATGATAGAACTCATGATAGCAGTCAAATTGCATATAAACCTACCTCTAGTAAAATGAAGCCAAAGCATGAAAACTATGGACATCTCCAATGGACCAAGGTGTAGGCCATTCAGTTATGGTTTTAACTTCTTGGGATTCAGCTTCAAATCTTTAGCTGAAACAATAATACCTAAGAACATCACATGGTTGAACAAAAAGGACCTTTTTTTTTCAAGTTAACATGGAGCTTCTCATGTCTAAGAACCTCCATGACTTGTCTAACATGATGCAAATACTCAATTCTTATTATAACTGTAAGTTAGTATATCATCAAAATAAATTATGATGAAAGAACCTAGCAAAGCAGGGGCGGAGCCAATGTAGGCCCAGTGAGGGCCTTGGCCCGCCATTGATTTTGGCCTGCACTCAGGCCCGCTAGAAATTAAATATTGGGAAAAGCCCTACCTGGCTCCCTCAATCAGTCCCTCTCTTGCTCGCCCGCCGCCCACCCCCCACCCCCTCTGTTCTTCTCCCTTTCTCGCATGGTCGCACCAGCTCTCACTCGTTGCCTTTGGCTTCGGGCTTCCATTTCTTGTCTCTCGCCCTCACTTGCTCCGGCCTTCCTCTGTGCCTGCGTCGGATTGGACGATTGGAACCATCGTTGAGGTCGCCGCTCGCCTCGATCACCCTCCTCGGTCGCTCACTGCTCACCTCGCTCAGTCCATCAATCGCCGACTCGCTCACCCTCCTAGACCAACGACGCTGAGCTAGCCTCTCTGAGCTCTCTCTGGGGCCTGGGCCTCTGTCTCCGTCGCTCGCCGGAGTCGCCGACTCCCCGCCTCTGCCTTGGCCCTCGCCCTTGTCGCTGGCTTGCCCCTCTGGCTCCGGGCTCCGACCTGGCGACCTGATCCCCCTGTCTGTCACTGATCATTTTTATCCAAAAAGGTAAACTTTTTTATCCCATTTTTAAAATTAAGTGAACTTAAATTTTGTTAACTGATGTTGGGTTAATTGATGTTGGGGTTTTGTTTTTGAAAATAAATTTGTTAATGTGATGTTAATTGATTGTTAATGTTGGGTTAATTGATTGTTAATGTGATCATAGTTCTGAAAGGCGCGAGGCGCAAAAAGTCCTGGAGCCTGAGGTGCGAGGCGCACGAGGCGAGGCGCGCCTTTGCGAAGCGAGGCGCACCTTTTAGGAAAAAAACTCAAAATCTTGTAAAATCATAAACAACCATCAAATTATCAATAATAACACATTCATATCATTCATGATTCATTATCTTCAAATTCTATAACAACATCAAAGTTAATTCATTCATCATGCAAATTCTAAAATAGAAACATCATCAAAGTTCAAACTCAAACAAGTACCAATTATAATGCAAAGTTCTAAACAAACACATAAACACTACAAGTCCACAATCAATATAAAGAAGTTTTTTAATCAATCATCATCAAGGAGATCATCAACATCAAGGTCAATATCTTCATCATCCCCTTCAATCACCCCTTCATCTTCTTCTTCATCTCTCAATTCTTCTCCCTCTTCCAAGTCGTCATCATATTCGGTCCTTGCCTCACTTTCCTCCTCTTCTTCAATCTCCTGAGTTACTCGCTGCTTTGAAGTCGAAGCCGAAGTTGATCCCGATTGTGATCGAGTTCGTTTAGTTCTAAATTGATAACTAGGCTCTCCAACTCCTACAGCCGCAACAACATTACTCCATGTCAACCCATCCCCAACGTCATCTGGAAAAACAGTTTCATCATCTTTATCATTCTCCTCATCAAGTTTTTCAGTCAACCATTCATTGCTTTCATCAATGTGGGTCAATATGATAGGGTCAATGGTATCGCGCATTTGATACCGACGCCTCAATGCCCTATTGTATTTCACAAACACCAAGTCGTTTAAACGAAGTTGATCAAGCCTGTTTCTCCGTTTAGTATGAAGCTGCAACAATTTATGCAAAAACATACTAAGAATAAGCTACATGAAACAAACCAACTACTAATAAAAATTGTAAGTGTGCACTTACATTTTCAAATACACTCCAATTATGTTCACACCCAGATGAACTACAAGTCAAGCTAAGAATTTTAATTGCAAATTTTTGCAACGTGGGTGTTGACATTCCATATGAAGCCCACCATTCAGTTGTCCAATAAAATTCATGGGTTAGTTATTATCTATTATCTAGAATGATTATATATATAATGTAATATATATATATATATATGTGTACCTGGTGATTTCTCAGCTCTCTTTCTAATAGCCATATAGTTTCCAAAGAACCCATCTGCATTGCTATACATCGAAAGCTCAGCATCAATTTGGTCTTGAACCTTTACATCTGGATTTAACTTTCTAATGCATTCATATAAGCCAGTCATGATCTCTGGATCTATATGTTCAGCGTTGTAGAAATATTCTGGGTTCAAGTACCAACCAGTTGCGTGCAAGGGGCGATGAAGCTGAACATCCCATCGATTATCAATGATTTGAAAAATGGGTGCATACTTCTTTTCATCCCCGTTAAAAGAGTTAGCAATCGCTTCTTTGGCCCTATCCATGGCCTCATATATGTATCCCATAGCAGGCTTCTTCTCACCATCCACTAAGTGCAATACACGCACCAATGGACCAACCACCTTTAAAGCAAATACAACATTGTTCCAAAATGAAGGCATCAAAATCACTTCTACAACCTTTTTAGCCCCCACTTCTTTTACCCACTTGCTTGTCATCTACTCCTTGGAGGTAAACATCCTTCTAAGGTTGCTTTTCAGACTATGCATCCTGCCCAAAGTGATAAAGGCAGTTGCAAACCGTGTTTTTGTAGGCCTCAACAACTCTTTCTTGTCAGTAAACCTTCTAAGCATGTTTACTAGACCTGAACGAGTATAGATATAGTTATTCACCATAACTACTCTCTCAAATGTCTTCTTCATATTAGGCAACTTGAAAATATCTTCCAACACTAAATCCAAGCAATGCGCTGCACATGGTGTCCAAAACAACGTAGGATATTTTGTCTCCAAAAATCTTCCTGTTATTATTTAGAGTGAAATTAACAAGATATTAGTAAATAATAAATATCTAATGAATATTCAAATTGTTCTATTTATAAACATAATACAAATTACAAAAATGAATTTCATACCTGCTAAAACATTGTTTGAAGCACTATCGATGACCACTTGCACCACATTTCTTACTCCAATCTTTTCCACACATTTACTTAATAATTGAAACATCTTTTCCCCTGTCTTTGAATAGCTAGAACCATCAACAGACTCCAAAAACATACTTTCTTTAGGAGAATTGACTAAAAAGTTAATCAATGTCCTTTCCCTCTTGTCTTTCCAGCCATCTGACAAAATGGAACATTCATATTTGGCCCACGCCTCTTCATGATCTTTCATCATTTCACGAGTGGTTTCCAACTCTTGTTTGAGAAGGGGAACCCTGACTTCATGGTAACTAGGCGGCTTCACACCCGGACCATACTGACCAACTGTTTCTATAAATACTTTAAAACTGTCATATGTCACTGCATTGAATGGAATGCCTGCATCATACATCCATCGTGCAAAGCTTCTACAAACTCAAGCTCTTAACTCTTTTTTTGCAAAATCATGCTCACCCAACCTTGTTTGCTTTCCTTTGCTCTTGTTTTTCAACACATTAACTTCTGGGTCTTTAAGAAAAACATCAAGTGCACCCTTTTGTGTTGGCCCTTTAACACTACCAACACTACCAGTACCTGTACCGCTTCCACTTCCAGTAGATAGATTGGGTATTTTTCTACTTTGAGGCAGCAGCTCATCATCATCATCATCATACCCTTCACCAAAATGAAGATCATCATCTAACCATGCTATATTTCGCTCATCCTTGCTATTTTTCTTTGTTTTCATGTACTCTTCAATCTCTTCTTTTACTGATGGAAGACATTTTGGACAAGCTTTAGTATTTCTAAAACCGCCCACAAGATGTTGTTTCGCCCGAAATATACCACCTTTTGTTACTTTACGACAAAATTTATAAGTGGTGGTATTTCTATCATTGGGATCAGCTTCAAAATAATTCCATGCCGGGTCCGTTTTGGAAGTGGTTGACGACATTTATTGGGCTGTTGCAATACAGTTCCAAACTTCCAACTTCCACAAAATTCTCCTAATGATAGAAATAAACTATAAAGACTTAAAAGAAATCAGCAACCAGCTGCCAGCAAAAGAAATTAGGCAAGAATGCAAGAAATAAACAAATAAAAAACAAGTAAAAGAACTTACAAGATAGGAGAAGACGGTGGGCAGCCTTAACAGCTTCAAATTGAGAAGAGAGGCGAGGAAGAGAGAAGACTGTGGACAAAGGAGAATAGAGGAAGAGGGTGAGGTTGGCTGGAGAGGAAATTATCAAGCTAGGAGGTGGGTGTGGCTGGATAGAAGAGGAAGAGAGGAGGCAGGCGCGGCTAGAGAGGAAAGGAAGAGGAAGATCAAGCCGAACTGGAGAGGAGAGGAAAAGAGGAGGGGGTCGTCGCTGGAGAGGAAGAGAGGACGGGGTCGCAACTGGAAAGGAGAGGAAGAAGAAGATCGGGCCGAGCTGGAGAGGAAGAGATGAGGGGGTCGCGGCTGGAGATGAGAGGAAGAAGAAGATCGAGCGAGCTGGAGAGGAGAGGAAGAGAGGAGGCTGGTGCGGCTGGGGCTAGAGAGGAAGAGGAAGATCGGGCGAGCTGGAGAGGAAGAGAGGTGGGGGTCGCAGCTAGAGAGGAGAGGAAGAAGAAGATCGGGCGAGCTGGAGAGGAGAGGAAGAGAGGAGGCAGGCGTGGCTGGGGCTAGAGAGGAAGAGGAAGATCGGGCGAGCACGAGCAGCGAGCTGGAGAGGAAAGGCTGGAGCGGCTGGATGCTAGAGTCGGGAGGAGTGAGGAGCGATTGGGTTGCAAGACTAAGTTAGAATACCTAAGTTGCATGAGTCGCGCCTAGGCGCGCCTCATGCCCCAGCGCCTAGGCGCGCAAGGCGAGGGCCTCGCCAAAACTGCCTCGCCTCGGCCCAGGCGAGGCGCCAAACTGGCGCCTTAAGGCGCCTCGCGCCTAGGCGTGTGCCTAGGTGCGCCTTTGATAACTATGAATGTGATGTTAATGTTGGGTTAATTGATTGTTGGATCAATTGCACAGGCGCACGTAATTTGATATTTTGATTGTTGGATCAATTGCACAGGCACACGTAATTTGATATTTTGATTGTTGGATCAATTACACAGGGGCACGTAATTTGATATTTTGATTGTTGGATCAATTGCACAGGGGCACGTAATTTGATATTTTGATTGTTAGATCAATTGCACAGGCGCACGTAATTTGGATATTGATCAATTACAATTTGCACAGGCGCACGTAATTTGCACATGTACAATTTAGGGACATGTATCATGATGTAGACACAAGGGTCAGAACATGTGAAGGGGATACTGAACCATTTACAACTACAATAGGACTGCATCAAGGTTCTGCACTAAGTCCATACTTATTTGCCTTAGTAATGGATGAACTCACTAAAGATATTCAGACAGATGTGCCATGGTGTATGCTATTTGCAGACGACATAGTGTTGGTGGATGAAACAAAAGAAGGAGTGAACACTAAGCTTGAGTTGTGGAGAAACAATTTAGAATCTAAGGGATTTAAATTAAGTAGAAAGAAAACAGAATATATGGAATGCAAATTTAGTAAAAATACAAGAGTGGATGATGTTATAATAAAATTAGAAGACCAAATCTTACAAAGAAAAGACCATTTTCGATATTTAGGATCAGTGATTCAAAAAGATGGAGAAATTCACGAGGATGTCGCACATAGAATTAAGGCAGGTTGGCTAAAATTGAGAAATGCATCGGGAGTGTTATGTGATGGTAAAATCCCATTAAAATTGAAAGGAAAATTTTATAGGAGAGCTATAAGATCAGTCTTGCTGTATGGCTCAGAATGTTGGGCAGTCAAATACCAGCATGAGCAAAAGACGAGTGTAGCGGAGATGAGGATGTTAAGATGGATGTGCGGATATACAAGAAAGGATAAAATTAGAAATGAAGTTATTCGTAATAAGGTAGGAGTAGTGCCAAATGAGGAGAAGATGAGAGAGACTAGACTAAGATGGTTTGGTCATGTGAGAAGGAGACTAAGAGACGCTCCTGTGAGGAGAGTTGATGAAATGGAACAATTAGTCACAAAAAGAGGTAGAGGTAAACCCAAAAAGACTTTGGGAGAGACATTAAAGTTCGATATGAAGTATATGGATCTAAATGAAGATATGACAAACGATAGAAATATATGGAAGTCTAGAATTCATGTAGCCGACTCCACATAGTGGGATAAAGGCTGGATATGTTGTTGTTGTTTATGTGCATTCTCTAATTATCATTTGTTATCTTGAATTTGAAACAGTCATGGATAGATTTTTTAAACGAAAATCTCCGTCGGTTGTAGAAGATGTTGATAGGCAAAAATCAAATTGTGTTACTTTTGATATTACACAACTTCCCACCGATCCTGGACTAAGGATTCCAATTTTGGATTACGATGTTAATATTTGAGATCAAGTCCGGAGAGCTTATATGCAAAAAGGTCCGTGTCAGCCTCTAGATCATAACTTTCCATATAGACCATTTGGACAGACACAAACTAGACGATTCAATCCTGCTTGGTTTAAAGAGTTTGGTAGTTGGTTGGAGTATAGTGTATCAAAAGATGCTGCTTTTTGTTTGTATTGTTATCTATTTAAAACAAGTGTGGGAAAACAAGGAAGAGGCGATGCTTTTGTTAGTGAAGGATTCTCGTATTGGAAAAGTAAAGACATGCTTAATATTCATGTTAGGGATCATGATAGTGCACACAATAAAGCTTGCATCAAGTGTGAGGCTTTGATGAATCAAGAGTAACACATTCAATCAGCTTTCTTCAAGTAGTCAAAACAAGTACGGAGTGACTATCGTATTCGTCTTACTGCATCAATTGATTGTGCTAGACTTTTGTTGCGACAGGGGCTTTCGTTTCGGGGTCATGATGAATCTGAGAATTTAGAGAATTCAGGTAACTTTTTAGTCCTATTGCAATTTTTAGCTAATCATAATGATGAGATTAAGACAGTTACAATGAACAAAGCTCCTTTAAATTGCAAATTAAAATCACCCTATGTTCAGAAGGATATTGTAAGTGCTTGTGCTGCTGAAACGATCAATGTTATTATCAAAGACATTAGGGATTCATTTTTCTCTATTCTAGTTGATGAATCTCGTGATGTGTCAACAAAGGAGTAAATGTTAATTGTTTTACGTTATGTGAACAATAGTGGACAAGTAAATGAACGTTTCATTGGTCTTCAGCATGTTTCTAGTACTACAGCTCTCTCACTTAAGACTACAATAGACAAGACATTTTCTAAATATAACTTAAGCTTGTTTAGATTGAGAGGATAAGGTTATGATGGGGCAAGTAATATGCAGGGTGAGTTTAGTGGTCTCAAATCACTTATTTTAAAAGAGAATCCTTGCGCCTTTTACATTCATTGTTTTGCTCACTAGTTTCAGTTAGCTCTTGTAGCCGTGGCAAAGAAGAATACTCCAATTTCTAACTTTTTTCGTTCGGTTGCTGATGTGGTCAATATTGTTGGAGCATCGTCTAAACGTTGTGATCATCTTCGAGAGAAACAAGCAAATATTGTTGTAAAAGCATTGGAGAATGGTGAGATTTTAAGTGGAAGGGGACTTAATCAAGAAACTACTCTTCAGCATTCTGGTGATATGCGTTGAGGTTCACATTATAATTCTTTGATCAGCTTGTTTGCCATGTTCTCAGCTGTTATTGATGTACTTGAAATGATTAGTATTGATGGATCAAATTTTGATAAAAAAGGTAAAGCATACAATTTGTTGGAGTTAATACTATCATTTGATTTTTGAATTTAATCTACACTTGATGAAAACTGTTTTGGCGATGGCAAATGAATTATCAAAGGTATTACAGAGAAAAGATCAAGATATTGTAAATGCAATGGAATTGGTGAAACTATGCAAACAACGACTCCAGTCTTTCAGAGATGATGGGTGGGATTCGTTTATGCAACAAGTCTATTCTTTTTGTTTGGTGCACTACATTGATGTTCCAAACATGGATGATATGTTTATACGTCGTGCAGCTCGTGGTCGCCCATAACGTCAAGCTGCAGAAATAACCTATTTGCATCATTTCCGTGTAGATTTATTCTATGCTGTCATTGATATGCAACTTCAAGAGTTGAATGATGGTTTTTCGGAGGCAAATACCGAGTTGCTTCTTTGTGTAGCATGTCTATGTCCAAAAGATTCATTCTCTGTTTTTGACAAGAAAAAATTGATTCAACTTGCTGAGTTTTATCCAGAAGATTTTTCATCAGTAAATCTCCTAACACTTGATGATCAACTAGAAACTTTTATTTTTAATATGCGCTCTAACAAAGAGTTTGAAGGATTGAAAGGCCTTGGTGATCTTGCAGAGAAGTTGGTTATGACGAAAAAAAACATAATATATCCGTTGGTGTACAAACTTCTAACTTTGGTACTAGTTCTTCCGATTGCTACTGCTATTGTCGAGAGAGTATTTTCTGCAATGAACATTGTGAAGGATAGATTGCGCAATCGAATGGGAGATCAGTGGATGAATGATAGCCTAATTGTTTATGTTGAGAAAGAGATATTTTCGAAGATTGATAATAAAGTTATTATACAGCGTTATCAAAATATGAAACATCGCAAAGAACTATTGTAAGGTATTGAATAAATAATGTTAATCTTTAGTATATTTGTATTACTATATTGTTTCTTATTTTTTTCTTTAGTAAGTTGCGCTCTCACTGAATATTTTTTCTGGCTCCGCCCCTAGAGTTAAGTGTTGAGAAGCATACTAGGGAATTCTATGATTTGGCAATTTGCATAGGATGCAATGAAATGGACAGCTTGTTATTTTTTGGATTTGAAAATTTCTATCCGGGATGAGATGGGCATTTTGCAACATTTTAATCTAGAAGATGCATATAAACATGCTCAGCGAGTCAAAGAACAGGTAGCTCATTATGGTGCTAGGAATCCTTTAATGATTCAAGGGACTGTTATGTCAAGTCCCAGTCTCCCAGTTACAGTCTAAGGTTTGAAAAGTGCCTAAAAAACTTCAAAATAAAGCCAAACAAACAGTTCTTTTGAAGGACAGTCACAAAAAAAAAAATGGGAAAGAACTCAAAAGAGTTTTGGAGCTTCAAATTGTGCTGGCAGCAACTCTATACAATCTGCCATGCCGTGTTTCAATTATCATGAGTTATGCCATGCCTCTTATTCTTGTCATCAGTGACAAGTTCATATACTAGAAGCTAAAGCTAAGCATGAAGAAGACAATGAATAACCTCTTTATGATGAACATGTTGAAGATGGGGAGGAAGAAACTGACTAATTACCTGTCCAGGGCAAAAATCTTGTTGTACAGTGGGTTTTATGAGGTGGTAGAACTAAAAGAATGGCGAAGACATAGCATATTTCACACCAAGGTAATTTGTGGTAGCATACAAAACATCATATTGAAGGAAGCAATGGAAAAGGTAAAACTTGCCATGGAGAAACATCCCAAACTTGCAATGGATAGGAAAGGATAATGACATACCTGTCACTTCATGATGTTTGGCTCAAATTAATATGGTGACATCTACAAGGATGAGGCATGGAGTGATATATTTTACCAATGTGTGCTTGTTATATTTTATTGGGTTGTCCCTATTAATTTGATCATGATGTTCGTGATAAGAAACTTACCTTGCAGTCTGAAGGATGAACCCATGAAAGCTACTAATAAAAGAGCAATTCTAGTTATTTTCTCAAGCCTAACTACTTTGAGAAGAAGACTAAGGAGTTAGGAGCTCCTCATATGATGGTTGGTAGAGTTGTACAAAATGAGAGGGTAGAAGAAGTTTCATATCCACCACAAGACATTGCTTGATGAGTTTGTGAATATTGTGAGCAAAGACTTACCTAAAGGGTTACCACCAATCATAGACATTCAGCATGTAATTTAATCTAATTCCAAGGGTTGTCTTACCCGACAAAGCTGTATATCGCATGCCACCAGAGCATAGGGCTGAAATGCCCCACAAAGTGTAAGACCTAATTACTAGAGGGAGGGTGTGAGAGAGTAAAAGTCCTTGTGTCGTGCCTGCCTTATTTACTCCAAATAAGGATGGATCATGAAGAATCTGTGTCAATAGGCGAGAAATCGATAAAATCATAATTAAGTACAAATTCTCGGTTCTAAGGCTTAGATGAAATGTTGGATCAGCTTGTTGGATTAGTGGTGTTCTCTAAAAGATTAACTTGAGAAGTAGTTATCATCAAATTCAGGATAGGAGTGGGCATAAATGGAAGACATCTTTTAAAACTCCCGACGATTCATCTGATTGGCTAGTAATGCTTTTTAGCCTTTCCAATGCTGTAGCATGTTCATGCATGTGATGACTGGGGTATTAGCACCTTTGCTACAGGGGCGGAGCTAGAAAAAATATTCAGTGAGGGCGCAACTTACTAAAGAAAAAAATAAGAAACAATATAGTAACATAAATATACTAAAGATTAACATTATTTATTCAATACCTTAGAATAGTTCTTTGCGGTGTTTCATATTTTGATAACGTTGTATAATAATTTCATTTTCAATCTTCGAAAATATCTCTTTCTCAACTTAAACAACTAGGCTATCATTCATCCACTGATCTCCCATTCGATTGCGCAATCTATCATTCATAATGTTCATTGCAGAAAATACTCTCTCGACAGTAGCAGTAGCAATCGGAAGAACTAGTACCAAAGTCAGAAGTTTGTACACCAATGGATATATTATGTTTTTTTTCGTCATAACTAACTTCTTTACAAGATCACCAAGGCTTTTCAATACTTCAAACTCTTTGTTAGAGCGCATATTAAAAATAAAAATTTCTAGTTGATCATCAAGTGTTAGAAGATTTATTAATGAAAAATCTTCTGGATAAAACTCAGCAAGTTGAATCAATCTTTTCTCGTCAAAAGCAGAGAATGAATCTTTTGGACATAGACATGCTACACAAAGAAGCAACTCGGTATTTGCCTCCGAAAAACCATCATTCAACTCTTGAAGTTGCATATCAATGACAGCATAGAATAAATCTACACAGAAATGATGCAAATATGTTATTTCTGGAGCTTGACGTTGTGAGCGACCACGAACTGCACGACGTATAAAAATATCATCCATGTTTGGAACATTAATGTAGTGCACCAGACAAAAAGAATAAACTTGTTGCACAAACGAATCCCACCCATCATCTCTGAAAGACTGGAGTCGTCGTTTGCATAGTTTCACTAATTCCATTGCATTTACAATATCTTGATCTTTTCTCTGTAATGCCTTTGATATTTCATTTGTCATCGCCAAAACAGTTCTTATCAAGTGTAGATTAAATGCAAAGTCAAATGATAGTATTGACTCCAACAAATTGTATGCTTCACCTTTTTTATCAAAATTTGATCAATCAACACTAATCATTTGAAGTACATCAATAACAGCTGAGAACATGGCAAGCAAGCTGATCAAAGAATTATAATGTGAACCCCAACGCGTATCACCAGAATGCTGAAGGGTAGTTTCTTGATTAAGTCTCATTCCACTTAAAATCTCACCATTCTCCAATGCTTTTGCAACAATATTTGCTTGTTTCTCTCGAAGATGATCACAACGTTTAGACGATGCTCCAACAATATTGACCACATCAGCAACCGAACGAAAAAAGTTAAAAATTGGAGTATTCTTCTTTGCCACAGCTACAAGAGCTAACTGAAGCTGGTGAGCAAAACAATGAATGTAAAAGGCGCAAGGATTATCTTTTAAAATACGTGATTTGAGACCACTGAACTCACCTTGCATATTACTTGCCCCATCATAACCTTATCCTCTCAATCTAGACAAGCTTAAGTTATATTTAGAAAATGTCTTGTCTATTGCAGCCTTAAGTGAGAGAGCTGTAGTACTAGAAACATGCTGAAGACCAATGAAACGTTCATTTACTTGTCCACTATTGTTCACATAACGTAAAACAATTAACATTGCTCCTTTGTTGACACATCACGAGATTCATTAACTAGAATAGAGAAAAATGAATCCCCAATGTCTTTGATAATAACATTGATTGTTTCAGCAGCACAAGCACTTACAATATCCTTCTGAACATCGGGTGATGTTAATTTGCAATTTAAAGGAGCTTTGTTCATTGTAACTGTCTTAATCTCATCATTATGATCAGCTAAAAACTGCAATAGGACTAAAAGGTTACCTGGATTCTCAGATTCATCATGACCCCGAAACGAAAGCCCCTGTCGCAACAAAAGTCTAGCACAATCAATTGATGCAGTAAGACGAATACGATAGTCACTCCGTACTTGTTTTGACTGCTTGAAGAAAGTTGACTAAAGGTGTTACTCTTGATTCATCAAAGCCTCACACTTGATGCAAGCTTTATTGTGTGCACTATCATGATCCCTAACATGAATATTAAGCATGTCTTTACTTTTCCAATACGAGAATCTTTCACTAACAAAAGCATCGCCTCCTCCTTGATTTCCCACACTTGTTTTAAATAGATAACAATACAAACAAAAAGCAACATTTTTTGATACACTATACTCCAACCAACTACCAAACTCTTTAAACCAAGCAGGATTGAATCGTCTAGTTTGTGTCTATCCAAATGGTCTATATGGAAAGTTATGATCTAGAGGCTGACACGGACCTTTTTGCATATAAGCTCTCCGGACTTGATCTCGAATATTAACATCGTAATCCAAAATTGGAATCCTTAGTCCAGGATCGGTGGGAAGTTGTGTAATATCAAAAGTAACACTATTTGATTTTTGCCTATCAACATCTTCTACAACCGACGAAGATTTTCGTTTAAAAAATCTATCCATGACTGTTTCAAATTCAAGATAACAAATGATAATTAGAGAATTCATAAATTTATCAAGTGCACATGTGCAAATTATAATTGATCAATATCCAAATTACGTGCGCCTGTGCAATTGATCTAACAATCAAAATATCAAATTACGTGCCCCCTGTGCAATTGATCCAACAATCAATTAACCCAACATTAACATCACATTAACAAATTTATTTTCAAAAGCAAAACCCCAACATCAATTAACCCAACATCAGTTAACAAAATTTAAGTTCACTTAATTTTAAAAATGGGATAAAAAAGTTTACCTTTTTGGATAAAAATGATCAGCGACAGACGGGTCGCCAAGTCGGAGCCTGGAGCCGAAGGGGCAAGCCAGGGACGAGGGCGAGGGCCAAGGCAGAGGCGGCAAGTCGGCGACGCCGAGGAGCGATGGAGACAAAGGCCTAGGCCCCAGAGAGAGCTCAGAGAGGCTAGCTCAGCATCGCTGGTCTAGGAGGGTGAGCAAATTGGCGACTGACGGATTGAGCGAGGCGAGCAGTGAGCGATCGAGGAGGGTGAGCGAGGCGAGCGAGTCAACGGTGACCTCAGTGATGGTTCCAGTCGTCTGATCCGACGCAGGCACGGAGGAAGGCCGGAGCAAGTGAGGGTGAGAGACAGGAAGTGGAAGCCCGAAGCCAACGACAGCGAGCGAGAGCTGGTGCGACTGTGCGAGAGAGGGAGAAGAACAGAGGGGGTGGGTGGCGGGCGAGCGAGAGAGGGACTGATTGAGGGAGCCATGTAGGGCTACTCCCAATATTTAATTTCTAGCGGGCCTGAGTGCAGGCCAAAATCAATGGCGGGCCAAGGCCCTCATTGGGCCTACATTGGCTCCGCCCTTGCTTAACTCACGTTGCTGAGAAATCACCTATATAAATTCATTAGATAATCAGCTAATAGAAATTCCTCGATTTTGCTTTCATCAATTCTAGTGTACGAATGTTCGACCTAGCTTATCTAGCGCATTGATTCTCTAAGCTTTTTCACCATTGAAGTGTAAATCCTTTCAGTTTCGCAAACAACACTTTTCTCACTCAGACATTGTCTTCCACCCAAAATAATTTTCTGTATTAGACTCCCATTGAAGAAAATCTTATGCATGGATCTTACCATGAAAATCTGGAACTTCAATCTGGACTCCAGAATTCAGGTTAAGTGCCTTTTCCAACCTCTCTTCAAGTCTATCACGATCAGGTTGGTCATGAACTATGGGATTATGAGATGGGTTAACATCCTCATATTCATCTTCCTCCTCATCATTTCTTTCTGGTAAGCCTTAGGTTGGAGTTGCCTTCCGATCCTCCATTCCATTGTCCACATGTTCTCTAGGAAATTTTTCAACTCCTCCATAAGTTGCTCCATCATCCTTCACATCTCTTGCATCTCTACAGCTTGGTTCTGCCTTGGAACTCTTCCTGTTCTTGCTACTATTGCAAAACAGATCATTCTTCAGCTCTGGTACCACTTTGATATAGTGTGAGATGAAGAATCAACAAAATAAGTGTAAAACTTTGGTCTAGAATAGTTAAGAATGAATCTCGAATGATAATATGAAACTTAGGGCTTAGGAAAATCTCAAACGTTGACTTAAAACAATGGCAGCTGCCTGCAAAGTGTCTTAAAAGGCTACTTATACTAGGTTATAATGTAATACATCCCTAGCCCTTGATTGCGAAGGAATCCTTCTAGTTTTAGCCATCCATCTATATTAAAGGGCACATGTTAGTCACAATGTCACATGACTACTTGTGAAAACTAATAAAATAAAACACTAACTAAAACCTAATTAACATAAATACTAATCATAAGCTAAACCAAAAAAATAAAATTAAAAATACTAATAAATCCAAGAATATGCTCCTGCATCACTTAGTTATTCTCGTAACATTTTTTTCTAATAGAAATAATTGATCAGACAATAATTGTTTTATCTAGGAAGAAAAACAACATGCATATGCTGACTTTGAGGAATCAATAATTATAGCGTAATGCTTGCCCAATGCGCATAATATCTAACACCAACTGCAATTTGAGCTCACAATTTTACCAGGTCACATTCAAGTGTTGTTACTCGAACAACAGTCTAAGATCGCATGATAATTGGTGGTAGGAAACTGTTAAGCTTCAACCAAATGAGCACAATGTTATGTAATGTTAGGATATTTATGTGAATGATCATGATATAATTTATTCTCTATTGAAATTTCTTCAGTAACTTTTTCTTCACTTGATGACAGGAATAAGAGTGTTGAGGTCAGATCTTCTGGAAGGATAGGTTCAGGTACAACAGAGGTATGTGTCAAGGTTGATATGGTATTGCATAATGCTATCATGGCATGGAAAGGTTTGCTATAGTTGATGGTTCATGCATGTTGACACCTGAGACACTGGTTGAGCATAGGGAGCTAGAATGGAAAACAAAATTTGGAGCATGAAATCATAGCTGACAATTTGCGATGAGACAATCCAAAGTTTCATATGAGTGGAGTGCAATACTACTGTCCAAACTCTTCTATCATCTTACATCCATTCTGTGCCAATTGCAATACTTCGGTAATTGTTGTCTACTGCAACAGATACCATTTTCAGTGGCTATGAAACTTCAAGGAGATGAAAATTTAGAAGCATTTTATGAAACCTTTCATGGAGCAAACATCAGTATCCAGGTGTTCTTTTTCTTTTTTTCCAATGTTTTCTTCTGTGGTTCCACCTTTCATAATGTGGCAATTTTGTTTTTTATTTTGCCTCATGCGCAATGCCTGATAAATCATATGATAGTATCTAGTAACTGTAGATATACTGAGGGGATACCTTCACAAATCATTGTCTGCTACCATGGAGTTCATAATTGAAAGTGAAAAAGGTGTGTATGTTTCATCTAGAATTCCTCCTATGCAAAATGATCATGCATTGAATTAGCTTCCTTTTAATTGTGGTTCTTTCTTCAGCTAATCTCCCTGATCAACCAGCATTATCTCCTGAAATGATCATGTTTTACATTACTCAAGACACACAAAGGCACACATTACTTCCTGAACTGAAATCAGGTTACTTTTGCGTTTGCTTGTGAGTATACATTTATTTCATAGCTACAAGAAGGTTATAATATTGAAAATAGTTGCTGCTGACTAGGTGTTTTTCATTTTTGATTTGGGACTAGGTGGTTTTCGGGTAACTGGTAAAATTTGCACTCAGTGTTCGTTGTCAGAAGCTATTAGTGGGGAGCTAACAGTTGAAGCGTCTGCAGTTCCTATTTGCTCCATTGACATCCACTTGTTTCGTGTTGAGTCAATTCTGGCTGGGGAGAAAATCATGACTGAAACTTCTTTAATTCAGACTTCACAGGCATGGAGCAGCCAAATTGTTTTGACCAATTATAGTTTGACTGTGCATCAGATTTATTCATCTTTCCTTTTAATTCTTTGTGCTGACAACATTTCCCTGTAATTCTAGTAGATAGCAGATGGAGATGTTTGTCGTAATTTGACTCTTCCCATCTATGTCATACTTCCCCGTCTTTTGACTTGCCCAACAATATACGCTGGGTGAGTTGCTGCCCATATGCTAGCTATTTATTTGTTGTTTCTCTCAAGGTCAAGTAAAACCCTGTAGTTTAGTTAATAAAGTATATATCTAGTTCATGCATGACTGGCACAACACTATACTTAGAAACCAAAAAATGGCCTTGTATAGAAGGGATGATGAATCAGCAAGTCTATTTTTGCCACTCAAAAACGTTCACTGTTCTAGGAACTTTGTTTGAAACAGAGTTGCCCAAAATTATTTAACTTCCTAGTTGAGAATCTCATTCTCCTCCCTCCATTTTTTGTAAGTTTGATCTCCCTTTTAAAGGAACCAATGGGAGAAGAAATTTACTGACTTACCCTGCCCGCAAGACAGCCTTTCATTGTTGGAGGAGGAAAAAATTAGACTAACTTCACCCTATTTAACTTTGTTCACCAGCTTCATCTGTTGAATTTTTCTCCTAAAAGGTCTACCACGGAAGTCATTTGGTCACACTTATGTTTTTCTCAATTCTTGCAAGAGAATGGTTGCAACTAATTTTCCTAAACAAAAACATCAATCCTAGGGGAATACCGGTAGCAAGTTTTAGTTGCATGTTCCTGGACAATGTTATTAAGATATTATACCTATATCACATGCATGTTTTACTTCTTTCTTCTTCTTGAGATTATCTGTATGCCAAAATTAGGGTGCATTTGTGACACGGCTCATCTGAATTGCTTTGCAGTCCATTCTCAATAGAGTTCAAAGTTTCAATTGTTGTCACCTTCCAGTCAGGGCTATCAAAATCACGGTCAAAATTTGATCCGAGAACTCCTAGACTGTGGGTAAGGATCAGCTCAATTAGTCACTCTGAATGGTAGCTCTCTGATGTGTTTGAAATCTCATTGATTTTGGTATTTCAGGTGGCAATGGAAAATGTACCCCTGGAATTGGTTAGGATGAAGTGAGACCACTGGTGATTTATGGGTAAACCCTCTGATCAAACCTCTTCTAGGGTTCTAATGTGTGCTTATTAGGCTGAGTGATAATAGTGAATGGTGTTTAAGCTTTGAAATTTGGTTCATCCTCTGCAGTGCAGCAATGGAGCAAATTCGTTTATTTCTTTTTCTTGTTACTGTAGGCTTAAAGGGTGACTCACGGTACCAACAGTAAAGTTATTTTGATGTGACTAATAAGAGATGCGTTCAAGTTGTGAAAACCACCTCTTTGAAAGTAAAGATTAGATTGCATGCAAGAATGACTAACCCTTGACCTTTATTAAGCAGTTTGATGCACTGAAATCCCTTTCTAGTTATTTCAAGCTGCATGTTACGGGTTTATTAAGAGTTCTGTTTAGTTGAAAATAAGTTGTAAAATATTAATATTCAGTTCAAACCCATTTAAATATGGATTATAAGCGGGTATGGATTGCACGTGGCATATGAACTAAAATCACATATTTTGAACTCTAATTATTTTGCCTTACTCTCTCTTGCTTTATTTGGTTATCAGTGATCGTGGGTGTTAAAATGTCCATTTGCTATTATGGTTTTAACCATTTTCTTTCTTTTTTTTATTTTTGACTAATTGTATTTTTATTGATAAAAGGAAATCATTATGACAGATTTGCCGAACGTCTTGGGGGAGATAAACTAATTTAAGTGAAGAAGCTTCGAAAGCATATCTAGTTAGGGCATGTGCAACAGTATTACTTGCCTTGTGATGTGATAAATTGATCATGGTTTAAATCTATGCAATTCTTACTGACAGCAGAGCCATGGGAGATCGTTGGAATTCATGTTCCAATACTTCAAAGGGGTAAATTGCTTTGAGACTCCTTTCGGTGATTTGAACTATTTGTACAGAGATTCTTCGTAATTTAAAAATTGCTCTGAAAATTCATATGGATCGTATTTTCGGCATTAGCATTTTGTCCAGGCTGGTACTCTTTTGTCATCAAGGACATTACTAGATCCCACACTTAGAGAGAGAGAGAGAGTGAGGTTGCGATGGGGATAGCGGCCGAAAGTACAGATCTTCTCCGCAATCGACTTTCAAATTCGCCTTCGACCCATGGCGGGGGCAAAGTTGTAACAAAACAAAGAGTAGAGAATTCCTAGAGACAGGAGAGAGGAGGGAACTATGATATTCGAGAATAAACTTTTGTGTTATTAAAAACATGAAAAACGACTTGCTTTGATACCAATGTAACAAAATAAAGAGTAGAGAATTCTTAAAGACAGCAGAGGAAACTATTAAGATATTGTTGGAGAATAGACTTTTGTACGGCTGATGCTAAATTAATAAATTAAAACCTAACAAATTCTCCTAAAAAACACTCCCACAACTCACCCAAATATCTACTGAAACTTTGAGCAAATTACTCTTTTAGTTACGCCTCACAGCTATCTTATTCCATCCCAAATTAATCGGAACGGCGAATAAATAATAAAAAACCAACGTGATGGAAAATACCTAAAGATAGGATGGACTAATTTGTCACAAGGTAGTGACGACAACAATGAACAGCTAGTTGTTTCCCCCATCTCCTCCAATTGACGGCTGCGCCTCTGTTTTGTTGGCGAGCAACAACGACAAGGAGCTCTCAAAGTGACGGTTGTGATGACAGACGATGTATCATCAATGGGTTTCACAAACTGGAAACCCAGAGAGAGAGAGAGAGAGATCGATGGCGACTATGTCTCCAAACTTCTCTGTTGTTCGAGGAAAGTGATTGCTGCAGCACACTGCACAGACCGAATTAGGGAATGAATGGCTGCTCCAGTAATGTCGAGTTGTCGCGCGCGGCCCAGTCCTCTCTTCTCCCTGTTGGTGACCGCCACTGTCCATACCGCTCTTGCGGATTAGGGGCCTCGGTGAAGGGAACATCAGATAATTTAATTAGTATTAATTAATCTAATTTAAATTGATTTATATTTAGTTAGCACAGTTGGTGACAAAAAGAGTGTTTTAGTGAAAAAGGAAACAAACAGTAGAGACCTTTAGAACTTTTATTTTAAATCACATGAGATTTTTGTGAGTAATTGAAAATTTGAAACCATTGAAGGTGAGGAGGCAATTTACCCGTCTTAACAAAGATTAATTAAGATGTCAGATTAAAAGATAAATAGAGCTGCATCTAAATGAGGAGACAGATTAAAAAGTAATCTCAGCTTCAGGTGCAAAGAAGGCAGATCTCTTAAGCAGACTCCAGATAGAAACCAGCACTGGGTGATGATTTCTTGCTGAAAGTAAATTTCATTGTCATACGCCTATTCTACTGAGGTTAGCTTCTTTGTTAAGGATTGGAGGACCATATCAGCATAGGTGCGAGTGGCCATTAAACAAATGGCTTGTAGTGTTTCAAACTTTAAGCCATTAGGCTGAGTCCAACAGCTTTCTCTATCTTACTTCTTATTATATTATAAATAATTTATTTTTTATTTTAATTTTATCTCAAAAATTATATTTGTTCCAATAACACTTTATATTCTCCTCTCTATTTTATTTATTTATTAATAAATTTTAATTCTATTTATCTTAACATACACATAATCAATAATCAAATATATAACATAATCAAATACACAAATATACAAAATTAATAATCAAATATATAAATTAATAATTAAATATACAAAATAATCAAATATACGTATACACAAAATCAATAATCAAGTATACAAAATAATAAAATAGACACAATATCACTCATCCAATACAAAAATAAATACAAAAAAAAATCTCAAAATCACAAACACCATCTCCCCCCCTCCCCGACAAGGCCATCAACGTGGGAAGAGGTTGACCAAATGTGCAAAGGCTAAATTGGTTGGAGAAGATGAATTGCAAGTGAAGACGAATGCGAAATCAACTAGATAAGAGACACTAGATCTGGTGGACGAGTTGTAGCAATAGACGAGTTGCAGACACCAGATTCGATGGTGACGAGCAAAACTAGCAACAGAGGCAGCAGCAGCGTCTTCTTCGGCGGCGACAATGAGCAGATAAGTCTGGTTTGTGATTTTGAATTTTTTTTTGTATTTATTTTTGTATTGAATGAGTGATATTGTGTGTATTTTATTATTTTATATATTTGATTATACAATTTTTGAGACAAAATCAAAATAGAGAGTGAATTGTTTATTAATTTTCTTTTTCAACAAATTATTTTTCAAAATCGTGAGTTAATTCATCAAAAGTATCTTGCAATTCTTCAAAGAGAGAAATTATCTTCTAAGTTATCAAAAGTTTGAGATGTTATCTAAAGATCTTCATGTTGGGCCATCAAGCATATGTTATTATCACTTAATCATTGCTTGATGTGGATTGATCTTCATCACTTCAAGTTGCAAGTGCTTTCTTTTTGGATTTCTTCATGCTTTGCTTGAATAGTGGACATTCAACTTTGACACGTCCATGTCTTTTGCATCCAAAACATTTCATTTCTTTTTATATTTCTCCCTTTTCAACTTATTCTTCTTTTTCCTTGGGGTTTCTTCTTTCCACCAACTTCTCCCCTTTCATAAATCTCTTAAACTTTCTTGTGAATGCTACTATATCCTCCTCCTCCTCACTTCTTTTTTCATCACTTGAAGATTGTGAAGCCTTGAAAGCAATAGATTTATCATTTTTCTACAAATCCTTATTATCTTCTCTCTTCAACATAATCTTATGAGTCATGAGAGAATCAACTCATCAAATGATAAGATATCTAAATCTCTAACTTCTTGAATGGTCATTACCTTGGGATCCTACTTCTTCGATAGACTTCTTAGTATTTTTCTAACCTTCTCCCCATTCGATAAGTCTTGTCAAGAGCTTCCAAACTTGTGACAATATCATTAAATCTAGTAAATATATTCTTAATAGATTTTCAAGATTTCATTGAAAAAAGCTCATACTCAAGAATAAGTAAATTTACCTTTTTTTCTTTGATTTGATTGCTATCTTCATGAGTAAATTCTAGCTTGTCCCAAATCTTCTTGGTCGTTTTGCATGTGGATACCTAGTTGAATTCTTCTGGGATGAATGCACAATAGAGGATGTTCATTTCCTTAGCATTTCTCTCCACGATCTTCTTTTCTTCTTCAGTCAATTTCCTCATTTTTTCTGTTGAGGCTAGTGTGACTCCAATCAGAGAATGGTGGCCTTGAGGTGCTTTGGCTTCCAAAATTTTGAGTTCCAATGAGTTGTACCATCTCAGGGTCATCCTTAGGTTATTAAACTTGAGAAAACATAAAAAATGAGAACAAGCTCTTATACCTATTGTTGGATTTGTGTAATCTAATGGCGCTGCACACCCAAAAAAAGGGGGTGAATTGGGTGTTTATAATTTTTAAAAATTTGTAAAGGTTTCCAAGAGAAATAAGAAAATAGTGAATTATAAGCAATAAAGTATAAATCAAAGTATGTTAGAGACAAAAAGTTTAGAGTGACTCAGTTCAACCCAACCTACATCCACTACTCTTGCTCTCAATTAGAGATTTCAATCCACTATAAACCTCATACTTAAACCAATTAGGAATATATAACCTCATATTTATAACTTAGTAAGCCCTCTAGCAAACTTCTAGGAATTACAACAAGATACAAAAAACAAGAGATATAAATCTCTCAATACTTTCTCTAAAAACCTATCTGGAACAAGGCTTGAATAAATCTTTACAATGAATAAAACAACCTTGACAGAAAAATGAAAGTAAAAAATAAAGTACAATAAAACTTGAGAATGAATGATGTAAAACTTTGTAAGCCTAATTGTCAAATCTCTCTCAAGCTTCACTTCTTCTTTTATTTATAGGCTTTATCGTCCTCTCTTGAAGATATAGTCGTTAGAGACAAAGAGATAGAGAAATTTTGCTTGTAGAAATCAAGTACAGTTAGCTGTTGGAGTTTTTGCTACAAAACCAATCGTCTGTTTTAAAGAATCAATCGACTAATTCTCAAACGTCTATAATGACCGATCGACAGATTGAGAAAGTTAGTCAATAGTTTCAAGAACTTTCAACTGTAAATGATGCAGTAATGGTTAACGACAAGTGATTGAGAGTATGTAAGACTATTGATCGATAGTTTTTATGAACTAGTTGATAATTTGCAAGGACTGGTTGTTAGTCTTAGAAATATGGTCAATCATTTTGACTCCAAAATGAGTGTTTTATTAAAGTTTCATAAAACCAATTATCATCATTAAAACTATTGGTCCCTTGACACACAATGGCCACTTAAGAGGGAGTGAATTGAGGATTAAAAACTTATTCAACCGAATTCTTCTATTTTAAAAACTCTTAAGCTTTTCTTATACAAAGAAAATACTTGTTATAAATATATATGTTGTTTGGGAGTGATAGTAATATAAATACACAAATAATCATAATATTAACATAAGACATATAGTGGTTCGGTGTCTCCAACACCTGCGTCCACTCTCTCAAGGTCAACCCGACACTTGAGGTTCCACTAAAACCACACCTAAGTTTTCCAACAAGTCTACCTAGGAACTTTTACTGGTAAATCACATCAAAGGTCACAAAACTTTGGTACCCTTTTCAATTTGGTTACTAAACTTCAATTCCTTGCAAAGTGATAACAAAACTTTAAAATGTTTTGCAATATGGTCACTAAAGTGATTTTTGGACAATTTATTGCCAAAATTGCTGACGTGGCAATGGCCACATCATCGCCACATTAGCAATTTTGGCGAGGAACCATAAAAAAATCACTTTAGTGACCACATTGCAAAACATTTTAAAGTTTTGTTATCACTTTGTAAGGAATTAAAGTTTAGTGATCAAATTGAAAAGGATTTCAAAGTTTTGCGACCTTTGGTGTAATTTACCCGAACTTTTACACTACACTAAGGTTTTCCCCTTAGCTCACTCTGAAAACTATTACAACCATCTAGATTACTTGGGCTCTAGGATGCCACTCACAATCCACAATTAATACAAATAAACAATCATAAGTTCAACAATCTTGGACAAATATAGATATAAGTACAAAAACAAATATTACAAGGTAAATATACAAATGATACAAGAATTACCAACAAAAAGAAAACTTCTTCTTCTTTGTCTTGGGCTCCAAATGGATTGATCTTCATAGCTTAAGCCTTGGATTGCTTGAAATGGTTATTTGAGAGCTTGGGTGTGCTTTAAAGATATAGGACTTGATAGAGCATTAGCCTTCTCTAAAAAACTCTTCTTGATATATATACTTGAGCTTCCAACGGATCTGTAACAGCTAGAAAAATCCGACCGTTAGACCCGAGGAGTCGACTTTCTTGAAACAGGAGTCGACTTCAATTTTAAGTGGGAGTCGACTCTAGTTATACAAGAGTTGATTTCTCTACTGTTAGAGTTGACTCTTCGAAAAACACTAATGCTATTAGATTGACTCTGTATAATCTGCTCTTGGCTGGGTCGACTCTAGCTTTTCAAGAGTCAACTTCAGCTTAAGGGGAGTTGACTCTATTAAACCAATAGTCAATTTCTGAGGCCAATTTTACAGAAAAAATATATTTGCTTGAAGATACAATCCATAGCATGAATACATTATAACATATTTACATTTTCTATGTCCACATTTTCCTTAATTTATATTTTACCTTCTATTTACTTTAATACATAAATATAAATAAGAAAGTACCCCTCATTTGCATGCAATAAAAATATCTAAAAAATCAAAATCTATAACAATAAGAAAATAGAATTTTGGTTTTAGTACAAATTCGAGATTTAGTGATTTTACCACCTCCAAAATACATAATTTCTATTTCTTGAAAATTTCATTAAAAATTATTTTAACAACAATGAATATTAGCTATCAAAATACCGGGAGATAGTTTTTCAAAATGCAACAATTTTCTTATATGACTCCTTATAATGCGCTAATTTTCTAAATTTAGAAAAATAGCATTTCTAGGTTAATTTTGATACACAAAATATTATAATACTTAAAATAAGTTTTACATCATAAGATATATCAAAAATTTATTAGTAGATTTTTAAATATACCAAAAATAGTTTTACTAAAATTATGTTTTGTTAAATATCAAAATACACAATAGGTTGATTGGAGTAATTTGGCTCAACAAAAACATCATCGAAATTAGTACCACAACTATAACATCCTACTTCCCAATAATGCTACTACCTTGGAAAACTAGGTTATCTTTTTTTTTTTCCCTTCAATACCTAATGTTTCCAATAATAGTGCTAATATGAAAAAATGGCATAGATTAAATGTAACATCCTGTATCGAGCGATAGGAAGGATCGGAACAACTTATCCTGATGGATCTACATGAACTTCCCAGGGGGTCACCCATTCTTGAGTTTTCCTAACTCAAGCATGTTCAACCCGGGAGTTCTTTGTTTACATTCAGCCCAAAAGGTATCCAGTTGGTGTTGTTTCATTCCTTACTTATTCTCGATATATACTAACCTTCTCTAGGCTCTTGGGGTATTACATTCTCCCCTCCATGAGCACATGACATCCTCATCATACAACCTTACAATTGGTCTCATCTCTCCCCGTCCAGTGTCCCTAGTGCAATACCTCCAGCCTTGGGCTAGTACACGGTCCCCAATCCAGTACCCCTAACCCTTGGCTAGTACACGGTCCCAACACACGACTCGAGTTGACTCTGATACCACCTGTAACATCCTACATCGAGTGATAGGAAGGACTAGAACAACTTACCCTAATGGAACTACGCAAACTTTTTAAAGGGTCACCCATCCTTGAGCTTTGTCAGCTCAAGCACGCTTAACCCGGGAGTTCTTTGTCTACATTCAACCCAAAAGATATCTAAGTAGTATTGTTTTCTTTCTTACTTATCCTCAATATATACTACCATTCTCTAGGCTCTTGGGGTATTACATTGAACTTAAATGGAAATTAATGATCATAATTATGAAATAAATAAACATTGATTTTGTTGCCCTAATCAAGGCGTCCACTAATTACGTTGTGCAAATCTATAAAGAAGTTAAAACCAAAAATGAAAGAAATCATAAGAAAAAAAAATGTATTTTCGTAATTAATTAAAACATGAAACTAAATGGAAATCAAATTTACTAAAAGACCCTTCATCATGGAAGAGGTTAATCATGCATCTTATCTTTCCTTTTCTTAGAGTTACTTGACATGTTTGAATATGTCTTGATAAATGATGAACCTTTTATTGAGGATTCAAAATGGTTTTGATGCTTGAGAATGCAAAATGACAGGTTTTATTTCCTTATGTTTATTGACACAAGGATGGGACATCCTTGCTAGATTATCATTTTGAACAATCTTTCTTGCTAGGGTCGAGGTGCCAACTGCCCATGATGATCAAAATAATCCCTAGTCTTAAACAACCTATAGTATAGCATGACGGATAAAGAAGCATCACATGTTTTGCTAATATTAACATGAAATGAAAATGCATCCTACATGGCATGAGTGTTCATCACATGTGGTTCACATGTATGAAAAAAACATGGGCTTTACACATTTTATTGAAATCTTAAATGATGATTCACCTTATTTCCCATTTATATTGAACAACTCCACCACCAAACGACATTTTTATTTTGGAAGATCAAGAGGGAAAGAGAGATGAGATTCAGGATTTCCTAGTTGGTGACAAATAGATGGAGTTTCTACTTGCTGGAAATGAACAACTTGCAAATCAATTGGGACCCAACCCAGTTGAGTTTGAGGAAGATAAAGCAAGAATGTTTATGGAACCTATCGAAATTAGCTCTTGTAAGGAAATCAACCCGATGGAAGTTCATCGCAACCACAAGAGATCCCCATTAGAATTAGATAGAGATCACAACTTAAATTGCTCGTGGATTTGGAAGTCTAAATCTTAGAAGGTAATATCCCTTATTTTAGGAAAACATATTTTCATTGATAATGTTATTAGGGATTTAATTATGTTTATTATTTTCATTCTTTGTTTCCTAATTTCGATAGGCTTATTTATAGGAAATTAGGTCTAGGTAGTTTCTTATTTTAGAGACTCATTTCCCAATTTTATTCTTCACCTACCAATTGTATATATTGGGGTAATTTTACCCTAATAAGAGTGAGATCATATTATTGGTTCTGTTTTGTATATGATTTCAGAGTTCTAGGTTCATATTCTTGGAATCAAGCATTTTGTTCATTCTTTCTTCTTGATCCTACAACTTCATTTGCAAGGATAACCAGTATCAAACTTCAATCCTATTTGGAATCATTCTTAAAGTTACGGAATCATGATGGACATAATCAAATCAATTAGTATCTCAGAGGCACTTGTCATCGGAAGCAATGGCATGGCTTCAAATAAGGAACTATTTAATACTTAGGCGACATATAGGTTGAATGGAAAAATTATTTGAAGTGGTCTCAGTTGGTTTGCACGTTTCTAAAGGCAAAAGGAAAATTGAGTCATCTACATGAAAATGCACCTGAGTTCCTGCATATGCAACTTGGGATGAGGAAGACTCATTAGTGATGTCATGGTTGTGGAATTCCATGCCACCAAAAATAAGTGACACAATTATGTTCTTAAGCATTGCTAAGGAGATTTGGGATGTGGTCAAACTCATCTATTCCAAAGTTTATAATGCTACTCAAATTTATGAGATCAAAACAAAACTGACAGCTACCAAACAAGGATCTCATTCAATCATTAAATATGTCAATCTTTTGCAAACGTTATGGTAAGAGATGGACCATTATCAACAAATTCAGATGAAGTGCAGTGACGATGCAACCATACAAAAAAGGTTTGTTGAAAAAAAAATTATGACTTTCTTGCTGGACTAAATTTGGAGTTTGATGTAGTTAGAGTACAAATCTACCCTCTTTAAATGAGACGATTGCAATTGTGCTTGTTCAGAAAGGACAAAAGGGAGTAATGCTTGAGACACCCACTGCAGATAGTTTAACTTTAGCAACTGTGAAAAATCCTGGCTTAGATATGTGATTTGGAGAAGATAAAATGCCCTTTGATTCATTAAAATTAAGTAAGAAAGATTCTCTATGGTGTAACTATTGCAAAAAGGCTTTTCATACCATAGAAAATTTTTGGAGACTTAATGGAAAACCTTCTAAGAATGGACAACCAAGAAGATAAGGGTAAGCTTATATAGCCAATACACAATTTGTTGAAGGAAGATCTCAAGAACAGTCAAGTTCGGTGGAGCTCTACAGAGAGGGAATTGAAAAATTAAGAAGTCTATTTGGATCATTGGAGAAGAAAACTGGGACATGTACTTGCACTCTCGCCTTCACAGGTATACCTTCCTCTTCTCATGTCCTCCACAAACCATGACCTATTCTTCCCCCAAATTTATCTCTTATACACCATCTCCTAGTAATAAGATAACCATTGTAATGATAATAACTATGGCTGGCCAGGGAGATATCTTCATAAACAATCACCTCACTCTGAAAAAAGTACTTCATGTGCTGAAATTATTCACCAACCTTGTGTTAATCCAAAAACTCACCACATATTCTAATTGCAATGTAATTATTCATCCATCCCTTTGTGTGTTTCAAGAACAAGGCACGGGGAGGATGATTGGACGTGCTAGAGAGAAAGGTGGTTTTTACTATCTTAAAGAACATAATGGACAAGTTAATAAAGGGAGCGTCTCACATTTATCATTCTTATCAAGTCCTCCAAGTCCAATAAAGACAAACTTTGGCTTCACCATTTTCATCTTGGTCATCCTTCTTTTAATGTTCTAGACTCTAGTGTTAGTGTAGGTGCTCTAGACCTAATCAGATTGGTGTGCACTGACAATTGTAATCATGTTTATTATTGAATAAGGAGTTATTCAATCTCACAAGAAGTCATTCTATTAGTTTCTTGTTATTATTGTAATGACCGGATGAAACTAGATAGAAGTCCATATGATGTATACTGTGATTCATCTATAAAGATGTGAGATGATACATCACAATTTCTAGACATCATTAAAGGTTCCAAGTCATAACAATGTTAAGAATGGACATTGACAATTTCGGTAAGACTTGTATGTGCTATGTTTTTGCTATGTAATAGCAATGGGGGTCTCACATCCATAAGCATAGGGATGCCTAGACAAGTACATAGGTGAACAATGTTGGAGAACGTGTCACTGGACATGACTCGTCATGAGAATCCATTTTGGTTATATGTTGATGGTATTCTCATACGAGATGGGTGTAACTAATCCTTGGACCTGAGGTTGTCACAGTCATCTCATAAGAAGACTGGTATGCTTTGACATCATTTTGATAGGCGTAAACAAAGGCTGCACATGGGCGATCGTTGGGCATATCGTGAGGCTTATGGAAATAGGTGCATAACCAAGATGGGAATCATCTATCCCTTAATAGAGGATGATGTATCTAAGGCGCCTTCGGTAGATATTCACTTTAAATCCATGGCTATGGTGAAAGAGATCAATAAGGAGTTATTGATTCACTTTTTATTAAATGAAGATATCCGGATGACTGAAGAAAAACTCATGTGAACATAATCAAGCAACGCATTGCCAGACTTGAGATCACATAAGATACATTGAAAAGAGGATTGAATTACACGGTAACCATACTCGTGAAAGGTTATTTGCAGATTATGAATCCTTCTGAATAATTGGGTAGGCATGACGCCTTGTCAGAGGCCAATCTTGTCTTATGTGTTCATACCAACACATTGCTAATATATTCAGAAGCCTAATGAGTCATACGCAATAGATACGGTCCCTGACTTAAATCAGGAGAGCGGACGTATGGTTAAGTGGGACACTTCGGTAAGAAATTATGCCGTCGTAGGTTCTCACGGAAAAAGAACAAAGAGACGTAATGATGTCGATATGACGAGGGATCGTCATAAAGGAAAGAGTTTCCTAAAATGGCAATTGATTAAATTAGGAAGGAATTTCTAATTTAATAATTTTCTATTTGTTAGATTGGCAAATAGGAAATAAAAAATATTTGGGTTTAAGTTAATATTTGGACTAAATTGGATTTGGGCCAAATATTAAATAATAAATATTATATTTGGACTAAATTAGATTTGAGTCAAATATTAAATTAAATATTATGTTTGGGCTTGAATTAGATTTGGGCCAAAATATTTTATTTAAGCTTATAATTACATTTAGGCCATTTAATTATATTTCTAGTTGGACTAGAATAAACCCATTTAATTAAGTTCCTAATTGGACTAAATTAAATGGGCCGACCCATATCTATTAGGGTTTAAGAAACCCTAGGATGTTTCTCTATAAATATCCCTTTATGGGTTGCCCCCCAAAAAAAAGGTTGTGTAGTTTTTCAAAAGTTGAAAAACGAATGTCGTTCACTCTTCCCTGTTTGTTTTTGGCATCGATTTGAAATGTGAGCTTTCTTTTTCGTCCATACACAAGCCGCAAAAAGGAGAAGGAGCTAGCACTCATATTCCGCTCTTCTTGCCAACAGACGCGTGTTGCGTATCACGAGTTAGAGGCCGGACGCTTGGACGGCTCGAATCCGCGAACGACTCGAAAATCTAAAGGTTAGATTTATTTTATTTGAATGTGAATGATTTAATTTCGACATTGATCCAATCGCCGGGATCGGGGTAAAGATCAAAATTTTTGAACTACGCTACTTGCCCCATAGCAATCTTGCTTTACTTTTACCTAGGAAGTTATTACTCAAGTTCTTAAGTAATAATTAAAAAAAAAAGATATTACATAATATGTTACAAGAGTAGGAATGTGAGATTGTGTTCCTTGGGGGGCTGGAGGTGGTATTGCTAATCTCCTTACAAGTGAATGAGGCATGTTTCCTCCTGCAACCGAATGCCTTATTGATGGGGCGCAATTTAGTAGTTGGCAAAATGACTTGAAAAATCTATAAGGGCCTTAGCATTCTCTTCATGGCTATTACTCAAATTGTTATAATTCTTCTTGAGCTCTTAATATTCCATAAGAGAGGTGGTTGGTGGCATTGATCCTCTCGAGGTCCTAAGGCTCTTGTAGGGACCTAAGGATTCATCTCAAGAGCTATGGAATGTCCCGAGGAGTATATATTATGAAAACCAATAGGAGTAGAAAAAAGTTTCTTGGGAGAACACCTCCATTGTTTGCGAGGACATCCTTATTTCCGAAGAGAATGAGGGACTTGTCCAAGGAAACGTTGTTTCCATGGGCCAACCTTGCTTTGTGGAATATTATCGGTTGGTGTCAGGCTCCCCTTGTACTTATCTGGGAGGACTATGGCTTCTATTGAAAGAGAGTTGCCTCGGAGAAATGACTAGTAGATGTTCTCTAAGGGGAGTCCCCCACTGTCTAAGAGGACTAGCTTTATCTATACTAGTTTTTCCTTGCTGCTATGATACTACTCCAGCACGAGTGGACCTTGTTCATGCCATTTCAACTTAACTTTTTGTTCTTTCCCATAAACAATGCTAACTTGTTGTTGCAAAAAATACAAGTAAAATTTTTACTAAGATGCTCAATCCAAAGAAGAACCAGACAAGGAACAAAGAGCTCAAGGGTGCACTAGAAGATAGCTAGCTAACTACTTATCCAAGGGGAGTTCACTGTTATATAAGGGAACTCACGTCATTGTTCGAGAGAGTGTTAATGACTTGAATAAATAGCTGTTAGGCTTGAAGAAGCAACTTAAGGAGTGAAGTGGAAGAATGATAAAACAGTTTCCTAAGGGAAACCTTGCTATCCGAGAGAAAATTCTACAAAGTATCAACCATCTAAAGGCATGCAGGGATGTCTCCTGCATGGACCCTTCGATGCTTAAATTAGATATGGCCTTCATGGTGTTATGAATAAGCAAGTTAGATGTATAAAGAAACAGGCTTAAGTTGTTCGAGAGGAGTATAGGATGTTTCTCCTGAAAGATAAGCAAATTAACTATGTAGAGGTGTGAATGGAAGGTGAAAGGTCAGAAAGAAGATTGAGAGATCCCTAAAGATGCAGGGTTAGGGGTAGTTATACCCCCTTAATGTCGGTGAGAAGGACATGTGCCACGCATGCACAGATGTACATGGTGTTGTCCCAAGTTAAGCATGGAAGGGACATGGTGAGAAACCCCTTAGAAAAGTAATTTTCCAAGAGAATGAGTGCCTTTGTAAGGCAGGTTGTCATTGTGCAAGACAATGGCAGGGCATATTTGTTCAAGAGAAGGCTTCCAATGTTGTTTCCTGGGAGAGTGTCTTGACCAAGGGTGTGATGTTGTTGTGAAGGTCATGTGTATAATGGGAATTCCTCCAAGAGGACATTCCCTTTCGAGGGAGCTTCATCCTTAACTATCCAAGAGAACTCATCCCGATAAGGTCATGATTCCTCCAAGATAATGTAACATGCCCTAGAGGGTAAGTTACAACACCTATGTACTAGAAGACTAATCCCACAAGCATTAGTGTATAAAATTTGAAAAAGTTTTATTGATAAAACATCTAGCTAAGTCTTCATGTTAAATTTGTTATTTTTCTATTTGTTTATCTATATATCAAGCATCTTAAAGAGAGGTCTACCAAATACTAATGGAGATCTACCAAATAAATATGGAGATCTATCGAGCATGCTTAAATGAAGGTCTACCAAAGACTAATGGAGACCTAACAAGCATCTAGATGAAAATCTACCAAATTTCTTAAATGAAGACCTATGACAAGATCTACTAAGTATTTCAATCTTATGTGCTTATGGTATGAAGTTTAACAAAAAATAAAATAAAAAATGTAAGTCGTGGAAAAGGTATACCAAGCAAAAAATGGAGATCTAAGAAGGCTTTCTCAAGCATAATAGAAACGGCCTAGAACAGGGCTCAAAAAATCCACCAAGATTGGTGAAGCTTTCACCAAATACTTTGATTTTTCATGGAGGTTTATTATTTACCAATCTACCGAGTATTTAAGCCTTTCAAAATTTCCTTATGAAAGTTTATTATGAGTCATGATGGATGGTAATTTTCTAAACATTACAGAAATCCTAATATTAGTCGAGCATTAATACTTATGATTGGAAGGGTTTTTATTTGTATTGCTATTATTTAACACCATGTATAGAAGCTCGAGCATTATTATCTTAACAATTTGATGATAAATTATCTACGATTTAGTATCTCAGATTTTGTTTCTCAATTATTTGATTCTTTCATGATTTAATCTACCAAACAAAGGAAGAAAACAAGAGAAGTACTAAGTATACAACCCTATATTCCATTCCAAAATCATTCATTACAACAAAAGAGCAAACATTACAAAGATTATAAAATAAAAAGAAAGAAGGCAAAATCTTCAAGGTTGTTGGGCGGCCTAGTCTTTAGTCTGGTTGTCCTCTAGGTCCACAATAAAAGGTTAAGCCATCTTCGTTTACTCAGCCTTGACTAGACCTGTGCCATCTAATGATGAATATTCTTGATAGCCTCCTTGGTCTAGGGTAACTTGTTAAAGTCCTACCCAAGAAATGCCTCCACCAGCTTCTCTTAGAGATGGTCAAATCCCATCTTCGAAATATTCATCCCCTCACCCCATAGAAACTCTTGCACCTTTAAGAGCTAAGTGGGGTTGCTAAGTTGGACCTTCAAGATGTTCTGGCTGAGCTCCCCATCCTTCTCCATGGCAACTGCATTAATAAGCTTGAGTTGCTTCTTAAGCTTTGAATTTTGGAACCCAAGATCAGAATTCTAGTCCTTCAACATAAGAACTTAATCAGTAGCAGACTGTGATAATTGTGACTCAAAATCCTTGTTTATTTGTGATTAGGTTTCCTAATTTGACCATGACTATAACTTCCAATTTGGGTATGATTATGATGTTAAATTCGATTTTATATGAAATTTAGCTCATATGGAGGAATATCCTCATGCATCATCTTCTGATCAGGATATAATTTCTTGTGTTCATCTATAGATGATTTTAGGTCTATAAATATGTGTCCAAGTCACATGAAATCAGAAACAAAGTGTGTGTTAATATCACTTTTGTATTACCAATATTTGGTTAGTAATATTTTATTTTTTTTGCCCGTGATTTTTCTCGATTTGGGTTTTCCACGTTAAATTCTGTGTTCATGTGTGGTTGATTGGTTTGATTGTGGTTTGTTGTCGATCCAATTTCATAACAAACTGGTATTAGAGTCGTTGGATCAAGCCATCTACTGTTTGCAAATCTCTAGTCATTGGATCTGATTTTTAGAATCTTCTTCTTCTTCAACTGGGTTTTCTAGTTACCTAACTGTAGCCATCATCGCCGCCGCTGTTAACCGGCTCCGACCACCGCCGTCGCCGTTGCCATAATCACCCTTCTCCACTGCTTGTTACCACCGCAACCGTTGTAACGAGATGCCTTCCGAAGCCCCCGCTAGCATAGAGGATCCATGAGAAGGTCATTACTTGGATGATATAGAACAATAATGCAAGCTAAAAACACACTCAACAACTCAGCACTTTAGGATTCAACACCTTTCGACCACACGACATCACACAATCATTCATACCATATACAATAACTCAGCTACATAACCTGCCTCAGTTTCAAAAAACATAACACATTGATCTAACGAAAAACAAAACGATACCCAGGACCTAAGTTCGGGAGGACTCTGGACTTGCTACCATGACTCAGCGATCTGGACCCAAAACCCGCTGAATGTACCCACCAACTTAGGCGTTTCCCTTACCTGGAATAATGGAAAGCAAGGGTGAGTCACAAGACTCAGCAAGCTTAAGAAAGAAAGGCTACTGGTTAAGGACCGAACTTTCCCCAACACCCCATGCAATTCATGTCAATGCAATAACACACCATGCCATGATTAATACCTGCCTTAACTCTAAATACATAAACATAAGGTAAACTGCACATAAAGGGTCCCTGGGGCCCACATAAAATACATACATTGGCGCCCAAGTCCTGCATACAAACCTATTAGTAGCCCACTATAGGCTACCATGTCATCATTCCCAACATGCCTTATCTTATCATTCATCATAACATGTTGTTGTCGTGGGCCATTCCCCACGAACTTATGCACCAATATAGGTCGTACCCCACATGTCGTGGGCCTTTTCCGCGGCTTATGCTCCATGGTGGGCCACACCCATCACTCATAGCCATTCATTCTCACCATGCAATGCAACAAATAGGAAATGCAATGGATTTTGTAGCATAAACGTGATGACAAGGCCCCCATAACCAAGCATCAGGCCATGCTACGCCCACATAAGAATACAAACACATGCGAAATGTTCTAGATGCATATACTCACCTAAGGTACCCAAGTTGGCTCTTAGACTAACCGAATCATGTAAATGTTCACACATCCCATCACACACAAAGCATGTCCCCCCAATGAATGCAACCCAATCCCCATGCATCACACACATCATGATATGCACAAAGTTAAGGCGGGAATCTGGCAGTACCAACTCTTTTGGCCTGTCTAACGCTTATCATAGCAGTTGATGACTGCTGCCCATACATCCAACGATCAATTGCCATGACTCACGGTTGACAGTCAGTGGTTTTGTCTCCCATACCCTTAGACACACATAATTATCATTGGACCTATACACTTTAGACTCAACATTTCATGAACTTCCCTCATGACTCATCATGCACTTGCGACATAATCACCAATATGTCATTCTTGTTCTCATCTCTTGTTATGCATAAGAACTTGCCTCGACACTCTTATCACTAAACATTATCATTTTATCATTATGACTCTTAGCATAATCTCATAAAACCATACCCAACCCTTTTAAGAACCTAGCTGGGTTCAACATCATTTCCAAAGGAAGCGGAGCAATACAAGGCCTAGTGGTGGATGAAATCAAAGACACCAAGACATCATTTACTTAACTTATACCATCAACAATAGACCCAACAATAACGCCTAAATTATAGGATGGTTACAACACGGATTTACATTATTAATGCGTGGAACCAAGTCATGGTAACGGAGGAAGTAAAATATGAAAAATAACGGAGACTCGCATAGGAACATAAGGAGAGGGTTAAGAGCGTGCCTTTAAATGGCTAGTTCTTACCTTTCTTGCACTCCTGTTGCAAAGTAAAACATTTTATGGAAAACATTAAGATTACGACCCATGCTAATCAAATCCGACCGTACAAAATGTAAAATTTAAACATACGATACCTTTAGTAATTTTACCCACTTACTTGGCTACTTTAACCGTGAAATAATCCCAAAATTCCATGATTTCTCTCCTTATTTTCCCTTTTTCCTCCCATTCTCCAATTGTTGTGCCCCCATTTCTTCATCTTCTTCTTCCTATTTCTTCCTTCCTATTCTACACATGAATTATCGCCGATTTGGCCCTTTAATTGCCAAAAATGAACAACTAAGGCCACGCCACATGGCACTACCAGCAGCCGAGCAAAGTTGCCACCACTTTGCCCCAAAATGATGCCGTTTTGGGGCTGGCCCTGCTAGAAAATCAGCAAAATCCCCTAACCTCGCTCTTACCCACACAGGATCAAACCCAGGACCTTGCCTCCGCCTCTTTCATGAGCAACTGCTCGCACTAGCCGCTCCCTTCAATTTATATACGCCTCCCTTTAAACTTAAAGAAGCCCTCCATCCCATTTCTAAAATTCCACCACAACCCCATAACTTCCGAAAACTAGCACTTACTGTAATACCCAGTTTCGGCGTAAGGTTGCCACGTCATTTAACTGAGATTTAAATATCGAAAATAGGCTCGGTAGCAAAATAAATCACCAAATCGACTGGAGGGAGTGCCCTGGAGTGTAATTGGCTAAAGAAAATGGCATGGTCTCGATGAGCGTTCCGAGACAGGATTTATGGAAGTAAAAGAAATCAGAATTGAGATGATTTTCGGTACAACTTAAATGCAGCTTCGAATCAGGCTGAAATACCGAACTATCGCATGGGACGTCCGTGAATTTAACGGAACCCTTGGAAGGCTCCGGTTTTGCGTGACGATCAACCCTTAGGCGATTTCAGGACGAATCAATGGCCCGGTGAGGACTCGAGGGCGAAATCGTCCTTGTCAAGCAAACCCGAAGTTATTAATTTGGATTTAAAGCGTTGTAATTGGTCGTTAAATGGTGTAATTACAATTTAAGAAATTCTAAGTGTAATATAGATTAATTATGGGGATTAAATATATATATTTCATAAAATTAAAATACTATAATATATATTATATATATAGATATGCATTTTCTATTATTAAATACTATAATATATATATATGTATGTATTATGTATAACTTGCGCATGGAGGCAGTAGGCGTGGGAGACAGGGGATGGTTCAAGGCTGTTGGAGTGTTCTCCATTTGGGAGAATTGAAGCAGAGGGATTGAGAGATCTGTCGGGAGGAGGAGTGGCGTCCAAGCATCTTTGGGTATAAATAGAGGAAGATAGAAGCAAAAGGAAATTGAGGAGAGAAGAGAGGCCGAAATCGGCCATGGCTGGACTGGCAGGAAGCAATGGCCGATTGCTTCAGCAAGCTTTCAGGCGCGGCAATGGCTGCTGGCGAGCTCGAGAGAAAGCAAGACCGAGAGCGAGAGAGAGGCCGCGAGCTTGTGAGGGCTGGGCCGTGCATGGGCAGCCATGCGTGAGCAGCTGTGCGCGAGGCATGGCCGAGAGGCAGGCGCTGGTTCGAAGAAGAAGAAGAAGAAGAAGAAGAAGAAGAAAAAAAGAAAAGAAGAGAAGAGAAGAGAAGAAAGAAAGAATTAAGAAAATGAAGAAAGGAGTCGCAGGAGCCTCGGTGAAGAAGATGAGTGAACAGTAGATGAAGAAAAGAGAAAAAAAAAAGGAAAAGAAAAGAAAAGGAAGAGAAAGAAAGGAAAATTGGAAAAAACGCCAAAAAAATCTCAAAAATTCTGGAAAAAATAGGAAACGGGTGTGTAATGATATTCCGGAGATTTTGGCAAGAAAAATGATTTGGGCACATGTTTCGAGGCGGTGTACGAAAATCGAGACGACGCGCGAAAATTAAGATATCGCACAAAAATCAAGGTAAATGCACGGGAAGCGAGGTAATGTGCAAGAATCAAGGTAATAAGCGAGAATCGAGGATTTGCGCAGCAATCGAGGTCGGACGCGCTTTTCGAGGTTATGACACGCATACCGAGGCAGCCTAAGAGGCTAAGTTAAGGTAAGTAAAAATATCTAGAAAATTCCAGCAAATTAGGAATATTATTTTATGAATGGTTATAGATAAATATTTGAGAAAATAATCGGGTAATGCTTAGTTTAGATTATTTAGGGATTATTTATTTATGAATTATTTATTATTTAGGAATTATTTACTTAGCAATTATTTAGTTAGAAATTATGTAAGGAGGAATTATTTAGTGAGGAAAATGTTTAAGGAATTTTGAGGAAAATATTTGAGGAATAGTTAGTATGAATTTATTGAGGAAAATAAGAAGAAATAGAGAGAAGTTATGAGAAAATTATAAGGAATGGAATATGATGTTTTTAAATGAATATGATGGCCAGGATATGTTGAGGATTCGAATTGAGTATGTTAGAAGCCTGACACGAGAATTGAGATGTTATGAGACGCGTACGAGGTAAGTGGTACTTACCAAAATGCTTTTAGATTTTATGAGAAATGCTTCGTGAAAGGGGTTTAACCCCCAAACCTTATTTTATGAAAATAATTTATCACGTTGTCATGCCTTGATGTGATTATGCCATGTAGATTGCATTTACATGTATTGATGTTGAAATGTGCATACATTCATGATAATATTGTTGATCATGCATCGCATAAAGGGCTTGGGATTATGAACTGGCACCGCTGCTCTACCAAGTGTGCACCCATACACATCGGTCCAGGAAAGGGACTGTAAAAATGGGGAGCAGCAGTTGGGTGCGGTTGACTCAAGTCGAAAACTACGAGGACATTTTGCATATTGCATTCATGCACGAAAATGATTTTGTACCGCTTACTTAGATGGTTCATCATCTAATCGGGCTTTGCCCCTGGAACATTCAAACGTTCCAGATGGAGACTATAGCAGGTACGAAGATGAATGAGGCATGAAATGGTACTTAGCTAAGTGCATGATGAATGAACGATGAGATGAATGATGTAATGTAGTCCATGTGTTTAAGTCCTGCTACTTTGAAATCTGAACGATTTGGAAGTCCATGAGTAAGGTATGATTGATGATTGACGAATGAGGAATGATGATGTAACCATATAGTTAATGATGACGATGTATAACCCCATTTAGGGTTCATGCTAGTAAGAACGCATGTTATGTATTGATGTTAAGTTGAGAGCGTATGTTATGTTTTAAGCTATATTGAGGATTAAGTTCGAGAGACGATGATGTAAAGAATTGATTTATGATTTAATGTTAAGGTAAGATGGCAGGTTCGATTCTAGCTTCCGCATTTGATGATGTTATGATGATTTTCTCTTTCGAGAATAAATTAATGTAGGGAAATTCTGGGACGGGTGCGAGGAATGACGCGATTTAGTATGAGTTGGAAAGAAAAAAAAATTATTGTCCCAAGAAATAACGCGCCCGGGAAAATGGGGCGTTACACTTACACCCCCCCACACTTCGTTTCTCCTTCATTTCACTTATGCCCCAAAATTTCTAGAAATCTCCAATTTAATTTATTTCATTCTTTCATTATTTCCATAAATACTCCCAAATAAAGTAATTAATTTCCCTAATTGCCCACTTCCTCAAAATAATATAAACTAATATTTTTCCTTAAATCCTCAAATATCCACTAATTACCTCAAGTACCAGAATTAACATTTATTATTTATCTTCAAAATTCTAGGATGTTACAATCGCCGTTGATCACGACCGCCGTCGTCCGCTTGAGATTCTTCTTTTCTCACTGTCCAATGTTTCAGAAACCAGCAACCACCGATGTTGCCTCCAAAGCTGACCTTCTCCAGACACTACCACCGTTTGAATCGTAGCCTTCCTAGTCATTTCCGTTGGCCACCTTCGTTGGCCATCACTCTAGGTTCTGTTATCTTCTCCGCCGGCTTTTCTACCTTCAGCCATCACCAATTTTGATTAACTCGCTGTCGATAGCCCCTCCTTTGGTCGACCGCCATTGTTTATCACCGACCACCATTAACCTCCCTCTGCCTCAGCCAACCACTGCCACGTTTTCGATCTCCGACCATTACTGGTCCCTGCTTGTAAGTTTCACTTTTTCCGTTAAAGAAGTCCAGCCAAGACCTAGATCTCTATTTGGATCTGATTTAACCCACTACACCGCAACTTAGTGTTGACCCATCTGACCAGATCCAACAGATTTGGCAGCCCAATCTGTAATACCCCACTTTTCCAAATACCATTATGATATCAAATACAAGCTAACATCACCTACGGGCGTTATCGAAACCCTTACCAACGGAAGTATTGGATGGAACCTGCAAGCTTAACCAAAGCTAAATAAAACGGGTTTCCACTAGATTTCATTTCCAAGTACAAGAAATGTAAAAGACTCTTAACACTCCAGAAAGACACAACTTATTAATGTAGTACAACTGTAGGGCATCCTTTTATTACAAACTTTGAGTACCCTAACTGCTATTCACAATATATTACTTCGGTTACAAGGGTACATAATGAATCCAGGATCCCAAAGCTAGCGAAGCTCCACCTTCTTGCTCACGCTTTAACCTGGAACCTATAACGCTTGATACTTTTGATAAAGCTGGGACGATGAATGCCCCAAGAGTAAGAAACACCCAAGTTAGATTATTACATCTAAGTGAGTGGTAAGAAAGAAAGAAACAGTGCATGCAAGAGTAATATGTAGCTTTGCCAAGAGACATGCAGAAATAAGAACAAAATCTCCCAAGATCACAGCTCACCGCAAGAGCACGAGATCCTTTGTGATACCCCATCAAATAGCCACAAATACAAACACCGAGATGTCCGTGCAATAGGTAATATTTGCTTAAACGTCACAAACACATAAGATATAACCTCTCAGCCCCCTTACACAGGCACGAGATATCCTCCTTACTTGCCATGTATGAACGCCTTGGCCCCCTTACACAAGCTCGAGGTTGCCCCCTTACACAGGCCCACGTGGTCAGCCCCCTTACACAGGCCCCTGTGGTAGTTCACACATAACAGGCCACCAACTAGCCATAGTCACCAAACGACAAGATGTATGACAAAGTAGAAGGAATATGATAACAAGGCACACATGAAAGCTGTCATGGTCAAATTCGATGTAACAAAGTTGAAAGGATATGCTCAGAACGTAAGTAACAAACCATCCACGAATAGAACCCAAGAGCGATCAAGAGGAAGCAATAAGCATGCGAAAATCACTCAAAAATGAAACCAAGAATGATCAAGAGGAAGAATGCACAAGAACCACTCAAAAATGAAACCAAGAATGATCAAGAGGAAGCATGCACAAGAACCACTCACCTTGATCATTTCCCTTCGATAGCACGGTTTATAGCCCGGTTTCGAGCACTAGGGGTTGTTCTGTAGAAATCATGCATTTAAGTGAATCAAACCTTAAATATTTTTATACAAGGTTGTAGTTAATTAAAATAGGAGAACAACGGTGAAAAGTTTAGCCCAATCGGAGGCCAGATGCCCCCTCACATGCCCCCGGAAGGGTGGCCACGCGCTGCCCCTTCTCTATTTTGCAACCCAAAATTAAAACGGCCATATCTTGCTCATTTTAACTCCGATTTGCTCTCCGTTTGAACCTAAGGACTCCTCTTTTCATGCTCTATGATCCTACAGAAAGAAAATTAGCTTAACTCTTCAAATTACCTTCTGTTATGGCAGTTTTCCAGCCAGGTCTCTCTTTCCTTTCTTTTTTGCTTTTTCTTTGATTTTTCTTGCACTTGCTTTCTTTCCTTTCTCCTTAGCTTATCGTGGCCTTAATTCCTTCCCTTTATATAGCCTTTAAATTCCCAAATTCTTAAGATTTTACTTGGCCTCCAAGTTACTCATTTTCTACCCAAGTAATCATCACACTTTGAAATTTTCCAATCTTCTCAAGCAAGCCTCCACTTCTTCCAATCCTAGGCCACCAAATACTCTTTCAAGATAAGCCTTATCATCCTATTTCCTTGCAAGCAACCCCTAGCCAATATTAGTCTTCCAATGTCACACTTAACCCTTAAGTTAGCCATTTTTCTACCTGAGTAATAATGACTAGCTTTGAATTTTCTCCACTTGATTCTTCCTTCATTTGAAAGCTTTTCATTCTTCCAATCTCATGCCTCCAATTGCCCCTCACGTGGCCTTCAAAACAACCCTTCTCATCCCTTTCTTTTGGTGAACCAATAGAATTCTTCCAAGTTTTCCTTACTTTGAATTAAGGGTGTAAGTAATTATTGTTATCTCAAAACTTTAAGACTTTTAAGTTAACCCTCCAATCCAATTTCTCCAACTCAAAGATTCTTAAATAAGCATTTATAATTACAATTATTCTTATTGTTGGAGAAGTTATCCTTTTTTATTTGCATTTAGGTCCTAAACCATTTTCCATTTACACTTAAATTCAAAACTTCCATTTAAAACACTTCATTGCATCATCCAACCTTTACATTAAATTTTGGGGTATTACACAATCCAAACATGTTTTTTGTCCAGATTTGGCCCAAATTCAATATTGTTAATCCGTTTTTCAGTTGGGTTTATTATTGAAATTATTTGATATTATTTGGGGATATTTAATGCTTTCATTGAAGTACGATATTCCTTTATTGGACTAGAATATCAAATTTTTGCTATGGCAGGTTAAGATGCGTGAGATTTTAGCACAAATGGATTTAGATGATGCATTTTTGGGTTTCAAAAAATGTCACAATCATGGAGTATTTAAGAAAAACAACATAAGGATCGTTAGGCCTTGTCTCATATACATCTACATTTATTGAATCAAGTTTTGCAGGATGTTTTGAAAGAAAAAATTGTTGCCGCTCTATGGTTGAAATTGGAACAGCTGTGCATGATGAAGAGCTTAACAAGTAAGTGACATCTGAAGTAAAGATTATATTCTCATTGAATGACTGAAGGTACGTCTATTGAGAGTCATTTAATAGTTTTTAAAGAAAATGTTTTTGATTTGGAGGCCATGAAGGTTAAGTATGATGATGAGAATTTGGATATAATTTTGTTATGTTCTCTACCGACCTCTTATTCAACTTTTAGAGACACCATACTCTATAGTCAGGATACTCTCACCCTAGATGAAGTTTATGATGTTTTATTCTCAAAAGAAAAAATTGATAAGTAGTTATTGAGGACTTCTAAGAATCAAGGGGAGGGTCTGTTGATTATAGAGAGAACACATGATAGAAATTCTAGTGGTAGAGGGAAGAGTAGATCCAAGTCTTGGAATAAAGAAAAAATTTGCAATTACTGTAAGAAGAAATTACACATAAAGGAGTGTTATAAGCTATAGAACAAACTTAAGAGACAAGAAACTAACTAGAAAGGAAAACAACTAGAAACTTCAGGAGAAACCAATGTTGTTGAAAATAATAGTATAGATGGGGAACTTATGGTGGTTACTAATGAGGTTACTAAACTTAATGAAGATTGGATCTTCGACATAACATGCACGTTTCATATGTCTCCTAATAGGGATTGATTTTTTACATGTAAACCTTTGAATTCTAGTGATGTGTTGATGAGAAATAATTCTGCTTGTAAAATTGTTGGCATTGGAACTATCAAAATTAAGATGTTCGATGGTATTGTTTGAACTTTAACTGATGTCATACATATTCCTGATCTTAAAAGAAATCTTATTTCATTGAGTACTCTTGATTCAAATGGGTATAAATTCATTGGTAAAGGTGGAGTTATTAGAGTCAGTAAAGGTGCTCTTGTTGTGATAAAAGGCACAAAACAGTACGGTCGATTATATGTTCTACAAGGTTTTACTGTCACAGGTAATGCTTCTGTTTCTACTTCTTCTTTATCTAATACTGGTCTCACTCAATTATGATATATGCATCTAGGGCATATGAGTGAAATAGGTATGACTGAATTGAGCAAAAGAGGACTTCTTGAAGGGTAGAGTATTAAAAAATTGGAGTTTTGTGACACTGTGTTTTCGGTAAGTAAAAACAGGTTAAATTTACTAAAGGCATTCACAATATGAAAGATATATTAGACTGTGTCCATTCTAATCTTTGGGGTCCGGCCAGAGTACTCTCTATAGGTGGTGCCAGATATTGTTAACTTTCTTTGACGATTTTTCTAAGAAAGTTTGGGTATTCTTCTTGAAACAGAAGACTGAAGTTTTTGCTACTTTCAAGCAATGGAAGACCATGATTGAGAAACAAACCGGTAGACAAATCAAGCGTCTCCACATAGATAATGGTTTAGAATTTTGTTCACGTGAATTCAATGATTTCTGCAGTAAAGAAGGAATTCTAAGGCATTTAACAGTTACAAGTACACCACAGCAAAATGGCGTAGCCGAGCAGATGAACAGAACCTTGATGGAAAAGGTACGGTGTATGCTGTCTAATTCTGGTTTATCTAAGTCTTTTTGGGTCGATACTGCTTATATGGCGTGTTTTTTGATTAATCGGTCTCCATCGTTTTCCATTGACAAGAAAACTCTAGAAGAATTATGGTCAACTACTCCTACAAATTATTTTGATTTAAAAATTTTTGGATGTCCTATATTTGTTCATATTGATAATGGAAAATTAAAACCAAGGTCTAAACTGTGCCTCTTCCTTGATTACAAGCCTAGTATTAAGGGTTATAAGTTATGGGATCTAGAAGCGTCTAAAGTTATGATTAGTAGAGATGTTATTTTTGATGAAATTGTTATGCTTCGTGGTTCGTCTGTAAAAGAAACTAACCCTACAGGTCACCAGAGTTTTGATCTTCAGGTGGAGCTTGAAATCGATAAGAGTTAGACTTCTAAGTAGTCGTCATCACCTCAGATTAAGTCAAGCCCCAAGTCAAGTCCAAAAGCAAGTGCCGGTATATTAGATTATTGTTTTGCTAAGGATAGACCTAGAAGAAATATCAAACCTCCTCAAAGATATGCTGAAACTGATCTTGTTGCATATGCTTTAAATGTAGCTGAAGATATTGACTGCAGTGAAGAGCCTTCCACTTATTCTGAAGCAGTTAGTTATGCTGAATCTAGGAGATGGATTACTATAATGCATGAAGGGATGGAATCCTAACACAAAAATGGTACTTGGAAGTTGACGAAACTACCTGAGGATAAGAAGATAGTTAAGTGCAAATGGATATTCAAAAGGAAAGAAGGTACATCAGGAGTTGAAAAAGCAAGATATAAAGCTAGACTCGTAGCAAAGGGATACAATCAAGTTTTAGGTGTGGACTTCACAGATGTATTTTCTCCAATTGTGAATCACAGTTCCATCCAGACACTGCTTGGTATTGTGGCTATTCAAGATCTTGAATTAGAACAGTTGGATGTTAAGACAACGTTCTTACATGGGAACTTGATGAGGATATCTATATGCAACAACCAGAAGGTTTGAAGTTCCATGTAAAAAAAACTATATGTGCTTGTTGAAGAAGTCTTTCTATGGCCTGAAATAGTTTCCTCGACAGTGGTATAAAAGGTTTAATTCCTTTATGATTAAACACAATTTTAATAGATGCAATTATGATAGTTGTGTCTATTTTAAAAGGAACAAGAACGAGTCATTTATATATCTGCTTCTATATGTTGATGATATGCTAGTAGCATCAAAAGATAAGGACGAGATAAAGAGATTGAAAGCTCAGCTTAATAAAGAATTTGAGATGAAAGATTTGGGAGGACGAAGAAGATACTTGGAATGCAAAATTTCAAGAGACAAGAAGACAGGTAAATTGTATCTAAGTCAAAAGGGATGCGTTGAGAAAGTCTTGACTAAATTCAATATGCAAAAGGCTAAACCTGTGAGTACTCCGTTGGCTGCACATTTTAAGCTTTCATTGAGCTTATCTCCTCAATTAGATGATGAAATTGATAAGATGTCAAATATTCCATACTCTAGTGCAGTGGGTTGTCTTATGTACGCTATGGTTTATACATGTCCTGATTTGGCTCATGCAGTGAGCGTGGTTAGTAGATACATGGCTAACCCTGGTAAAGAACATTTGAAGGCAATCCAATGGATTCTTCAATATTTGCGCAATATCACTGATGCCTGTTTATAGTTCAAAAATACTATAGATGGAGTTATTAGTTTTGTTGATTCTTATTTTGCAGGTGACTTTGACAAAAAAAGATCGCCTACTGGATATGTGTTTACCATTGGTGGTTGTGCTATCAGTTGGAAGGCTACCTTACATCCACTGTTGCCCTATCTACTAAAGAATCAGAATATATGGCAATTACTAAAGCTATTAAAGAAGTTATTTGGCTAAAAGGGTTTATGGGTGAAATCAGTGAAGATCTTCATGGCTAAAAGGGTTTTTGGGATATTATTGCTCGTGGTAAAGTTAGTGTAAGAAAAATCAATACTCATGACAATTCTGCAAATATGTTGACCAAGTCCCTACCTATTTCAAAGTTCAAGCATTGTGTGGATCTGGTTGGTATTTGTCAAGGAGATTGATTCTTCGTGATTTTGTTGGAAGAAAGAATTATGGATAATTTCGTTTGTGGATCTAGAATCAAGGTAGAGATTTGTGATATTTGTGACTAAAAATCCTTGTTTATCTATGATTGAATTTCCTAATTTGACCATGGCTATAATTTTGAATTTGACTGTGATTATGATGTTATCAAATTTGATTTTATGTGAGATTTATCTTATTTGAAGAAATATCCCCATGCATCATCCTTTTATCAAGATATAATTTTCTATGTTCATCTATAAATGATTTTAGATCTATAAATAAGTGCTCAGGTCACATGAAATAAAAAACAGAGTGTTTGTGTTAATATCACTTTTGTATTACCAATATTTGGTTAGTGATATTTTTTTTTCTTTATGCCCGTGGTTTTCCTAATTTTGGTTTTCCACATTAAATTTTGTGTTTGTGTGTAGTTGATTGGTTTGATTGTGGTTTGTTGTCGATCCAATTTCGTAACACAAGCTTCACCTCAAGAAGCTCGAACTCCTTGTCCTCCAAAGCCTAGGACATTAGGAATAATTTGTTATCAAATATATCCAAGGCCTTTTGGGATGCTGAGGAGAATTTCTCTTTAAAAACTAAGAACAAAGTGATGTCTTGGTAGAGATAGAAAAAATAGGTTAGCAAATTTTGGTATAAATGAGCCACACAAGAAGTTCTTTTAAAAATTCCTATGTTCTTACATATCAAGGCTTCATAAACTTAGTTATGAGATTCAATATAGCCCAAGGATCTGTCGAGGTAGATAATTCATGAAAAGCTCTTGTGTAATCGTCATGTCTTTGCAATTGTTGCATTGTCAGACTTCCCATTTGGAGGCATGGATGCTAACTCGACTACTTAGAGGGTTCAATGGGTAAGGACCCTCAAAACTATCTCCACCTATACATTGATAGGGGTTGGTCAATCAATTGAACGATGCTCGATGGATAAGGGGTGAGTAGCCTTCTTAATAGGAGAAACTCAAGAGATCTAGGGCTTAGTAGGGGTCTTCTTCTTCTTCTTGCAATGGGGTGGGACATTCTTCCCTTACTGTTGAGCTCAATTTCAATCGCTCTATGCATTCTCCATGTTAGCTCCTGAGGCACACAAATAACCATGCCTTATCCACCATTTCATATGGAAAAGAAAACAAAAAACCTAGGTTAGGAGAAATGAAATGATGAGCAAGTAAAGATAAAAGCAGAGGTCATTTCAACAAATCATGAGAAAGATGAAAGGCGAGAATAAAAACCTAGAGAAGTGTTATATACCAATATATATTAATATTATCTAATAATAATATAATTGGTAGTTTTCGTGATTTTTGAAGTGATTGTTATGAAAGTCGACTTTCAGGGAGTGAAAGTCAACTGTCATTGAAAAGGAATCGACTGTCCAAGAGAGTAGTTCTTTGTTGGATCGACTCTGTATAAAATGCTCTGGGCTAGGTTGACTAAAGATATACAGAAATCGACTCTTGCCTCTCTGGGAGTTGACTACTGCCCCAGGAAGTCAACTCTTGCCCCCAGGGAGTTAACTTCTGCTTCCAAAGAGCCAACTGATCCCAGTTCAAACATTGGAAATGCAATTGCTAGAAAATGAATTAATGTGGCTTTTAACTTAAGGGGCATGTCTTTAATTGAAGAGTTGTGACTTCTCCAATGGATAAGTCTATTCTTAATAGACATGAACTTTCAAATAAGTTGTGTTTTAATTTTTTTTAGTGTCTATTAGAAGCACCCTTTCATTGTCGATAAATGGTTTGGACATTTGGGGTGCAATGTGACAGAACAAACCATCAATACTTGTTCATTTTATTACTATCAACTATCTCTCTATTTACTTTTTATTTTCTCTCATTATTGGATTGAGTTCATGGTGGTAGAAGAGATCAAAAAATACAATTTTGATTTCTTAAAATTAGGCATTGTATTCTGGAGTTTGGATTTCTATCAAACTATTTGCACCTAGTGGAGATATTGTATGTGAAGCTTCAAAACGTCACCGTTTCAGGCAGGAGGCAGAGGGTAATTTTGGCAACCATTTGGCTGCCCAAAACGGCAGCGTTTTGGGCTCTTAATGGAGGACCAAAACGGCAACCTCTCCTGCCGTTCTGTGTGGCGTGCTGATGGCTGTCCTTTTGTCTGCCTCTTCTTCTCTCCCGATCGTCGATGCTCTGCACTCTCCTTTATACGACTCAATCTCCACCGCTTGAGTCTGCTTTATATCAGCTACAGTCGCCTCGGGATGAGCAAGGGAGACGGCCTCCAATTATCCGCTACTGTTAGGGTTTGTTCTGATTATTTTCTCCAGTTCTCATTCTCTCTTCGATGTTCTGTTTTTGTCTTATTTTTGGTGTAAGCCTCTGACCTTGAGTTTGTGGTTATGGGGCGGAGTTAGATCATTGAGGATTTTTTGTTTTATGGACAGTGAGAACAGAGAGTTGTTTTTTATTCTTTGATTTGTAATCGGTGGATGTAAGACTTTTATCCCTATAGTGTAGTGATCTCCCTTAGTCGGAGCTCAACGTGAACGTAGCCCTCTTTACGGGTGAACCATGGTAAATCTCCCTGTGTTGATATTATTTATTCTTGTTTTATGTTTGTGTATGTTTTCTGTCCATTTGATTTCTATTAAGATTTGGTCAGTCACTTGTTTGAATTTATAAGGGTTGATTTAGGGTTAAGCTTCGGCTCATCCCAACAGTGGTATCAGAGCCTTTTAAACTCGTAGTACCCCTAACTGAGACTTGTTTCAGCTAGGGTTTACTGTCGTGGTTTCGTTTTGCCTTTGATTCCTAGGGTTTACTGTAAGTCTCTCGTCGGCCTATTTTTTGCTGAGTGAGTCTGGTCAGTGTTTCGAATCTTTAGGGTATCTTCGTGAAAAGATAAGATGACATCAACCCAATTTGAAATCGGAACATTCGATGGTAAAAGTGATTTCGATAGTTGGAAGAAAAAAATGAGAGTTCTTCTCTCTTATCATAAAGTGCTTATTGCACTTGAATCCAACGAAGAGAAATGGACAGCAGAACAGCTCACAAGAGCTGCTGAGGTAAGGGAAGAAGCATTCAATCTTATTTTTCTGTATCTTGGTGATAGTGTAATACGTAAAGTAGATGGCATGAATACTCCCCTTGAACTGTGGAACAAATTTGATTCATTATACTCTGTTTTATCTGCTTTGAATTTAGTTTATTTAAAGGGTATGCTATTTAATTTTAAGCTGAATGTTTCTAAATCTATGGATGAAAACATAGATGAGTTTACAGAACTTAGCTTACTGTTAAGGGGGACTGATCAAGCCCTTGGTGATACTAGTGAGGCTATGATCCTTTTGAATTCTCTGCCTGATGAATATAATGTGGTTAAACATGCCTTACAATACACTGGTATTGTACCTAGTCTAGACCTTGTCATCTTAGGGATTAAGGCAAGAGAATTAGAATTAAATTCATCTAAGAAACCAACTAACAACCTGTTTGTTAAGGGTAAGCCTAATAAGAGAAATATTATAGGGAATAGTTATCAAACAATAGGTTCAGAATTTAAGGGTAAGGGCAAAAAGGGTAAGCAAAAACCCAAATGAAAATGTTACCATTGTGGGAAGGAGGGTCATATAAAAAAGTATTGTTATGACTTGCTAAAGAAACAAAAACAAAGGGGGAAGCATCGGTAGCTACAAGCAGCTCCAACAACCTAGCTGAAGTACTCACTGTTTCTAGTTCAACTGTTGCTAATGAATGGATAATGGACTCTGGTTGTTCATTCCACATGTGTCCAAACATTGAATGGTTTCAAAATTTTAGTAACAAAGAAACAGGAACTGTGTATATGGCAACAATCAAACTTGTTGTGTTCAAGGCATAGGTGACATATCTTTGAAAATGCATGATAACCAGACTAAGATTCTCAAAAATGTTAGATATATGCCTGAATTAAAGAGAAACCTAATATCTCTTGGAACCTTAGACGAATTAGGTTATTCTTATAAAGCTGAGAAAGGAAATATGTATGTCTTTAAGGATAAACACCTCATTCTTACTGGTACTAAAAAACATGGTCTATATGTTTTAAATGGTTACTCATTATCCCCTGTTAATGTTTCAACTACATGCATGGCCAAAGCCGATAAGACAGATATCTAGCACTTGAGACTTGGTCACATGAGCCAGAAAGGTCTGAAGGTTCTATCAAACCAAGGTTATCTTGGTTTAGTGCCTACAGACCCTCTAAACTTTTGTGAATCATGCATCCTAAGCAAGCAACACAGGATGAGTTTCCACAAGGGGACTCACCTGGTGAAGGTATGCTTAGAGTATGTGCATGCTGATTTGTGGGGTCCCTCTCAAAAGCCTACTCTTGGTGGGAACATATATTTTCTATCTATTGTGGATGACTTTACAAGGAAGGTTTGGGTCTTTCCTCTTAGAAGTAAGGATCAGACTTTAGATAAATTTAAAATTTGGAAAGCCTTACTAGAGAACCAATCTGACAAGAAGGTTAAAACTCTAAGAACTGATAATGGTTTAGAATTCTGTAATAGAGAGTTTGATGAGTTTTGTGACTCTCATGGCATTGTTAGGCATAAAACCATGAGAAACACACCCCAATAAAATAGGGTGGCTGAGAGGATGAACAGGACCTTGCTAGAAAAGGTTAGATGCCTTCTGTTTGCTGCTGGCCTGCCTAAAACCTTCTGGGGAGAGGCCCTCTCCACTGTGTTAAATCTAAAGTGTCCTGAAGAAATATGGACAGGTAGAAAATTAAACTTCAATTACCTTAAGGTTTTTTGCTGTGAGGCATATGCCCACCAATCAGTGGGAAAATTGGATCCTAGATCCATTAAGTGTGTTTTTGTGGGGTACCAAGATGGAACTAAAGGATATAGATTGTGGGATAGGAGTTCAGGTGGAGTTAAGATAATAATTAGTAGAGATGTTATATTCAATGAATCTAACTTCCCCTGTAAATCAGAAAATTTAGAAAATTATCCCACGCCTTACAACCCAGATGAGTTCCCTATAATTGGTAATACCCAGAATGAGGTGGAGCAACCAACAGAAGTTCCTGATCTGCCGGCTACTTCCTCCTCAGGTGTCTCAAACCCTGAAAGTGACCTACCCTCTGATCATGAAAGTGATCATGAGGAGCCATCTGTAGATCCTGAAGGTGAGGAAGAGCAATATGACTCTCCACACCAAAACCTAAGGGACTACCAGCTGGAAAGGGACAGAGGCAGGAGGACTATAAGGCCTCCTGCAAGGTACTCTTATTTGGATCTGGTTTACTATGCCTGGAGATAAGGGGAAGTGAGCTTACATCCTATGAAGAGGCTGTCAGCTCCCATGATTGTTTAAAATGGCAGCAAGCCATGGACGAGGAGATGAACTCTTTGATGACAAGCAACACTTGGGAACTGGTCCCAAGACCTCAGAAGCAGAAGCTGATAAAATGTAAGTGACTGTTTAAAATTAAAGAAGGTATGTTACCCACTGATCCCTTAAGGTTTAAAGCTAGACTAGTAGCTAAAGGTTTTACCCAAAGGGAAGGAATTGATTATACTGAAATATTTTCTCCTGTTGTCAAATTTAAAACTATTCGAATGATGCTTGCAATAGTTGTTCAGTATAATTTAGAATTGGAACAGCTAGATGTTAAAACTGCTTTCTTACATGGGGACTTCGAAGAATTAATCTATATGGATCAGCCAGTAGGCTATGTTAATAAAAAACACCCTGATCATGTTTGTTTATTAAAGAAATCTTTGTATGGGTTAAAACAATCCCCACGTCAATAGTATAAAAAGTTTGACAATTTTGCAACTAGGATTGGTTTTAACAGAAGTGAATATGACAATTGTTTCTATTTTATGTTATCTGACACTCTTGTTTACTTGCTACTGTATGTTGATGACATTTTATTAATTAGCAAGTCTAAGTCCAAAATTAGTAAGCTGAAATCTCTGTTAAATACTAATTTCGATATGAAAGACTTAGAACCTGCTAGAAGAATCTTAGGAATGATTATTGAAAGAGATAGGAACATGTCTTGTCTGAAAATTCACCAACATGATTATTTGTTGAAAGCTGTTCAAAAGTTTGGCATGACTGGTTGTAAATCAATAAATGTTCCCTTGGCTGGTCACTTCATCTTGTCTAAAAAACAGTGTCCAACATCTGAATCTGAAATGCTTAAAATGGAAAGAACCCCATATGCAAATGTCATTGGAACCATAATGTACTCAATGATTAGTACTAGGCCAGATTTAGCTTTTTCAATTTCTCTACTTAGTAGATTCATGTCCAACCCTGGTAAAATTCATTGGGAAGCACTAAAATATGTGTTACGGTACATTAATGGCTCTGCTAATATTGGGTTAATTTATAAAATGAGTAATGATGCTTTTGATCTTGTTGGATATGTGGACTCTGATTTTGCTGGTGACAGGGATTCTCGAAAATCTACAACTTCATTCTTCTTTACATTAGGAGGAAACTGCATCAGCTGGAAGTCTCAACTGCAGCCTTTGGTTGCACTATCTTCCACTGAGGCAGAATATGTGGCAATCACGGATGCCTTCAAAGAAGCCATCTGGCTCCAAGGTTTGTTAAAGGAAATTCACATGTTACAAGGTAAAGTTGTAGTATTTTCTGATAGTCAGAGTGCCATACATCTATGTAAGAACCCTGTATATCATGAGAGAACCAAACACATAGATGTAAAGTTCCATTTTGTAAGGGACTAAGTAGCTAAAGAAAATGTTCTTATCCAAAAGGTCCCAACAGAAGACAACCCCGCTGATATGGGGACAAAAATTGTTACTACAGCCAAGTTCAAACACTGTTTGGGCTTGCTGCATGTCACAGTTGGTTGAAAGACTAAACATTTTGAGTGATGATGACTTAGGTTGTAGCTTGTTGCACTGTTAGTGGATTGTCCCTTTAAAGATTGAAGCTTCAAGGTGGAGATTGTTGTATGTGAAACTTCAAAACGTCACCATTTCAGGCAGGAGGTGGAGGGTAATTTTGGCAACCATTTGGCTGCCCAAAATCACAGCGTTTTGGGCTCTTAATGGAGGGCCAAAACGGCAACCTCTCCTTCCAGAACGTGTGGCGTGCTGATGGCTGTCCTTTTGTCTGCCTCTTATTCTCTCCTGATCGTCGATGCTTTACACTCTCCTTTATACGACTCGATCTCCACCGCTTGAGTCTGCTTTTTATCAGCTACAGTCGCCTCGAGATGAGCAAGGGAGACAGCCTCCGATTATCTGCTGTTGTTAGGGTTTGTTCTGATTATTTTCTCTAGTTCTCATTCTCTCTTTGATGTTCTGTTTTTGTCTTATTATTGGTGTAAGCCTCTGACCTTAAGTTTGTGGTTATGGGGCAGAATTAGATCATTAAGGGTTTTTTGTTTTATGTACAGTGAGAACAGAGAGTTGTTTTTGATTCTTTGATTTGTAATCGATGGCTGTAAGACTTTTATCCCTATAGTGTAGTGATCTCCCTTAGTCGGAGCTCAACGTGGACGTAGCCCTCTTTACGGGTGAACCACGGTAAATCTCCCTGTGTTGATATTGTTTATTCTTGTTTTATGTTTGTGTATGTTTTCTGTCCATTTGATTTCTGTTAAGATTTGGTCAGTCACTTGTTCGAATTTATAAGGGTTGATTTAGGGTTAAGCTTCAGCTCATCCCAACAGGAGAAATTACTATACTAAATATAGTTTCCTAGGAACGCCTTACTTAACATATTCTATTTTTGTTTTTTGTCTTTTCTCAATTCTATTTTATCACTTTCTTTAATTACCATAACAAGAAGGACTTGACTCAATATTGAGATGAGGAGAGAGAAAGCTGAGGGAAAAAACTCAATTAGAGAGGAGCTTAATTACATTGATGTCTTTAAGCAGATGAAGGACTTGCAGCTCAACTTCTCGGTCTTTGTCTCAGAAAGATGAATATTTGAAGCAGATGCTCCGTTCATTAACCACCAAGTTGGGAATGGGAAAGATATTCTCCCTTCCCTCCAAACAAGAAAGAATCTCTCCCTTTCAAAAAAGAAGGGTTATCAACAATAAGCTTCATCCAAGGAGTGAAAAAGAAGGGTTATCAACAATAAGCTTCATCCAAGGAGCGACCATAAAAATATACCATGCCTCGGACCGATCGAAAGTAGAGACTCGGAACATCCTTAAGAAAATCCGAGCATGGGGAAGAATAGACTTATCTTCACAGCATATATATGTGAAAGGTGACCAAGTTCCTCCATCCATTGGGGAACTTGGGAAAGACTGAGGTCCATGAATTTAAAGATGGCACAATAAGGGAAAGACAAAGACCTTCCTCAAAGAGCTTGGCCCTATACTACCCAACTATTTGGTGGGGCCTAATGGGTGAGAAAATCACCAGGTACGATATATTCATAACCCTCAATCAAGATAAGGAATCTATGAATTAGGATCTCAATGTCCTTATTATCAAGCACGGAAAGATCCTTGGTAAGATCCTCGAGAAGACCCTCGAACTCCATGTTCTCGATTTCTAGGTGTCATTGGCCCAACATCATGACCTGATATAGGAATTGATTGCATTTGACACACCAAGCCTTGAAATGCCCACTCCCTGGATTGCCAAAGTATTGAAATTTATCTCAAAATATGTTGCCCGGCATCCCATGAGACTAATTAATTACAAATTCATTATACTTTTTTGTGTTTAATATTTTGCTAGGACATATTTTGCATTGCAAAATCAGGGGAAAATATTTAAGGGCTGATTTCACATTATTTATGGAGGCAAAATTCAGTCGCTAACTATTTTTATTCTTTCGTTGCAGAGGTAACGATTTTTTTTTTTTTTTGGTATAGTTCTAAATTAAGAGATAACTGTAGACCCTAGTGAAACAAACGTTACACGTGAAATTAAGCAAAGCATCTGATGCCTATCGATTTACTAGCAAATATATATCAAAAGAACAGGTGGTCTCCCATTCTAGTCGTTATTCTATTCTTAACTTTTGGTAATTTAATATAAAGATCGGATAACTCATGTATCATGTGAGTATAGATTCTTGTTCCCCCATCCACCCGGCAAGATAATTAACCTGGAGCTGCTTCATTCACTGACTATAAGTAGATGTCTTCTTTGTTAAATCTTTGTTCCAAAGGGTCTTAATTAATATGGAGGAGTATCATTTCTCCCGAAAGATTTGTGCTCCAAATGCTGCTGGGATTTGTATTCCCCAAGTACCAACTCATAGCCATAACCTTAAGACTAAGGCTCCCAAGAAAAAGTACAAGCATCGTGAGCATCCCAAGAAAGAGGTACTTAACGATTATTAACTGTATATATATATACATATACACATGCACGCATGCACATATGTAATCTATGAGAAGTTTTAATTGATAAGTTTAAATTACGGGTTTCTTTGTTGGCTAGATTAAGTGTAATTATTTTAATCCGTGTGTATATGTATATCTTTGTGTGAATTGATCGGAGACTTTGATTGATATAATTGTGATTCAAAATTTAAATTTGATTGTGATTAGAACTTCAAATTTGACTGTGAATGGGATACATTTACAATTGAAAATTTATATTTTTTGAAACTTATCAAGATTTATCTTTTTCGTGACTCATCTTCTCATTAGAATATGAATTTGTTTAAATTCTCTTTGGTATACATTTATAAATGAGTAATAAATTTATAAATAGGTATCCAATACCCTAGAATTATTGCAACAATATTACTATTGTAGTACCAATATCATTTTAGTAATATTTTATTCTTTTTACCCGTGATTTTTTTTAATTTAGATTTTTCACGTTAAATTTTATGTTTGTTTGTGATTTGTTCATAGTTTATTTTCGATCCAAAATCAAAACAAATTAGTATCAGAACCTTAAGATCAAATCATCAACTTTTTACATATCTCAGTCGTTGGATTTGCAGCTCTTCATCATCTTCTTGAGCTAGGGTTTCTAGCTATCATCTTGTTGTCTATTCTTTTAAGTATGGCTGAAAATATTGACCGCACCATATGTTATGTAGATTTGGTAGATATTTATAAAAAAAATAATTTTTTATAATTTTATTAACAAAAAAAATTATAAATAATTTCATATTTTAATTACGTGTCAAGAGGAATTCTATACTTCAAATTGAAAGTAATCCATACAAATAGTTAATATAAAATTAGTCCAATAAATCGAACGTTAAAGCGGTAGGGTTTAGTGTGGTATGTTTTACTGCCCAAGTTTAAGTTTTGGGAGTTTTATTTGTTCCACGATCGGGGAAATAGTCAATTAATTTAGGAGGGATTTCGTATGCAATAGTAGAAGACTTTTCCCCAATTCATTTATTTAGGTGCCCAAAATCATCACTTACTGGATAATTGACAATAAAATTGAGCAGCTAAAATCAGTAGTAAACCAATTTTCAAGTAAGCAAAAATGGTAATCAAGGATAAAAAACGACTGAATCTGTAGCAATTAGGATATCGAATTAAAGGGAAAACTATATATGGGGACAGCTTAATTTGCAATCTAGCCACTGTAAAACAAAAAACCAATTTAACACCACTACGTACATTCAGATAAAATTTCTAGACCATTGTTTGGCTAGAGGTATGCACGAACATGGTCTCATCATTACTTCGTTGAATGAATTATCCTTGTGGAAATGAATGTGAACCCATCATCATTAGAAGACACAGCTTACTCTTTGATCATCGCACTGCTGCAAAGTCAACCTTTAACTTTTACTTTTAGACATTAAAAAATGTATACAAATGCTGAATTGTTTTTTTTCGTTTTGGGTACTTTTTTCTATCGTCCACACTACTTGCCAGCATACGGAAAGGAGAAATATACTATTTTCTCTATGCCTATTCTTTTGTTTTTGATCGTTGGTTATGGTTTCATCTTTGGTACTTTTGACTACTTTATTCTATGGTTTCATTTTCGCGCGCCTTTCAATGCCCATTTTCCTTTACCATCACTCATGCCATACATAGTGATCTCCCAAGCTATATTTTGGTAGCCCTTTAGTCAACTGGTTGCTTACTTCTCTTGATTGTCCCCAAAGCTCTACAGTTTTCTGCTTTTGTTGATGTTTTCTTCTATTTTTGGATTGACTCTATCCCTGGGTTTTCTCTTGTATTTCTGTTAGCCTTTGGTTGTATGGGTCTTGCCCACCATTCCCTAGTGTTTATTGTTGTCTTCTGATATTACTTTCATGTTTCAACATTATCAAGCTTCTTGTTCATCTTGTAGGTTCAAACTGCAAAACGAAATGGGAGTACCGACATTCCAATAATGTGACTGCCAAGGAAGCTAGGAGAGTGTCTCCTTGATATATGGAAACTTAATACATTAGCATATGTACACTTTGACTATATTTTAGTATCAGCAAGTACTGTCTGAACATTGTATGTATATTATTGCTTTCAATTCCGTTGATAAGGACATGTTTGGACCATCTTGTTCATGGGGATTACTAATTTAGTTTCGGTGCTTATCACACACACACTTTATTTTTACACAACCTAATTGATAACATTTTGTTATGAATTATCTCGAATTTGGACCTAATTATCAGAATATTTACTTACACTAAATTATATAGAATTTAGACCAAAATTATAACATTTTATGTGTTATCCAATCGAATATATGTTACTCAGTATTGGTGTAGGAACCAACAAGTTGCTCGAGAATTTTGCATTTGTTATATATGATCACATATTGTTTACATCTTTTATTTATTCAAAAATAAAATTTATTTCAAATTATATATGTTCGTAGTGAAAAAACAAATATTTTACTTTTCAAAATGAAATTACCTTTTTTCAAAGTAAAATATTTATTTTACGATGATCAACAACGAATTTGCAACGATCAATGTGACGAGGACTTGCAAAGCTGAAGAGAAGGAGTCAAAGGAGGAAGAGGAGAGGATGGTGATGGATTTGCGATGATCGGTAGCAAAGGATCTGCGAAGTTGAAGAGAAAAGGTTGATGGAGGAAGAGGAGAGGACGGCAACAATGAACAATGAAGGAAGAAGTTTTGTGGAGGAGTGGATGCTACTGAGTTTGTCGAGGCTATGCAAAGGAAAACCATGTTTTTTCTTGAAAAAAAAAAGTTGAAAACATGGTAACATTTTAACAAAGAAAATATCATAAACACCTTTTGAGATGTTTTATGATTTTCAATACACAAATTTGGAAAATAGAAAACTTGTTTTTTGTTTTCTAATTTAGAAAAAAAATTAATTTAAACACATTTTCTAACTTCCTATTCCTGTAGAAAATTTTACTAAAAAACTACTTCAGATTTTTGCAAGTAAACCACCCCTTAATTTTGAATAAGGTATCTTTAAGCAAGTCCTATCCTATCCTATAGTAAGCTCACCTTTAATTTGAGAATGTGAGTCTCACTAAAGGTCAATATATATATATTAGTCAGATTGTCCCACATTTTAATTAATTAATCTCTAATCGAGTTAGGTCAAAAGGAAAATGAACTTTCTTAGGCAATAACCCACAAGTTTCTGTAATTATTGAACATTTTTCGTAACTGAGGAGGTGAGTTTTCACCCGTGGTGCTCTAGGGCGGGAGAAGGGCATCGCATAAAGTCCAGTCCTTGTACAAGATCTCCAAAACCAAATTGCACAAGCTATATATCTTCTGGATGCTCTACCCACTAATCCCCAATAAAATATATATATATCCATCGCGTGTGAGGATGTTGGACCCATGTAATCCAGCTGCAGTGTACAATTCAGTGATGTGATGAACCTTTTGAAATAAACTCTGCTGTTGATCTCTTTTCCCAGATTCTTTAAGCCCTATGTTTGGACTTGCTCGTATTGATCCAACTATTGGATCAATTTAACCAGTTTCTTCATCAAATCTATAGTGCATGTAAGGAGCTGTTTCCATGTCTGTTACTGGGTTACGAACACTATTAGCATCAGCCAACATTCCAAAATAGGCATGTGGTGCCCAACCTGCAATGCACAGAGAGAGAGAGAGTGAGTGATATTAGCCGCCAACTTTAATTAGCAATTCAATGGTAGCGGCAAACGTACTTATTATCAATAGTGTTTTAGCAGCATTGATTGTATCTCTGCCCCCAATTAAGTTTAAAGGCTTATATACAAGCTTTAGGGGCACATGTAACTGTTAATAGTTAAGTCTTGACACTTATTTTGAGAGACAAAATGTATAACAACCCTAAAATTGATCTGGATTCTTTAGCCAAACATTAAATTGTTTTTTCGAAGAAATTTGTGGAAAGGTGTCATCCACATAAGTCATTTTGAGGGCATTAGAAATTGCAATTTTTATGAAAGACTGATTAAGCTATGGGATGAACTTGTTATAGGAAGCTAGCTAGAAACATACCGTTGGTGCGATGGGGCAGTGGAAAGAAATGCAAGTAGCATAGGGAAGAAATTATAGTTCCTGCAATGCAATTATAACAATTGAGAAAGATTGGTGCTTGAATAAGGAATTGTCCCACAAAGTTTAATTGTTCGATATCTGAGAACAGACCTATAATGGCTCCAGCGAATACGTCTGTCCAATGATGCCAATAGTCACTCACGCGAGAAACTCCAACAAGTATAGCCATAAGATATGGCATGATAACAATGCAGAGCTTCACAACGTTGCCTCTATGATCGAAGGCTCTAATTTTTCCAGACAAATACAGTGAGAGGAAACCTAGGCCTGCGAATGACCCTGCATTATTATGCCAATAACAAGGCTTAATTACTAAGTAGATAGTTGATAATTAATTAATCTGACCCCCCCCATAAAACCATAATCATCCTGAGCTACAAATTAATTATTAACATTATTCCTGTTCTCACCCTTCTGAAAGTAAAAGATTTGGAAGATCTAAAGGAAATATTATGCGATTTATATGGTTAATCTTTTGAAAGAGCAGGAGAGTGAATAGAAATTTAAAAGACCCAGGAGAACAAAACTTATAGTCCAATTGGTCGGTCAACCATGCGAAAAGACCATATTGCCCGTGCTTTGGCCCTTGCAATATCTCAATCCGTTATTGAACTACAATCATTTTCAGCATTTCCATTTTTTTCATAATCTTTTGTTTCATCCCCAATAAAGGCTTGGGAATTACATAGCAGTAGAATTTATATGAATATTCATCATCAAATATTGCAAGAACACACACACACACACACACACATATATATATTTACCATGTATACTTACATGAAGTGTGACCACTAGGGAAACTTTTGTAACCTTCCTTTATAACCTTTAAGTTCGTGTTGGTGCACATAACATCCATGTCGGTAGGATTAAATACCTGCATATATGTTAAACAATAGAATCAGCTAGCTAGACAGACTAGACATTAATGTATTAACAGAGAAGAAGTGAACTCACTGGCATTCCATCACTGAAACATCGCCAGAAGAAGTTTGGTCTCGGCCGGCCGACGGCATCTTTGATTGAATCCGTTATGACCCCAGTAATCAGCACAGAAAACAAAAGGCCTGCACTTGCATATGTAATGATCAATATTAATTATAAGCAACAGAAGTAAAAATATAGTTAAAAAAAGGGGAAAAAATGTTGAGAAAGGGAAGCAAAACTTACCCAGTACAGCATGGTGCAAATCATAAACATCTCTTCGGGACATGTAGTAGAGGAAAAATATTAGACAAGGGAACAGTATTGCGTAGACCTGTTCCAGAAAGTCAAGCGCATTAGGACTTCAAAGAAAAGATTTTTCTAGGATAAAATTAGAAAAAAAAATATTATTTTTGCTTTAGTATATTTCATTTCCTTATTTAAACATTTTTGTTCTAGAAAGATTCTATTTTTATTCTAATTAGAACACTCTTTTGCTCTTTGATATGTTTCCTAAATGAAGAAGGTTTATAGTCTATATACATATATATATATATAAATCTCTTTGAGATGTATTATTAAGCCCTTTGATTATTAATACTGAATTTGAGATTTGATTTGAGTTCAGTTCTTCCTTTCAGTTCTCCATCACTGCTCCTGCTGCAGGAGATCAGGCAGTGTCAGGATTGATTGATATATCATTATCCATTAATTAGGGTTGATATATAGAAGTTAGTAATCAATTAATGGCATATTAATTAGCTATGATTTATGTGTTCTTGGTTTAACCATCTCTAAATGACAATTATGAAAACTTTGAAAATAAATTTTTCTTTTCATACTTCCCAACAAGCCAGATTATATTGCTTTAATGTTTCCTAGAATTCATTCTAACAGAAAAACTTAATCAAAATTAAGCACACATACTGGAACAGCCCACATGGGTATGGTATCTTCTTTGAATGGGAATGTGAGATCTGTCATCATGTCCTTCCCCACATAACGATGAAAGGGTTCTATATAGTTCAACCCCCCAATTACCAACAGAAGAAGAGGAAGAATTAGCCAGTCCTGCATATGATATTTTGCCAACATGCTTCCATGGGATTTGATAGTATGAGTGCCATACTCATCAGTCAAGCTCATGTTCCCCATCTGTTGTAACGAACATATTAGGTTAAATTGAAGAGAAAGTAGAAGCTACAGAGTTTTATGGAGTACGAAAACTCAATGTGGGAACTTCAACATCAAGTATAAAGGTTTTGGAGAAAATGATTAATAAGGAAATGTGGTTTTCTGAAACTCATGACCAACATGATTTAATGATCACTTGCATTACATCCACAATATGCTAAGGAAATTGCTTAGTTTTGCATATATACATATATATGTCACTGTTCAAACAAGTCGATAAAAGGAGAGATGAAGCCAAAACAAACCTTTTTTTTTTTTGCTAAGTATTTGATGAAACAAAAACAAACATTGATGAAAGTATTTGAAGAATTAATCAATTAATCAATTCATCTTCGTTTGAATATTGAGATATAACACCGTCAGTGATTATCATAGATACACAAATATATATATAAATAACAGACAAAAATAACACAATTAGAACTTTAAAACCAATAAACCACCGAATCAAGAGCATAAACCCGCAATGATAGCAACAAATAAATAAATCCAAGATTTAGGTAATTAATTAGGATTAATATATAGAAGTCTCTAACATTAAGCTTCAATTTAAACCAGATGTTTTATTAATTGGACCATCAGGGACACAAGTGAAATAGCTAATGAAGAAAAAAAAAACACAGAAAGAAATAGCAAAATAATGCAGCTTTAATGACAGGAATATTTTTGTGAATCCCAGAAACACCTATCGAATAAGCATATGAAATGATGTGAAAAAGAAAGCGACGCAGATTAAGCAAAACCAACATGAACAAATAGGAGCAAGAAGAAACAATATTGGCATTAATTCAAGAAATGGTAATGATGAGTTACCAGATTTCTGGATGAGAGCGCTCCAAGAGGTCACAAAATGAGGATGCAAATGGAGAGTAGAGTTTTCTACAAATGGTTTCAATTTGCATAATGGGATTTTATGCTCTTAATACCATTTGTTGACTTCAATTTGCATAGTTAGGATTAATCCCCCCTCCCCCTTGTATCCGCCCTGCTCTTCAGGGTGGGAGCCTCCTAATCTCCTTCTTTCCTTGTAATCTTGCCAAGCAGAACAAAGAAGAATGTCTAAAAACATCCCACCATTTTAACCAACTGTTTGTTGTTTATGGGCCCGCCATTTTAACCAACTTGCTATTAAAAAATATGTCTTGTGGTTTGGATTAATTGCACGAAGACTCCTTATAATTTAGAAATAGTTCCGAAAGTCCTTATGGTTTTCATTTTTTTGCTAAGACATCTATTTTGTCACTAACGTTGTTACTTAAACTCTAAATAACCTAAATTAGGTTAATTAAACACTCACTAATTTAAAAAATAAAAATTAGATACTGATCGAGTTAATTAAAACTAAATAATAAATAAAAATTAAAAAATTAGAGAGAGAAAGAGGGAAATGGGCAATTGGAAGCCTGGAGCTAGTGTTTCTAGTGACCGAAAATGATAGGTTTCACTAGGCCTAGCTAGATTTTGAATCTTGTCGAATTTGTCAATTTTTGTCAAATCCTTACGGACCGAGTTAGCATGTCTCATAAACCCTCAATCTCCATTGAATTTGCAATCACTTGTTGATCTCACAACTAATAGCTAGAAAACCCATTATTTTTTATGCCATCATAAAAAATGACCGGGTTTGACTTCAGTTCCACATCAAAATCAAACTCATCAATGGGTTTTACTTTTTCAATTTAGAACCAATTGGTTCTAGGTTCATAAACATATCGATGGCTTTGGAAATCAATTGGTGAGAAGTGACAAAGTAGAAAGATAAAGAGTATACAAAGGGAGTTTTGCAATGATGGCCCAAGACGATGCCCAACGAGGTATAAGAGTTTCTAGCAGTAAGAAATGTGCGTCAAGGTACAAAGAACGAAGGAGAAGCAAAGTGATGGCAAATTGTGGCACAATCAACGACGCTAGGCATGACAGAGATCGACAATGCTATGGTCATTGCAATTTCTTCTTCTTCTTTTTCTTTCTAAATTTAAGAGTTGGAATGTAAATAATTGAATTTAGTTTAATTAGACGATGTTAATGATGGAAAGGTTGTCGTAGCAAACAAAAATAAACATTGTATCATTATTTAATATAATAGACATTTCAATATCTAGCACTACAAAAATTCGTACTGTAGTGACGGAATTAGCGATGAAATTTTTTCGTCGCTAATTAGAGACGTCTCAAAGACAGATATTCCGTCATTAAATTTTAGCGACGGAATATTCTGTCGCCAAATGTTTTATTTTTTTTTAAAATTTAGCGATGGAATATTCCATCACTATATATTTTTAATACTTTTTTATTAAAATTTTAAATTTAGCAATATAATATTTCTTCGCTAAATAATTAAAAAAATTTAATTTATATTTACTATTTAGCAACGGGTGTGACCCATCGCTAAATTTTAGTTTTGATTTAATTTTATTTTTATTTTTTAGCAACGAGTGTGAACCTGTTGCAAAGTTTTTTTTATTTAATTTTACTTTTATTTTTTAGCGATGGGAGATATCCCGTCGCTAAATTTTTATTTTTTATTTAATTTTTTTATTTTTTAGCGACGGAGTAGTTTTCATTTTTTATTTAATTTTTTTTATTTTTTAGCACCGGGAGATATTCCGTCACTAAATTTTTATTTTTTATTTTTTATTTAATTTATTTTTGTTTTTTAGCGACGAGTCTTATCCCGTTGCTAAGTTTTCATTTTTTTATTTAATTTTATTTTTATTTTTTAGTGATGAGGGATATCCCGTCGCTAAATTTTTATTTTTTATTTAACTTTTTTATTTTTTAGCAATGGGGTAGTTTTCATTTTTTATTTAATTTTCTTTATTTTTTAGCAATGGGGGATATCTTGTTGCTAAATTTTTATTTTTTATTTAATTTATTTTTATTTTTTAGCGACAGATGTTATCCTGTCACTAAATTTTGATTTTTTTAATTAAATTAAAATTATTTAGTTACCGAATATTTCATCACTAAATAATTAAAAAAATAAATTAATAATTAGAAACTTTAGCGATGGGATAACCCCATCGCTTAAAAAGAAAAAAATTAATAAAAAAATAAAATTTATTAATTATGTATTAAACAAAGATTAAATAAAAATTAAAATTCCTTAATATGAATGTTTTATTTATTTTATTTACAAACCAAAATATGTAAATTGATATGATATTGTAAAATTTATTTATAATAAAAAAAATGTATTAAACTAATTTTTAATCAAATAAAACTTAAATATTTAAGGGATTAATTAATTACAACATTTAAGTGGTACATTAGTTGAGTTAAAAATTTAATTTTTTTAAGTATTACAAAAAAAAGAATAAAATTAAAAAAATTTAAAACTTTAGCGACGGATTTATTCCATCGCTAAAAGGAAGAAAAAAAATTAAAAAGTTTAGTGATCGAATGAGTCCGTCGCTAATAAAATAAATTAAAAATTGATAATTTCATATTTTAATTTTTACACTTTAAAAAATGTTTAAAAATTTGTAAAAAAACTATAAAATATGAAATTGAGACTTTAATTTTACATTTTAGTAACTAAATTTATATTTTTGACTCAATTTAATTAAATATACTTTTTTATATATGATAACTGAAACTTTTCGTTATTTTGATTATATCTATGTACTTGTATTTATCTTTTTTTAAAAAGATATTAAAGTAAAGTGGTTAAATTGAATTAAAAGTACAGATATAAAAATTAATTTAACTTAAAAATATAAATAAATAAGTGTAATTAAAAAACAAAAAAATTCAAATAATTGTACAAAAAAAACGTTATAGTACATAAATAAAAATATAGATGTGCCCCATATACGCATACATTTTTTAAAGATATTGATCTTCATTATTGAGTAATATGTTATCCTTTAGCGGATACCTATCTTTTTAATTAAATAATATGAGATAGAATAAAAATAATATCCATGATACGTTTCACTTATTTTAAATTTTATCATTAATTATATGATATCACACTATATAATTCAGGAGTTTATAAAAATTTAACTTAGTAATGTTACTAAAATTAACTTTAACAAAATATTTATTAAAATTTAATGTGAAATTCAAAAAATATTTCAATTAAATTTAAAATTTGATTTGAAAATGAAAATTTGTACAGTTAAATGTAGAATTTATAAAAACTTCAATTAAATTAAAAATTAGTGACGAAATATTCTATTTTTAAGTTGCTAATTAATAAAATATGAAATTATAAAATAAATTCAAAATGAGTTTTGAAACATATTTTGAAAATAAGTTTTCAAAATACAGTGGTTTGCAAATATAATTCTGAAAAGTTTAAAACAATATATAATAAAAATATTTTATTCGCATAATAAATCAATGAGACATTTAGATCAACTGGTTGTGCATGCACGTGTAAGTTTTGAGAGGCTGGGAGCTCCAGGGTTTAATCATTGGAAAAGGCAATAATGACTCACTCTCTAGGAGAATAATTCCCGATAGTATCACTACAAAAAAATAAATTTTTTGCGGCGATTTTTCAACCGCCGTAAAACATGGTATTTTGCTGCGATTTTTCAATTGATGCAAAATATGTTTTTTACGGCGGTTTATCCAACATTTTGCGATGGTTTTGAAAAACCACTGCAAAATTAATTAATGAAAATTATAAAATTAAATTTAGCGGCGATTTTAAACAACCGTCGCTAAATTCAATATAAACAAATAAAAAATTAAATTTAGCGACGGTTTTGTCAAAACCACCGCCAAATTCATTACTAAAAAAATTCAAAAAAATTAAATTTAGCGGCAATTTTAAACAAGTGTCGCTAAATTCAATAATAAAAAATAAAAAATTAAATTTAGAGGCGGTTTTAAAAAACTGTCGCTAAATTCATGAATAAAAAATTAAAAAATTAAATTTAGCGACGATTTTATCAAAATCACTGCCAAATTCATTAATAAAAAAATTTAAAAAAATTAAATTTAACGGCAATTTTAAACAACTGCCACTAAATTCACTAATAAAAAAATAAAAAATTAAATTTAGCAACGGTTTTGTCAAAATCGTCGCCAAATTCATTAATAAAAAAATTCAAAAAAATTAAATTTAGCGATAATTTTATCGAAACCATCGCAAAATTCAATAATAAAAAAAATCAAAAATTAAATTTTGCGGCAATTTTAAAAAATCTCAGCAAAATTCAGTAATAAAAAAATAAAAAAATAAATTTCAAAAAAATTAATAATTTAAAATTTTAATTAAATTAAATTTTACAAAATAATCAAAAAATTATTTTTTAATAAATTAATTTATTTATATCAATTAATTTATTTAATTTAATTAATTAGTTTAAAACATTTTATGTTTAATTAATTAATTTAATATGTTAACCCTTCTTTAGGTGTTTTGAGAGTTCAATTAATTAATTTAATTTAATTCAATTCAATTAAAAATAAAATTATTTTTTTATTTTATTTAATTTGGGGCTAAGTGTAATTTCAAAAACTTGAGTTGGTGGGTGCAAAACGAATTCTGAAAAATAGAGGTTTGATTACTTTATAATTAATATGCAAGAGTATATTACAAGGTGGCTTTGCAGATCAGGTGGCTTTGCGCGCGTACGGGCGTACGGGAGGTCACGGGATCGAAACTTGGGGAATACATTTGCTGGAATAAATTCCAGCAGGCGCGGTAGGGCGCGCGCATGGCGAGGGTTCGAATTTAGTGGGCGAGCAGGGGCAGGGCCTGGCGCGCGCATGCTTTTGGCCTGCATGCGGGAAACAGCTGCAAAAAATTAACAAAACCGTCGTTAAATTATTTTTGATAATTAAATTGAATATTAAATTAAATAATTTAATATTAAATTCAATTAATTTCAGTGGCGGTTTTAAAACCGCCGCTAAATTTAAAAAACCGCTGCTAATTGCGGGTTTTCAAACTGCCGCTAAAAATATCACTTAGCGGCGGTTATACCAGCAGTTGATAAGAACTTCCGCTAAATACTATGCGACAGCTGTATCAGCGACGATTTTCAAAATCGCCGCTAAATCACTTTGTGGCAGTTAAAAACCGTCACTAAATACCAAAAAAATTGCCGTTAAAAATCAATTTTTTTGTAGTATATGTACGTACATATTTTTATTAATAATGGAGTAAGAAGTGCCCATTAGTGGATACATATTTTTAATTGTAATATCATACTCAAAATTATATATTTAATTAGCTAACTAAATTTTTTACTATGCTATACTCTAATTAATTGTATAATCGAGATGAATAATAATTTTTGATAATATTTTCATTATTTTTAATGAAAAATTTAAAAGCAAGACTACAAAGTCTTTTTTACTACTATATTATATATATATATATATTGTTTTACTCATTTGAATAATATTCCTAAAATTTTATTCTTTAATCAATGAGTTGGATTTTTAACTTTATCTCAAATAACACTTTTAAATAGATGATTATTGATTTTGTTTTTCTCTTAAGAGACTTATCCTATCCACAAGATAGGCTTTCTAGGAAGAATATTAAATGATACAACCTCCTACGATACTTGTAGGACTTGTAACACTTGCTAAGTAATACCACAATAAAAGCAATCTATCGAAAGAGAGAATATGAGAATTAAACTACTCAGTTACAATATCTCTCAATTAATACAAGGTTTAGAAAATAAATAATAACAATGAATGTAACAGTAGTTTTGAGTAAAATTATTTCAATTTAAAGCATGAGAGATAAAATATGAGTACTTGTAAGTTAGAACACTTGGACACTTGTAATGAATGTTCTCTAACCCTATAAATGCTGCACCAACCAAGTATTTATAATTCAGGTCTACCAATGCCAAATATTGAGCCGTTCAGGACGGTTGAGCTGCATAAAATGATTGACTTGTTAAAAATAATTTTTAGTTTAAAGAATATATATAATTTAAAACTAAAAATTAATTAGTCAAATAATTTATATAATTATTATTATTTGTAACATTAAAAATATTGATCATTTATAAAATAAAAGATTAATATTAACCTCCCATTTTATAATTAAGAATAAATTTTCATACTATTAAAAAATATTTTAATAAATAAATAATTTATTTCATCCTTCAGCCATTGTTCTTCAAGTACTCTTAGTGTTTTAAAATGTATTACATATTTTTTTTTTTTAATTTTTTCCCTCTTTCTTTATCTCTTATATTTATGTTTTCTAATTGATTGTTGATTTTTCTTTTCTGTTAAGAGACTTATAATTTTTAGCTTAAAGAATATATATAATTTAAAATTATAAATTAATTAGTAAAATATTTTATATAATTATTATTTTAATAACATAATTATTATTAATCATTTCAGTATTTTTAGTAATTTATTTATTTTTATTTTTTCTCTTTATTTCTTAATTTTTTTCTAATTAGTTTAATATCGTAAAATTAAATATTTATAAATCAATTATATTTTAAAATAGTTGATAAATATATATTTATATAAAAAATTATATATGAATTTAAAAAATATATATATTTGTTTAATATCAGCGACGGGCAGCTGCCGTCGCTGACCCTTCCCAATGCACATTGGGGCGGGGTCGCTGACCCTCCCCAATGCACATTGGGGCGGGGGCGGACGTGCCCTCCCCTCTCGTGCCACGTGCCCCCTCACCCACCCCCAAGTAACCCCCACCCCCCTCCCCTATTTAAATGCCCTCATTCACATCCGTTTTTCTCCACTCTCTCTTATCAAATCTTCTCCTTCTCGTTGTTTTCTATTTTTCAATCTCATTTGATAGCAACAGAGACGAGCCTCAGAAGGTATTTAATTTTTTGTATACTATATTTTTAGTTGTTAATCATTTTAAGTCTAAAATGCAATATTGAATGTTATTATTATATTTTTAGTTGTTAATCATTTTAGTTTTAAAATGCAATATTGAATGTTATTATTATATTTTTAGTTGTTAATCATTTTAGTTTTAAAATGCAATATTGAATGTTATTAAAATGCAAATTGAATGTTGTTCAGTAATAAATAGTTATTTATTACTTCATTAATATATATGTTTATTGATTAACTGTTAATCTTAATATTTCTATTATTTATATTTATTGCATGTTATTATTATTTATTTTATATATATTATTATTATTATTATATATTCTGCTATTATTATTATACATAGATAAATAATAGGTGAGTTAGAAGGTTTCAGTGGGGGTTGTTCAAACCTCACAATTAAATTTAAATTTTTTATTTAGTTTTAATTAAAAAATTTAAATTAGATAACAAAAGGTGGGAGGAGGTTGTTTGGGGAGGTGTTTTAATAATATTTATTTTAATTAAATTAAATAACATCCAGTTATTTATGTTTTTGTAGGTAAAAAGTAAAATTATTTTACACCAAATGAGATATTTTATATTTAAATTTAATTAAAATTAATTGCCACAAAATTAGATAATTTAATATATAATTAAAAAAAATAATTGTAACACCCGGAAATTTGGAGATAAATAATAATTATAAATATCAATGTTGTTGAGGTAATTAATTTCTAAATCTTTGGGGAGGTATGAGAATGTGATAATTTATTTGGGGAATATAGGAAATGTTGAATTATTTAATGGTAGGTGAAAATAATTATTTATTGGGTTAATTTAAAGAAAAAATATTTAATTTTTTTTATTTTTGGTTGGTAGGTATTATTTGGAAAGAGTTAGGGTATAAGTGTAATTATAAAGTGGGGCTTAAGTGATAATTTTGAAAAATTTGGAGTTTAGGTGTAATTCTCAGAAATGGCCATGAGGTTTCCTTAAGTTTAATTGGGTGTGTATATTATAGTGAAAGAGCAGCTGGAGTGAGCGACATGCATGCACGAGGGGGGAACCTGGGGTCGCGGGTTCGATTCGCAGGGAGGCTTGCGTGCTGGGGAGAAAAAAAAATTATTTTGGGTAACAAGGGGCGGCCAAAATGGTGTCATTTCAGGGCACCAATGCAAGCCAATTCGCGCCCATGTGGCATGTGCTGGTGAGCCCAAGCTACTGCTCCCACGCGTCTTCAGATTTCACGATTTTTAAGCTTCAACTGAAGCTAAATTGGGAGCAGAACAAAGAGCATTTGAGAGAAGGAAGAGGCGCGAAGAAAGGAGAAAATAGAAGGAAAAAATTAGAAAATTGATTTTACTCCATGCAATTGAAGATCTGAAGGGCGAGGTAGGTTAATTAGATTGTATTAAACATTTTCTACGGATTAAATCTTATTTTTAGACTGTATATTTTGGTTGATTTTAGTGCTATTATTATTTTGTAGGTGGGCATTTAGGACAAAAAATCTGCGAAATAAGGCAAGCCCTCTTCACTTTCTAATTTTTAGTAACCTCTTATACCCGTAATAGCCTCGATTTTATACTGATTTAACAAGATTATTGGAGATACGCGTATAAGCCTTGTATCGAAACTTCGTGTAATTAGTAAAAATTACTAATTTATGCAGCAGTAAAGCAAAGAGGTGAGAATCTGCTATTAAAAGGCAAGCTCTAAACTCCCTCTATGAACCCTACAACTTTTATATATGTCCCCATTATTTCTTGTATTTTACCCCCTCCCTTACTCTAATTTAGTGCCTAGCATTATTTATTGAGTTATTATTCATTTGGTATAATTTAAATTGAATCTGGGAGTTCTAGAATTTTAGTTTTTGAAAGCCTACAGGGGTTTGTACCACTCTCATTCCTTTCGAAATGATGTTGAATCCAACTTAGGGACTAGGTTCTTAGAGGTACGGGTTTATTTATGAATTTCTCGGGTGTGGATCGGTTAGAGCTATCAAGCAGTGGGGTAGGGGTCGGCTGTTTGATGACGTTGGAGTAGACTATTATATGTCCCTAAAGTGGACCGTTTGGCAGATACTCCTAGTCACTGACCGTTGACTGGTGCCGGATACTACTGACTAGTTCTGCCATTATGTGATTTATTGTATGATTCGATATGTTGTATTATCGTTCATGATTTGATATGCACATGGGTACGGGATGCATGTTGGGGTATTCATCGATTGAGTATACTTGGACACGGACATTCTAGTATGGTTAGATTGCATCTGGCATGGGCATATGCATTGCATGTGGTTTACTGTGTGGGCAGAGCATAGCCTAATGCCTACATATATGGACGCCAGTGTATTACGTTGATGCTCACTACACCATTATATTTTTATGTGCATTGCATGGTTACTGACAGTTCACAAGTCTCAGACGGAATGACCATTTTGAGGGAGCCTACAACTCAGCTATTCTACAGCTCGGGTGTCAGAAGGACCGATGCGAGCACAGGGTAACGAGAGCACCGACCTGGGATGGCGCACACAGGTTTGTTGGAGGTATATGTTGCCTTTCAGGATAGTAGTAGGTTGGTATGGAACTTGGGTGTCGTGTGTCTTGTGTGCACCCCAAAGACTGATGCATGCTTTTATTTACACTTTTATACTATGTTAGGTGCCTCATGACTTGTGTGTGCTTGGAGGTTGGTATTCTAGGGAGAGTTTGTTGGATATGTTCAGCCTATAACCTTCCTTTCTTTATGCTTGTTGAGTCTCTCGACTCACTTTGCTTTCCATCATTCTAGGTAGTGGCAGCGTGGGTCAAGGGCAAAGGAGACAACATTTAGTGGCAGAGACGTCGGTATGGTGTACAGGCAGTTCTGTCAGTCCCCGTCATTTTTTCGTCAGCCCTAGTTGACTCTTATGTTTGAGTAGGATTTATTCTATTAGTTTTGACTGTGCCAGGTCATTCCTCGTGTCTCATGTATGTTGGCACAGGTGTATGTATGTATTTGTTTATCAAGTAACCGTTGTGCTAGCGGAGTACCTGTAGTGCATGCATGGGTATAGGGGTAAATCACACCAAAGGTCACAAAACTTTGGCGTCCTTTTCAATTTGGTCACTAAACTTCAATTCCTTGCAAAGTGATAACAAAACTTTAAAATGTTTTGCACTTTGACCACTAAAGTGATTTTTGGACAATTTATTACCAAAATTGCTGACGTGGCAATGGCCACATCATCGCCACGTCAACACCAAATCATCGCCACGTCAGCAATTTCGGCTAGAAACTATCAAAAAATCACTTTAGTGACCACATTGCAAAATATTTTAAAGTTTTGTTATCACTTTGCAAGAAATTGAAATTTAGTGACCACATTGAAAAGGACGCCAAAGTTTTGTGACCTTTGGTGTGATTTACCCGTGGGTATAGTTTAGCTTCCCCTGTTTTAATTCTTGTATATGCATGACAGGGTAGTTTCTATTTTGTGTTTCATTCTTTCTCCTTCCGTAAGTGCTCCCGTTTGGGTAGTCCAGGTGGTTGGGATATCCAAGCGGGGGTGCTTAAATTAATAATATGATCTAGGATTCACAGAGGAAGGGGATGACCGTGGGGGGAAGGGGGTTTTGTTTGGGTGGGGAAGGGGGATTAATAAAATTTAAATGAAATTTTAAATGAAATTTTAAATTTTTATTTACTTTTAATTATAAAATATTAAAATTAAATAACAAAGGGAGGGGCGGTAGTTCAAGCGGGTTGTTTGGGGTGTTTTATTAATAAATTCTAAATAAAATTTATATTTTTTTATTTAAATTTAATTTATAAATTAATAATATGTTATTAATATTGATAATATAGTTGTTAAATAATTTTTGTAGGTAAAAATAAATTTTTTTTGCACTAAATGAGATATTTTGATTTTAAATTTAATTAAAATAAATCTTAACAAAATTAGATAATAATATATAATTGAAATAAATAAAAACTTGTATATTAATTTTGTTGCTAAGATTATTTTCTAATTATTTAACTTAATTTTTTATTAAATCTATTATTAGAAATTAAAAAAAATTAATTGGGATATTTTTAAATTATATACTATAAATTAAAAATATTAAATATATGGTTTCTAATTTTTTAATAATGAATGGGTGATTATAATTTGATATTTTTACTCTAAGTTTGATGAAGACAAATCATAACAAATTTATAATTAAGAATACATAATTAAAATAAATAAAAACTTATGGTCTAGTATAGTAAAAGATGACTTTGCGCAATTAAAAAGTACGTTAATCTATAGTATTAAAAGATGACATTGTAGATTTTCAAGAAAGTTTTTTTTTCATCATATATATTATTCTCAGTTAAAATGGAAATTTTGTCGCATCGTAAGTGTGTTGATAATAGGTATAACCAAAGAAGGGGCAGGATTACTAGAGAATTTATCATGGTGTTGATGAGTTTATTCAATTTGCGTATACCCAAAAAAGTTTCATAAGACTAAAAGGAAAGTTAAAGTGTCCGTGTATGAAATGCGAATGTCTGAGGTTCAAATAAGTTAACGACGTGAAAAGAGATATTTGCAAACATGGATTCATGAAGGGTGATTATTACTAGACACATCATTGTGAAGAAGTGCTCATAGTGACTCATTCATTTGTTGAAAATGAATATTATAGAGAATACGATTTTAGGGAGCAGTTTAATTCCTATGAATAGATGGTAATGGATGCGACCGAACCATCAAATGCATCATATGTAATGCAAGATCCTGGTAGTGGAAGTGGTTATCAGACTTACAATGTAGATGAAACACCGAATGAAAATGCACAAACATTTTATAACATGTTAACTATTGCAGAAACTCCATTGTATTCGAACTACGAAGTAGAAAGTGAACTTTCTGTTGTAGTTAAGATGTTGAGTATTAAGTCTGATTACAACATTCCCGAATGTGGGTATAATGAAATCATACAGTTTATGCATCAACACAATGTCAATTGGTAATCGTGTGCCCACTGACTTTTATCATACCAAGAAATTAGTTTCCCATCTTGGCCTCGGTTATCAGAAGATCGATTGTTGTTCAAATGGGTGTATGTTAGAATTATAAGGACGACGAATCTGAGATGAGTTATAAGTTTTACGGTCATCCTCGTTTAAAACCTGTAAGAAGTGGGAAGGGAAAATTTAAACAAATTTCTTATAAAAAAATGTGATATTTGTCTCTCATACCAAGACTACAGAGAATATATGCTTTTATGGTTACAGCTGCAAGTATGAGATGACATCATGAAAGTTGGAGGGAGCCTAGTGTATTGTCTTACCCGTCAGACGGGGAAGTATGGAAACATTTTGATAAAAAATATCCTGACTTTCTCCGCAGATTCTAGAAATGTGAGGGTAGGTCTTTGTGCAGATGGGTTCACTCTGTATGGTAAATCGGGTCGCCCGTATTCTTGTTGACTGGTCATTGTGATGCCATATAACTTGCCTCCTGGATTGTGTTTGAAAAGAGGGTTTCTACAATACCCCATATTTTCGTTAGATTGCCACGTAATTTAAGCAAGTTTAGAATACCAAAAAATTGGCTTGAGAGTAGTTATAAGTACTGAATCGACTGCAGGGAATGCCTCAGAGTGAAATTGTCTAAGGAAAATGATATGATCTCGATGAGCGTTCAGAGATAAGATTTATGATATTGAAAGAAATCGGATTGGAAACGATTTTCAGTACAGCTAAAATGCAGTTGCCATTTAGGCTGCAAAACCAAATTATTATAGGAGACTTACAGGAAGTCAACGGAAGTCTAAGGGGGCTTCGTTTTTTTTTGTAATGAGCAATCATTCAGTAGTTTTGGGATGAAACAAGGATCTACTGAGGGCGCAGGGACGAAATCGTCCTTATCGAGTAAGCTCCGAGTTATTAATTTTGGATTTTCGAAATTGTAATGTAAATTAATTTAATGATTGAGGATGTATCTGAAATAAGGGAATTGCTCAAGTAAAATTAAGAAGGAAATTGGGGTTTAATGTGTAATTTTTCTTAGTTTAAAGTGTAATATATAATTTTATATATATATATATATCTATGCGTGCACAGGCACGCAATGGCCATGCCTCTGCTACCCGAAAGCTTACCTCTGCAAGTTTTGAAAGGCTTTGCCATGGTCGTGCGAAGCAAGCGACTGATCGGAAGAGGCAGCGAGGAAGTGGAGAGATCGAGAGCAAGCAGTGGCCAAAAGCAACCGCAACGAAGATGGAAGTTGATGCTGGAAGCGCTAAAGGTTGGTGATGGCAGTCATGGCAGCTCGTCAATGAGCTGGACAGAGGGCACAGAGGAGCTTCCAGCAAGGTATGGCGGGTCTGAGGCAACTCAGTAAAGGCCGGAGCGACGGTCGGTGAGGCCGAATGCGGCTATGGCCGTAAGTTGCTGCAACGAGCCAGCGACAAGCTGCGGCTGCCAGCGACGGTGCGATGGTCGCAACAGTGGTCGGGGAGGCTGACGGTAGCCGGTGAGGGCGGCCGAGGCCGACGTGGGCGGCGGCAAGGCCGATTGGCTCACGGGCGGTAGCGGCTGGTGCACGCGGGAGTTGCAAGCGCCAGAAGAGGAAGAAGAAGGGGGAAAAGAAGAGAGAGAAAAAGAAAAAAAGAAAATAAAAAGAAAAAAAGAAAGGGAAGAAAAAATAGAAAAAATTTCAAAAAATATGGATATTTATTAATATTTCAGATATTTTAGACGAGAAAATGGTTCGGGCACGCGTTTCGAAGATATGGCATACATACCGAGGAAGCCTGAGAGGCTAAGTTAAGGTAAGTAAAATTCCCTAGAAAATTTCAAAAATTCAAGAATATTATTTTATGAATTTTCATTTTGAAATATTTGAGAAATATTTAATTTGGATTTATTGAGGAAAAATAGGAAGAAATAGAGAGAAAAATAAAGAAAATGTAAGAAATTATGGAAAATAGGTTTTAATGCTTATTTAATCAAATATGGTGATTAGGATGCTTTGAGACTTAAAATTGAAGTTACTTGTGCGAATTTTGAGGTTGGCATGCAAATTGAGATGATGTACGAATTTCGAGGCAAGGCGCTAATATCGAGGTAGCTCGATAAACTTGAGAAGGTAAGTAGTACTTCCCAACTAGATTTAGTTTTATGGGAAATACTTGGTTTGTAAGTGGTTCAACCCAAAACTCGATTTTAAGTAAATGTTTTTATCATGTTGTCATACATTGATGTGAATATATCATGTAGATTGCATTTACATGTATTGATGATGAAATGTGCATATGTCCACGATGATATTATTGATCATGCATCGCATAAGGGTTTGGGATTATGAATTGGCATCGTTGTTCTGCCAATGGTGCACCCATACACCTCGGCCTAGTAAGGAGGCTGTAAATATGAGGAGCATCAATTAGGTGCGGTCGACTCAAACCGAAATGATATGGAAATAACATTTTGCATTTTGCATTCATGTTTCAAATATGTTTATTGTACCCTTACTTAGATGATTGTACCCTTACTTAGATGATTCATCATCTAACTTGGGTTATGCCCCCGGAACATTCAACATTCCAGTTGAGACTTGCAGTTTAAGCAAGGAGCAGGTTAAGATATGTCGACCCGATAGACTCAGCAGGTGGTTCTGGTAATTTGTCTATCTGAACACGTTTTAGGAGTTAGGGAATGGCCATATATTCGAGGTATCATTTGATTGCATCTTGGGTGTTTAGATGTTATCTCGGGAATTGAGTCTCCATGTATTTATGTATTAAGACGTTTGAAGATCTAATGTAATGGTACGGAGTCTTATATTGTTACAAAGTGAATTGATTATGTACCATATCAGGTTTCGATTATTGCTTCCGCATTTATAATGATATGCTGTGGGGTTTCTCTTTGAAATACGGTATTTGAGATTTAAGAAATGTATTTATTTAAAGAATATGTATTTATATGATGAGCCCCAGCATAGTGACGCCCTCTGGAAGGATGGGGCGTTACAGTTTCTTTTTCTGACTGCTATTATTCCAAGTCCATCAAATTCGAAAAGCAAAATAGATGTGTTCTTACAGCCTCTAATTGATGAACTTAAATTGTTGTAATACGAAAGTGTTTTGACTTATGATATATCAACAAAGAATAATTTTTTGATGAATGCTACTCTATTGTGGATTATCAATGATTTTCTTGCATATGGAATGTTATCTGGTTGGATGACATCAAGTAGATTAGTTTGTCCATATTGTATGGAGAATACTAAAGTTTTCAACCTCAAGTATGGTGGAAAAAGGTCATTTTTTGACTATCACAAGCAATTCTTGCCAATGGATCATGCCTTTCAGAGAAATACAAGTGCATTTAGAAAAAACAGAGTTGAGAATTCTTTTCCACCACCACGATTAACTGGAGATAACGTTTTTTAAAAATCCGTAGTACTTTTTTAGAAAACCATGAAATGAGCTTATTTCCTAGAAATTGGCAAGTGCCCGTAGTACTTTTTCTATCCAATCTACAACCAGCATAATCCGAGTCACTATAAGCATACAAATCAAATAAAGAACTCTTATCATACCAAAGACCAAGAGTAGAGGTATCTTTTAGGTATCTAAAAATCTGTTTTACCGCAATTAAGTGTGATTGTTTAGGATTAGATTGAAATCTAGCACACAAACACACAGCATGCATAATATCGGGTCTAGATGCAGTAAGATATAGCAATGAGCCAATCATAGATCTATATAGCTTTTGGTCTACTTCATTACCATTTATGTCACTATCAAGCTTTGTATTTGCAGCCATGGGGGTAATACAAGGTTTAGCTAAATCCATGCCAAATCTAAATAGCAAATCTTTAGTATATTTAGCTTGACTAATGTGAATGCCATTCTCACTTTGTTTTATTTGCAAACCTAAAAAGAACGTTAGTTCACCCATCATGCTCATTTGGAATTCACCACTCATACAGTCAGCAAAATCTTTACACAAAGAATCATTAGTTGATCCAAAAATAATATCATCCACATAGACTTGTACAATAAGCAAATCATCATTTTTATGCTTCACAAATAAAGTACTATCAATTTTCCCACGATTAAAATCATTTTCAAGCAAGAACTTTGATAATCGATCATACCATGCTCTAGGAGCTTGTTTTAAGCCATAAAGAGATTTAAAAAGCTTGTAAACATGATTTGGGAACTTTTGATTTTCAAAACCAGGGGGTTGCTTCACATAAACATCTTCTTGAATAAAGCCATTTAAAAACGCACTCTTAACATCCATTTGATACAATTTAAAACCTTTAAAGCATGCAAATGCCATTAACAACCTAATAGCTTCTATTCTAGCTACCGGTGCAAACGACTCATCATAATCTACTCCTTCTTCTTGACTATACCCTTAAGCCACTAATCTAGCCTTATTCCTAACCACTTTTCCATTTTCATCCATTTTGTTTTTGAAAACCCATTTTGTACCAATAATAGGATGAATTTTAGGTTTAGGAACTAAACTCCACACTTTGTTTCTTTCGAACTCATTTAACTCTTCTTGCATTGCTATTACCCAATTAGGTGCTTTTAGAGCATCATTAATACATTTAGGCTCAATTTCACAAATCAAAGCAAGAGAACTAAAAGGATGCACACCATGAGATGATCTAGTTCTAACTCCATGAGAAATGTCACCTATTATTAATTCTTTAGGATGTCGGTGCTTATTTTTAATTTGGTACCAATTTTGATCATGCGAAGAACCTATCAATTCATTATTTTCTTGTGATTCTAAGTGAGTCTCATTTTCCAATTTATCTGCTTCTATATATGAATCCATGCTATTAGGTGTAGATTCCTTTAAACTAGACTCTACTTGTGGTTCAAAAACTACATCTTCATCTTCTTCAATATTAGAACTCTTAGCTAGTGATTCATCAAATTTTACATGAATGGACTCTTCTATCATTTTTGTCCTAGAGTTATAAACTCTATATGCTTTACTAGTAGAAGAAAAACCAACCAAAGAACCTACATCAGATTTAGCATCAAACTTATCCAAATTATATTTAGTGTTTAAAATGTAACATTTACACCCAAATGGTCTAAGATAATCTACTTTAGGTGTCTTACCATGCCAAAGTTCATATGGTGTCTTATTTAGCCCTTTTCTAATAGACAACCTATTTAACACATAACTTGCATGATTAATTGCTTCAGCCCAAAATGACTTAGGTAAACCACTTTCAATTAACATAGTTCTACCAATTTCTTGTAATGACCTATTTTTTCTTTCAACTACTCCATTTTGTTGTGGAGACCTAGGTGCAGAAAAATTATGAGAAATACAATATTTATCACATAACTCACCAAAACCAAAGTTATCAAACTCACCACCATGATCACTCCTAATCTTAATTACACATGCATTTTGTTGATTTTGTAGTTTTCAAATTAGACTATCAAAAACATGCAATGCCTTACTTTTATGAGAAATAAACAAGCACCAAGTAAAACGAGAAAAGTCATCCACAATCACAAATGCATATGATTTACCACCTAAACTTTTGACCCTACTAGGACCAAACAAATCTAAATGAAGTAATTCTAATGGCCTAGTTGTGGTAACATCTTGTTTTGATTTAAATGACTCTCTAACTTGTTTTCCTCTAATGCATGCATCACACATATGTAGGTCATTCAAATTCAATTTAGTCACTCCTCTAATCATATTTTTCTTTATTAGTTTAGAAAGAGTAGATGTACTAATGTGACCTAATCTTCTATGCCATAGATCCATAGAGTTATCATTCACCATAAGACAAGTAGCATCATTAACACATAAAGAATTCAGATTTAGTACATAAATGTTTCCTTCTCTAATGCCTTTTAAAACAATCTTATTTAAAGAATCTTTAATCAAGCACTCATTACCTTCAAATGCAACCATGTAGCCTTTGTCAATTAATTGACTTATGCTAAGCAAGTTGTAGGATAAGCCACTCACAAATAAGACATCTTCAAACATGAGTTTAGAAGGATTACCCACGTTTCCAATGCCTACAATTTTCCCTTTTGAGCCATCACCAAAAGTGACATTACCTCCATGCTTTTTAGCTTTAAGAGATGAAAATAAGGTGGCATTTCCAGTCATATGCCTTGAACATCCGCTATCCAAGAACCATTGGCTTGAAGTGCCTTTGGCCTTCAAGCACACTTATTAAGCAAATCAAGGAACCTTAGGTACCCAAACTTTGGGTCCTTGGGGGTTAGAGAACATGAAATCATAGCCATATGTATCAAAGATATGTTTCTTAGCTTTTTGATCATTTAAACCCTTAGGAATCCAAAAACTCCTAGTTCTAACAACTTTATTATTCCTAATTCTAGCTAGTTTTGGATATTTAGCTCTTGGAAGATATTTTTCCCCTTTAATGATTCTAGCATGATGCACACGCCTAGAATGAGTAAGAAGAGTGGAAGAACCAGATTTTTGCATTTTCTCTTTTAGTTTACTAGGGTCAAAACCAAGACCAGCCTTTTCAAAATATGGTTTTTGAGATGCAAGCAAATAATCTAATTTATTGGAACTCAAAGAAAATTTTAAAAATGATTTTTCTAAGTGCTCATTCTTTTCTTTTAAACATGCTATTTCATTTAGTAACTTAGAATGATCACATACAATGCATTCATGCTCCCTAAGACTATCAATAGTGTCATGCAATTCATTTATAGTATCTTTTAATGCACACACTTCATTTGGTTTATTTTCTTCCATTTTCCTAATTTTAGAGTTCAACTCATCTATTTCTTCCATGTACTCTTCCTCTTTCTTTTCTAATCTACCATTTTCTCTTTTAAGCTCCTTGATTTCTCTAATAGTCGTTTTATGTTTTTTAAACAGAAAATCAAACTCTTCTAGCAATGCATCCATTTCAGAAGTGTTTACCTCCTCATATGTGGAAGATGAGTTATTTTCTCCTTTGGCCATCAAACAAAAGTTAGCCTTTTCTTCTTCTTCATCGCTTGAAGATGATTCAGATTCACCAGAAACATCCCAAGTTGCTTTGAATGCTTTTCTATCTTTCTTCTCTTCCTTTCTCCTTCCTTTGGATCTACCCTTCTTTGATTTGGGACATTCGGACTTGTAGTGTCCAATCTTGCCACACTTGTAGCAAGTAACCTCTACTTTCTTTTCATTTGAGGCTTCTTCGGGCTTAGTCTTGCTGAAACTCCTTTTATTCTTTTTCATAAAGTTTCGGAGCCTCCTAGCCAACATGGCAATCTCTTCTTCGGAATCCTCCTCTCCACTAGATTCCTGTGCAACAGGTAAAGCAATTGATTTAGATTTTAAACATTTTTCTTTGTTTTTATACCTGTTTTTGAGAGTAAGCTCATGTGTCATTAGTGAACCCATTAGTTCATCTAGTGACAACTTCTAGGTATCCTTGGCCTCTTGAATGGCTGTCACCTTTGGATCCCATGCCTCTAGTAGAGATCTTAAAATCTTTTGCACCTTTTCAAAATCTGAAAATGATTTACCAAGAGACTCAAGAGAGTTAAGAATATCAGTCAAGCGAGTATACATTTCAAAAATAGATTCATTAGGTTTCATAGAAAATAATTCAAAATCATGTATGTACATGTTTATTTTTGTTTCTCTAACTTGACTAGTACCTTCATATTTTAACTCTAACTTCTTCCAAATTTCATAAGCAGATTTACAACACTGTACATGATTAAATTCAGATCTACTCAAAGCACAATGAAATGCACTCTTAGCCTTAGCATTTAAAGCAATTAATCTTTTATCTTCATCCGTGTACTTATCTCTACTCTTTTCTATCATCTCTTCTACTTCTCCTCTCTTTACTTTTTCCTTAGGGACATATGGACCATCTCTAACTATTTCCCACAATTCAAGACTATATGCAATTAAAAAATCTTCCATCATTGTTTTCCAATATGCATAATCAGTGCCATCAAAGAATGGTGCCCTAGATAAAGAACGACCCTCATTTTCATAAAAACGCGAACTCGATGCCATGGATACACCTAGTGATGATTAATCACTCTCTTAGGAACCTCGCTCTGATACCACTTGTTGACTTCTAACCTAGTCAAGAGGGGGGGTGAATTGACACCTTTTTAAAATTCTAATGCAAAACTTATGCACGTATATATATGAGAAAACAAATTTAATATAAACCAAAATTGTAGTTGAGAGTACGGGAGCACTTAAATACTAGATGGATAATATTATATCCACCAGCTGTGCTAGTATGTGCTTTGATCCAATATACTCTTCAAATTACAACTTGGTGAAAACAAGTGATTTGAATGCACACAATAACAAGCCTTTAAACAAACCAAATGGAATATTGAATTAGTATAAAGAATGATCAATTAAAGCAAATTAGAATATAATCAAAATAACCACCAAGAATGTAGGCCTTAGGATTCGGCCACTTTAGATAGCACAAGACCAAAACAAACAAGTATAATCAAACAATAATAAGTAAGAGTGAAGAGAAGAAGAACACAGCGATTTATAGTGGTTCAGCCCTTATGGCTTACATCCACTACCTAAGGATTCCCTTCCTTAGGATTTTCAATCAAATCCATTATATGAAACTTTTCTTACAACCACCAAAGCCTTCACTTGGCTTCACCACCACCAAACTATTTCTGGAGTCTCACACTCACTAGTTTGGATTTTGTATGCTCTTTACAAGATACAAGAATAGTAGAGATTGAGAAATAGGGTTCTCTCAAAAATAATACAATGAAGTGTAGAGAACTCTCTCAGTTTTCTCTAAAGAATATAGAGGGAAAAAAAGACTTAGAAAGAATGAAAATCTTAGCCAATGATATAGAAAATAATAGGGCTTCCAAAAGTTGTTCCAAAGCCTTCAAGAGACCCTTTTATATAGTGATAGAGTAGGCTTTCCTTGATCAATCTCAGCCCTCCATGTGTCAAGTCTTCAAGCCAATCTCAGCCCTTCATTTGAATTCTTGATTTACCTTCCATAATCAGCTAACTTGATTGATCATCAAGATCTTTGACTTTTGTTGATCTCCAATCAGCCTTGAATGAGCAAATCAATTCTAATAATGCATGACTGATTTTAAGGATTAAAATATCATCAAAAATCCTTCATAATTCTTGCAAAATCGTCCATAAATCAGAAATGATCAATTATGACTTCTAGTTGATCTTCAATCACCTTTGATTGTGCAATTGGCCCCTTAGCTTCCATAACAAGCATAGTTAATTTGAAATTTGAATTTAAACCTCCAAATAGTGTAAAATCCATCCAAATATTCTTAAATAATGAAGCAGATTTGTCCAACAATGCAGATATCAATTATAACTTCAAAAGCCCTTAATTGATCAAGTTTCCATACTAAAAATGTTAACAATTAGAAGAGAATCAATTTGTGTAGCTAAATATATGCAAGATATCCTTAGAATATTCTCCCATAATGAAGATATCAATTAGCCATAATGAGTAAGATACTTGATTCCATGATTTGAGTCTCCATATCCTTTTAATGAGAGAGAATCAACAATAAAGGAAAATAATATCTATCAAGGTTTTGACTTTCAAACCTTAATTTCCTCCATTAATATTGAACAATAATGTTGAATCTTTAACTTCCCCATTTGAATGCAATTCAAAAAATTCTTCCATATTTAACTAAGTAAAGAAGCTTCTAAGAACCTTTAAATTTACTCCATGATTCTCTTACCATATTTAGACCAACGAGATGATGTAACCTTGATGAGTGTGCTCCACACGGCTACCATGTCATTAAGATGCCACATTAACAATGCCATGTCACCAAGTTACATATGTGGCAACTCCATATAGTGGACTACTCCAATCTCCTCAAAAACTTCCATATAGATCTTTTGAACTTCCCATATATAAACAAGGATTCCATATATATAACTTCTAGACTTTCCATTCCAAGAACTTTCCATACATAGCTCAAATACTCAAATTTCTAGAAAGCTCTCTAAAAACTTGTTTCCATATATAATGAAATCTCTATATAAGAATAAGAAGTTTCCATATATAACTTGTGTCATGAAATCACTAAAGAATAGCTTTGCAAGCCTTATGAACGCTTCATGCTTTGTTAGTACATAAAATATAAATACACATTCACATTCACACATGCCAATCATCAATCATCAAAATCTACACTCAACAACAGGACTATGCGATGCCTAAGTATGGTGTGGAGCACAATTGGATGAAACGGAGCATTTTTTGGGAATTGTCATACTGGATAGATAATATGATCCGGCACAACTTAGATGTTATGCATATTGAGAAAAATGTTTTTGACAAACTTTTCAATACAATAATGGATTTGAAAGGTAAAAGTAAAGATAATACTAAGGCTAGAATGGAGATTAAAGAATATTGTAGGTGAAAAGAACTTGAACTAATAGACTGCAGCAGTGGTAAGTATTGGAAACCCAAGACTCAATACATGTTCACAAAGGAACAAAAGTTAAGTGTTTTGACGTGAATAAAAGAACTTAAACTCCCTGATGGATATGCTTTAAGATTGGGTAAATGCGTTGATATGAGAAACACAAAATTATTTGAGTTGAAAAGTTATGATTGTCATGTTCTCATTGAGCGATTACTTCCGACGGTATTTGCAGCATTACCAGATCGAATTTGGAATCCGGTCACTGAGTTATGCTAATTTTTCAAAGACATTTGCTTAACAGTATTGAGGGTTGAACACCTACATGGCATGGAACAAAACATACCCATCATTTTATGCAAATTAGAGTGTGTATTTCCTCTAGGATGGTTTAACCCAATGGAGCATCTTCCAATACATTTAGTTTACGAAGCAAAGATGGGGGGACCAGTACAATACGGATGGATGTATCCCTTCGAACGGTACGTCTGATATAATTTGAATTGTTTAATTTTTTTTAAAAAATAAAATTTTCCTATACTGAGGAGATTTTTAAATGATTTAGATTCCTCAATACCTTAAAGAAGAAGGTTTGCAATAAAGCTCGTGTAAAAGGTCTATATGTGAGGCATATTTAATTGAGGAGACGTCCACATTTGGTTCATATTATTTTGCACCAAATGTTCCATCAAGAAGGACAAGAATCCCTCCAAATGATGATAGGGGAGTTCTTCATATCCACAAATTTTTGTCTTCAATTATCCAAGTCGTGCTGCAGGAGCAATAAAATTTGGTGGATGGATGCAAAAGAGTTTGAAGCAGCCAAATTATATGTGTTATTGAATACTCCGGAGGTTGAACCTTATATCGAGTAAGAATTAAAAATTAAATAAATATATTTATAAGTTCGTACTTGCTTCATATTATTTGGTTTATACATCATTTTAATTTTTCAGCATGTATACCAATCTATTGTGCAAACTATCTTCAAATATCACAGAAACAAAAATAGACAAACAAATCGAGGAACATTTTTCTAAGTGGTTCCATCATCAAGTATGTTATTTCATACTAGATTATTTTTAAATTAAATTTTAGTTATACATTAAGTGATTCAAACATTTTATCAGGTTAATTCGAGTATCAAGTTATTACAGATCCATTAATTCAAAATATATGATGGAGACTAACTCCAAACGTGCAGTATTGGCCAATGTATTTCGTGAACGGATATAATTTTATACTGTTGAATGGAGTAATAGTAGATCTACTGAAAATTTTGGTGTTTGCGTGCCTAGGATAGGGGTTGGATCCTCAGAAACCTATTATTACAGAAAAATTATAAACATTATTGAGTTGGAATATGCAGGCTTACCAATCAAACGGGTAGTTTTATTCAAATGTGAATGGTATGATCCAAGTCCTCAGGGAACCAAAATACATGATAAGTATGGTATTGTAGAGGTTCAATCGTCAAGAAGATATAGGAAATATGATCATTTCATATTTGCCCAACAAGCTGAACAAGTGTATTACGCGTCATACCCTGACACTTGTCGTGATAAACATGATTGGATGGTTGTTATTAAAACAAAATCACGATCTACAATTACTGCTCCAGAAACTAACATGGAAGAACCTTTCTAGGAGGATGAGATACCTGAACTCCCACAAATTGATCAAAATGATGACCTTAGAGGTACTTTACAAGATTTAGATGGGATAATTGAGGAAATAGATGTTTCAAATTTTGTTCAACAAGAAGAAGATGATGATGTAGACCAAGAATCTATATCAGAAGAAGATGAGGAAGAGTTATTATTTGATAACATAGATAGTGATGAATATGTAGAAGAAGATTGATTTAGTTTTGAATATGTTAATTCACTTATATATGTTATGATATAATATCTTTTGTATTATTTAATGTTTGTGACCTTGTACGTTATACCATGTTTTTATTTTTCATATAATTCTCAAAAAAAAAATGTCAGGACATTCATCTCTCAACCAAGCAGGGGTAGAGGTAGTAGGGGTAGAGGAAGACATTGATCCTATAGGGACACACCTTCCCCAGATCCTAGTAGTGCTGATTCACAATCTTCTCCTTCTGTCTCCACACATGTTGTTCCATCTACTCCTTTATATCCTCGATCATCGCACCCACATTCTTTCGTTCCAATGACTCAGTTCTAGTAGCCATTTGCTGAGATGCCATATGCTACAAGTTATACTACAATCCTACCCACTTGAGACTGCACCACAATCTATCACATCTCATATGCCGACTTTCCATCCTCTAGGAGGTCCATACGCATACTCATTTATACAGACACCACATGCACCTCCTGCATCATCTTTTCTGGCGCAGAATGTTGAGCCAACTCCATCTCAGTCAGTGGATACTGACCGAGTTGATCACCGTGTAGAGTTATCTACAATTAGAACTGTGATCAATGAGTATCTTATATATTAATTTTAATTGATTGTTTGTTATTATTATACACAGAAATGCATATTCTTATTTGATCAATATTGGTTTTATAGTTTTTTCCCTGAGATTAGCCCACCAAATATATAATAAAAAATTTGAAAAAAAAACGATACACTGAATCTTGGCTTCATTGGGATGACGTGCCAGAATTAACACGATGGATGTGGCTGAAAGAATTTAGTGTTAGTAAAATTGCAATTCTTAATTATAGACATTTTTAATTTAAAATTTTATACATATTTATTCATTTTTAACTTTTTGTAGAAGGAGTTCAAGTGGCAACCTGGTGAGAGTGATCATATATGAATCACTTGGAATCAATCTGGTCAGAGAAGTTTTGAAAATAATTTGAACAAAATTAAAGGAGGTGGTGATAAGGGTGAGTGGATGGATCCGATTGTGCAACGGGCATTGCAGGTAAAGGGGAATGAAGATGAATACAAGAAGAAATCTAAACAAAACAAAAAGAATCGCGCCTCTGAGACTGGTGGGTCAGTCCACATAGGTGGATCCAATCCTTTCACCGAGAGTCAAAGAAGGATGGTAATTAGTTTTTTGACTTAAATGTAAATTTTATAAACTTATATAGTGGTTTATATTTTATTTTATTTACTTTATACATTTGTCATGCAGGTAAAGGAATTAGACTGCGAGCCCAAATAATTTGAGATTTTTAGGAGAACCCACACTCGAAAGGATGATCAAGGACAAGAAGTGTGGGTTGATAATAGATCAAAGGTTATTGCGGTAATTGTATTTATGTATAATTTAATTAGTATTATAATTTAATAATTTTTTTAATTAATTAATAAGTCAATATTTTAATTTATATAGGAGGCGTTCGAGAGATTAAGTGCATAGGCATCTTCAGGATCAGCCAATGATAGCGAGTCATCATCTCCACCTATAGTCGACGAGCGTCACATCTTTTATTAGGCTGTCTCTGGTAGGAACAAGAAGGGTCTTGTCCACGGTCTCAACTCTCAAGCTAGGCAGTCTTATTTGGTTGGATTCGATAGTACCTCCAATGGTTCGTATGGGTTGTTGTCAGAATTAGAACAAATGAGACTAAGGGTCACCTAGATGAACGAGAAGCTACATGTCGCTTGGACCCAGGTGATTGAGGTGCAAAATGAGCTGCATTCCATGTAGACCCATATGAACGAGGAGTTGCATGCATCTCGAACCTAGGTGACAGAGATGCAAAATAAGAATGTACAGTTGCGTCAATGGCAACAAGAGATGATGTCATGGCAGGAGCAGATGAATAGACAGATGATGGCGTTCCAGCAACCTGGACCGTCTACTCAACCTGGATCGAGAGATTAGTTTTATAATGAGGAATAAAATGATGATTGTAATTGAATATTTATGAATATTAATTATGAATGTAAATTTTTTAATTTTAAATTAATTATTTTAATTAATTAAAATAAATTTTTAATTTTTTTAAATATTATTTATATATATAAATATTTATTTCTAAATAAATATAAAATATAAAAAAAAGTTTGAATATTTATTAAATACTTTTTTTATATAATTTATATTTTTAAAATTTTTTATTTTATTTTTTTAAATATTCAAAATAATTTATATTTTATATTTTTAAAAATTAAATAATTTATATAAAAAATAATTTATAATTTATATTCAAAATAATATTTTTATATAATTTATATTTTTTTATATAATTTATATTTATTTTAACAATTTATGATAATATGTTTTGATGGCATAATATGATTTTGGATTAATATGAAATTTTCTTGGTGCATGTGATCATGAATTTAAGTGTATGGGTCTAATTTTTAAAAATTTGAAAAATTAATGTTTTGGACTCCATTTAAATAGTTAAATGAGTTCGTGGGTTTATCAGGTAAGTTAAATAAATTGTTGGGTTTGGGCTTGGGCCCAGTAGTAAAGAAAATTTAAATTTTATTATGTGAATAAAAAAAAAGAAATTAAAATAAAAATAATTATCAAATGTCAAAAACGTCCCAAAAAAGCTTGTCTGTTACCAAAAAAAAGAGGGGCAAATCAGTCTTTTAGGGGGGGAAATAGTGCAATCTAGCAGCCTTCTTTCTGTTGTGTCTTTTTACTTTATGCTCAGACTGTAATACCCTATGTTTGTATAAGGTTGTCACGTAATTTCGATGAGTTTAGAATACCGAAAAATTAGTTTAATAACAGTTATAAGTACCGAATCAGCTGTAGGGAATGCCTCGAGGTGAAATTGTCGAATGAAAATAACATGGTCTCGATGTGTGTTCCGAGATATGATTTATGGTATCGAAAGAAATCAGATCGGAAACAGTTTTTGGTACAACTAAAATGCAGCTGCCATTTAGGCTGCAAAATTGAATCTTTTGTAGGAGACTCTTGGAAAATCAATGGAACCTTAGGGGGGCTGCAGTTTTACGTAAAGAGCAACCCTTTAGTGGTTTCGGGATAAAACGATAGCCCGATGAGGACACTAGGGCAAAATCGTCATTTTCAACTAAGATTTGGATTATTAATTATGGATTTTCGGTATTGTATTGCAAATTAATTTGAGGTTTAAGGTCGTAGTTACCATTAGGGAATTACACTAGTATAATAGGGATGAAATTTGGGGTTTAATGTATAATTTTTAAATTAATTATATAATATTTTATATATATTAATGTAGTATATAATTATATATATTTGTATGTACGTGTAGCAGACGCCTCTGCAAATTTAAACCCATTCCCTGCAAAACTAAATCTCCACGCCTCTGCAAGATTGTAGCCACGTCGCTCTGCAAGTTTGGAAAGCTTCGCACGTAATAGGTGATGGATATGGCAGGGTTGGGGCACTCGGATGGCTATAAAAGGGAGAAGAAGGAGAGGGAAGCGACAGGCTTTGGCCGAGAGATGCAAGGGAGAGAGAGCTTGGCCGAGCACGAGGAGAGAGTGGGAGAGGTTGTGCGAGTGAGAGAAGAGCGATGTGGATTGCCGGAGGCAACCGAAGTGGCAACATCAGCTTGCGGCAGCCATGGCCGCAAGCTTCTAGCAAACTTAAGCGGCCATGGCTGCGAGGCAAGGGCCGGGGTGGCAGCCAGTAGTAGGGGCAGCAGCACGAGGGCTACCGGTGAGGTCGAGGATGACCACGATGGTGGCCGACGAGCGTGTGAAGGAGGGCAGAGGGAGCTGGTGCACAGGCAGATGGCTAGCCATGGCAGTTTGTAAGAGCATTGGAGAGAGGAAGAAAAGAAAAAGAAGAAGAAGAAGAAGAAAAAGAAGAAGAAGAAGAAGAAAAAGAAGGAGGAAGAAAGGAGAAGAAGAAAAGAAAGAAAAAGAAAAAAAAAAGAAAAAGAAGAAGTGAGGAAGAGAAAGGAGCTAGCATGGTGCTACGTGCAGGAGGTAGGAGGAAGAAGAAAGAGGGAAAAAAAAAAGAAAAGAAAAAGAAAAGAAAAGAAAAGAAAAGAAAAGAAAAGAAAAGAAAAGGAAAATGAAAGAAAAAAATAGAGGAAATGTGGAAAAAAATTCTGAAAAATAGGAAATAGAGTTTTATGGTTATCCCGGATATTTTGGGTGAAAAAACGGTTCGTGCACGCATTTCGAGAATATGACACATGCCGAGGAAGTCAGAGAGGCTAAGTCAAGATAAGTAAAATTCCTTAGAAAATTCTAAAAATTTAAGAATATTATTTTATGAATTGTCATAGCGAAATATTTGATAAAATAATTAAAGAATATTTAGTTTGGATTTATTAAGGAAAAATATGAGAAATAGAAAGAAAAATAAAGAAAATGCAAGAAATTATAGAAAATAGATTTTAATATTTATTTAAATAAATATGGTGATTATGATGCTTTGAGGCTAAAGTTGAAGAGACTTGTGCAAATTTTGAGGTTAGCACGTAAATCGAGGCGATGCACGACACGGATGTCGTGGTAGTCCGATAAGGTTGAGAAGGTACGTGGTACTCTCTAATTAAAGTTAGTTTTATGGAAAATGCTTGGTTTGTAAGTGATTTATGTTTTTCGAAAATGTTTTCATCATATTGACATACTTTGATATGTATCCATCACGTAGACTGCATGCATGACATGACTATAAAATGCATAAATACACGTTGATATCATTGATCACAAGCATTGAGGCCGTAGCGAATATGAACTGGTACCACTACTTTACCAAGAGTGCCCCCAAACACCCCGGTTTCGAAAGATGTGGCTGTAAGAACGATAGGTAGCATGAGGGGTGTAGTTGACACCTACAATGAAAGACATTGCATACACACATGATAAAGCATTATGTACCCTTACTTAGATGATTCATCATCTAACTTGGGCTTTGCCCTGAAATATTCAAACGTTCCAGATGGAGATTGTAGCAGATACGAGGATAAATGAGGCATGAAATGGCACTTAGCAGAGTGCATGAGGAATGAAATGTATGTTATGTAGCCCATATATTTAAGTTCTACTACTTTAAATTCTGAACGTTTTGAGGAATGTTGAAGATGTAAGAATTTATTTATGATCAATGTTAAGATATCAGGTTTCGATCATTGCTTCCGCATTTGATGTGTATAATTATTCTCTTTCGAGAAAAATGAATGGGAATTCTAGGACGGATTCGAGGAATGATGTGATTTAGCTTTAGTGTTTGAAGGAAAAAAATTTATTGTCCTAGAATTATCCCAATTTATAAACGTGCCTGGGAAAGCGGAGCATTACACAGACCATATCCCCATTTTTCAACGCCTATATACCCATGTTGTAACAGCCCGCTTTCTCGGGCGTGTTATACCTTAGGAAATTTGGTTTATTTATTTATTTATTTATTTTATTTAATCATTACATTATCCCGAAATTCCCTAAGACCTATCTAGTGTTTAATTTACACACTAGAGATAAATACAATTTACAAGCGGAAGCTGAATCGAACCTGCTCATGACAATATATACATGAATAACTAGACAAGTACTTATTACAAACGTTGTTTCATAACATTCGAAAAGTAAAACAAATGTACATAATCCTTAACTATTCATATCACAACGTAACATGACACATTTCCTCGTTTCCTGACGTCTCGCGTCACTATACACCATCAATCTCGAAATCATCTCTACAAGTCCCGACTGGAACGTTGAATGTTCCAGGGGCGAACCCAAGTTAGATGATGAACCATCTAAGTAAGGGTACGTAATGCTATGTCATGAGTGTATGCAATGTCTTTCCTCGTAGGTGTCAACTGCACCCCTCATGCTACCTACCATTTTAGCGACCACCTCTTTCGAAGCCGGGGTGTATGGGTGCACCCTTGGTAAGGCAGCGGTGCCAGTTCGTACTCCCTAGGGCCTCATATGCGTGTGATCAATGATATCAACGTGTAATCATGCATTTCATAATCATGTATGCATTCTACGTGATAGATACATATCAGAGCATGTCAATATGATGAAATATTTTCGAGGAAGTACCACTTACCTTCTAGAGCTTATCAGGCTATCTTGAAATCTGTGCCTTGTCTCGATTTGCGTGCCAACCTCAAAATTCGCACCGGACACCTCAACTTTGACCTCAAAGCATCCTAATCACCATAGGCATTTAAATAAATATTAAATCCTATTTTCCCATAATTTCTGGCATTTTCTTTAATTTTTCTCTATTTCTTTCTATTTTTCCTCAATAATTCTAAATTAAATATTTCTAGAAATATTTTCTCAAATATTTCACTACGACAATTCATAAAAATAATATTTTGGAATTTCTGAAATTTTCTAGAGAATTTTTACTCACCTTGGCTTAGCATCTCCGATTTCCTCGATTTGCGTGCGATATTCCCGAAAAGCGTGCCCGAGCCGTTTTTCTCACTAAAATCTCCGGGGTATCACCGAAACATAATCTCCTATTTTTCAGGATTTTTCTAGTATTTTTTTTCATAATTTTTCCTATTTTCTTTTTCTTTTCTTTCTTTTCTTTTTTTTTTCTTTTTCTTTTTCTCTCTCCTCTCTTTTTCTTCTTCCTCCTTCTTCTTCCTCCTTGCATCTCCCCTGTTCCTGCGCCTGCCACCTTCCTCCATTTTTCTTCTTCCTTCTTTTCTTCTCCATCTTCTCTTTTCTTCTTCCTTTTCTTCTTCTTCTTCTTCTTCTTCTTCTTCTTCTTCTTCTTCTTCTTCTTCTTTTTCTTCCCTTCCTCTTCTCCTTCCTGCGTGCGGCCACTGCCATAGGCGCACGGCCGAGCTCCGCCGGCCTTCCTTCTCAGCCGTTTCCGCCTTCCCTAGCCGCTGCACCGGCCGCAACATCGCCCACCGCCTCGCGATGGCAGCTCGCGGCAGCTCCCCTGCCTCGCGTCCAGCCGCGAATCTCACGGCCCAGCTCATTGCGTCGGCCATGGCTGCTCCGTGAAGCTTCTGGCCACCTTGTTGCGGTCGCTCGCTTGCTCGCCGGTCGCCTTCAACAGTCGCACGAACACCGGCTACCCGTGCCTCGGCTGCGGCTGCTCCGCCCAGAGCCATTGCTCGGCCGCTGGTGCTGCTCGGCCATCAGCCATGGCCGCTGCATCTCCTTACTCCCGAGCTCTCTGTCTCGGCTCTCTCTTTCTCTCTCACAAACTCTCTCTCTCTCGGCCGCGGCCCTCTCTCGCTTCCTCCCATCCGATCTCTCTCTCCCACCTCTTGGATCCCTGCTTCCATTCGGCCAAGATTGCTGCCCATTTATAGAACTCCTTGCCTTGGCTGCTACTCTACATTAATTGCACATTAATTGTACATTAATTGCTCCAAATCTTCCAATGCCACCTATCCTTATTTTGTACAGATTTCACGCTGCCACAACTTCCATTTCACGCAATTCTCGGATGGAAAAGCAGCTGTGGCAGGGAAATTTTGGCCAAGAAATGGCTCCACGCCCCTACTCCTATAAACATTTCATATATATATGTATATATGTATAATTATATATTACACTAATATTTGTAAAAAAATTATACCATTAAATTCCAATTTCATCTTATATCACTAAGGTAACTTCGTAATTCCAATTATACCCTTAAACACTGAATTAAATTACATTTTAGTACTGAAAACGTAAAATTAATACTTTCGAAGCTTAGTTAAAAAGAGACGATTTCACCCCAATGTCCTCACCGGTTTTTGTTTCATCTCGAAATCACTGAAGGGTTGCTCATTACGTAAAACCGGAGACCCCCTAGGGTTCCGTTGATTTTTCGGGAGTCTCCTACGACAATTCGGTTTTACAGCCTAAATGACCGCTGTATTTTAACTGTACCAAAAACTGTTCCGAATTTGATTTCTTTCGATATCATAAATCCTATCTCGATACGCTCGTTGAGACCATATAATTTTCCTTAGACAATTTCACTCTGAGGCACTCCCTGCAGTTGATTTGGTACCTGAAATTGCTATAAAATCAAGTTTTCGATATTCTAAACTCATCGAAATTACGTGGCAACTTCATACGAATATGGGGTATTACATTCTCCCCTCCTTACAAAAATTTCGTCCTCGAAATTTGCCACACGCCCAAAATCTCAAAATTTCATTATTGAAATTAACACTTGACTGACCAAATAACTAAAGAAGATCGAAACTTGTGAATATCAATGCACATATCAAAATCCGAACCCTTAGACTGACCATACCCATCAACCTATAGACAAGTATACCTGTCAACGATGTATACCTTTCAAATTATAATCGCATAACTCGGTCCTTGGGCCAGGAATCTTTGCTCGAGCTCCTATCTAAGTTGGTACTCGCATCATAATGAGCCTACGACTCTTACATCCATATTATCAATTTTCAATTTGCTTTCCAATTGATATTCTGAATCACGACACTTTTCTAATTACGATGTCATCTATTTTGAACTAATCAATCATGTTTTGATAATCTTCCAACCTTAGCACAAAAGTCCCCGATCTCAATACATCTGGACTTTTATCAAATCGATCCTCAAAATTATTTTTATGTGGTCAAACTATTTCACGTACCCTTGGATCCAAAAACATCAAAAATATACGTCATCATATATCCTTGGAACTAGCTATGTCTTACCTTAGGTCATCTCAAACTTAGTCATTGCTTAATCTTTACTTGTGCTAATCTATTTGAGATTTCTATTATTTACTCATTCTTGTAGGTATTCATCTCTCGATATAATCTCAAGTTTCTACCAATTGACCACAATCATCTTCTAATCATGTACTATTTTCTCAAGAAATCTTTATTAATAGATTTTATCTGTCTTCCAAAACTTTGACCGAAATTTAACGTTGTCTTCCAAGTCTAGCAACACTAATTTCTTTGCATCACTTATTCCCTTGTTACCTGGTTGCCTATTTATCCATATACCCATAACTTAAATAGCTCCTCGAACTTTTCGAAGTGATCAAATTAATCATTTAATTCTCAAATTACTCTTCTAGTAATAACGTTTTATGTCAACTAACTTTAATCATGCTTAATCCTTTTGGAGTTACTTACTCAAGTTACTGACTTTTGCTTGAACCAACCTCTACTCAAAACATTTGGCTTGTCTCCCAAACCTATCGGAGTATCTGACTTTTCGGAACTTCCGATCCTCATGGTGTTTATGACAATTGACCTTGATTTCACGTTCCTGACACGGAGCCTCATGCTCTCATAATTTCTTTCTTGATTCGCTCACGACCTAGCAAACCAATCTCAACATAATACTCAATGTTCCTCATGCGTCTCTCTATTCAAGGAGTACACCAATATATTATCGATAGATACTATTACCACGTGACTTCAATGCAATTGGTACTTTGGTCAAATCATCAAATCATGATTCCATTGTTGATTTTTAGAATGTCTCATCACTCGATCGCACATTAATCACAATTACCCCAGCCTCTTGTAACTGTTCGTCAAATTTGAGGTAAAGATATCGACTCTTAATTATCACATCTTTCAAAACTCAATAATTTACGTCCTCAATTGAGCTACTTATAACTAAGCGTCTAATAACCTCAAGCTATTTATTGGCAATTTCATCACCAAGAACTAATCCCGATAAATCTTCCGAGAGCATATTCTGATATTTCTCTCACTTCCTCAATTTTCGCACGGCTTTTCATTGACCACAAGTGGCCGTACCACATATTGGCCAGCTCCCTATTTTCATAATCTACTTATATCACTTTAGTGATCGTCTAGCTACACATCTCCTAATTTGCCTATTAAGGTTATCTAGGCTAACCGCTTAGCCCAACAGGAGTTCCATTCTCCCAAATCAAAAATTTCCGATCTCCAATAGATTTCGATCTATTACTAACATCCGTCATCACCTGTCTCTCTCTCAAACAAGACATCACGCCGTGACCGTCCCGCTAACTGGAGTGGGTAAGTACTTATGTCTTCCATAGTACCCTGATTCTTACTAACTCATGACTTTCATAGCTTAAGAAAATCAATCTCTATTTCCTTAACGAGATTACCTAAGGACCTTCCAATCTCTCTTTCTCTCTTTTTTTTTTTTTTTTTTGAAAACTTTAAAGTCTCATCACACATCCTTAGATTCTCATCCCTTAGGGGGAAATTCCTCGAAAATCCCAAATCGATTCATCTTTGAAGATCCCGGACCAGATCGCATTAATTAGCTCCCATCATTTCTTATAAAGAACCCAGCCTCAAAAATTTCCCGGGACTCTTTACCTAAAGATACCTTAAACCTCAAATAATGATTTAGATCCCCATACTGATGCACAAGGCATGACTTATCTTCAAGACTTTTGATTCCTCAAGCCTACTTGGCATATTGAATCGAGGTTGCTATCTTACTACTTATCGTCGGGGCCTTGAACTAGCCATGTTGTACTTCCCAAAATCTCATTTATCGAGAATTTACTGACTCTCGTATTTCGATCTTTAAATCCAGCTGACTACTGACACACGACCATCCATGACCTTATTGTCATACTGGATATTGTGGTATTCTACTCTTCGAGCCTCACAGCGCTTGTCAAGATGACCTATATACAATTCTTTAAATAAGACACTCAGTCTGTATACAATTCATTTCACTTTGTGTTGATTTCCTAAGCTTCCGACCTCGATTAATCGTAGCTGGTGGCACACCTTGCATCCTAGATCATTGGGCCCTAGACACTCTTAGGATTCCTTGTCCCGTCTCTGTGAGTTTCACTGGCTGCACCACTGCCATCTAATTAACGCAACTCACCTGTCATCACTTGACCACCTTCGGTCTCTTGTTTGACTCAATCCGTTACATCTTACTCTTGAGACACTAAATGGTTCTCGAAAATTCTTTATCGTTTGATCCTATCTCTTTAACTAGGTCACGTCACATTAGACTAATCTTCCATGATCCAATCATTCTTGATAACTATAGTTATCCTATCTTATTATAGAGATTTCAACTAACGACCTCAAATTGTCAGTCTCTAAATCTCTTAGATCCACAATCATGGTTACCGAGTTAATCTTAACCCCGAATCACATCATCAGATCCTAACATCAAGAGCTAGATTATCTTGACTGGTCGTTCTATTGCTTAGCAAGATTAGATCCTCAAATAAATAACCTCTAAGACTTCAATCGATTATTCTCAAATCTCCAAATAGGGATTTCATTTTACGAACCCTTAGTTTCTTTCCCCTAAGCCTCCACTTCGGGTTTAACTGGTTTCATCACTACCGGATACCCTTAAGTTTCCAATTTACAATTCCCTAATCTCCAATCGGGTTTAACTCTTATATCAACTATATCCGAGTCACTTAGGGCTTCCGATAATCTTAAGCTCTGATACCAACTGTAACAGCCCGCTTTCTCGGGCGTGTTATACCTTAGGAAATTTGGTCTATTTATTTATTTTTTTTATTTAATCATTACATTATCCCGAAATTCCATAAGGCCTATCTAGTGTTTAATTTACACACTAGAGATAAATACAATTTACAAGCGGAAGCTGAATCGAACCTGCTCATGACAATATATACATGAATAACTAGACAAGTACTTATTACAAACGTTGTTACATAACATTCGAAAAGTAAAACAAATGTACATAATCCTTAACTATTCATATCACAACATAACATGGCACATTTCCTCGTTTCCTGACGTCTCGCGTCACCATACACCATCAATCTCGAAATCATCTCTGCAAGTCCCGACTGGAACGTTGAATGTTCCAGGGGCGAACCCAAGTTAGATGATGAACCATCTAAGTAAGGGTACGTAATGCTATGTCATGAGTGTATGCAATGTCTTTCCTCGTAGGTGTCAACTGCACCCCTCATGCTACCTACTATTTTAGCGGCCACCTCTTTCGAAGCCAGGGTGTATGGGTGCACCCTTGGTAAGGCAGCGGTGCCAGTTCGTACTCCCTACGGCCTCATATGCGTGTGATCAATGATATCAACGTGTAATCATGCATTTCATAATCATGTATGCATTCTACGTGATAGATACATATCAGAGCATGTCAATATGATGAAACATTTTCGAGGAAGTACCACTTACCTTCTAGAGCTTATCAGGCTATCTCGAAATCTGTGCCTTGCCTCGATTTGCGTGCCAACCTCAAAATTCGCACCGGACACCTCAACTTTGACCTCAAAGCATCCTAATCACCATAGGCATTTAAATAAATATTAAATCCTATTTTCCCATAATTTCTGGCATTTTCTTTAATTTTTCTCTATTTATTTCTATTTTTCCTCAATAATTCTAAATTAAATATTTCTAGAAATATTTTCTCAAATATTTCACTACGACAATTCATAAAAATAATATTTTGGAATTTCTGAAATTTTCTAGAGAATTTTTACTCACCTTGGCTTAGCATCTCTGATTTCCTCAATTTGCGTGCGATATTCCCGAAAAGCGTGCCCAAGCCGTTTTTCTCACTAAAATCTCCAGGGTATCACTGAAACATAATCTCCTATTTTTCAGGATTTTTCTAGAATTTGTTTTCATAATTTTTCCTATTTTCTTTTTCTTTTCTTTCTTTTCTTTTTTTTTCTTTTTCTTTTTCTTTTTCTCTCTCCTCTCTTCTTCTTTTTCCTCCTTCTTCTTCCTCCTTGCGGCTCCCATGTTCCTGCGCTTGCCACCTTCCTCCATTTTTCTTCTTCCTTCTTTTCTTCTCCTTCTTCTCTTTTCTTCTTCTTTCTCTTCTTCTTCTTCTTCTTCTTCTTCTTCTTCTTCTTCTTCTTCTTCTTCTTCTTCCCTTCCTCTTCTCCTTCCTGCGTGCGGCCACTGCCATGGGCGCACGGCCGAGCTCCGCCGGCCTTCCTTCTCAGCCGTTTCCGCCTTCCCCAGCCGCAACATCGCCCACCGCCTCGCGATGGCAGCTCGCGGCAGCTCCCCTGCCTCGCGTCCAGCCGCGAAGCTCGCGGCCCAGCTCACTGCGTTGGCCATGGCTGCTCCGTGAAGCTTCTGGCCACCTTGTTGCGGTCGCTCGCTTGCTCGCCGGTCGCCTTCAACAGCCGCACGAACACCGGCTACCCGTGCCTCGGCCGCGGCTGCTCCGCCCAGAGCCATTGCTCGGTCGCTAGTGCTGCTCGGCCATCAGCCATGGCCGCTGCATCTCCTTCCTCCCGAGCTCTCTGTCTCGGCTCTCTTTCTCTCTCACAAATTCTCTCTCTCTCGGCCGTGGCCCTCTCTCGCTTCCTCGTATCCGATCTCTCTCTCCCACCTCTTGGTTCCCTGCTTCCATTCGGCCAAGATTGCTGCCCATTTATAGAACTCCTTGCCTTGGCCGCTACTCTACATTAATTGCACATTAATTGTACATTAATTGCTCCAAATCTTCCAACGCCACCTATCCTTATTTTGTACAGATTTCACGCTGCCACAACTTCCATTTCACGCAATTCTCGGATGGAAAAGCAGCTGTGGCAGAGAAATTTTGGCCAAGAAATGGCTCCACGCCCCTGCTCCCATAAACATTTCATATATATATATATATATGTATATATGTATAATTATATATTACACTAATATTTGTAAAAAAATTATACCATTAAATTCCAATTTCATCTTATATCACTAAGGTAACTTCGTAATTCCAATTATACCCTTAAACACTGAATTAAATTACATTTTAGTACTGAAAACATAAAATTAATACTTTCGAAGCTTAGTTAAAAAGAGACGATTTCACCCCAATGTCCTCACCGGTTTTTGTTTCATCTCGAAATCACTGAAGGGTTGCTCATTACGTAAAACCGGAGACCCCCTAGGGTTCCGTTGATTTTTTGGGAGTCTCCTACGACAATTCGGTTTTACAGCCTAATGACCGCTGTATTTTAGCTGTACTGAAAACTGTTCCGAATTTGATTTCTTTCGATACCATAAATCCTATCTCGATACGCTCGTCGAGACCATATAATTTTCCTTAGACAATTTCACTCTGAGGCACTCCCTGCAGTTGATTTGGTACCTGAAATTGCTATAAAATCAAGTTTTTGGTATTCTAAACTCATCGAAATTACGTGGCAACTTCATACGAATATGGGGTATTACACATGTGCCCCCAATGTTGCATTGCTTCTTCTTCTATTTTTGCTTGCTGCGTGTTTCCGTTGCACTGGTTGAGTTTTGTACCTTTCATCAGGCAAGTTTCTCCTACACTTCTATTTTATTCTCAAGTCCAAGTTCTATTCATACACTCCTTATGTATTGCATGAAATATGATCAACTGTTGTTCTATTTCTCTATTCCCCGTGAGTCCCTTTGTGGTCTCAAAATAGGGTTTATTTCCCCCAAGCTTCTTTCAGTGAATGGCATGTTGTTGATAGGAATAGATATGAAGCATTTGTCCACTACTGTATCTCTTGAGCATAGTTGTGCACCATGGCAAAAATGTCAGTGCAGATCCAATCGGCTCTGTAACACCATACGAATGCCCTTACTGATTTGAAAAGCCTACTAGAACCATGCCCCTGCCCAACCGAATCACCATATACTCACGTTTAAACAACTATGCGAACCCCCATGCCTTATTCGAATCATATACATATACATATATACAATTTCGTTTAAATCCCACATGTCCTATTTGGCCACCCACTTATATACATATACGCATACCTCTATTCGAAGGCCCCTTATTTCAGTCAGCCACTTGACCCACTTATATATATATGGATGTATATACTTAGTTCGCAAGGCCCCTGTACCGATTTGAACCCCCATGTATATATATATATATATGTATACATATACACTATGTTCCATACGCCATTCCAATGCCCTGCTTCTATTCGGCCACCCAATTATTTATATATACATTATATATATTCGTAGCAGAGAAGCTGGGAATATGAGCTCTCCCTCTCTCTCTCTGTTTCATCCGAATACCCCCTATACCCTATTTGAATTGCTAATATATATATATATATACGCACAACCCCATTCAAATGCCTTGTATCGATTTTAGCTACCTATATATATATACACCTATATATATTCACGCACACATCGTGGTTGCCCCTGTCCCAGCCGAATCACAGTGACCACTTGTATATATATATATATACGCACACCACCCGTTCGGTAGTCCCCCCTGTTCTAGCTGACCCAACCATTTATATATACACATACATATATACTTCCACGTGTGGCAGTGTAGCTGCTCAACTGGAAGTTTTTTCTCTCTCTCTCTCTCTCTTAATCGATGTTAACACCAAATGAATCCTTTGTTTTCATCAGCCCCATGATTCGGTTAGCCTCATTCATGCACACCGTTTGATTTTAACAGCTCTTAAATATGTGTCCAACCCACTTGTATATATATATACACGCATCAGTAGAGAGAGAAAGTGAGGACATTAAAAACCCATGGAAAATATGATATCAAATTATATTATGTTCTAAAATAAAATAATTTTCTCTCATAATCATTTTTGTAAAGGGGAATTTTTTATACAGAAGTCTTTTTCTTTTTTTTTCTTTAATTATATTTATTTATACATATATATCAGAATATATTCTACTTGATTTTGATAGCTTAAATTGAATAATTCAAATTATATGTATAATATATATATATATATAAATGCTTGGTATGCATACAAATAAATTATAAAGAATTCATGAGTAAATTGATTAAACTAATTCTTGAGTAAATTATTATATCTCGTGTGCATACTTGATATGAGTGAAAAACTATTCAGTATTGTGAGATGGGCATAAAAAATATATAAGTATAGCAACAACTTATGAGATGAAATTCATGATGTTTATATATATGTGGAAGTGAATGCATGACATATTTCACACACATTCAGTATGATCATATTATGAGACATAGTATTATTTATCTTTGCGCATCTAATATTTTGCGCAAAGAGAAATGGTACCCTAGAGCACCTGGCATGGGATGAGGTGGTCATAGCTCGACAGGTTGACTCCATATTGAATGTGAGTTTTTATTCTCTTAATCCACTTTGGCATATCTTGTTTTATGGCTGTGAGCCTACGAGATTTGATTCTGACATTTAATTTTATATGCACATTTGCATGGTGATTTATGGTGGTATGATACATTTAACTTAGGATTGATCAAGTCATAAATCATGAATCTTGTATATAATTGTTGAGCTTTGAATTACTCCGTTGGGTGTCACCATATTCTTGGATCCTATATACTATTCATTGTTTCTCGAACTTGTTGAGTCTTGTGGCTCACTTGATCTTCTTTGCCATTCAAGGTAAAGGAAATGCTATTATTGGGGGTGAGTCTAGTGAGACTAAGTTCTAGGGATAATGGTGTACGGAAACGTGTCCTAACTTAAAGATCCTGATTTGTAGTTGGTAAGGCTTGTTGTAACGGCTCGCTTCCCGGAGCCTCCCCGTGCACAAGGGGGATCCGTGAGAGGGTCATTACTTAAATGATACCGAACAATAACACAAGTTAAACACACTCACAACCTTTATTGAAACTATGCTTTTTCTTTTACATCATATAACTCATAATAACCATCCTTACATAACTGTTTACAACGTGAGCCCACCCGAGCTTACACAACATACCTCCATCTCACAAACATAAAACATTACTCTTAACACAAGCACCGTGACAGGCAGGATCTAGTTTCGGGAGAGCTCTGCACTTGCTACCATGACACGACGGCCTGGACTCAAACCTCGCTAAACGTACCAGCTATCACAGACGTTTCTCTTACCTGAAATGATGGAAAGCAAACGTGAGTCGCAAGACTCAGCAAGCTCTAGAAAGAAAGGCTGGTTACGGATAGGACTCTTTCCCCATATCTCATGCAATTCATGCCAATGCAACCATACCATGTTATGATCCATACGTGCCTTACTTCTAAATGTATAACATAAAGTTAACTACACATAAAGGTCCTTGGGGCCCACATCAAACACACATTGGCACCCAAGTCTCGCATACATACTTGTCGTAGCCTAACACAGGCTACTATACCATCATTCATAAATACCTGCATTTTCCTGAACTTGGTCGGGTTTTCTTGACATTCATAACATGCTTTTCCTGTCATACATAACATATCACCACAATTGGCCTTTTCTGTTGTCATGGGTCTCACTCCCAAGGTCTTACTGTGGGCCACGCCGCCACCCATACTCATTACTTAATACCACACATTCTCACCATGCAGTGCAACAATTTAGGAAATACAACGGCTTTTACAGCATAAACGTGATGACAAGGCCCCCATAAACCAAACATCAGGCCATGCTACGCCCACATAAGAATTCACACTTGTAATATGCCTCTAAATGCACTAACTTACCTAAAGAACCCAAGTTAGCTCTTAGACCAACTGGGTCATGCAGATGCTCACTTCCTATCACATACAAGCATGTCCCCAAGTGAATGCAACCCAAGTCCTATGCAGCACACACATCATGATATGCACAAGCCAAGGTGGGAATCTGGCAGTACCAACTTTTCTGGCCCATCTAGCGCTTATCGTAATAATCGATGATTGGCGCTCATACATCCAACCATCAACTGCCACGACCTACGGTCGACAGTCAGTGGCTTTGTACCCTGTACCCTTAGACACCCCTAGATGATATTAAACTTAGTCACTTAAGCTTATCATTTCGCACACTTAATCCATGACAACATATACTCCATTATGACATTCACGCTCTCATCTCTTCTCATACATAGGAAACCATCTCCATATTCATAATACATTATTAACATAACCCCATAATCTTAACCATAGCCATTTTCTAAGAACCTAGCCCCAACGGGTTCGGCATCATTCTCAAGGAAAGCGAAGCGATACAAAGATTCGTGACAGATAGAATGAACGACACCAAAACATCATTTACTTAACCTATTTAATCACCAATAGACTCATTATTAACAAACAAGTTATGAAATGATTGTCACGTGGATTATCGTTATTAATGCATGGAACCAAGTCACGGTGAGGAAGGGATTAAAGTATGAAAAATCACGGAGACTTTCACGAGAAATAAAGAATAGGAGGAGAGGGTTAGGACCTTGCCTGGAAACGGTTGATTCTTGACTTTTACGCACTCCCGCTGCGAAGTAAAACGTTTTGCTGCGATTGATAGAGTTATGACTTAAATTAATTAAATCTAACCGCGTAATCCACATAACTTAGTCGTGAAAAATCTGTAATTTAAATATATAACACCTTTAGTAATTTAACCCACTTACCGAAATATTTTAAACACCGAATAACCTCAAAAACTCCTTAATTTCCTCACTCTTCTTCTATTTCCCAACTGTGCGCCTCCCCAATTCTTCTTTCCTTCCTCTCCTTTTGCTGCTCGCGGCCTCCCTCTTCTCCAAGCTCTTCCTTAACAGATTTTCATCCCTCTTTATACTCGTTAGAGTGCCTTGGCCACTAAGCTTTTCCCCAACCCCAATGGCCATCATTTAAGCTATCAAATCCCATTTAATTACCTCATAGCACCTTGACTTTTGAACTAATTTCAGCCACATTTAAGCCCCAAGACACACGGTTTTATCCCATTTTGATTGACCATTTTGCATAAAAATAAGGAAAACAAAAGCTGGGGGCATGGGAAAAGAAATGAAGGCAGCACATGCCACGCGTCCCACACACACACACCATATTACATTAGCATACATAATGCTTGAGATAGTATTCACTGCTTATATATTTTATGTAATATAATACATTAACTTGAGATTATATATTACCTTACATACAATTACGTGTGTACCTCCTTCCAAATTGCTTTTATTCCTTCATTTAATTATTTAATTATTTTATGTTATATATATAAACATATTAATTGTTATAATATTTTATTTACCTTAATCACTTAATAATTTACATCCTAAGAATTTTACAAACTTTCGATCACTTTCCCATTTAAAAATACAATAAATTTAATATCCTCATTTAAATTTCTTTAACTCACAAGTATTCTATAAGTCACCAATCACTCTAAAACGTCAAAATTAATAATTATTATTTACCTCCAAAATTTCAGATGCTACACTTGTAATGAAATGAACTTATGTTGTAAGTTAACATTAGAATCTTTTATCTATTTTGTATGGTCGTCGAGCCCGAACTTATGAGCTATTGGAAGTGTAATTGAACTTAAATTTAGTTTTCGCTGCTAGTGAATTAAATGAGTTGTCTATTTATTTATGGTTTGTTTTATATTATCTCTATGATGATCTTCTTTCGAATATCCTATACTAGTTGGAATATTCGAGAGTGGGCTCTCTCATGTAAAATTAAACCTAAATGTAGTAGTGTGCAAATATAAAGGTGATGTGTTCAAGATCAACTTACCATGTCCAAACATAAATCCAAATTCAATTACATATCATAAACAGTCCAAAATAAGTAATTGATATAATTTGTAGTTTATATAGTAATTATAATATGTATTATTGCTGTTGGGAAGCCAGGCATTGTAAAGGTTAAGCACGACTAAAGCATGAGAAGATCAGTACTATGAAAGAAGTCTCCAAGGAGTTGTGAGAAAAGTTCTCAAAGGAGTTGTGAAGGAAGTCCTTAGAGAGTTGTAAGGGAAATCCTCAAGGAGTTGTGAATGTTGTCCTAGAGGAGTTGTGAATGTCCTAGATGAGTTGTAAGGGTGGTCCTCGGGAATCTAATATATAAGTCCTTGGGGAGTTGAATACGTAGCTTCGAAAGTTGGAAGAAGTACGTGTCATTGTGAGGAACACTATCAGTACTTGTGAGGAAGGGGGATCTTTGTCCAAGAGGAGAGTGTCTTTGCCATGGAAAAGATCTTGTGAAGGAATGAGATGCTTCTGCAAGACTGGAACATAGTTAGAAAACAAGGAAGGAAGGGGGATCCTTGTCCAAGAGGAGAGTGTCTTTGCCATGGAAAAGATCTTGTGAAGGAATGAGATGCTTCTGCAAGACTGGAACATAGTTAGAAAACAAGTAAGGAAATGTTCATACGGCGGATCCTCCAATGCTTAAATTAGCCAACATCTTGAAAAATCATATCAATAATTAAACAAGCAGGTTAAGCAATAAATATGCTTAGGATGAGTAAGGTGTATTCTCTCTTGAGGTTTTTAGGATTTAGTTTTAGGATAAAGATTCTAGGATCCCTTAAATGAGGGAGGTTGACCCCTATTTATAGCTTAAAGTGAGGGGATAAGGACAGGTGGCAGCTGGACACTTGTTACAATCTCTTTAACCATGCACAGAGAGTGAGGAAATTTAGTGACTTAAGCATAGATTAGGCCAAATTGGCTATCAAGGCATATGAATTGTCGCACCTGAAAAGATTGTAGAAGATGAACTGGCATGGGCTTATGTGGGACAAACCCCACAACTCCTTATGCAAGGCAAGCCCCACAACTCCTTATGCAAGGCAAGCCCATGCCCATGATGTAATTGTGCGGGTCAGCCTGCACATTGTTGAGATGCCTGGATATTGTCCTGGGCCATCCAAGACTGATATTTTGGTCAATTCCAAGACCGTGTTCCAGGTAATCCTGGGATAACTTTCCCAGCTTATTACCTAGATAGATATCTTGAGAAATAAAAGGGGTTAACTTCAAAACTTGACGTGTTGAGAGGACTAGTTTCAAAAGTTAGTGATTAAAAGTCCCATTTCAAAACAAAGACGGTAAGTTTTGAAACATTCCTCGTTCCATTTAAATATGGAATTTCGAAGGACTTCAATGAAAAGAATCAATTAGGTTGCATTCTTTTTGTATTTTCAATTTTTAATTTTGAATTTTAAATTCATTTTCACTTTTATGTTTTGATAGTCTATTTTTAGAAAATTAAAAATATATTTTTTTATCATCTTAAAAAACTGTTTTTTAGAATAAAAAATTAGAAAACGCATTTACTTTTGAATTTTGAGAAAAATTATTTTATGATATTATATTCAATGAATTTGATTATTAAATAATAAAATTAACACTTTTTAATAAAATTTTACTATTAAAATAAAATAATAAATTTGATTAGTAAATTACTGATATCTAAGTGATAATTTATATTAAATATTATTATACATAATCTGTGTAATATACTTAATAATATACTAAATGTTATCTTATATTTTTAATTATAATATAAATATACTATATTTTTTTAAATTTTAAATAAATATATAATTTTATTTTTAAATTTTAAAAATATTTTTTTTCTTTTTCTTTTTCAAAGCTAAAGCATGAAAAATAGATTTTATTTTCGATGTTTTGGACTTAAAAATTGTTTTGCCTGAAAACAACTAAAGTTCTAGGTTTTTTTTTAAATTTTTTTTGTTTTCAAAAATATATTTTTAAAAATAAAAAATAAACTTATTTTCATTGTTTTAAAAAATTTAAAACTAAAAATGACCTGAAAACAAAGAAAAGAACGCGCTTAATGTTTTTGAATTGAAAACTCAAAAAATGACATCCATGATTGTTATTCAAGAAATTAAATAAAGAAATTAAAACATTTATCTCGAGCCACACAAAGATAGTCCATGGTAAAAAATATGGGAATTTTGATTTAATAAAAAAACATGTTTTCTTCATTTCTTATTGAAAATAAGAACAAGAAATGTTTACTAAAAATAATGGAATGAGAAATGTAATTCATACATGATGGCGAATGATTATAAGCCAAATTAGTGTGACAAATGCACTTATCATAAGTTTTATAAAAATTCACATATTATTGTTCACCTCTATGTAAATGACTTGTTGATTTTTGGATCAAATTTATATGTAACTCAAGAGACAAAATATGATTCATATCCACTTTACTATAAAAGATCTTTGCGAGGCATATTTTATATTTAAGAATGGAAATTTTAAAAGCATGTAAGTATGTATTTTTCTTATCACACTATAAAAAAATTCAAATTTAGAGATGAATTTTAGAGAGGAAAATAAATTTCATCTCTAACATAAACGAATTTTGAGATGGAAGACAAAAATTAGCAAAAAAAATTTAGAGATAGAATTAGTTATAGAAAAATTTCGTATCTTGAAATCAGAGACGAAATCAAAAATGGAATTTTTTTTTGTTTCTAACATTTTATTCGTTAAAGATGAAATAAAAAATGAAAGTTGCCTTCTCTTTACTTTTCAATTTTTAATTTTTAGTTTTGAATTCATTTTCAATTTTTTGTTTTGTTAGTTTGTTTTTAGAAAATTGAAAACGCGTTCTCTTGATTATTTTGAAAAATTATTTCTCAAAAAAATAAAATTAAAAAATGCGTCATTTTTGAAATTTTGAAAATAATTTTTTAATGATATTTTAATAAATAAATTTAATTATTTAAAAAATTAAAACTATTTAATTTTAAATAAATAAATAAATTAACTTGAAAAAAATAACAAGTGCAATCATAATGTGATTATAAATAGAAAGCATTAAAATAAAAATTAAAGAAGAAAAGTAAACCTATTTTTGGTGTTTTGAATTTGGTTTATTTTGGATGAAAACATCCAAAATAATTTTTTGTTGTTTTGGGTTTCCTTTACAATTTTTATTTTTGAATTTGGAGTTTATTTTGGATGAAAACATCCAAAATAATTTTTTTTTGTTGTGGGTTTCATTTACAATTTTTATTTTTGTTTTTGAAAATGATTTTTTAAAAATAGTAAAGAGAATGCGTTTTTATTAGTTTAGAAAATCGAAAACTAAAAATGACTTAAAAATAGTAAAGAGAACGCAGCCAAAATTCTTCCATGTCTAAGTTCAAAGACAGGAAAATTTCTATCTCTAAAGTATTTCTAGAGTCACAGATAAAAAAAAATTTGTGTCTGAATTTTGATAGGAAAATTTTTCCATCTTTAAAATATTTCTAGAACCACAAATGAAAATTTTTTTCATCTCTGAATGTTGCTTGATATTACTTTGAAGTAATTCCGGAATCAAAGACGAAAATTTTTCTGTCTTTGATGTTTTTTCAGAATCAGAGATAAAAACTTTTTCGTCTATAAATTTTTCTTAATATCAGAGACGAGATAAATTTTGTCTCTGAAGTTTTTTTGAAATCAGAGACAAAAAAATTTCTGTCTATAAAGTTTTTTTTAAATTAGAGACATAAATTTTTGCATCTCTAAATTTTGCCTAATACTAGGGATGGAAAAAACTCCACTTTTAAAGTTTTTTGAGAATCAATTTTTTTCTTGATATCAAAAACAGAAAAAATTCCGTATTAGATATTAGGGAACCATTGAATTATTTCTAAGTTGATACATAAGAGAGACAAAAAATCTTGTCCTGTTAAATCCATTTCAAGCTCGGGAAAGATTGGAATTGATTGCGTCAAGGTTCGAATACGTAATGTGTATGTACAATGATATTTGTATAAATATTTTTTTGATAAAAAGATTATAATAAAATTAACGTGGTAGTGATGCTTTTACAAAACAACCATAAACAAATTGTACTTTTTTTTTTTTTACAATTATGAGAAAATAATAAAATACGAAAAGATAATTTTATTTGTAATATATTTTTTATTTTTTTAATTTGTAATAATACAATAAAAATAATAATGTTTCTTTGTAAAAGTTCTTGTTTATCATTATTTTATGACACTATCTTTTTATTAAGAGGGTATAATGGACATTTAAGTAATATAATTTTTATTAAGAGAGGAGGTCATGTATACAAATTAAAGATAAAATGGTCATTTCACACGAGATTAGTGTAATTATGCCTAAAGAAACATTCATTTGACAAGCCATTTTTTCATTTAAAACATTTTTATCATTTAAATACAAAAAATAATAATGAAGCCTGCATAAAAAAAACACAAAAAAATTGAAAATAATACTTTTTTCGTTTTTAACTAAACAGCCTAATAATGGTGTTCAATTGGGTGGTTTGGGAAGGTGCTCGGCGGCGGCTTAGTCGGTTGGACTTTCGATTGTTTAGTTGCTGTCGGCCGGCCGGTGGGATGTTCACCTTGCCGGAGGATTGGCCGTGGAAGATGACAATCCATATAAAAACCTAGGACGAGACTTTTATTAGCAAAGGGGTAGATTGGGAAATAAAATAAAATCATAATCTTAAGGAAGCAAAAATTTCATTTAACTCTAATTAAGAATGTAATTTGTTTTTTTTTTTCATTTACTTGAGGCGTTTGAGTTTCGCCAGACTAACTTTTAGAAACGGGTGACCTTCGCTCTAATGCACACTTGAGTAAATCTTAATGCGGATACAATCTACACACATTCAGACTTGAATATTTAGTGCAAGTCTATACGGGACTTGTCTTTTAATCTTACTGTTTCCTTCTAGTAATAATTCTGTCTTTAAAATCATCATACTAATTTGAATCCCGATACTTCATGAAAAACTTAAGTGTTTTATTCTTACACTATGTTCGTGGGGACAAAAATGTCATTTGCTAGTTTTTACAAAAGTTTAAGAGAAGAGAATTATTAATGTTTTTACATATTGACAACATTAATCTTGGATAAACTTTTAATTTTTCTCAATTAAGAAGGTATTAATTGTTATTCCATGTTTAATATTCATTTATTTTTTATTTATGGAAAAAGGAAAATTCCAAAACCAATGCTTTGCTCGCTTGAAGTCTAATCTTCCTTCCTGCTTTCCCTCTCTTGTGCTTCTTCCACTTCGCAGATCTTAAGGAAGCGCAAAGCAAGAGCTCATGGAAGTGGTTTTTCTTACCTTAATATTCGCGACGGAAATCGCATCGCACACAAGTTCCAACGTTGTTATTATTTTATCAAAGCAAATACGTGACAAGGTCACGTGCACCACCGCCTCCATTTTGCTTCTCTCCTGTTTTTCGGCTTATTACATGTATGTATTATTTTTAACAGACGACCAGTACTGTGCTTTTAAATGTATTTCATAAACAATTTTTTGTAAATTAATGTTTCATATATATATATATATAAATTTATATTAATTTTATTTAAAATTAATTCTAAATATACTTATTACTATAAATTATTTTAAATTTTATCATAAATTTATGTGTGTTATGTTAATTTATAAGAATTATTTATAAGTATAACATTTTCTATTTATTAGGGTAGTTAATCCTTTTTGAAATTTCTTTGTTTGTTAATTATACAATAAATTTTAAATTTTAATACTAATATTATTACAATAATTAAGGATCAATACTTTATTTAAAAAATTATAATTATAACAACTATATAATAATATTGTTAAATTTAAAGTAATGGAGCAATTTTTATCTAAAAATTAGATTTTTTTACTTAAAAAATTTATCAAAATGTGAAATAAATAAGAATATTCAAGAAAATAATAAATTACACTTACACTCCTCCATTACTATAACTACATAACTTAAACTCTAATTAAATTAAATTAACTAAATAATAATTATGTACAATTAAAACTAAATTTAACCAAACAAAATAAGAATTTTTGTTTATTTTTTACTTTGTTTGGTTAAATTTAGTTTTAATTTTTATTTATTTAACTTAATTACGGTTTAAGTGATTGAGTTAGAAATGGAAGGACTCTTAGTGTAATATATATATATATATATATTTTAATTTTCTTATTTTTGGATAAATTTTTGTAAAAATAAAATTTGAGATGAAAAGTTAATTCGTTAGTTTAATTTTGAGAGTTATATAATTGTTAAAATTTTGAAAGTTAAAGTATATATTTGATAAAATAAGTAATTTTTTTTATATAATTGATACACAAGATAAATTTCAAAATTTGTTTTTGGTATTTTGGTCATTTTATTATTTTTTGAATTAAATTATAATTTAAAAATTACACTCAAAACTACAATATAAACTATTTAATTCCACAATCAAGATTACAACCACAGTCTGATGCGTTTGAAATGTAATTTTTGATTAGAAATATAATTAACATTATTAATTAATAAAATTAAAGTAAAAGGACTAAATTTAACGCTTATTTGCATCCTCCTGGCGATATCATCTAATTACAAGAAGTTAACGTGTGCTAGTCCACGTGCTGCTCTCACGTGCCCTAGTGCGGCTCTAATGGAACGAATATAAATATTAATTTACATTTAAAAATATGAATTCTAGTCAACAAGAAGCAAATAAAGTAAAAATAAAATTAATAATATTTACAATTATTTTATATTTTTAAGGAAAAAAAAGTAAAATAGTTAAACCGAAGATACTAATTAAAATGCTACTTTTGAAATTAAAATTTATGAAAACCAAAACATAAATATTATATTTAATTAAAATAAAATAAAATATTATATTTTTTGGGTCCAACAATATAATGTTTATTTGAAGCGGGTAAAGTTAGAGAGGGGAGTGACATTCACTTTCCTCTTCTCGCATATTCGCATTAGGTAACATAAACACATATCATATATCACTTTTATATTAAAAATTAAAATAGAGAATATTAAGTACACATTTAATTGCTTCTTAATAATACAGCTGGGAATTAAAAAAGTGAAGATATTTGGAAGCACCCACCTCTCCCACCTGAAATAGAAGTCACTCTCCCAAAACAACGTGCCATCGTGGTATAGCTAAAGTTTCCCCAGCAAAGGTTTGCCACCAATGGATCCGCCACCCAACCATCCCACCGCCACCGGCCACCCTGATTCAGCCGCCTCCTCCCCTCCCTCCCACCATAACGAATCTCTGCCGCTGGTTCCGGGGGCCAAGCTGCGGCTCGTGTGCAGCTACGGCGGCCACATTATCCCCCGCCCCCACGACAAAGCGCTCTGCTACGTCGGAGGAGACACCCGCATGGTGGTGATGGAGCGGAGCTCCTCCCTGGCCGACCTCTCCACCCGCCTCTCCCACACCCTCCTCGACGGCCGGAAGTTCACTCTCAAGTACCAGCTCCCCACCGAAGATCTCGACTCGCTCATCTCCATCGCCACCGACGAGGATCTGCAGAACATGATCGAAGAATACGACCGGATCAGCTTGAGTCCGGCGGCGCCGAAGCTCTCTCGCCTCCGCTTGTTCCTCTTCTTTTCCAAGCCTGAAACTGTGGTTTCCATGGGATCTCTACTCGACGACGCCAAGTCCGAGACATGGTTCGTTGACGCGCTGAACGGCGCTGCCCTAATTCCCAGAGGGCTCTCCGACTCGGCCGCCATGGAAGGCCTGCTGGTGCTTGATAACGGAGACGTGGATGGCCAGAACGAACTTGCCGACGCCAAGAAGAGAGTGAAAAATGGCCAGGAGGTCATGGACACCAGTTCGTCATTTGGATCGAGCTCTTCCACTCCTTCAATGGCGAACTTGCCGCCGATCAAGGTGAGAGATGAAGACGCCCAGATGGTTGGGTTGGACGAACACTTTTCGCATTTGGCTGCTGCTTCCGGTGCTGTTCAAAAGCAAGACGAAGAGTTGGCGCTTTTTGCAGGTCATCCGCCGCTGCTTCCCACTGTTAATATCGCCGCCGCCGGAGCTAGCAATTCCACCGCCGTTCCCGGCGATCTCGGAAGCAGGATTCTGTCTGATGATGAGAGGTCCGATGGGGGGGCGCCGACGGGCCTGAGGAAACCTCCATTGCCGCTGCAAATGCAAAAGAAGACTGTTGATGCTTACAATTTGCCGTCGCCTGATTCCAAACTTGGCGGGGGTTTCAATCTGCCATCGCCTGATTCAGTAACAAGGTACGTATCGTACCCTCAAACTTGCATCGCATCATGTATTCGTTTTCCGGAGTTGAGATCTTAAATTACTGGGAAGAGTTGTTCTATTGGGTCCGACGAGTCTTTCGAGCTGCTCACAAAAAGGGAGTAAAAAGACGATTTTACCCCGTCCACTTTACAAATTTGCAAAGCTGGGCACTGCTTCCGCCCCTACTGCTCTCGTCTCCTGCCATGATCACTGTCGTCGTCTCATCGACGCGCCTCGTGTCGTCGTTTCACCTCACTTTCATCGCCTCTCTGCCATCGCCGCCTCGCCTTGCCGACAGTTGATGCAGCGACTGTCAGCGATGCGAGACAAGACAGCGATGGCAGAGAAGTAACGGAGACGAGGTGCGACGACGAGGCGATGATAGGGGAGACGAGAGCAGTAGGGGAGGGGCAATCCATGGAAGGGGGAAAGAGAGAGCAGGGCGTGGAGGCAAAATCGTCTTTTTGCCCCCTTTCGGTAAGCTCATCAATAAGATGGTCGAGCTTTCTAGAATTTTTCTACTGAAAAACAGAAGAAAGAATATAAGGAAAAGCCATATTTTGTCATATGGATTACAAATCACAAATCCCACACATACATGGAATCATTATAAGGAACTAACAAAATTAAACACGCTTCAATCTAAAACTATGTATCTTCTCATTTTAATTTTATTTATCAAAGTGTTAGGTGACCGTAGTTAAATTTATGCAACCCTTATAACAAGTCACTTTTAAATAACTGTACGTGGTATAGCAGTACTAATTAGTATTTTATCATATTATTGTGTCTTAATTTTTGAATAATATTAATTCGTTCTAATATAATTTTTGTTAATATATTATACTTCACAGATTGTTTTGTTTCTAAGAACAAAGAAATATTATAATTTACATAATTCAAAAAACGTGCCCTCTTTGACTCTAGGTTTGAACTCTAATCGAGTTTTTCTATTCCAATTTTAGATTTATTTCTCACTTATTAAATTTACGAATTATTTAAAAGTATGTGTGATATAAATGGTTCAACGAGTTGGCTCAATAGACTTACCATTAGTGTACTGATCTGCCTTTTTCTTTTAATCGGTTGCCTTTGGTACCAGTGATTCAAGTATTGCATCTGTAGCTTCTCTGTCAAAGCACCCAGTTTTCCAGGATCCGACCCATGTGACAGCCACCAATGAAACCAGGTCCAATATCTTGGATCCATGCCCTCAAACCCATATCCAACAAGTTCTGGATCCAGCCTACGCGCTGGCCCCGCAGCAAACTCATCAACAATTTGTCCACTCAACCGCACATTATGTCCACCACCCTGCAGCCGCCGCTCAAGTCCCGATCTCATCTTACTATCAAATGTATGCTCCGCCGTCGCAGCAACAGCTCCACCACCAAATCGACCAGCAATATTACCTATTACCAGTTGCCCAAACCCAAGTTAACCCAGCCTACAACTTCCCTCCGCAGGCTAATATCGCCGACGCCACGGCGGTGGCCTCCAGCCGGCCGCCGCTGCCCCCAACTTCCACCATGGTTGCTCCCTCAGCGGTTTACAAAGAAGCTGTTCCACCAATTTACCCGGCAAAGGCTGCTGCTCCGGCTCTACTCCAAGTTCCCGGCAATCAGTTTCAACAGCAATATGTGGGTGTTGCTCAAATGCACCACCCATCTCAGCCCACTACTGCAGCTTCTGCCACCGGTGCTAATTATGGTGTTGAATACAATGCTCATCCAACGCATGATCAGTTTTACTATGCTCAGCACCCGGCGCCGCCCCAGTATCAGACCATGACCACAACTGCGGCGGCGTTGTTTTCGCAGGCTTCGGCAGCGCAGTTGCTGGCGGACAACTCTTCTCAGCAGATCAGAACCTCGCAACCGTTATAGCTGAGCAAAATTGAGCATCTGGAGGAGAAATTATCATCTGAAATAAATGTGCTTTTTTTTTAGTCGATCAACTACATATTCTGCTAATAAGGAATTAATTAGCTCATTGTCTTCCTCTTCCTTTTCATTTGATTGATCTTGAATTTAAAAAAAAAAATCTTATTGACATGGGCCATTTCATAATTATGCTTATTTATAAATTTACCTTTAAAACTTTTTTTGAGAAGAGGCTATATCATGGTTTGTCGTGTCTCCCATAGTCAAATAAAAGCAAGTCATTTCTCCTATTGGCTATAGAGTATGACACGTGGCTTATCAGCTCCTTTGCTACTTATCGAAAAGGTTTATGCCTAAGAGATTTTATTTGGAAGTCAAAAATTATGCTTAGGGATTTTGTTGAGAATCTCGCTTAATCGTTATAAGTTTAACTGATATAATAAGTAAGACCTCAATAGGTAAACACATCTGATTCCAAAAGCTCATTACTATTTATTTTCACTCCCTAAGAAGTGTTACTTGATTGTGTACGGAAGGTTATACCAAAAGACAAAATCTTACCTTTGTAAGAATTTCTACATTGGCATACTTGGTGAACTTCTTAAGCATCATCCATTGACGCCCACTGAAGGGGCTGATCATTCAGTAATCTATGCATGATCACTCCCTATCACATTTACCCAATTATGAAGCCAAATACGCTACTCATGAAGTTAACAATAATTCTTGAGTCAAAATGGCATATTATCCTAACTAAGTTAGGGCTAGTGGCACAACATAATATTAATTTACTTCTAAAAGTGACATTGACATATTATTGAACTTGATTTTGAGGATATTTTGATTATAAGAATTTAAATGCAAAACTTTAATTATCTATTACAAATACTTCAATATACATAGGCCTTAATAAAATTAACTTTAGTGTGTTACTCTAGAAGTTTCAAAGATAAACCCAAGGGTCAATAGCATGTAAGTGAAATTAAATAGCCTGTTACACTTAGAGTATACTCAAATGACTTAAGATGATATCTTAAGTGATCAAACATGTGTTAATCAAGTAACACATGGAGTAAGCTTAAATTACAAACATTTCTCTAGGAGTCAACATTACTCAAGGTTTAAGAGAAATATGTTTCAAATACATACTTGATGTTTAGGTGACAAACATCAAGTCCTTGAGTGAATGAATGTATACTCAAGGGACAAAATGATACTTGAATTCTGAAAAATCATTCAAATTGACTAATTGATGTTTAGAAAGAAAAAACATTAAATACTTAAGGTTCTTGATGTTCCGAAAATTAATGACGATGGAAGAACACTTGAAGGATTTAAAGGTTAAATACTTGTTGCTTGATAAGCAAATCATTCAAGTATTTGAAGGATTTAAAACATGAGATTCAAAATAGAAAAAAACATATGCTTAAATCTGAGAACAGATTACTAATCAAGTAATAATGATTATTAATCTATTGACATGCCTTTTACTCTAGTAAAACTCAATCTTAATCAAGTAATTATGTTTGGGAAAATCAGTTGCAACTAACTTTCAAACATTACTCGAGTAAGATATGTTGGGCTTTGATGTTCCAATTAAAGTTAATCAACTAAGTATTTGTGTAATTGAGTAACAAAATTTTAATCAAGTAAGAAAATATCTCAGTCGAGTATCAAGGAATTTATTCGACTAAATTATCCTTTAATCAAGTAAGAACATAAATCTTAAGAGATTAATCAATTATTCACTTATATTGCTTAAATAAGTGATGGAATAATCTTAATCGGATAACCAAAGAGTTAATCAACTAAGAAATACTTTAGTTGAGTAATTGTATTTCTTAATTGAGTAATAAATCTAAGATAAAATGACAACTCTCTATACTTGAACTTTTAATTGACTAAGAAGTTATTTGTAATTGAGTAACATTTATCTTAGTCGAGCAACATAATATTTGAATTGAGTAATAATTTTGTTTAAAATGACAAATCTCTATGTTCAAATTATTAATCAATTAAGAAGTTATTCTTAATCTAGGAACATCGTACTTAGTCAAGTAATTAAATGTTTCAACCAAGTAATAACTATTGAATAAAGCGTTAGTCTCTGTACTTGATTTATTAATCAATTAAGAGAAACTTTGTAATTAACTAATATCATTTTTACTTAAATAATAAATCTTTTTAATCAAGTAAAATTTGTTCTTAATGGAGTAATATTTTTTTAATTTAAGTAACACTTATTCTTACTCAAGTAATACTCTAAAAAATTTGAAAAATATAGCTGTTGAAACAAAAATCAAAGTCTTTGAAATTGCACTTAATGTTGTCTGAACAAAAGTAAGACAATTTTTTCTTAAATATATGATTGATCTAATTGAGATTACATATACTAACTATATGTATTGTGTAAAATGAATTTGTTTAAAATGACAAATCTCTATGTTCAAATTATTAATCAATTAAGAAGTTATTCTTAATCTAGGAACATCGTACTTAGTCAAGTAATTAAATGTTTCAACCAAGTAATAACTATTGAATAGAGTGTTAGTCTCTGTACTTGATTTATTAATCAATTAAGAGAAACTTTGTAATTAACTAATATCATTTTTACTTAAATAATAAATCTTTTTAATCAAGTAAAAGTTGTTCTTAATGGAATAATATTTTTTTTATTTAAGTAACACTTATTCTTACTCAAGTAATACTCTAAAAAATTTGAAAAATATAGCTGTTGAAACAAAAATCAAAGTCTTTGAAATTGCACTTAATGTTGTCTGAACAAAAGTAAGACAATTTTTTCTTAAATATATGATTGATCTAATTGAGATTACATATACTAACTATATGTATTGTGTAAAATGAATATTCTTCATATATTTGTGTGTGTGTGTGTGAAATACTGATGTGACTGAAAGCTGAAAACCTTTTTAAAAAAGAGATGTGGGATTTTATAGGTGCTTTTAAATATTAAATTCAAATTCAAAGCCCAAGAAATGCAGTAAATTGGATTATTCGTTTCCATGGAAAAATCCTATTAAAGAAAAAGAAAAGGAAAGAGCTAAGCTGAACAAAGCCTTCATTTGTTTGATTACTCATACATTCAAGTTAACCTAGAGAGTGGAAGGCCTTTATCAATTTATTCTTTTTGTTGAGTTATTATTTTGATGATGATGTTGATGATAAAACATTAAAGTAAAACTTTAATTAATGTTAACTCAATATTTGAGTAAAAACCACTATGTCAAATCGAGTATCTATTTAACCTAATAACCTACTCGAGTAAAGCCATCTAAGTAATCGATTGAATGTAATGCAAAAGTTAGTTTAACTAACTTTCAAACCATCACTAGAGTAGTACTAATGTATTAGTGATTGAGTAGATAAGTGTTTGGGTTTACTGTAATCAAGTATCTTAATAGATATTGCAAGGCTTAATCGAGTATATGCATATTGAATTCAAATAGCTCTTTGTAAAATCTTCAATTGAGTGGTCAAAATTGTTTTCAACTAGATCTAATAGCAGTCGAGTAAATCATCTAAGTAATAAAGTGGAGAAAGTGAGCTAAAATACCAAGGCTTTGTGCTTGTATCCTTAATCAACTAATAGAAACTAAAACTTGAGTATATCATTTATTTAGTCGATTAAGGAAATCTCTTAATTAAGCATTAAATAGGCTGTAATGTGTCAAGTTTTTGTACTCTAATAGTAATATCGACTAAGGTTTATGCTTAATCGAGTATCTTGTTTTTTAGTCTAGTAGACTTAAACCATACTTAAATACTTTATACTGAATAGAGAACAAGTCTTTGTATCTCATTTTCTCAATCGACTATTAGGTATTCATACTCAAATAATGACATTGACTCAATCGAGTACTTGGAATGTTCAATTGAATAATCCTTCTAATGCTTAAATGTTAATCAATTGTGAACTGTTTGGTACTCGAGTAGTGTTATTATGCAATCGAGTATTTATAAGGCTTAGTCAAGTAAATTTGCATGGATAAAGAGTGAGTCAGTGTATTCTTAATTGTAATCAACTCAGTGAAATGTGTAGTCGAGTTAAGTTGAGCTTAATTGACTATTACTAAAATTCACTCAAGTATATACTAAATTCATTCGAGTATCCTTATTTTGTACTCGAGTATTCATGCACTGAAATTGAAAAATATACGTGTTACTAGCAATTACATAGAATGATGAAAGTACGAAGTTTTGACCGGTTGAGCTTTCTTGTTTTCATTTGATGCTATTTGATTATATTTTCATAGAAATATAATGCATCTAGAGATTAATTCATGTATTTATGTTGTGTAAAATGCTAAATCTCTCTATATATGCATATTTGTAAACTAATTTGATTGTTATTAATCAAATCAGAGAGTTGTAGGTTATTGAAGTTCAAATTCTACAGACTCACAGTATCTATAAATAGGCCAAGACATGCATGAGATCCGATTGCTATTTGGAAGCCAAGTTGTGCTGATGATATGGTTGCTTGAGTGATTAATCCTAACTCCGATATTCTAGATGTTGTGTTATAGGCAAAAGCCCATTAAAAGACCAAAAAAGTTCAAAAGCTTAAAATAACTTCTTGAGCTTTAAGGTGTAAATTTTCTCAAAAATAAACATCAAGATAGACGTCGTGTGTAAGAGATAAACGTTATTTGTAAAAGATAGGCCTTATCCGAAAGAATCCTAATCCCAATAAGGCTAGAAAAAGTCAAGATAGACATCATTTGTAAGAATTCTAATTCTAATGACTTTCAGAATATCGAGATAGACATTATCCATGAGAAACTTAATCCTAATTAAACTACTTAATTAGGATTACTCCATACTCCTCTATAAATAGGCAATCACTCATTCTAGAAAAGGTAAATCTCTAATACTAGTTTCAATGTATGCTTTATCATTTTAGTATCTAAATTAAGCATCAGAGTGTTTCACTACAAAAAAATTGATTTTTTATAGATGTTTTTTTGGCGACAATTTTGAAAACCGTCGCAAAACATGGTATTTTGCGACGATTTTTTTAACATTTTTCAGTTGCAAAATTCATTAAAATATTTAATTTTGAGGCAGTTTTCAAAGAACAGTCGCTAAATTAAAAAATAATTAAATAATTAAATTAAATTTCGTGGCTGTTTTTGAGAAACTCACTAAATTCAAAAAATAATTTAATAATTTAAAATTAAAATTAAATTAACATTTGCAGCGATTTTTGAAAAATAGTAGCAAAATTCATTAAAAAATTCAATTTAGCGGCAGTTTCTCAAAAATTGTCATTAAATTCAAAAAATAATTAAATAATTTAAAATTAAAATTAAATTAACATTTGTAGCGATTTTAAAAAACTACCGCAAAATTCATTAAAAAATTAAATTTAGCGTATTCAAAAATAATTAAATAATTCAAAATTAAAATTAAATTAATTTTTTCGGCTATTTTGAAACTGTCGCTAAATTTAAAAATTAATTAAATAATTTAAAATTAAAATTAAATTAACATTTGCCTCAAAATTCATTAAAAAATTAAAAATTCCTTAAGAGAATAATTAAAAATTAAATTAATAAAAAATATAAAATCTTAATTAGAAAAAATTTAAAATTTAATTTAATTAATCACAAAATTCATTAAAAATTTCAATTTTAAAAAAAAGAAATTTAACAAAATTTTAATAATTTTTAAAAAATATATAAAATCTTTTTTTTGTTTTTTAATCAATTAATTTGTTTAATTTAACTCAATTAATTTATTTTTAATTCAATCCTTTATTCTTTTAAAAAATAATCAATTAATTAATGATTTTTAATTTATATTAAAAAAATAAAATATAATTCGATAAAATAATGGTTTGATTAGTATATAATTTATATGCGCGCTTATATTACAAGGGGGCTTCGCAGATCTGACAGTTCGCGCGCGCACGTGCATAGGGGAGGTCTTGGGTTCAAAACTTAGGGAAGGGAAGACTGAGAATTAACGCTTGTGCAACCGTTGCAAAAAATATGACTTAGCGGTGGTTATTTCAGCGATTGCTAAAAAGCGCTGCTAAATGCTTCGTGACAGCTGATTTAGAGGCGGTTTAAATGCAAAAAATACTGCCGCTAAAAGTCATTTTTTTGTAGTGTTTGCATGAAAACCTCCTCTCACCCTTTGATTGTTTTCTTTCTTAGAGGCTCAGGCAGTTTGACAATGACGTTTTTAGTTAAATAAATTTATTGTTGTATCTTGGCAACAATAATTGGTGTTGTTTATGAAAAATGTACAAAAAGTCAACGAATCAATCTACAATGGCCTAAACGAAAAGCACCATTAATCAACACAATCAAGAAAGAATGGAGGCTTAGTCCCTAAGGCATTCACTCAACTTACGAGATAGTCTCTCACACCCCATAAGACCACCATCGGATAACCCATCTCACACCACTTGAGATCTTCAGCCTCAAGGCCCTCAGGGGGCCTTCTTCCAAGGCTTGTTGGGAATTCGCCCCTAGGGCCCTCTAGGAGCCTCTTCCTAAGTCTACCTGGGAATTCACCCCTAGGGACCTTCGAGGGCCTCCTCCCAAGGCCAGCACAGAATTCACCCCCAAAAACCTCTAAGGGCCTCCTCTAAAGGCCAATTGAGAATTTACCCTCAGGGACCTCTAGGGGCCTCATTGTAACACCCCTCCTTACACGGGCGCGTCACTATAAGGGAATTTTCGAGAATTTTTTTTTTTCAACTTCAACACGCGCGGTGCTTCAAGAACAATCTTCACATGTAGATAAAAATCTCGAGAACCCCAATCTTGCTCGTTTAACTAACAAGATCAATAATTTTAAAAACTAAACGAGACATATTATAACACAGCAGATTAAACAACATCAAAATGTCGTGGCCTACCACAAGTTCCATACAAGGTGTTCCCACACCAAAATACGTGTTACAAAACTACCAAATGATAACAACATTATCATACAACTGTTCATACATAAACCAAAATACATACTAACGCCTCCAAAATGATACAACAACTATAAAACTAAGCACCGTTGGCCCTTAACTGGCTACGTCCTCGCCCTTGCAGCAGTCCCTGACTAGAACGTTAAATGTTTTAGGGGCATAACCCAGATTAGATGATAAAATATCTAAGTGATGGCATGAAACAGTTTACTGAATGTATGAAAGACATACGACCATGGCATATACAGACAACAACAACATATAACATGTCTAACTCGAGAAATCTCCCTAACATACTCAACCTTTTGTGGAAAATCCATTCCACACACCTTTGGGGTTGACCTTGCCGCGATATACTTAATCCTCGAGTGCCCTACCGTGTCACTTGTTCACCTAGATTAACCTTGCCCTATTCTCAAGAAGACCCCATCCCGTCCCACATGGATATAACGATGACACGAAATTCAATACCTCGATGATATGAAAAAAATCACACGCCATACACTGACTTTTTTACAAAATAGTTGATGCAATATACCACATGTTCAATATGCATGTAATGCCACAAGTAAATAAGTAAAACGCCTATACATAGTATCCCAAGTTCTGGAGGGTACAACCGCTCACTTAAACTGGTTCAATCACGTGTATCCTAAGCTCGGGAAGGTAAAATCGCTCACCAGAACCCACTGTACACACACCAATATACTTCCAAATAAGGGTAAAACTGGAATGAAACCACTCACCTCAATTTGAAAAAGTTCAGTTTTTGCCTTGAAACATATGTCGTATCTCGAAAAACGTGTAACCTTTTTCTGTAACAATCCAGTCGTCTCTTGTTTACCATTATGACTATAGACGTCAATATTTCTATTTTGTCACAATTTCCTCAATTTTTCCCTATTTTTCATATTTTCCAAACATTTCTTCCCCTAAACAATTCATAATAAATACCAAACACCTATTTTTTTTCTAAATATTTTTGCATAAACCCTCCTAAAATAATTTTATAAAATTATAAAATTAATTTCAGAAAAAATTTGAGCTTCACACGCCCTCACGCGCTGGCGTGTGGGTGAGGCTGAAGTCCGCGTGTGCACACGCGGGGGTTGTCTTTTTTGGTCTTCTTCTCCAGCCATGGTCGTCGGCGGTGATCTCTGATGCCTGATCTGATTGAAGGGGCTTGAAGCACTCGTTAAGGCGACCTTGATGGAACCTTCAAATGGTCGAAATAGTCGCCGAAAAAAGGCTTTAAAAGCTAGTTGCAAGCCTCAACTTCGGTGAGCCCGATTTTCCGACGAAGGCATTGAAACCCTATGAAAACTAAGCCAAACGCCTCCAAACTCTCCAGATCTTCTTCCCAACCCTTAAGCAACAAAACCCCCTTATCAGTGAAGTTTGATTCAAGCAAAAACACAAGCAATTTCGATCGATTTTGTTTTTCAAACCCTCGACTTCTTACCCTTTTTATACCCGTTCTCGACCCAATTTCCCACCAAATCCCACTTGTTCTTATCTCTTAAGCCCCAAATCTAGCTTCCAAACCAATCTTCTAGCCCTAAATCATGAGATACGACCTTCAAAAATCTCGGCCAAACCAACGGTCACCTTCGCCATTAAAACCGATCGCATCATGGTGGTTCTCGGCCAATGGCCACTCCCAGATGCTTCATCATCACCTAGAGGCTACTCTGAAGCCTCTAGGAAACCTTCTCGACCCCTAGAGGAGGCTGGCTGGCGACCATGTGAGGCAGTCGTGTTCATACAAACTTCCATTTTTTTGCACTTTAACCCTTTGATTATTTTAAAATCACATTTCTCCCTATCCTTGATGCCTTTAAACCTTTCGTTAATTCCTCTACTGCCCTCAACTTCCAAATTGTTTATTTCCCTCAAGAATTTCTGAAAAACTCATCGATTCGACCTTCCTCGGGTAGTTTACGTAATCTACACTTTTGCCCGAATGCCCCTAATCGAGTGTTTTCGACCTCAAACCTTCGCGAATCTCTTGATTTTTTCAAATATCACTTATTTGGGAAACATTGGCTTGCTTTGACATGGACTCTTGCCTTTCGTTCATGTTTTAAAAATTACGCGTAGACCCAAAACTTTGTTAAATTCTATTTTGACCCGATAATTTTTGAAAATACTCTTGATATTAAATATTGGGTATTACACCTCCACCCAAGGCCCCTTAGCACTACAAAAAATTTGTAATTTAGTAACAGATTTAGCAACAGAATTTTTCCACCGCTAATTAGAGATGTCTCAGTGACGGATATTCCATCGCTAAATTTTAATGACGGATTTGCGATGGAATATTTCGTCGCCAAATTTTTTATTTTTTTCAAAATTTACCAACGGAATTAGTGACGGAATATTCCGTCACTAAATATTTTTAATATTTTTCATTAAAATTTAAATTTAGTGACAGAATATTCTATAGCTAAATAATTAAAAAAAATATTTTTTTTATTTTTTAGCGATAGTTGTGACCCCGTCGATGACTTTTCAATTTTTATTTTTTTTTAAATTTTTTAGTGAGGAGTGTGACCCCATCGCTGAATTTTCAATTTTTATTTATTTTTATTTTTATTTTTATTTTTTAGAAATGGAGGTTATCCCATCGCTAAATTTTTATTTTTTATTTAATTTTTTATTTTTTAGTGACGAGTTGGGCCTCGTCCCTGAATTTTTAATTTTTATTTATTTTTTAGTGACGAGCGTGATCCCGTCGCTAAATTTTTAATTTGTTTTTTATTTTTTAGCGATGGGCGTGACCCCGTGGTTGAATTTTTAATTTTTATTTATTTATTTATTATTTTTTAGCTACGAGCGTGACCCCATCGCTAAATTTTTTATTCTTATTTAATTATTTTTAATTTTTTAGCAACGGATGTGACCCATTGCTGAATTTTAAATTTTTATTTAATTTTTTTCTTTTTTAGCTATAGGTGTGAACCTGTCGCTAAATTTTTTATTTTTGATTTATTTTTATTTTTAGTTTTATTTTTTAGTGACGGGTGTGACCCCATCACTAAAACATTAAAAAAAATAAATTAATAATTAGAAACTTTAGTGATGGGATAACCTCGTTGCTAAAAAAGAAAAAAATTAATAAAAAATAAAATTTATTAATTATGTATTAAACAAAGATTAAATAAAAATTAAAATTCTTAAGTTTGCATATTATATATATTTTATTTACAAACCAAAATATGTAAATTGATATGATATTGTAAAATTTATAATAACAAATATGTATTAAACTAATTTTTAATCAAATAAAAATTAAATATTTAAAAGATTAATTAATTATAACATTTAAGTGGTACATTAGTTGAGTTAAAAATTTATAATATTTATTTTTAAGTATTAATTTATGAACTTAAAAGATTTAAAATTTAAAATAAAATTAAAATGGTTGCAACTAAATTTAGTATATAATTAATATGTGCAATATATATAATGAGAAAGCTTACAGCTTAGACGGTCGTGTGCGCGCGCGCTCACGCGAGGGTCTTGGGATCGAAACTAAAGAGGGGGGAAAGGAGGTTGCGTTGGGGGATTAATTCCAGTGTACACGTGGTGCCTCCTAGGGACTTTCAGGGGCCTTTTACTAGGGCCAACTGGGAATCCACTCCTAGGGCCCATTGGGAATTCACCCCAGGTACCTTCAGGGGCCTTTTCCCAAGGCTAGCTAGAAGTTTAGCTCTAGGGCTAACAAGAAACTCATCCCCCAAAATTCACAAACCCGATTGGTAAAACCTTTTTCGCCGTACCACGGGTAAAGTATGAAGCCTTGTGATGCCAACATAAGGAAGGAATGTGGGTGCTATGAGAAGTTACTAGGTTACTGCAAAATATAACCCGAAAATGACATTGCCATCAACCCCAAAGAGGTTTGTGTCCAACCTAGTCTCTCTTTAAGGAGCATAAGAAGGAAGTTCTGAGACTACACCAAAACCATAAGGAACTCAGTCACAATCCACTCCTTCTCAAAAAACTCATGCATGAGATCATTTTCTTTCTCGAATACGAGATAGAGAAATGTAGGGAACATAAGAAAAGGCGCAAGGGCACCCAAATGGATCTTCAAAAAAGGAAATACCTTGAGATTGTTGAAAACATGTCTACTGACAAATAACAGGCTCCGCCGCCAAGAGGTCGTGTGAAAAATATCAATGTAAGGAACCATTTGCATTTAGTACTCGTGAAACTATATATATGAAAAGAATGGTCGAAGAAGTCTTGGAGCAAAAGAAGTTGTTGCCAGTGTTAGATGATCAACTTAGGAAGATAATCCCTTTCAAGCTGACCATCATGGAGAAACCTTTGCCAAAGAAGTTCAAGATGCCGCAAATGACTGCTTACTCAAGTAGGGGTGACCCTCATAACCATATTCAGAATTATGAATCTCTCATGATGTTACATGGATGGAAAGATAAAATTATGTGCCAAACTTTCCCTCTGACTTTGACATATCACGCTTGAGCCTGGTACAATAGTTTACCTAAAAACTCCATATTCTCTTTCGAATAGATGAGATCTGAGTTTATTAAGGCATTCATCATCAACATTCAAAAGGAAAAAAGATGCAACTTATCTTCTCAATATCAAACAAGGAAACAAAGAGACTATTTGACAATACATGGACAAGTTTCGCATTGTGACTCTAGAAATACAAGACTTGTAAAATGGAATAGCAGTGGAAGCCATACTTTAAGGAATTAGGTCCAGTTCTCTACAAAAATATTTAGCCTTAGACTAACCAACTACCCTAATAGACTTGTTTGCTTGAGATAACAAGTACATTTTACATGCCAAAGTAATGTAAATAGTTGGAAGAAATGAAGAAAGAGACTAGGAAAGAAAAGAAAAAGACTCCAATGGAGAGATAAGCTAGAGGGAGGAGAAGGCCAAAGGAGAAAATGATAGTCTTCAACTCCAATTTACAAAGTATACTCTGCTCACACAATTACGCTTCGATATCATAGCATCCGTTGAAGGGACGAGCCTTATTAAATTCCCTAGGAAGGCTAACAAGCCATAGGGAGGGAAAGGGATGCCTTTTGCCAATTCTACAATACTCAAGGCCACTCCACTAATAAATGCCAAGACTTAAAGAATTAGATAGAGGCACTAGTTAGGGATAGGGAACTGGTAGAATTTGTGGACATGGGAGCCAAGAGAAAAGAACACAATGATTGTCAAGAAGGCCATGGGCATAATTTAAGGCAAGGAGAACGATAAAGGAACATACGGTTTTTTTAATAGACCCAAGAAACTTGTTTCATCGTTCGAGGTCAAAAGCTTGCAAAGGAATTCAGACTCCATACGCTTGCCCTAGGAAAGTATCATAGGCAGGATTAAATGTATATATGTCATTCATTAATGCATGAATAAAATAACTTTCATTTTGTTATAGTTCCCTTTTGAGCATTTTGTTCTTCAGGACAATGAATGCATTGAAAAGGGGAAGAAACTCTAGTAGACAAATGAAGCCTAGAACCGAAGCATGAAGGCATGAGAATAGTTCAAAAAATTGAAGCATAAAGGTGCAAGAACAGTTCAAAAAATTGAAGATCGAAGGTGTGAGAATGATCCAAAAACCAAAGCGTGAAAACGCTAGAACAGTTCAAAAAATTGAAATGTGAAAGTGCGAGAATAGTTCAAAAAACTAAAGCACGAACACATAAGAACGATCCAAAAATCAAAGTGCGAAGGTGCGAGAAAGGTTAAAAAAATCCAAGCACGAAGGCGCAATGATGGTCTAAAAATAGAAATGCAGGAAGCATGAGAATGATCTAGAATTAGAAACACAAAAAGAGTGAGAGTGATCCAAAATTAGAAACACAAAAAGTGTGACAATGATTTGGAATCAGAAATGAAAAAAATGTGAGAATGATCCAGAATCATAAACTTAGAAAGTGTGAGAATTATCCAACATCAGAAATAAGGGCAGCCCATGACATAATCTACTCTTTCCTCCTAGAAACTCAAATGAAAAAGTAGGGAACAATTGTTATGTCATAGGCAAAAGCCCATTAAAAGACCAAAACATTTCTTGAAAACTAGGGGGTCCCGCACAAACTAGATAACTCCGACATCCAAAATTTTCTCAGGGAATATAAATGTCATCTATAAGAGATAGACTTTATCCAAAAGAATCCTAATCCCAGTAGGGTTAGGAAAATTCAAGATAGACATCATTTGTAAGAATCCTAATTCTAACGGGTTTCAAAATGCCAAGATAGACGTTATCTATAAGAATCTTAATCTTAGACTACTTAGATTACTCCATACTCTTTTATAAATAGGAAGTCACTCATTCTAGAAAATGTATGTCTCTAATACTAGTTTCAATACATACTTCTCATTTTTAGTGTTTAACTTAAGTATCAGAGAGTTTGTGCGAGAACCTCCTTACGCCCTCTAATTGTTTTCTTTATTGTAGGCTCAAGCAGCTTAACAATGACGTTTTCAATCAAATAAATTTGTTGTTGTATCTTGGCAACAAATAATAGTGATGTGCTCTAATGCTAGATTTAGATGGTGTCTAGCGTGCGTATAAATACATATGATACATCTTTGTGTATATTTATAAAAGACAAGTTTTTCATCATTCGTTACTCTCTAATCTGTTGTATGAATGTGTCCTTAGATTTTCTATTTGAGAGTCTTATTCTTAAGTGTGTTAAAAATATGTGATAAGATTATCTAGTAACGAGTTTTCTCAAATATTCTTAGTCCTTAGATTAATCAGATAGGGATCTTGATTAATCGATTATGAATTAACACGAGATTTACTACCTTGATTAGTATGAGATACTAATGGTTAAGGGTGGTGAGTCACATATTATAAAACATGTGATGTTTCTAGTAAACTCGTGAGTGGTTGTTGAAGCACAATGCACTGAATGTGACACCGATGACTAATCACATTGTATTATGGATAACGATCTTGTCATCAAGTTGCGATTGTGTAACTAATCCTTTAACTTGAATTGATATAGTTGTCTTGTGTATTGGTGTGCGGGATTTGCTAATGCGTCGAACCATCCAATTGCGAGGTGGGGACATTCATCTATGTTGTCTTGTATTACTGGTGCATGGAAGGAAGTGCTCAAGGACAAGATCTGTCACCCTCATCTCGGTGAGGTGAATGTCCTATGTGATCTACTGTCAGTGTAATGGAAAATTCCTTGGCCAAGGAAGTATGATTAATCAAGAAAGTGTTTCATGAGGTGTCATCTAATCACATTGATAAGATCAGATGAATAGTTACTGAGTTTTTGATTTTATCATACCATGAGTCTCATTCGATCAGGCTGCTGAGTGATAGAAGGATTGTATTACACAATAATTATCAACCGTAATAGGCTCACTTGAAGTTAAACTTCATTACCTTCTATATTGCTTTAGGTCATTGCTAGGAGTTTTGCAGGACCTTTTAGAACACCAAGAGAACATGGAGAGATTCTTGTGAGAGGCCAAGGTGATTTGGTCGGCGTCAAAAAAGGTTTTGGTGTTATCAAAGTGCTATTAGGTAATGAACCTAAAAAGTTACACACCCTATAGTGTGGCATCTAATATCAGCACTATGTACCCATCATGTCTCTGGCATCATTAATAGTTAATGACATGTTTTGATATGTTATTAAGTGTTAATGACATGGTTCGTTAAAATTTAATGAATTGGTTGTGGTTTTCCATTGAACTTCATGGAGAGTCAATTGCTTCAATTCAAATAGTTGACTACTTGAGGAACACAGTTGACTGTCTTACCGCCTCAACTTAAGATAATGGCTTCCTTGTGTCAATTGGCTAAGGAACAAGAGTGGTAAGAAATTAAAAGCATCTTGGCTTCCTAGAGGTAGAGAAATCGAGTGGAAATTGAGAAGTGCTTGCTTGGCTTGGCTTTTGTCTTTGTTTATTTTGCTTCTGCTTTTGTTAATTTGACAAACAATGGAATTGTTATGCTGAGTGTTACTAGATAATATGGAAGAGATAGATAGGTGTAAGTGACTTAGCATCTTCTAGCTAGCATGGGACAATGGTAACGAGTTGATACCAGATAGCTTGCTAGGTGTGAACGGACTAGGCCCTCCAAGTGTTGGGGAGGAATTGGTCTCAGTGTAGAAATAGTTTCTACACCCACCTAACATCAGGCTATAGGTATATTATTTATTGTATTTTATTTGATGAAATATCATGTTGCTTAACCACCCAAGCTGTGTATGGTGGGTGTATAATATGACTTCCATTGTGTATGTCTTGTTAGTGATGTGCCTAATGCTAGATTTGGATGACATTTGACATCTGTAATAAAATCATTTGATGTATCTTTGTATATTTATTAATAAAAGGCTAGTTTATTCATTCATTAAACTCTCCAATTTGCTATATAAATGAGTCTCTAAATTTCCTATTTGAGAGCCTTATTTTTAAGGTGTTAAGAATATATGACAAGATTTTCTAGCGACAGGATTTCTTATATATTCCTAGTCCTTAGATTAATTGGATGGGGACTCTGATTAATCTAGTATAAACTAGTACGATGTTTGCTACCTTGATTAGTATGAGATACTAATGGTTAGCGGTGGTGACTCATATGCCATATGACATCAAAATATCTCTAGTAAACTCGTGGGTAGTTGTTGGAGAACAACACATTGAATGTGACACTGATGATTGATTACATGGCATTGTGGATAATGATCTTGTCATCGAGTTGCGATTGTGTAATTTATCCTTAGATTTGAACTAACATAGTTGTCTTATGTATTGGTGTGTGGGATTTGTTATTGCATCGAACTATCCAATTGTGAGGTGGGGACACTCATCTATGTGGTTTTATATTGCTAATGCATGGAGGCAGGTGTTCAGGGATAGGATCTATCACCCTCATTGTTACCAATGAGGTGAACGTCTTATGTTATCTACTATTAGTGTGACGGAAAAATCCTTAGCCAAGGTAGTATGATTAATCAGGAAAGTGTTTTCTAAGGTGTCATCTAGTCATGTTGATAAGATCTAACACATAGTTACTAAGTTTGTGAGATTTATCACACCATGATTCTCACTTGATCAGGACATTAGGTGACGGAAGGATTGTATTACACTATAATCATCAATTGTAATAGGCTAACTTGAAGTTTATCTTTATTGCCTTCTATATTATACTGAACCGTTGCTAAGTGTTTCCCATGACCTTTTAGATCATCACCAGAATATGGAGAGATTCCCGTGATGGGTCAAGGTGTTTCGGCCAGTGTCAAAAGGGTTTGGATGCTATCTGTTTTCTAGCTGGTAGTAAAGGTAGAAAGTCACACACCATATAGTGTAGCATCTAGTATCGACGCTATGCTCATGTTGTGTCTTGATTATCTTTAAGTGTTAATGACTCAGTTTGTTAAATGTTGGTGAATCGAATAGTGATTTCTTTAGAAACAACTAGGGAAATTGGTTGCTTTATCACAGCCAGTCGACCGTTTTTCCATCTGGTGGAAATCAATCGACCACCTCTAAGGAATCAGTTGATCGTCTTTACCACCTTAGCCAATTTTAGTGGATTACATGTGGCAGAAAATTGGAGAAGATGGTGGCATTTTTGGGAGGAAGAAATTGGGAGAGGTTGAGAGGAGCTGCACGATTTGGCTTTTACTTCTCTATCTTCTTCTTTTGCTTCTGCTTCTAATCAATTACAATGTGAATAACTATTATGCACGGAAGATTTCGAAAAGTCCAGGGAGATGCTCAAGTGCTAGTGAATCAACGTCCTTAGGCTAGCATAGGATGATGACAATAACATGGTACTGAGTAGCTTGCTAGGTGTGCACGGACTAAGCACTCCATGTAATAAAAAGGATTTGGTTTCAGTGTAGAAATTATTTCTACACTCCACTTGACATAGGCCTACAAGCACTACAAGAATTTGAGGGTTTTACCCACACACATAAATGTGGGTAAAAATTACCTTATGTGTCAACTAAATATTTTTGTATGTGTAGGTATTTTTATGTCGGGAAATTGTTATTGTGACGTGGCTGATGATGTGACTGATGATGTGGCTTTAATTGGATAATGATGTGGCATGACACATGTATTTGTTTATGTGTAGGTAAAGTTAAGATTATGTGTGGGTAATAATATAAAAAATAATTTTCATATGTGGGTAAAAAATATTATGTGTAGGTAAAAAAAATATTATGCGTGGGTAAAAAACATTATGTGTAGGTAAAAAAAATATTATGTGTGGATAATAATTTAAAAAATTTTAGAATATGTGGGTAAAAAAAAAATATAATGTGGGTAATAAATATATTATGTGTGGGCAATAATATAAAAAATAATTTCTATATGAGAGGATAATTTTTATATGTGTGGCTAAAAAACATATTATGTGTGGACAAAATTAAAATTGTATATTTAAAATTTCAATTGTTGAAACATCTATTACAATGTAGTTCAAATATATACCCACCAAAAAAGTCATAAAGTCACAAAATAAGCATAAAATCATGAAGTCACCTAAAAAGTTCAAACATATATGAAAAAAAAAGTATAAAACAAATTATTAAATCTCGTCACCAAACTCCTGTTCAGTAGAATGGAGAGAGTGGCTGGAGCTGGATGGGTCAAGACGGGAATGGTCGAGGTGGGATCGTCCTGAACTATGATCCGATGGTACATGTGGAGTGGATGGACGAGGCATAATATTCTTCTCAATTAAAACTTGTCGCAGCATGTTTACATCTCCCTGGAGCTCTCGAAAAAGAGACTTGTATTGGTTCAAATCTTTTACCAATTCATTGTAGGTTGGACGACTGGACTCCTCACTAGTGCATGTTGTCCTGGAAGTACTAAGAGATTGCCCCCAACCAAACAATCGAATAGATTGTCGTCCAAAGACCTTTTCTAAAATATTCTTATCAGTCATTTTATCTGGAAGATTATCTCGCCTTAGCTGCATCATTTGTTCCTGTAAAAAAATGTAACATATTCTTAATCAACTATTTTTAAATTAAAAATATAGTCTCAATTATGCCAATGTAAAGCAGTTAAATTTATAGGGTATATATTCAATTATGCCAATGTTTTTAATTAGTAATTAAAAACATCTTTATGTGTCAGCTGAAGGGATGATGAAGGTATCAAATGTAAGATATATGTCAATTTCCAATCTACTCTAGATGATTCCAAGCGTGTAGTTCTCATTTAGCTAAATTTGATAACATTCTATGTGTTCTAACTCTTTTAACTTTGGAAAAAATAATATACTTACATATTTAGCCTCTAACTCTAGAGATGACCAACCGTGTTCGAAATGCCAATGCCGAAGATGCCAAGTCTCAATATGTCCTGTCGAGGCATCCAAGTTAGCTCCACGAATAACGTGATGACGCTCTGTACTTCTTGAACCATTTCTAGATTCCCACTTTCATTTTGCACGAGAGTCGACATTCTTCTGTGCTCGTTCCTTTTAAAATTAACAATTCACTTATAAATATATATTTTCATTAATAAGAAAGAGAAATCCTAAAAAACAATTATAAGCATTACCATAAAAATAGGATTTGTCCAAAGATCACAAAGGTAATCCCAATCCTCTTGGCTCACTTCCTCATGGCGCTTACTCTTAGCCTTAATTAGATCTTCCTCTCCTCCAATTTCTTTGAAGTAAGCATGTAGTTTATATTTGTGGCCTCTCCAAGCTTGTTGCATTTGTTTATCGATGACCTTTTGGACATTCCTATCCTCAATGTTGATATCGAAAACAGTCTAAAAAAGAAAAGAAGTTATATAATATTAAGAATAAGAAAACATATAAATATACAAAGTAAAAGTAATAAAATGATGATTTACTTACAAGAAGTTTGTGATGAAGCGGTGCCCAAACTGTCAAAGGTACACATTTCCACTCTTTATATTGAAAGCTGCAATTTTTACGTACAATGTGCCCAATTTCATTATTAAACATTTCTGCGTTGTCACAAATAGCTTGCATAAGAGTAAAATTGAACTCCACAATCAATTTTCCCTTAACATGTTTCTTCAGCTTCCGAGCACGTTGTCCATAAGTACTCCCGCGTCCATTTGAACCTTCAGGTGCATCCACATCCATATCTGTAACTGTTGATCAAGATGAGGTGTGCACATCCACATCTGTAGCTAAAGATGTTAGACACAGAAACTGATTGAATTCTAACTTTGTTATACTTTAATCTAATCATGACTCAAATCTTAATTTCTTAGAAACAGAAACTGACTTTGTTATACTTGGAAATTTATTACATGAAACCTAACATTATAAGTAAATAAACTCATAATAGAATCAACAATAAATCTAAATGCAACAAATCAGATTGTGATAGTTGGCAAACCAGAGTATGCGACAACTAATGGAGATGGGACTGTAATAGGCTCCACTGATGGAGATGTAGTGGGGGCAACAATAAGCTCTATATGTCCTCCAACCTGCCCTTCTATATAAAAATGAATATGCATATAAGCACCAAAAATAAATGTTGGCAAAATAATGAAATCAACAATAAATCTAGGTTGGTAGAAACCAGAATGTGATGTAATGGGGGCAGCAATAAGCTCTGTCGGTCCTCCAATATGTTCTCTTATATAAAAATGAATATGCATATAAGCACCAAAGATAAGTGTTGGAAAAATCATAAAATCAACAATAAATTTAAATGCAACAAACCAGAATCTGATGTAGTGAGGGCAGCAATAAGCTTTGTTTGTCCTCCAACCCGTCCTCTTCGTCCACCCCTACCCCTTCGCCCACCAGGAGCCATGTAAGAACTGTAATAAAAAAATCATGCATCATCATCATCGTCGTCATCAAGATTTGGGTCATCAGAGTCATCATCAGTCTCAGATTCTAAAGTTACTTCATCGATAATAAAAAAGCTACCGTCGTCATCATAATCCTCAATATCTTCCAAGTTCTATTCTCGATCATTAAGAAATGCTTGTTCACTACGTAATTTAACCACCAACTCATGAGGCAAACTTATTGGTTCTTCATTTTGTCGAACCAATAAAGACGTGTCGACTACCTCTTCTGTTGGCTGAAAATGCGGTAACTCACTAGATTCTTCCTCTTGAAAGATATCATCGTTCACCCTCTCGTCATCATCGTCATGCTCAATTATATCATATATGTTCCTATGATTTACCTTTTGTACAACCATCCAATTCTTTCCTTGACTTCGATCATTTAGATAAAAAACTTGTTGAGCTTGTGTGGCTAAAATAAATGGATCTTCAGCATACCAATTAGATGTAATGTCAAGTGATGTCAAATTATTATTAACCACTATTCTTTTTCCTTTCGAATCAGTATTGTACCACTTGCAACGAAAGATGAATATCGTACATTGATAAATGAAATCCAATTCTAAAATTTCAAGTAGAACACCATAATATGTGAAATCACTGCTCTCATAATCACCCTCTGTACAAACTCCACTACATTGTGTCTTGAACTTGTCGTCACGTTCTTTGCAGTGAAATCTAACGCCATTGACAATGCAACTATGCCAAATTGTGTAACGATCATCCGCATATTGTGACAATGAGTACAAATCATCATTTGCTTTAGGATCGCCATTGACTCTAAGATTAGCCATTTGTAGACAACTAATATTAGAGATAATAATTTAAAACGAATTACAAAAATATATATATATATAGAAGATTTTAACCTTGTTCTTGAACAATAAGGAAATTCATGTTTTTGTACGGCTTCGAAATCTTCTTCCCGCACATTTCTCAAGCGCAATACTTCTTTATGCTCACTGTAATGAAACAACTGGTCAATACTTATTTTAGAATGAATCATTAATTACATTTTAAAAATATTTTATATGTAACCAACTCACTTTATGTAACCATCAAGTTCATCTCCGCAGTTATTCAAAAGGTACCATTGCACCACATGGTCATAAACCCCTAGCTTACCAAATTTAGAGGCCCCCATCGTACGAATCTTATTGTTGAATAACTCCATCTTATGTTGTGTACTAGGTACATCCCAATTACGTTCTAGATGTGTGAATCTTGTCTCAATATTATGCAAATATCGAGATAAAAATGTCACAGCCTCATCAACAACATATGCTTCAGTAATGGAACCATCAGGGCGTGCAAAGTTGCGAACGTATCCCTTGTATATACCCATGCGACGTTCAATTCCAAACATCCATCTCGGACTGACTGGTCCACCCCACAATGCTTGTTCAGGTAAATGCACACATAAGTGAACCATGATTGTAAAGAATGACAAAGGAAATATCTTTTCAAGTTTACATAGTATGATAACAATCCTTGTCTTCATATTCTCAAGTTCGTTGACATATAGAGTCTTGGCACTTAATTTTTGAAAGAATTGGCAAAACTCAATCAGTGTGGCTCGTATTTTTTTGTCTAAGTATGGGAGAATGGCCACTGGTAGTATTTTTTGGAGCAATACATGACAATCATGTGTTTTCATCCCTCCAAGTGTATGGGAGTCTGTCACACAACGACTGATGTTTGAAGCATACCCATCCGGTAAGCGAACTGACTTGATAAAGTCACAAAACCCCTCACAATTTGATTTAGTCAACGTGTAATTTGCATGAGGTTTCTCAAATTTTCCATTCCGCTCCTTCAACCATAATTCTTTACGAATGTTAAGATCTTCCACGTCTAAACATGCCTTCACAGTATCCTTCGACTTCATGGGATCATTCAACAAGGTCCCAACAATATTATCACAAACGTTTTTTTCAATATGCATGACATCAAGATTATGACGCATCAATAGCTTTGACCAATATGGTAGTTCAAACAATATACTCTTTTTTGACCAATTCAACTCATCAACACCACGTTTATGTTTTCTATCATCATTAAACTGCACCCATCAAATAAACACATAAAATATTAATTATAAAAACAAACTATTATAATTTCTTACCAACAGTAAACTTTTCGGATGAATTATTCGTTTTCAGTGGAAAATAAAATGATGGTGCAGGGAATGTCAAAGAGGGCTGGCTACTTGTCCTTGAAATCGACGAGGAGTAGGACATATTCTAAGAAGGGAGGTAGGCCATTAACTAATAACCTTATCTGGGGTATTGTTTGGAAAGCAAGAAAATGAAAAGGAAAGTGAAAGAAGCAGGGGTTTTGGGGAAACAGTTACAGAGCTTCTCTGCATAACTCTGTAATACATATACATATATATACACATATACATATACTCACATAGAATATATATTACTCACACAGGATTCTCACACACATATATATACACACACATATATAGATATACATATACACATGCATAACAGGGTGTTTCAAGAGGCGAATCTGGCACGGCGGACGCAGAGGCAAAGCCCGACCAAGCTGGAGGCGATGGCAATTGGAGGTGGAGGTAGCAATGAATGGGTTGACGGCGAGAGTACTTCACAGAGATAGATAGATAGATGGAGAGAGAGAGAGAGAGAGAGAGAGAGAGAAAGAGAGAGAGATGAGGGTGATTTAGGGTTAGTTTAGGGATTTACCTATCTGCAAAAGGAGGAGGGGACTGGGAGAGAGAGAGATAGATAGATTCAAGGTGTAGTTCCCGCCCATGTTTTTTATATTTTTTAAATATTTATTTGTTAAATAAAAATAAAATAATTTATGATTATGATAACTAATAAAATAATAATTTGAAATAATAATCTAAATGATGGTAATAAAATAATTTAAATTATTATATAAAATTAATATTTATTTAAAAATTTAATTATATAATAAATTTAATATAAAATAATTACCTAAAATAATAAAAATCATTAAAAATATAAGGAGGAAGTGGAGTTTGCTGTTTGCCACTTAATCTAATACTCTTTTTTCTTTTTGGTTGAATAATATAATACTCGTTCAAAACAATGATATTTTTAATTTTTTAATACTCTTTCAATAATGATATTTGAATTTGAACTAGTCAATTTATTGAGTGTGTGAAAGTATAACTATACCCCTTGTGTGGACAGATTGGGAAATTCATTTTTAAATAGTCTTAATTTTGAAGGAAAATCAATCCCAAAAAATTGAATGAAATCATTCACTTTCTTATTCTCTAAATATTTTTAATTTTGCAGAAAGAGACAGAGAAAATGCAAGATATGAAAAAAGAAAAAATGGGAGAAGAAATAAGGGACAATGTCAGTGTTATTTGCTCTAAATTGGTGGGTTGATTTAATAATAAAGACTGCTTAGCATGTGAACTGGCTAATTAGGCATAGTGACCCAATTCAATGCACCCCAAAGGGAACTCAACGTCAGCATCCAAATTTTGACCCATAATTGTGAAATTGTGTCGAAATGTTAAACTAATATGATTTGTTAATGATCTTGAAAATTAAGATTCAATTATATAAAAAAAGATATGATGCCCTAATGGGTTACAGACTCTAAATAGATTGGGCCTTACAGAATAGGTCTAAAACAAAGACATAAATCAAACGTAAAATAAAGAAATCATAAATAATCATAAAAGACAATTTAAAATGGCTAAAACATGATAAAAAAAAATAACGGCAAAGTGGCTAGTTCAATCCGGTTTGTCGAGCTACCCCAAAAGCATATATTATAGGTTGAAAACAGACACCGTATGTGAACTCTATGCCCATAAGATCGAACACTGACACTATAATCATATCTTCGAATTCTTGTGCTTGTCTAGATACGCTAATGCAGCATGATCCACATCATATATTGTATTCTTTTTAATATGTTCATAATTTTTAATATATTGTATTATCAACAAATAATTAATGCTTAATTATAATAACTTAATAATTATATTCGAGTATTTACAAAATTATATTAGGAATTGCTTATAATAATGTTAATTAGATCTTAATAATTATTTTCTGATTAGAATTAATGAAAATATATTCAATAAGAAAAAATTGTAAATATAACCCTTAAACACAAAAAAATTGGAGAAAAGAGAAAGAAGATAACCGCTATGAGAAATGTTGGAAAGGACGGAAAAGGTCCAGAACTTCACAACTTTGTCTCTATTCCTATAGAAACTTTTAATGAGGTTAATGGTACTGTGTATTTGTTAAAGTTTTAGAAATTTTAGAAATGAGCAGATGAACAAAAGAGCTTGATGAGTAAAAGAATGATTTAATTTTAGGGAAAGGTGAATTTTAGTGTAGAGATTTAGTTTTAGGTTTATTATTTGTATTTGTAAATAAAATAAAAAAATAAATTATTTTAAATTATAAAAATTAAAACGACGTAATTTTGTGATTTAAGTATGAAATCATAGATACATGGATACCCACACATATATAACATCTATAATTATGTGTGGATACATTTATAAATAATTACCTACACATTTGTAACATTTATTAATATGTGTGGATAATATAATTCAAAAATCTGTCGCATCAGGTAATAAATGGATACCCACACATATAACATTTGTAATTATGTGTGGGTAAGTTTATAAACAATTACCCACACATGCATAACATTTATTAATATGTGTGGGTAATATAATCCGAAATAAATGTCACATTAAATAAAATTTTATCAAAAAATATTCCACCAATCTCTAAAAGTGGAGGGAATTTTTTCCGCCAAAATAAATGTGGATAATGTAACGAGTTTGTCTCATTTAATCACCCACACATATTACCCTTATGTGTGGGTAAATACTCATGTATAATATGTGGATAATTTATGTGTGGGTAAGTTTATAAATAATTACCCACACATACGTAATAGTTATTAATGTGTAGGCAATATAATTCAAAAAACTACCACATCAGCTAATACTTGAATACCCACACATATATAACATTTGTACTTATGTGTGGGTAACTTTTTAAACACTTACCCACACATGCGTAACATTTATTAATATGTGTGGGTAATATAATCTAAAATAAATGTCACATCGTATAAAATTTTATTGAAAAATATCTCACCAACCTCTAAAAGTAGAGGGAATTTTTTCAGCCAAAATAAGTGTAAATATATCAATTTACCCACGCATAATAAATGTGGATAATGTAATAAGTTTGTCTCATTTAATCTCCCACACATATTACCATTATATGTGGGTAAATACCCACATATACTATGTGTGGGTAATTTATGTGTAGGTAAGTTTATAAATGATTTCCCACGTATACATAACATTTATTAATATGTGTGGGCAATATAATCCAACAAACTGACACATCAGCTAATGTGTGGATACCCACACATATATAACATTTATAATTATGTGTGGTTAAGTTTATTAACAATTACCCACACATGCTTAACATTTATTAATATGTGTGGGTAATATAATCCAAAATAAATGCCACATCAACTAGAATTTTACCGAAAAATATCCAATCAAACTCTAAAAATGGAGGGAATTTTTTCTGCCAAAATAAGTATGAGTATATCAATTTACCCACATATAATAAATGTGGATAATGTAACGAGTTTATCTAATTTAATTGCCCACACATATTACTATTATGTGTGGGTAAATTTTACCTACGTATAATATGTGTGGATAATTTATGTGAGTAAAACCCTCAAATTCTTGTAGTGAGGTATGTTATTTATTGTATTTCATATGACGATATATCATGTTACTTAAATGTCCATGTGTGTATGGCATGTGTATTCATGTATTCCACTACATATCTTTTATATGCAAAAAAAAGTTTAAATTTACTTACACCGCCATATGTGTATCCCAACATGTCTGATATGCAAAAAATTTTAAATTTCACCTACACCACCATATGTTAATTCCAACAACACTAGAGATACTCAAGCCACTATCTAGTTACACTTCATGAAGATCTTATAAAACTAGAAATCTTCAAGAGAGTAGAGATCTTTCATTCTTATTTTTTACACTCTTCTTGCATACTCCCTCTTGAACTTCATTTCTTATCATTCGAGGGATATCTTTTGTTGCGAGCTTTTATTTCATATTTCTCATTCAACAAGTAATTGTAAAGATAACGCATCATCCCGTGAAACGGTACGTAAGGTTGTTGCTTTGTCCATAAAAGTAGAGGTTATTGCTTAACTTGTAAAAGTAGAGATTCCAACTCAACCTTAAAAAGTTGATGTTCTAAATTAGCCTTTAAAAGTTAATGTTTGTAGAACGCAACTCTCTCTCGCAAACTCTCTCTCTCTCCTTATTTATTTCACTCTCTCAAGAACAACTCTTTAAGTCATTGATTTTATGAAATTTAGCCATTTGATCTTGGATCCGACCGTATTTTTATCGTGAAAGTGGCCCCGATCTGCAAGAAGTAAGTCTTTTATTTTTATTAGCAATTATTTTCAATATAGATCCATGATATATATGTATATACGCACGATTTGGGCTAGGCCAAAAGTTTAATTTTAGATCTATGGAGATTCAGCCGTTGGATCTTGTTAGTTTTTTTGTATGTTGGTCGATGGGGATAACGGTGTCGGGTGATTACCTCTAATCGCCAAAAACCATCGGTCACGGTGGTTGGTGGGGTCTGCCAGTGAGATCCTCTTTCTTGAGCTATTTATATTTTTGTTATTTTTTAGTAATGGGTTATGGGTAATTAGGATTTTATGCATTCATTGGTTTGACAAAAGAAAAAAAAAATTATTCACCAACAGTAGGTAAGTATTGAGAGTAAATTCCATGTTAAGATCAGTGGTGGAAAAATTAAAGAACTTTGAGAATATGTAGAGTAACATGTAAAGCAATATGTAGAGAATTTATATTTTATTATTATATATTCTCATGTAAGAATTTCAAATATTCTGTTTTTAAAATAATATTTCAAATATTTCTTCTGGTATACTTTAGAATGCTGCAATTCCAAACTCAATTGTTTTGGTGATTATACCTGTTATAGTTGCATCTACAAGAAGAAATTTTTTTAAGTTGAAGTTGATTAAGGCTTGTCTCCGCTCAACTATGTCACAAGACAGATTGAATGGATTGGTTACATTGTTTATTAAGAAAAAAATGATTGAACAACTTGATTATGTAAATTTGATTGATATTTTTGCCTCCAAAACTGTGAGGAGAGTTGGTTTTAATCAATTATTTAATTTTTTTTTGATTTTATTCTTTTATATGGTATGAATATTTGTTTATTTTTCTTATATTTTATTATAAAAAATAAAATTTAAATGTATACTATGATTTGGGGGCTTATTTTTACATTTCAACTCAGAACCCCAAAATTTCAAGTACGGCACTGGAAGTTTGCATCTTCTTTCTATAAGCTTTTGATATTACATGATATGCACCTCCATTTATAATCTTGTGTACATTGTCTCTTGCATACACTTTTACATTTGAATTTCACATTTCAAGCACTTTCGGTTTACATTTATAGCAATGTTTTCAAAGCTATAAAAAGGCATAAAACAGTTTTTGTGTAAAATCTTCATCAAACTAAAAAAGTTTTGAAACACCCAATTCACCCCCCTTGGGTGCACTCTTATATTTCTTTTCAAATATAAATCTTGCAAAGAACAACGTGACAAAGTTTATGCTAAATGTCCTTCCTAAAAATGATAAGATAAAGTTCTAACACTATTTTTATATGAAAAAGAGCTGACGGTGAAGAATGTAAATACTTGATGTGGTTGTGTTCCATCACATAGTTGAAATTGTGAAACCAACTAGTACAACATAGAATCAAGAGAACACTTGTTTAACAATTGTTGATGTTTTTTTTCTTTTTCTTTTTTTCTCTAATTGAAAAAAAAGTAATGTTTTTCCAATAACACTGCCCGTACATAGTTGATATAGTTTCTGCCTTGGTTTGTTAATTCAATTACCTATATTACTTCTCTGTTTTTGGGAAGTCCTTCTCATTTACACATTCTTTTTATTTAAAAAAAAAAAAAACAGCATACTATGTCCATGCATACATTAACTTCGCCTTTGGATTCCTATTTATAGGCTTGGGAGCCTAGATAAAAGGAGGGGGACTGTGTTTGGTAAGCGATGGCTAACATAAAACTCGTATATGTCAAATATCATGAATGCCATATCCAACCCCACCTAGTCATATTAAGACTTAATATCTTGTTATTGTTACATTACCACTGGTATGTTTCGACAACAATCCTACACCTTAATCTGTGTCGGTGGGGTTGGCTACATGATATAAGATAAAAAAAGCTTTTATACTGCCTGTTGGTATGTTCCAGTTTTGTTTTTTAATTTTATTAAATTTAATTTTTACCAGAAAGGGTTCTAGTTTATCTGTTCTCTCCTAGTGCAGAATTTGGCAAGAATCAATTGTGCCTTTTCTCCTGCTTTTGACGAGTAAGAATTTTGAAACTGCTATGCTGCATTTAGCTGTTCAGAGTTGCATGTAAGGTTATGGACTTCATGTAGAAGCTTATTATTTTCTCACTAAAAGCTTCAACTTAATAGAGAGTCCCCACAAAAATAATTACGAGGACAACATTTACAGTGACATGGATACATACAATAGTCTCTGTGTTTGACATCAGTTTTGGTTTTGGTCTCATGAAGCCAAGCCAATTTCATGATTTTCCTTGCTGCAAGAGCAACATCTGTAACATTTTCCCTGCGTTCTTTCTTCCCCACCACCCCAACAGGGAATGAGAATCTGATGCAGAGATGTCTGGGAGCGCTTTCAGGGCTGCAAAACTCAATGCCTCTGCTGGGATTGCAGACCACATTCTTTCTCTAATCAAGGCGTCAACAGCAGCGGAGAAGTAAATATAAAAGTTGAAGGATCAATTGCATTATACAACATTTGGTGCAAGTTTTGTTGGGTGAACTTCATTTTTCATCTTGATTTAGTCTCGGTAAATTGGCATGTCTATTCTTTTTACTCATTCAAATGTCCATATGAATGAAGGTTTCAGGTTGTGATTGTGCAAGAAGGTGAGGGAATATTAAGTCTTTTTTTCCCTTCCAGCTTTCCTGTAGTAGTATCTTTTGCCTCTCTTCACAGGGTAGCACTGAAACCCTTTCTTTATGAATTATACTATTCATTACTGTTGATCTTGTTTTGCTTCTTGTGATTCCTTAAATGATAACCCTATTGTGACTGTGCTCATCCGATTGGTTTGGCATCTGAAATCTATTCGCCATTTCTTTTCCTTCCTTGCTTTTTACAGTGTGATGTCTCTGTTATCAGCTTGCTCTCAGTAATAATGATGAAACGAGATTAAAATTCAGATTAGTCCTCTATTAACCATCTCAGGGGGGCATTTCTTTTGACGCATTGATGTGCAGAAGCTTTGTAATTACATTAATTTGCAAGAACAATTTGATCCTCAACTGATCAAAAGATCTCATTCAATTATGCGGGCCAGCGGAGCCAGCATTCTTTGTTGTAAGATTGTTCCTTTGTGTCCGAAGGTCATGGTTGAAGTTATGGAAAGAGTCTCTTTGCTAAATTAGGATAAGATTGTGTGCAAACACGACTATCTCCTGATATTTGCAAGCGGGAGCTTGTACACTCGGAGACCCTTTTTGTGCTAGCTGCCAGTATTCTGTGGCAGTTAATTAAGAACAAGTGAAAATTTATTATTGGATAGATTGCTGCCCTTGTGATCTTCGTAGATCATACTAAAGCGTTCTCTCTTACTACTAGTTACTGCTACCTACACCTACCAATATGTGCATAATTTAGCCATTATTGTATATTTCCAAAATCACTGTCTCTTTTATTCATTACTGGAACATGGAAAGCTATCCAATTTGAGGCTAGTTAAATCTTCAGAATGGAGTGAATACCCGGAGCAAGAAAGATCTTGCTTTGAGTGTTAGCAATGGTGGTGAAACATGAAAACTAGAGAACACTTTCAAGCTTTTTGTTAATAGGACTGGTGGCTGCCAGTGAAGTCACCCACCGCAGCCTCCACCGCACGCTGCACCACACCCAGCTGTGCATCCGCCACCATAAACGCCTGGTTCTGCTGCAGAAGTTTTGTCTCTGGATGCACCCTCTGCACAAGAAAAAATTAGGACTGAAATGAGGGTGAAAGCAACCAGAACTGCGAAGAAAACTAGACCAACATCAGTGGTATGCTTCTCCCCAATACCCATTTCTTTCCATTCCCTCACCATGTCCTATCTCTAGTTTTCTTTACTTGTGATGGTGCAGACTCAGCTGCGACAGGCTTCTTATACTACTGGCTCCTGATCACTTTTTATTGACCTCACTCGCTCTAAAAGTCCGTCAACTCTGGAACTTTGTGTATTATGCTTGTTCACTAAAATTGTCAGGCAATATCACAGCATTGTCAAGTGTAACCCACTTCCACTATGAATATCATGGTTGGCACTGTAGATCCCTCTCCTCCTTGTCACTAAACTTTATCAGTTGGAAAGCTACTTTCACAACTTACTTTAATCAAAATCATGTAACCTTTGTGCTGGTGCTCAATCAGAACTTGCAAAGCATTGATTTAATTATGCTTTATTTGCATCAAACCTACAAATCTAGCACGGCATTCTTTTTCTTGGATTAACTTAGGTAGGCTGGGACTGGGATAATCTTGACTTGCCCTTACGTTAGTGCCCATAATGACAGCATTTATCGGTTAGTGGAGTTCTAACAAAGCCAGCACAATTGACTCAATAAAAAATCATAACATTCCTTTGTATTGTTGAAGTTGAAGGACCTGGGATAGCTTTCGGATGCAAAAGTTAAATAAGGGAAGTTCAATCATGTTATGCCCTGATGCGTTGATGAGCTTAATAAATCACAAATTTATTATTGTTCTTCACATTTTGTACAACAATTTGCAGGTTTATTTTGTGGAAGGGTGCGTTGATTTGCATTTGTATATGATATTTTGTTCTATTTGTCCTTGCTTTCTTTCACTGGCCTTCTTGGAACCTTTCCGAGAACTTCCTTCTGAAACTTCTTGTCTGATTTCTTCATCTGCCAGGTAACTCGGCTGACAAGATAATCAACTTATTCCTCGTTTTTGTCATACAGATACGGAAGTGTTTCCAAGCAGAGGCGGCCTTGATTCACAACCAACAACAAGAAGAAGGATAATCGCCAAGTCAGCCGGTTTTTACAACTGCAGAGTTCGAGTGAGGTGATCTCGACATACCCAGAAACAGAAGATTCAGCGTGCTGATATAGTTCCCAATCGCTGATAGAATCCAGAGAGAAGCAACTGCCTGCAAATTACCATGGAGACGACACAGTCAAGCTTGGTTCGCTCAGATCTAAAGCTTTAGACCAGGCCCGGACCTATAGACAAATTGAAGGGCCCATTGTCTAGGCCCATAAATTATGCCAATTCAAGGGCCCATAAATTTGAAAAGAAGTTTACTATTTTGTCCCTGTGTCAAAATGACCATTTTACTCTCATATAAATCTCTCTCCACCCCCCCCCCCTTTACTCTCATATAAATCTCTCCCCACCCCCTCCCCCAAAAAAAAATCTGTAGAATGCAGTAATCTCTCTAACAAACTCTCTCATTTCTTTCACTCTCTCAAGAACAACTCTCTAAATCATTGATTTTTTAAAATCCAGCCGTCTAATCTTAGATCAGATTGTATTTTTACTGTGAAAATGGCATCGATCTATAAAAAAGTAAGTCTTTTAGTTTTATCAGCAATTATTTTTAATATAGATGTATGATATATACGTATACAAACACGGTTTGGGCTAAGCCGGAAATTTAATCTTAGATCTATAGAGATTTGGCCGTTGGATCTTGTTAGTTCTTTAGTATGTTGGTCGATGGTGATAAGGTGTAGGGTGGTTGCCTCTGATCGTCGGAAACCACTGGCCACAGTGGCGGCGGTGGGGTCTGCCAGTGAGATTTCCTTTTCGAGCTATTTATATTTTTGTTATGTTTTCTATAAATATATATATATATTCTGTATATATCATATTCTGAGATGTTAATGTTTTCTATGTGCCTTACATATACAAGTTTTGTGATATAGAATTTGATTTTATAGTTTGAAATCAAGACCCAACAAAAATATTTAATTGGGTTTAATTATTTCTATTTTATTTGATAATTTAAATTTATAAACTCAATTATGATTAACTAAAATCTTAGTAAATTAGAAGCTCTGGTAATGGGTTATGGGTAACTAGGATTTTATGCATTTATTGATTTGGCAAAAGAAAAAAAAATTATTCACCCACGATAGGTAGGTATTGAGAGTAAATTCTCTCTTGAGATTACTGGTGAAAAATTATACCTGTTACAGTTGCATCTGCAGAAAGAAGTTTTTCCAAGTTAAAGTTGATCAAGACTTATTTCCGCTCAACTATCTCACAAGAGAGATTGAATGGATTGACTATGTTGTCTATTGAGAAAAAATGCTCGAACTTAATTATGTAAATTTGATTGATATTTTTGCCTCCAAAACTACAAGGAGAGTAGTTTTTAATTGATCAGATAGAAAATTTTCTATTTTATTTTGATATGGTATGAATTTTTTTTTTATATTTTATTATGAAAAATAAAATTTGAATGTATACTATGATTCGGGGGCTCATTTTTACATTTTGACTCAAGGACCCAATATCTCAGGTACGACACTACTTTTGACAAGGAAGACGAGCATTGTTGATTGAGGTCCATACCAAAACGAATTTCCTGAAATCATTCCCACACGCGATGTAGAAGAAGATATCAAGATCAGAGGGAAAAAAAACCCTCGAGAAAAAAAAAAAACTCTATTATACATCAAAGCAAGCTTAAATACAAAGGTGCCGAAGCCATAGATTGAGTGGTCAAATAAGCAATATGTTGGTGTTAGTTCGGTGGGTTGTGAGTTCGATCATCACCCTACGCAAGAACTAAAGGCCCAACCTACAATTTACCGCACATGTCATAATCGAGGGCACGAGCACTGAAAACCGCACAAGGACGGTCATCCCAAACTTAAATACAAAATGGATGAAAAGATAAAAATAACCCTACTTACTCTAATTGTACAATAACAAGAAATATAGGAAACATAAAAATTACAAAATATATATATATATCCAACAATATTTGCTACTCCCCTCAAGATGGACCATAGCTGTCAAGTATTGTCATTTTGGATAAGAAAAATGAAAGTTGGGTTGTTGGTTCATAAGGGTTTGGTAAGCACATCAGCTAACTAGTGTTGAGTGTGTATAAGGAGCAACTGAATAAATCCAATAACAATCTTCTTACGAACAAAGTGATAATATAACTTAATGTGTTTCGTACGTTCATGAAACACCGGATTAGTAGCAATATGAAAATGTTACTTGATTATCATAGAAAAGGAGAGCATGGGTGGAAGTCTTAATCTAGAATTTCGATAGCAACTACGTGAGCCAAATAAGCTCACTAGCAGTCATGGCAAGAGCCCTGTATTCAACTTTATTTGAAGAATGGGCAATAGTGCTCTACTTTTTAGCCTTCCAAGAAACCGAAGAGTCACCAAGGAAGATAAAAAAACCAATAGTAAACTTTCTCGAGTCTAAACAAGATCCCCAATAAGCATCAGAGAATGCCCGTAGTTGAAGAGAATAAGAAGCAAAGAAAAACAAACATTGACCAAGAGTACCTTTACGATATTAGAAAAGGTGATCAGTAGCATCTAAATGAGGTTGATAAGGCTGAGACACAAATTGACTTAACTTGTGTAGAACAAATGTAATATCAGGTTGAGAGACTATGAGATACAATAACTGACCAACGAGTCTCCTACATAAGGATGGATTTGTCAATAACTCTTTCTCAAAGGAACAAAGTTTGGAATTAGGGATCATAAGCAAAGAGGCTAGCTTACAAGGTAGAAAACCAATGTCCTCAAGAAATTGAAGACTGTAATGCCTTTATGAGAAAAATATACCAATAAGAGATTGAGCAATTTTCAACCCAAATAAATATTTCAATCGGTCAAGATCTTTCAACTTAAAAGTGACTATGAAGAAAACACTTTAGATATTAAGAGTGTAATGCCTTTTTATTATTTTATAATATTAACTAACATATTAAGCATTAATAATCACTGAGGTCCGCTATTAGAATTCATCATCATGACTTGACGGTTTACAACCAACTGATTAAGTGTGTTATAGATGAGGTTCTAGACCACAATATCTATATGGGAAGGGAAAAGGGTCAATATATAGCTAAATTTGGGTCTAAAATAAACCAGTAAAGTAATTTACCCAGTCAATCCGGCCGGCCCTTTCAGCAATTGAACTAACCCATTTTTTCCATCCATCCGAATGGATTCGGCAACTGGTTACCCAGTAACCCGATCCGACTAAGTCGGATCTAATCTTCAAGTCAAGACCTTGCTCGGAATACTAGGCAATAATTAATACGGTTTGTTTCATAACGGGTTAGCTGCTCCATGAACGTCACCTATCGGCCGTCGACGACCGAAAAGCTTCGTCGTCGGCACCTATGGTCATTGGAATCATGGGATGCGTGTAGTGTAGGGACACGGCTGCTTTAATTTGGAAGATAGAAGAATCTAGACAAGTTCTTGAATAGGAGAGAGCATGCAATTGCTATGATCACACTCACATATAAATAGTCATTCTTTTGCATTTTTGGTTTCAGAGCTTATATAAAGAATAAAGGATCCATGGGTTCTAAGCTTGGTAGCTAAGTCAATGGCACTGTGATAGAGAGAAAGGAATGCCTTTCTTTCGGCTTTAGGCAACCATTTTGAAGCTTTCTTCTATAAAACCACCAAGGCGGTAGCCAGTTTTGGGGATGAGTTATGATGCCTTTTGCACATAAATTAATTTAATAAATAATATAAAAAAATGTGTTGTTTTTGCAACCAAAACATAATTTATCATAACTATGTGTCTTTGGCTAGGTTGTTTGAAAATGAAAAAGAAAAATAAATATAATATGAAATAGAAATAAAGAAATAATATTTTTTAAAAAAAATAAAAAACAGAAATATATTAAAATATATAAATGAAAAAAATAAAGGAACTCTTTTGTAAATATAATTTTTAATATAAAAAATAATTAATTAATCAAATATAAATATAAATTACATTACTCATTCAAATAAACATAAACACAAGTTGTTTTTATCTCTAATGTGATTGCTATTTGAATCTAGATAATCATTATTAAATGAGTATTTTTAATAAGAGAAAAAATTAGAATCACCACCATTCATGCGGTTTCCTTTAATTACAAAGATACCTTTAATATTTTAAAAAAGCAATGACCTCCCTTGTATTGTTAGAAAAGAGATAAAAAAAAAATAACTATTTTATCATTCATTTCTATCTCTTCTCCCCATTCTTTCCCTCCTCTGAATTTTAGGGGAATAAAGATCACCTCGTTGGCTACAATGGGTTTTAGAACCAACATTCCAACATAGGTTAGGTTTTGAAATTCAAAATCTACCTTCTACATGTGCCAAAATTGTGTTTAATCTCCACAAAATACATTTGCATTCCGACTTTTATATTTGTAGCCTCAAAGAAATGGATGAATTGTTGTGACAAAGTCAAGATTTTGAGCAATCGGGGGGCAAAATTTTCTTTGTGAGGGAAAGGTCATATGCTATGTAAACATTAGATGTTGATATAACAATTACATAAGAATTTCCCCTCAGAGTAACTCAAGCGATTGATTGCGTTGGATTCAAGTGCTGGGCATGTCAAGATTGCGTGTTCGAATTTTGGATAACGCAGTAAGTATTGCATTTATTACAGAGGGGCTATGGGCACGGGTCTTCAACTCAGATTTCCCTGGCCCGACTTGACTGCCCGGTTGGGTTGATGCCCATAAGTTATAAAGGAAAAAGTGTTGGTCTACCAAAGGCTTATCTATTGGGCTTCCTCTAATTCTTACATTAAAGAAATAAAAAAAAGAATTTCCAACTATATTTTATGAAACTAAAATTATGAAACAAACTCAACAATATTGAATAAAAATAATATTATAGAGATTCTTAAAAAAAATTAAGAAAATTAGCCCAGTTGTCCTTTACTAGTTGGCCTTAACATTAAGAAAACTCAACAACATTCTTAAATACATATTTCTCAATATATGTGACCAACTTTTCATTCATCCATCCAACATTAACATCTAAAGTAGGGTAAATCATACCAAATGTCACAAAACTTTGGTGTCTTTTGCAAAGTTGTCACTAAATTTCAATTCTTTACAAAATAATCACAAAAGTTTAAAATGCTTTGCAATATGGTACTGGTCACTAAACTGATTTTCCAGCAAGCCCCTCGCTAGAGTTGGGGACGTAATGCTAATGTGGAAAATAGTAAAAGTCACATACTAATTGTACAATAACAACCAATGAGAATCTGCAACATGTCATTGCCTCAATCCCCATAAAACCCTTTCTCTTTCTCCCCCCTCCCCAATCTCTTTCTCTTCTCATTCTCGCCGATGTCTCCTACCTTTCTTCTGGTCATTGTTAGTTGCCATTGCAATCGCCACCGTTCGCCTTCAACACTGTTGCCTCCATCACCATTTGCCGCAGTTGAAGTCATCACCATCAAAGCTTCTAGTCACTATTCACCTCCACCATTTTAGTTGTCGTTGACACTTCCATCTCCTTCTCTCTCTCTCTCTCTCTTTCTCTCTAGGTCTTCTCGTTCTTGCCTGCAGCTTCTCCATCTCCTATATATCGTCGTTCACCATTTGTCGTTCATCGTCATTGTAGGTGCTATCAATGCCTCTATCGCTGATCACCGTTCACCTCCACTATTCTAGTCATCATCATTGTCGCCACCATCAAATAATATATATATTACATATATATGAACCCAAGTATTAGAATTGATTAGTAACTAACAAATAGCAAGTTAGAAAGATTTATATTTATTTTTCAATATATTACACTTAAAGTTTTCATGAAAAGTCTTAACTTTAAGTGTAATATATTGAAAAATAAATATAAATGAAAAGACAGCCATTAGAATTGGCTATGCAAATAAGGATGGAGAATGGATCAAAGATGATAAGCCTGAGAATCCTAGGAAGAAGAGAAGATCAGAAGGACTATTTTCATCTCATGAGGAGTTAGTGGTTCAGGGAATGGTAGATTTAAAATTAGACATATCAGATTGGATTTGCAGAGTCTCCACTAGCAGCAAGAAGATCTCTCATCTTAGATGGGACACCTGATTCAGATGTTCTCTTCTCAGTTCCCTCCTCCTGCTACATCTCCATCTATTCCATCAGTTTTTTCCCCTTCATCAGCTCAGTCTTCTCCTTCATCCATCTCTCCAGATGTTTAGATGATGCCCTCATCATACATTCTACCTTACTTTTGCTTTATGTATGTTTATTTTGGCAGTCCTTGAATTTTGCTTTTATCATGTGTTTTGTTGAACCATATTATCACTTTATGAATGATTATTAAAGTACTGACATTTTACTCTTGTAATTGTATGCTTAAATCTCAATGCATGCCTCAAAAGTGGAATAATCTCTATGTATTGCTTGGGTTAAGGGGGAGCCTCAATGTGTTTCAAAAAGGGAGAGTATTCATCTTTTTGATATTGACAAAAAGGGGGAGATAAAATGAGTGAATTGATTTTCATAATTTTCATATTTGTTTTGTTATCATCAAAAAGGGGGAGATTGATATTTTACTCTTAGTAATAAAATGGTTTTGATAATGACTATATGAAAATCAATCTCTACTATATGGATTATATGAATGAGAAAATAAATTTTTAATATATGAGTTTTGAAGCAAGGTATGAAAGTCTGTAGAAGAAATATTGAGTATTGTTGAGTGTGGTTTGTTTTCAAAATATATTTTTGAAAATCTCAACTTGCTTTCAAAATAATCAAAATGAGGATTTGTTAAGTTTTCAATGTTTTCAAAAGGATAGTCGACTATGTGGTTTAATGCTGTTGACTATGCCTAAATATAGCTGACTATGTTATAAGGATAGTCGACTATGCTTGTTCAGTTTGTCGACTATATATGGTATCTGTCGACTATTTTTGCATCTGTCGACTGTCATGTAAGGATAGTCGACTATAGCTTTCTTCTGTCGACTATATTTGTACATAAATTTCAAAATTTTCTTCACATTTTTGCATCTGTCGACTATGGGGAATTTGTGTTGGAAGATAGTCGACTACGAGTTATTGTCTATCGACTATGCCTAGTTAAATTTGAAGAAAGAGTCAACTAAGCCATTTTGTCTGTCAACTATGTGTTTCACAGAAACTTATAACGGCTAGTTTTTGACGCATTTAATGCTCGCCCAACCATCCACAACAATCCCAAATTCAAACTTACCCACCATCAACTATAAATAAGTGGTTGAAGACGCATTGAAGGCAGTTGAAAAATATTGAATATCTTGAACTATTGTGCTTTCACTGTTACATTGAGCATTTAATTTTTCTCTCTGTATTCTCATTTAAGAGGCTTTGATATCTTACTATTCTATTCATTTTAAGCCTCGATCATTCATTTAAAGAGAAAGCTTGTAACTAAGAGTTGTACTCTTGGAATCTCTACTTCACAATCTGTAACATCCCGCATCGAGCGATAGGAAGGATCGGAACAACTTACCTTGATGGGCCTACTTCCCAGGGGGTCACCCATCCTTGAGCTACTCCAACTCAAGCACGCTTAACCCCGGAGTTCCTTGCCAACATTCAGCCCAAAAGGTATCCAGCTGGTGTTGTTTCCTTTCTTACACTATCCTCGATATATACTAACTTCTCTGGGCTCTTGGGGTATTACATTCTCCTCCCCTTGAGCACATGACGTCCTCGTCTGCAACCTTACAACTGGTCCCAAACCTTCTCCCATTAGGGGCTGCCATCCTAGAAGCCTGCCAGAAGCCGCTCCTTGTATAGGCCCTCGAGCTCCAGCGCCACTCCCCGCCCTCATCGGACCGCCTTCACCAAGGGTTGGCTTTGATACCACCTGTAACATCTTGCATCGAGCGATAAAAAAGATCGGAACAACTTACCTTGATGGGCCTACGCGAACTTCTCAGGGGGTCACCCATCCTTGAGCTATTCCAGCTCAAACACGCTTAACCCCGGAGTTCCTTGCCAACATTCTAAGACCCCGTTTTGGCATAAGGTTGCCACGTAATTTCAGTGAGATTAAAATACTGAAAAGATGGTTTAATAGCAAAATGGATCACCGAATTAACTGCAGGGAATGCCCCGGAGTGTAATTAGCTATGGAAAATGATATGGTTTCGATGAGAGTTCCAAAATAAGATTTATAGTATTAAAAGAAATTGGAACTGAGACGATTTTTAGTACAGGTAAAATACAGTTTCGTTTTAGGCTAAAATACCAAATTATCGTAGGAGACTTCCGAAAAATCAACGGAACCCTATAGGGGCTCCGGTTTTTCATAACGATCAACCCTGAAGTGGTTTTAGGATGAAACAAAGGTCCAGTGATGGCGCATGGACGAAATTGTCCTTATCGAGTAAGTTTGGAATTATTAATTTAGGATTTAATGTATCGTAATGTAAATTAATTTATCGTTTGAGGATATAATTGTAATTAGAGAAATTGCTAAATGATATAGAGGCGAAAAGTGAGATTTAAATGCATAATATTTTTATTATTATAATATAATACAATTATATATATATATATATATATATGTGTGTGTGTGTGCGCGCGTTATGTGTGTGTTGTGTGCGTGCTGTGTGTGCCTAGAAAGGGAATGCGAATGGAGGCGTTGGAGGCAGATTTGGCAGCTTAATGGATTTGGATGTCGTGTGTGCAAATGTGCTGAAGGAAGCTTCGGGGAAGCCTCATGGCCGATGCAAGTGGATATATCTATATATATATATATATATTTATAAGAATGGAAATGGAAGCAAGGCCGAGAGCTGGCTGAGGGAGAGAGAAAGCTTGGGCGAGCTAATGCGAGCAAGATCGAGAGAGAGAGAGAGAGAGAGAGAGCTGGGTGTGGTGGCAGCCATGGCCGCGGGCAGCAAGCGGCCATGGCCGCGAGGCTGCTGTTGCAGCAGCCGCGAGCAGAGCCGAGCGAACAGGGGCAGCCGGTGACGGTGGCGCGAAGGTCGGTTGCGGAGGCGACGCGAGTGGCGGCCGAAGGCAGCGGTGCGTGGCGGAGGAAGGCAGCAGGCGGCCATGCTCATGGCAGCCGCGAGTTGGCAGCGCGCAGGTCGCGCGTTTCAGGTGCTCGGGTGAAGAAGAAGAGAAGAAGAAGAGAAGAGAAGAAGAAGAAGAAGAAGAATGGAAGAAAAAAGAAAAAAAGAAAAGAAGGAGGAAGAAAAGAAGGAAGGAAGGAGTTGCAGGGATGGCGTGGGAGCAGGGGAGGAAGGAGGTTGAAGATGAAGTGAGGAAAATTAAAAAAAAAGAAAATGAAAAGAAAAATAAAAGAAAAGAAAAGAAAAGGAATGGAGAAAAAGGAAAAAAAATGGAGAAAAATTCTAAAATATGTCAGAAAAAATCTGTAGAATAGGAAATGTAGATTTATGATTATTGCAGAGACTTTGGCGAGAAAAAATAGTTTGGGCACGCGTTTTGAGGTCAATGCACGCATACCGAGAAAGCTCGAGAAGCTAAGTCAAGGTAAGTAAAATTTTCTAAAATATTCTAAAAATTAAGAAATATTATTTTATGCATTTTCATAGTGAAATATTTGAGAAAATAGTTAAGAAATGTTTAGTTTGGATTTATTGAGGAAAATAGAAAGAAATATGAAGAAAAATAAAAGAAATGCAAGAAATTATGAAAAATAGGTTTTAATACTTATTTAAATAAATATGATGATTAGGATGCTTTGAGGCTTAAATTGAAGTAACTTATGCAAGTTTTGAGATTGGCACACAAATCGAGGTAGTCGCACTTGAGGTTAAAAACACGCTTCTCGAGGTTTAAACAGATTTCAAATATAAGCTAGTTTTCTCAAAACTTAATTTATTTATGAAAAGTATTTTTTGAAAACGTGCCCTATTATTTGAAATGAAATGTCTATATGTTGAAATGATGTATGTTTTAAAGTATGTTTTGCCATGTTGACATGTTATGCTACGATGTGTTTGCACGTAGGTGCATTGACATTTTATGATGAGATGCATACATACATAAACTTACCATCCATCATGCATTGCATATGTTTGAGAGTACGGACAAGCAATGTCGGCTCAGTCCGGTATGTATGTTATACGTTGGCTCAGGTCGGTATGAAAATTATTAAAGGCTTGTTGGCTCAAACGGCCAATGGACAGGACATTGTTGCATTTTGCACTTACGCATGCAAATTTATAAATGAATGTTTACTTAGATGATTCATCATCTAACTTGGGCTTTGCCCCTGGAATATTCAAACATTCCAGATGGAGATTGTAGCAGAAACAAAGATGAATGAGGCATGAAATTGCACTTGGCAAAGTGCATGATAAGATGAATGTGAAATGAATGTGAATGAAATGTATGATATGTAGCCCATGTATGTAAGTTCTGCTACTTTGTTCTCTGAACGTTTTGAAAGTCCATGATGTAAGATATGATTTATGATTGAAGTTTAAGGAATGATAATGTATAACCCTATTTAGGGTTAATGTTGGTTAAGAACTTATGTTATGTATTAAGTTATATTGAGAAGTTATGTCCCATTGATGAATAGCTTTGCATTGAGAATTAAGTTCGAAAAGCGATGATGTAAGAGTTAATTTATGATTATTGTTAAGATGTTAGGTTCGATTCTAGCTTCCGCATTTGATGTATATGATGATTCTCTTTGAGCTAAATGTATGGCAATTTTGGGATAGATAAGAGCAATTATATGGTTTAGTTGTGGTTTTAAATAGAAAAAAATTATTATCCCAGAATTGTTCCAGTTTAGTAGCGCCCGAAAAAATGGGGCGTTACAAACATTCAGCCTAAAAGGTATCTAGCTGGCGTTGTTTCCTTTCTTACACTATCCTCGATATATACTAACTTCTCTAGACTCTTGAGGTATTACACAATCTCTGTATTTTTTCTAGCAGAGGCTAGAGGGCCTATTAAATTGGGAGGTTGAATATTACCTAGTCAAGGACTAGAGGACCTGCTCATATTGAGTAGGGGGTTTGATAGTGAAGTTGGTTTTAAAATCTTTAGTTAGTAGCTAGGGTAGTGGACTAAGCTTGGAAAGCTGAACCACTATAAATCCGTGTCTTCTCTACTTTTAAATTTTTCTTGGGTGTTTACATTATTGCCTCTACTCACTTTGTTCATTCATTGATAAGATTTAATTTTTATTCATCACAAAACTGGGGTGTCTTTTACACGGTTGACACCTTATCGTGCCATTTCAAGGTCTTGAGGTTTAACGAATCCGTGGTCTTCATCGACAATATCTCTATTTTTCAAAAGAAATTTTTAATTATACCAATTCACCCCCCCTCTTGGTATGTGCCATATCAGTTCAATTCTATCAGTTATAACTAAACTCAGCCCACGAAATCCATTCCAACCATTTGTGAGGCTAATCACCTGCAAAGCACCTCAAGTACTGCTCCAAGGTTCGATTCACCACCTCAGTCTGGCCATCGAACTACGGGTGGTAACTTGAGCTCATGCATAATTTCACTCCTTGCAGTTGAAAGAGCGACCGCCAAAATGAAGTAATGAACACCATATCACGATCACTTACTATGGATGTAGGGATTCCATGAAGACAAACCACATTGTTAACAAATGCCTTAGCAACGGTTACTGCCGTAAATGTGTGTTTAAGTGGCACAAAGTGCGCGTACTTGGATAGGCGATCAACAATGACCATAACGACGGTGTGGCCATTTGAAGGTGGCAATCCCTCTATAAAATCCATAGAGATATCAGACCAGATCTGGGTTGGAATCGGCAAAGTTGAAGTAATCTAGCCGGCTTCATACAATCAGTTTTGAATCACTGACACACATCACATTGCTGCAGGAATCCCTTTATCGAATGAGGCATGTTTGTCCAAAACAAACTGTGCTTGATAGGAGAAAGTGTCTTATGGAACCCGAAATATCCACCAGTGGGAGAGGAGTGACAATCGGCAAGTACCGTTTGAATCAATGAGAAGGTAGGACTGAGAAGAATTTTGTGATTTTTGAACCACACTCCATCACATAGTTGTAAGCGAGGATCATCTACTGGACCCAAATGTCTGTAAAAAGAGTCCTGTTGAACTTCGTGCTGAAGAGTTGTCCACTAATCTGTGTTTGGCATGGAAGTAGAGATAAGTTGGAACTCTACCACCTGAGATAATGAATCAACCGCTTGATTTTCCAACCTTTTTTTGTACTCGATGTCATAGTCATATCCAAGTAGTTTGGACAACCACTTTGTTTGTGTTGGAGTAGAAATCCGTTGCTTAACCAATTATTTGAGGCTCTTCTGGTCGGTGCACACTATAAATGGCTTTCCAAGAAAGTAAGGGTGTCATTTTCAAATAGATTTGACAAGAGCTATCATTTCTTTTTCATAGGTAGAAAGAGCCAAAGTTGATCCCTTCAACGCTTCACTAAAATAGGCTATGGGCTTGTTATGTTGAGATAGAACTGCATCAATTCCAATTCCACTTGCATCCCACTCAATTACAAATGGTTTAGAGAAATCTGGGAGCTGCAAGACTGGAGGTGATGTCAGTGCCTCTTTTAATTGCTTGAAGACAGTCTCTACAGTTTCATTTTATTTGAACCCCTCCTTGGTCAAGAGATGTGTTAAAGGTACAGCTATGCTCCCAAAATTTTGAATAAATTTGCAGTAATAACTTATCAAGCCAAGGAATCCACGAACTTCCCCTGTCGTTGACGATTTAGGCCATTCAAGCATTGCCTGTATCTTGGTTGGGTCAACAGCCACTCCGTGCTCAGAAATAACATGGCCTAAGTAGTCAATTTGTGTGACCCCAAACCTGCATTTAGATTCTTTCACAAATAAACTGTTAGAGGATAAGATATGTAAGACAGTTTCTAAATGAGAGAATGTCGTCAAAGAAGACCAAAATGAATTTTCGGAGATGGGGATGAAAAAGGTCATTCATGAGGCCTTGAAAGGTTGTAAGGGCGTTGGTGAGGCCGAACGACATTACAACGAACTCGTAATGGCCCTTCATGAGTACAATTTTAAGAAACATTTAGCTCCATGTAGCTCATCCAAAATCTCATCAATTACCAAAATTGGAAATTTATCCTTAGTCGATGCAAAACCTCCACTCACCATTTGCTTTCTTAAGTAGTAAAACGGGAGATAAGAACGGGCTATGGCTGGATTTTATCAATCCCAATTGCAAGGGTTCCTTGACCATTTTCTCAATTGCGTTTTTCTGATAATGAGGGTAACGGTATGGCCTAACTCTAACGGGTGCCACATTTGGCTGTAGTAGAATGCAATGGTCATGTTCTCGTTTAGGAGGCAAGTGGGTGGGTAGCTCAAATAGCTGAGAAAAATCAGCTACGAGGTGGGCCAAGTCAGTTGGATATGAAGGTGGCTCGACTTTATTAGACGAGGTAATTTGGAGAAAGTGACCCATACTTTAGAGGTGTTTGAATTCTTTTTCTGACAATGCTTCAACTTCAGCAGGCTTCATCCCTTGGAAACTGTGGGTAATGCCTCCCACCTTAGAGGTCATGGTCAATTGTTTATAGTCTATCTCAATTGGTCCAAGAGTTTCCAACCACTACACGCCTAGAACCAATGGACATGCAACAACCGGAAGCACATAGAAGTTAGTTGTAATGAGATGACCTTGGATAGAGATGGTAAGAGCTTGACACTGTCCTACACATTCAATCTTTTCTTAGTTGGCCACCATAACCTAAAACTTTTTATTCTAGACTACCGGCAAGCTGAACTTCGTGGCAATGGATTAATCGATGAAGTTATGTGTGCTACCACCGTCTGTTAACACATGTATGATCTTATTTTTCAGTTTCCTTTGAACACGCATGGTTTGTGGATGATGGGTTCATGCCATAGCATGAAAAGAAATTTCGGGTATGGCTTCATCTTCTTCTAATTTCAGTGTAGCCTTGCTATCGTCTTCGGATCGGGATAAGGAGAGTCCTCAATCATGAACAATTGTGGATGTTCACAATGATGTCCCAGAACAAATTTCTCATCGCAATAATAACGTAAGACTTTGTCCTGCTCAAACCTACGGGTGTCACCAGTGAATAATCGACCGTATTTCTCACACACCAAGCCAATAATGGAAGGGTTGGATTATGTTTCATCATGAAACGCCCTAGATGGACACTAGGCTTCATCCTTCCCTTCGCTTCACTCGAGGAATCAATCCCAAAGCAAATAAGGAAACGTAGCAGACCGGGAACCGAAACCCAAGTGAGCTTCACCTTTCTTCAACTCGTCTCACAACAAGCCAAAGGTGACACAGGCACAAAGCTAGCACATCAACTTCCACTGAGTATTGGGAATTTATGAGAACATACATTTTCGATCCTTACTTGATCCAAAACTCGGCTCCACCAACTAAAACCATATCCAACAAGCACTCTCACAATTATCTATCACACTATGATGATTATAACAACTAGATACTTCTAGTGCTCAATAACGCTTATATTCAATCACATGAATACATATATGAAAATATAGGAAAATACACAACAACACATCTCGGAAAACCCTGTTAGTTGTCACTTTATCCTCCCTACACCATCCCTGCTTGCTTCTGGACTTGTAACATGAGGTAAAACCTCATGAGTCATAAAAACTCAGTAAGGGTGCAATGCATAAGTAAATGAAACATAAGAGAGCATGTAATGCAAAAATGCAATACAAAATGGGTAGTCTTCCATGCCCTCATAACCTCCATAGGTTAAGGCATCAACCAATCCTTCCCACACACTAGTCCTCCATATGACCATAGGTACACTAGAACTCATATCATACAAGTGTTACCACTACATGCAACTCATAAAAAGAGCATTTACAAATGCATGCAAGACCACCACTCTTGGGGTCATCCCTTACTTGGCTTGAAGCTTTATCTCTGCCTCGACACGAACTCCAGCTTGATCCTCGAACTCTTCTATAACCACCGCCTCCCTAGTTGACCCTAAATGCAGCCACACAAAACCTAACTCCATTAACATCAGACATTAAACCTATGCCCTTAATTTCGCCATACACCGTAAAACCAACCCATCAACAACTACTTCCAACCAACCCTAGCCACAGGTTTAATCCAACCAAAACTTATTTCTCATTATCTTAAATAATGGAAATTGATTTGAAAAGAAATTTAGTTAATTACGTTAGCCAATCTGAGAAAAAATCCAGAAAATGCCCATACTAACGCCGCCTCTTTGACTATCATCTAGTGCCCAAATTCCCATATCCGAGCCTCTTTCACACCCTCGAGCCCCAATTTAATTTTCAGAATTTTTTCCAAATTTTCTAAAATTTTTTCCTATTTTTCCTCCATTTCCAAATTTTCTTTTCTTTTATTTTATTTTCTTTTCCTATTTTTTTCCCTCACTTTTTCCTCCTTCCTCCTCCTTTCCCGCGCACGTTCTTCTCTTTCTTCTTCTCGTTGCTGACCTGCGCACTAGCCACCCACCACCGCCGGTTCGCTTCTGCCGATCGTCGTCATTGCGCGTGCCACCTCCACCGGCCGACACCAGCTGCCGCACGACCACAAGCGCAGTCGGCCGCCACCACCACGAGCGCTAACGACCGCGGCTGTTGCTTCCAACGTCGCCATCGCCGCTACAACCAGCTGCTCCAGCGCCTCCAGCCACTGACGCCGCCTCCTGCTCGCGCAACCTCGCTATCGGACGCCTCCATGCGCCACCGCGCGCTTACCAGTGCTGATCTGCCCGATCACCGTGGCTGCCATCGCTGCCTCCATCCGCGTCTGCCATGGCCGCTCCCGCTCTCTTTCTCGATCACTCTCGGCCCAAGCTCTCAATCTCTCGGCCTCTCTGCTTCTCACTCACTCTCTTTCTCTCGATCTCACGCCCGACTCCAAGCTCGCTCTCACTCTCTCTGCTTCTCATTCAAATTTCAGAGACAAATGAAGCTTCCTGGAAGCTCACGCGTACACACACACACATATATATATTACATAATATACATATGAATCCCCCAATATTCTCTATTTTTCCACTTAGGAATTTATAATTACACTAGAGAATTTTTTATAATAGCACTTGAACCCTCTTAAGACTTATTTAATTACTATCAAGCCACCCAATAACTTGATTTCTCCAAAATTAATAACCAGATTTTACTCGATAAGGCCGATCTTGTCCATACACTTGCACAAGACCTTTATTCCACTCAAAAATGCTTCTGACTTGTCTCACTCACAAAACCAGATCACCCCTAGAGTCCTCTCAGCTTCCCTGAGGTCCCATGCAAGCATTTGGTACTAGCACCCATTCGGCTTATACAAAATTTATTTTAAAAATTATTCCCGGTCAGATTGTTTTCAGCGTCATTAACCTCACCTCGAGAGGCTCACAAATCTCATGCTCTCTTTCCTAGGCATCCAAGTTCCAGGGCATTCCCTGCTATCAATTCGACAATTTTTATTAATTACTTACTTGAAACCAACTTCCGGCTTCACGGACCACTCAAGGTCCTTTCCAAATAACTGGAAATTATTATTTTCCAATACCATGAAATACAGTGTATTACAGAATTGCTTGAAGAGCTACATTAACTTGATCAAAGCTTGATTCATGGCGTGCCAAAGCTTTGTTGACCTCATTGCGGAATTCTGCATTGGTTTTGTCATGGGTGTCCACGGTCGAACCTGCTCTAATACCAATTGATATGTATTAAATTTATGAAAGAGAAAAAGAAAAGGAATGAAGCTGCAATGGGAGAAAAAGTTAGAGGTAGAGAGAGAGAGAGAGAGAGAGAGAAAGTAGGTATGTCAAGGAAAAGGAGAAGTGGGTTTGTTAACTTAGAGAGATAAATGAAGCATTTGGACTTTTTTCATATCCCCTTCATTGAAATATAATCGACTATTTATAATAGTCGTACAATGATCAAAATATAACAATACTCCTGAAGATTCGGAAACCAATCCCACCAACTGAAGACCAACTCAACATGGGTTATTGATGTTCAAGCAAACAATAACCCAAGACCAAGTCCAAACCGTATTCTTCGGTAACCAGCCACTAACTACACCACCATGCAAATGGACATGCCGCCACATATGCTACCACGTACCACTTCAACGCACGTCCTCTACCCATCATTATGCACATAGCACAATGCACAGCCTCACAAGAAAGCCTAAATATACCTTAATTAGAAGAAGAGGCTGAGAGATCTCACCAGGGAGGTGAAGGCAAAAATTTTGAGTGCTTTAGAGGTGATGTTGTAGTCTATGCAACGAAAAGATGCACTTGTAGTGAATTGGTTGAAAATGTACCTAGATATGGATCCACCAGTATTCAAGGGGACGATTGATGTTAGTCCCAACATATGGGTGAGTATGGCTTCAAGCATACCACAAAATTATTAAGAGCACCTGAATTGTCTTAAGGATCAATGGACTAGGTGTGTGACTTTTATGTTAGAGTAAGAAAATGGATTGTGGTGGTAGACTATACAAACAACAGTGAGGTCTTATAAGACCCAGGGTAAATAGAGTCAAACATATTACCCTCATTATGTGGGCTTAGTTTGAAATTGCTTTTAAAGCAAAGTATATGTTTGTCAGTTGGCAAGAAATGCGCTGAGAGGAGTTTATGAGGTCAACACAAACAAATTTAATGATTATGGCCCATGTACCAGGTAGATGAGTAGGAGAGGGCCTAATGTTTTATCCGTGGATTGTGCACAGAGGTGTAATATGTAACGCCCCGTCTTCTCGAGCGCGTTATAACTTGGGACAATTATAGGACAATAATTTTTTTTTTCAAACTTAAAGCTAAATCACATCATTCCTCGTATCCGTCCCAGAATTTTCAAACATTTTCTTCTCAAAAGACAATCATTATATACATCAAATGCAGAAGCAATGATCGAAACCTGATATCTTAACATTGATTATAAATCAATTCTTACATCATCATTAACCATAATTAAGTATATACATTATCATTCCTCAAAACGTTCAATCATAAATCATATCTTACATCATGGAAAAACGTTCAGATTTCAAAGTAGCAAAACTTAAATACATAGGCTACATAACATACGTTTCATTCTTCGTGCACTCTACTGAGTGCCATTTCATACCTTATTTATCCTCGTATCTGTTACAATCTTCATCTGAAACGTTTGAATATTTCAGGGGTAAAGCCCAAGTTAGATGATGAATCATCTAAGTAAGGGTACATAATGTTATATCATGTGTGTATGTAATGTCTTTCATCGTAAGTGTCAACTGCACCCCTCATGCTACCTACCATTCTTACGGCCACCTCTTTCGAAGCTGGGGTGTCTGGGGGCACCCTTTGGTAAAGTAGCGGTGCCAGTTCGTACTCCCTACGGCCTCAATGTGTGTGATCAATGATATCATCGTGTACATATGCATTTCATAGTATGTCATGCGTGTAGTCTATGTGATGAGTGCATACCAGAACATGTCAATATGATGAAAATATTTTCGAGGAACATAAATCACTTACAAACTAAGCATTTTCCATAAAACTAGGTCCAGTGGGGAAGTACCACTTACCTTCTCAAACTTATCGGGTTACCTCGATATCCGTGCCTTACCTCGTGTATCGCCTCGATTTGCGTGCCAACCTCAAAATTCGACAAGTCACTTCAACTTAAGCCTTAAAGTATCCTAATCACCATAATTATTTAAATAAACATGAAAACCTATTTTTTCATAATTTCTGGATTTTTCTTTAATTTTCTCTCTATTTCTTCCTATTTTTTCCTCAATAAATCCCAACTAAATATTTCTTAAATATTTTCTCGAATATTTCACTCCAAAAATTCATAAAATAATATTCTTGAATTTATGAAATTTTCTAAAAAATTTTACTTACCTTAACTTAACATCTCTGGGTTCCTCAATATGCGTGTCATATTCTCGAAACGCGTGCCCGAAGCATTTTTTTGCCCAAAATCTCTAGGATAACCATAAAATTCTATTCAGAATTTTTTTTCCACATTTCCTCTATTTTTTCTTTCATTTTCCTTTTCTTTCCTTTTCTTTTCTTTTCTTTTTTTTCTTTCCTTTTATTTTTTTCTTTTCTTTTCTTTTCTTCCTCCTATTCTTTTTCCCCGCGCAACCTGCAACCTACGCGCATTCAGCACTCGCGGCTGCTGCCGCTTAGCCCTCCGCCCGCCACCTTGGCCTCACCGGACCTCGCAGCCGTCGCCCGCACGGCCTCTTCCACCGCGGCCAGCCTCCCTATGACGTGTCCGCTTGCTGGAGCTCGTAGCCATGGCCGCGACTCAGCTGTTTCCGATCGCTTCTTGAGCTTCTGCAGCCTCCTCCGACTGCTGCGCCACCACCAGCAAGCCTCCCCTCGCCACCTCGACCCTCCCCTGCTTGCGTCATCCAGCTTGCTACCGCGGTGGTTGCTGCTCGGTTGCCCCTACTCCACTCGATCTTACGGCCATGGCCGCTTAAATCTTGCGATTATGGTCGCTTGCTACTTTGGGCTTCCACCGACTGGCCTCTCTCTTGCGCAACTCTCTTTCTCTCGTTCTCCCTACTACTTCCCATTTTTACCAAGCTTCATGCCTATTTATAGGCGCTCGACTGCTCCCTCACCTCACTATGGCCATATCTCATTGCGTGAGAAACACTTAAAAATCTTGCAGAGCATGTGTTTGATCCTTACAGAGGGTATGGGGGTTGCGTGTAAATCGCTGGAGATTTGCAGGGCATGGGTTGCAGGTATGGATCGCATTGTAGAGGCAGGGCCTCTCCTACCTGCGCGTATATATGTATATATATACTAAAATTACATATTTAAATTAAAAGATATTACACATAAACCTCAATTTTCTTCTTAATATCACTTAGGCAATTTCTTTATTACAACCATGCCCTTAAACATTGAATTAATTTACATTCCAATACCGAAAATGCAAAATTAATAACTTCAAAGTTACTCGATAAGGGCGATTTTGCCCTAGAGTTCTCATCATGCTATCGTTTCATCCCGAAACCACTGAAAGGTTTCTTATACGAAAAACTGAAGCCCTCCTAGAGTTCTATTTATTTTTCGGGAGTCTCCTACAACGATTCGGTTTTGCAGCCTAACTGACAACTGTATTTTAGCTGTACCAAAAACCATTCCCGATCTGATTTCTTTTGATATCATAAATCCTATCTCAGAACGCTCATCGAAACCATAACATTTTCCTCAGACAATTTCACCTCGAGGCATTCCTTACAGCTGATTTGGTATTTATAATTGCTATCAATCCAATTTTTCGGTATTCTAAACTCATCAAAATTACGTGGCATCCTCATACAAACATGGGGTATTACATAATAAGCCATGAATGTTTAGGACATACAAACATATTGCAAAGTAGTGATGAAGGCCACTACATTGGAAACAAATATGATTAATCAAGGTTTCTTAGGATTACCGTTCTTTCACGATCTTCCGTTGTTCGTGCCCTTAATTTCAGCAAAAGAGGTAAATTACAGGTGGAAACTTTGCCTCACTGTGTAGGGTAGGAAGTCAAACCCATGACTTACTGGTACGAATCCCAACATATCATAGCCTAACCACTTGACTTGTGCCAGATTGCAAAGGAAGCTATAGGAGATTTTAGAGGCTCCAAACCTACCCAAGACAAAGACTAAAGTTTAAGCAACTGAGGCCATTGAAGTTTAGGAGGGGCATTGTTTGTCTAAGATGGTTGCAAGCATCTGGGTAGAAAATGCTAAAAGGATAAAGAATGATGTTATAATTATGGGGAGGTAGGGCATTTTGAAAGGGAATGGCCAACCAAGAAAGGTTCTAGAAGAGATGACCACGGGAGAAGGATATGTGTTCCAAGTGTCGTTAACAAGGGCATAACTCTTGAGATTTCCCCAATAGGAAACCCATAGATGGAGGAAAAAGATTGGAAAAAAAAAAGTGCCACCACCGACAAGGGCATACAACATTACAAGGTCAATAAATAGAGGTTAACCCTGAAGGTATACAAGGTATTTTTCTAATTCTCCGTATCCTGGTACATGTTCTAATAGATCCGAGTGCCACGTATTCATTTATATCACATGTTATAGTAGAAAGCTTGAAACTAAAACTGGAAGAATTAGAACATAGAATAATACCTCGATGGCATAACTTATCAAAATTGATTGGGGTATAAGATTTTGACGTTGAAATTATGGGCTTGAGATTTTTGATTGATCTATTTGTATTAGAGATTCATGATTTTGATGGGATCTCTGGAATGGAGCTTTTCTCAAGGTACTAGGCCGAAGTAGATTATCTTAAGAAAATGGTGAGACCTAAAGGGCAGTGTTAGGATTTAGGATAAAAAATAAACCACAATCAAACCATCAACGTATGTAAAAGATTTATATGAAAAATCCAAATTGGAAAAAACTATAGGTATAAAGAATAAAATATCACTATGATGATATTGCTACAATAATAGTAATATGACTACAATAATTCTAGAGTATTAGGTATCTATTTATAAATCTACCACTCAGCTATAAATGGACATAAAAAAAAGGACTAAATTGTAACATCCTAGTAATTTGAGAATAATAATAATTATTAATTTTTGTATTTAAAGTAATTTGTGATCGATTGGATTGGTATGGATTTGAATAATTTAGTGGAAATAATAATTATTGTATTTGTGGTGATTATTGAATATTTGTGACGTTAAATGAAATATTAATTTGTTTTGGCATTAGAGAAATGGGCAAGAAATGGTTGGAAATTTGGGGGCATGAGAGTTATTAATAAGTGAGGTGCGTGCGATAGTTTTTGGAAGTATTGGGGTCTAAATGCAATTTTCAGGAATTGCTGTAGGATCACTTTAAGTTTAATGTAGTGTGTATATAGGTTGAGGGAAGCAAGCAACGTGGACAGTCGAGCGCGCGATAGGGCATGTGGCAGGTCGCAGGATAGAGGCTCGGATTGTGCGCACGCTAGGGAGAATTTTATGGAAATTTTCCCAAGCCAAGGACACCAAAACAGCGTCGTTTTGAGGCTGAGGCGGTGGTGCGTTGGGCTTCCAAGCAGCAGCTTCTGGCACCTTCTTCTTTTGCCATTTAAACCCCCGAATCCAGTGGGTTTCAAGGTGGTTTTCACATAATAATTTTGAGGGAAATTACAAAGAAGAAGAAAGGCGTGGAGGTGAAGAAAATTGGAGGAAATTCAAGAGAAATTACGGGAAAATTCAGGTAAATTGAAATTTAAATATACAAGTAAGTTGAGTAAATTATGCGAATAAATTTGTACGGTTGGAATTTAATTTATGGTGTAATTTTACTAATTTTAGTTGAATTAAACTATTTTGTAGCGTGTAGTAATTTAGTGGTGTGTGGGCGTATAAACACCGAAATTAGCTAATTAAAGACAAGCATCTTTACTCCTTTACGAGTCTCCTTCGACTTATGAATTTCATTTCCTTCCTTAACCCAATTTGGTTTTGGAAATTACTTACTTATGTTATGGATATTTATTGTGGGAATTAAGTTGAGTTAAATTAAATAGAAGACTTCCGGGGTTTAATTCACTAAGTGCTTACGGGGTATTGTATCACCCCTACTTTCTTGGGAATGATGTGGAACCTAGTTTGGTTTAGGTTCTTAGTAAATCAGTTGTGGTTGTGGGTACCCTCTGGGGTGAGTTGTTGTAATTAGGAGTCTTGGGATTTACTTCTATGAGTTGTAGGGTGTGGGATACAGAGCTACTGACTGTCGATCATTGGATCGTGACAGATGATGGCTGGATGTATAGGGGCCGGTTATCAACTGTTACAATAGACTATAGACGATTTGGGCAAGCTAGTATCGTTGGACACCCACCACCGATGTTCTGCATATCATGATGTGATTATGGTTTCCTGTCGGTGTGAGTGGTAATAACATGTAGCGTGAGCTATCATTTGGTGAGGTAATGTGTTGACTGTCTGGTGACACTGGGGCAAACCGTCATCAGGCCGAGGGCAGCTGCTGATTGGTTGTTCCTAGTCACGAATTGTCGACCAATACCTAGTCACTGTCGACCGGCTCTGCCATTATGTGGCATATTGCATGACATTATAGTGCATCGGTTTGGGCTTACATTCTTTAGGAGTCATGCTTTGTATGTATGGGGCAGTGTGCACATTGGCATAACCCGGTTGGCCTGCTGAGTGCCGATTTGGGTATGATAGGTGAGCATGTGCATTTAGAGCATTTTGTCTGTGTGGGTTCCTATGTGGGCATAGCATGGCCTGATGCTTAGCTTATGGGGGCCTTGTCATCACGTTAATGCTGCAGAAGTTATTGCATTTATTATCTATTGCATTGCATGGTTACGATTCGATATGGATTGTGATATGGAGTTAACCCTCGATAGCTATGAGTGGAAGCTAGGTTCCAGATAGCTATGACTCGAGAACTCCGGTATGTGATTGTGGATCGTAGTATTGAGTTAGCCATCGATAGCTATGAGTCGGAGCTGGGCTCCAGATAGCTATGACTCGGGAACTCCGGTATGTGATTCTGATGGGAGACTAGGGCTCGTGTGGATCATGTTGAGGGAGCCTCGAGCTCATGGGCTTTATGCCAACTAGTTCATGGTTATGGCAGGTTTGTATGCTGGGACTTGGGTGCCAGGATGTGCATTTCCTATGTGGGCCCCAAGGACTGTTATGTGCATTGTTATATTTATGCGAGGTATTGGATTCTCTATTGCACGGTATGACATAGCATGTTCATATGCTGCATTGCACTTTGTGCGGGTGTATTCTGGGTAAGGGATGTATTCCCAACATTGTCATTGTTATGTTGCGAGGTGCACTTCAGTTGTGATTTATTTCTGGTTAATCTTTGTCTAGCGAGGCATATGTCAGGTATGGCTATTTCTGGTTTTGGTATGTCTTACCTGCATTTGGTGGGATGTACTCCAGTGTGGAAGGTCTATACTAAGTCTTACTTATATTCTTTTGTTATGCTTGTTGAGCCTTGTGGCTCATCTTGTTCTTACCATCATTCCAGGTGTGGGAGCTAATGCCGTGGCTGGCTTGTTTGGCATGTCAGTCATAGATAGCTGTGTGTACTGGGTAATCCCGACTAAAAGGTCCTTGAAGTGCGAATTGTGATTAGGGGCACAGATATCATGGTTTGTCGGATTTGATTGGTTATTGTGTTGTCATGTATAATTAAGCCCCTGAGTGATTGTTCCATGTTCATTTTGCTTCCGTTGTTATATTATTTTGGGGCAGAACCCCAACCCATGTATTTGGGTTATTAGCTAAATGTAATTATAAATTAAGGAAAATTATGGGTCGTCACATAAACTATATAAATTTATATCCTGATCAAAAGATGAAGCACGAAGAAAATAAATCTTGATAAGCCCTAGAGATAATCTTAAATTGTAGATGTATCCCAATCACAGTCAAATTTGAATTCTGGATCACAATTATCACAAACTCCGCATTGACACAGAATTTAAATATGAAATTATTCATTGTTCTTTCTTCCAACAAAATCACTGAGAATTAATTTCCTTGATGAATACCAACCAAATCCACACAATACACACTACAATAAATATCTTTAACTGCACTCAAAGCATAGGCAACAAGATTTGCCTATCTTTACTAATTTAATGACTCTTCCTTCACCAATGTACTTATAGCCCTTTAAATCAATAGTACTCAATGAGATAAGATTTCTCTTAAGGTTGGGATCATGTTTGACATCAATTAAAGTTCTATCAATGCCATTAAACATCTTAATTTTAATTGTTTCAATGCCAATAATTTTACAAGAATTGTTTCTCATGAACACATCACCAATAAATAATGTTTTATATGTCGAAAATCAATCCCTATTAGGAGACATACAAAACATGCATACTATGTCAAGGATCCATTTTTCAAAAGACTTGGTAATTTCATTAATTACCATTAAAAGTTCCTTATTATTATTATTTTCAGCAACATTGGCTTCACCTAAAATCTTTTTCTAGTCAGATTCTTGTTTCTTAATTTTGTTCTGCAACTTCAAAAACTCATTTTTTATGTCTTTTCTTTTGAAAATAGTTATAGGTTGTCTTTGTTTCTAGACTTGGATTTGGTAGTGATATACCTTAATGCCAGATTTAGATGACATTTATTAGGGCATAAATCATATGATGTATTGTTACATATTAATAATAAAGACAAGTTTTCATCATTCATTACTCTCTCGTTTTTGTATGAATGAGTCCCTGAATATCTTGTATGAGATATCATTCTTAATTATGTGTTAAGAATATGTGATTAGATTTTCTAGTAACATAATTTCTTAACTGTTCTAAGTCCTTAAAATTTTCACATGGGGACTCTGATTAATCAATTATGGATTGACAAACAAGTTTACTACCTCAATTAGTATATGAGATACTAATAGAAATGGTAGTGAGTCACATACCACAAAGCATGTGATGTTTATAGTAATCTCGTAGGTGGTTGTTAGAAAACAACGCATTGAACGTGATGCTGATGACATGTCACATGGCATGGTTAATAATGATCTTATCGTTTAGTTGTTATAGTATAACTTATCCTTTGATTTAAAGCGACACGACTGTTTTGTTTGTTAGTGTGGGAGATTAGTTAATACGTCGAACCATACAATGACGAGGTGGGGACATTTATCTTATGTCCTGTTTTCCCTTTGATGATGTTTTGATGATAAAAAGCTTTATATATTTGGCATTTAAAAATGAATTATATTTCATTATTGAAAATTAAAAAAGATCAATCCAATCAATGGCAAAGAATAAATATGCTTTCAATATATGCAAAATATTTTGTATTTATTTTTCATGTGATAATATTTTGATAATAAATTTTTTTATATATTTGACATTTGAAAATGAATTATATTTCATCTTTGATAATTAAAAATGATCAATCTAATCAATTGCTGAAAAATAAATATGCTTTCAATATATGCAAAATCTTTTGTATTTATTTTGTAATCAAACATATTTTTGGAGTGTAAAAAAAACTTTTTCAAAATCATACACCCTTTTTAAAAGTGTAAGGCAAAACAATCGACATTGTTGGATAAACTATCAACCGTTTTGTGAATTTAAAATTTAGGTTATTAATTAACGGCAAAACTATCAATCGGTTTGTTACAACTGTCGACCGTTTTTTCCCTTTCATCAAAAATAGTTGACCATTCTCTTGAATTATCGATAGGAAAAATTTCAAGTCTCGATTGTTTGTGCGTAAATTCAAAAAATATCAAAAGCCACTTATAAAACATTGTTAGCTTAAGAGGGAGTGAATTAAGCTTTCACCATTTTAAAAAAATTTCAAACAAATTAAACTTGAAAGCAAAGAGAAATAAAAGATTGTGGCATACCAAAATTTTAGAGTGGTTCGGCAACCTGCCTACTCCAGTACATTTGCGCTCAACTTAGGATTTAGTCAACTAAACTTACTTTTGATAGCTTTTGCGACAGACTAAGGTATAAACCTTTACAACAGATGGATTTTACAACTGGATCAACCACAATCAATGCATTTTTCTAGGATCGGGCTTAATCTTTACAACTTCACAATAAAGAGATAATAAAAGATACAAGAGAAGTCTTTAGGTGATACAATAAAACAAACACTTCAATTGGTTGTAAAAGGAGATACAAAGTTAGGAATGGGAAGCATTATCTCTTTTTCTTTTCTCTCGAAGGATCACATGCAATGAAACACTAGAAAGCTTTTAAGAATTGTATATATCAGTTTTTTTCAGCATTTCATTCTTCTTTAGATTCCAACCCCTTTATAAAGTGTTCCTCTTTTTAATGCATTTGTTGCGATATCCTTGAATAAAGAATGTTTTTTGTGTCTAACTGTCATTTTTTTTGTCTCTAAAACATCTCACAAATAAGTTCGAACATCAATTTTAATGTACAATTTGTCTGAAAAATATCCATCACCATTTTAAATGAGTTCATTACTTGAGTATAGAACAATTATACTTGATTATAAAATGAGACACTCGATTACATATGACTTTATACTCAATTAAGAGAATAAAATTTCTGACTTGATATATTTAATCGATATGTTACTCGAGATATATGGATTTGTACTTGATTAAAAGGTTGTTTATGTTTTGTATCATCTGGTACACTATTTTGATCATCATCATTAATAAGCATCTTCTTATTTTCCCATCAAACCAAAATGTAATAGATGACTCAACACCACTGTATAATGTTGACTTCTTGTCAAAATTGTTGACCGTTTTTATAAAGAAGTCAATCGTTTGCCCAAAGCCATGAGTGTGATTTACTATTAGTATGACAGAAAAGTTCTCGATTGAGGCAGCATGAATGATTAGGAAAGCAGTTTTCTGATGTGTCATCTAATCACACTGATAAGATCAGACATAATTATTGGGTTTGTTAGTTTATCATCTTATGATCACTATAAATCGTTTGTATCTTTTACATTTTTAAACTCTCTCAAATATTACATAATATTTTTATTAAAAAACCCTTTTACAAAAAATCATATCATGTTTATTATTATAAAAATATTTTTAAGATTATCCAAACTTGTATTCACTCAATTTAATCTCCTTTTTGTGTATGTGATTTCATATATATCAAAGTATGTCCAACATTAATATGCCCCTCATTTGATGCTTCATGGGCCTTATTAAATTGTGAAAGTGTCGCCATTGAATTGGCTATCCTCGAAGAGTGATGGACTGCAGAATTGACTACTTCCATTACTAATATTGTCGGTTGTTTTATGGCCCTATCCATTCACGTGGCACTTCTAAATCCACATGTACTAATGATGTGGGTAATTAGCATAATCAAGATAAAAGAAGACTTTTTTGTAATTTAAATAATTTTCTAACATTTTTACGGTACTTTTAATTTTACTTGCTCATATCAAAGAAAACTAAAAGCAAACAAACCGATAATATATCATAAAAAGAAAAATAAAAACAATAAGGGAGTTTGTCATGACATCATTTTAATTGATGGTTTGATTTGGATAACATGTTGATGACAAATACATTTGCACAAAACTTTAATAAATATTGTTTGAATTTTGGGTTTAAACTACTTAAATTATTTTAAATAATATCTAATTTTGATGGCCCTCAAAGTGTTAGGTCAAAGTTTTTTTAAAAAAAAAAAAAAAAGAGGCCTTAAAAGAAAGAAGCATGCATAAGTGTTTTTGATCACAGAAAATATGTTTATAAATCAACTCAAAACTAAACTATTAACTGATTCATTTAAATTGTCTATTGATTATCTTGAGCTGTTGACTGATACACTAAAATTGTCAATTGATCAAATTGCATGCTCTCTATATCTATATGTCAATAGTGACCGCATACAATCGAAGTCTAGTAAACTATCGAATGAATACATCAAACTATCAATTGTTTTTGACAAATTGGTTGCGCTTAACCTTGTGCATTTATTTCAAACAAACACATACAAAATAAACAAATAAGAAACAAGCATGCATGCACAAGGAGTTTATACTCGCCAGGGTACAAGTGTGCGTTGTAGCACAATTTAATTTTCTGGGTAAGTCTAGATCGATTCACTGCGAGCTCGTTAACAAAAAATAGAGCCACGATATAAATTGGGTTGTCAAGCCAATTCATCTGATTTTAAGTGAGCAAGAATGAAGTAAACTACAACTATAAGAAGTCTTGAGTCAAGGCAATTTCAGTGTCAATCCCATAACTTCCCAACAAATAAATAGGTACCAGAAATATATGTCTGAATTAATTTGAGGTTTTGACATTAAAATGCATCTCAAGATGATGATAGTTCTTGGTCTAGCAATCTCCATACATGGTATGAGAGATTCTAATTTAAACAACTACCATAAATTAAAATATAGTTAATATGCAGTAATTAGATAACTCATTTGGATTTGGGTATGATAACATCTCCAGTTTAAGTAACCTTCATACATGGCATGGAAACTCTAAGTTAGGCTTATGCTTCACTCCAAATTCAAAGATTCAATGTACCCGCAATACTCCAATTAAATTAGGTTTCTGGTAATGTAATTGAAGTTTGGCTATCTTGGGAAATCTATGGCATTGGACATTGTCCTCGCTTTGGCCCAAGTTTAAGCTTAGCCACACATCTCCAAAGAAAAATTAAAGAGATAGGAATTAAAGTTCTGGAATGAAAATACTGAAATTGAAATTAGAGAAATGTAGATGAACAGTGAATTAAAGTTGCAGAATGTAAAGAACGAAAATAAAAATTATAGAATGTAACTAACTGAAATGAAGAATGCTGGAACAACATAAAGAAACGAAAACTACTGGAGTTTAAAAACAAAAAGAAAGGAATAGAACAATGCTCTTTTCCTCTTATTTTGGTTAAATAGTAGATGGGGACTCTCCTCTCAGTGAAGCCGACGATAGATATATATATATATATATTCATCTTCTGCAAATGGCCCTTGTCAAAGAAGAAATTACATCGCGTGCCACCACGTTCATTTGTACGTGCTCTGACAAAATCTTTAAAAAGGGATTCCGATGATGGTGCTCGGAACAGCTTTCTATGGATTGGAGGTGGCACATCCGGATGAGGGACTGGTCATTCTAATGAATTTGAGATAGAATTCAATAAATGTGAGTAGCATTCAAATGCTACAGTACATCATTCAAATGAATTCGGCTTTCCCCTCATATTGCATGTTCTTCCCTTAGCATCCGAATGCTACAGTACCATTATTCGAATGAGTTTGATCTTCAACAGTACTTAGACTTCATCCATCCGAATGGGTACTGTGAAGCATCCGAATGAATGCTGGCTTCATTGGATTGAGCTTCACGCATGGCTACCAAGACATTATAATATGTTATAATGTTATATATATTATATGTTTATATATTATATATATGCTTCACGCATTGCACTTATACGATATATATATGTATTATATTTGTATATATTATATTATGGATATATATTATATATATTTATATATATGTTGCAATTCTAATTAAATCAATTTAAAATCAAAATAGGGATTATAATTATAACAAAATTTTACAAAATTAACTGCTAATCACAAATCTTGAAAAACCTGTTGTTTGTCTTTTACTTTTTCTAAAATTCCATTGACTGTAGTTTTCAAATTTCAAATAAACCGTTGACTATACTTTATAAAACAATCGGTCGGTTATGTTCAAAAAATTATTAACATCTACTTTTTTGGATACTAATTTTTGGTCATTGATTAGGCTATTCTCGGTGTGCTATGAACGGTAGAACTCACAGCTATAACTATTAATGTTGGTTGTTTATGTGGCCTTTCCATTCACGTGGCACTTCTAAATTATCATGTACTAAGGCCATCTCCAACGGGTTCGCTATCTCCAATTGCCAAGCCATTTATAGCGATCCAAACCCAAATTCGACCCTCCAATGTAGCTCGCCCTGCCCAAAATGCTTCACCAAAATTTTGGCAAAGCTCAAAACCATCGCTAAGACTGGCAACCCAAATTCGTTCGCTATCTCTCCCCACCACAACGGCCATTAACATTGGAAGAGGAACGATGCATACGGGGAATGCGAAATCAGTCGTTGACAAAAGTTACAGAGGAAGCGAAAGACAACTTCGACCACCAAATCTTGTAGTTACGACGACTAGCGAAAGCGACAGCGGTAACAAGGAGTAGTAGCAACAATGGTGTCTTTTTCCATGATTTTGGGGAATTCTTCGGCGTCTTCTTCGAGCAGGAGAAGGAGTAGATGAAGTAGAGTTTTTGTAACAACCCCAAAGTGGGTCTAGGTGTTTTAATACTTAACGTCAGTTTAATGACATTTTTAATGTGGGTCTAAGTGTTTTAATAATTTACGATAAATTGCTTTGATGGCATAGACATAATTTTAGATCTATATAATTTTATTTTATGGTTCATGTGATCGTGAAAAAAAGTGTGTTGGTCTAATTTTTAAGAAATTGGGAAATAATGAAATGGGTCACATTTAATTAGTTAATGAGTTCATGGGTTTATAGGTGGGCCAATAAATTATTGGCTTGGGCTTGGGCCCAATGGTAAAGGAAATTTAGATTTTATTATGTGAAATAAGAAAAAAAATGAGAATGAAAATAAAAAATATGTGTCAAATATAAAAAATGCCCTAAAAAGCTTGTCAGTTATAGGGGCAGATCAGTCATTTACTGAAGGCAGGTGCAACCTGCAGCCTTTCCCTCTCCCTTTTGTTCTCTTTTTTCTGTTCACTGATTCGGCACCATTGCAACGATTTGTTGCCTAATACTGTCTCTTGTTCCATTGGTTGTCGCTATTTTCTTCTTCCTTGTCTTCTTCTTCTCCCTTCTTTTTGTTGGCGACTGGAGCTTTTAAGGCAGAGTCCCAACTGTTTATCTTTTGTTGGAATGACTTCTTCAGGCAAGTTCCTTCCACATCCTCTTTTAATATTCTGCAAGTTTCCTTGTATCTTATCTCATTCTGGTGCGAGTTCCTTGTTCATCTCCCCATTCTAGCTTACTGTGATGACTATAAATATACATATATACATACATTTGTTACTATGTGTAATTTTTCTTCCTCATGTTATAGTATTCCTTCTTGATTTTCCTTGCTAAGCATCTTGCGGTCCCTTTGATGTTTCGAATGGGGTTTACTTTACCCCAAATTTATTTTTGCAAATGGTATATTTTTGTTCAGTATAAATACAGAAGTTTGTTCATTCTGTATCAAGGAAAGTGATTATTTATGCATATAAATAGAACCCATTCGAATGGGAGCTCTGTCATTCGAATGGTGGGCTCCCATCCATTCTCTCTCTCTCCGTTAAAAAGAAGCCCATTCAATGGGCTGCCCAGCCATTCTAATGGGAGCCTCTCTCTCTGTTAAAAAGCCAGCCTGTTCGAATAGGCTAGGAGCCTATTCCAATGGGAGCTCTCTCCCTCATAAGCACAACCATTCGAATACCTTGCATATATATATATATATATATATTAAGCCTATTCAAATCACCCCTGGAATGATTCGAATCACTCACAAATATGCATGTAAGCCTATTCGAATCACTCGTACTCCTATTCGAATCATGCCCATGCCATTCGAATCGCCTATATATATTTACATGTCCTAATCGAATGGCCCTGATTGATTTGAATCACACACTTTCCATATACATATGCCCATTCGAATGCCCCCTAGACCTATTCGAATCACCCTTTTATATATATACATATGCGCAAGACCATTCGAATTGCCTCTGAACGATCCGAATCACCCACATATATATATATATATATACTTATACACCATTCAGATGCCCTGGCCCTATTCGAATCACCATATATACATATTTATACCCCATTCGAATGCTACATTCAATTTAATAAATCTATTCGAATGTGCATGCCATCTTAATATGTTTTCCCCAAAATGCATATCAATGTCAACTTAGCATCATTATTGAATAAATTTAAGGAGATTATATGATGGGAAAAATAACATATTAAATCTATAATACTCTCCAAATGATGCACTAAGATTTAATCTTAAATAACATCTCCCAAAATTATTTTTGTGTTATAATTTATATTTTGAATGTGGTAAATGTTATGAAGTAAGATATGTTGAATATATCTGATGATGATAAAATACCTGATATGGGTAAATGGTGTTGAAAGTATGAATATTGAGGAAACGAGAATTTAAATGCATGTGGTTGGCAAATGCATACATGTTATATATATATATATATATATATTGCACACTTACTATTTTGCACGAAGGGAAAGGGTATTCTAGAGCACCTGGCACAGGATGAGGTGGTTATAGCCCGACAGGTTGACTCCATATTTATTTGTGAGATTCTGTTTACATTATACACTATGGCATGTGTTGATTAATGGCTTGCGAGCCTACGAGATTTGATACTAACATTAAATTTATATGCACATTTGCATAGTAGTACATGGTGGCATGATGCATTTAACTTGGAATTGATCAAGTCATAAATTATGAATCTTGTATATAACTGTTGAATTCTTAATTACTCTTTTTGGTGTCACCATATTCTTGGATCCTATTCATTGTTCATTGTTTCTTGAACTTGTTGAGTCTTATGGTTCACTTGATCTTCTTTGTCATTCTAGGTAAAGGAAAGGCCGTTATTGGGAGTGAGTCCAATGGGACTAAGGTCCAGGGATAGTGGTGTAGGGAGACGCGTCCTACCTTGAAGATCCTTAGTAGTATTTTGTGAGGCTTGTAATGAAATGATTTTTATTTTATTAAGTCACACTAAAGCCTCTTAGTTATATTGTATGGCCTTTGAGTCTAGACTCATGAGATATTGGAAATGTAACTAAACCTTAACTTAGTTTCCACTGCTAATAATGAATTAAGTTGTTGTCTTAATATGGTTTGTTCTATATCATCTCTGTAATGACCTCCTTTCGAATATCCTATGTAACGCCCTGCTTTTTCAAGCGTTCAATAGCTTAGGAATTTCAGGAATATTTTTTTTTATATAAATCATTTCCCGACAATCTCGTTTTACCTTCTCAACATACCAGAATAAGAATTAATAAGCTAAGGTAGGTAATCATCACAAATGCGAAAGCTTAAAATCGAAATCTAATATGGTACATAATCGAATTTGCTTTAATCATAACATAAAAATCTATACCATTATATCATCAAATACTTAAATACATGGAGACTTATCATTAAGAGATAACAACTAAGCACCTTAGATACAATCTGACGATTCCTCAAAAATATATTAAATTGTAACAATTATATATGATCTTCAATATAATATAATCTTCTAACCATGACTAAAAACATATCTTGAATCCTCACGAATAAGCATATGCCAGAACAACTCACCGAACTCATCGACCACGTCATCAATCATCATCTTGCCATAGCTGCAAATCCTAACTGGAACATTTGAATGTTCCAGGGGCATAACCCAATTAGAAGATAAATCTTCTAGTGAGGGTTTAGAAACATGATACATTAATACATGATGCAATAACATAGCCAATCATATGCCCTAGTGTAACTTCTCTGGCCCACCAGCTCAGCACAGAACCCTAGGTAGAATCCCGACTTACTTTCAGGATAATCCTAATGTTGTTCCATCATTTTCCCTTCGAGAATTACAGTTACACTATCAGGACGACATTCCAATCCCATGTAGGAGTATCAATATGCCAATAATATCGTGCCATGCAAAAATCACGATTTTCCATGCAATATGACAAAATGCTCATAACTTCAATAAATATCATGCATAATAAAGTAAACATGTCATATATAGGTTCTTGGGATAAAATCACTCACCTTAGCATGAAGTTCGGAATACCACAAAAAGCACGCATCACCTCGGTTTGCATGCCAACCTCGAAAATAACTAGGGGTGTACATGGTTCGGTCTGGCCGGTTTTTGGCCAATTTATTGCGCCGAACCGCACATTCGGTTTTCACATGTAGTCAAACCAACCGGTTTGATTTGGTAGAAAAAACCGCACCAAACCGCACCGCGTTACGCGGTGCGGTTTGGTGCGGTTTTCACGGTTTGCAAATAATCCCAACAACCCCAATCCAATCGACATACAAATAAATCCAAATCCAAATACTTGATCAGACAATGTCCACCAAAGATCTCAAGCTTCCGCACTAAACCAAAACCATCTTAATAACAAAACATTCAGGACTGGAAGTGCAAATGGAAGAGATACCTTGTCAGAAATGGAGTTGCCGAGTTGGTATCGTTGGATCTGCGGATCTAGGATAAGGGGGAAAACAGATCTGAGTCGTCCATGGACTGGTACGACCGACGACAAGGGATGGGTCATCGCAGCGGGGGTCGTCGCAAGTCTTCATCACTCGTGCGTGGACTGGTGCGACCAGCAGCTGGGGTCGTCGTCGCTCGTGCGTGGACTGGTGCCGCCAGCAGCGGGGGTCGTTGCAAGTCTTCATCGGTCCTGCCTTGTGGTCTGGTGTGGTCGCCGACGGGGGATGGGTCAGGTGGTCTGGTGCGACAGCCGACGGACGATGGGTGGGTGCAAGACTGGTGCGACAGCCGGTGTGAAGCTTTGAGAGACGAAGAGGGAGAGACGAAGAGCCGAAGAGGGAGAGATGAGAGAAATGATTTAGGGTTTCCCCCACCCCTTTTATATTTTACATTTTATTTTTTATATTTTTTAATTATTATAATATATATTGGGTGGTTCGGTTTGAAACCGAACCGCGAAACCCCAAACCGCAAACCGTGCGGTTTGGGGGTTTTTCAAACCGTGTCAGACCGCTATTTTAAAAAACCGCACGGTTCGGTGCGGGCGGTTTCCGCGGTGCGTCGGTTTTTTTGAACACCCCTAAAAATAACGCAAATCGTCAAGATCCTTGGCCATATCACTTCCTGGGCAATCATTTCCAATGAAAAATCAATAATATAATTTTTCAGACTTTTTCTTATTTTTTCACTATTTTTCCTATTTTTCCTCTATTTTTCATGGTCATAATTTCTTCTAAAATTCAAAATAAATAACTAATCAAGTAATTTCTTGAATTTTTCTTCACGAAAATTCCTAAAATAACATTTCAAATCTCCAAAAATTTTCTATGAATTTTCCAAAATCTCTTCCTACTTTTTTTCTAATTAAGTTTTCTTTTAAAAATTCAAAATAATTATTTTCTAATTATTTTCATTGTTCTTGTATTATGGATATTTTTTCAGAATTTTATCCCTCTTATTTCTATTTTTACTTTTTTTTTATTTTCAGCATTTAAAAATAATAAAAATTACCTTCGATCATCTTCTCCAGTACTGGCATACCGGAAAATCAAATTGACTATACCAGAAGATAGCCCACATTGAGTTGATCATTCTGGCCAAATTTGAGCTTGAGACAATACCCGAAAGACCTTCATTTGAGCAAAAATCAGTCCGACTTTGACGAGAGTCGATATTTCCGGTGAAGCTCCGATCACCCCTTCAAATGAACTCCAAAATTTCTCAAAATGTCTAAAAATGATCCTCACCTCATGGGAAATAAAAGTCCTATGGTTTGATGCCTCAATTTATTAAAAAACTAGGTCAATTTGAAGCTCAAATCTTGTAAAACCCTCAACCACCATATCCTCTATTTATAGCCAAATTCAAACCCCAAAACGATAAATCTCGAGCAACCCAAGGCTTTTGATGTCTCCTCTTGCCCTTAATGAGCCCAAAACCCATCGAAAGTTGCCTCAAAAATCAATTTATAGTGGATAAAAATCTGGTTTCTTTCGGCCGAAAGTTTGGTTATTTTTGACCATACCAAGGCCGATTGATGGCCTAGGCTCGACCCAAGAGCATCCTAGACTACTTTCCTGGAGTCTTTCTCCATCGAATTCAGTGATGGGAGGTGGTGGAGGAAGCTTGGTCGACCATGGCAAAATTGCTCTTTGTGCAATTTTGTAAAATTGCACTTTGACCCCATCTTCTTCTCATTTTGAACTTTTGGTCCTTTCCTTGAAGTCCCTGAGTTTTCCAATAGTGCTATTGCGACCTACGAGTTCTATACTTTCCATTGCAACCCCGAAAACTCTAAAAAAATGTCATTTCGACCTCCCTCCGACAAAATTAAGAAATTACACTTGAGCCCAAATCTTTATTTTGGCCGTAAATCCTCTTGTTTTTTCCTGAAACCATTGAAAGGTTGTTCTACATACTAAATATGAACCTCCTAAAGATTCTGTTGACTTCTCAGAAGCCTCCCTATGATAATTCAATTTTGCAGCCTAAATCATAGCTGTATTTTAGCTATACCGAAAATCGTTCCTAATTCAGTTTTTTTTCGATGCCATAAATCATGCCTCGAAATACTCATCACTACTATATCATTTTTCTTTGACATCTCGGCTCCAGGCCACTCTCTGCAGTCGATTCGATCAATTTTTCAGGCTATTTAGATACCAATCTTCCCCGAAATTTTGTTTTTCTAATAAAACATTTATTCTCCAATAATCCTAATTTCTTGGGTATTACATCCTATGCTAGAATATTCGAGAGTAGGCCCTTATAGTTTTTTGGTGATTTTGGAGAATTTTATTTATTTATTTTTGTATTCGATGATTGATATTGTGTATTTGATTATTGATTTTGTGTATTAGTAAAAATTATAAGGTAAAATAAATAGAATTGGAGTTTATTAATAAATAAATAAAATTTGGAGTGAAATAGATAATAGAATAAGAAGCGTGGTTGGAGCACATATAATTTTTTAGGTAAAACAAAAATAGAGAATGAATTATTTATAATATAATAAGGATTGAGATAGGAAAGTAAATTGGAGACGGGGTAATGATGTGGGCAACTGGAATAATCATTCTTTTTTGTAGTTTAAATAATTTTTTAACATTTTTTTACGTTGCTTTTAATTTTACTTACTCATAACAAAGAAAACTAAAAGCAATCAAACCAATAATATATCAAAAAAGAAAACTAAAAACAACAAAGGAGTTTTTCATGACATCATATTAATTGTTGGTTGGTTTGGATAACATGTTGATGATGAATACATTTGCCTAAAACTTTAATAAATATGTTTTTGAATCTTGGGCATAAACTATTTAAACTATTTTAAATAATATCTAATTTTGATGCCCTCAAAGTGTTGGGTTAAAATTTTTAAAATGAAAAAAACTTTCTTAAAAGAAAAAAACATACATAAGTGTTTTCAATCACTAAAAATAAGTCTATGAAATAAGTCAGAAGAAACTGTTAACTGATTCACCTAAACTTTCGGCTAATTATTTTGAACTGTCAACTGATACACTAAAATTGTTAACTGATTGCACACTCTGTATCTATCTGTCGATCATGAATGCATACAATCAAAGTCGAGTAAACTATTAAATGATTCCGTCAAATTGTCGATTGTTTTTGACAAATCTTGAAAAACCTATAGATTGTTGACTATGGTTTTCAAATTTCAAATAAATTGTCGACTGTCTTATAAAATGGTCGACCAATTATGTTTGAAAAATTATTAATAGCTACTTTTTGGCATACTGAAGTTTTGTCATTTTTGCTCTCCAACAGCTAGTTTTATGCCCAGAAGGTTGAAGACTATAATTACAAGCCATTTTGAAGTTCAAGAAACAATTAAGGTGGCGATTAAGCTCAAACATTTTCTAATTTCACTATTACTTTAAATTTTTACTATTTTATCTCTCAAAGTTCTGTCAAGACTTGTTCTTTTATTATAAACTTTATTTCAGCCTTGTTTTCGAGAGATATCTTTATCCTTATAATTTGTATTTGTTGTTTTTTCTACAAGCTTGTACTAGAAATCTAGCTTGATAATTAGTTAGTTAGATGTATTGGGTAGCGATTTACTACTTGAAAATGTTTTTTAATGAATTTGAAAATCTATAACTAGGTGATAGAGTAGTAGATGTAGTTTGGATAGAGTTGAACCACTATAAATTATTTGTATCTCTTGCATTTTTAAACTCCCTCTAATATTACATAGCATTTTTGTTGAAAAACTCTTGCATAAAATCATATCTTGTTTATTATTTCAAAAATATTTTAAGATTATTTAAATCTTTATTCACCCAATTTACCTTCTTTCTTGAGTACGTGGTGCAATATATATCAAAGTCTATTTAACATTAATATGCCCCCATTTGATGCTTCATGGGTCTTATTAAATTGCGAAAATGTAGATACTAACTTAGCTTTTATTTTGTGATAGACCGAAGATCTCACAACTATCGTAATTAATAATGTCGGTTGTTTATGTGGCCCTTTCCATTCACTTGGCGCTTCTAAATCCACAGGTACTAGTGATGTGGGCAACTGGTGTAATCAAGATATAAAAAAAAAAAAAAGCTTTTTTGTAGTTTAAATAATTTTCTAACATTATTTACGTTACTTTTTAATTTTACTCGTTCGTAACAAAGAAAAATAAATACAATCGAGAAAATAATATATCAAAAAAGAAAAATTAAAATCAATCAAACTAATATTATATCAAAATATACCCAAAAAAAATTATCATTCTTCAAAAATATCATTTAACCACTACATGAGCCACAAGGAAAAGAAGAGATGCTTGAAGCTGGGATGGAGTGACAATTGATGCTACCTGAAAACTATAATTATGTTGGTTGAGTGTTGTGGGCTTCAATGAGACAATGAGAGCTTTCAATTTATTTTTAAATTATAAAATAATTAAATTTATTAATTTAAATATAATTAGGTGGCATGGGAACCATTAATCAGTCCTATACTAATCTATTGACCTCCTAAATTAACTTAAGTAAGATATTTTAAACGTCGAAACACTCACTATTGGAACGTATCACAATTTTTATTCATATAAATACGTCACTGGATATAAATTTAACATATTAAAAATATTTAAAATTATAAATAAATTTTTTACAAAATCTAAAATAAAAACAACAAAGGAGTTTGTCATGACATCATATTAATTGTTGGTTGATTTGGATAACATGTTGATGACGAATACATTTGCCCAAAACTTTAATAAATATGTTTTTGAATCTTGGACATAAACTATTTAAACTATTTTAAATACTATCTAATTTTGATGGCCCTCAAAGTGTTAGGTCAAAGTTTTTAAAATAAAAAAAACATTCCCAAAAGAAAAAGCATGCATTAATGCATTAAATTAGAATAAACTATTAACTGATTTGCTTAAATTTTTGGCTAATTATTTTGAGCTGTTAACTGATCAAATTGCATGTTCTTTGTATCTATCTATCAATAGTGAAGGCATACAATCGAAGTCTAGTAAACTATCAAATGACACTGTCAAATTGCCTATTTGTTTTGACAAATTTTGAAATACGTATTGGTTGTCTTTTACTTTTTCCAAAAATCTGTTGATTGTGGTTTTCAAATTTCAAATAAATTGTCGACTACTTTATAAAATAGTTGATTGATATGTTTGAAAAATTATTAACAACTACTTTTTTGTATACTGAATTTTTGTCAAATTTACTCTCCAATGGCCAGTTTTCTGCACGAAAGGTTGAAGACTATAACTACGAGTCACTTTAAGTTTAAGAAACAATTAAGGTGGTGATTGAGCTCAAACATTTTCTAATTTCACTGTTACTTTAAATTTTCACTATTTTATCTCTTAAAGTTCTATCACGACTTGTTCTTTTATTAATTATAAACTTTATTTCCGCCTTATTTTAGCAAGAGATTAGAGAGATATCTTTTTCCTTGTAATTTGTATTTATTGTTTTTTCTATCAGCTTGTACTAGAAATCTAGCCTGATAGTTAGTTAGTTGTATTGGGTAGCCATTTACTACTTGAAAATGTTTTTTAGTAAATTTGAAAATCTATAACTAGGTGATTGAGTACTAGATGTAGCTAGAAAAGAGCCAAATTACTATAAATCGTTCGTGTCAATTGCATTTTTAAACTTTCTCTATTATTATGTAGTATTTTTGTTAAAAAAAATCTTTTGCATAAAATTATATCTTGTTTATTATTTTAAAAATATTTCTAAGATTATCTAAATCTTTATTCACCCAATTTACTTTCTCTCTTGAGTACGTGGTGCAATATATATTAAAGTCTATTTAACATTAATATGCCCCCATATGATGCTTCATAGATCTTATTAAATTGCGAAAGTGTGGCTATTGATTTGGCTTTTATTCTATGATGGACCGTAGAACTCACAACTGTCGTAACAAATAATATCAGTTGTTTTTGTGGTCCTTTCCATTCACTTGGGGCTTCTAGATCCACACGTACTAATGATATGGGTAACTGGAATAATCAATATAAAAAAAAAAAAAGTTTTTTTGTAGTTTAAATAATTTTCTAACATTTTTTATGTTACTTTTTAATTTTACTCGTTCATAACAAAGAAAAATAAAAAACAATCAAGCCAATAATATATCGAAAAGAGAAAAATTAAAATCAATCAAACCAATATTATAACAAAATATACCCCAAAAAAATTATCATTCTTCAAAAATATCATTTAACCACTACATGAGCCACAAGGAAGAGAAGAGATGCCTGAAGCTGGGATGGAGTGACAATTGATGCTACCTGAAAATTATAATTTTGTTGGTTGAGTGTTGTGGGCTTCAATGAGACAATGAGAGCTTTCAATTTATTTTTAAATTATAAAATAATTAATTTTTTTTTTAACGGAAGTTTTGTTAGCCCCGTGAAAGGGTGAACAAATCCTCACTCTTCCCATTCCCAACAAACACGCAATGGGATAGAAAATCGTGCCACTTCACTATATTTTTAAAGTAATTTAGTACTGGTGAAGGTTGGACACGTGAGGCCCACAGCGCCATTTTGAAGTTCAAGAAACAATTATGATGGAGATTGAGCTCAAACATTTTCTAATTTCACCGACACATTAAATTTTCACTGTTATGTCTCTTAATGTTCTGTCAAGGCTTGTTCATTTATTAGAAACTTTATTTCAACCTTGTTTTAGCAAGAGATTAGAGAGATATCTTTATTCTTGTAATCTGTATTTATTGTTCTTTCTACCGAGAAGTACTAGAAATCTAGCTTGGTAGCTAGTTGGTTGCATTGGATGGTGGTTTGGTAATTGAAAAAGTTTTTTAAGTGAATTTGAAAATCTCTAACTAGGTGTTAGAGTAATAGATGTAAGTTAGAAAGAGTCAAATCATTATAAATTGTTTGTCTTCCTTATATTTTTAAGCTCTCTCAAATATTACATAGTATTTTCATTGAAAACCTTTTTTACATAAAATCATATTTTGTTTATTATTTTAAAAATATTTTTAAAATCATCCAAATTTCTATTCACCATCCCTCTTGAGTGTGTAGTGCTATATAATCAAAGTCTATCTAACATTACTATGCCCCCTGATTGATGCATCATGGGTCTTATTAAATTGCAAAAGTGTGGCCATTGATTAGGCTATTCTTGGTGTGTGATTGACTGTAGAACTCACAATTATAGCTATTAATGTTTGTTGTTTATGTGACCCTTTCCATTCACATTCATGTGGCACTTCTAAATTCTTATGTACTAAGGCCATCTCCAACGGGTTCACCATCTCCAATTGCCAAGCCATTTGTAGTGATCCAAATCCAAATTTGACCCTCTAATGCTGCTGATGTTACTTTTATAAATACTTTTATAAATATGGAGTGAATTAAAATTTATAAATATTTTTCCATGATTTTGGGGAATTCTTCGACACCGTCTTCAAGTAGAAGGAGCAGAGTTTTATGGTGATTTGAAGAATTTTTTTTATTTATTTTTGTATTAGATGATTGATATTATGTATTTGATTATTGATTTTGTGTATTAGTAAAAATTATAAGTAAGGTAAAATAAATAGAATTAAAATTTATTAATAAATAAATTAAAAATTATATGAAATAGAGAATAGAATAGGGAGTGTGATTGGATCGCGCATAGTTTTTGAAATAAAATAAAAAAAAAGAGTGAATTATTTATAAAATAATAGAAATTGAGATAAGAAAGTAGGTTGGAGATAGGCTAATGATGTAGGCAATTGGCATTATCACGATAAAAGGTAAACTTTTTTGTAGTTTAAATAATTTTTTAACATTTTTTATGTTATTTTTAACTTTTCTTGCTCATAACAAAGAAAACTAAAAGCAATATATAACCGATAATATATTAAAAAAAGAAAAATAAAAACAACAAAGGATTTTGTCATGACATCATATTAATTGTTGGTTGATTTGGATAACATGTTGATGACGAATACGTTTGCCCAAAACTTTAATAAATATTTTTTTGAATCTTGGGCATAAACTATTTAAATTATTTTAAATAATATTTAATTTTGATGGCTTTGGAAGTATTAGGTCAACGTTCTTAAAATGAAAAAAACATTCTTAAAAGAAAAAAAATGCATTATAGTGTTTTTTATCGTAGAAAATAAGTCAGAATAAATTATTAACTGATTCGTTTAAATTTTTGGCTAATTGTTTTGAACTATCAATTGATATACTAAAATTGTTAACTAATTAAATTGCATCCTCTCTATATCTATCTGTCGATAGCAAATGCATACAATCGAAGTCTAATAAACTATCAAATGACACTGTCAAATTATCGATAGTTTTTGACAAATCTTGAAACACCTATTGGTTGTCTTTTAATTTTTCTAAAAATCTGTTGATTGTGGTTTTCAAATTTCAAATAAATTGTCGACTACTTTATAAAATAGTTGAATGATTATGTTTGAAAAATTATTAACAACTACTTTTTTGTATACTGATTTTTTGTCCTTTTTGCTCTCCAATGGCTAGTTTTCTGCACGAAAGGCCGAAAGTCTGAAGACTATAACTACAAGTCATTTTGATGTTCAAGAAACAATTAAGGTGGCGATTGAGCTCAAACATTTTCTAATTTCACTGTTACTTTAAATTTTCACTATTTTATCTCTTAAAGTTCTGTCAAGTGTTCTTCTTTTATTATAAACTTTATTTCAGCCTTGTTTTCGCAAGAGATTAGAGAGATATCTTTATCCTTGTAATTTGTATTTATTGTGATTTCTACCAGCTTGTACTAGAAGTCTAGCTTGATAGCTAGTTGGTTGTACTGGATAGCGATTTGCTACTTGAAAATGTTTTTTAGTGAATTTGAAAATCTATAACTAAGTAATAGAGTAGTGGATGTAGCTTGGAAAGAGTCACTATAAATCGTTTGTGTTCCTTGCGTTTTTAAACTTTCTCTAATATTACGTAGTATTTTCGTTAAGAAACTCTTTTGCATAAAATCATATCTTGTTTACTATTCCAAAAATATTTTTAAGATCATACAAATTTTTATTTACTCAATTCACCCTCCCTCTAGAATATGTGGTGCCATTATCAAAATCTATCAAATATTACTGTGCCCCCCATTTGATGCTTCATGGGTCTTATTAAATTGCGAAAGTGTGGCCATTGATTTGGCTTTTATTGTGTGATGGATTGTAGAACTTACACTTGACGTAACTAATAATGTCGGTTATTTATGTGGCCCTTTTCATTCACTTGACGCTCCTAAATCCACACCTGCTAATGATGTGGACAACCAGTGTAATCAAGATAAAAATAAAGCTTTTGTGTGGTTTAAATAATTTTCTAACATTTTTTACGTTAATTTTTAATTTTACTCGTTCATAACAAAGAAAAATAAAAAAAAATCAAGCCAATAATATATCAAAAAAAGAAAAATTAAAATCAATCAAACCAATATTATATCAAAATATACCCAAAAAAATTATCATTCTTCAAAAATATCTTTTAACCAATACATGAGTCACAAGGAAGAGAAGAGATGCTTGAAGCTGGGATAGAGTGACAATTGATGCTACCTGAAAATTATAATTATGTTGGTTGAGTGTTGTGGAATAAAATGAGACAATGAGAGCTTTCAATTTATTTCTAAATTTTAAAATAATTAAATTTATTAATTTAAATATAATTAGGTGGCATGCGAACCATTAATCAATCCTATATTAATCTATTGACCTCATAAATTTACTTAAATAAGGTATTTTAAAGGATCGAAACACTCAGAGATGTGTCACAATTTTTATTCATATAAATACATCACTCAAGATAAATTTAACATTTTAAAAATATTTAAAATTACAAATAAAATTTTTACAAAATCTAAAACTAGTCTAATAATTTGAAAGCATAAAAAAGCTACACCTAGAATGATGAAAATCGTACTATTTTATTAGATATTATTTTTTTATTCGAGTAAGGATTTGATCACCCCGTTTAATGGGGCGAATATAATGCTATTAGTTTTTACTTATAGGATCTCTCTCTTCCACTCATTTTTTCTCTATCTTTTTATCTCTTTTTCTTTTGTTTTAGTAATAATAATCAACGTGTGAGCGACAAGACCATGAGAGTTGGTGGTGACAGTCACTGTTAAAGTAAGAAAAAAAAAAAAAAAAGAAGGAAAAGAGAATGAGTGGGAGAGAGAGGCACTTTAATAAAAAATAAGGGGAGATAATGGTTAAAGGGTGAAGAAATCCTCACTCTTCCCATTCTATACCAACACGCAATGGGATTGAAAATCGTACCACTTCACTAGATTTTTAAAGTAATTTAGTGCTGGTGATAGTTTGACACGTGAGGCCCACAACGGCACGTGGTAGGGTCCACAAACAATCAAGTGTTCGGCACGGTGACTTCAGAATCCCATGTCTTAAACCCCAATCAATTTAGCATTTGTCACTCAGCATCACGCTACAGTACATTTACCTAAATTAAACATATATACAATAGTTAATTAAATATTAATTTGGCCACGGGGTTTAAATTCATCCTTTTATATATTTATTTTAACAAAATCTTAAATAAATTTTATGATTGTTTCTCAATTTTATATAGTTTTTAATTTTAAAAGGATAATTGAAATTCATTGAACAATTACATATTTATTTTAATAAATTTTATACTTATATTTAAATTTTTATACTTATTTTAATATTAAATGAGTAATTAGAACCCAATGTAGGACCCATTGTCACCCTTATTTGAGTTCCTCAAAAACCTCCTAGCTTTGTGACACATCACTAAAAAAATAGCCTAATGGTGAATAAAATAAAAGTTAATTAACATTCCTCTTAAATTATCTCATAATTAAAAATTAATTTAATTATTATCTTAGTTATTAAGTATTGTTATCACACTACAACAATTAACATTTATTTATTTTGAAAAAACTCAACCAACAGTCGACATGGTTAGGCGAGAATACAAGGTATGTTGGAAGAAGCCAGCATAGCCTGAATGGGGTTCTCGATCTATTGTTTGAGAGAGCAGAAAAATATTCTTGAAGAAGTAACTTGAATAGGTTACTCTAGAGCAATGGTCTACAAGGCATAAAGTAGTTAAAGGGCACGTGGGGATTTCTCTCACGCGGGCTTTCAAATGTTAACTTAGACACTGCTGTAATGAAGTAGAAGATCTAGATGCAGTGTGAATGAAATGTGCAGTTGGTTGTCTTGAAGGGTTAGGATTTTCCCAAAGAGTCGTGCAAAAGGGTTGTTCAGGTCACCTAAAGAGTCAGGAAATATGAGAAAAATGATAGAATTGGAATTCGAGATCAAAGGTTCCAATCCTCTAAACACGAGGGGTTGAGGGGAATTTATAGGCATGACTGTGACACTGACACACACATGTGGGGGACACGCGGCTCCTTGAATTCCAAGTTACATAGCTTTCCCGATCACATGTGATTGTCTTAGGGTTTGTTGGTGTTAATGCCCAAATGCTAAATTTACATTTCATCAAATATATGTAATTGGCACTAATGATGTAATCTTATTCATAAATAACAGGCTATATCTTCATTAATACTTCTTATGAATGAATCCCTAGATTTCTTGATAGAGATCGTATTCTTAAGTGTTAAGAATATGTGACAAAGATCTTTAGTTCGAAATTTTTTAAAGGTATTCTTGGTCCTCAAATTTATCAGAAGATGAATATGATTTATCAATACACATGGGTTATTACATGAGATGCAGATAATAAATATGTGAGTAAGTGTTAGTTAAACATTTATTAAATGTGACGCTTATAACAGGCTACAAGAATTAATGATTTGTTACTAGTTTTTGATTGTGTATTTGATCCTTTGATTGAAAGCAACAGAGTTGTCTTATACACTAGTGTCGAGGATTTATCGTTGAGCGAAACCATCCAGTGAAGGAAGTGGGGATGCTCTCTATGTGGTTTCAATGTATAGTGGTGTATGGAGACAGATGCTCTCTAATGGGATTCATTGTCCTCCATCAAATAGGGGTGAACATCCTATATGATCTCAGTTGGTTGTGATTGAAAAACCCTTGGCTGGGGTAAGCTTGATCGGAAAGGAGTTTACGATGTTAGAAGGAGTTTCAAGATGGTATCTCAATCACACTGTACTAGATTTGGCATAGTTATCAAGTCTTGTGAGTTTAATCTGTCCATGACTTTCACTTAATCAAGATGTTGGTCAATGGAATGATTATAATGCATAATAATAGAAGACTTTTAATAGGTTCATCCAAAGTATAGACTTCATTGCCATTGGAATCGTCTTGAGTCTTGCCTAGAGGATACTCAAGATCTTTCAAGATGCTCTAGGGAGCTGGATTGATGCTCTTAATACATTGAAGTGTTCGACCGGCGTCAAGGAGTTGATGTGTCCTAATTGCAACATGGCTGTGAATCTAGAAAGTCACACGCACACTGAGTAATGTATCAGATTAGTGAACCTTTGCTATTAGGAACTTTATATTTTGTTTTTGTCGTTCAACCTTGCCTACCTCTACAATATGAATTCCATGATAAGAATGCCATAAGAATGCCACATATAGATACCTGAGAAATCACTCGTGCTACACTATTTGAGGAAATAACTATAAGGCTGTTGTGTGAAGAAGAGATAACCAAGGGTTGGTGTTCCAAGAGGACGCATGCAAGTATTTAAGAAGGGATATGGGCATTTTGCTAGCGCCATTCGGATCCTCTTTTATAGTAAAAAGATACTTCATCTAATGATATTTTTGTTAACGTAGTCTGGCAAGTTTCAACTATATCCACAATAATACCAGAAAGAGAATAGCAGTAAAAGAAATAATTAATGAGACAAATGATAATTCTTAATTTGCCTACATCCACGGATCCTCACATACATGGATATTTTCTTTATGTGATTCGATACAGCTCAACTATGTCCACAACACATATGAGGTATTGTGGAGTCTTACCAAATGTTCTTGATGAGGGAATATTTTACTATGAACAAAATTACTATATTACCCTCGGAGACTACCAATATGGTGCTGCCACGTGCCTGTCTCAAGAAGCGCCACGTGTCATCCGGATCTTCATCCTTCATCTCATATTTGATTTTGAACGAGGTTGACTTGGTCAACCGAGATTCTCTCCAACGTCCGATTCAGAGGTTATCTTATCTCTTCGGAATATGCTCTACGTCATCTTTAAATAGAGGTCGACTTCTACAGGTACGGATCATCTGACTACTGGTTCACTTTCCATTTCGGGCATATTCTTCTACTGACTTGAGCGTCGGAGTTCTCCTGGGGGATTACAGCCCCGCCCTTGCAGGTACTTGGCTCGAGGCAGACCTCGGTGATCTGTCCAGTATCATCATTTGGCACCCACCGTGGGGCCGGTTGCTTCATTTGCTCTTATTCGTCGAGTACCTCGGCCGAGCTCAAGTTTCTTCCCGTTATGGCGACAAGAAGAAATCCATCACGAGTTGCTGGGACCCAGCCCGTCCCAGATCAGAGTCAAAACCACCCACCTGAGAGCGGCCCCGTAGGGGGCCATCCCCCGAATCCCTCGCCACCTCAGGATCGTGTCGCCCAGCTAGAGGGACAGGTCCAACATCTGACGAAATTGCTCAACACCTTTTTGGCCCAACAGCAGCCCCCAGAGATGAGACCGGTGGAGCATTCCAATCATGATAGTCGACATCAGGGGGATCGCCACTCTAGTCATAGAGAATTTTGGGGAGACGAATCCCCCCACGCTGGGAAGGAGTCCCATCAGGACGAGAGACGGAGCGAACCCTCTAGGCGTGGCGAGTATGGGAGGCTAGGCTCAGAGGAGGAGGAGTTCTCAAGTCCCGATTATGCCCGGGCTGGAGGGGCTCAGCGAGAAAGATGTTTGCGGCATTTGGAGATGGAGGTTGCAGAGTTGAGATGGAGGGAGGAAGAGCCACACGACATTGTTTCTAATCAGCCATTAAGTCGGGAGATCATGGCGATTACCCCATCCGAGCGTCTTCGAATCCCAGCTATTAAGCCATATGGAGGCACAACTGACCCCGCTGATCACTTAAATCTCTTCGCCTCTCACATGATGGTCCAGGCGGCACCTGATGCTATGTGGTGTAGAGTCTTCCCGGCCACTTTGGAAGGACATGCACGGTCCTAGTATTCAAGTCTGGCACATCAGTCGATCACTAAGTTTGGACAGCTTCGGAATAGGTTCTTGACTCATTTCGCTCCCCTTCGGAGGCACCGGAGGTCTACCATGACCCTCGTGAATCTCAAGCAGAACCAAGGGGAGTCGTTAACAGATTTTGTGGCCAGGTTTAATATGGAGGCATTGAGCATTGAGAATCTTGATCAGAGTATCGCTATGGTGGCCTTTCAGAATGCCTTAAGGGTTGGTCCTTTTACCCAGTCACTAGCTAAGAGGCCTCCCCAAACATTCACAAAGATCCTGAGCCGAGCCACCAAGTACATTAATGCCGAGGAGGTGATGCGGGTCAAGAGAAGTGAATACTCAGATAAGAGAGAGAAGAGAAGTCAGAACCGAGAGCAAAAGCCTGAAGATAAACCGGGCCGACGAGGGGAGAGGTCGGGCCCCCGATGGAGTCCAGTCAGGTTCACCCTGCTTAATACTCCTCGGGCTGAGATCCTGGCCACAATTGAGAATAAGGATTACTTGAAAAAACCGAGACCCATGAAAGCCCCGGCTAACAAGTGGAGTAAAGATAAGTATTGTCGATTCCATCGAGATCATGGACATGACACGGAGGAGTGCCATCAACTTAAAGAAGAGATCCAGGAGCTCATCAATCGGGGTTTCCTGAGGAGGTTTGTAGCTAAGGATACAGAACCACAAAGGGGTGAACGAAGGAGATCGAGGAGCCCCCCTCGCAGGCGCGATAGATCTCAGGAACGACGTAGAACTAGAACCCTGCCCCGGAGAGAGAATCGCCAGGGGGATGGGAGTCCTCCGCAACAGTTGATTTTTCATACTCTAACGGCTGGGGTGGTGCCAGGCAAGGAGTCGGGGGAGAATTCTGATCTGCATCGACGTGCGGGAGTCAAAAGGGCTCGACCAGGGGATGTTATCTCCTTTACCGATGACGACTTGCCCGGATATCCGATTTCAAATGATCCACTGGTCATCACAGCAAAATTGGCAAAATGGGAGCTTCAGAGGATTCTCGTGGACCCGGGGAGCTCTTCTGAAGTTTTATATCGACAGGCCTTTTTAGGCATGAGATACGAGATGGAACAGTTGAAGCCCGCTCGTGTCCCCTTGATTGGATTCGACGGAGAAGTGGTATATGCGGATGGTGTCTTCCAGCTCTTGTTGACTCTGGGAAAGGGCTCTCGGTCTGCCCAGGTCATGTTAGACATTTTGGTAGCGGATGTCCCCTCGGCCTACAATATGATCCTCGGAAGATCGGGGCTAAATGCTCTGCGGGCTGTGCCGAGTACTTATCACATGGTGCTTAAGTTCCCCACTGCGGCGGGGGTTGGAGAAGTCAGAGGAGACCTAAGGTCTGCCCGGGAGTGCTACATGGCATCCATCAACACAACTAAGGGTGTTGTACATGAGCGGTTAGAGCCACAAGAAGATTCAAGACGGAGACGAAGCCCTATTGTGGGGGAGGTCGGGATTTCCCCTCCCGCCACTGTCAGTTTTTTACTAGAAGGTCTAGAAAACCCAAAGATTGCTGAGCCAGTAGATGAGCTTGTAGAGGTACCATTGGACCCGGACAGAGTCGATAGATGCGTGAGGGTGAGTGCCCAATTGAAAGACCTTATTCGGACCCGGATTGTATCACTTCTTCGCCAATATGCAGATATTTTTGCATGGTCGGTCCACGACATTCCAGGCATAGACCCGACAATAATGACGCATCGTTTGGGAGTGAAGCGGGGGTACCGACCGGTGATACAGAAGAAGAGAAATTTTGCCCCAGATAGGGCAAGGGCCATAGAGGCCGAGGTGGAAAAACTGATGGCGGCACGATATATTCGGGAGGTCGACTATCCCGAGTGGCTCGCTAATGTGGTTTTGGTTCCTAAGGGGGAAGGTAAGTGGAGGTTATGTATTGACTTCACTGACCTCAACAAGGCTTGTCCGAAAGATAGTTACCCACTTCCTCGGATTGATGCCCTAATTGATGGCACAGCCGGATGCCACCTCATGAGTTTCCTAGATGCTTTTCAGGGATACCATCTGATCCCGTTGAATAAAGAAGATCAGGAGAAGACAACATTCGTCACTGATCGGGGCACTTATTGCTATATTGTTATGCCTTTTAGCTTAAAAAATGCAGGGGCTACATACCAACGGCTCGTAAATAGGCTCTTTCAGGACCAGTTGGGTCACAACATGGAGGCCTACGTGGATGATATGCTAGTGAAGAGCCTGCTGGCAGAGGAGCATCCGACAGATCTAGAAGAGTGCTTCAAAACCTTGCGCAGGTTCCAATTGAAACTTAATCCTTGTAAATGCGCTTTTGGTGTCTCTGTAGGAAAGTTCCTTGGGTATATCGTGCATCATCATGGGATCGAGGTGAATCCTGAGAAGATTAAAGCGATACTAGACATGCCAACCCCGAGAAGTATTAAGGAGGTCCAGCAACTCACCGAAAGGATAGCGGCTCTAGGAAGATTTCTCTCCCGATCGACAGAAAAGGGTCTCCCTTTTTTCAAAGCCCTATCCAGGACCAAAGATTTTGTCTGGGACGTCGAGTGCCAGGAGGCTTTCAACGAGCTCAAGGAATGTCTAGCCTCATCGCCTGTCCTCACTAAGCCAAAGATAGGTGAGCCGCTATACCTCTACTTGGCCGTAGCAGAAGAGGCAGTGAGCTCGGTACTGGTGCGTGAAGAGAATAAGAGGCAGAGGCCAGTATACTACACAAGCAAACGATTTTCTGTGGCAGAGGCTCGGTATTCCCCCATGGAGAAATTAGCGTTTGCCCTGGTCGTCTCAGCGAGGAAGCTACGACCCTACTTCCAGGCACATTCTATCATCGTGCTTACCGACCAGCCTCTAAGGCAGATTCTAGGGAAGCCAGAGCTTTCAGGGAGAATGTTGAAGTGGTCAATGGAGTTAACAGCATTCGACATAGAGTACCGACCTCGTTCAGCTATCAAGGCCCAAGCCTTAGCAGACTTCATCGCTGAAGGATTTGGGCTTGGCAGACCTCCAGAGGACAGCCTAGGACCATGGATGTTGGCAGTAGATGGCAGCTCAAACGGTGGGGGCGGAGGAGCTGGGCTAATGATAAAGAGCCCTGAGGGTTAGTCTTGGTTGTACGCTCTGCATTTCGAGTTTCGGGTGTCCAACAATGAGGCAGAGTATGAGGCCCTCATAGCCGGGTTGAGGCTAAGCCTCACAGCTTGGGGCAAAGCATCTCAACGTACAATCTGATTCTAACCTTGTTGTTCAGCAGGTGAAGGGAGAATACGAGGCCAGGGAGGACCACATGTCTAAATATTTGGTTTTTGTTTAGGAATTGATGAGTCGTTTTCGATCTATAAAGATTGAGCATGTGTCTCGATCCCAGAATATGGAAGCAGACACCTTGTCCCGGATCACATCGGCCTCTTTTCCAACCAATTCCAGACAGATTCTTATCGAGACATTACCTCAAAGAAGCATTGACGAGATGGTGGAGCAACTATGTCTCGACCTAGAGCCGAGTTGGATGGATGGCAAGCTACCAAAGAGTGACTTAGAGGCCCGGGAATTAAAAAGGAGGGCCCATAAATTTATACTAGTCAACGAGGAGTTGTACAAGAGATCTTTCACTCAACCGCTCTTGAAGTGCGTGAGGCCACGTGAGGCTGACTATGTTTTAAGAGAGATCCATGAGGGAATATGTGGGAGTCACATAGGAGCCCGAACTCTTTATCAGAAAGCCCTTCGACAAGGGTACTACTGGCCGACTATGGTGTCTGATGTAGAGCAACTGGTCAAGAAATGTGAAAGATGCCAACGAGTCTCCAACCTAATTCATGTTCCTAGCGCCATGCTCACCCACCTGGTTCAGCCGTCCCCCTTCGCCCAATAGGGGATTGATATTCTAGGTACGTTCCCGCCTGCCGCAGGTCAAGTAAAATTCTTGATAGCAGCTATAGATTACTTCTCCAAATTGATAGAGGCCGAGCCTCTGGCCTCCATCATTGCGCGAAAAGTGAAGCAATTTTTATGGAAGAACGTGGTTTGTCAGTTCGGGATCCCATGGGTGATTGTTTCAGATAATGGGACCCAATTCACGGATCGGACGGTCAAGGAGTGGTGTCAAGAATTGGGGATCAAGTAGCACTTCACCTCTGTAGCTCATCCATAGGCTAACGGACAGATTGAGCTTGCCAATAGGACTATGCTCCAGGGACTAAAAGCTCGGGTTGACAAGGAAGATGGAAGCTGGGTGGACGAGTTACCGAGCATCCTTTGGTCTTACCGGACCACGAGGAGGGGGTCCACCGGGGAGACCCCATTCAGCTTATGTTACAGCTCAGAGGCCCTTATTCCGGTTGAGATCGGGATCCCAACTTTTAGGGTGGAGCATTTTGACCCAGAATCCAATGAGCAAGGCTTGAGGAATAACTTAGATACAGTGGAAGAGCTTCGGGACGAAGTAAGGGTCCGCCAGGCGGTTTATAATTAGCGGATTGAGAGGTACTATAATCGAAGGGTGAAAGCTCGGAGTTTTCTACCTGGCGATCTGGTCCTTCGACGAGCGAGTGTGAGCAACCCCCGGGACTCCAACAAGTTGTCGCCGACTTGGGAAGGCCCCTATCGGGTTACTGAGACCCTCAGCCTTGGGGCATACCGGCTTGGAACCATGGACGACACTCCCATAAAGAATGCGTGGAATATTCAGAACTTGAGGAAATTTTATCAATAAGGGGTTACCCCCAAGGACCTTGAAGCTTTGTTTTCTCAATAAAATCTTATTATTGTTCTTTTTATATGTGCAGACTGTCCTACAGAATATGAAAAATGAGGAGCAGGAGGCAAAAAAGAAGGAAAGGTTTTTCCCTCTCTCGAACTCAGAGGCCTCCAAATGGATTTTTTGAGTCCTTTTATCCTTGCTGGAGATAGCAAGAACAACGGCTCAAATATGACCTCAGGGGACCACCCTTAATAAAAAGGAAGAGTCAAGGGTCAAATATGGCCTCGGGGGACCACCCCTAATAAAAAGGAAGAGTCACGGGTCAAATATGGCCTCGGGGGACCACCCCTAATAAAAAGGAAGAGTCACGGGTCAAATATGACCTGGGGGGACCACCCCTAATAAAAAAGAAGAGTCAAGGGTCAGATATGGCCCCAGGGGACCACCCCTAAAATAAAAAAGAAAGGCAAAATGGGGGGAGGGGGGGTAGAAATAGTCTTTCAAGAAGCAGACCTACTGGGTCCCGGAGGAGACTCCTAAGGTCTCACCTCCATACCGGAGTTACAGATGGCTAAAAATAATAGGGGCAGATGTGACCCTAGGGGACCACCCCTAATCAAAAGGAACCAGGTAGAACAAGCATTTGTCATCGCGTCAACATGCGAACGACAGTGGAGGGGCGAGAAATCAAGCAACAGAGATCACTCGACTCAGATTATTACAAAAACAACATAACTACGAGGCATTTTATTCAATAAGAGATCAAAAGTCTAGTACAACTCAAACTTATGGAAAGAAAATATATGCAACTACAACTAGGTTTCTTCTTCTTCTGACTCCTCGGATTTAATTGCTGGGGCTCGAGAGGATGATGCTTGGCGGAGCTCGGCGATCACTTCTTCCATGGACTTGATGGGAGCAAAACTGAGGTCAGGATAGGCCCTTTGAACTTCCTCCGTACAGCGGGTGAAACCTTTCCTCTATACCCCTTGCAGCTCATCTCCAATAAATCCTCTCACCTCAGGGAGTTGGGTGGGGTTTGCATACTTCTCTTCAAGCTCCCGGTTGCTCTCCCGAGTCTGTCCTAACTCTTCCTCCATGGCATGGTGGCTAATCTCAAGCCCCTGAAAGCGTCCCTCAAGCTCCTCGTATCATTGATATTGAGCCCTCAGATCCTCGTCCCGCTGCTCGATGATCCTATGGCAGTCGGCAAGGGCATTATCCATCTACAACATCCTTTGTGAGTTTCTCGCCATTCGCCTCTGGAGCTCGTTATGAGCGACAATACTCTGTTCAAATAGCACAAAGTTAGAATATAGGGGACGAGAGTTCTCTATATTAAAAGCCCAAAAGGTTAACCTGAACCAAGCCCTGGCCGTAGCAAGACTCCAAGGTCTCCGAAGTCAGGTCGGCGGCCCCCTCCATGTCTGCCCGAGTGGGAAGGCCCTGAATAAGCTGAGTCGCCACCCAAGCCTCGCTGCTGTGGTCTGTCTCATGGACATTCCAGTTGGGTCAGTGAAGAGCCCTGGTGGGAATAAGCGCCTCTTCTTCAACCATGTCAGAGAGGGGCTCGGTGCCCTAAGAGCCTCCTGCCTTGGTGTGGGGTAGAGAAGAGCGGGACCCGAAGGCTTTTGATTTCTTGTGCCGAGGTGGGAACCTGGAGTCTCGGGTATGTCTCTTGGCATTCTTCCGGGCCTGTTTGGCCTCTTCAGCAGCCTGTTTGTCAGTCCCCCACAGCTCCGCATCATCGATCATCTTGGCTGTAAAGCAAAATAAGATCAAATGTCAGAATAAGGAAGCAAGCAAAAATTAGAAACAAGAAGCGGAATGAAAGAATGGAAAAAATCAACTTACGGGAGTGTCGGCTGTTGGGCAGGGGTATCGACACAGACCCCCGAGAAACATGGTTTGTTCGTTAATCAATCTGGTGGTACTGACGTGCTCCAAACCCATCAAAAGCTCGGCATCCCTCCTCTCTAAAGGGGTCATTTCACGAGGGAAATTCTTACAGGAAGGCCGACGCCAGGCGGTGGGCACACCCATAGTAACAGAGCCGGATCCCATAAAAAAATATCGATTTTTCCAACCTTTTAAGGAGGACGGGGTGTCTACGAAAAACTTGCAGCCTGGATATGACATGAAAGAATAGCGAAACTCGGACTTATCAACACATACGAGGCGAAATAATTTTAAAAAGAGTTTAGCTTTGGGGACAATACCTCTCCCCCGACAACATATAACGAAAGAGACTAAGTTCCTCCACCCGTTGGGCACTAGTTGAGAAGGAGATAACCCTACGAGTTGAAAGATCTCGGCAAGGGTACTTTCGAAAGGGAACTGAAACCCTGCTTTAAGAGAGGTTTCATAGATGGTTAAACCCCCCGGAGAGGATTGATGGGCTCTAAGGTTGGAGGGTGCAGAATACCAATAGCCCTTAATGGGGAGATGATATTTTCGGGCGAGTTCGGAGACCTCATCCTCGGACAAGGAAGAATAGGCAGAGGTTAGGTCATCAGGGAGACCGTTACGATGGAGCTCTAGCTCTATGTCGGTATTATTATCAAAAGAAAGGGCATGAGGACGAGGCCGAGAGGTCCCAGCATCTCCTATTTACCTACTAGATTGGGAAGAGGAGCTAGAGGAGCTAGAAGAGTCCGAGCTATTCCCATCTGAGTTGCTAGAGGAGGCCATGGAGATCGACTTACTAAAGCAACGTGACATGGGAAGAGAGACAAGAAAAAGCCACAAAAAATAAGAGAAGGGAGGCAAAGGAATACTGAGAAGAATTCCAAGGATGGAAGAGAAACGCACGAGAGAACCCTTAATAGGGAGTCGGTCCGTCCCTTGATGAACTTGAAGGCACTACTTAGAGTCTCTTGAACCCCGTGAGAATCCTGCACGAAAAAAATCAGTCAAGAAATAAGCAATTAGAGATAAGGGGAAAAGAAGTCTCAAGGTGGAGACCAATGGTCTCTTTCAAAAAAAAAAAAAAAAAAATCCATGAGGCCGAGACCAATGGTCTCTTAAAAAAAAAAAAAGGGTAAAAGGGGCAGGGAGTCCCTCGCGCGGCCGAGGTGCGAGGGCTCGGCCAACGCGGCCTGCTCCAAGCGTGGCCGAGACCACTGGTCTCGGCCACGCAAATAAGAAAGCATATTTAAAAAAAAAAATTGAAATGAAAAAGCAGATAAATAAAATAAAATGAAAGGAAAAAAAAGAAGAGGAGATGAAATATCTCTTACCTTTTTACTACACTCCCAAGTAGGTTTTCTCTCCAATAGTGTTTGTGAGGAGGGGACCATCCCCACCTCCCTTTTTATAGAATCTTTGGAGGGTCATGGGGAGTGGTGATGGGATTTTTTAGTTGGGAAATGAGCCAACAGTAGCCAATAATAGAGCTCTTTAATTTTATTCATTTATCTTTTTTTGCAAAACCTCTTTTTACAGGAAAGCTGAGAGGACTACTCCTTCAGCTGCTCGAGCTCCTCTCCCTCGCAGCTCAAGGAGTTGGGGGGGCAAGTGATGAGGGAATATTTTACTATGGACAAAATTACTATACTACCCTCAGAGACTACCAATATGGTGCTGCCACGTGCCTGTCTCAAGAAGCACCACGTGTCATCCGAATCTTTATCCTTCATCTCATATTTGATTTTGAACGAGGTTGACTTGGTCAACCGAGATTCTCTCCAACGTCCGATTCAGAGGTTATCTTATCTCTTCGGAATATGCTCTACGTCATCTTTAAATAGAGGTCGACTTCTACAGGTACGGATCATCTGACTACTGGTTCACTTTCCATTTCGGGCTTATTCTTCTACTGACTTGAGCGTCGGAGTTCTCCCGGGGGATTACAGCCCCCCCTTACAGGTACTTGGCTCGAGGCAGACCTCGGTGATCGGTCCAGTATCATCAGTTCTTTTCCTTTAGTGTCCATCGTCTCCACTTTATTTGAGGTTAAACGTGGAGATTTACTTTCATGAACTCATTCACAACCCCTTAACTAGGGTTTAAGATTGTCTTGGTTGGCCGAGGATGAACTAGTTAAGTTTTCCATCACATGCTAGAAACTCCAACTAAACTTGTGAAAAGTGTTTAGATCTCTTCCTCAAAATTCATTAGAAAGAAGAAAGAGGTGAACCACACTCGTAGGTGAAGTGTTTCCTTAAGGAACCTTGAGTGTTCATTCCTTCTTTTCTTGATGAGCTATACCTTTCGGACAAGATGGTATGCTCAAAGTCAACTCTATGTTGCCTTAATACATCATTAGACTCTCGATAAATGCTAGATAGGCAGAAAGAGTGTAACACCCCAGATTTCAGGAATTTCTTTTTTTTCTTTTTTCACACCACATCCACCGATGTATAACATACGATTCCTAAAAATCCCAATCTCACCTTCTTAGCCTAACAAGCCCAATAAAAAAATAACTAAGACAGGTGATATAACTACAAATACGAAAGGTAGATCGAATCTGAGATGGTACACAACCATAGCGCTTTATTTATCATATAGGAAACTGTTCGAGACGTCTACAAAATAGATTACATAGATATCATCTCTCGAAAGCAATAATTAAACGCCTCAAACATAACCAAAACGTACTAAGATTCGCATCAACGAAATTTCACATACATACTTAAAGATATGCTAGAACATGCTACAAACAGCAAAACGAGCTTATCCTTCAGCTATCTCTTTTCCCTTAGAGTCGCTTGTTAAACCTAGAACATTTGAATATTCCAGGAACATAGTCCAATTAGAAGATGAATCTTCTAGTGAGAACTCCAAAACAATTTATATAAATGCATGAATAGATATAAAACATATGATGAAATAACGAGGACTATTCTGAAGTGCCTCGTGAACATGTCAACCTCCTCTAATGAGAGCTTTCTCAACGGCGCACGCATAGCGCCTCTCAGGAGGTCCCCAACCATGTCACATCGGCCTGACCTCATAGAACTCATGCAAACACCACATCCATTGTCCCTTAGACTCACGATATTCCCCATGAGAGATTTCTTGATGGCACACGCATAGGGCCTCTCGGGGGGTATCCAGACTTTTTCCCTCGGACAATAATAGATAGGTATAACAATATGGCCACATGGATTTTATAATTGCAATAGTTGAAAAACCAATGGCATATAATTTTCAAGGAAATACATTTCGTACATGCAACATGATTTCACGTTAGAGAACAACAGGAGCTTGCATACAAGAACGTTACACAAAATATGTTTCATGTAATAAGATCTTTACACAAAAATAAAAGTTTGAGTATCGGAGTCTCATCTTGTACTTAATTCGGGATTTCTTGAAATTCGTGCTCGACCTCAATTCTCACGCCAGGTGTAATATTGCTCAACCTCAAGCCTCAATGATCCCTAGCCATCATATTTACTCAAGGGAATATCAACATCTATTTTTTTCTAATTTTTTTCATAATTTTCCTCCATTTTCTTCCTATTTTCTTCTCGAAAATTTCAAAATAAATACCTACTCAAACATTTTCTCAAAATTTTCAACACCATAATTCATAAAATATTTTTCTAAAAAATATAAAAAAAATTAGGAAATTACCCATAGGCCACGCGTTCTCACACGCCAGTCACGTGTACTGCGTGTGATGGCTATCGCGTGCACCACATGCGCCAATCATCTTCTCCGACACTGGCACACCAATGATGTTAGCTTTTCCATCCACCATGCTCTATACAACAAGTCAATCCCAATGGCTCATTAAGATGCCCAAAACACCAACCGAAAGGCCCTCAATCGATTGGTTTAAAGCTCAGCTCCAGTGACCGTTTCGCTTTCCAGCAAAGCCTCGAAACCTCTTACAACTTGCATAAAAACCTCCAGAAATGATCCCTTAGATGTGGGGAACAAAAGCGGCTCATTGGTTTTCCTCGATTCACCCTCAATCTTGAGTAATTTGATGCTCAACATTCAACCAAACCCTTACCTATTTATAGGCAAACCCCAGCCATTCTTCGACCAATCAGAGGCCATTGCTTTGCCGATACGCAACCTTGGCCCATGCTCGGCCATGCCCTGGAAAAAAAATACAATCATCCCATCATTGGATTTGGCCTATGTGCGGCGGCAGGTCTGGCCATGCCTCTGGCGGTAGTTCCAAAAATTGTACATTTACCCCTCTGAAACTTCCTTTTGCATTTTGGCCCTTATCCTCAAGTCCTTGAGTTTTTCAACAATTTCATTAAGTCCCATAAGTTCTAAAACCTTCATTTCATCCCCTAAGATTTAGAAAAACCATTGTTTTGACCACTTTCGGCGAAAACTAATAATTTATACTTAGGCCCAAATATGTGCTTCGATTGTGAACCCTTTTGTTTTATCTTGAAACCACCTAAGGGTTGTTCTAATCACAAAATTAGAGCCTCTATAGGGTTTCGTGGATCTCCCGGAAGCCTCTTACCCTCATTCAATTTTTTAGACTATAACTTAGATGTACCAAAAATTGTCTTGGATTTGATTTCTTTCTGCATCATAAATCACGTCTTTAGATGCTCCTCAATAATATACCTTTTTTCTTAGGTATCTAAGCTCCAAGGCACTCCCTGTAGCTAATTTGACGATTTATTTTACTATTAAGCCATTTTTTTGGTATTTTAAACTCACTTAAAATATGTGGCAATCTCACAAAAATATGAGGTATTACAAGGAGTGTTGCACTTGCACCAAAAAAAAAGAGAGGCTGATTAATAGATGAAGCAAGAGTAGTCTTTCCCACTGTAGTTTGCATGATAACGTGGCTTACTAAGGTTTGTGGGTCTTCTCAATGATCTTTAGTTGAGAAGCATAATTAGAAGTAACCTTTCATGTTTTTCCCTCGCATGCAAGCTTGTGTATCTTAGAATGAGGCACTGAGATGTTTTTGAGGACCTTTAAATTTTCCTCTTGTCTCCTTTTCATCGCGTCATAATTTTTTTTGAGCTCCTTGTTTTCTACGAAGGAGAAAGATTATTCAAGAGGACCTTTCCATTGACTGGATGACCGAGGAACTTGTTCAAGGGAGTTATTACCTGAAATAACCTAGGGATGTTCTTTAGGGTCCCTCTGCATCTTATCGAAGAAAAATGGAATTAAGCTAGAAGAAGGTTGCCTAGAAGAGACAGTGAAGAAGAGTTCCTTAGGGAAATATGGCGAATGACCGTAGGCTAGTTGCCTCAAAGAAATGGTGTAAAAGAGTTCTCCAAATGGCCTTATAAGGCTTCAGAAGAGAGTCTTTGAGCTCTGGGGGATAGTTGTTCTAGTTTCAATGGTTCTTTAGTGCACCCATACACTATTGAATTTGACTTTTTGCTCATTTTTGACAGACGATGCCAACTTGTATTGCCATACTACAACAATTAACATTTATTTATTTTGAAAAAAATTAGCAAACAATAGGCAAGTCCAAACAAGAATACAAAGTCCTTCCAAAAAAAGTCAACCCAACTCAAAAGGGGTGCTCAATTTGCTATCCAAGAGAGTAGGAAAATATCCCCAAATTAGTCACCATAAGAGGTTGCTCAAGAAGAGTGGTCTATAAGGTATAAGAAAGCAATTAGAAGGCATGCAGAGACTTCTCTTATGCAGGCCGTCAGATACTTTAGTCAGACACTATCATAATGAAGTATAAGATGCAAATGCAATGCTAATGAAAGGTGCAGTTGGTTGTCTTGAAGGGTTGAGATTTTCTTGAAGAGCTATGTAAAAAGGTTGTTCAGGTCTTTTGAAGAGTTAAGGAATAGAAGAAAAAGGATCGGAATGGAATCTAGGATAGGAGGTTCTAATCTCTTAAACATGAGAGGTTGAGGGGAATTTATAGGCATGACTAGGACACTTGGTACGTAAGTGCAGGGGATGCGTGACTCTTTGAATTCTAGGTGGCACAACTCTCCCGAGATTAATCTCAAAAGAACCTTGGTGAGAAACTCCATCGAATGAATGATTCCATCAAGGAAGAAGGCCTAAAGAAGGGTAGGCCACGTTGTGTGGAACAATGTGAGGTAAAGTAGTGTGGGATCTAGGTCTCCTTTAAGACTTGCCTGAGAGGATTGTTTGACTAGGTGATGTGTGCAGAACAAGTCTTCAGGGGATTGGACCTGAAGACCTCTTCTAGGAGAAGGCTTTCTCCTTGGATCAATCGTTTCCTTCCTCTAGGACTCTTCTTAGAGACTTCTTTGGGGCAATTTCCCTAGAGGTAGGTTACAACATTAAGAATACAAAACAAGCTCCTAAAAATAAATAGAGCTAACACCCAAAACAGTTTTTTTCACTATTAATCTCTTCAATATAATATCTCGCACTTTTAATTATTCATTTTTCATAATTTCAACTTGTTTTTATTTTATTTTAATTCTTGTTATCACTCAATAGTTGGCTATGAAATTTCTTTAAAATTATTAAGAAAAATTGTTAACTTGAGTGTTGGAAATGGTATATATTAAATAATATAAATAAAACAATTTTTTTTTTTATTAAATAATCAAATGGACATAAAACATTGATACAAATGTACTGTAAAAATGCATCAGGTACTTGTACTTAACTATGTATAAAAATAAAGCAAAAAAAATACCATGGAAAACAATGCTTTGGAGATTAACTCCAGTTAGAATTAGGTGTTTATTTTATATTTTTAATAATTAAAATAAAAATTATGTTAATTTTTAGTGAAGAGATAATTTTAAAACGATACTGTCTTTTTTATAATGAAGATATTAATTTGTTGGTTGTGTTATATAATAGATTTTGATAGACAAAAGCAATACAAAAAAAAGATATTATTAAGAGAGGCACTTCTAAGAAGTTGTCTTTGGGATAGTAATTTCTCGATGGTCGTGCTAATGACAACTTATAAACTCTAACCTCGAGATATAATATCTAATCACTTAGATCATAAAAAAAAAAAAAAGAAAAATCACTTCTTGAAATATTGGGAGACTCGTCACTTTTATTGAAATAATGAAAAATCATTTCAACGTTTTAGTTGATCATAACCCAACCCAACATAATAATAGAAAAAATAAATTGGGTGTAAAGGAGCAAAGAAAGAACGATAGAAGAAGTTTTTCTATATTTTAGTTTGAAAATAACCTCTATTTATAGGATTTAATAGGTGTGTATGCAGTCATTTACATATGTTACTTCAAGTAACTATACATTCATTTTTTTCTTTCTTTATCTTTGTAATATATACTCTTGTTATTATTTAATAATACTCATACATATATAACAATTCCCATTAATTTTCTAATAATAATAAAAATTAGTAAATACATAAAATAAAATAAATAGAAGAGAAGTTCATTTAAATATTTAGAATGTACATCCAAAGGTCGATAAAACCTTGATCCTTGGATTGAATATTGGTATGTCATGAGAAAAAACACCGAAACATAAATTAATAAACGGATCAGCCCAACTTAATTGGGACGACCCAGTGACAAAAAGTCGTAAGAGATCTATGGCTAGTGACCGACATGGCTCATAGGTTGACAAAGCATATTGTGAAGGGTATTTGTAAAAGGCATTGGTCGCGAGAATACCACAAGAGCCACTAGCACTGTTAAAGCAATGAAGGTCGCGAGCTTAGAAGACAATTGTGGGCTTGCGATGTGAGGTGGAGACGGTCGTGGGCTTGGAAGGAGTCGCGGGCTTGCAACCTTCGAGGGCATGAGGGTGACCCCGAGGCTTCAAGAGGTATGAGAGAGTCCCCATAGCCCCTTGACCTCTCAATACCCACGGGAAACTCCCACAACACCTCATATCCCCAAAATAGTGACACCGTCACCAAAGCATTTCCCCAAATACCGAGATGAAGGGTCCCACACAATGTATAAATCAGATAACTCCGACATTCAAAAATCCTTCCAAGAAAAGGATAGACAACCATATATAAGAAATTATATCCCCAAAAAAATGTAAGATAAACATCATCTATAAGAATATTAATCCTAACTAGGTTAGGAAGGATCAAGGCAAACGTTATCTATAAGAATCTAAATCCTAGTCTACTATGGATTACTCCATGCTCCTCTATAAATAGGCAATCACTTATTCCAAAAAAAGTATGTCTCTGATACTAGTTGAAATTATGCTCTATAGTTTTTACTATTTTCAATTTTTGACTTAAGTATTGGAGTGTTTGCATGGAGATCTCCCTGCACCCTCTAATTTTTTCTTCCTTGCAAACTCAGGCGACTAGATGATAATGTTTTCCATCAAATAAATTCATTGTTGTATCTTGATAACAACAAATATGAAACATCTTCACATTATACAATGGTTCTAATCCTCAAAGACATAGCTTTAATGGGTCTTTTGTTGATCCTAACTTGGTTGAACCTATCATGTTGTGGAAATACAATGCATAAATAGATATGGAACTTTAAAGAAATAGTTATATGGTCAAATGCCATAGAATAACTCTTACCTCCATTATTTCCTCAAATGATAATGGACTAGCAATGCAATCACATGTCATTTCTAAGGATAATATTTGAGTAAATGATTTTTGAACTTTTTACAATAATATATTGATATATGTGTGAAAGAATAGATTTCAAACAAGATTATCTCTGAATTGGTAATAGTCCCATACCATATGTTTCATGGTTTTACTGATCTTCTCATTAGATAAAGGTCTTGTTTTGTAAGGGGTTATGTCAACATTTGCTTAATAGGTAGGTACTCCAAATTTATCTTACCTTTCTTCACAAGATTTCCTATGAAATGCATTGTTGGATTTCATACATGGGATTTGTGTGATTTTTTAAACATTTTAAAATCAAAGTGTGCAATGAAAATACGTTTAATCCCATATAACTTAGATGTTTTAGTAATATGCATCATACATTCATCAAATGAAATGTTTTTATCTTGTGAAAATTTTTTTATTGGTGTTAGTTTTGGAATTTGACCACTTCCTCCTCAAATGAAGAGGGCCTAGGTTGTTTACACCAAGCAAGCTTCAAATATCACTTGAAACTTCTTTGTTTTAGTTGAAGATTGTCAAGGGGATGTTAATGGTTTGTATCTCTTCCTGATTTAAAAAAAAATGGCTCATCACATGAGCAAAGGAAAAAAATAAATGAAAAGAAGAAGTTGTTGAGAGATAGGTTTCTTTCAAAGAAACATGTATCTATTTTTCTTCTATAATCTTCATATTTATATGCAAAATAATTACACAACTAGTGAGATTATCTAATAATATACTAATTGAAGCATGCAACATAAGAAATCCACACTTAGCATATGGGGTTAGTGGCTTTTCCACTTACTCTAAACCATTCGTGAAGTTTTACTAAACATGAACTGTTGGCTGGTTCTTCGATCAGCAAATAGTTTTTCCAATTTCAAAAGCAGTTGACAATTGTTTTAGTTTTGGAAAAATCAATCAACTATTTTGTGTTTTATGCTACCAGTCTTGCTTAATTGCATATAAGTTCTCCATTAACTTTTAATGACATTTAAGAGTCCAACATAACTCTTAATGGAAAATAAAATCCCAACATTACTTATTTTGTCACTTTACTTTTAGGTGTGTGACTCTCTAGGTTTACTGCCAAATAGCAATTAAGAAACATCAAACTCAAATTCGATTTATTTCAAGAATCACTATATCTTCTCAAAGCACCCTAACATTCTTGAGTGACGTCTAACAACATGGTAAGATAATATAAGTGGCAATGAAGTTAATTCAAAGTGAAGCTATTTCATTGACGATTATTGTATAATTCAATCCTTCCATTTCTAATGTACAGACTGAGTAAGAGTCATAGACTGATTAAACTCACTAATTTGATTATATGTGATAGACCTTATTTGGTGTGATGTGAGATGACACATTGAAAACTCATTTTCAATCATTCGTGCCTTGGCCAAGGACTTCTTTTTATCACAGTCCAATATAAGATCGTACAAGACATTTACTTTACGTTGAAGGTAATGGATCCTACAAATCAATCATATGCTTTCATATATTAGTTGAAGAAGAGCACCAAATGAACATTCTCCCCTCAAAATAGGATGAGTTCACATTATCAGCAAATCTCAAATACTAATATATAAGATAACCATGTTACTTCAAGTCAAAGGATTACTTACACAATCACATCTAATAACAAATCATTAATCTTTCCAATTATGTGATTTGTTATTAATATCATGTTTAGTGCATTGTTCAACTAACAATCACTAACATATTTACTATTTTCATCTCATGCTTGCATGGCATGAGACTCACCATCCTTATTATTAGTATAGCATATAAATCATCGATAGTAAACTTATGTGCTAGTCCATACTCGATTAATCAAAGTGTCAATTTGAGGAATATAAGGATTAAGAACAATTCAAGAAATCTTCTACTAAAACATCACATCTACATATTCTTAACAATTTAAGAATGAGATCTTTAGTAAGATATATAGGGACTCATACCATGGAGAGATATGAATAAAGATACTGAGCCATTTTATTAATTGAAATATGCAAGAGTACATCAAAACACTTTTTTAAATGTCATCTAAATCTAACATTAGGATATATCACCAACATGCATCTTATAAATCTTTTAATTCAAAAAAATATCTTTACTAACAAGTGACATAGAAATAAATTCTAATTCCATAGATGATAAAACAATACATGATTATTTTTTAGAAGACCATGCAACAATAGCACCTCTTAAAGTAAATAACCAGCCACTTCTGAACATTAACTTTATTAGTAACCCAATTAGCATCACTATAGCATTCCAAAATAGGAGAAGTGCATTTGTAATTCAAACCATAATGCAAAGTATGTTTCAAATATCTTATGACTCTAGTTATTTCATACTGGTGTTAATTACTAGTAAATCCACTAAGTATGCCAACAACACATATGCAATATTAATCCTACCACACTTCATAGCATGCATTAAATTACCTATGATCATAGCATAATCTTTTTGGTTAACAAGTTCATCTTTATTAGTACTAATTTACAACTTGGATCAACTAGAGTTTTACTAAGCTTAAGATCAAGACAATTAAAATTTCTCAACAATTTTTCTATCTAATGAGATTGTGTAAATATTTATACATTTTCTTTTCTTATATCTTTAAGACCTAAAATAACATCAAGAAGTCCCAAATCTTTAATGTCAAAAACTTGTGTAAATAGTTTTTTGGTTTCACTAATACAAGCCAAATCAATACCAAATATTAATAAATCATCAATATATAATGCAATCAATTATAAGAACTTGTTAGCTTATAAAATACACAATGTTGTACATATATACTAAGTAGAAAACCAAGTTTTTTTAATTTCTTTGTTAAACATTTTATACTATTGCTTAGGAGTTTGTTGAAGACCATATAAAGATTTATTCAATTTGTAAACTTTATTTTCTTGACCTTTAATGACATATCTTTTAGATTGACTAATATAAGTTTCTTCATCTATTGTGGAATAACCTTCGACCAATATGTAGTTCTCTCAGAGAATGCACACTAGGAGTAGTTCCCTGGAGAAAACACTCTTAACTCTAAGGGAAGTATCATCATCCTAGTAGAATCATTCTCCTGGATAACTCCCAAGGCAACAAAACATGGAGACGTCTTCCCAAACAACTCGTGCAATAACACGAGGACATTTTCTCGGATAACTCACGTGTAATAAAGAACCTATTATTGCCTCGTGCAATGGTGGCTAGCCTTAAGACACTCATTTTCTTGGAGGATTCACTAGGTTTATAATCTTCCATGGAGGGAGGGCGGGGTTCTTTCTAAGCCTAATCTGATATCTTACTCTTGTGATCAAATAGTTTTGATAATGACAAACAGTGTAATTAATGTATTAAATGTACTCTATGTGTTCTAAAATCAATTTCATGAAGTTTCATAAAAAGAAATGAAGTTGGGCTATTTTGAGTCAAAGGGTTTATTTAAGTCAAAGTCTCAAATTAAATTTTTAAATTGGTTCAATCCTAAAGCAAAAGAAGTCAACAAGATTTCAAGTTTATTATGCAAGATTAGTCAACTAACAGATTGCTTATGTTTTCCTTGTAAAGCTTGATCTGGTCGATTAAGTTATCGGATCTGTTGACCAGCAGTATGCTTTTTTATGTCTTGGTCGACTAAGCTATAAGCTTGGTCGACTAATAGTGTATATGTTATGACTTGGTCGACTAACTCTTTAAGTCTGTCGACAAAGGGACAGTCTTGGTCGACTAAGTGTCATGCCTGTTTTTGTCTTGGTCGACTGATTGCCCTATTGTTTTTATGACTTGGTTGACCAACCTATTTTGTTTGTCGACCAAGCTTATTATTTCATTTGATTCTGTCAACCAAGCTTATTATTTCACCTAATTTTGTCGACTAACCATTTTTATCTATCGACTAAGTCTTTTTTGCAGAAATCATAATGGCTAGTTTTTTGCCGCAATAAATGCTTAGCCAACCATCCCAACAGCTCGATTTTAGATTTTTCCTCCATCAACTATAAATAGATGGTTGAAGGATCATTGAAAGATGATGAAAAACATTAAGTACTATTAACTACCGAGCATTCATTCTATTATCGCGCTTTCAATTTGTACTCTTTCTTGTTTTTTAATTTGAGGCTTTGCATTCAATTGTTTCATTCATTAACAGCCTCGAATTTATTGTAGAGAGGGTTTGTATTAAGAGTTTTTAAACTCTTAGATTTATTTCCTTTGTATTTGTTACAGTTTATCTAGCATAAGCTAGAGGGCCCATTCGAGTGGGAGGTTTGTAAATTTCCTAGTCAAGAATTAGAGGACCTACTCAGTTTGAGTAGAGGGGGTTTATAGTGGACTTATTTTAAAATTCTTAGTAGAAAGTTAAGGTAGTGGACTAAGTTTGGAAAACTGAACCACTATAAATCATCGTCTCTTGTGTTTGTACTTTCTGTTTGTTTGTTCTTTTCAGCATCTCTATATCCTCTACTTAATATGTATATTTAACTTCTTATCTATAAAGATTTTAGATTCATTGTTCTTAAGACAAGATTGTCTTTACACGGTTGATACCTCATCATGCTATTTTAAGGTCTTGAGATTTAACGAAGTTGTGGACTTCACAGATGACATCTCTATTTCTCGAAAGATTTTTTTTAAAAAAATAATTATTTTTGTACCAATTCACTCCCCCTCTTGATGTGTGCCATAGCATTTTAATCCTATGATAATCTATGCTTAACCTAGGGGAATTCCATGCACACCTCGTTCATGTGTCCCATGGGTCCCATTACTGACATCTTAGAGGGTATAAACATCCCCAACCCTTGATTTACAAGGGACCTTATTTAATTGAATATAGAAAAATCATGACTAAAACACACCAACTCCACATCCTTAAGCTTAAGCAAGTCATTAAGCCGCTTACCCATCTGGAAGAGCAATTGTTTCTTCTCCCTGACTACATTTGACCTATTATAACTGCAAGTAACTATTCATTTAAATTTTTATAATGCTAACCAACCATAACTACTCCTATAAGACATTTGAGCAGTTATGGTTATTCTCTCATTTTCTTTCTTTACTTTACTTTTTTTTACTACAAATTAGGGGTGAGTAAGAAAAAAACTAAAATGCTCAAAGCAATCAAACCAAATCACCCCAAATCGCAAAATCGTGATTTCAGAAAAGTAATGATCAATTATAGTTTGACAATTTTAAAAGCTAACCAAAGTAGTTTGGTTTAGATTTTATACTTTACTAAACAACAAAATCAACTTACTGCCTCAATAAAACAAAGATTTTTATAATTTAAATTTTTTTTTTAGTCATAAACTATGAATTTTAATTGACTGTTATGTAACAAATTTACAACATAGGATTATGGATATACTTGATTCCTTACAAGTACTAATTGTTATCCATTGAAATAACTCATAAGGGGGTGAATTGGTTTCTTTCTTGCGTAAAAATTTAAAGATTTTTCTACCAATCTTTTTAATTATGAGTTTTTTTAAGTGTTCTTTGTTCATGAATAACAATATCTAAGAATAAGATCAATTAAACACAAACACACTAAATTTATATAGGTTCGACTTTAAGAGCCTATGTCTTTTCTCTTCAAGATCAAGATTGAAAGTTTGACTATGGAATAATATAAAAAACTCTACCTTTTATTCAAGAAATAGAACTTTAATACAATCCCCTTACTAACAATAACACTTTTATAGCAAGTCAAATCCCTCACAAGCAATGCGAGGTCTCATCATGCATAGGTGAGTCGAATACAACAATTATAAATGACTTCTAACCCTTTAAATATCAAAAATGAATGTTAAAACAACAATAATATAGCTCAAATGAATGTTTGAACACTTTCAGCTTTGAATGGACAACTTGAGAGCTAATTAGTAAGTTTCAATGCTGATAGGTGAATTTCTTTTATACCCCTTTTCCCAACTTCCAACCGTTAGATACAAGAAGAGATGAGAAAATTTTAAGTCATGGTAAGTCTCCATCAAGTTGTGAGACTTTCAGCTTTCCAAATAAATGAGTTCTTATAGATCAAGGTTAGCTTGTTTAAGAATGACTAACAATGCGTTGGTTTGATTTTAATGATATTTTGATAATGAGTATTTTCACAAAATGTTAATAAATGTTGCTTGAAAAATATTTGAAAACAATATTTAAACTTGTTTCTCCATGGATGAAAATAGATGACTTTTAAAATATCTTTAAATACAGAGAAAATAGTTTTAAAAGAAGGAAAAATGCATAAGTATTTTGGAATTTCAAAAGAATGAGGTCTCGACTAGCTCTCTTCCATTGTCAACTGATCAAGTTGCATGTTCTTTGTATCTAACTATCGACAATGACTGCATACAATCGAAGTCTAGTAGATTGTCAATTATTTTTTATGAATCTCAAAAAAATTGTTGACTAGCTATGGAAAGTATCAACCGGTTATATTTGAGAAATATAATTACTTTTTTTGCAAACTGAGTTTTTGTCATTTGGACCTCCAACAGCTAGAAATATTTGAAGTGATGTCAAAGACTAAATAGAAGATTCTTTGAAGATCAAAGGTTTTGGAGAGAGAGATTAGACTATATACATTTTAAAAGAATCAGATTTTTATATTTCTCTGTTATGTGCTTTATTATTTTCATTTTCTAATATTCTGTCAAGGTTTGTTCTTATTCTGTAAAATCTTTTTAGTCTTGTTGTAACAAGATCTCATTTTGAGATTCTTATGTATTGAGAGTTGTATCTCTCATCTTTTATTATAAGTTTTGAGAGTTTCATAGCAAGAAGTGCTAGTACTTGTATTGGACTGTGATTTGAAGTCCGAATTTTGTTTAGTGGATTGAAAATTTCTAGTTGGGTGTTGGAGTAGTGAAGGTGGACTGGGAAGGGTTGGACAACTATAAATCTCTTGTGTCTCTCGTGTATTTACTCTTTTCAGGCATTGTGTTGAGTTTTTACTTGAAAACTTCTATTATATCTTTTGAACTTTATTCACTTTCCAAAAATCTTTTCTAAAATACAATTTTTTTTTTTTTACCCAATTCACTCCCCCTGGTGTGTGGTGCCTATATATGTGTGTGCGTGTGTCAAAGTCTATCTAACACAATGAACAAGTCAAGGATAATTAATGTCAAAAAAAACAAAAAAGAGGTTTCAAATTTATAATCTGTTAAAATTTCAAGTTTGTTTAATTGACAGAAAAGAAAAAAAAAATTGATTTGGTTTTGCAAGAGAATAAATCATAGAACAAGAAGAATGAATCATAGGATTGTTGTGCTTCAGTTTGAATGACAAATGACTCATAGAAACACTACAAAAGGAATTTTTGAGTCTGTTGACATATTTTAGTTGATCAAAGAGGTATAAAAGAGGTTGGTCGACTAAACTAGTTTCTTGGAAGGTAACTAAAACATTGTAAAGAGGTTGGTCAACTAAGCTTGAGCTATTCACAAACAAAAAAACTTACTACTCAGCTTTAGTAGACTATATTAGTACTTTGGTCAACCAAAGTTCATCTTATTTTTCAAAAAAAAAAGTACCAAGTTTTTGGATTAGGAAATTTTTATACATACATATATATTCCAAATTATCAAAGACTTTAATTTTTGAGACACAATTGAGATTTGAATTGCTTTGAGAAACCCTTAATTTTTATTTAATTTTCCAGGATATATTTTAAAAATAACTATTTTTGTTATTATAAAAAATCATTGATTGTACACTAATTATTATTAATAAATTACAATACTTTTAAGAACTGAATTATATTTGTATATTGATATATTTCTTGCACATGATTAAATAATTTTTAATTATTTTTTTTTTGTGTACATTAGCAATTAATTGTCATGCACAGCATGTTTATCTATAGTATATGTGCACATTGCTTTTCGTTATGTTATAATGTCTTAAATTGCTCAAACTACTAAATTATGATTTTAGTGATTTAAAATATATAATAATTTAATTATAATTTAAGAGATCAGAAAACCGCCTAAATCAACCATATTATGCACTCCCTACTTCAAATAATTAAACACCAAAGGACTTAAAAGTTAATATAAACCATTTACCTTTTATTTTTAAGTTTGGGTGTGTGCTTTGACGTGACCTATTCTTGAGACCAATGAACATTATGTGGTAGCTTTAACTGATGTAAAAAATGTGTTACCTAACTACAATAATAAAATTTATTTGTTTTGAGATGAGTCAGAGTAGAATCATTCACCACTATCAAGGATCACGTGCATTATCAGTGAGGCCACAATGGGTCTACATCAGGTTAGAGCTAGGTCTCGATGGGGTACACACCTAGAAGGGTCTTCGAGTGACAAGTAAGGTGGGGCCCTGTGTGGATCTTCAGTAGATTGGCCTCCTAGAGCTAGGGATAAGCAATCTGGAATTCTGCCTAGGAGCACAACAATAGTTAGAAAGCCACGCGGAGGACTCCCCTACGCAGACGCTCCGATGGCCAACTCAGACAATATTCTGAGAAATATGTCCAATATATGTCGTAGATAATATGCATGACGTTATCAATATGTGTCTAGATACTCATGTTCGTGCTGATGAATACTTACTTGCTGATGAATAACAGATCCCAAAATAATCGACTGGCCACTAAGAATCGACTGGCCCCTGAGATGCTTGAGAGCAAATTGAAGTCCTTGTCCAAAAAATCCCCAATTGATGAAGAGGTAAGCCACTTATTTATAGAGAAAGGAGTGGGGGACACGTGGCAGTCATCCCGAATTTCTTGGGGGACAAGTGGCAGCAATCCAAGGCTTCCCGGATGGCATATTCTCAGCATATTTCACTCGGGGGTTTGAAAAAGACTTTAACCAAGAGGATCTCTATAGAATCGAGTGCCTCTCGGTGGTGGCCACCTTGGCCATCCCTTGAATCGAGAGCCTCTTGGTTCAAACTGAGAGGCTCTCAGTGGTGGCCACCCTTGAGAAAATGAATCGAGAATCTCTTAAAGGAGAAAGGAACCGAGAGACTCTTGGTTCTTTACCGAGAGGCTCTCAGTGGTAGCCACCTTAGGTGTCCACCCCTTGAGAAAAAGAACCAAGAGCCACTCGGGTGAGTCGAGTGAGGGGGCCTCTCAGTCTCCACTTGTGCTCTAATTTTTTACTTCCTTCATTTTGCTTTTTTGGGTGTATTTGATCCATATTCATAGATCTAACACATATTTCTTTATTGATATTTGTGGGTATATCAATTGCTCCCTACTTTTTTAGTTAGGTGCCTTATTCTAAAGAATATTGTGCCCTACAAATTTAGCAAACGCCTCTTGTCCATTTTTCACAATTTTTTTGGCTCCTTTAGTATTATATTTATGGATTTTACATAACCATGCACGTTTTTTTATGCTTTTTTTTGTTCTCTCTCACCTTTATAAATAAGCGAGACAACGGGTCTCAATTTTTCATTTTTTTGTTGGGCCACAGGCGGGGTAACAGATCTTCTATTCACCCTACATCGGGTCGTAAGCAAGACAGTGGGCAGTGATTCTTCACCCCGTTATTGGGCAATGGACAATGTAACGGATCTTTTGCTCACCCCATGTCAGGCCTTAAATGGGACAGCGAACAATGATTCTTAACTTTGTTGTCGAGCGATAGGTGGGGCAACGGATCTTTTATTCACCCCTCGTCAGGCCATAAGTGGGACAGTACTGGGTAGTGGTTTTTCATCTCGTTGCCCGGGAAATATGCGGGGCAAGGGGCTTTTTATGCTAGCAGAGCGATTGTTCGAACCATGTTGTTGGGCCATTAGGCAGGACAACTGGCTAATCATTTTTCGTGGTTCAGCATAACGCTTACATCCGAAGTCAGACGGAATATCCTATTTTGTTCTCGCAGTTTGGTGTAACCTTACCTCCGCAATCAAAGAAAATAACTATATTTTGTTCTCACTGTTTGGCGTAACCCTACGTTCACGCTCATAGATAACCATATTTTGTTCTCGCAATTCGGTGTAACCCTACATCCACAGTCGGAAGGAATAATTACCTTTTGTTCTTGTGGTTTGGCGTAACCCTACTTCCGCGTCCTTAAAAAATAATTTGTTCTCGCGGTTCGGCATAACCCTACGTTCGCGATTATAGAGAACAACCATATTTTGTTCATGTGGTTTGACGTAACCCTACGTCCACAATCATAGAGAATAACCATATTTTGTTCACGCGGTTCAGCATAACCCTACGTCCATAATCAATTATAGAAAATAATCATATTTTGTTTTCACGATTCAGCATAACCCTACATCCACGTTTAATTTTCTCCCCATTGTCGGGCTACAAGCAGGGCAATGAGACTCTTTAGTTCACCCCACATCGAGTAGTAAGTGGGATAAAGGGCCATGATTTTTCACTTTGTTGCCAGACCATAGGTGGGATAACGGATATTTTGTTCACCCCATATCGGGTCTTAACCAGGACATCGGGCAATGATTTTTTTATCTTATTCTCAGGCCATAGGCGAGGCAACGAGTAATAGTGCTCACGAAGCAATTGTGCAAACCATATTATCGAGCCATTAGGCAAGACACCGGGCCAATCCTATTTATCGTGTTATCGGGTTGCAAGCAGGATAACGAGTTAATCTTGCCCACGAAACAATTGTGTGAACCACCTTGCCAGGCCATTAAGTAAGACAACATGCCAATCCTATTTACCGCATTGTTGGGCTACAAGCAAGACAACGGTCTAACCATGTTGACAGAGTAATTATGCAAACTGGGTTGTTGGGCTGTTAGGCAAGACAACAAGCTAATTGTGTTTACCACGTTGCTAAGTTGTAAGCAAGGTTACAAGCTTCGTTTTCTCTTCGTTGTCGAGTCGTGTGCGAGGCAATGAGCTTGTTATCTTCCTCATGGCTAAGTTATTAGCTAGGGCAACGAGACTTTTGATTGATATTTCCTTTTATCTTGAGAAATGAGACAGGTAGATAATAATGGACACAAAAATAATAATGCGTTTGCACAGTGAGTACAAGCATTTCTGATGTGATTCAGCCAAACGCGCCTATGTTCACACAATCTAACTTTGGGCTCACAAATGCACATGAAAAAGAAATAGTATAACTCTGGATTGGCTTACATAGTTTACTTGGTGTTGAGTAGGATTCCTTCATTTTTCTTTCCTTTTTTGTGGCTCTTAGTCACTCCCATCTTCTTCTCATACAAATCATTGTAAGTGTCCTTTCCGGACCAGCATCTTAATTTGATTTTTCAGTTCCTGGTGAAGGGAAATGCCAACTCTTGGTGTATCGATGTAAGGGTTTTATTATTTTTAAAACTTTTTCAAAAACATAAATAAGAACACAACAGAAATAAGTTCAAGACTACCTTGCAAGACTTGGTTTCCCATGACCATATGCAATACAAAATCAAACCATGCCATAGATAATTTAGCATATATACCTCATGGTGGTTTGTAGTCAGGTGTAGAGGTTGGAATCTTTTCCAAGATAGCAATGGTTGCACATTAACAGCTTCCGAACAGATAACCGGTTACACTGAATAATCCCTCGAAAGCACGAGGGGCCTAGTTAGTTCATGCTCCAAGTATGGAATGAATCCTATAACTTAGCTTATGTGCTAGCCAAGCTAAGTGTAGGAGATGAAAGCTAAATAGATTCCAAAAACTAATAGACTTTCTATTAGGTTGGACTTGCTACACTAGCAACAATGGAATTAAGAGCAAAATGGTTAAGAGAATTTCAACTAAAGTGAGAAAGATAAGAACTTATGGCCAAATGTTTTCTCACACTCTCTCATATCTCTCCATGATCACTTATTTATAATAGGAGATGGCCATATTATTTTCAATATAATATATCACATATATTATATATAATGAAGATGTATTTTTCTTTTCAATAATATATCATATATATTATTTCAAGTGCTCTTTCTATTTTTAATAAAATATTATATATATATTATATATTATATAAAATGGAAGTGCAATTTTCTTTTCAATAATATATCATATATATTATTTCAAGTGCTCTTTCCATTTTTAATAAAATATATTATATATTATATATTATATAAAATGGAAGTGCATTTTTCTTTTCAATAATATATCACATATATTATTTCAAGTGCCCTTTTCTTTTCCATATAATATATCATATATATATATATATATTATATTGGAAGTGCTCTTGTCTTTTCTATATAATATATCATATGTATTACATAGAATGGAAATTCTCTTTGAACATCTATATAATATATCATATATATTATATAGATAATGGAAATTCTTTTTTAATTTTCATATATTTAATTTAAATTAATTCTCCCAATATAATATAATATATGTATAACTATTATACATAAAATATTATATAAGAATTAATTATCCAATGAGAATCATTCTCATTACTAATATCTAGTAAAAATCATTAACCCTTAATAAAGATTATAACTTTCATCACTTAATTAACCACTACACTTGAATATACGTGTGACATTTTAGGTTCACCACTAAGTAGCAATCGAGACACGTCAAACCCTTTGACACCAACCAAACAGTTTGGTCTACAATGAGGATCTCTCAATTTCCCCGATATAACTCAAAAGACCCTAAATGACAACTAGTATTATGTCAAGGCGATCTGACCAATAATGAAGTCATACTTCTTGAGAACCTATTTGGGCTTTTGATTCCCGTGTACTATAATCCTTCCATCGATTAACATCCCGATCAAGTGAAAGTCATGGATCGATCAAACTCACTAACTCGATAGCTATGCCTAGATCTAGTGTGGTGTGATTAAGATGACACATCGAAACATCTTCTGACATTAGAAACACCTTTTCAATCATGTGTACCCTAGCCAAGGATTTATACAATCACAACCACCACTGATCGCATAGGATGTTCACCTCATACCGGAGGTCGATAGATCCCATTAGTAATCACCTATCTCCATACACCACTGCACAGGAACCACGCAGTGCATCTCCCACCCGGTAACTGCATGCTACTTAACAATGAAACATTCTTGACACCGTCATACAAGATAACTGTGTTGCTTCTAGTTTAAGGACCAGTAACACGATCGAAGCCTGTGATAGATCATAGATCCTCTGAGCCATGTGATCTATCATGTGCGTCACATTCAGTAAGCGTTCCACTAACACCTACCCACATGTATATTATATCCATCTTATGAATTATAGCATGCGACTCGCCATCCTTTATCATTAACATCTCATACTAATCAAATGTAGTATCCCATGTGCCAGTCCGTACTCGACTAATCATAGTCCTTATCTGAGAAGTCTAAGGACTAGAAATAACCATTAAGACATCCTTATTACAAATGTCAATTGTCACACATTCTTAACATTTTAAGAATAAGGCCTTCAACAGGAAATCTAAGGATTCATTCATATTAATGATTGAAGAGCTATGAATGAAGATATAACCTTAAATATGAAAACATATTTTATTACATATTGCAAGAATTACATCATTAGTCCTATAAATGTAAATGTCAGATGTCATCTAAATCTAGCATTAGGGTACTAACACTAACACCTGGCATCGATCAATGGAGTGGCCGCGAATTCTATGATATCTACAGTATTCACATTAATTCCTTCCCATAGGATGATCAGTTTGCTTTGAGAGTCTAATATGGCCCGACCTTTCTATAGCTGCTAATATGGCATACTGTTGCTTAATGAGTCAGGTGTAATGATTGAATTGATGTTTAGGTGGATTTGGCCTCTATACCCTTTCTTGTCGCCTGTGGATGTTCTCTTCACCTTCCCAATCTTTTCTTTTTCATTCTTCGTCTTCACCTTCTCCCACTACTCTCATTATTTCAGTGTAGAGTATGTATCTATTTGCTCTAACCTATGTTGCATGGAAATGAAAATGGGAAACATTTCTGATACGAAACAGAAAAGCTGAAACGGACATTCTTCTAAAAAAATAGGCATAAATAGGGTCCAAAACGGCAACGAGAAACGTTTCAGAAATGTTTCGAGAAAGGGGAAACGACTCCTCCAATAAGTTTTCATGCAACATAGGCTCTAACAAATAAATCTGCCAAAGACTTTGGGGGGTTTAATGATAATGATTCTTGGAAGGATATTAGTCATTGATTGATGCTCAAAAATACCAAAAAATTGTTATATTTTTTACCTCCTAATCCATTTAATCAGCTTAAATATCAAAAATTGCTTGTTGCAGCCCAAAAGAAGAAAAAGAGATGAAAGGATGATTTAACTCTTCAAAGGCATGATCAAAAGAGGAAAAACAAGCCAACAAATGAAGATGTTCTGACAAAGTTTAAGCCATTCAAATGAAAGCTGAGTAATTCGAATAAGTCCTCAGAAGATATTCAAATATGGAGCAATTCGGATGGAAGCTAGTCAATCATTCGAATGAATCATTCTAACATTTGAATATGAAAACTATCGGGAATGTATTCGGATAAGCTTGGCCCAATTCGGATAAGAAGCAGCAAAATCAAGAACTCCAGGTAAAATTGTGTATATTCAAATGAAGACTAAGTCATTCGAATAAGCTGAGAATGAGAAGATATTCGGATGAACATATCATATGGAAACAATGAAGATATATCCAAATGAAGACCAAGTCATTCCAATGTAAATGAAGAAGAGAGAAAAGCTATTCAAATGAAGGCTGAGCAATTCGAATAAGAAGCAACTCAAGAACTCAAGATTCGTATTCTCTCAAAAACATTCGGATGAGAATAATAGCATTCGAATACTTCCCAAGTCATTCGAATGTTAAGAAGAAGTCAAGAGGAAAGTTAGAAATTCATTCGAATGAAAGTACTGTTGCATTCGAATGACAGAAGAAATCACCGTGCAAGGAACAGTAAAGTGTGAAATTCATTCGAATGACCCAAGTGGCCAAGAAAAACTAAGCGTGCGTTCGAATATCCCTGCTAGCATATTCGAATGAGGATCTGAAAAAGCTCTGACATGCGCAAACGAACACGGTGGCTCTAAAGTAAATTCAACGAACTTTTTGAACAACTTTTCTCCAAGTGGTACCCTCTTCCATGCGCGACAAGCTTAAAAAGGAACTAACATTCTTTGGAATCAGGTGTGTGGAGAGCAGAGGATACTTAGAAAAACACAAAAAGACGAGGATCATTGAAAAGTTGCAAGTCTTTTCATTCTTTCTGTTTTTTTAGTTTTAGTTCTTGTCTGTAATTTGAATTTTTCTAGCACTTTAGTTGTTGTTCGCTCCCAGTTGTAACTCTTGCTTCAGATACATTACAAGTCCATTTCTATTTTTGAAGTTCATTTCAGTAATCAATACAATAGTAGTTTATCTATTTCTTATTGTCAGTTCCTGTTTATTTTCTCTTTAAATCTCGTAATCATCAGTTGAGATTAGTTTTAGTCGTGCACTTCCCATGAAGATGTGTGGCTAAAGTCGATCCTTAGGTTAAGGCAAGAATGGTGCCAAAGCCATTGATGAACCAAAATAGCAGAACTTTAGATGTTCAAATAACAGAAGCAAAAAATAGCTTGAGAAATATTCTTAATGAAAATCTCAGGCTTGGATTGGTTCGTATGCCTAACTTAGAGTTTCCATGCCATGTATGAAAATTGCTTGACCTAGAAACGTTCTCATACCCAAGCCCCGAGTAAATTTTTTGTCAAAACGTTATTTATACACTAATTTATGATAGCTGCTTAACATAGAGCCTCCATGCCATGTATGAAGGTTGCTTGAACAAAGAGTTATCATTATCTCAGTAGTATATTTAATGGTTAAGCTCCAAGCTATCTGAACTTCAAGTTACATCAAAGAAAGCTATATGGTGAATCAGCTGGGTTTGGCACCAGATTTGTCTTGACCCAAGATTCCTCCATATCCAGATCAAAGTCATATTGCACTTAGTTCATTCTCATTGTGTTGTCTTATTAATCAAAAGAGTTGGTGTGGTTATCTCCTTCCATGAGTAATCTCCCTGAGAATCGACCCGATTTTGCCCGGAAAAATATATAAATTTTCTGCTACAATCACACTCGTGCACTGGCGAGTCTAAACGCCTCACCTTTTATGTGAACATAAACAACTGATAAATGATCTAAGTTAATCCAAAAAGAATACAAAAAGTAACATATGCAGGGTGAGTGATGCAACAGTCATACCCTTTGCATCATAGCAAATACTACTATTTCAAGCGACAAATCATGAATTTCAAGAGTGGCATTCCAAAATCTATTCACATACTGTTATCTACATATTGTTATAGGGTTTCTTTAATTCCCTATCAGATATTGAGGAGATATGTCGCATCCTTCTTTTTTTGATTATTAATTATGAAGGCTTTAATGAATTATGTTCTTAACTGCTTGAATGATGAAATGGATGCTTTAGGTAACCCATTGAACCAGGTTCGAACATGCCTTATCAAAGTTAATGAAAATACCTGACACAACTTTGTCGCCCCATCCATGAAGTATCATGAATGATTCATAATCTTGAATATGATCATCAAGGTCATCTTTGCTAACATAAGGGGTAATCTGTGGCATCTTAAATTTTCGTGGCAATGGTTTCTTTAATATGTTTTCAGTGAACAGGGATTTCCTTCTTGGCTATTCCTCAACGATCAGAACCAATTTCTTTTATTCGAGTACTTCTATTACACTCTTCATGTCGTCTTGCATACATGTTGCGATATTATTATTAGCTCCTCTATTTCTTGGTGTCGAGTCCTTGGTGGGGCTTTGCCTTTTTTTCATAGGTGTACTTGCCATAGTTTTTTTACGTCTTCTCCTTCTTAAGCTCCCTTTATCTCTTTGATAATTTCCCTATTGCTCTTGATTTTGCAGCAGAGAGGCGTTAGCTCCTCGTGGTGGGAGTTTAGGCTGATTTCCCCTGCGAGGAGAAGATCGAGAGTGAGAGTTTGGTGTGGCTTATCTATAAGAACTGATCTCTTCATCTTTATGATGAGTTCTCTTTAGTGGTGTAGTTTCCGACATAATTCTCCTTAGCATTGTAGGTAATGTCGTATCGGGGACCAAACTTTGGAGTATCCTTGCCATGTCCCATAGGGCCAGCATTCCTTTAATATGTTGTTGTTGCAACGCTTCATAATCTGTCCATGAGATGGTAAAAGGAGCTTGTTGTGAAGGGCTAGTTTGATCGTGGCATTTGTGTTGATTAACCAAGTGTTGGAAACCTAATGGAGGTGGCAGGGTCTTGCTATCGGGGATTAGACAAAGTTGACTGAAGATTTCTTTATCGTTGAATATTGGGTAGAGGTTGATGCATTCTCACTGGATTTTATGAGTCTTGTGAAAGAGGGAAAATTTCCACGCCTTGAAAGAGAGTCCCCCGATTGCTTTTAGTGCCTACCATTAACAATGATTTGACTTTTTGTTGCAGTTTCCCATAGACGACACTAATTTTTGTTGTCTAACTACAATAATAAAATTTATTTGTCTTGTGATGAGTCAAAGTAGAATCATTCACCACTGTTAGGGATCACGGGTACTATCAGTGAGGCCACAATAAGTTTTCATCAAGTTAGAGCTAGGGCTCGATGAGCTACGCACCTAGAAAGGTCTTCGAGTGACGAGTAATATGGGGCCCCAAGCGGATTTTCAATAGGTTGGTCTCCCAGAGCTAGGGATAAGCAATCTAGAACCCTGCTTGCAAGCACAACAATAGTCAGAAAGCCACACAAGGGACTCCCCCACGTGGGTCCTCTGTGTTGGAAATGTATGCCCTAAAGACACGTTTTATTTAATTTATGGTAATAATGTTTCTTTTAGTCAGTTTATGGCACATATATTATTTGCATTTAATTGTTAGAAAAGTGTCCATGCTATTAAGTAAGTGATTCATGTGATGGGTCGTTCTTCACAGTTAGGCATGAATCATGGGTACTTAATAAGCAAGAAAAATATTAGTCTTGATCTTTTGATAGAACTGGGCATTCTATCATGATAAGGTCATTGTGCAATAGATCCTAATGGAGGATAGCTTGAATCATGGGTACTTAATAAGCAAGAAAAATATTACTCTTGATCTTTTGATAGAACTGGGCATTCTATCATGATAAGGTCATTGTGCAATAGATCCTAATAGAGGATGGCTTGCCTTAGCCAGTAAACAGTCCGTTTACTCTAATTGTACAAGCGCATTTGGAATGCATAGAGTGGACCTGTGATAGAAGCTAATGACAAAGTACTAATTATCATGGAGCTAGTCTATCACTACTACTACGTGGACGAGTACTCTAATACTTGAGTATTAGTTGGTGGTCTAGTGAACCTAGAGCTATATTCTTAGATTCACTGTAGGTGAGGTCTATCAAAGATCAATAACCTTGTGAGTTGGGAGTATGGTTTCTAATTAGCTAAGACAGACTAATACAAGATAGTTTCTGTGATTCACCCCCTTGTGATTGTCCAAGAATAATCAAACAATCCAGGGCCCTGGGAACGTGACTTAAGAGTGTGTGCTTCTGGGTAGCTCCCAGTGATAAGCAAGTACATTCGAATAGTCACCGATTATTGGACTAGTGATCTAAGGATGGTAGAAATTATTTAGAGAGGTGTTAGTACACTATTCCTTCCTAAATGATGGGTGTTACGCAGAGGGGTATTTTCGTCATTACACTAGTAGGTCAAAGACATTGCACATGCAAAATTATTCGTGGGGTCAGTATTACCATATGGTGATAGTTGGAACACTTAGAATGACAAAATATAGCTACTGGGTAGCAGGGATATTTTGGTCATTTTAGTAGCCATGAATAATTTGTCTTTTGGTCCCCAGGGTAGCTCGATATAACTCATGTATTATTTAATACATTTGGCTTGTTGGGTGAATTACATTGAGAGAATTATTTTATTCAGAATGATCCATAATTAATTGGGCTAGAATAAAATAATAGTTCATTGGTTTTTAATTAATTAATTGGGCTAACCCAATTAGAAAATTAATTAATTGGACTTGGCCTACTAGGGTTTTAACCCTAGGGTTCTCCCTATATATATTCTCTCTTTGTTTGTTTTTCACCTAAGTTGTTTTTTCTCTTCTTCACCAAGAGAGGCCACGAGTTTTGAGTCATACCTTGGAAGATCAAGAGAGCGTTCAAGATCTGATGCGAAGGAGCCGAAGGATTGCAGGACAACCGTCGTCTCCACCACGCGAAGAAGCTGCCGCCCCTCCTCCTCCTGTCGCTCCACTCCGTCCGGTAATCCGAAGGAAAAGTAAGTTTCCTAGATTCTAATCAACACGAGGAAATGTTTAATTTTCGCTTCCGTTGCATGCTATGTTTCCTCGTGGATGGTCCTTCACTCTGACGGCTAAGTTAAAAAACGTTATGAGAAATATGTCCAATTCATGTTGTAGATAATATTCATGATATTATCAATATGTGTCTAGATGCCCATGTTCATGCTGATGAATAGTTATTTGTTGATGAAGAATAGACCCCAAAATAACCGATTAGCCCTGAAAGAACCAACTAGCACTTATGAACTGACTAGCCCTTGAGATGCTTGAGAGCAAAATAGAGTCATTGTCCAAAAAAATCCCTCCCTTGATGAAAAGAAAAGTCACCTTTTTATAGAGAAAGAAGTGGGGGATATGTGGCAGTTATCCCAGATTTCCCAAGGGAGACGTGACAACCATCTGAGGCATCCTGGATGGCATATTCTCAGCATATTCCACTCAGGAGTTTGAAGACTTAAATTGAGAGGATATCGATAGAACCAAGTACCTCTCGGTGGTGGCCACCATTTGAGGAAATAAACCGAGAGGCTCTCAAAGGAGCAAGGAACCGAATAGGTGGCCACCCCTTGAGCAGAGGAACTAAGAGCCTCTTGGTTCAAAACTGAGATGCTCTCAATGGTGGCCACTTAATGTGGCCACCCTGTTGGGCAAACAAATCGAGAGCCACTCAGTTGAGCCAAGTGGGGGGGGTTCTCGGCCTCCACTTGTGCTCCAAGTTTTTCTTTTTTTCATTTTTGCTTTTTTTTTTTTGGTATATTTGATCCATATCAGTAGATTCAACACATAATTTCTTTATTAATATTTGCGGGCATATCGGAATGTTTTTTGCTTAAGATGTAGTTCATGGTTCAAATTTTACAAATAATTAATTATTTATCAAAATAATCCTGTGTGTGTTGTTCCAGCATTTATGGTAAGTTGAATTCGAGGTTTAGTGTTTAAGATTCAAGTTAGTCATGAGAATTTTATAAGTTTATTGTCAAGGATTTATGTAAAATTTATTTAAACTATGACACTGAATGTTTCTTGTAATAGATGCACGTTGTCCCATTACTTGAAACAAATAATACAATTTATTTACCTTTCTTGCCAAAAATTGTGGGACCAAGCTGCGAGGCCCCCGCAAGGGAAGGCTATACCCGAGAATTTGCAAAAGGCTCAAGAGTAATTTATCTTGGGGTGAAAATGAAATTTTCAGAAGATTAGGGCTATAATGTAATTTTTGGTATAGTTGTGAGTGACCAAATTAACTGTAGGGAGTGCCCTGGAGCGAAGATGTCTAATGAAAATGATATGGTATTGACGAACATTTAGAGGTATGATTTTTGGCACTGAAAGAAATCAGATTAGAAACGATTTTTGATATAGTTAAAATACAACTATGATTTAGGTTAAAAAATTGAATTGTCATAAGAGACTTCTGGGAAGTCAACGGAACCCCAAAGAGATTCATATTTTGTATAAGGAATAACCCTTAAGTGGTTTCAAGAGGAAACAAAGGGGTTTGAGGTCAAAACGTAAATTCGAGCCTAAGTGTAATTTATTAAATTTGCCCAAGAAAGGTCGAAATGGTGTTATTTCTTAAATTTTGGGGATGAAATGGAAAGTATAGAGCTTATGGGTCAAAATGGCACTATTAAGAAGCTTAGGGGTTTCAAAGAAAGGACCAAAGTGAAATTAAAAATTTGTAAATGGGCTGAAGTGTAATTTTTGCAAACTTGAGGATGAGAAGACTGCTATGACCGACCATCCACCTTGCTGGCCACCGATCGCCACTTTTGGCCATGGGAGGCTCGAGGAAAGTGGTCAAGGATGCTTTTAAGTCTGGCCTAGGCTGACATTGGCCACGATGGTGGCCAATTTTGAGTGATTTCGCCGTTTCTTGGCCATAATTTCGATGCATTGAATCCATGTTTGGTGGTCGAATAATGATATTTTTGGACTAATTTGGGATAGGTAGAAGCCTCAAGGAGGTTGGATTGACCAACCATGAGCATTACAAGGCTCAAGATTGCCTGTAAATAGCGGGTTTGAGAGATGGTTGAATTGTGTAGAAAATTAATCTCTCAAATCCAAGAGTTTGAGGAAAAATTGAGAAAAATGAATAAGGGACTTTTGTTTCCCATGTCCAGAGGATTATTTCTGGAAATTTTAGCAATTTTCGTTGAGATTTGAGGGAGATACGAAGCTTTATTGGAAAAACGGACTTCACCTGAAAATGAGAAAAACCAGTTAGAAAATGGCTCCGATCGAGTGATTTGAACCTATAATCCTGTAAAGGATGAAGAGATGAAGGCGTAGGTTCAAACGAGAGGTGAAATGGAGCTAGAACGAAGGAGAAATCGTTGAAAAACCAGGGCTGTTCTGAAGTTATCGGAAGCTATGAGAGGAAGAAGACCGACGCGTGTAGTGCACACGCCAACCAGCAGTGCGCATGGGAGGCACGTGGCCAGCCTTGCGGCAACACGTGAGAGGGCATCCTTAGCCGAAAAATTCTGAAAAAAATTACTAAAATTCCAAAAAAATAATAATTAGAAGGGGTTTGTGCAAAAGGATTTGGTGTTGGCCTTTCGGGTTTCTTGGATTTAGTGCAAATCAACCTCGTTATGCATGCAAATGAAGCATCGGGGTAAGCTCTAAAATTTTTTTTTAATGTTCTTAGAATATTATGAATTGTTGTGGAAAAATATTTGGGAAATTAGTTAAAAAAAAGTATTTATTTAGAATATTAGAGAGGAAAATGAGAGAAAAATGAAGGAAAATATGAAGAAATTGAGGTATTGATATTTTCTATGTGTAAATGTGATTTATAGAGTCATTGAGACTTGAGTTTAAGTGATTTCTAAGTTCGGCATGAAAATCGAGGTCAAACACGCAAATCGAGGCAGTGCACATTTTTCAAAGTATTCTAAAGTTGGTGCAACAAGTGAGTGGTTTTTCTCCAAAAGCTTGTATATGATGTGATTGCTTATATTATGCATGATACTCATGAAAACTATGATTATTTTGTCATATTTGCTCATATACTACTATTGCATAGAAAGTCGTGATTTTTACGTAGCAAGATATTATTGGCATATTGATGCTCGTGTATGGAATTGGGATGTTGCCTTAATAGTGTAGCTGTAATTCTCCAAGGGCAATTAATTGAACAACGTTAGGATTATCCTAAAAACAGGTTGGGATTCTGCTTAGGGTTCCGTGCCGGCTAGTGGGCCAAAAAAGTTATACCAGGGCATATGTTGTTCATCTATTTGCATCATACATTCATGTATTTGTTTTTAAAGCCTCACTAAAAAATTCATCTTCTAATCGAGTTATACCCCTAGAATATTCAAGCATTCCAGATAGGACTTGCAACTTAGACATGGAAATGATTGAGAAATGACGGCACATGGTGACGTGTCTAATAAATTCAGTATGTGGTTTTGATATTTTGCTTGATCATGAAGAGACGAATATGTTTTTAATCTTATACTTTTTTAATGGTTAGTCTTGTACTATGTAAGAGTGTTATGTATTCGAGTGATGATTGTAGAAACTGATCATGTAATATTGTTCAATATTATTGAGATATCATTTGATTGTATATGAGGTATTCAGTTAGTATCTTTGAAAGATAAATCTCCATGTATTTTGTATTTGAAGATATACTATGATACATATTCTTATGTTATGATTTCAGTAAATTTGGTTATATACAATATCAGGTTTTGATTTTAACTTTCGCATTTATGATGATTACTTGTCTTAGTTTATTAATTCTTATTTTACTATGCTAAGAAGATAGAATAAGATTATCCGTGAATGATTTATATTAAGTTTATATTAAAAAAAAAAAAACATCTTCAAAATTTATAAATTATTTAACGTCCCAAAAAAGTAAGACAAGTAATACAATTTATTTAAGGCATGATGTGGAATATCTGTTGAAGTTGATCGATGTTGCCCCAATTAAATGAAAACAAATACTGCCACTAAAGTGGTACGGCAGGCAACTTTAGTGAGAATTTTCTCACTTCCCCACGTTAAAGAGTTACACTTCAACACGAAACTTAGCTTGAAAAAATAAATTCTTGTGATTGGAAGAGGCGTGAAGTCGACCACCATACACATTAGTAAAGCTAAGGGTGACAGATTCATCATTTTTAACAGTAATTATAAATTCTGTATAATAATAAAAAAAATCATTATAATCATGCACAAGAAAATTACTACATTATTGATTCACCTCTATCTTTTATCAAATAAAAAAATAAAAATAATTTTTGTGGTTAAAGTAATGGCCGTGCGACAGCGTCTGAGGGTGGAATTTTATTACAAGAAACACATATTAGACATCTCTGAAAGGGATGTATCCCTGTGAAGTCGGTCATTTAAGTCTTGGCCAATTGATGGAATGCCACCATTGATAAATGTCAAGGTTTTGGGTGCATCCCATGCTTACCTTCCACGTCTCTCTCTCTCCACTTCACTTTCACCTAATTCTTCTGTGCATTAATATGGCTTCAATAATTAATTCAATAGTATAAGTTACTATACATGTCTATATATTTCTACACTTACTTAGAGAAAAAATAAGATTTAAGCTCGATTGACACCTTTAAATTCACCAAGGCTACAATAAATTAGACGACACCTTTAAAATAACTGTGTCATTTTTAACTTGGGGTTGCTTAATAATCATTCTAGTGGACTATCAAATAAACCTTTGTTAATAACCATTTAAGAGAGTATATATTATCAGCATTCATGTCCTTATATACTTTTGGAGAGTATGACAAATGACCACCTAATTATGCAACCAAGTGACCGACACTACTTAAATTTATTTAAGGACCTCAAATTATTAAAATCATTCTAGTGTTATAAGTTTGGTTTGGGTGTTGATTGGGATCATCTGCGCCGTTGAGTTCCCAACTTTGACAGCAATTGCCAGTCTCCCAAAATTCCACTTCCAAAAGCACGCAATTAATGATGCCTTCCATTAATTTCCACATCAACCCAATACATATATATATATAATATATTCTGTTTTCTGACTTGTTCTAGATCATCACCTGTCAAATTGAGATGGGCATCATGACAAAAGAAATTAAATAGCAGTACCCAAATGGGTCCAATATGTCTGCGCTACGTAGCCCCATCCCTAGCTACCCTCAGTACTGTTCACTAGGCAATATGGTGGAATTCCAATTTCCAAACACGTTGAAACCCCTATAAATTGAGAAGCAGCCCAAGTCCAGAAACCCGCATCCCCCTCCCTCTCATTTGAGCCTTGAATTGGTGTTGGTGGTGAAAATGAAGGCAGCAGCTGTGGTGGCGGCGGCAATAGTGGTGGTGCTGGTGGTGGTGGGGCAGGGGCCAGAGGTGGCGGCAGTGACATGCAACGCATCAGAGCTGAGTCCGTGCGCGCCCGCACTCACTTCCAATACTCCCCCAACATCGGTGTGCTGCACCAAGCTCAAGCAGCAGCAGCCTTGCTTTTGCCAGTACCTCAAGAACCCTAATCTCCAGAAGTATATCAGCTCACCCAATGCCAAGAGAGTTGCCTCCACTTGTGGGGTTGCCGTCCCCAAGTGTTAGAGATATATATATTCCTTCTTCTTCCCTCTCTTCATGCATGGCTATATATATATATATATATGATTGAAATGAAGAGGGAGAATTCATAAGACTTAGGCTAGCGTATGTCTGGTCCTATGTATCCTCATACATGCCATCATTGTATGAGCATTATCTAGCAGCTAGTAGTTATGGGGGAAATAAAGTCAGTTCTCTTGTGCTGAATCTGTTCTTGCCACTCTATGTACTAGTACTTGAGATGATGGCACTATCTTTAGTGGTGACGCGTGCATGCTGTCTTTTGGTTTTGAAGATTTTGCTATTTTTCTATAACGTTAGAACTCATAATATTAGCCGGCTCAAGGGGAAGGCCACTAAATCCTATGCCTAAGGCCCCCAAAAAAGGGACCTAAAAAGTTTTCAAAAGCCAGCCATGCTACCCAAAAAGGAGGTTGTAGGCCAAATTTTTTTTACTTTTAATTGATAATTGGAAAGAGAGTGAGAGGGAGAGAGAAATAATTATAAAAAAATAAAAATAAAAGGATTTTTTTATTTTTTTTAAAGAACCCCTAAATTAATAATAGTCTAGGACCCAAACCCCATGAGCCGGCCCTCCCTCATATTAAGACATGAACAATGCTAGAGTTGTTTGAACTTGCTGCCCAAGAGGAGGAAATCCCCTCCTTACACCCCTTCTCAGATGCTCTGTTGCAGCAACTATGTAGGACAAATAAATCATTTTCCTATAGGTATTCATCCCAACAAATATTGTAAAGAAACAGATCAATTAGGTCCAAGCTGGAAAAATATACAATCTAGATCCCTGGGATTGGAAGGATCCCTAGAGCTAGCAAAAAGGAATTTTATCTAAATTAGGGGAAGATGATAAAAAGGAAGAACCCATACTCTATTCTATACCTATCTATGCCTACAACTTTACTCCCTCTTAGAACTCTAGATTTCTTATGTCACTTAGGCAAAACAAAGGAACTATTGAATTAATTATTTTTCTTTGCATAATTAATCACAAAAACTCAATATTTTTTTTCTGTTTAAAAAGAAACACAAACGAGTAAACAAATCCATTTAAACCTTTTCTTCTAGCGCTATGTTAAAATTCAAGTATGAGATAGTCTCTAGCATTATTTCACACAATTTGAGAAACTCAAATTCAAAATTTACATCAATTTTGAAAATTTAATACGATCAAGAAATAATGTTAGGGCTTTAAAAAAAGAAAAACAATGGGCAATCTTTCTTTTATCTATCAGTCTTATAAACTCAAATTATAATCCAAAATTAAAAAAAAAATAACAAAATTTGTTCTTTCCTTTCTTGTGGAATCTAATAAAATCAATCCTTAGTCAATATTATTTCAGACTATTACCAAGAACTCATTCTCGAATTTCATATTAATTCTCAAATTATTAATTTTTAATCATTCCAAAATTTTAATTTTTTCTATTAACTCTTATTCTGCATAATCTATTGAGATCTGCCTAACTTTGACAAAATTAGGTAGGCTGCCTAATTTTTGCCTAAATTAGGTAGCCTAACTTTGTCCTTTGGGGGGTATGTTCTATGTATAAATTCCCCCTTTCCCCATTGGTTTTGGCATCCCATTTTTTTCATTCTCAATCATCCCATTCTTCAATCTTTGCCCCTTGCCCATTTGCATATGGTTCCTGCCAGTGTATATAGCTTCTCTGATTTCATCATCACTGTTTTCCTGATGAAGAATGATTTTCTCATGGGGCGAGTGGTGAAAATGACCAGTCTGCCCCTGCATTGGTTTAAGCAATATGAATATTTGGCTGCCAAATTCGTAATCTGAATCATCATTAGTTACAGTGAAATGCTCTCTTTTCAACAGCAGACAGCAGTTTTCATTTAATTCTAATAAAGCAAAAATACAGCATCATTAGTTACAGTGAAATGCTAGACAAAAAGGGACAATAATAAATGAATCAGATTTCTTTTATTCGAGAAATTGAGAACAATAATGGGAAAATACCCAAAATCTCATCATGTAGAATGAGAATTACAGACTCCAATTAATTAACCCAAATCTAATCATGCATAGTGCAGCAAGGCAGCCACACCTACAGAGAAGTGACACTCAAAAATTCAACACATTTACATTTAAGAAAGAGAGAGAGAGAGAGAGAGAGAATGGCACACAAGCTAAAATTTCAGTTTCTCACAAATGAAGAAGGTTTGAAATGTGGTTCCAGCCCATAATCCATGGCCTCTTGTCGGATGGGATTGCAAAGTTCAGCTCAAACATCTCCTTGGACAAATTTCCACCTTCACAAAAACCTACAAGCTTGGCCACTATCTCAGCACTCTCCTCTACATGCTTGGCATCATGTGGATTTGTCCAAAGCTTGTTGATGAATTGGATCCTCCTTTGTTTCCCTTCGATCGGGATTTTCCATTTAATGTATAATGCATCTCTCTCCTCAGCTGTCAAACGCGTTGTTAATCTCTTTGCAAGGAACTCCCTTTCTCTTTTCAGTGCTCTAATACTGCAAGTAAACAATGCACAGCATAAGTGGCCTCATTTAAAATGAAAGGCATGCAAATCTCAGTAAGTAGCATCGGGGAGAATCAACCTTGATGACAATGAGATCGTTGGCTCATCTCCAACAAGAGCTGGGCTTGCGCTCCCAAGTTCTGCAAAGTGATTCTGCAACCACGTCAAACGCCTCAGTTCAACTTCCACGTATATCTGGTCAGCTGGATCCCCTTTGAATAACAGATAAAACTGTGTCCTGTGAATGATGGAAACATGACACACATCCCATAACTCAATAATCTGCTGCCTTTGCTCCCTGAAAGTTACATGCCATGTAGCAGGGGACTCCATTTGTGTGTCAGCTATATTGTCATCGTTTTCTATATTGTGTCCAGCTGCTTCATTTGCTTCAAGCTCAAGCACCTACAGGGATAACATGTGCAAATGAAAGAATTAAGCAAAACAGTAGTTCAAGATGCCCCAATTAAAAGAAATCTCAAAATGCATATAAAAACAAACAACTGCTTTTGGTGAGGAAATTTGCAAAGAAAAACTTCTATTTTTACCTGGCAAACTAGTAGCTGCTTTTGGTATTGTAGCTTGGCTACACGTTCTTTAAGCTCTGTTACATATGCTCTTATGCTTCTCACATTCTCTTCAGCTGCAGTCTGGAACATCTTCTGCATTTTTCTCATGTTAACTGAACTAGAACGTCGATATGGCGTACCTTCCTTCAATGCACCCTCTCCACCTTCTTCACTCTTTGTTGGAGTATCTCTCTCAGACATTGCTGGGGTTTCACTAGAAACTATATCATTGTTTTCTGGATCTTTATTTTCAGTCTCTGACTCCAATACTTGACGAGAAGTCGATAGAGGTGAGCATGGAGATAGTAAAAAGTTGTGGCGGTTAGCACTATTGCTTGGAGCTAAAGGAAGTAGCTTCTTCTTTTTTAACTGATTCTTGGCTTTCAGGGAAGCCTCACTGCTGGACTCTTGAGCATTATTGTTAGGAAGTGACATAACCAATTTGTCTATAGACTTCTGAACATTTTCAAGTTGTTCTTCCAGATCTGCAATGGTACTTCCTTGGGTGTGGAGTCTAGTTATTTCATCCTTAAGGTTTGCACTCACACTCTTGTTCACAGCAACCATGTTTCCAACTTCAACTTCTTTTGCAAGTGGTCTAACAGCACGCATTTCCCTTATTTCTGCTTGCAGCTTAGCAATTGTCTCTGCAGCATCTTGGTTACCTAGTCTATGACAAGCCACTTCCTTTTGGAGTACTTCTAGAGCTCGATTTGCTTCCTCTCCAAGCTGCTCCTGAAGGTGTTCAAGTTTCCGAATTTCGTGCATCAGTGTGAAAGGAGCAGTTGATGAGTGCCTCATAGTATGTCTTCCTATTGTATTTCTTATTTTATCTCCTCGGTCTTGCTCCTTTCCATCAAGTTTTGCAGATAATGTACCCGAAAAAGATAGGCACTTCTTTGCTACTGGACTGTGTAATTCAATCGCCTTTAATCCCTGAGGTAGTCAGCAAGCCATCAGATGATTATAGAAAATAACCCATGTAATAATGAGAATTCAATTAAGGGGAGCAGAGAGGGAAAGAAGATACCTGCTGTTCCCCCTCAAGTTTACGACGTAATTCATCTACTTGAGATTGAGCAAGATCTCTTTGATGCCTCAGTTCTTCGATTTCCATCTTCATCTATGCACAATAGTGAAGGGAAAAAAAATAAATGCTAATATTCAAGAGCAAATCCTTTCATGACAAATTAGGAACTCATCCCCAGACCTAAACTGCAGATTACCTGCTGAATTTTCAGATCTTTTTCATTTGATGGCTCAGGGGTCCGAAGCTCTGCTTCGAGTCTAGCCACTTCCTTCTGTAAATGTTTTACAAGCTGCTTATCCGAAACAACCTGATCAAGTATGAGAAAATATTAAAAAGGCCTCAATAATTATGTCTTGAATAAATAATAGAAAATAGTTTCATCTCATTTGAAAATACTTGAAAATTGAAAGCAAGCCAAGGAAGGTGAAAAGCTAATAATTCATACCATATTAACTTGTGCATTATTTGTCACTTCCTTTGCTCTGGTAGCAAAATAAAGAGTATTCCGGGATTGTTCGACATGACTGAGTGCTGGGCTCAAAGTGCATATGATGGCAGTGCGGGCATTTCCACCGAGAGAGTGCTGCAATATGCGTGTGAGCTTTGAGTCTCTATAAGGTATGTGACCACTTCTTTTCCCAACACTGCGATTGGCAACAAGTTTACTTATAAATCAAGGCAGACATCATTTCATCGTGCAATGGCCTCTCACAAACCAAGTGACCAGGAAATCTAGTAAGCTTTTGCAAAGGCACATGGGATATTTGACATGGCATTTCCATAAATTTAGAAAATCTTCAGACAACTGATTAAATTTAAAAGTACGATCATGAACGTACAAACAAAGTAATTTACTTCTTTGAAGTCCATCCCAAGTATAGAACAATATAAAAAGGCAATCCATGAAGCCAGTTCTATATAAAATGAGACTGTATGCTGAAGGCAATTTTTGAGGTTCTATGGTGTAAATTTCTTTTATGTGGTGGTGAACTAAAAGGATTTTGGGAATTTGAGACACCATGGTAACAAATATAGACAACCAAAACCTTAGACATTCAAAAGTCAAGAAGTTCATAATACTAAGCCATTTGGAAAAATCAAAACTGAAGGACAAAAAGGGGGTCTAAAGAAATCAAATTACAAAAATGACAAGAAAAAAAACACTAGAAAGAAGAGAGCTTTTTACTGGTCCACAATTTGCGAACAATCAGAAATATATTTTTACAAGCACTGACCTGAGCTTCCTTATTACAGTTGTCAGAGTCATCAAGCTAAGATTAATATGGCAGCCTTCCCTAAGTCTAGCACCATCTGCATTCGTCTGTGAGGCTCTTTCACTGCCAGCTAGATCAACAAAATTCTGCAGCACATCAATATAACAGTTACAATCTCAATTGCCATTCACCAGGCTATTTGCCCAACTACATGAGAGAGATCTTTTAATTTACCAGGCTTGCCACATAAGATCTTATGCGATCAGAAGTTTCCCGCAGAGTACTTTCTATTGTCTGCATGGTCAATCAAAAATAATTGTAGTGAGATAGTTGTAATTAAACGCATTGCCTATCTATAACTGGCAACATAAATTACAAGTGATAAGCTTACCAGCTTTATTATCTGGTGTGAGCGGGAACTGGTGTCATTTAATGCAGTTTCACCCACTTGCCTCTGGGCTGCAAAATGTGTACATACTAGTCATAGGTTAAGATGCCAGTTGAGCAATACAAGTACACAAAGCTATTTCACTGGTGCCAGAAGGTTCAAATGGTTACCTTCACAAATACTGATCAAATGCCTCAAATGTTGATCATCATTTGCAGTTTCTTCTACCAACTTCTCAACCACAGTTCCTTTCTGCATCCAAACAGTTACAAGTAGCCAAACATTACCAAGGGGAAAAGGAATAAACATATTATTCATATAATCATAATAATCAGTATGTGCAGATCCTACCTCTGGATCATCTAAAAGCTTGAGATTACGCCCAGATTCTGAATTTAAAAGGTCCCTGACATTCTCATTATAAATTTCCAGCCCAGAAATTTTTATTCGAAAATCTCTCTCTGGACTCTGTCATGATGACAAAAAAACATATGCTTAGATTGAATGTGACAAATCGAGACCTGATGTTAATGTTGAATACACTAACTTGCTAATATTGAAATTTGAACAAATGGAATGGAAATTTGGTATCATGATTTAGAGATATTTTTTAACTGGGTATTTACTTGTGTCCAAATTTGATAAATAATCCAATTACATAATATTTTTAGTGCAATCAATCTTACATTCATTATATGCTGATAGATATCATTAACAGCTTTCTCTGTGATTCCCCTCATTGTGTAGGTCTTCCCGCTGCTAGTTTGACCATATGCAAATATGGTTGCTGCGAGGAAGGAAAATTTCTGTAAGCACTCGAGGAAACTTTCAAAAGGGATCTTAAAAATAAAATGTAAAGTATTACCATTGATACCCATTAAAGCAGACAAAGCAACATTCTTCACTCCGTCCTCATATACTGTTTCAGTTAGACAAGCAGGACCAAAGACTCTATCTGAAACAATTAAATTTATGCTGTTTAATATTCAAATGCTTCAAAATATGTGTCTGCATAAAACAAAAGTATCCAGCCAGGAGAAAATATGAAGACGAAATGGTGTCACTTCAGTACCAAATATAAATGAGACTGGTTGAGTAACACGCTCCTGAGCTGGTGGTTTATACACAATTGTATGGTCATCTGTGCATTCCCATGCTACTTGGTCTTTGGCCAACTGCTCCCGTTTGTTTAAAGGCCTTAACCGTACTGTTACAACAATCTTCTCTTCCTTAACTTTCGGACCACCTGGAGTGGATACTGGAGTCCTATTATCTACTTTTGAAGCTGGTGTGCTGGGATTTTTAACTGTCATATTTCCTATACAAGGATCTAAGAGTTTCCCCCTTGACAGTTGAACTTAGAAGAAGAATGTGCCAGGATACAGTCACAGCCTCTCTAAAGAGAGGCTAGAGAACTGAAATAGCCACAAAATGAACAATAATTGCAAAATTACTAGCTGTCACACTTGGAAAGTGTATCTGTCACAACAAACCAATAATTAGAATATGTTAATGAATAAAATAGAAATGAGAAAAGTTGGAATTCAACGAAGAAAAGTTTATACACGATTGTTTAATATTCAACAAATAAAATAGAATGATTGAAGGAATTCAAAGCCAAGAGTTTCAAAAAACAATTAAGAATATTAAGTGTAAAGCTCTGAGGTAAACTACATTCCAGTACAACCCAGCAAAAATAAAAATTAGCAGTATAATGAGCTTATCAAATTCTTTTTAACTTTTAGTTGTTGATGAAGATCAATAACATCAATGCCAATTTCTATTTCCTCGGCAAAAATTCCCAATCAAGAAAAATTCCCAATTACTAGTAGTCCACTGACAGGAAAAGAATCATGCCCAATTAAGAAAAAATCCCAAAAATCATAGAAAGAGTGAACGCTAAATTTTTATAATTCGGTCATTCAGTAATAGTCACTCACAAGACAAGCGACTATAACCAAATAAAAAGTAAAGCTAAATTTCTATGTTCATATTTTAACAGTTTCTTTCAACGTCATTCATATTGTCATTTGAATCCCTAAAACCTGAAAAATGAAATGAGTCAACATGAATCCTAACAATGCCTACGAAAATTCTGAAAACCTAAAAGAAATTTAAGAAACCGGTATCTTATAAACCAAACAAGTCGATAAAGATATAAACAATCAGTCTACATCAAGTTGAAGAACGAAGAACAAAGAGCTGTTAAGATATTACAAATTTCGCCAAAAAAAAAAAAAATTCGTGTATTTGAATCACCGCCCAGATTTAGGGATCTGGTGTGAAATCTGAATTAGCAGTGAATATTTAACATTTTCCAACTCGCTGGTCATCTATAATTGCATATGAATATGTAATGTATGTAAATGTGCAGAAATTATCATACATATCGGCATCAAAATTCGCCTGAACCTAATTGCAAACTTGCAATGTTCACCATTAAAGAAATAAAAGCAAGTAATCTGCACAAACCTCAAGGCAGATCGAATCGTCGTCTTCCACTCGGATTGAACCAAATCAAACCTCACGAATCGACGTAGAATCGCAGTTCAGAGAGAGATAGAGAGATGAGCGTTTAGAGAGAGAATTGAGGGAGAGAGAGGAGCGTTTAGAGAGAGAATTGAGGTGGAGAGTTCGAATAAAAGAGAGAAAAGCTACAACGAAGTGTCGAGTTTTGAATTTGGAGTCCCATAACGGCTAGTTGAATTTCTCGGGTACTTTTATGGGAGACGTGAATTTCTCGTGGATTCATTGATTTCAGTTTACGTTTCGTCAAATATCGCCGTTTAAAGCGTCTCTGGTTTTGAGCTTGTAACGGATTTCTTAATTAATTATTTCGTTCCCCGACAGTAAAGACAAAAAGGAAAAAGTGCAAATTGCTACTATGCCCCTTCAGTGTTGTATATTTATGGTTTGACACTACCACTTTTCTTTTTTCTTTTTTTTTTCCAAGCAAACAAAACACACAAAACAACAACAAAAAGCTAACATAACAAAAGAAAATAACAACAAAAAGAAACCACAATGCAAATAAACTAATAAACTAATAATCTTGCAGACTCAGTTTGCTTTATAACATAATAGTTTTAACTTGGGATTATCGTCCTTGCACGATTCTCTATCGTTCGTACTCTCGATTTTGATAGAGGAGGTAAATCGCAGGTAGAGGTTTTGCCTCACTGCGCATGGCAAAGAGTTGAACTCACGACATACTGGTGTAAATCACATCTTATCGCAGCCCAACCACTTGACCTGTGCCTTGAAAGATAGTCTTAACCTTATACTATATAACATAATAGTCTTTATACTTTAATTATTCTATTAAGTTTTTAAATTTTGTTATAATTTAGTTTCTATTTAAAAATTCTGTTGGATTTTATGAAAAATTATAAAGTTATAAATATATAAAATAAATTAAAAAATAATTGGTCAAAAAATAACCCAAAAGAGGGTTAATTAAGAAAATTTATGCTTTAAAAATACGAAGATACAATGATTAGATGAATAAAGAACAATCAGTACATAACTAATTAAGAGGGTGTTTAGCTTACCATTTTTAAACTATTAGCTTTTAAGTTATGTAAAATTTACAAGTTAGATAGTGTTTAAACTGATAATTTGTTTAGATAAATATATTTTAAGTTGTCAATTATATAGTCATGTGTTTAGTTTAAAAAAACTAATAAGCATCAAAATTTGACAAAAAGACGAAAATAGACATGTTGAATAATATAAATAAAATATATAAAAATACTAATTTTTAATAAAAATAAATTATAAATTGATGTCTAACTGATAAAATCTTACTATTACATGTTGATAAATTATATACAATTATTAAAAATATACTAATACAATGTTTTATTAAAACCAATACATATTATGTGTTATATATATAACGTTATTTATAAACTCAATATATATTATGTGTTATATATATATTACACAATGCAGGGCGGCTGGTGACGGTAAAAAGATGCGACGGATGAGGAGATGGGCTACGATAAGAGGAGGTGATGGACACGAAAATGGCGGCAATGGAAGTGGAAGAAAGAGATCTAGGCGACGATGACGGTGCTGGGCTGGAGGCGACGACCGATTTACTAGAGGCGACGATGAACAATCAGTCATGAAAAAGGTAAAGAAAAAGAAAGAAGAGGATGAGAGAGTGCAAATATTTGAATTATGTGAGGGTAATTTCGTAATTTACTTGGTTAATGTAATAAGTTGCTAAGAACATTTTTGGAAAAGTTGGGGGAAATAGCTTTTGAAAAACGCTACTAAATTTGCTTAAAAGTTAGTAGCGTTTAAACTTTTAAATGTTGTCAAATGCGTAAAAAAATAAGCTACGTAACTTATGAGCTCTTTCAATAACTTATAAACGGTCAAATCGGTAAGCCAAACACCATCTAAGACATGTAGAAAATAAGAGCTTTCTCTAGCCATTTGAAACTCATGGCCTCAAAATCTATAATAAGACACTTTTTAAAAGGTTGTCTCATTATGTGCTTAACTAAAAGAAGAAAAATACTTTTAATTCACTTTGTTTATGGTTAAGTGCATGTATGTGTGTATATATATATATAAATCTAATATATGAATGGTATATGATAAAAGGAATAAGGTTGGAAAAGTAAAGATAGATGGGCACGAGGTAGACTTCTATGATATATGAGACATTTTTATCTTCCCAACAATTTTTAGTTGACCTAACTTAAACTTCAGTCAATTAAAATTTAACAGTAATAGTGACTCTAACCTTTCTAGAATACTTTGATTGACTGAAGATTTAGCTTTGATCGACCAAAAGAATCCAATAACTTTCCCAATATTACTGTCTCGGTTAGGTTGACTGAATTATCCAATTTAGTCTACTTAACTTGGTTAAAGAGTATCTTAGAATTATATATAACTTTAGTCAACTAAAATGAAATCTTGGGTTGATCAAAATCTTTTGGAATGACTCATAACATGTTTAGGTTGGTAGAAATGCTAGAGCAACAACATTTTTAAGAAAAAAATTATATAGAAATTATTGTTGTCATCAAAATATATAAATTGTACCCATTAGATTTAACAATCTTTCCCTTTCTAATGATTCTAGGTTACTTTCCCTGAGATTATGCACCATGCACCATGAAAGACTTGACTTACTTAGAAATAGATTCAAACATAGTTGAGCATTCGAGCATTATTTAACAAAAAAATATTTCATAGCATAAACATACATAAGTGTACAAGAGCTAGAGTAAAAACATGAGTATCTAAAACATAAGCGTAATTATTTAAAGCAAGCATAAATATTTAAGAAAGAACATGATGCATCATCTCCAAACATATATATCCAAGAAAGAACATGCACAGTCTTCATTTTTTCTTTTCTTTTTTTCATGATCAAAAAGACTTGAGGTGAGGGAAATGATTCTCAAGTCAAGAGACACACTCCCTCAACTACTAGAGCTTAGACCTCCTAATGTCCTCTAAATTGTTGAGATATAAAGAGTTATTGAAGCTTTGTTTGAGAGGTATTCTCAAAACTTCCTAGTTGAATTTCAATAATTTAATTTAACTCATACACACGAAAATCAATGTTCACAACATTTGCATGATAATGCAATTTAAATGAATTATATGAGAGTGTAAGAATTACATACAAGATTTGAACAATGGGAGGACAAAATGGTTCTTCTAGAGAAAACTCTCATACCTTAGTTCGTTAATCTCAACACATCACCCATTAAGAACAACTTGATGCTTTAGATTGCGATATTTTACATTGACTTCTTAAGAAACAAATCAGGAAGCATTAAAATCTATCAGTATTCTAGATTTTGGCCTTGAGATTTGAAGAGTTCTGATAATACTTCACATTGATGCCGTTAAGGATCATATTAGGGACCCATTCAAATTTGAGTGAAATGACAAGTGTATGAAGATTTAGGGTTTTGACTAAGGTATGTATAAATATTGTTGTTGCTAAACTACAACAATAAATTTGTAACGTGGGAGTGAGATGTGTAAGGTTTGACGGGTCTAAAATACTATTTGGGTGTAGAGTATTCTTGAGAGATGTGAGCAATCTTGAGAGTGTTGTTAAGAAAGAAATCGGTTAGGGGCACATGTGTGTGTCCCCGCACGAACCATCTGATGCCTAAGTCTTTGAGAGTATAGAGTACTAGAGTGTAAAGAGAAAGAGTTCGAGTGCAGAAGTGAGAATACCTTGTGTGAGGAGGGGGCCTTTCTATTTATAGAGGAGGAGAAGGCTGACAAGTGGCACTCTGCCCATGTTTCTAGGTGGGCATCTCGAATGTATCTTGAGGGAATCTTAGACTAGGTCTATTACCTTATGGGAGGATCCCTCGGTGATGTGTCGAGGAAGGCTCTCAAGAGGTCCCTTGGCTATGTTGGTTTTAGCCATGGTTGAATGATTCTTCAAGTCTTCACAACCATTTAGCCATGAGGCTAAGGCATAGGACTTACCCATTTGGCCATGAGGTCAAGGCATAGGACTTAACCTATTTGACCATGAGGCAGAGGCATGGGACTTCTCATTTAGCCATAACACTCACACGCAAGGCCTAAACTTACTCATTCGACCATGCCTTGGCCACGTCTCACTCAGTCGACCATGTCTCATACCTATTCAATCGTGGCTTGTCCTACTTATTCGACCATAGCTTGCCTTTATTCATTCGGCCATGGCTCGCCGTGACATTAGCCTAGCCCATTCGGCTCTACCTTGCCTTGGCATAAGCCTAGCCTGTTTGGCCGTGCCTTGCCTTGGCATGGGTTAAATTCCTACAACAATTCAATTAGTCTCCCAAGATCCATCAAATAACCAAATACTTGCTTGCACCTCACCCCAACTTACTTATTCATCAGATTCTGTTGTCCTTAATTAATTAACGAAAATAATCTCGAACAATGTGTAACCTATCCTATCATCAAAACTTAAAGATCAATATCAATCGAAAAACATCATATAACGCTATTTATATTGGTAGATGTCTCATCTCACTAATTTATTTGTATTTGTACACATATATAAACTCCTCATTTCTCTACTTTATACATAGGTACGTGTACATAACGTCTTATCTTGTTTGTACATATTTACAAGTCCTTGATCTTCCAACAGAATTTTTTCCTCCTCAATCTCGAACCTGGGTGGAGGTGTAAGGGCTTTTTCTTTAGGTTTTTTTTTTTTTTTTTTTTTTATCTTACCCCTCCCAAAGGCATGTTTCCTATGCCCATAATGGCACACTGATCTTGGTTTTATACCTTTCCTGCCACAAATCAAAATATCTCCAAGATTAGTCGAATCAAAAATCCAAAACAATACCATATATTCTAGCTTTGAAATATCCTCAAACTTAGCCAAATCAAACCCTAAATCATAAATTCTAACTCTGATACCAACTGTAATGCCCCACTATTCAAATATACAATGATGCTAAATATAAGCCAATATCTCACACGGGAGTTATGGAAATCCTTACCAACGGAAGTGAAGGATCGAACCTGAAAGCTAGCTAATAGGAACTTCTGCTATATAGTTGTGAAACATAAATTCCTCAAAATTACAACAAATAAACCTCTAGTATTAACACAGCTACATTATATAACATCCACAATGCATCATTCGAGATATGTACATACTAATACAAGTTTAACCATGGTACACAACCTCAAACCAATGAAAACCCATAATAGTAGTCTCTTTACACAACGTCTAATTTAGAAATAAATAGAAAACCCAAAGGCTACAATAGATCTTCTTTATACAAGAATTCGTAGTACAAGAATAATACAAAATCAAACTAAACTTCGGCTACCGCTTTGCTTTTCCTCTTACTTGTCTTTGGGGTATGTGGCACATTTGATATACCTAGGACGTTGAATATCCTAGGGGTATGAAACACCCAAATTAGATAGTTACATCTAAGTGAGATGATTCAAGAATGAAAATACATGCGTGTGTATGCAAATATGTCAAATGCCATGAAATCCTTCCCCTCAATGGAAACCATGCCAGGATGCTGTCATGTTCGAACCTTTCAACCCCCTTACACAGGCATGAGGTAGCCCCCTTAACAGGCCACGTGGTCAACCCCCTTACATAGGCCCACGTGATAGTTTACACATGATAACCCACCAGCTAGCCACAAATGTCGAGATGCATGACAAATGGAGATACAATGCATTTTTAAAGAAACACATGTTATGCAAGCCACATACCACACACAAATGAAACAATAGATATCCAAGATGTCACCAAACATGTATGAACCACTTACCTTGACTGTTTACCTTTCAAGTGTACTGTTCACGCTTATTGGTTTAGGTTTTCTTCAAAAAACACATATTTCAATAAACCAAACCTCCAATATTTTTACATAGGGTTAAAGGGCATTAAAAGAGAATTTGATCAAGAAAATTGCAAGGAAAAATTGCTATTCACGTGCCCTCACACGCCGCCAAAAACGCCTTCATGCGCTGCCACACGCAACCCTTATCGGCACGTCTACTGCAAGTACCGCCGTCTTCTTCAAGAACAGCAAGTGACCCCTCTGGTTTTTCGACCATATCTCTCTTCTTTGAACTCTGATTCGACCTCCATTCAAACCTACGAGTCCCTCTCTTCCCCCTCTATAGGAATAAAACAAGAAATCAGACTTACCTCGTGATTTTTCTAACTATTTTGTATGAACTCCGATGAAGACCCAAAAATTCTAGCGAGGCTCGTATCTTCCTCATTTCTCCACTGTTTTTCCTCTTTCTTTTTGTAGAATTCTCCCCCCACACTCTCGAGATCTTATTCCTTACCTTAAAACCCCTCAGACTTTCATGGTTTTGCCTCAACTCTACTTGAAATGGTTTGGAAATAAAACCTTGGCCTATTTATAGATTTTTTGGCTAATCCCGTTACGCCAAGTGTCCCACCACCTAGTGCTATAATTATTACATCGCCACTTGTGACAATCCTATCCTACTACATGTCCCAAAACCATATTGGAATTCTATTTGGACTCCAAAGCCAAATTGGAATGTTATTTGAAATCTGAAACTATATTGGATTTGAAGTTTGAAAACCATAACATTCAAGTCCTTACACCAATTCCAAAGTCTTTTGGTCAATTATACTTTTACCTAAACTCCAATAATTATGATTTTACCCTTAGCTCAGAAACTGAACTTTTATCTCAGGACTTCCATAATCATTTGAAATGTCTTATTTTCTCAAACATTTGAACTTAAAAATCCTAGGTATTACACAAACTCTCTTCGAAAGCCTATACCATCCTTTCCGAGAGAGGTCTTAAACTCTCTCTGAAAGCCTATATCATTATTTCCAATGGAGGTCCCAAACTTTCTCCAAAAGCCTATATCATCATTTCCAAGAGAGGTCCCAATCTCTCTCCAAAGCCTATATCTTCTTTTTCGAGAAAAGTCCCAGCACAAGACCCATCCTTTCATAAAGAACACTCTTTCGAAAAGGCTTCTTTCGGGAAGCCCCAAATCCTTTAGGAAATACTCCTTTTGGTAAGCCCCAGATCCTTTCGGAAAGACCCTCTTCCTTGTGTGACCTTTAGCTGGTCGACTCCTCGCAGTATCAGAATCTTCGATTGTAGTTTTTCTCGCTTCATAAAAATTATAATTGTTGTATTTTTTGCAACAACAACAATGTACATTTTACATGTTAAGAGGAAAATATAATTTTAGGTGGTTTGTGTTCCATGTCTTGCCCATGATTTCACCCTGGAATGTCTGAAGGATGCACGTGTTAGGGTCAATCATTTCCTAAATGCAGTACTACCCTTACCATTTGGCTCGCAATTTCCCATCCTCACGGAGTGCATTGGTAATAGTTGACTTTTGAAGGACTAGGTCTCCTCCCTTCAGGGGCTAATTCCTCACCCAAGAGTTGTAATAATTAGAGACCCTTTTGTGATAAACAACTATTCCAGTGGATGCCTTATCCCTTTGTTCTTCAATAAGGTCTAGATTTTCTCTCAAGGATTTAGAATTGCCAAAGTTGTTGCCTTCTTCCAGGGCTAGCAATCTAGGAGATTTGAAAGCCACCTTTATGGGAAAAAGGGCCACTATCCCATATACCAAGTTAAAAGGAATTTCCCCCATTAATACCCTGCAGGGGGTTTGGTAGGCCCACAAAACTCTCTGCAATTCGTTAACCCGGGCTTCTTTTAACCTTTGAAGACATGTTTTCAAGCCGTGTAGGATGATTTTGTTACTAATCTTAGCCTGCCCATTGGCTTAGGGGTATGCAACTAAAGCAATTCATAGTTAAATTCCCATGCTTTCACATAAACTTCGGAATAAATAGTAGTCAAATGGCTTGTCATGGTCAGTGTTGATAATGACATAATGCTATTGGTTTTAAAGTTTTGATCATGAAAAAAACAATTAAGCTTTTTCCTAATCTAGTGGTCAAATGTATATTTCAAGGTTCAAATCAATTTCGAATGAGATTCATATTCAAAATAAGTTTAAATCATCAAATGAAATTAGAGGACACATGCCAAGTTAATGGCAAGAAAACTTTGTTAAAAAATGTTTTGAGTTTGTTTGAGGGATAAGACAAAATTAAGTCTAAGAGTGTTAGTCATCTAAGTTTTCAAATCTGTCTCCTGATGAGAAAATATGTTTTCTGTCAGTCGACTGATCCTCTTTGATTAGGCGACTAACAAAATGATAATGGCTTATATCTATCAACATACTCGTTGCTATCTGTCGACTAATAGTATGGTATACATCTATGTCTTAAGCTTTTTAACTTAAAAACAGTCGACTATCTATTTCTAATCTGTCACTTGACAATAAGTATATGCTTTAAATTTTAATCTAATGTCTAAGTTAGTCGACTAAATGTTTTTCTCTGTCGCCTGGTAGCATGTATGTATAGTGTTATTTTTGTGATTTGTCAACTAACCTTTCTCATCAGTCATCTATTTTTTGAATTAGTACTTTAATTTGTCGATAGATGCACATAAATTTCAAATAACAACTAGTTTTTAATGTATTTAATGCTTTCCAACTCCTTCATACAGTTAAATTTCAACAAGAATGATATTTCCTGATCTTTTTATTCGATTTCCCACAGATGATGCCAACTGTTGTTACTCGACTACAATAATAAAATTTTAATGTGGGTGTGAGATGCATAAGGTCTAATGCGTCCAAAGTGTTGTCTGGGTGTCAAGTATTCTTGAGAGCTCCAAGTGATCTCGAAAGTCCTGCTAAGAAAGAAATTGGTTAGGGGCACATGTGTGTGTCGCACGAACCCTCTGATGCCTAAGTTAGTGCTCGAGGGTATGGAGTCCTTAAGAGCAAAGAAAGAGAGTTGAGGTGCAAAAGTGAGCATACCTTGTGTGAGAAGGCGACCCTCTTATTTCTAAGCGAGTATCTCAAGAGAATATTGGACTAGGCCTTTTGGCTTCTGAAAGGGTCCTTTAGTGATGTTTCAAGGAAGGCTCCCAAGAAGTCACCCAACTATGTTGGTTTTAGCCATGGTTACACAATTCTTCAAGTCTTCACACCCATTCAGCCATAAGGCTAAGCCATAGGACTTACCCATTCAGCCATGAGGCCAAGGCATATGATTTAACCCATTTAGCCATGAGGCTAAGGCATGGGACCTAACCTATTCGGCCCCCTACTCATTTGGCTAGGCCTGACTACAGTTGTAGAACCAACAGTTTGGATTCCACTTTCTAGTGGAATTGGAATCGAATCATCTATAGATGGTTTCAATTTCGGTTCCTTGACGGTTTAGTTTTAGTTCCCAACGATTTCGATTCGAATCGATTTAAAAAAAAAAAAAAAGAATGCAAAAAGAGTTTGGACTTAATTTATATAAATCAAGTTGCCTAAATATCCTTTTGAGGTTTAAAGGAATCAAAGCCCATATAATTCACTTATCATTTGAATTTGTAACCTTCTTACCTTAATCGGAATTTTTTTCGGAAGTACCAGTTATTATGTATTATATTATATATTTTATATTTATTTTTTTTAGCAGTTAGAACCTATTTCAGTTTAGATTCCAGTTCCCTATTTTTAGGAACTAGAACTAAACCGTAAGTCTTCAATTCTAGTTCTAGTTTTTGAACTGAAATTAAAAAGACGACTTTGGTTTAGTTTTTAGAAGAACGGGTTCTGTTTTGCTCTGTTCATGGTTCAAACCAAACCGTGGTCAAACCTACATTCGGCCATAACACTCACGTGCAAAGCCTAAGGCATCCATGCCTTGGTCACACCCCACTCATTCGGCCATGTCTCATACCCATTCGACCATGGCTTGCCCCTACTCATTTGGCCATGGCTTCCCTTACTCATTCGGCCATATCTCGCTATGACATGGGCCTAGCCCATTCAACCATGTTTGGACTTGGAATAGGCTTACCTTGTACGTGCCTTGGTTTCCAATCCATCTCTATTACCTGGCCTCTCACCCGAGTTAATCATTGGGTACAAAAATATATAGGAAATTTGGCAATATAGTTTGAAGTCTAACTTTGGTTAACTAAAGTGGTTCGGAAAGATAAGGATTTTCTTCAGCAAAGTTTGATCGACCAAAGTGAGATACTGGAAAACCTAAGAGCTCCAGTGAGTTGAGACTCATTTCATTCATCAAGTTTGGTTGACCAAATAGAACCTATGGTCTAGTGAAGTTCCCTTCAAACCTATTTTCCTTCAAAATTTGACTATCTGATCCTAATGTTTTCCATTTTCATTCTTATAAAACTTTATTAATGCATTCATAAGGATTGAACTCACTTTGTTTGGATCAAAGTTCAAATCTTTTATCACGTTGCTTAACATAGTTAGATTAATTAATAAAAATTCTATCTTCTACTTGTTTTATTTGTATTCATATTTGAAAATGCAAAAATAAGAGTGTACACCCAAGAGAAGGGTGAATTGGATGTTACAAAATTTTTTAGATTTGAAATAATTTTATATATTTTCTACTTTATAATAACTTTACAAATAATACCGTAAATGAAAAGTGAAAGTACTGCAATAAAAATCAGAGTAAAGAATGTAGCATAAGATATTTATATGTGGTTTGGTTAATTTCCTACATTCGCTACTTTGACTACTCACCAAAAATTTCAATAGTTCACTAATTGTTTAGCTTTTAGAGGTTAAGCTATAACCTCATCTTTTACAAGTTTAGCTGAAACTTCAATTTTTATAAACTAAATTGGAACCTCAGTTTTTATAGAATAAGCTTAAACCTTTACGATCCTTTTCACGGGATAAGGTAACAACCCTTGCAATAGTTTCTTTTGAAGGATTTCAGCTCAAAATCATAATGAAAAACAAATAATCCTCAAAGAATATTAATGAATGAAAGAACAAAAGGGATTTTTAAATACAATAAGAAGGAATAAAAAGACAGAGAATTAAAACACTTCACTTTCTCTTTCTCAGTATCAAGGATTTGAAAACTTGAAAGAAGGTGTACCCACAGGATGATGATTTTTAGATTAACTCTTCTTTTTCTTTCTTTTCTCATTCTCTTTGAGAGAACTCTCTTTCTCAGATTCAATATCCTCAATCTCACGCATGCCTTAGATATATAGAATGTTTGTCTCTTCAATGCACTTGATAGATTTGTCCAAAGGATAAAACATGTAAACCTATAAATCAAAAAAGAATATTATATTTTTGAATTCCAACAGTTAATATGTGTTCTTTAGGCTCAAGCATTGTTAAATTCCACGAAAGTTCATTTGGACAATTTTTTTTTGCAACGGTTAGATTCTCTAAAAGTCAAAACTGTGTGCATTTAATGTTGTCTGTAACTACTATATTTTTGAAATTCAACATAACATTACTCGAGTGATCTTCAAAGTTAGTCGATTAAGCTTAGATGTTAATTGACTACTAAAAGATTGTTAGGATTTATGATTCAAAATGTATTTTACATTTGAGCTACATTTCATGTGTATTTGTGTATATGTTTATAAATTGAATTGGGCCAAAGCCTAAGCCCGTGGCTTGCTTACTTTCTTGTTATTTACATTCATGTCCCTTAGCCCATGTATATAAAGGCTGGAATTTGGGGGAAATGTGGGTGCAACAGTCACAAATTGAGAAGCCCTAATCGAGCATCAAGAGCGCGCACAGAGAGAGAGAAGACAGAACAGAGAAGCTCGCGAACAGCTCGAAGGCGTTTTCTGCAGATTAGAACGAAGAAAAAGATGATGGCAGTTCCGATATCAAATCCCGGTAAGTTCATAATCGCTTGGGTGGTTTGAGGGAGAGATTGGTGAGGTTTGAGTGCATGTGTTGCTCGGGTATTTGGAGCTTTGTATTTTGGTTTGTTTTGTCTTCTTGATTTGGTTTGGTTTTTGATTTGAGAGTGGCCGTGAGGATCTTGTGCATGTATTGTGTAAATCCCTTGTTTATATTCATATAGTGGATTGACTAGAGGTGGTGCCTCTGCCGTGAGTAGGATTCCTTCGAATCCAAACACGTATACGCGGTGTTCTCTGTGTGTGTTGTGGATGTTCATTATTTTCTATTTCGACTTGTGGATCTTGGTACTTCTCTTGGTCTTGGCCGCGTGGTTGTGTGTTGGTTTACACAGGTGATTTCTCAACAAAGATGTTACTCAATTAAGCTCATCATCTTATTTTATCCATTACTTGACTGAAATGTCTATTACTCGACTAAAAACTGATATTACTCAATTAAAACCATATCTTAGTCGATTAATGTTTCAATCATTTGTAACTTCAGATTTGTGACTTGATTAAACATTTTTGATACTCAATTAAGACATATCAATACTCGAGTACAAATTATTTCTTAGTCGATTAATAAATCAAATACAGAGACCCATATTATGTTCAATAATACTTACTCGACTACGATAACTAGTTACTTGACTAAGTATATATGTTATTCAATTAAGATCAACTTTTTAGTCTATTAATGTTAAAATACATAAACTTTTTAGTATATATGTTATTCGATTAACATTTTGCTCAGGAATTGTTACTCAGTAAGATTTATGGTTACTTGACTAAAATGCCACCTTACTCAATTAGAAGTTCAACTTAGTCAATTAACAATACAAGTACAAAGACTTGTCATTCTGTCCAGATTCCTTACGCAATTAAAAGATGTAGTTACTCAACTAATGTACCACTTAGTTGATTAACATATTGATTACTCGATTAAGGTTATTCTAGCACATGCTCGAGTGATACAAGTATATATTTGATTAATTCAATTCTTACTATATAAAAATCATAAGTTAATCGAGTATAACACTTGTTACTCAAATAAAATATATTTTTACTCAATTAAAGAAAGATCACTCTATTAAGCTCATTCATTACTCAATTAAACTTCAAGTCACAACATACTTTACTTCATTACACATACATGTTAGTTGAGTAATCTCTAGCTTATCTTACTCGATTACCAACATTTAATACTCGAGTAATATTTGAAAGCTAGTTACAACTAACATTCCCAAACATTATTACTTGATTACAATTGAGATTTATTTGAGTGGAAGGTGTGTCAATTGATTAATGAGCAGTCTTACACGATTAACAACATAATTCTAGTTCTAAGCATAAGTTTTCTATTTGAAAGCTTAAATTAAAGTTTTTCTTGGATCTTATCATCAAAGCATTAAAGTTTTGCATTTATATTCATCATCAAATTAAACATTCTCAAAATCAAACTCAACAATATTCATGCTTATTTTGAATTCTCTTTGCATGTAATCGACAAAATCATTACACATTTTTTCATTTGTAGCTTCAAAGATTATGTCATTTAGATTTGTATGATGAATATGCCTTGTTTTTTATTTTTGATGAACAATGCAATGTAAACCTATCTTCTTTTACTATCATTTTCAGGTAAGAATTTGCTGAGACTTTCATACTAAGTTCAAAAAGGTTGTTCTAAATCATATAAGAATTTAGATAAATGTACACATAATAAGGAAATTTTTAAATTTCAAAATAAGGGTTTGCTCTACATAAACTTCCTCATTTAACTTTCTACTTAGAGATATTAACTATTAAGGTGAAGTAATATTCTCATCGCTCTAATCTTTCCTATAGATGCAAAGGTTTCATCAAGATCAATGCATTTTTTTTTTATTGTACCCTTAAGCTACAAGACTTGCCTTATTTTTAGTTACCAAACCTAATTTATTCATCTCATTTCTAAATGCCCATTTAATTCAAATAATAGGATGATTGTCAAATTCAACAACTACAATGTTTATTTCACTTCTTTCAAATGAATTTAACTTTTTCTACATCATAATCATCCAATTTTCATCTTTTTCAGTTTCATCAGTATATTTGATTGTATTTGTGATATGAATGTTAGATTCTCAAAAATATTTCTAATTACCGATGTGTATCAAGAATAATTGTCTATGTGATAAGTTTTCCTCGAGTCTGTTCCCAAAAGATTAGTTAAGGAAATTGTAATAATCAGCTAATGTTTAGATAGACAGTTTTAATTTTGTTCCAACTGTAATTTAGTTAAGTTTGGCAGTTAAATTGGTAATATCTAATTCTGGTAATTATATTGGGATGTCCGCCCTCTTAGTCTATAAATAAAAGGGCAAAGGGTTAGCCGAGAAAACAAATTTATCTTCTGTGCAAGTACTACTTTTGTTTCGTTCTGAGAGGAAAGGCTAGACAATAGAGATAGTACTTTGTAATCTTGGTGAGTGATTGAGGGTGTACTCAGATATTGCTATACTAATCTGTTTTCAATAAAGTAAGGCTGCTTTGGGGAGGATTCTAAGGCTAGATGTAGGGTTCTCCTAGGGGGCAATTTGAACTAGGATAAACCAACGTTTAGTTGTGTGGTTTGATTTCTTGTTCCTATTTCTGATTCAATTTATCACTCTTTTGTTCAGTTTATGTTCTTTCTTCATTATTAATCCATGAGGGTGTATGCGGTTGAGAGAGACAATAATTCATCTAAAGATTCAATTCTAAAGAACCCTAGGTTAACAACTTGGTATCAGAGTTGGTCTTTAATTAAGATCAAGAAAGCCAAAGATTTTATTATTTTTTTATTTCTTATCATAGAAATAGCGTTAAGAATGTCTTCCACTAGATATGATATTGAAAATTTTGATGGTCATAATGATTTTAGCCTTTGGAAAATGAAAATGAGGGCTTTGCTAAGGAATTTAGGACAGAAAAAAGCATTAGATGGGGAAAAGAAAAAGCCTAGAACCTATTCGGAAGATCAAAACAAAGAAATCACTAAAAAAGTCTATAATGCATTAGTCTTGAGTTTAGGGGATAAGGTACTGCGAGAGGTGTAACACCCTACTTTCTCAGGCGTGTTATAAATTGGGACAATTTTGGGATAAAAAAATTTTCTTCAATACTTCTAAAACTAAACCACATCATTCCTCATATCCATCCCAAAATTTTCATACATCTATCTCAAAAGAGAATTATCATATACATCAAATGCGGAAGCTAGAATTGAACCTAACATCTTAACATTAATCAAAAATCAATTTTTACATCCTCATTAACCATAAATAATGTTATACATCATCATTCTTCAAATGTTCAGAATTCAAAAGTAGTAGAATTTAAATACATGGGCTACTTAACATACATTCAATTGATCATTCAATTCATCGTATACTTTGCTAAGTGCCATTTTATGCCTCATTCATCTTCGTTTCTGCTATAATCTCCATCTGGAACGTTTGAATATTCCAAGGGTAAAGCCCAAATTAGATGATGAATCATCTAAGTAAGGGAACAATAAACATATCTCGTGCATGGATGCAATTATGCAAAATGTCTTATTCCATATCATTTCGGTTTGAGTCAACCGCACCCAATTGTTGCTCTCTATTTTTATAGCCTTCTTGTTAGGGCGAGGTGTATGGATGCACCCTTGGTAGAGCAGCGATGTCAGTCCATAATCCCAAACCCTTATGCATGAATGATCAATAATATCATCATGAACATATGCACATTTCATCATCAATACATGTAAATGCAATCTACATGACATATTCACATCAAGACATGACAACATAATAAAACCATTTATATAAAATTTACTTTGGGGGTCAAACCACTTACCTTCTAAAGTCTATCGGGCTACCTCAATATTCGTGCATTACCTCGAAATACGTGCATTGTCTCAATTTGTGTGCCAACCTCAAAATTCGGACAAGTCACTTCAACTTAAGCCTCAAAGCATCATAATCATCATATTTATTTAAATAAGCATTAAAACGTATTTTTTTTCATAATTTCTTGTATTTTATTTATTTTTCTTTCTATTTCTTCCTATTTTTCCTCAATAAATCCAAACTAAATATTCCTCAAATATTTTCTCAAATATTTCTCTACAACAATTCATAAAATAACTTTCCTAATTTACTGAAATTTTATAGAAAATTTTACTCACCTTAACTTAGCTCCTCAGGCTTTCTCAGTATGAATGATATATCCTCAAAATGCGTGCAAATAATCAATTTTTGCGTACCACCTTGATTCTCATGCACTACCTCAATTCTCGTGCATTGTCTCAATTTTTGTGAGTTGCCTCCATTTTTGTGCCCGACCTCGAAACGCATACCCGAACAATTTTTCTCGCTGAAATCTCCGACATATCAATAAATCTCTATTTCCTATTTTTCTATGATTTTTCATAATTTTTCCTTTTCTATTTTTCCTTTATTTCATTTTTCTTCTTTTCTTTTTCTTTTTTTCTTTTTTCTTTTCTTCTTCACTTCATCTTCTACCTCTAGCTCCTGCAACGCGCACTACCATGCGTGCACACGGCCCAGCTCCTCCAGCCCTCCTTCGCGCTCTCGTCGGCCACCACTGTAACACCCCGTCCTGCCAAGCGTGTCATTATAAGGGTATTCCCAGGATTTCTGTTTTTTTTCTTCCAAGTTCAACACACGCAGTGAATCAAGAACAATCTTCACATCTAAATACAAACCTTGAGAACCCCAGCCTTGCCCGTTTAACTATCAAGATCAATAATCTTAAACTAAACGAGACATAGTACAACGCAGCGGATATATTAAGATCAAAATACCGTGGCCTACCACGAGTTTCTTACAAGGTATTTCTACACCGAAATATGAATTACAAACTACAAAACGATAACATCATTATCTTACAATCGTTCATACATATACTAAGGTAAATACTAACATCTCAAAATGATAATACGCCTATCATTCTAAACACCATGGACCCTTGACTGGTCACGTCCTCGCCCTCGCAGCAGTCCCTATCCGAAACATTGAATGTTCTAGGGGCATAACCCAGGTTAGATGATAAAACATCTAAGTGATGGCATGAAACAGTTACTGAATGCATGAAAGACATACGACCATGGCATAAATAGAAAACGAAACATGCAACACGTCTAACTTGAGAAATCTCCCTAACGTACTCAACCATCCGTGGAAAATCCGTTCCACACACCGTTAGGGTTGACCTTGCCGCGGCATACTTAATCCATCGAGTGCCCTATCGTGTCACTCGTTCACTTGGATTAACCTTACCCCATTCTCAAGTAGACCCCATTCCATCCCACATGGATACAACACCGACACGAATATCAATACCCCGATGATATGAAAAATTACACACCATGCACCGACTCGTTTATAAATAAAAACAGTTGATGCAATATACCACATGTTCAATATGCATTCAATGCCAAAATTACATAAGTAAAACGCATAAGCATAACATCCCGAGTTCTGGAGGGTACTACCACCCACTCGAACTGGTTTAATCTCGTGTATCCTAAACTCGGGAGGGTAAAACTGCTTACCTGAACCCATTACACCCGTCCAACATACTTTCAAAATATGGTAAGACTAGGATCAAACCACTCACCTCGTACGTATTCGAATCGCCTCGATCCTCATGCACTATCACAATTTGCGTGTCAAATCCCAAATACTTGAACTTATATTCAACCTCGAGTCACGATACTCCCTAAACACCATATTTAATTAAGGAAGCATTAAAATCCATTTTCCTCAATTTTTCCATAATTTTCTCTATTTTCTCCCATTTTCACCTCGATAATTCAAAAATAATTACCTCCTCAGACATTTTCCAAAATATTTCAACACAATAATTCCTAAAATAATTAAAGAAAAATTTTGGAAGAAAATTACTGAACTGCCCTTATCACACGCGCCCTGCACGTGGCTACGCGTGAAAGCTGGCGTGTGCAGCCACGTGCTACCGCCTTCTCTAACTTTTCGGCCATCGACGACGGCTCCGATGGCCAAACAAATGGTACCGACTTGAAGCCCTTGAAGAATCGATCCGAATGGCATAACTTTCAGGCCGAAAGGCCACCGGCCGTTTTTCATCCAACTAGCTTCAAACGAACACTAAACTACACCAAATGCTCCAAATTTTCTCCCCTTCTCTCAAGGATCAAAAGCTCTCTATCCACTCTCTTCGATTCATCCTCAATCGTGAGCAATTTGAGTGTCAAGTTTCGGCCAAAACCTAGTTATTTATAGACGATTTCCAGCCGTTTTTCATCCAATCAGAGTCCAAGGCTTGGCCCCCAAGCATCCCTCGGCCGTATACGACCTTCCCTAAGTCCGCCTCGGCCGTCCATCACCGAAAACAGCCCCCATGTGCGACGGATTGCTGCGACCATTTTTGTTGTTGCGTGTACATTGTGCAATTTTCACAATTTACACTTCAGCCCCCCAGATTCTTCAATTGACATTTCTTCCCCTTCCATAACACCCTTGCTAAATCCAACTATACCACTAAGGCCTACAAGTTTTGTATTATTCATTTCACCCTTGAAAATTCTAAAAAATTACCTTTTTGACTTCCCTCGGACAAAATTAGAAAATTTCACTTTGGCCCGATTGCTCGTTTTGACCCTAAATCTCTTTGTTTTAACTCGAATTTGCTCAAGCGTTGTTCTACACGTAAAATGTTGGTCCTTAACACGCTCCATTGACTTCTCAAATGATCCCTATGTCGATTCGATTTTCTCAGCCCGGTCGACAACTGTACCGAAAACTGTTCCTGATCCCACTTCTTTCATCATCAAAAATCATAACTCGAGTCACTCGTCAATACTATACCATTTTCCTTGGATATCTAGGGTCCGGGGTACTCCCTCCGGTTGATTCGATCGCTTAAAGTTGCGTTAGTGTACCCTATAGTCTCATTTTTTCACAAATTCCATTTATGCCCTTCATTAAATGTCATTTATAACCTCAAGAATTTCCCGAGTATTACAACCACGGTCTCGCCAGCCACTGCACCAGCTGCCCTCGACCTCTCTAGCCCCCGCCGCGGCCGCTGTCGCGTCTGCAGTCGCTCGCGGCTTCTTAATGCCCGCGGTCATGGGCGTTGTAACCAGTTGGTTCATCACCTCTGGCCGTTGTTGAACGTCGCCTTGGGCCACGTCGCGCCACCTCATTCTAATTCGCGTGCTTGTTGGACCAGCTCCGCTTGATGCTGCCATAGCCGCGGCTTGCTGCCATGGTCACTATCCATTTGTAGCAAGCTCGTGGCCTGCTGTTGCGGCCTGCTTTGGCCACCTCCGGTCACCATTTCATCTCCTGATCTCTCTCTCTTTCCATTTCTCTCGGCTATGATCAACCCAAGCTCTCACATTTGCTCTCTGTAAACTCCTCTCTTTCTCAGCACTCTGTTCCTTCATATTTCTTCTTCCATTTTGCTTCCTCTCTTCCCTATTTATGGAGAAATCACCGCCCCATGAGCCTTGGCTAATCTCCCGACCAAACTCTTGATCCCTCTTTATCCTTTTGGCAGAAATTAATTTGCAGCTTTCGGTGGAAATTGCTTACAAAAATTCTAAATTAAAGCCTTACTGGTATGCATATACATATATATCTACATAATAAGGGAAGACTATTTTTGAAAATGTCTCAAAATGTCTTTTGATCCTATGGCTAAGACTAACTTTAGTGTAAATGAGTGGCTTGGATCAATTTTCACATTTCAATTTCCCACTCACTCTCACTACCTTCTGTCTTACCTCTCTTTCTTTCTCTCACACCCACCCACTCACCCACTCCCTCACTCACTGCCTCTCTCTCTCTCCCTCTCTCTGGCTGATCCTCTCTCTCTCTTTCTCTTTCTCTTTATCTACAGAGAACAAGCAGTGAAGGTCAAACAGTGGCCAGCTATGGGCTGACCGGTGGGGCCGATTGCAGCGGTGACCGATGATGGAGCGGACAGAGGTAGGGGAAGACGAGGTGGCTAGAGATGGCAATCGAATGTGAGCATCGGTGCTGCGATGGTGTCCGATGGTGGCTAGGGAGCTGTAGACGGTGGCGGGAAAGGCTGCGGCGATGGTCGGCGAGGGCCCTGGTCGGTGGCTGGAGGCAACTAGCCTGGGTGGTTCAGTCGTATGTGAAGGAGAAGCAGGAGGAAGAAAAAGATGAGAAGGAGAAAAAGATTGGTGGAGTGGTATGAAGAAAGATGTAGTTAAATATGTTGCACAGTGTTCAGTATGCCAACAAGTTAAAGCGGAACATCAGAAACCCGCAGGTTTATTACTTCCATTACCTATTTCAGAGTGAAAATGGGATAATGTTGCTATGGATTTTGTGATGGGTTTACCCAAGACGATTATAAGCTATGATGCTATATGGGTGATTGTGGATCGTTTGACTAAATCAGCCTATTTTCTGCCTATCAAGAAGACTTATCATTTGAACAGATTTGCAAGGATCTATATTGAGGAGATCGTGAAATTGCACGATGTTCCATCCAATATTGTATTAGATCGAGATCCTCATTTTACTTCTCACTTTTGGGGAGCTTTACATGATGCATTAGGATCTCAGTTGAAGTTCAGCATGGTATTTCATCCACAAACAGATGGCCAGTCAGATAGGACTATCAAGACTCTTCAAGACATGTTGAGAGTTTGTGTTCTAGATTTCCAAGGTAGTAGGGATGAGCATCTACCTTTGGTAGAATTTGCTTACAATAATAGTTTTCACTCAAGTATTGGAATGTCACCATATGAAGCTTTGTATGGGCGACCATGTCGATCGCCGATATGTGGGGAAGAAATTGGTGATAAGGCTTTATTAGGTCCTGAGATTGTGGAGTAGACGACAGAAAAGATCCGAGTGATCAAAGGAAGAATGAAAACAGCACAAGATAGACAGAAAAGTTATGCAGACAAGCGAGGATGAGACCTCGAGTTTGAGGTAAGTGACCATGTTTGGTTGAGATTCATACCTATTAAAGGTGTGCGAAAATTTAGCGTAACAGGGAAGCTTAGTCCTCGTTATATTGGTCCATTTGAGATTTTGAGATGGATAGGGACTTTGGTATATGAACTAGCTTTGCCACCTTAGTTGTCCCATATTCATAACGTGTTTCACGTTTTGATGCTGAGGAAGTATGTGCGAGATCCTCATCATGTGATTGATTTTCAGAATCTTGAAGTTAGAGAAGACGTTTCTTATGATGCCTATCAGTATTCTAGAACAAAAGGAAAAGACTTTGAGGAACCGATCAACTCCTCTCCTAAAAGTGCAATGGCAGCGACACTTATCAAAACAGGCAACATGGGAATTAGAAGAAGAGATGAGGCATCTTCACCCCTCGTTGTTCGAGTAAATAGGCACGAATTTGGGGGACCAAATTCTTTTAAGGAGGGGAGAAATTGTAACGACCCATTAAAGGGTTTAGATTTTATTTAGAAATTATTGAATTTCTCAATTATTTTTGTTTGAGAGATTTTGCCAATTAATTATTTAATGTGGCAACTTAGATTTTTAATTGAGAGAATAGCATTTAAGTAGCATTTAATTCTATTTAATTAGTGTGGAAATTAAATGCAAAGATATGAGGGTCATTTAAGAATTTGTTATTAGAATTTAATTATTTAATTAATTAAAGTTATTAAGGAAGTGGGAGTTCATACGTGAGATGGTTTTGGTTTAAAGACTCCAAGTTATAATAGGAGTTTGAGATGGGCTTAGGGCTGCCTATATATATGTGACCATAGCCATAGTTTTTCTCACGCCGCATTGAAGAACAAAAGCCAAGAAGCTATACAGAGAGTTCAAGTTGCAATAGTGATCCTCATCGGAAGCGTTTGATTTGATCAGAGCTAGCATCTTCTCCTTGTAATCCTTTCTTACGGGAGTATATTAGCCTTCGATCTCAATTATTCCAGATTGATTGCTCTAGTTATCAAGTTGTATCAATTCCAGTTTTAGATACGTTATATATATATATATATGCGTATTCAGTGAGTTTATATCAATTCATACATGATTTCTTTACAGCGATTCAATTAAATACCATCGTTGAATCATCCCTAAAGTTGTTTCATATCAGTTGGGACTTGTTTTCCCAAGTTTTAATTCATAATGGTGTAGTAATGTTAAGTTTTTGACTCAAGATATGGTCTCTGTTATGGTAAACTTTATTTCGTTCGAGTTTTCAGTCATTCGAATGAGCCCCTTTGTCATTTGAATGAGTCCCTTGTGTGTCGCATCATTCGAATGAGTCTTGATAGATATCCGAATAGGTTCTCAGTAATTATCGTATCATTCGAATGTATTCTTGAGGTTTTGAGTGTCATTCGAATGAGTCCTTGAAGATTCGAATAGCCTTTGTTATAGCATTCGAATGAGTTTTCTATCATTCGAATGACCTTGGTGTAGTCCATTCATCTCATTCGAATAGGTTATTGTTGCATTCGAATGTGTTCCATTCTGCCCGTTCAAATGTTTGCAGTTTGCCAAATTCATTCGAATGAATTTAAGAGGCATTCGAATGCCTCTCTTATGCTTTAGCTGTTACCTGATTATCATCAGATATCATTCGAATGACCCTTATCCCTCATTCGAATGTGCCCCCCAGTATTGCACTTGATATCCAATTGTCTTTCCTTGCATTCGAATGACCTTCCTTGCATTTGAATGACTCTCTTGAATCATCCAAATGGTTTCCAGTAAATTCTTAATGCAAGTCTTAAATTTAATATAAATATTCAATACTTCAAATATTGAATTTTCATGCCAAGATATGATAAACTCTAATATGCCTTGCCCATACCCAAAAATTACAAAATCTTTGTATCTCAATATAGCTTATGAAAACCATATACCATGTTAACAATTAATTATGACATGATTAGCATTTATCTGTGAGATTATGTGCATACATTGTGGTGTGAGCATTGAGCATGATTTATATGGAGCACTACATATTGTGTGTCAGCGTGTATATGAGCATAACATTGCATTATGCGCGCCAGACGGCTTGTCTGCAAGGATCCCACCAGTTTTAGTTATAGCTCAGTATATGAATTGCTCGCCTGATGTCGACCAAGGGGCTAGGGGTATATTGCTTAAAGTATGTGGTTACAGTTTTTATGATTGTAGGATTTAGATCAGTCAGGTATGTATTATTGTTATATGGGCCTATAGCCAAAGTTGCCTTACCTACATTTTAGTTTACAGATTACGTGCATTGATACTTTATTCATGCATCGTTCAGTGGATATTATTTTCCTCAATATCAGTTCAATTAGTATTTCCTTTCAATATCGATATTTCTCGATTCAGCTACAATTATTCTTTTCAGCATATTACTTGCTGAGCTTTGTAGCTCACATTGTACTCTTCACCATTTCAGGTCCTAACAGAGGAGTACTAGATGTGGAGCCTAACAATAGTAGTCAATAGAGTGTGTACGTGGAGCCGCTCAAGACAAAAGATGTCTGAGAGTTTGCTAGTTATAACGTCTTGTTAGTTTAGAATTAGTTTATATTTTAGTTGAGGAATTTTCCCTTCGATAGCACATTATGTTTCCTGATTATTTTGGATTCAGAGTTTTTATTACAGTTGTTTGAGATGTTCATTTGAGTTATTCCAGTTATGTTGAGTTTTATTCGGTCTTTCCCCAATAACACCTCTTCTCGGCAGTTCTAGGAAAGGAGGTGTTACAATGACGGCGGGTGGGAGGGTTGGTGGGTGCAATGACCACTCACTACCTCTCTCTTTCTCCTTTTGTTGCACCCTCTCTCGCACTCCCTCACTCACTGCCTCTCTCTCTCCCTCTCTCTTTCTTTCTTTCACAGACCCACCCACATATGCCATCGGTAGGTGCGACGGTGGTGGGGGGGAAGGGAGGGTCGACGACGGGTGCAACGACGATGAGGGAGGCAGAAAGGACGACAGAAGGTGGGGGCGAGGCGCTGTGATTGGCTGACAAAGAGGGCGATGACAGTCTAAGATGACTCGCGAGCCCCCGATCGCCACTGGTCGGGGACTCCAAAGTTTTTTAAAATTGAATTTTAAAAAATTTAATATACTTTTTTTTTAATTTCTATATATCAATACTTAATTTTATTTGAAATTTTTTAAATAAAAAAACACCAAAGTGCTGTAATTTTTTTTATACCAAGGTCGATGACTCTTTTTCAATTTTTTTAAATTTTTAATTTTTTTAAAAATTTAATTTTTTAAAAAATTTAATTTTTAAAGCATTTAAGTACCAACAGTGTAAGTTTTTAAAATTTTTTGAAATATCATGTAACTTTTGAAATATCATGTAAGTTTTAATTTATAAGAATTTGACATGGATGATTCAATTTCAAAAGAAATAAAAATCTTTTTTTTAAATCATTGATGATCAAATGCTATTTTTAGTGTAAAACTTTATTCAAATAATGATATCAAAGTAGGAAGCTTAATTCAAAATTTAATATTTGTATATTTAGGTGTTGAATGTTTGATACTGAAAGAAATATGAAATTGGTTAATCTATCCTATTAAGTTACTTAAAGATGCAAATATTCAAAAAAAAATTATTTATTTTTTAATTCTATTTTTATTTTATTAATTCTATTTTTTATTTTAGGCATAATAATTTTTTTTAAAATTAAAATAATATAAAAATCAAAGAGTTTCCGACCACGCATGGTCGGGGAACCCAAGGTTCAAGAACACAAGGGTTCCCAACCACTCACGGTCGGGAACTCAAGGTTCTTCGACCCCGAACCGAGGATCCCCCCTCCCCGTTGATGGTCGCGGCCATGGCGGCCAACAGCGGTTGATATGTACTATTTGATATTTAATTTTTAATTTAATTTGTTCAAATTATAGAACACTTACTGATGTGTTTTATTATATAGATTTATTATTTTTTTATTATAAAACATTAACAAGTATACAATAACTTTAATTTCTATTTTTTTGTTCAGTATTTGTAATTTTTTTTGCAATATTAGTGAACATTATTGTATTTTAATCTTAATATTATTTACACCGTGCCTTTAGGCACGGGTATTATACGCTAGTATATATATTTTACATATTTACTCCACCAATTCTCTTTAATTGAACTTAGAGGTTTTGATAATTGCACTAGAAATTTGGATAATAGCTCTTGGACCCTTCAAGACCTTAAAATAATTACCCTCAGGCCACACAAATCTCTATTTATCAAAATTAATAACCAATATTTACTCAATAAAAATCGATTTTGTCCTTGCACCCTCACAGGACCCTTGTTGTTTCATCCTGAAACCACCACAGGGTTGATCGTTACGCAAAACCGGAGCCCCCTTAAGGTTCCGTTGACTTTTCAAGAGTCCCTACGATGATTCGATTTTTCAACCTAAATCGAAGCTTTATTTTAAGTGTACCGAAAATCGTCTCAATTATGATTTATTTTAATACCATAAATCCTATATTGGAACGTTCATCGAGACTATATTATTTTCCTTAGACATTTACACTCCGGAGCATTCCCTACATTCGATTTGGTACTTATAACTACTGTCAAGCCAATTTTTCGATATTCTAAACTTGCTTAATTTATGTGGCAACCTTACAAAAATATGGGATCTTACAGGAGGTGTCTAAATGAAAACTGCAGCAAATCTTTAACTTAAATTAGAAAGCCTTTACATGACCAAGACCCTATCGAGCCGATTGTATTTAAAGGCCAAGTTCTTTACCTTCAAAATGAATGAAAGTGAAATGTTACAAGATTGCATTAACAGTTTTAATAAATTGTGTCTAGATCTAGAAAATATAGATGTTAAATATGATGATGAGGATAAAGCATTAGTTTGGTTACATTCTCTCCCAAAATCACATCAGACTTTTATAGATATATTAAAACATGGCAGGGACACCCTAACCCTAGATGATGTAATAGGGGCATTAAATTCAAAGGAATAGCAGCATAGGATAGAAAGAAAGAGCTCAGTTGGGGATGTGTTATCAGTTAGGTCTAGACCCAATAAAAGGGACCCTAGGCAAAGGGGAAGATCTAGGTTAAAATCCAAGAATGGTAGTAGAATTATAAAATGTTATAATTTCCATGAGAAATGACATATTAAGAGAAATTATCCAACGAAAAAGAAGGATTTCCTATATAGGTTTAAGTTTAAAATTTCCCATCTATTTTTGAAAATGATTATGACAATGTCGATGCACTTGTAGTGTTTAAAAATACAGATAAATATGTATGGATACTAGATTCTGAGTGCTCTTTCCACCTGTCACCCTATAAGCAATGGTTCTTGAATTTTAAAGAAATAGAAGGAGGTAAGGTGTTGTTAAGGAATAATCATGAATGTAGGATTAAAGGCATAAGAGATATAAAGATCAAACTGCATGATGGGTCTATTAAAACATTGAATTCTGTAAGATATGTTCCTGATTTGATAAGAAATTTAATTTCTCCTAGAGAGTTAGATAGAAATGACTACTCTTGTAGAGGAGATGGTGGAGTCCTAAGGGTGTCTAAAGGCTCTCTAATAAGCATGAGAGCAATCCTAAATAATGGAATCTATGTGCTGCAAGCCATAACAGTGTGTGGAGAAGCTGCAGCCACTAAGGTAAAAGCCTATGATAAGACAGGGCTTTGGCATTTTAGGATAGCTCACATTAGTGAGCAAGGTCTTAGGGAATTATCTAAGCAAGGAATATTAGGAAAAGGGAAACTTATAGATTTAGATAAATGTGAGTCATGTATATTTGAGAAATCAACTAAGCTAAAATTCTCCAAAATTGTCATACATTCATCTAAAGCACCTTTAGACTATATACACTCTGATTTGTGGGATCTTACACAAACATTGACTCATGGTGGGGCTAGATATTTCCTATCAATTATAGATGACTTTTCTAGGATGGTTTGGGTGTATGTTCTTAAGTTAAAAGACCATACTTTTGAAGCCTTTAAAGGTAAGAAAACCATGATAGAAAACAAGAAAGAAAGCAAAATTAAAATCATTAAGACAAATAATGGTTTAGAATTTTGTAATAAAGACTTCACTCATTTATGTAAAGAAAATGGAATCCTAAGACATTTAACAGCCCTTGAAAATTCAAAGCAAAATGGGCTTGCTGAAAAGATGAATAGAACCTTGCTAGAAAGGGTTAGATGCATGATTTTTCATGCTAAATTACCCAAAACTTTTTGGGAAGAAGTTGTAAATACAAAAGCTTATATTATAAACTTATCTCCCTTATAGGCTTGCTGAAATGATGAATAAGACCTTGCTAGAAAGGGTTAGATGCATGATTTTTCATGTTAAATTACCCAAAACATTTTGGGAAGTTGTAAATACAACAACTTATATTATAAACTTATCTCCCTTAGTTGCTATAGGATTTAAGACGCCATATGAAATGTGGATTGGACATAAGCCTAGCTTGGACTACTTAAGAGTGTTTGGGCGCTTGGCTTATGTCCATGTCAAGCAAGGGAAGCTTGAACCAAGGGCCAAAAGATGTATGTTTATAAGGTATCCTTTTGGTGTAAAAGGGTACAAATTGTGGAGTCTAAAATCAGGGTTAACTAGGACAATAATATCTAGGGATGTGACCTTTGATGAAACTCTACTATAAAATACATAAACTTAGATAAATCTAAGGGAAATGAAGGGAATACTAAAGCAGTGGTAGTTGATCAACAACTAGGGCTGTTAAAAAATGTCTTAGATAGCCCTGTAAACCTAAATCTAGAAGAAGAGATGTCTGCAAACACAATAGACAGTCCTATAGGTCAAGATTTTGATTATAGTAAAGAGAGGGTGAAGAGCCACCTAGTGTAGAAATTGAGTAAGACCATGAGAGGTCTAATGTTGCAAGGGATAGGCAAAGAACAACAAAATCTCCAGTTAGGTATGGATATTTAGATTTAGTTTCCTAAACACTTTCAAGTGCAATAGAAGATGCTAGTGAGGAGTGTCTTACATTTGAAGAGACAATGCACTCTAAAAACTCTAACAAATAGCAAGCTGCCAAGCAATCTGAGATGGAGTCGATTATAAAAAATAAGAATTGGAAGGTAATAGATAAACCCTTAAGGAAGAGGGTTGTAGACAGTAAATGGATATTCAAGATTAAGGAAGGTGCTGGGAAAGAAGATAAGCCTAGGTATAAGGCTAGGTTAGTGGCTAGGGACTTCACTCAAGTGCCCGAGATAGATTTTAATAAGGTATTCTCACCGATTGTGAGGCATACCTCAATTAGGATCTTGTTAGCCATAACAAAACACTTAGATTTAATTCTTGATCAAATGGATGTAACCACAACCTTTCTACATGGAGAGTTAGAAGAAAATATTCTTATGGAATACCTTAAGGGATTTGAGGTTAGAAGGAAAAGAGAGCAAGTATGCTTGCTTAAAAAGTATCTCGATGGATTACAACAATCCTCTAGGCAATGGTATAAGAAATTTTGACTCCTCTATGATAGTCCAAGGGTTTAAGAGGAGTGCATATGATAGCTGTGTTTATTTCAAGCATATGCCTAGTAAGATCTCAATATATATTCTCCTATATGTAGATGATATATTGATTGCTAGTCAATCATCCATAGAAATCCAAAACTTAAAGTTGAGATTGAGATCACCCTTTGAAATGAAAGAATTAGGAGAAGTTAGAAATATATTAGGCATAGAAATTATGAGAAATAAGCAGCATAGAGAACTTATCCTATCCCAAAAGGCATGCCTTAGCAAGTTGATTAAGAAGTTTAATAGATGGATGAAAAATAGGTTTCAATCCCCTTTGCATAGCACTTTAAACTCTCCCATGAACAGTCCCCAAGAAGTGAAGCAAACATGAAAGAAATAAGTAAGATTCCTTACTCAAATGCAATAGGCAACCTAATGTACAACATGGTCTGTACAAGACCAGAGCTAGCCCATACTATAAGTGTATCTAGTAGATTTATGGCCAATCCAGATAGGGCTCGCTGGAATGCTATGAAATGAACATTTAGGTATGTAAAAGGAACATTGGATATGGCCTTGGTTTATAGTGGATCAAAGCTAGAAGAAGAACCTTGCATTTTAAGGTATTTGATTGCTAATTATGTAGTAGACCTCAATAGGAGAAGATCCTCAACCGGATATGTATTTCAGCTATGGAATTCTACCATTAGATGGAAGACCAACTTGCTACCCGTGGTGGCTTTATCCACCACTGAGGCTAAACACATTGTTGTTACATAAGTAATTAAGGAAGGTCTTTGGTTAAAAGGTATTGTGGGTGAACTCCTACGAAGAAATGTTAAGGACGTTGAGTTAAGATGTCATAGCCAAAGTGCAATCCACTTAGCTAAGAATCAATCCCACTATGAAAGAACTAAACATATTGATATTAGGTATCATTTCACTAAGGAGATCCTTGAGAATGAGGAAGTAGACCTAATTAAAGTTGCTGGAGAAAATAATGTAGCTAATATATTTACCAAATTGTCCAAATTACAACATTGTTTGAATATGTTGAATGTTTATTGTGTTAAGTGATCAGGTTCATCATGCAGTCCCAGATGAGAGTAGGATTAGCTTTGGTAGATGGATTGAACTCAAGGAAATGGTGGAGTATTGTGATAAGTTTGCCTCGAGTCAGTTCCTAAAAGATCAATGAATGCAATTGTAATAATAGGCTAATGTTTAGATAGATAGTTTTAATTTTGTTCCAACTGTAATTTAGTTAAGTTTGGGGGTTAAAATGGTAATATCTAATTTCAATAATTATATTGGGATGTCCGTCTTCTTAGTCTATAAATAAGAAGGAAGGGGAGAGCCAAGAGACAGAATTCATCTTCTGTGCGAGTACTGTTTTTGTTTCGTTTTGAGAGGAAAGGCTAGAGAGAAGAAATAGTCCTTTGTAATCTTGGTGAGCGATTGAGGGTGTACTCAGGTATTGCTATACTGATCTATTTTCAATAAAGTAAGGCAGCTCTCAGGAGGATTCTAAGGCTAGATGTAGAGTTCTCCTAAGGGCAATCTGAACCAAGATAAACCGATATTCAGTTATGTGATTTGATTTCTTATTCCTATTTCTGATTTAATTTATCACTATTGTTCAATTTTTGTTCTTTTTTCATTAACAATCCGTGAAGGTGTATGCAGTTGAGAGAGACAATAGTTCATCTAAAGATTCAATTTAAAAGAACCCTAGGTTAACAATCTACAATAATTAGACTATGTCTCTTTCCACATTGGGTTAAAGTTCCAGTAGGTCCACTTGAAGTAATTCAAGTGGCTAATGGGTGGTGACTACATTTTGACTTAAAAAGATTCTAACTTCTGTTCCTTGTGGACATGAACCACACATTTTTTTTTTTTATCAAATTTTATGTTAGGTTGTTCTCTTACAAAATCGAGTTTAATCAATGTAGATAATTGATTAATGCTCACATGTCCTCACCTTTTATGTCATAAACAATTTTTTCCGTTTGTTATAGATAAACATTTAACATTTGTTGACATGAAGTCATTTAGATCCATTATGTAAATATTTTTATGCCTATATCCAACGATCAAAATAGATGTATCATCTTTAATTATACATTTATATAGTGTTTGTTAACCAAGATATGGGTGAAAAATGTAAGAATGAGAAGCATTTCAGACTTTTTTTTTTTTTCTTTCTAACGTGATTGTTAAACTTATCTGACAATTCTTAAAAAACTTCTCACGTGACTTTTTACAGATAAATTTATCTACCCCCTTCAGATAAATTTATCTAAAATTTTATAGATAAACATAAATTATCCATATATCCCCCTTGTAGGATAATTAATGTCATTTAATACATTTTTAAATTGCCATATGTTGTGACAATTTTTAAAATTTAAATGACATTATTTCTTTTACTAATTTTTAAAATTTAAATTTCTCACTCTCTCTCTCTCTCTCTCTCTATATATATATATATATTATCTAATACAAATTCTTTTCACCAATTTTTTAAATTATTTTATTATCTAATATGAAAATATGTTTTGACAATTTTTAATTATCTAAGTGGAATCATTGTAATTCTACCAATAATTATTTCTACTTTAGTCTTTTTAGAATTTATTTTTGAACATGGATTTAGAAAATAAAACACTAATTTTTATTTTTATTTTTTTGACAATTCACATTAATCATAAAAAATAATGTTATGAGTCATGACTGATAACGATGTGCCGCATCCTCATTGAAAGAGGTGTTCGGCAAAAAAGATAATGATACATAGTTTCCTTAGTCTCCTACAATAAAAATACGCTACATAACTGATGATACCATCATCAGTCCCGACTCCTAACTATTGAGCCTCTATCAAATCATATTTGACATTTCTAATGGCCACATTTATAATTATTATGTCCTTTTCATCCTTGAATTTCAAATTCAATTAAGAAAAGCTTGCATGGAGGATGAGTACGCCAAAGGTTATGCTAAAACAGTAAGGATTCAGTGAAGGTCGGATCTTGATGATATACTTGACTTCCATGCTTCTACTTTTGCTTGTCCTTAGCTTTTGTTGTAACTGTAGATATATATATATATAGGTCTTTGTTCGTGTGTTTCGGTTTAGTACGTAGTAAAGGATCCTCCAACGTTGATGGTTAATTTGGATTCATTTAATGCCAATTACTTGTATGAACATTTAAAGATCAATGCATGTTCACACATACACCCTCAAATACATACATACATACATATCTATATATATATATATACACACACACACACATACATGAGAAGAAAATTATGAGCATAATTCTTTCTTGCAGTGATCGATGAAAAAGCCACTTTCGAGGCATTTGCCTATCAATCAAGGAATCGTTTACAAGGGCCGGCCAAGCTTTTTGTAGGTTACAAGAATCTCTCTTTCGCTCTCTATATATATATATCTGTATCTTTGTCTGTGTCTGTGTGTACATATATATATGTACATATATTTATACACATAAAAGGACAACCATATTTTTCTCCTGGTCCTGGCTCTAGTTGATCGCTCTCTCTCTCTCTCTCTCTACACCAATGAAGAGGGACAAACTAGAACGCCTAACACCTTCAAGTTCCAGGCTCTTCAATTTCGGATCGTGTCTCCATAGCATTATCATTTATTTGCTCATCTTGGGATCCGTTTTAGTCATTGGAATTTCAGTCAGTTTCTACACGAGAGATTTTCCAGTAAAATTTCTGCAAAAACAGTTCGCTGTCCAATTCTTTCTCGCTGCCCCACCGCCACCTCAAATCCTGCCGGAAAAGCCGCTTCTTCCACCGCCCCCGCTGCCACCCGAAAATTTGTCGGCAGAACAAAATCAAACAATAGAGCCAAACTCTCAAACTTTTCCAACAATGACAGACCCAGTAACAACAGCAACTGATCGTCACACAAACGACGAGCCGAAAACGGCCGGCCCGCGAATCGGGTTGAAGGAGTATTTGAAACCGCCGGAAGCCATACACGACATGAACGACAAGGAGCTGATGTGGAGAGCTTCAATGGCTCCTCGGATTCGACAATTTCCGTTCAATCGGACTCGGAAGGTTGCGTTCATGTTTCTGACGAGAGGGTATTTGCCGTTAGCTCGTCTGTGGGAGAGATTCTTCGAAGGGAACGAAGGCTTTTTCTCCATTTACGTGCATGCGTTGCCATCTTTCAATGGAACAGTGTCCGAAGAATCTGTGTTTCAGGGACGAAGAATCCCAAGTAAGGTCAGTTGAAACCCAACTTTTTTTGCTTCCTTTTAGTTAAATTTACACATTTTAGCATCCATTAATGTCTAATATTATTATTCTTCATTTTTTGTGGTTTGCACAATGCATATTAATTTGAGTGTTTGAGCAAAAATTACTTCATGGTTTCGGTAACTGATAGTCTTTATTAAGATCATTCCTCTTAATTGCTACACTGATTTACTATGAAACTCATTGAATTCTCTTATCTTTTTTTATTTTTATTTCAATTGAAATGTGCAATACTGCATTAAATGCATGGTACCCTGCATCTTGTTTTTAGAAACTAAGTACTTTTTTTTTTTTTTCTTGTAAATCGAAATTAAGAAAGATTGTGGTTTACAGAGTCAAATTGTTTGGTCTATTATTTTGGCTTTCCAGCATTGTTATGATTATTTGATCGTCCAGTTCAACCGAGTTAGCTGATAATCATTTGTTAATAGACTAGTTCGCTCATCATTTTTTTTTTTTTTCATTCTTAGATATATATAAGCTATAATTAATTATTTATTTGTTTATTTTAAAATTTTAATTGTTTTAATTAAATATCTAAATTGACATATATAGAGCATTCCTTTAGTGTTTGAAAGTCCGAATTAATTTACACATATGGGGAACAAACTTAATAGTAGGGTGAATGGGTTAAGAAACCGTGATCCCAGAACATGATATGCATCCTTAATTCTCGTTGTTACAGTGCACTTGATTTGAATTAGCAATATTTTATTATTTCATGTTCATTGCTTGGATTCTACTCTGCACTGCAAAAGTTTGCCGTTCATGAAAGATTCTTCCCCCCCGCCGACCACCATTCTCTATTCTTTCCTTGCTGATTATCCCCCCTCTCTCTCTCTCTCTCATTTTCACGTGAAGAGATTTGTTTCAATTTTATTAGAAGTCCCCGAATTAAGCGATCCTGGCTCATGTTCTTTAGTAACGTAATGCAGGAAGCCGAATGGGGGAAGGCGAACATGGTCGAGGCGGAGCGCCGGCTACTAGCGAACGCATTGCTCGACTTCTCAAACGAATGGTTTGTACTTCTCTCAGAAGCATGCATTCCCCTTTTCGACTTCTCCACCGTCTACTCCTACTTGATGGGCTCTACCAAAACCTTCGTGGAGCTCTACGATATGCCGGGCCCAGTGGGCCGCGGCCGCTACAACCGCAAAATGCGGCCCACCATTTCCCTCCGGCAGTGGCGAAAGGGCTCCCAGTGGTTCCAGATCGACCGTGACCTCGCTCTCGAAGTCGTCTCCGACCAAAAATACTTCCCGGTGTTCAAAAAGCACTGCAAGCCGCCATGCTACTCCGACGAACACTACTTGCCAACGTTGATCAGCATCAAGTCCCGGAGGAGGAATTCGAACAGGACTTTAACGTGGGTTGATTGGTCCAAAGGTGGGCCTCATCCCGCTAAGTTTTACAGAACGGAGGTTACGCCAGAGTTGTTGAACAAGATGAGGAGAAGTGAAGAGGAGTGTTTGTACAATGGGGAGTTGACCAGCGTGTGCTACATGTTTGCGAGGAAGTTCTTGCCTAGCACCCTTAGTAGACTCTTGTTGTTTGCTCCAGATGTGCTCAAATTCTAAGCTAGCTAGAACTAGCCCTATCTAGCTAGCTACTTGTAGCTTTAGATTTCAGTCTTCTTTACTTTTATTTCTTTGCTTTATTAGCCATAATGTACACATGCTAATTCTTTTTACTTTAATTTCCACCCATTAAATTAGATTTTTTTAATTGACCTGTGACTGTGAGTTCATACAAGATGAGATAAGGTGTGTGCTTTTGGAGAGCCAATATAGAAATATGAGCCATAAAATAGTGTCTTGTGTATTCCAACTAATCTACATCAAATAATCTCGCTCTAAGGGAATCTCCGATCACAATCCTTATCTCAGTTTCTATTATAATATAAACAATTCACTCTTATTTTAATTTTGCTTAAAAAACTGTAACTCTTCAACCACACTCTATATTCTCCTCTCTATTTCACTCTCTATCTCATTTATTTATTTTTATAAATTTAAATTCTATTTACTTTACTTTATTTATAATTTTAACACATACACATAATTAATAATTAAAAACATAAATTAATAACTAAATATACAAAATAATCAAATACACAAACAAATAAAATTAATAATTAATTAAATATATAAAATAATCAAATATATACATAAATAAATTTAATAATTAAATACACAAATCAATAAATAAATACACAAAAAAATTCACAAACAATTGCACAGAAAATATACACACACATACACATCGTTCAAATATACCCACACATACACAAATCGATCTGGTCTCAGCTTGGAGAAGTCAGAGAAGACGACCTGCTGCTCGTCGCCGACACCAGATCTAGTCGTCGCCACCATCGTCGCCGGTTGCTACTGCTGTTTCTCCTCGTTGCCTCAAAAATTACTGCTGCTCCTCACCAATAGTCGTTGCTGCTCCTCCTCGTCGTAGCCTACACTGCTCATCGCCGGCGTCTTCTTCAAATTTCAGAAACAGAGAGCCGTTAGAGAAGTTGAGGAGCATATTTTCACTCCTCAACTATAGGGAGCCATTTGAAGCTCGACAAAAATTTGAGGAATAACTTAATAGGTAGGGAGCAGCATTGGAGCAAAAAATATGGGAAATGCTCTCCAAATTTTGGCTTAACGAGGATGGCGGCTCTGCGTTGCGGATGACCTAATATTTATTTCCTTTCACTTGCTAGGCAAATACATTATAAACAAGAAAGAGAAAAAAAGGTACAAAACCTAGGTCTAGCTTTTTGTTTTTTATATTAAGAAATTGATTCAAGTACTCTTTGTTTTTTATATTAAGAAATTGATTGAAGTAAAGAATATATGTGAAAGTGTGGTGGTCCATTCAAGGCCCCACTCCTCGATTTTCCCTTTTAATATACGAAATCCAAGAGAATATCCATTTAAAATAAATACAGATACAAAAATTACTCAAACTTGTCAAAAATTTCTTTTCATTTCCATATATTTTCTCACTATCAATAGAACCCAAAATAAATATTACACCATTCTTTACATCATCATCTCGAGCTTACCCCCCAAGCATTTTCAAAATAAAAGGGCACTAAGACTTTAGATACATAATGAAATACTCTACTCATTCCCTCAAAACTATACTCATGGATCTTGAGGTTGGAACTTCTCTGTACACATCTAAGCGAGACTCGCCCCAAATAACTCTCTTCCCTTTTCTAGAATAACAAAAGAAACAAGGTGAGTGTAACGACCCGACAATGGGTCTCAGTTCTTCTGATATTAATTTTTATGCGTTATATATTTCAGAGTGTAAGCAATATAAATGCTAGTTCATCTTGTTTAAAAATAATAACAGTAAAATAATAATAGTAATTCTAAATATGACAATAATAATAATAACAATAATTATAATAATAATGGTAATAATAATGAAGGAACAAATTAAAATTAATTAATTTTAAAACGTGTGGGGTGTAACTGAAATAAGGGGTAACTGTAAAGTGGGGTAAGAGTGTCAATTTTTGGAAGTTATGGGGCGCTAGAGCAATTTCAGAAAATGGATTAATGGTTGGTTTAAAAGGAATTGAAGGCATATATAAGTTGAAGGCAAGAGGCGTGGGTTCGAGTCGCGCAAAGGAAAAAGCTGGGATTTTTCCCAGCACACCAGGCGCTAAAACGGCGCCATTTTGGGGCATTTTCTGTGCGCCCAGCACTGCCAGCCGCGGGCCACATGGAGCGCGCTGGTCCCTCCATTTTTACTTGGAGGCCAAGGCTCGTTTAACCTATTTAATGGCCTGATTTTGGCCATTTTCAGGGGAGAAAACAGAATGAGAGATTGGAGGGAAGAAGAGGGCGCAACTGGCAGTTTAAAAGGGGGGAAAATGGAGAAATTTGAAAGAAAGATTGGGTTTTATCGAGATTTCAAGTGATCGGGTAAGTGAGAAAACTCTATTAAAAATACTATTCGGTTAGAACTTAACTTTTAATGCAATTTTAGTAATTTTTGGGTAAAAATTATCTTATCACATAATGCGTATTATTTACTCGATGCGCAAACAGAAAACGTCAAAACCGGCTACTATTAGGCAAGCTCCTAACCTTGTTCTAATGTATTTTCTCTTCAGCTTCACGTATATTCCCATCGCAGGTCTCTTTAGTATATTTCCTTCAGTTAGAAAGGCCTTGTTCGATTTGCTTATTTGGCCTATGATGTAAAACCCGATCGAGTTATGTTCATAATATTGACGAGGGTTTTGAATCGCCCTCAAGCTCTTAGGGAATGACACTTTATTGTTAGGTTCAGTTTACTCAAGGAATCGTGTCTCCTTATAGTGGGGATGGTTGTGTTAGGAGTTTTAATGGAAGACACACATGAAGAGTTGTGGGGTAATTTGTGGAGTGTTGAGTTTAAAGAATATAAGTTAATGTTGGCTATGAGTGCTTAAGGGTGTGGGGTACATAGTCGTTGACTGTGAACCGTGGGTCGGGACAGTTGATGGCTGAATGTATGGGTGTCAACTATTAGTTGTCTTAATAAACGATAGACGGGCCAGGAGAGCTGATACTATCGGTCACCCACCTTTATGATTGTACATGTCATGGTAATATTGTGACACATGGGGGTTAGGTTGCGTACATTGGGGGACATGACTTGTGTGTGTTGGGGAGTGTGCGCATTGGCATGACCCTGTGGGCTTAGGAGCTAACTTGGGTACCCTTAGGTGAGCATATGCATTTAGAGCATTTCGCATGCGTGTATTCCTATGTGGGCATAGCATGGCCTGATGCTTAGTTTATGGGGGCCTTGCAATCACGTTTATGCTACACAAGCCATTGCATTTCTTATGTATTGCATTGCATGGTAAGGAGGAGTGATTATGAGAGAAGCACGTAAGATTGTGTTATGGACCCACGGCAGCTACATGACAAGACCGTGAGGGGGTGACCCACGACAACTACATGACAGACCGTGGAACAAACCCACAACAACTATATGACAAGATCGTGAAGGTGTGACCCACGACAATTACATGATATGATGGAGATGTGTATATGAATGTTATGGTAGCCTATACTGGGTTACTCACAGGTTTGTGTGTGGGACTTGGGCACCAATGTGTGTATATTATGTGGGCCCCAAGAACTCTTTATGTGCAATTTACTATATGTTTATGCATTTGGGACTAAGGTACGTACGGTACATGGCACGGTGTATGGCTACATTAGCATGAAATGCATGTGATGTAGGGGAAAACTTTGTTCTTAACTAGTTGTTGCCTTTCTTCCATTATGCTTGATGGGTCTTGTGGCTCATGTTTGCTTGCGTCATTCCAGGTAGTGGCGGGGAACCAACAAACAGCGAGTTAGGCAGGGGATTAAACATGTACATGGCGGTCCCAACTATAAGGTCCTAGTGGTGTTATCTCGCTGCAGATAAGGTAGTGACGGGGTAACATGATAGCTTTAACATTGCTTAATACATTTGACCCTAAGGGTGGTATGAGCATGTAAATGATGATATATGATGTGAGACTTGGGCACTGTGATTGGAAATGTGTATGCTAGCTATTGTACGTTCATTAAGATCCAAGCAGGTGCCAACTATTCTGATGTCTCCCCTTAAATTCCTCAGCCGGGGTTTCCAAGGAAGAGGTCGTCATGAGTTATTGGTAACTGTGCTGGCATCGGGTCCTTGAAAATAAAAATGAAACAGTAATTAAATTCGGCACCTTACAGTGAGCCACAAGGCCCAGCAAGTATATAACAAAGAGAAGCATCAATAGATCGATATATGAAGACATGAATAACTCAGAGCCAAGGAAAAATCACTACCCGACATCTAGACATCAATTAGATTCATGCCTTCTACACTTGACAACAACATCCTCAAGGAAATATAACTTCTTACATTTTATCAAAACATATTTTCAAGGTGAGCCATAAGGCTCAACAAGTGTATGGAAGTAACGGAAAATGGATACGACCAGACTTTCTTTGAACATCATGTATATCATGTCGTATATAGAAACACACGTCAATCTCATATACATAAACGACACACAATCCATGCCATGTGGTTATATAACACTATACCCAGTCATAGCATAAATGCATAGATACACACATATGGTTCTTAAGGCCCATATAAATGCATACATTGGCGCCTAAGACCCGATATACAAACCTGCGAGCAACCAAAGACAGGCTACCAAATCAATCACATGAGCCCAAGGCTCTCGTACCACCTCCATAGATATCATATCCATAATCGTCGCCATCATGTGCCAAAGCACTCACCATCTCATCACAATCACAAGCTGTTATGGGATTCAAACCTCCAGTCTTATGCATCACAAGATACAACTGCAATGGGACTCAAACCCCTAGTCTTACGCATCGCAATAATCACAAGTCAATATCACCACCACCACCACTATACGGTATAATTACGCAGACACACCGCCATGTAATGCAACACATAAGGAATGCAATGCCTCTTATAGCATTAACGTGATGGAAAAGCCCTCATAAGCTAAGCATCAGGTATGCTACACCCACGTAGGAATTCAAACACACGAATGCTCTAATGCATATGCTCGCCTAACATACACAAGTTAGCACTCATAGGCTAACTGTGTCATACCAATGCTCACGCTCCCAGCTCATACAAAGCATGACCCCCCAATGAATGCAACCCATGACCCAACATCATAATGCAAAGCAATATAGTAACACAATGCAATGCAACACAACCACAAACAAAGTTATAACAAGTAACATTCACGCACCCTCAATTTTTGCCCACTAAGATTCCTGGTTATTCCACACAATTCAACATTTAAATAGGTTCCACCACATCAATTAAGTACAATTATTTGATAATATTGATAACCAGTCAAGATGGAAGCATTTGTTTCCAGAATTTCATATTGAACGAATTTTAAGAAAGGAGAAAGCTACAAATCAAACATGCATTTTAAAGGAATCCCACAGGCCCAATAGTTGTCAAAATGGTTCAAATCCTATACCAAATCGAAGCTTATTGAGTTAAGATCACAACAAAAAAAATAGATCTTAATTCCGATATCAGGACAAAAGTTATGGTCTAAAGAGTATAAGATTTCGAAATGTAAGTTTCTGTTAGCATGTTTTGAAATACATAGTGTAGGTTTCGAAATGTAAATTTTTGTTTGAGCAAGTTTCGAAATATAGAGTACAGGTTTCGAAATGTAAGTTTTTGTTTGAGCAAGTTTTGAAATATAGAGTATAGGTTTTGTTTTTGGCTATTTCGAATTTTCTAGCTACTGCTCAGTCTACTCCTCAACTCGAAAAGTTGACTAAACACATATCAAATCAAAAACCCATGAACAACAAACTCTCAAAACACCCACAGACACAACCCTAACCCCCAAGTTTCCATTCCTTAAATAAAAGATGAGGAAAACAAGCCCCATAGAAACCAAAGTGAGACTCAATGACACCTTTGAAGGAAATCCATAAGATTTGAGAAAAACACGAAACTATTACATTTAACTACAAGCTTTCAAAAAATCACCATTGAAGAGATGATAGCAAGAGTTTTGATTAAATATAAAGGATATACCTTGCACTAAAAGATAGGAGAAAATGAGAAAGAAGCTTGAACAATATAAAAAAAAAGGTGCAAGAAGAACTTACCTCAATGAAGAAAATCTAAGAAGAAGAAAACACCCAGCTGCAACCTTCATTTAAACTCCAAGCTAAGAAAATAGATGGAATAAAAAGAAGCAAAGAAGAAGAAGAGAAGATCTGTCTAGAAAAGCAAAATGGAGAGAAGAAGAAGAAGAGATTGAAGGAGAAAAGTAAGGAGGTATGGCTCTCCCGCCAGCCACCTGTTCCCACCTACCAACTTGCTTTCCAATTTTGCCCTCCAATTGCACACACACACACACACACACACATACAAATATCCAACCCTTTTTTTGTCTTTAGCTTCATTTTCCATTTCTTTTCTCTTTTCTTTATTCATTCCATTAAACAAATTTCCATTTTACCCTTACCTTTTTCTTACACAACATATAATATATAAGCCCACTTTGGACATTTTGCATTTCCATTTTCTTTATTCACACATTTTTCAATATGTATATATATATATATATATATATTTATGACCCATTTAAGCAAAACCTTAGCCCATATCAAAGCCCAATTAAATAAAATGGTCCATTTCCATCTCATGCCCTAAATAAAATAACACACACATATTTAATTCATTTTAAAACCAATGGCCTCAACTAAATTTATAAATGAATTTCAACTCTTCAAGTCTATTGGGCCTTTCAACCCTTGGCCAAAACCTATTATCCACGCAATCATTCTTTAACTATTCACCATACATTTAATTCCAATGATGCCCCCAAAATATGACATACAAAATAAAATTTTTAATAAATACTCTAGACCCACTAATAGGACGTTATAGGTCCTTTCTTTATAGGGACCCTATTTTCAAGCCCCTAGTGCTTGCCATTGTCTCCTATAAAGATCATCACATTGGTGGTCCTCATTCGCCTTCACCATCAAGATTTCTACTTCCACTAAGGATTTCTAAATATGGGGTTTCAACGTCGATTGGGCTTTCCTGGTTAAGTGCAAGTGCGGACTCGACCACACTAGCTACTTAAATTACTCTAAAGTGAGCAATAAACATAATTAAAACAAGTATATAAAAATTTCTCAATTTAATCCACATGCATGCTCTCAAGTAATCCAACCAAGAGTAGCTAATAATTCATTTTCATTTGTTTAATTTTTCAAGACCATACCAATGAACCATTTCTTGATAAATTTAAAAGCCATACTAAGGTATTTTCTAAAAACAATTAATATACCCTGCAAACAAGTATAACCCAACTAAAGACTTCCCAACAATCCTTTAAATGAACCACGAAAGCATGACTTCTTGAGTAGGTGCATAATTGTACAAGACAATGATCGAGGGGCCACCACTTAATCATGACCAAGTGTCCACTCAATCATGAAGATCAAAGAGCCACGAAGATGGTCCATTGGTGAGCAAAAAATAAAGGAAACTAAGCAAAAGAGAGAGCAAAAGCCAAGGGAAAACCAAGGAAGAAAGCAAGGGAAGAGAAGCTGAAAGAAGACCTGCAAATTGGCCATGACTGAGTGGCCACTCGATTATGCCTCACAAGGTGCAACTCAACATAACCGAGTGGCCACTCGGTCATGCTTCCCAAAGAGGCAAAATGCAAAAGGCAAGTGAAAAAGAACCAAGTGGTGACCGAGTGACCACCACTTGGTTGTAACCGAGAGGCTTCTCCGTCCTAACTGACCTCCTGATCACAAAAGTTCCTTAAACCCCCAGGAGCCTCCCTCGAAGCCAACGAACCCTCCTAAGGCGTTCCTCAATCTGAATATCCCAAGAAAATAAGTGATTGAATGTAAAAAATTCTAAATCTGAAAGGACTTTGGAACAATGGAATAAACACCATCCATGAGAGATTTGATCCCCAAAAAGGGGCATGATAAACATCATCCATAAGAGATAGATGTCATCCATAACAATCCTAGTCCCAACCAAACTAGCAATAATTAAGATAGGTATTATCTATAAAGAATCTCAATCCTAGATTAATTAGGATTACTCTATACTCCTCTATAAATTGGAGATCTGCCTCCTCCTTTAGGTATGCTCACTCAAATATTTGAATCGTATTTTTGCTCTCAAACTCTCGAAGACTAACTTAAGCATCGAAGAGTTTGCACGGGAACAACCTCCTACACCTCTCACCATTTGTTTCTTTTGGCAGGTCTCTCGATCATCCAAAGCCTCTCAGTTATTTGAAGACTCTCAGTTATTTGAGGCCTTTCGGTTATTTTAGGTCTCCTGTTCATCAATAAGTAGCTGATCACTAGCATCCTCAAGTCATCATCTCTCACGACCTCCTAATCATTTTGGCCTCAAGGTCTCCTTATCATCCTTGCACAAAGACATCAAGATCACCTTTCCCACATTACAAATTCATTGTTTTATTTTGGCAACAACAATTGACTACGTCTATGGGAAGCATAACAAAAATTCAAACAAAGAACGCTATATATGGAAAACACTAGAGGCAATCGACGAACTTTCTCTCAAGGTATTAAACTTCACCCTCCCTCACAAGACTATTAGCACCCAATGGGAACACACTTGGCACCGCCTGACTCTCAACCACAAGGAAGCATTCAATCACCTCCCCTAGATCCCTAGCAATAGATGGGGACTCAACCACTTCCACCAGGTTTCCAACACTAAGTTAATCAGCATGATCGTCATTATTATCCTAACTCTTCACAACAGGCTTCTCTTAGCATCCCGTGGGCAGAATATGAAGTGTTTCAATAGCAACATATTAAGGGAATGCAAACCTTACTAGACATGGCAGGGATACTTCAAAGTATGGTCCCTGGTGTGGCGTTACCTACAACGCTGAGGAAATTTATACCAAAAACTACATTACCAAGGAAAACTCAGCAAATAGAGGAGGAAATCAGTTCTTACTAAGAAGCTACGCCTGACTCCCATTCTCAGTCCTCTCCTCGTCAAGAAATTCATCCTAAACTCCTTCCATGAGGGGCTAATGCCTCTCCATAACAAAATTGGGACTGGGAGCAAATTTATCAAGGAGATAGAAGGAGCTCACAAAGGGGAAGATGTTAGGAAACTATGGTAAGTATGCCTACGGAAAGAAGACAAAGTCCTATTGGGGGTTCAACGCCAAGAAAAAAGGGGCTAACAGTTACACCACAATAAGTATGCGAAACGATATGAAAATGGTGGTAGAAGAAGCACTCAAATTGAAGAAATTGGCTCCAGCCACTAAGGAACATCCAAGAAGGAAGTCCCCCTTCATTGAGAATGTATTGGGAAAACCACTGATGAGAAAATTCAAGATGCCGCAAATGACTCCTTATGCTAGCAAAGACGATCCCGACGATCATGTTTAGAATTACGAGTCCTTAATGACACTTTATGGTTATGATGATGAAATTATACGTCGAGCATTCTCGCTGACTCTAATAGGACACGGGCGAATCTAGTTCAATAGCTTACCTAAAGTATCCATTTCCTCATTCGGGCAGCTAAAGGAAGAATTCATTACAGCATTCATCATTAATGCTCAGAAAAAGAAGAATGTAATGTATCTTCTCAGTATTTGACAAGGAGGCAAAAAGACTATTCGCCAATATGTGGAAAGGTTCCATAATGCCACCCTCGAGATTCATGACCTACCAATTGAAATGGCAGTATCCGTCATGTTGTAAGATAAACGGTTAACTTCCCTACAAAAATCGCTATCTTTGGATTTGTCAAAGTCCTTGGAAAATTTGTTTGTTAGAGCAAATAAATACATACTCCATACGGAAGTAATGAAAACTGTGGGAATAGATGAAGACTGGAAGCAGAAAAGAAATGAGCGAGACTTTGAAGAAGGCCTTAATCGTCAACGAGAGAGGGCCCAAAGATTGGATGATGTCAGGTCCCAGTTTAATCACTATGCCTGACTCACCCAACCACGGTCAGCCATATTGGTGACCATAGAAAAGTTGGGACTTGTTAAACTTCTGAAAAAAGTTGATCAGCCAATAGGAAAGAACCAAGATGAATATTGCAGATGCCATAGAACTCATGGCCATTCCACCGATCAATTCTAAGAGTTGAAAAATCAAATCGAGCCTGTTATCCAGAAATAACACTTACAAAGATATGTATGGGAAGAATAAGGAAACGATAGGGAGCCATAAAGAAGAGAAGAAAGGTGATAGGAATGTAAATTGTCATATTTTACTCCCTTAATGTTTTAGTCTTTCATATTTATTTGGTACCTAAATGTACTCATTATTTTTATATTTTGATTTAGGAAGCAAATAGAGGCATTAAAAGAAAAATGGTGCTAATTAGATGATTTTGGACAGTTTCAACATCACTTTGTAATCTAGGAATAACTCTTTCATCTGAGATCCGATTGAGATAATTCAAGATGTTATGGAATAACAAGAAAAAGATCTACAATTTTTATATTTTGAGTTTTAAGAAATTCTAACAGCATTATGGTCGAAATTGGGTTTGAAGTTACTATAATTGCACGATTGGAAAAGACAAAAATTAATTGGTTGTGCTTGATTTAAATATATAAATATATATAATATAATATAATATAATATATATATATTCAAGCAAAAGGGAGACGTGAAGATCAAATTCGAATTGCAATTGAGTTATAATATAATATATATTTAGAGGCCCACATATGTGCATAGTTATATATATATATATGGAGGCCATATAAATATTATAATATAAAATGAGAAGGTTAATTGGAATTTGGAATCTAAAGGCCCAAAGGAGGCTGCGTACACATGGAAAAAAGGGGCCCATGGAAAGAATTGGAGGGCTAGGGTAGCTGCATGGTATATATATATATATATATTAATAATATAATAAGGGGTATGACCTTATGAGGGGGAATTATGAAGAACGAAGCAGCCGACAGTAGGGAGGCCGGAGCGGCGCACAGAAGGGCAGGAAATGGCAGACTTCTCTTCCCCCTTTTTCTCTAATTTCCTTTTGAGTTTTCGTCGTGATTCTGTCTGATTAATTTTTTATATTTAATTTAAAAAAATAAAAGTTTTAAAATTAATAAAATTGTGAGATCTAATTTATTTTAATTATTTAATTTATATTTTAAGATTCGAATGTTCTTCTGTGCTTAGCTTCATGATTATCTCGTTTAATTATTAGGAAACATACTAGCTTATTATTCATTGCAATCTATTACTAAGTTAGATATCAAATTCGTAATTATTTGATCCCTCTAATTTGTGAAACAAATAAGATTTAATGGATTACTACATCAGAAATTATTAGATCTTAGGAAACACGCTCAACTAAATTAAATGCAACCGCTTGTGCTTATGTTGTTTAGTTTCACCAATCTCTCTAACTCTTAAGGTTGCTACTAGATTAAATCTTTAGATCTTGTCTTGGGTTATTTAATAGTTAGGATTGATTAGATCGCTTGTTTTCTAATTAACTATGACTAAAGAGAGATAGGAAAATAGATTTAAAGGTGAATATTCAGAGTGTGAATTGATATATATTTGTATCGATGATCAGTTGTAAGATTCTAATTGTAGATGTTGACTTAGACCAAGATTTGTTCTTTTGATTGAGTTCGATATTTCAATTTGAATTATTTTCTTAGTCATTTTTCTTAAAATTGTTTTCGTTATACTCAACCCCCTCCCCCCCATCATTGATCACATAGTATAAAACTAGGCTAGATCATCTCCGTGAGAACAATCCTTACTCGCACCACTACATATATTATTAGGATATAGGTTTTATTTTTGATTGCCTACGACAGCACAGCAAATTTGGCGTCATTGCTGGGGAATTTGATGGTGAAATTGTTAAGTTTAATATTTATGGTGCTATGAAATATCCTTGTGATGATAATCCTGTTTATTCTATTGATGTGATTGATTCTTTAGCATAGGAAGTTTTTGAACTTGATGGAAAAGATGGATTGGAAGTTGCCATTAGTAAGCATCTTCAGAAAGAAAATGAGGAGTTAACCTTGAGTTTTGATTTGTAGGAAACTATTGCAACGTTGAATGAATTTTCAAAGTTGCAGTAATTAGGTAATGATTCTTATATTATATTGTCAATTTCTAACGAAAGACCTTTACCTTTTATTTTGCAGGCCACTATTCCAAATCTGAAGTGTAACACCTTGCTTTCTCTCAAGCATGTATTAACCTGAGATTTCGAGAATATTTTTTTTTTTAACATAAACTCAACATAAATCAAATCCCGACAATCTCAATTCTACCTTCTCAGCATATCAAACTTAATAATTAATAAGTTAAGACATGTAATATCATCACATCAGTGGAAGCAGAATCGAAACCTCGATAATACATAACCGTAATTCCTTTATTCATAATATAAAATTCGTACCATCAATGTTCAACATGATATCATCAAAATAATACATAACATCTAGATATCATAAAACATGGTCAAAGGCCTACTAAATTTCCAAAACGTAAATGACGGCTACATCTTAATAACCCCTTTTTCCTTTAGCGCCACTGCTTTCACCTGGAACATTTGAGTATTACAGGGACATAGTCCAAATTAGATGTTGAATCATCTAAGTAGGAGTTCAAAAATATTTTTATGAATATATGCAGACTATGAATAAAACCGACATGTCTCAGCTCAAGAGAATCCCACATAACACTTAACCCTAATCAGGGAAAATATAATCTCTCTAAAGGCAACACAACCTCATCGACACATTGGCATAACACAATCCTGCTTAAGAGGGACAACCTCAACACATGAACCCGGGTATCACCCCTATATCATGTTAGGCATTACGCTCCCACTCAAAAAGCATTGCGGATCTCAACACAACCCCTGGCCACAAGATGATCAGCATTATCCCCGAAATCAACATCCACCTAGGCAATAATGCTATTTCTCAAAGGACTCTGAAGTGGTGTCCACTCTCAACCCCCACCACTTGAGCCAACAACCAGGGTGGTGTCTACTCTCAGCCCCGCCACTTGAGTATCATAGGGTGAAGTCTGTCTCAGCCCCATCCCAGGTGGGTCACATAGCATTAATCCTTGTCACGCATCCCGAGTGCTATCACTCAAGTGCCACACACAGGTTGACAACCCACATCCCACATAGCCCACACATAAACATGGCAGTGCCACAACACAAATCATACATCATATAAACTTAACATTCGTATGTACATAATTTAAAATACAAAATTCAATGCATTTGTAAATAACCACTTTGGATGAACCATCCATATGCAAACAACCTATCACAGGTCAACTCATTTGTATAAATAAATCATGTATAGGGTCAAACCACCCAAAATAAATCAAGTTTTCGATAAAACTACTCATAAATAAACAACTTTTTGGTAGGAACACTCACAAGTTTAGGGTAAAAACCACTCACAAATCAAACCATTTGTATAAACAAGCCAAGTTTGGTAGTAACTATTCACAATAAACCAAGTTTTTAAGTAAAAACACTCGCATGCAATAAACTAATTTTTTCTATAGAACTACTCACAATAAACCAAGTTTTAAGTAAGAACACTCACCTTAAATATAATTCAGAATGCCTCAAAATTCTAGCTCAACCTCAACTCTGGTCTTAAGCTTTTAAATGCCAAATTCTGAGCCCCAACACATTCCTTAAGCTTCAAATAAATTTATAAAAATTTTCAAAAACTTTCTACTATTTTTTCCTTTTTCTTTCCTTTTATTTTTCTTCCTTTTCTTTCTCTCTCCTCCTCCTCTTTCTCTTCTCTCCCTGCCTTCTCCCCTTGAGCCTAAGCCTATTTATACTTTGTCTTAAACTTGGGCTCCACACATATACACATATATTATATGCAGCATCCTTGGCCGCCAAGCACCTTGGCCACTACTCTAATTTATATATATTATATTATATTTCTTGTAGAATTCTTGCCCACCACGCACACACTCAACACACACATATATATAATTTATATAATATACCACGCATAATATATATGTATAATTTATTAAAATCACAGAAATTATATATAAATCCCTCAATTAATTCTAAATCCCACTTTGAGCATTTCACAATTACAATTACACCCTCAAACGTAAATTTCATTCAGATTCAAATACCAAAAATCCACAATTACTAATTCAAGATTACTCAATAAGGACGATTTTGCCTCTACACCCTCACAAGACCTTTGTTTCATCCCTAAACTTCTTCAAGGTTGTTCCATACACAAAACCGAAGGCCCCTCAGGGTTCCGTTGACTTTCCAGAAGTCCCCTACGATGATTCAATTTTTTAACCTGAATCACAACTGTACCGAAAACAGTCTCGATTTTGATTTCTTTTAATACCATAAATCCTATCTCGGAATGCTCATAAATACAATATCATTTTCCTTAGACATCAATGTTCCATGGCACTCCCTGCGGTCGATTCAAAGACTTATTTTTACTATCAAGCCAATTTTTGATATTTTAAACTCATCTAAATTACGTGGCAGTCTTATGCCAAAACGGGGTATTACATGAAGCCTCTCCCCACTCACCTCAAGTATGTACTCCTTGGAGAAGGAGGAACATTAATAATGATCATCTCCAGTAAACTCAGTGCACCTCTAGAAGAAAAACTTGTGCAGGTCCTTAAGGAGAATAAGACGGCTGTTGGTTAGACAATTGCAGATATT